>CM020240.1:22500-1222500 GCA_009819775.1 Phoenicopterus ruber ruber | reverse complement strand
GAATTGAGGCATCTCAGGCAACTGATGTCTGGAGCCATGAGCTCACAGCAAACTTCTGGGGTCCTCTGTGGATTTGCTTGTTGTGGTCAAAATTGGAGGTCCTTAGGGCCAGGCACTGAACTCGCTTCTTGTAAGAGCTGGTCCCAAAGCCTTTACAGCCCAAGCAGGGCGGTTTCAGGTCGCGCGGGAGCTTGTGCATCCAAGAGAACGCTTGTGCCGGCTGCTCGGCTGCCTCCCACTGCTGCTTGTTCTCGTTCCTGTGAGGTTTTCAAGCTGCTGTTCCCCTAGCTAGGGCACCCTTGTGCTGGCTCCTTCCCATCCTAGATGCTCGGTTATTTCGGTTTTCTCCCGTAGCTGGAGTCTACAGGCAGTGATCTCCCAAGTAAAGCGCTGGTGTGATTCCCGTACCATCCAGCTCACCGCAGCATTTCCCTGGAGTGGTGGGAAAAGCCGAGCCTGGATGGCACTGAATTCCCGCTTTCCTGCCGCTCATCAGGTTTCTTTCAACTGAAGCACATGGAAAATAAAGCCAAGTAAAAAGATGGGGAGCTGCGACTTACGCTCCCCATTGTGAAACCACTGCAGTTTAGGACCTGTGACAGCAGGACATGTGCCACATGGCAAGGAGAGCCAGGCATGAGCATCTCCTACAACATGCTGCCTCTTCCAGCCCTTCTGGGTCAGCTCAAAAATAGAGAACAGCACTTCTCCCCCAGCTTGCTTTGTATTTTTAAAAGCATTGTGGTTTTTTGTTCTGTTTTCTTTAAATAATTTTCTAAAAAGTTGAAACTGCAGGACTGGTGCTTTTTTACCCAAAGAAGAAAACTGAAAGATTAGTGAGACGTTGTGGTTTGGATTGCCAGTTGTAAAGATTTTTGCGCACTCCAGCGTGCAAGGCTTTCAGAGCTGGGGAGCACAAGTGCTTGTTCCAAGAGGTGGCTCGACAACGTGTCGGTTAATAGTTGGAGATGTGTCTGTCCACGCAGGTATTTAAGGGATAATCTGTGTGGCTTTATATTGTGCCAAGAGAGACTGTCTCAGCTTTGGTCTCTGCTGCTGCATTTCCAGCTCTGCCCTAATTTTTGGGCAAGTCTCTCCATATGTACAATAGCTAGAAACAGTTTTGTTCCCTAGAGAGGCTTTGAGGTTTAACATTTATAAAATGCTTTGAGATCTGCAGATAAAGGAAAGCAAGACAATAAACAGCGACCAGGGCTGTGCCAAAGAAATGCCCTGTATCACCACAACAGAGCCACGCAGGATTGGGTGGAGAGGGCTTTTGTTAGAGGGCAAACAACCGCTCCAGAAGCCGCTGCTGCGGATTTGGTTGGGAGCCCTGCTAGCAGGAGCTGAGCCCCGACCCTGGCCTTTAGAAGGGCTTGTGTTAAGGAGATAACGTCTGTGGATAAGAGCATGATTGAGGCGTGTAGGTGAGTTTTTCCCCACGCTTCCCATTGCTCGGGGTGATCTCAGGTTGTCCCAGGGCTCCTTGGGAGCAAACCTGGTGTGGAAGAGATGCTGCTGAGTCGCTCTTTGCTCTCCAGGCAGCGCATCATAAAATCCCCTGGTAAACTTAATCCACTCCATAAACCTCGTTAACTTTCTTTTAAGTGCCTTTGCCTGTCCTTAGAGTGAACTCCTTTATAGTCCCCCAAACAAAGGCAGGCAGGAGTGGGCAGGGACGGAGGAACCGGGAGCTGCGCTCCTCCCCGGCGCTCCCGAGCGCGTGGGAGGAGCGCGCTGGGGCTCGCACCGCTCGGCACAGGGGCGCTGGGCTCCTCGGCTGCCAGCTACTCAGTGGACATGGCATCCCAGAACAGGCTGGTTTGGGGTAGGTCTTCCTGCCAGACGTCTGGCGACACTGGGATTTTTTGGCAGAGGGTGGGAGGATGGAGCGTGAAGGCATAATTTTTAGCAGATCAGTTGGGAATTTTGCTCTTGAAGGATTTGGAGTCAGGTGGGCTGGAGTGTCAGGCTGGAAGTCTTCAGGGATCCTTCTCCCTTCCTCCCCATGCTCTGAGTACCTGCCTTTCAGGACTGTTCCGCTTGTGGGCAGGAGCGGAGAGCGTTAATGCTGCTTGAGGACACACAGTGCTGTTTGGGAGCAAGATGCGTGGATCTGCAAGAATAGCTCATTTTTTTTCTGCTGCTTCCCTGCCTTCCACCATAACATATATGTAAGTCCCTTAAAACCTATTAAAGCAAGTTGCAGCAAGCGTCACGGCAAGAAGAGGAGGGTACGTAGCTGGATGCTGGCTCCAGCACACAACGAAGTTAGTTGCTAGCTGAGGGTTTCTGGAGTGAGGTGGTGACCCGTGGTCCCTGTGCCGGGAGCTGGCGTGGTTAACTGCTGTAGCCGGGTGGGTTACACGACCTGGTTGCGGGGTTTCCTTCCACTACAAGGCGCTTGTGGGATGGTTTTCATTTCAACTGGTTTTAGAAACGAATCGAACCGATGCCCAGCTCTCTGGGGATGGTCTTGCTTTAATTCGAGCGGCTCATGTGTATCTAGTTTTACCTTGAGAGAAACCAGTTTATCAGAATCACTACAAATGATACCTGCTTTGCAATGAGGTGGGCCGCAGGGGCTCTTGCTCTGGTTGGGAAACGTATACCTCTTAGTTCTAAATAAACGTGGGCTTGCATTTAAGTGAGGCAGTATGCTGTGTGCTTCGTAGTGGACAGGGATCCCCCTGGGATGCCGGGGAGAAACTGAGGCTTTGGGATACTGCTGAGATAAGGGGGAACGGGCAGGATGGACAAACTGTGCAAGCCCAGAATTAGCTTCCCATGAGAGAGTTAAACCTCTGCGCCTGAGGTCACCGGAGGTAGATGTGTGCTCCTGGTCCTGATCAGAGCAGTGTGGGCAGGAGCGGGACAGCTAAGCCCTCAAGTGCAATGGATCCTGGGCACCAGAGAGGTTTACAACTGGCTTGGTTTCCCCTAGGTTCTGTCTGGGGTTGAGGGGGTCCAGTGGAGCAGCTGAGGCAGCTTGCACGGAGGTGGTTGTCCCCTCCAGCCTCTGACCTGCTCCCTCGGCTGTGGTGGTAGAAGCAAATGGGGCTCTCGCATCGCCCGAAAGGCGAGAGGTGTGGAGTTGTGGTTTTGCAAACAGCTGAGCTGACGATCACTTGCTGCCGGCTGAGGTCTTCCTCTTCCCGTCCGTCCTGGCCTGCCCTGTCTTGGAGGCTTCTGGGGCATGTTGTGCTCCAAATGGGGAACTGATTTTTGTTGGGTTTCCTGCCATCTTACATGTTCAGCAGCCCCTGGAAAGTCCGGTGAGCCCCAGAACTCGCTCAAGATAAATGCAGGGTGAGAAGGGCCCTTTCCTTCCAGAGCAGCGAGTGCTGCAGTGCCTTGAACCACCTCTTGAACCAGGTGCAGCGAGGAACCGGAGAGAGCTTGGTCCACGGCCCGGGTGGTCCAGGGTCTCCCCAGGAGCAGAGGTGGGAGCTGCCAGCAGAGCTCTTGCGCTGCAGGCAGTCCGGTCGTTCGGTGATGACTTTGGTCCTTCATATTTTCCTTGCAGCACTGAGGCTAGGAGTGGTTCCCCCCTGCCCCCCTCCTCATTTTTATACATATATGTTATTTCCAAAGTCGCATTTGAAAATGCAGCCACTTTTCTGCGGGGCAGCAGCTTCTCATCCTGAGCACGCGCAACGTTTCACCCAGGCCTGCCGGGAGCCACATGGCTCGGCTCTCACCGTCCCAACAAACTGTGGAGCTCCAGGTTTTTAACACCCTTGAGACAGCCAGAGCTTCTGCACTTACGGGTTGGGCACTGATGCAGCTCTTTTTGTTCATGGAGTTAAAAATTCCTTTGAGCTTCTTGTAGTTAAGAGAAAGCAAGCTTTAAGCAAAATATCAGAGAAACTTCTTAATGGTCAATTTTACTAGACAGTTATATTGGTATTCCTGATAAGAAGTGTTATTGCTTGTCTAGACAAAAGCACTAGGAAACGAAACATCATGTAGAGGAGACACAGACAAGATAATCTAATAGGTCTCTTTTTGTCTCCAACTTGTTCCTCTGAATAGCACGCAGCACTGATGTGAAGAGCATTTAAAGGGCTCGGACACGGTGCATGAAGCCAGGCTGGGTGCTCGTGTGGGTTCACCACACCGGCTGCAGAGCAGGGGGAGAAAATCGACTCCCACCCTTCCTGGCAGTGCTGCATCATCCGTCCGCAACCTGAGTGATGGGTCGGTGCGTGCCCAGGGTAATGTGAAAGATGTAAATTAGGTGAAATAGTGCTCCTTAGTGTTGTAATAGTCAGAAGAATAAAACCTGCTTGCATGAGATCTTTGTGGGGCTTCCTAGGAACTCTGCGGTGCGTCTTTCTCAGGCCTTTTTTTGTTGTTCAGCATGAGAGATCAGACCAAGGAGGACCAGCTCCTACTGGCTGTCGTTAAGTGATGCTAAAGTTGTACCCAGGAGATGGTTTGAAATGTGCATGCAGGAAAAAAGTGTTGGTTAGTCCTAGAAAACAGAGGAGCCGTGCTACACGTTGAGTGCCATCTACTGGCACCTCATCCATGGTATTGACACATTTGCTGGGGGAGAAGGTCAGCAGCACGGGACCCACCGCAGGTCTTACGGAGGGAGGGCTCGGTGTGCCCAGCCTGTTGATGAAGATGGTATGGATGGGCTTCCCCTCCGCTCATTCAGCAATGTCCTTGTTGTCCAAGCACGTTACAGTCCCACCCAGTGCAGGAGGAGCCCAGAAGTAGGTACCTGCTGAGGCTGACACATCCCAGCCTGAGCTGGATGCTTCATGCCGTACCTCCATGACTGATTTAATGTGGGGATGCATCCACGCTGCTGTTGGCAGATGCCATGCCACCCTCCGTTCCTGTCCCCTCCCTTGAGCTGGCCCCAGATACTTGTCTACATACTGAACCAGACCAGGTGCCTGATCTAGATTTCTGAAAAAACCAACCCACCACCACCAGCTCGGTCCCTTAATCTCTGCCAGAGTTTTGGCTAATGCGCTGCTTGGAGATGGCTGTTGTGTCTGGTTTTATGGACAAAGGGAACCAGAGCACAAGGGGCTGGAGCAACTTTTCTGTGTCCCCTGGCCGATGTGTGATTAGAAACAGGGTCTCGGAGGCTGATTGACAACCTAAACCCCCAGTGCAACGTGTCATTGATTTCTGCTGAGGTCAAGGGGCCGGTTGAGACCCTGCCTGATGGGCTCCACGCCGTCTACACCATAAGCCTCTGTAGACCTTAACACAAAGCTGATGATTTGGGTTTTTTTTTTTTCAGGTAAGCTATTCCTGTGACTTGTCCTTTTGGCTTTAGGGGCATAAGGGGAATTTGGGGCATGGAGTATGGTTATGCAAAGATGTGGATCCTTCGCAGGGGACGGGACAAATGAACATCATGAAGTGTTTATATTTAAAGAGGAAAATAGAATCGTGGTTCTTGGAAATGGTGCTTCTTAGTAGCAAGTAGATCAAATACAGTCCTTTCTAATGCAATTTAAATAATCGATGGTATATTCAATTACAGAAATATTTGGCAGAGCTCTAAATAGGTCACATCTGTCCTTAAACTGTTCTTAAGGTAAATCTCTCACCATGCTGTGTCATGTTGATCAAATTCTGTAAGAATTGGTGCCTGGGAGGGAAAACTCCTTGGCTGTACACGCAGTTATCCCCAAAACTCTGCCCCTTGTACACTGCTGGCATTTGGTTTTGCTTTAGGGATGCCTTAGTAAGGCTGGCATGTATATTCCGGTCATATTCAGCTACTGAAGTTTGCAATCCTGCAGTTCGAGCATCGGAACTGGGCCTGGCTGGGGGTTTCGGCATCAGACAGGCTTCTGTGTTGCCCACCAGCTTGCTCCCGGGGGCCAGGATCGCAGCCGCAGGGCTCGGGAAAGGAGAAGGCAAAAAGACGAACCTTTGTTGTGACGACCATAGTCTTGAAGTTATTTGCAAACAAAAGCTGGAGCCGAGGGCTTGCCCCAGCCCCGCGGAGGGAGGCAGGCAGGCAGGTGGTGTTGAGAACACTTTGTTTGGGAAAGTTTTTCTCATTGTGTCGAACAATTCTTCTTAGATGATCCTTCCTGTGGGCTGAATCATCGTCTCGGCAAACACGTTAGCTATCCTAGCCAGCCTCGCGGCCGCATCCTGTGCGGTCCAGGGCTGCTGGAGGGTGCTGGGCTGCCCAGCACCCCGCAGGATTGCAGCCCCTGTGTTTTGGGTTAGAATAAACACTCCGGGATGTGCATTTGCTTCAGCCGCCTTCTCCCAGCCCCTTGGGATCTGTTTTTCCCCTTGTTCCAAGAAGTTTGCAGGGTAAGCTGCTGGGTCGTTGGCAATAAAACACACAAGTCGTTAACCGCCATCCCTCTCCCCCGGTAAGAGAAGACTTACAAATAAACTACCAACGCCGCTGTGATTGTGTGTGCGTGCGTTTGGCTGTTTCCCCGTGTAATTCCCACATTATTTGGAAACGGTCTCTAATTTGTCTAATTTTTAACTGCCCCGGCCTCCCTGCCCACTGGCGGGGAGCGCGGTGGTGGGCTGGGAGGGCTCACGTACGCGCGGCGGGCGCTGCTCTCCGGACACGGCCAGGGAAGCCGCCACGGAAAGCCTTTTTGTTTGATCTGAAATGTCTCTCTTGCAAACTTTTGGGGTTTTTTTTTGGTCAGATATAAGTAAACAGGCTTTTGTCCGCTATTTTCTTGCTCGGTGAGTAATGGAAACCAAGTGGGAAAAGATTTCTGTTCCCCAGCAAAAGGACAGTATTCTGGTTGCATCTCTGATACTGTAATTTTATTTTACATTGCAAATCAAACAATACTTGGAAAGATGCAAATCAGGGCGGAAATAGAGGTATATGCTTCTAAGTAAAGTAGTGGGGGTGTATGCGCCTATTCCGTGCATCTGCGTGTATATGCAAAATACACAATTGCCTGCAAAATACGAAAGGGCAATACGTAGCGTCTCGGGGGACCCGCAGCCGTCGTATTTCATTCCTCACTGGCATTGGGCTGCTGTGCGCGCTCAGCAAAATGAATTCTTTCTTTGGACAACAATACATGCGTTAGTGTCGAGTGTCTGCATCTTTCATGAGTGTGCAACTTTGTGGTAAAATAAATGAGCTGGAAAAAACATGATGTGGATTTACTCTCGCTCTTCTCCCCAAAGCTTTCTGTTTAATGGAATAAAACCCCTTGCTTTGTGAATAAGCCTGTATCTACTGAATTTAAATTGTTTTGTGGTAGCAAACATGTTGATGTTGTTGAATGCATGTGATGCAGAACATGAGTAAAAGTTCTCTACAGGGCTGTCTCCGCGTTTCAGTTTGCTTGCAGGATTGCAGTTCCCGGGAGCCCTCGGAGGTCCTATAGACGCACGGATGGGCTTTGAGCTGGGGGTCCCGAGTGAGTGGCATGAGTCTGGTGTTCAGGTCAAGGACGTAACCCCTCGTAGCTCCACAGCTTTTACTATTTAGTTAATAGAATTAAACGTTTTCAAGTTGCGTACCTGGAAATAGCGAGGGGCGGCAGCGAGCGCTGGCAGCGCTCCGTAAGCTTGGGTTGAAGGACTGCTGGGGACGTGCGGGGCGGCGCTGGTGGTGTCCGGTGCTGCGTTTCTTTGTGCTGAGATTTAGCAGCCCTGAGTTGGAGCCCGCTTTCGATGCGTGGGTGTGTTCCCCAAGCTCCTGTTGAAAAGCAGTTTGGGGAGGGCTGAGGTGCTTCGTGGTGCCCTCCTGGTAAGGGGGTCCCGCAGGGTCCGGATCTGAGCCGCCTCCTTGCTCTTCTGCAGGGTTGGTTTTATCGTGAGCTGCTACCAGTGGCTGCGGGTGGCTTATCTCTAGACGTGGGCTCATCCCCAGGGCTCGGGGCAGCCCTTCGTGCTTCTCCCGCCCTCCGCGGTCTCTGCAGCCCTGCTTTGCCATGTCATGGTGCAGTGGGACCGCAGGGCTGTCCGTCGGGTGGCAATGGGGTTCCTGCTGTCGTGTTGGGTCTCTGTTTCCATCCAGGAGGGTAGCAGAGCTGCTCCTCCGAAACACGCGTTGATCCAAGGTGCTAGCAAAGAAAAAGCTAATTTTCTGACACCTGTTATCAGTCTGACTCAAACCAATGTTATTCTTGGCCCATTTCCCTGTGCTTTTGTCCCTTAGAGCCTCCTTGACATCCCGCTTCTTGTGGAGTGTGGATGGGCTGTTCGGCTTGGATGGAGGCTGGGGACAAGGGACACGGGTATGTTCGTCCCAGAGAGGCTGGGGACGAGGGACGTGGTGGGTTCATCCCGCAGGCTGCTGACCTTTTGAAAGCACCGACTGGTCGAGCCCCATGTTATCCTCCGTCCCCTTTTCATGCTGCTCCTTTGTGCTCTTGTTTAGTCATTGCTGTGCCTTTGTTTTTACAGCTGGGGGAAGTGTTTTGAGCTTTAAAGTTTATTTTCTTCCCTCTGGTTGTCGTCACAGGTTTGTTTTCTTTCTCCCTGTGGCATCTTGCTGGCTTTCCTAGGGGCCGGGAGGTAGGACTGTCTCTGCTTTCCATGCCTTTCCGCTGGAGGGAGCGGGCTTCTTCCCTGTGCTCGGGAGGCCTGATGGCCTCGCTGCCTTCACTTGGTCTCACTGGCTTTTCATTAGTTTAATAAATACTGTCTGTTTTGGCCTATCCTCCAGGGAGAAGGTAGCCCAGCAATTTGCCACTGTCCTGAACCACGGGACTCTGGGTCTGGTTCTTGGCCGCACTGTGGACCCCATCGGTGGTGGCCGTGCCACGATGCAGCATTGTCCCACCACTGGCACTGTGCTGCAAGGCCTTGATGAGGTTTGGGCTGGTCCAGGTGATTTATTTCCTTAATTATGTCTTTAAGCAGGCAAAATCGCATTTTCATTACCAAAAAGCCACCCCCCAAAACGTATTGGGGACCTTTCTGTAGGGTCTGCAAATAACACTTTGAGTTTTTTTTTCCGAAACCTTCCTCATCCTTGTGCTGATCACTGTTTTGTACGCTTATTTTTCTCTTCTGGGGCATTTCTGGGATGCCACCCCAGCACCCCCAAAACCAGCCTGGGGGCTGCCTTGGGGCCTGCCCCATCCTTGCAGCCACCGCTGGGCTGTGACGTTGGAGCGAAGCAGTGTCCTGACCCGCAGCAGAAGCTGCGAATGCAGCTTTGTTCTGAAACGCCATGTGCATCGTCTCCCAGACCATCTTCCAAAAGACCAGGAGTAACTAAAGTACTTCTTTGGCTCTTTTTTCCCCTCTTTCTGGGTTTTTTTTGGTGTTGGCTGTAGATTTAATTTCTCTCCATGCTCATTCCTCGTCCAAAGCCAATGGGGAATGGATCATTTTTCCCCGCTCTCTGCCTGGTACCGCTCCCATCTTTTACCAGCCCCAAACGTTTCCTAAAACCCAGCTCTGAGTGTGGACCGTGCAGAAACTGCTGAACCAGAATACGGCACAGGAGATGCCAGAGCAGATGCTAAGCGGAGGAATTAATGATCACTGAAGTGGTGGCATCAGCTTTTTTTAAGTCAAAAATTATCCCTGAGTGTGCGTTTGGGGAGGGGGGAGGCAGCAGCGGGTGCTTCCCTGGGGATGGGGACGCGGGGGCCTGTGCGGGGTGGATGTGCGTGTCTTGGCTTTGAATTCTTGGTACATTCATCATCACAAAGATAAATGGGCAGAGTCTGCCCCGTAAATCTTGTAGAGATCTGTGTTAGCGGGCTCCGAGGTGACCCGTTTGTTGAATGTGTTGGCACAGTTGTATGTGTCCCCCCTTCGAGTGCCTGATCTGGAGGACGGCATCGCTGCCCTCCACTTCACTGGATTATTGTGGTCCGGAGCATCCGCCTGCCCCTCCTGGACGGGTGGGGAAGCTGGCAGCACGGAGGGGCAGGGGACAGGACGGAGCTGGGTCCTGGGGAGCTGTGAGCTTCTCGGGCAGTGTGGCTCCATCCCCTTCTTGGGGCGTGATGCTCTGGCTTTGGGTCCCTCCGGCCGGGGCTGGCACCTCGCCGTCTGGGGGTGCTCATCCTCAGGGATCACCCCCACGCCTCTCAAACTGTGGGCTTGGGGGAGCACATCCTGGCAAGCGTCTGTCTTCATTTGAGCTGTCCCACCCTGCGTCCAGCCGTGCTACAGCCCCCCCAGGACCGGCTGAGCCGCGACTACCAGCAGTGCGGCACGAGCTGTGCGGTCAAGGCATGAAACCGCCCGCTGTCAACTGAGATCCACCGAAATACTTTGTCTCCCCAGGCAGCAGAAAAGCTGAGCCTTGCTGTCTTGGCCAGCCAGCTTTATTTGGTCCAACCTCAAATTTCGAGGCAGTGGAGGGGATGAAACAGAGCTCCCCTGCCTGGGCCAAGGACTCCCGGTCTGCCCCACGAGCAGGGGCTGCCGGGGTGGCATTTCTGGGGACCCCGTGCTGCCCTCCAGGTGTTTGGCACCACTTGCTTTTGGGGGATTTTTTTTTTTTGACTACTTTTTTTTTTTTTTTTAAATTGTTTTCTTGTGCGCCGGGAAAAGGAAGTGAACAAATTGTATAGTCCCATCCACAATCGACGTCCTGTAAACAGCTACCGGCTGCCTTCCATTCACAGCTGTTTTTTCCTATTCGGGGGGTGGATGGGGCTGGTAAATAAACAGGCAGAGCTGGTGGCTGCTCGCAGCGCCCGCTTGTCCCCTTGCAGGGGCTCTGCCTGCACCCGGGGCCTTTCCCGGCGGATGCCTGGGTGCCGAGATGCATCGGTGGGTTTTTCCTCGCCGAGCGGTAGTGCACGGGTCTGGGGAGCCAACTCTTGCCAGGAAAAACAACTTTGCTAGTTTGACTGGGATTAAAGCTAATTACTAGTCGACTAATTTTATTGATTTCAAATCCCTTTTAGCAGAGATTTTGCTGTGAGGCTGATCGCCAGAGCGATTAGGACACAAAGCCGCTTAATTTGGAAGTGTTTATCAAGCAGCCTTCTGTCACCTCTGTTTCAAATCAAATTGCGGTGGCACTGGTATCTCTATCCATGGTGGCTCGTGCCGTCCCACCTCCGACAGAGACAGCGCTTCTCCCGGGGTGACTTGGGGGCTTGCAGAGGTTAAGTGTATTCATACCATAAGCACGGTGGGCTGCTGGCTGTGGGGTTGTTATTCCCAGCTGCCACCATGTCCCCATCTTGCTCTGGCTGCAGAGCTGAATTTGCCGCCCGGCATTCAAAGCCTTGCTGCAGGCGCCTTGTAGTCGGTAGAGCCTTGAAGATGGGAGATGCCGTCTTCATTGCGGCTGTGGCCGCTCCTGAACTTTGTCCAGCCACACGAGGGGCTTGGCCTAAATATTTTTAATAGACTTTAAAAAAAAGAAAAAAAGCCTAGCCTGGTGGTTTTGATGGGAATCAGGTTAGGGAGGGTGCTTTGAGGCTGGCAGATCGCAAAGGCAGGGGCGGCTTGGGGCAGGGAAGCGCTCAGCTGCGGTGCGAGCAGCGCGGCATCCCTGGCAGCGTCCCCCACTGTCACCCATGAGGCTGCTGTGACGGTCCCCTCGCTGCATCCTCCTCCTGACGCTGAAAACTAGGCGCCTTTGAGTCGTTTGAGCCTGCTGGACCGCGGCTTTTCAGCAGTGCATGTTCTCCTCCGGGTATCCCTTGGTTCAGGATTTAAAAGCAAAAACTCGATCTTGCCGCACAAACGGTGTCCGAGAGGTCTGAGAAGCAAAATGTCCTGCTCTGTGTCCCTGCGTGTCCCCTGGGTCTGGAGGGATGGTTGCGCACCCCTTGAGCTTTGCTCGCAAGGGAATCATTAGGGATTGAGCTTGTTTTGAAAGACCTTGTCCTAGTCGGGGAGTCCTCCTTGGCCGTCTCCAGGCGGGCAGAGCAGGGGCTGGCGCCGAAGCCGCGCTCCTTCCCGAGCCGCGTTCCGGTGCTGTCCTCGGGTCGGGGGTTTCAGAGCTACAAACCACCTCGAGGCTCCCGGCTGGCTCGAGGGCCGGCACGTGTGCCCAGGTAGCTTTTGGGGCTCGGGTTATTGAAACCAGAGCAGCATCTCTTGGTGTGGCATTTTTGGGTCTGGGGACCCCATGGGTGGGGGCTGGAAGCCACAGATCGGGAGCTGAGCGTGAGGGACTGTAAGTGGCTGCTGGGATGTGGGGATGGGGCAGAAAACCCTACACCCTCCTTAACGCCTTTTCTTGTTTAAGAGTTGTGTGTTTAAAGTGGTTTCGTTCCTCCTGGGTGGGGAACGGCTCCCAGTGCCCCGTGTCGCCGGTCGCTTGTGCGTAGCCTTTTACTATGGCTCGTTATCACGTGAAGGGCTTTTTTGCTGAGACTGAACGTGGACAAATTATTTTTATGCATGCTGAGAGCTCAGGATGGTTCTTGTCTATCAGCTCTTCTTAGCTGCGGCACAAAAATCGTAAGGGAAAAAAAAATTACTGTCTGACAGCTACATCTTATTCTATTAGTATGTTTTAATTAGAACATGAGCAAGAAATGTGTTATGAATATTCATGATCAGGGTTATTAAAATGCACAATTAATCTGTGCACTTTTTAATAACTGTATTAACAGAGAGAGGAGGTAGTTCCTATTTTTGTCTTTTCTGAATTGGAAAGCGTGCCTTAACTTAGTTAGTTGGAAAATGGGTTTATTTTAAAATTAAGTTGGCTCCCGACAGCTGCGTGCACACGTGAGCGTCTCTAAAACTGCACACACGCCCTGCGCTGGAAGAGCCTTGTAAATGTTGCAAAGCCAAGCACTCAAAAGCTGGGATATGCCAGAATTAAGCTCGCAAATATAATTCAGCTCCCTGCCACGTGAGTTTTGACATGATCTTGGTTGGTGACTTGGATTTCTTATTTTTTTTTTGTCCAAGCCTGTGCTTGCTTTAGCAAGGAGATCTGTGCCCAGGGGTGAGGCAGAGTTGGGGGGCGAGGGAGATGCCTGCAGGATCTCGGTGTCGCTCGGAGCAGCGTGTGAACAGTGTCCGTAGGCAGGAAACACGTTGCAGGTGCCCCAAGATGCTTCTGACCGTCCCCGGGCACGTGGGCTGCTCGGGCGCCCTTGGGCGAGCACTCGGGGAGAGCCCCGGGGACACCGGTGTGGGGCTGCCCAAGCGCTGCCCTTCTCACCCCAGCCTTCCCCATCTCCTTCCCCTTCCTCTTCCTCCGTTCAGGTCAAGCCCGGCTGCTCGGTGCCAGGCGGTGCCTGTGGGAAGGCCAGGCTCGAGGGCAGTGCCGGTGAGCGCCGTGGGCTGGGGAAGGCGCGACCGCGTTTGGTGGTGGCACCATCTTTGGGGCTTTAATGGTGTGAGTGTAGCAAAACCTGCTGGTGGGGGCTTGTCCAGAGGCACCTACCTTTGGCCAAGCTTTGGGTTTTTGCAGGTTTGGCAGAGGGCGTTTGCTGCCAAATTGTAGATCCTTACTCTGATACCAGGGAGGGAAGAGCAGGTTGGCGTTGAATGTGGGACAGATGCCAGAAGTCGAAAGTGGGCAGTCTGTTTTTTCCTGGCTTCATCCCAGAAATCCCTGAATTCTTAAAACACCTGCAGGCTGAAAACGGGAGATTTTTGCCGGCACCTTTCATGATGGTGGCTGCAGCTTGGGGAAGGCGTGAGACCTTTCTTTCCAGCAGGCGTCGGACAGCGGGCTGGCTCCGCAGCAGCACGCTGGCACGGGCACGTTCAGAGGTGGCTGAACCTTTGGGGCTGCTTCCAGGGCAGCTTCACCTTGGCAGCCACGCGACCACGTGAACACCAGTGCCTGGAGGGAAAAAAAGGCCTTTTTGGGTTTCCCCGGGGGTTGATTTGCTGTTGCAGGATCTGGCCAGTGCTGCGCCTGCTGCCCGGTTGCATGCTGCGGGGGCAATGGGAGGAGGTCAGGGTTTCCCTCCCGGCGCCCGCTTGGCTGGTGCGAGGAGGGTGGTGGGGGGCTGCTTGCCCCCAGCTCCACGTGTCCCCAAGAGCAGTGGGGAGGAAAAGGGGTGCCCGGGACTTGCACGTGCTCTGAGAGAGCGGCTTGTCCTCCGCAGCCTGCCGTGGTGCATGCGTGCCGTTGGAGCGACCGGTGCGGTTTTGACCCCTCTTTGGGGCGTGCTGGTGGCACCGCAGCGTGGAGGTGGCTCGTGCAGAGGAACCTCCACGTCTAGGGGTCGCGTGAGCCTCTTGGCCTCAGCTTTTGTCACCCATACCACCCCCCGCCTCCTATTCCCTCCTTCCTTGGGAAGGCCTGGCGGTGATTCCCACCCCCTTTCCCCCAGGAATTTTGGCAAAAATTCATCCTGGCTTCCAGGCACCCGAACTCCCTCCAGAGCCCCCCCCCCAGCCTGCCCCACTGAGCATCCTCTCCTGGCGCAACCTGGCCTGGGGATGCTCCTCTGCCCTCGGGCGGGTTAGACAGGACCGGCTCTGCAGGAAGGCAGGGTGACCCGGGACCTGCGAACACCCATCCTGGGTGGTGCAGGGGTGGGCATGGGGATCGGGACCCCCGTGCCTCAGCTTCCCCTCTGGCTCTGGGGCTCCCGCGGCGCCTCGTGGGGGCACCGGTCACAGCCAAAGCCTGGTTGGTGCCGTGGTCCTCGTCCTTCCAGTGCAAAGGGGCGAGTTTGCCAAGGATGTCTGAGGCTGCGGTTCCTGCTCCTGTCTTCACCCTGACCATTGGGGAGCTTTAAAAACACCCATGAAAGCAAGATGAATAGAAGGAGCATTTCTGCCTCCTGATCTCCGTTGGTGTTTGCAGGGTATGCAGATGAATTGCTTTAGAAAAACACATTAGCAAAGCAAAAGTTTATTCTAGGAAGTAGGAGGTGGGAGAATTGGCAGTAATTCTCCCTAGTATCCAAGGTATTATTAGAGGCTTATCCCTGCTCTGCACAGTAATCACATTGGAAATTTTTGATTAGAAAACAAAATCTAAATGATAATTATGAATATTCATTAGGTGTGGAGATTAATATGCATAATTATGCAAATTAGACAGCAATTAAACACCAATTCTCTGGGGAAATGATTAACACAAAGGCACAGAAATAGAAGGATGTAATTTGAAAGAAGTTTCTGGTTAAATGAACAGTAAGGGGAGCGGAGGAGACAAATACATGGCGTGTTTGCCATAATAATCAGCTTTGCTAAAACGAAATTGGAGTGCGCCCTGCGACCCTGGCCCCCTCTGTGTCCTTGCTCCCGCACGCACCCCTGTCCCCGCCGCTGTCCTGCGCCTCCGCTGTCACCGCTGCTGCGAGCAGGTCTCTGCTCCTGAAAGAAAATCTCCCGTAAGGCCCTGCTGGCACCTCGGCGGCTGGCGCTTCGCTGTCGTTGGAAGAGCCCGTGTGGAGGGGGTCCCCGGAGAGCACCGGTGATGCTGGGAGCCACTGCAAGAGGTGTCTCATGCCATGGCAAGGGTGGGCATATACCCCCCGCAGCGGGGCTGGGGTTTCTGCGGGACGAGGCAGAGAGATGGCTCTGGCCGGTGCCATCCACGCTGCTCGGCCTCCTGCAGAGCTGGGATTTCTCCCTGTCTGCCCCGGCTGAGCTCACAGTATCTGCGTAGCATCTCCAAAGCCTGGCCGTGGGGCAGAACGATGTCCTTGCCCTGCCTGGCCCCCTCTCAAATCCGTGGCTTTACCCCCACGAGCCTTTGAAAGGGGAGACGCCGACTGCTGCTCACCGACCCCTGGTTACCCACTGGCGTAGGAGACGGACGAGCACCGTCGGAAATCCTGCTGCTGAGTCGAGTTGAGGCTCGTCTGCCAGGAAAGGTTCCTTCCATGCAGTTGTGGTACCAGCTTGAACTGTGAGAGCTTTGCTGATGCGACTCTTCAGGCTTTTTTTGTCCCGGTGGATGTTTGCCATCTCCCCTGGGTGCCTCGTGTGCTGGTAGCCCAAGAGGTGCAGCCTGGGTGGACCTGGCAGACGATGAAAGGAGACGATTTCCTACCACGGTCTGTGTGCAAGCACATTGCAAAACCCTCCTGTTTGGTCCCTTGCCATTTTGGGTCGGATCCCCTTTGCCAAGGATACTCCTGGGAGGGCTAAAAATGAGATGGATGGGAGTATGCTCTGCTCAGCCCCGTGTTGACAGCACACCTTCCTCTGTGGGACCACGGGGGGCTTCAATAACAAATGCCCTTGAGCGGGTGTGACTAAGCCACAGGTAACGTTGTACCCCCAGCAATTCCCATCTGAGGCTTTCGGATCTGGGCACTCTTTTAATCTGCTCGGGTGCAATGAGGAACAGAGCTTTGTCCATGACCTGGCAGCACCACGGACAAAAATCATGTCCCACTGGAGCATCGGGATGGGTACAATGAGTTTTTAATTCATAGTCCTCTTCACCATCGGTCTCTGGGGAGAAGAGGTTCGTGAGTGCTTTCTGGAATAAAGCAAGTTAAAATACTTGTATCTCCTCTTCCCACTGTCCCGTGTTTTGAAGCGTTTCCAGGCTGTGGTGGGATTTGCTTTGAAGTTTATGGAATAAACTCCCAGCTGGAGTGGGAAGATGAGGAGGGAGAGAGGAGGATTGGTCACGCCAAGTGGAAGTGGTTTATTAATGAAAATATTGTTTTGTTTGTAGAAGGAAGAGTTAATTTTGCGAGAACACCTTTGAGGCTTTGCTGATAAAGCAAGAGTAACCTTTGTTCTTCCTGTTTTTCGGTAGGTTTGGATGAAAGACCAGGATCAGGTTCCTGGGGAACGGGAGATCAAAACAGCTCCACATTTGACCAAGGAAGGGTAAGGATAAAGCACAAACACCGAGCTCCAACCAAAACAAACGGGGGCTTTACCGTGGCTTCTCAGCACGTGTTTGTGCCCAGGTTGGGGGGCACAAACCCTGGAACAGCTTTTCTTGCCCCATTTTGGACATTGGTTCTGTTAACTCTGCGGGGGTGACAGCAGGGAGAGGGTCCCCCCCGTCCCCATCTCCCCAGGCTTTGCTCCTTGAGGTCCCCCCAGAGAAGGCTTCTCCTCCAAAAACCTCCCCCAGACCCGCAGCCCGTGTGGGCTCTCTGCAGCCGCTCAGGCCTCTCCCCTCCCTGCGCTCGGCTTTGGCGTGGCGAGAGGGGGACTCCTGGCTGTGGGGTGGGGAGGGGTCCCCAAATGGGCTGGGCAAAGCTTGCTGGGTGCCCACCCTGCATGGCTTAGGGAGCCCGAGGGGCCAACTGGAGCTTGCTTTGGGGGGAACGTACCACGTCGGCCGGCCGAGGCGCCCTCGGAGGGGATGGAGGGCACAGGAAGGGTTTTGCAGGGAAGGGGTTGAGGCTGCGACAGCGCGTAACTGGGGCCTGAGGAGGGGAAGAGAAAAAAGACATTAACTTAATTGAAATGGTGTTATTTTGACAGATGCTCATGTTTTAATGGGTTTCTGTGATTCGTTTTTGCAATGGCACCTTTCCCTTCCCTTAGGTCAGTGGTGGAGCAGGCGCTGTGGTGTCATTTCTCATTTTTATAGGCCGCCTTCTCGCCCCTTTGCTCCCCCGGCTCGGGGAGGGGGCTGCCTGGCTCTCACCTCGTGGGTGCCGAGCCGCTGGGCGAAGGCAGAAACTGCCTGAGAGCTGCCAGCGTGGGGCAAACCCACCGTATGTCCCTGCTTCGGTGCCATATCCCCTCCCAATGCTGCGGCCTCCTGGCTGCACTGCCCTGCTCTCCCCTGCCGTGAGGACAAGGTCATTTCTGTGCCCTTTTTATGAGGAGCCTTTGACTTTGACCCTTCCTGCTATGGGAGAGACCGAGCTCCGACAGCCTTGCGTTTTGACATTTGGCTCGGCATCCCCACGTGCCCGATGGTAACTCTCCCGTGTTGCTTCAGCAGAGCTATGGTGAAGGCCCCCACTATGGCGAGCACAGGGACCTGCCATCTCACAACAGCATATCTTCATCACCATTCCTGGGAGCTGGACTAGTGGGTAAGTGCCTTTCAGCTGCCTGGCGAGTGTGTGGCCAAAGCAAGGGAAATCTAACACAGAATAGCGCGTGGTGGTGGGAGCATTTGCACTGGCTGGCGTTGCTGTTCCCCATGTCGGACCTGCCCCAGGAGGCGTTCTCAAAGCTATGGTTAAAGGAGCTGCTGTCCAGAGGGTCTCCTCGGTGCCTCACATGCACGACAGCTGCCGTATTTTACGTGCGTGATTATTTTTCCCTGCTTTTACAGTTGCACCCAGAGGCAATAGCAGAGATGGATGCCCGCCGTGCTGGCACGGGCTGGGCTGAGTTTGCTCTTGGGAGCTGGTAATCGAGGGTGGAAAAGCACCAGGAGAGAGGGGGAGAAAAGACACAGGTCACGGTTAAGGTCTTGCAACAGGCTCGCGGCTGCTTTGCTTTCCAGCCCCGCAGCCCCAGGGCGGTGCAGTCTCTGCAGAGAGCTGGAAGTGCTCCCCCTCGCTGCGGTGGGGTTTGGAGGGCCTCTTCTTGTGTCCTGCAAGGCTCCAGCAGCCCCATCTGGCTCCTCCATCCCCTGCCACAACTGGGCAGCATGAGGAGCTCACGGGGACCCGCAAGTGCCCTGCGGCCACGGCCCCACCTGCTTTGCCAGAGACAGTGATCCTGCGTGACTGGATGCATGCGACAATTTACCCAGTTACCTCTCCCAGCTCAGGGGTGGGAGGAGGGATTAAGAGCAGAAAATGTCCATCCTGAAGGGCTTAGAGAGCTCTAATGACATTAGGTCAGGAATTGGGGTTAGTCCTCCCCACCTTTGCCCACGCAGTGGTGGTTAAAACCCTCCAGCAAGTGTGGAAGGAGCGGTGCCGAGGCAGAGCCCCGCAGCTAGCGGTGTTTGCTCGTGGTTTGAAGGGTGGGGTTAGAAGAGGGAATTGTGTTTGAAACAGAAAATCCCCACCACGATAGGAGGTTCCTCCTGCGGAGCTGGTCAGAAAGGGGAAGAGAGGAGTGGGGTCGTGCTGGGAAGCGAGCAGCCATGCGTTTGCTTCTCCTGGCTCCGGTCTGGGGCAAGGGGCTTGCTCTGAGCTCTGCTCCCCCCTTCGCTCCTCTTGTTGTCACGAAGGGCGTTGTGGAAGAGCGTTTCCGAGCAGCTCCCCCCTGTCCCTCTGCAAGGGCGGTTATTCCTTCTCATTTTCTGCCCCAGGAGGATGTAAACAAAGCAGAAGAGATGTTTCTTAAGCAGATGGGAGAGCCTTGATGCAGTTCAGCAGGGTTTCTTGGGGGGGTGTGTGGGGGACACCCATCCCAACCCGTCCCACGCCTGAGGCCAAGGCAGCCTTGAGAGTTTCCAGCCGAGAAGGAGCTGCCTGGGGAGGAACACGGAGGTTTCCCCTTTGATGTATGCAGGGAGGACGCGTTTGGCTTCCTCTCAAAGACAGGGCTCCCAGTCTTTGGCAAGCGCCACGGCACTCCCCGGCAAGGCTGCGAGCCCAACTGGTCCCCAGCACATGGAGCTGGAGCCTCTGCTGCCCCGGCGGGTGATTTCCACCGGCTGTCTCCGCAGTGGAGGGCGAGCTGCAGCCTTGTGGCCGGCAGCACGGCAGCCACGCGCCGTGCCCGCGGCTCGAGTGCCTGCCGGGGCTGCGTGTCCCTGTGCTGGCACAAGGTCTGAGCCGCTGGCCTGGGTGGTCGGGTGCAGCACCACCAAAACAGGAGCTGGGGAGGCCAGGAAGGAGCAGCCAGGAGGGGCAGGGGGCTCCTCATGTTTCAAAGTCACTTTTGTTCCTAAAATTGAATGTGGTTGAAGTAGAAAACATCAATTCCTGGAGCAGGTTCCAAAATACGTAAATTAGTTTTGCTTTGCCTCTGTGCTCACGTGCTGAGAAGGATGGACCGGGGGAAGACCATGGGTGGGATTTTCTCTTCCTCTTTACCAAGCTGCTTCTGAAAACTTTTCAAATGCAAAATGATAAGTGGAAGGGGAGAGAAAGGCGAGCAGAAAAAAACCCATAAAATAATTCTTTTGCATACGATAGTGTAAAGGCAGTGGCAAAGTGGGAGGGAAAGGCGAGTTTTGGAGATATGTTGCTTCAGCTGCCAGTCCCTGGTTTCCAGCAAGGTCCCCCCCAGGGGCAGTGGGCCAGGCAAGCTCGTGCTAATGGGGCAATTGAGTAGAACCAATGAATTTTAAAATGTGAGGAGATGGAAGGAGCAGATTAGGATGGACACATCCAGCGGTACTGAGTGGACAAAAGGTGCATGAGACTATAGTCTAAGCTCTTCTCCAAAATCAGAATTTGTATCTGTTTCCCACTCAACCTCTATGTCTTCACGGAGGATTAGAAATTACTGCAAGAAACGTTTCAGGAGGAACATGATCTGTGTTGGGAATGATGGGCTCGGCCAGCTAGAGAGGGAGGCTGAGCTGAAAGGGCCCCACAAAGAAAATGCGCACATTGGCGTGGGCTCTGAGCGCTGGTCTCTGCCGGCTGCTGCCCGCTTGGGGTGGTGCTGGGGGTTCCTCGGGGAACCCATGTCCTCTGGCTTTTGTGTTTCTTGAGGCAGTGCAGTGTCACAGAGGCAGCCTTCAGCCTCAAACAGTGTGCATTAGGGACAACGAGCACCCTTCCCGCAGTGACGGGAGGCTGCCGGCCAGGCAGCACTTGGAGAAATGGAGCTAAACTGTGATTTTTTGGCTCTTTTCCACATGCATCTGGCAAATGGAAAGGAGGCTCCTCTCTCACCAGCCTTTGGTGGGCTGGGGAGCTCTTCCAGCCTGAGCTTTGGAGCAGTGATCACGTCCTTTTGAGGGTGGAGACTTCCCCTGCCCCCGAGGGCTGATGGTGTTTTGGGGCCATGGTGTGCAGGAGGAGGAGCGGGGGTGCAGCCGGGTGCTCCCCTTCCCGCGTGAGTTGTTTTGCCACTCACAAACTGACCTGACACGAGCAGGAGTGCAAGGAGAGAGATTTGGGAACTGCAGGGTGTAGTGGCCGTTTGGATAAAGGAGCAGTGGAATGTGCAAGCTTGTTCATCCAAATTTTCTTCCCAGGGTGTCCCTGTGCTGGGAGCTGGCTTTGCAGGGCTGGCCGGGGAAGCTCTGGCTGCAGGTGGGTGTGGGTCTGGCTTGCGAGCAGTGGTGATCGCGCACAGAAGCAGCGCAGAGCATTGGTCTCAAGGTGTATTTAGCTGGGGGGGGGTGGAAAATTGAGGAGAGCAGTGCCAGGGCAGCAAACTCCATGCAAAGAGCAGAGCTGGAGGGATTTGCATGGCCCCGGAGGGAAGGAAAGTGTGTCTGAGTTCAGGGGGAGCAGGGCACTGCCAGCACATCCCCGAAACCCCCGCAAGGCTGAATCCCTGCCTCTGGTTCCTGCCTGCCTGTCCAGGCAGGTCCCTTGTGCCATCACCCCAGCCCTGCACCCTCGTTCCCCTGCCCAGGGCCCCCCTCCCAAGTGTGGTTTGGAGGGGGCTGCTCAGCTCCTTGGGAGGAGGAAGATGCTTCAACAGCCCACGCTGGGGGACAACAAAGCTCTGGTGCAAAGTGCTGTGCAGGTTTCCTCCCAGCAGGACAGCGTGCCGGTCGTCTCCTGCAAGCAGGCAGCAGTCCCGGCGGTGGGGGGCACCGGTGGTGGTGGTGGAGGGACGGTTGCCTGCCTGCCCACCTGCGAGCAGCCCCAGTCCAACCCGCGCTGGGGATGACGGCCCTGCAGATCGCAGGGTGCGCACCTAGGCCAAAACTGGTTTGAATTCACATAGCAGACTTTGAAAGGAAAAGTACTGGTTTCTGTTCAGCTGGGACACACAGATGTGGTTTGGGGGGCTTATGGATGTTCCATCACAACATTCGTGGACGTTCCACTAGACGAGCACACAGCAACAGGCATGGTGGGAGCTTGGCTTTGGGAGGCACTTTGAGCACAGAGCAGGAAAGTGGCCGCACTGGCAGCGGGACTTGCGGGGGCTGCTCCCAGAGCTGGCCTTCCCCCGCCCTCAGGGCTCCCTGAGAGCTGCAGGTGACGCCGCTCTGGCACTTTTTGAAGGGGACGGTGCGAGGGCGATCTTCAATTGGATGCTTTCCAAAGCCCGGGTTCCCTCTCTGCCACAGCTTCAGCTCCACAAGGTGATGGGGAAAACCAGAGCTGTCTGCAAGACTAACTGGGTGGGGAGCTCTGGCCTGTGCTGCACTGGGTGGGATAACCTAAATTTTAAAAAAAACCCATATAAGTCCATCCCTGAATGGAAATACCGTCTGTGGTCTGAATAAAAATCACCCCAGGCCGCCAGGCGGGGGTCGCTGAACCCGATGAGCAGCGTGCAGTAGCAATGCCTGCGAGCTCCATCACTCCCTCCTCCAAGTTTTCAAGCTTGGAGCCCTTGGTGCCGCTCCCGGGCGGACAAGTGATGTCCTGGTGAGGTCTGAGCATCCTGGCCTCGGGTGGGGAGAGGTGACGGGGACCATCCCTGGCTGCCCGGGGAGGTGCCTGGACGCAGCGCAGTGATGAACCGGCTCGTCCCGGAGGGTGAGGAAGGCTTTTCTGTTTGTTTTAAATCACCAGTCTTCAAAATCTGCCACTCTTACCATTCATCTTCAGCAGGGGCAGACAGCCGGGGAGGGGGGGGGGTTGCTTAAACAGCGGGGAAACTGATAAGCCATAACAGATTTCTTTCTAGTAATTATTTCTAGTAATTAGCTTCTTTTCAGAGGAGTGTTTCTAATCTTGTGTGTATTGTGAGCTGTTGTGGATTGGGTTCTTCCTGGACAATGGTTTTAATCTGCCCACGGATGGGGTTTGTCACTGCTCCTGGTTTTCTAACATTTTTTTTCTCCCCTCTTTTAATCCCCGGCTGTGTTTTTCCTCCCTTTTTTCCCCAGGCCGTAACTCTAATGGAATTCCCAGTGCAGGGCTGGGGGGAGGCGGGCAGTGGGTGGCTGTGCCATGGCCAGGGCGGTGGGTGCCAGCGGCTGCACCGGGGCTCCGTTTTGGAGCGTCGGGACGGGGTGATGTGGGGGCACTGGTGTGAACTCCCCGCGGGCTGGCAGGAGCGCAGGGCACTGCGCCTCGGCAAAGCACCTCCCTTCCTCCCAGCAGGCGCTGGCAAAACCCGTAGGCAGCGTTGAATCGCTTTTTCTTGGCTCATTTGTACGCATCTGTGAGTGGGGCTTGTCTTGGGGAGAGAAATGGCAAAACCACAAGTTTACTTAAAAGCCTGGTTTGTGCTGGTGGAGGTGAGATGCTGCTGTGGTCCTGGGCGCTGAGGCCAAACCCTGCCGCTGCTGGAGCTGGCGACAGCCTCGGGAAAGAGGAGTTTTTGTTCTGCCACCTTGTCTCTGAGCCCGGGAGCAAACCTGCCTTTGGGAGGAGAGAGCACAAACGGCGTGCGGGGGTTTCTCTGCAGAAGCCCTGGGTGAAGGCAGGCCTGGGGGAGGCTTCGTCTGAGCCCAGCGCAGCCGGATCCTGCAAGAGAGAACATGCTGGGGAGAGGAGAGAGGTTGGGAAATCGCTTATTAAGCAGGGTTGAAGGCAGCGCAGGCAGGCGAGGGGCAGGGGAAAGAGCTGGCGGGGGTGGAACGGGTAGGAGGGGGGATGCCAGGACTCGCAGCGAAGCAATGCCGTAAAGAGCTGGAAATACTAAATACTCCCAGCCAGTTTCTGAATGCGCCTTGCTCAAGGTGCCCTCCGCCGTGCTTCGCCTTTGCATACTAAAATTTGCAGAGATAAATCCAACAGGTAGGATTTCCAAGGGAAACCCCTTTCCCATTCAAGGGATTTATTCCCAGTATCTTCTAATTCCCCCCCCACCCCCACAAGATCCCTTAAACCCGTCTGCAGGATTTCAGTAATTCAGTCGGGAGCGAGATGGCGTTTGGGGAGATTCCTGGCATTTTCTGCCAAGACGTGCCTTCATCCCGGTCTTTGCTGTCGTCCTGGGGTTTCACCACCTTTTCTGGTCGGTGCCCCTGGGCTGTGGCTGCGAAGGGGCAACTCGGGCGAGCCCCGGCACAGCTGGGTTGGCCGCCTGTGCTGGCTGGCGTCTCCCTGGCAGCAGAAACACCACCTTCTGCTGGCAAGTTCAGCTTTTTCTTGCCCAACTTGTGGACTTTTTTATTTCAATAGGCTAGATACATTCCGATCCAGAAAAGTTTGCCTTGTTTTCCTAGACAATTAAATGCAAAATTTCTACTGCTGAGGGTTTTGCTGCTTTTTCCCCTTTTTATGCGACGACGAAGGAGCGTACAGGGGCCGGGGCTGGGGCTGGCTGGGGGGCTGCCCTCCCTTTCCCGATTTCCCCCATCCCGCAAGACACCCACATGCAGCAGATCGCTAGTACCAGGCACGCTTGCTGTCCTGCGTGAACTGAGTGAGGCCCGAAAGACCAACCCTCAGGTGAAGGCAGCGGGTTTTGGAGCGGTGCGGTGCAGCGTTGGCACTGGGTTGCAGCCCTTCGTCTTCCTGCGCGTGTGCCGGTAGCTCTGCGGTTCGGCCTCCGAGGTTATCTGGTGACGGCAGACGCGTTTGCCTCGGCGCTTCGCTGCTCGAACCGTGCGTGGAAGCGGCAGTCTGTTATCGGACAGGAGGCCTGGCCGTCGCTGACCAGATAAACTAGCGTGGCATTACCCTGGTTTTCCTCTGGTTTAGGAGTAATCGCGATCCGCCAGATGCCACAACCTGTTGAGTTATTTGTGTAACGTTGCCGGCGCTGGGGCACATAGAGCTGCTAAGCTCTTTTAAAAATTAGGTCATTTAGGAGATCCGTTCTCTGACATTTTGACCTTTGTTTACTTAACATTTAAGCCTCTGAAACAAAACGGCAGCGGTGACCGGCGTGTCCGGCTGTCGCTGGAGGAGAGGGGCGGCAGGATGCTGGCGTGCTGCACTGTGACCCCTGGCGCTGTCAGGAAGAGGGGGGGCTCAGGTTTGGAGGATGTAGTGGGGAAACCCACTCTGAACCCCCACTCTGAAGCCTGGGGGCAGCATGCCACTGTTTGAGGGACGGCATGCTCGCGAGGTCCTTTGCTCTGCTGTCTCAGTGGGGGTAGGGGATGGGGATCCACGCGGCAGCAAAGACACAAGGGTTATTGATGCGTTAGAAACCATGGAAGCACCTGACAATGGTCACATAGGAATTAGGGCCTCTCCCTCCAAAAAGGTGGTGGGATCAAGAGCCCAACTGAAGTGCATCTACACCAATGCCCACGGTGTGGGCAACAAACAGGAGGAGCTGGAAGCCATTGTGCAGCCGGAAATCTATGATATAGTTGCCATCACGGAAACATGGTGGGATGACTCGCACAACTGAGTGCTGGAATGGATGGCTACAAACTCTTCAGAACAGACAGGCAAGGAAGGAGAGGCGGTGGGGTAGCGTTGTATGTCAGGGAGTGTTTTGCTTGTCTAGAGCTTGATGATGGTGACAATAGGGTCGAGTGTTTATGGGTAAGAGTCATGGGAAAGGCCAACAAGGCAGATATCATGGTGAGAGTCTGTTATAGACCACCCAACTGGGATGAAGAGGCAGATGAAATATTCTATAAGGAGCTGGGAGAAGTCTCACAATCGCTAGCCCTTGTTCTCGTGGGGGACTTCAACTTGCCAGACGTCTGCTGGAAATACAATGCAGCAGAGAGGAAGCAGTCCAGGAGGTTCCTGGAGGGTGTGGAAGAGAACGTCCTCACACAGCTGGTGAGGGAGCCCACGAGGGAAGGCGCCCGCTGGACCTGTTGTTTGTGAACAGAGAAGGACTTGTGGGTGATGTGACGGTCAGAGGCCGTCTTGGGCATAGCGATCATGAAATGATAGAGTTTTTGATTCTTGGAGAAGTCAGGAGGAGGGTCGCCAGAACTGCCACCTTGGACTTCTGGAGGGCAGACTTTGGCCTGTTTAGGAGACTGGTTGGCAGAGTCCCTTGGGAGGCAGTCCTGGAGGGCAAAGGAGTCCAGGAAGGCTGGACATTCTTCAAAAGGGAAATCTTAAAGGCGCAGGAGCAGGCCGTCCCCGTGAGCCGAAAGACGAGCCGGCGGGGAAGAAGACCGGCCTGGCTGAGCAGAGAGCTTTGGCTGGAACTCAGGAAAAAAAGGAGAGTTTATGACCTTTGGAGGAAGGGGCAGGCCACTCAGGAGGACTGCAAAGATGTTGTGAGGTTATGCAGGGACAAAATTAGAAGGGACAAAGCCCAACTAGAACTTAATCTGGCTACTGCCGTAAAAGACAATAAAAAATGTTTCTATAAATACCTTAGCAACAGGAGGAGGGCGAAGGAGAATCTCCCTCCTTTATTGGATGTGGGGGGAAACAAAGGCTGAGGAAAAGGCTGAGGTACTTAATGCCTTCTTTGCCTCAGTCTTTAAAAGTTAGACCAGTTGTTCTCTGGGCACCCAGCCCCCTGAGCTGGGAGACAGGGACGGGGAGCAGAATGAAGCCCTCATGATCAAAGGGGAAATGGTCAGTGACCTGCTACGCCACCTAGACACAGACAAGTCTGTGGGGCCGGATGGGATCCACCAAGGGTGCTGAAAGAGCTGGCAGAAGTGCTCACCAAGCCACTCTCCATCATTTACCAGCAGTCCTGGCTCACTGGGGAGGTCCCAGTTGACTGGAGGCTGGCAAATGTGACGCCCATCTACAAGAAGGGCCGGAAGGAGGATCCGGGGAACTACAGGCCTGTCAGCCTGACCTCGGTGCCCAGGAAGGTTATGGAGCAGGTCATCTTGAGTGCCATCACGCGGCACGTACGGGACAACCGGGCGATCGGGCCCAGTCAGCACGGGTTTATGAAAGGCAGCTTCTGCTTGACCAACCTGATCTCCTTCTACGACATGGTGACCCGCTTAGTGGATGAGGGAAAGGCTGTGGATGTTGTCTATCTGGACTTTACTAAAGCCTTTGACACTGTCTCCTACAGCACCTTCCTGGAGAAACTGGCTGCCCATGGCTTGGATGGGCATATTCTGTGCTGGGTAGGAAACTGGCTGGATGGCCGGGCCCAAAGAGTGGTGGTGAATGGAGTTAAATCCAGTTGGTGGCCATCACAAGTGGTGTTCCCCAGGGCTCAGTATTGGGGCCAGTTCTGTTTAACATCTTTATCAATGCTCTGGATGAGGGAATTGAGGGCACCCTCAGTCAGTTTGCAGAGGACACAAGCTGGGCAGGAGTGTTGCTCTGCTGGAGGGCAGGCAGGCGCTACAGCGGGATCAGGACAGGCTGGATCGATGGGCCGAGGCCAATGTATGAGGTTCAACAAGGCCAAGTGCCGGGTCCTGCCCTTGGGTCACACCAACCCCAGGCAGCGCTACAGGCTTGGGGGGGAGCGGCTGGAAAGTGCCTGGCGGGAAAGGGCCTGGGGGGGTTGGTCGACAGCGGCTGAAGACGAGCCAGCAGTGTGCCCAGGTGGCCAAGAAGGCCAACGGCATCCTGGCCTGTGTCAGCACTAGTGTGGCCAGCAGGACCAGGGCAGGGATCGTCCCCCTGGACTCGGCCCTGGTGAGGCCGCACCTCGAGTGCTGGGGTCAGTTCTGGGCCCCTCACTCCAAGACAGACCCTGAGGTGCTGGAGCGTGTCCAGAGACGGGCAACGGAGCTGGGGAAGGGTCTGGAGCACAAGTGCTGTGAGGAGCGGCTGAGGGACCTGGGGGGTTTGGCCTGGAGAAAAGGAGGCTGAGGGGAGACCTTCTCGCTCTCTGCAACTCCCTGAAAGGAGGTTGGAGCCAGGGGGGGTCGGTCTCTTCTCCCAAGGAACAGGCGACAGGACGAGAGGAAACGGCCTCAAGTCGCGCCAGGGGAGGTTTAGGTTGGATCTTGGGAACCATTTCTTCCCCGAAAGGGCTGCCAGGCCCTGGCACAGGCTGCCCAGGGCAGTGGGGGAGTCCCCATCCCTGGGGGGATTGAAAAGCCGTGTAGATGTGGCGCTTGGGGACATGGGTTAGTGGTGGCCTTGGCAGTGCTGGGTTAACGGTTGGACTCAATGATCTTAAAGGTCTTTTCCAACCTAAACAATTCTGTGATCCTATGAAATTAAGGACTGAGCTCAGGGCCTCCATGCTAAGGTTGCAAAACCAAGCAGCCTCCTCTCTCTTCCCATCTCTCTGTTGTGTGCTTCGGGGGGGCTGGTTTGAGGAACTTTGCTCTCCCCCTGCCCTTCATCTGCTCCCCAAAACCTCTTAATGGTGTGTGGAGCTGCCTGCCAGCCCAAGCGTCGCCCCAGTGCATTAACCTGCATCTTAGCAGGCTTCAGTGATGGCTTTAGGTTAAGCAGATTGGCAAAATCCTCCCCCTCCCAATTTTGCTTACTAAGCCAGACCGGAGGCAGGATGCGATCGCTCCTTTTCGAGGAAGGGCTTTTCCAGGGGGAGGGGGCTGGCAGAGCCCGATGCTGCCCAGCCGCACTGCGGGCAGAGCCCCCTGCGCCGGCACGGGGCAGCTGCCGGAGCGGGGCCGTCCTGCCCTGGGTTCAAAGCCTGTTTCATCGTCATCTCCCATTTCTCTCTTCCCTCCCCCTTTTACCTGGTGGCACCATTAACAGGCTGTAATTAACAGCAGGGAAAAATTCCTCGTATTTTTTCAGTCCAGTTTTTCTTCTTTTTTTTTTTTTTAATTAAAAAGTGCCTGTTCCCCACTAGAAAAATGTCTAATTTTGTTTCAGGTGAGGGGGAAACCCCAAAGCAGACCGTTGTGCTGCTGGCTGCCCCAGGCACAGGGTAGAGCTATTCCCTTTCTCCCTGGCCTGGGATCCTTCCCTGGGGCTGCAGTGCTGCCCTGGCACCCATAGGTGCTGCTTGCTGGGAGCCACAGCATGCTCCGGGGCGGTGACCGCGAGGGAGAGGACTGCAAGGACATTCAGAATGGAAACATTTCACCATTTGTGTTGGGTTTCTCCCCCCCCCCCGCCCCTGCCCCTTGAAAACACTATTTTCAGCAGTGTGTGGGCAGGGTGAGGTTGAGCATGTTCGATAAAAGCGGTCGCTGGGTGCTAAAGTTCACTCGGCAGCGCTGGGGCACGTGGGCTTGGCTCGCGCAGGGCTGCTCCTGCGCAGCATCCCGGTCGGCAGGGATGCTCCGGCTGCGAGGAGCCCCGCGGTCCGGGAGGAGCCTGCCCGGTGGGACCTAACGGAGGGGGCTTAGAAAGGAAGGAAACGCTTTTCTGTTGAATGCCTGCTCTTTAGATCTGGATGGGTTTTTGGAAAGTTGAATCTCCACCAGGAAAGGGGAAGAAGGTAATCCCTGCGCCATATGGAGCAGGAGCTCAGCTCCACACGCTGCTGCTCAGCGTGCGCTGGAATTGTATTTCCTATTGTAGGGAAAGCGCCCGCAGAGTCTGGTCACTCATGCCTGGCTTTGGTTTTGCTCTGTTACTGCCTCTGCCAAATTCAGCTGGCTTTTTTTAATATGTCTGGAGGGGGTTTTGTGCTCTGGTCTGACCCTGCCAGTTTCCGTGGCCACAAGCACTTCCCTGCATCGCTGCAGTTTTGGGGTTTTGCTGTTTATGGACCAGCCAAGCCCTGCTGTCCGAGACCTTAAAAGAGCTCCTGTTTTAGCAACGAGCTATTACGGGAGGCAGTCACCTCTGCAGACAGGCGGAGGAAGCTGCGTTACAAGATGGAGCTTCGCACCTCAGCGGGACGCCCCAGGCCAGCGGGAGGGCAGGTGCCTGGGGGTGCACGCACAACCTCCCCTTCCCTCTTACCCAAAACCTTGTCTTGTTTTTCCCTTCTGTAGGGAAGAGCAGTGAAAGAGCCTCGTACTCCACGTTCGGAAGAGACACAGGGATGCCAGGACTAAACCAGGTAACGATAAAATGCATTGAGATTTTTTGCTTCATTTACTGGCTAAGCTGCTAGGAGTGAGAGCCGGGGAATGGAGAGGAACCTGATGGTTTGCATCTTGCCTCTCTGCACAAGGTCCTGGAAAGCCTCTGGTCTGCTCAGAAACGTCTGTTGAGTGTCGGGGGTTTATATGGGTGTGTGGTGCTGGCTCAAGAGTTGTCAGAGTTTAGAAAACGGGGTTGTAGCAGCTTCTCAGCTCTTTTCAAAAGCTCTTCAGGCTCATTTATTTTATTATTGTTAATCCTGTTTCTAGCTGATTTGTATTTAATCAGATATGACTTAGCCAACACTGCCCTCGGAGGGAGTTTCATTGAGTTGGATCCAAGCAACATCTTTCCTTGTGACGGGGTGGCCACGGGCAGAGGACTGTGCTCCAGGAAGCACCTTCTCCCTCTGCCTGCCTGCCTCGGGGCTCTCACTTTGCCTCTGAGCAGCACGCCTGGTGCTGCGTGCTCTGCCTCCCCGGCCAGCACCCCCCCGTACCCCGGCCAGCATCCCCGCGTCCCTCCGCTCACCAGTCAAGGAGAGGGAGAGTCCGTGAGGTGGTTTCTGTGCTGTTGTAGCATCATTTCGGTGGCTGTCAGGCGGTGTTTTGGTTTTACGTGGTTCTGTTGATGCAGGACCTGCAGCGGATGCTCATCTCCACAATCAGGGAGGGACACAGCATGAGAGAGCTGCCTCTTGCAGCAACAACCCTACCCTGTTTGGGTCACCCCACGTGAACCCCGGTGGGAGAACCAGGGCTGTGCCATGGGGAAAAATTTGCTTCCCGTGGGGAATACCACAGGCGTAAATCAGAGCCCGGGAATGCAGTCAACCAGCCCTGAGATAATCTAGCCTGCTGTCACTGGCATCCAGAAATAGTTTTTTGGGAAGGAGCGAGCACCTCAGCTTTGATGTGTTGCTGCAACTGCCCCGTCAGTGCCTGAGCATGGCCCCAGGGAAACAGTCCCACCATTTTATTCAAGGGAACAGCTTTTGGCCGGACAGCTTTTTATTTTATACATGTACACACACACATATTACATGTTTTAATTTTACACAAATTTGTCATAATTTCCTCTTCTCTGAACTGAGGATGTTTCCTTTGCTGAAACAGCTGTGCTGGCTGTCTGTGCCAGAGTGGATTTAATTTACCACTGAAGCTGCTAAAATAAAAATGGGACAGATGCCAAGCCTTGCTTTTTAATGTTATGGTTTTGCTGGGGTTTCATGGAGGAGGGGGAGATATAAGGTAACAGAAATGGGGTGGGCAAATGGTGCCGCGGGCCGGGAGAGGCCCTGGTATGGGTGCGCGGGTCCGGATCGGGTGGCAGAGCAGGAGACTGAGCCCGTTTGATGTGGAGGGGAGACAAAACCCCTCTTGTGCGGGGCGGTGGGAGGCAAGCGGGGCCGTCTGCATGCTCGCTGTGGCCCCCAGAACAGTTGTTGCTTCTGGCTCCAGTTGGGGGGGGGGGGGGGGGGGCTGGTCTGTTTTTTTTCTTTTTGAAAAGTGCTGGAAAATTGTCCAATGGCAGATGCTCTGGATGGGGAGCACGTTCCTCCCCAAAACACCCTCCTCCAGGGCAGAGCTGCGGCTCTCCCCTCGTTTAACCCTTAAACACCTCTGGAGGCATCCCCAGGGAGAGGGAATGGGAAGAAAAGCCCTTTCTCTGGGAAATTGCCTTAAAATCTCAGTGGCTTTCCGCGGTACCCACTGGAGGAGGTGAGCAGCAGCGACTCAGCCCTCTGGGGTCTCCTCTGGGGTGCTGTGCCGCTTGCTTTTCTTGGCCGTGCTGCTCTGTGGCGCATAGCGGTTTCAGTGTAAAGGTAATATGACCGGTGGAACAGATTGCAGGAATTTCACCAGCTGTGAATACATGAGCTCCTCTTTCCCTCCCCGACCCCTTTCTGGAGGAGATGGAGTTTTAAAGCAGTGGGTTTTTCTTTCCAGTTTCTCAAAAGCCTGAAATCCTCCTTTATTTCAACGTGTTGCCCTCGGAAGATGGGTCAAAACTAAGATTTTGTTACTTAAAGGCCATTTGCCAGCCCTCTTAAATTCCACGTAAATACATTCAACTTTCTCCCAGGGTGAAGGGGGCAGTGCTGGCGGGCGTGCTCCTGAAGGAAGGGCACGCTTGCTCCATCACGGGAGCCAGCGAGCACCCCGGGCTCCGGCTCCTGCCGGCTCCGCGCTGCTTCCCAGCGTGCCCAAGGTCAGCTGGGATAAACATGAGGGAGGAGTTTCCTCTTTTTAGAAAGAGGGATTTGACTTTTCCCTGATAAAATGCAAGGGAAAACCACCCCCAGAGGCGTTGCAGCTCTGTTGCATCGTCCACGATGGGTCCGGCTGTGCAGCGCTGGGGATGGGAGAGAAACCATCAGTGCCAGCACCCTGGGCTGGGTTTTACGGCTGGGAGGGACTGGGAGAGGCACACTCAGATGGGCCGCCAGCCGCGTAACCTCTCCTGTCTCTTGTGATCGATTTAGGCACGGTCAAGAGATGTGACAGCCTGGGGGCTCCCGGGTTTGTTGATGGGTCTGTCCCCTGCCCTGGCCGGGTCCCTGACGGCGTCGCAGGCACGAGGGGCAGCGTGGGGCTGTTCGGTTGGATGTGCCTTTTGAGGATGGGTGGACACACTGTGCCCATCAGGTGCGTCCCCCGCAGGCACCAAAGCACAGAGCACATCAGAAACTGTGATCCCTTGCCATAACACCTCAGAGGCGGTGAAGGAAGAGTTTTGTCCCTAGTAAGTCCATTTACCCCCACTTGGGCAGAGCTCACCAGCTCCAGCAGATGCTTCTGACCCCGTGGGTTTGCAGGCAGGCAGGCTGGCAAGGCAGGCAGGGAGCGCTGCGTAACGCGCCTGACGGTCGCCTCCTCTTTGCCTTCAGCAGGCTGGGCCGATAACACCATCGGCAGGGTCTCATCCTGCCCTTGTGGGCAGCACCATGACCGTGGGACCACGATGCTCCCCGCAATGGCACCTGCTGGTTGGCATCCTTGGTTTGTAGGGAGGTTCCTTGCTGGGGTCCAGTGAGAAAACACAGCTTGAAGGACCCTTTTCTTATGGCGTGTATATCCCCCCACCGCTACCCCCATATTTACGAATTTGTTTCTCCCTCTGGCCCCTTGGCTCATCTTTCGTTTTCCTCTCAGCTGAATTTGTGCAAAGGTGGCTCGAGGTGGCTCCGTTCCCTCCCAAGGAGCGTGGTGGTTTTCCAGTGTGATTACATGGAAGGGCTTTTCTGTCTCCTTGTTTGCAGACTGGTTTCCTGCCCAGCGAAATGGGAATCGCGAGTCCAAGCACGCTTTCCCCCACTGGGGTCAAAGGGGGGTCTCAGTATTTTTCGTACCCCAACAATCCTCGCAGAAGAGGTGCTGAGAGCAACATAGGTAAGTCACTTTGTGTCGCCCGCGGGTGCCACCGCCCCGGTCTGTGCTGCAGCTTGGTCAAGTGACCTCAGGGGCCGTTGGCTGGGTGGGCGCCCGCGTCGGGTCTGCCTTCGGGAATGAAAGCGCTGATGTTGCCGTGTGTGCGCATAGGTGTGAATCTGGCGTTTGCTTTTTTTAAGGGGGAAAATAATTAAATACATAATTTTAAAAAGGGCGGGATTTGGGCTCACAGTCATGTAGAATTTCCTTCTTTCTGGAAAATGTCAGATTGGGTGAAAGCAGGAAATGGCTTGAGGTTCTTCTAAAAATGCCTCCAGCCACACTGCACATCAGTAGTCATTCCTGGAAAACCTTGGGTCGCCTTTGAGGCTGTTTATGGCCGATGGCACTCCTTGGAACCCCTGTCCTGCTGCAAGCAAACAGGGCTGCCAGGAACAAGTCGTTCAGAAGCAGCGTGAGTCCAGCGCCCTGCCGGGGCACGGGAGCTGTGCCCTGGGACACGGGCGGTGTTTGCTCCAGAACCTCTCCCTGCCCACCTGCCTGCTTTGATGTTCCAGAGCAGGAGTTGCCCATGTCTGGATCTACCTGGGAATAAGCCATTTTGCTTTTAACAAAGACTAAGGTTGGGTGTGAATTTAACTTTTGAGTGAAGACAGGTCCCAGTTCTCCAGAATTTGTGTTTCTTGTCATAGTTCCCCCCTGCACCCTCCAAAGTCACTTTCTTGCTGCTATTTTGGGCTTTCCCCAGCAAACGAAACCAGAAGCAACCCAGTGTTACGTGTATTTTTTCCAGTGCTTTTCAGAAAAAGGCATCCACTTTGATATCGCCACTTTAAAACGTTACTGGTTTATGTTGTCAGACTGGAAAATTATTTTTTTTGCAGCAGCTTATACTGTGTGATGAATTTCTCCTCCTGAGCTACAGCCCAGCAGAGTCCCTGGCTCAGCAGACTTGCTGTGTTAGCATCCTGCACCCCCCATCTGGGGCTTTCCTTAATTATGAACTAAAAAATAACAATACTCAAATTTTTAATCAGTGCTTCCCCTTGAGCCACTCCTCGGGGTGTTTCCCACACCACCTCCATGAACAATTTGTCTCCCTTCCCCCAGGACACTGTGTCCTCCCACCTCGAAGCTGGACTAGGAGAGATGGGCTGGGGAGGGACCAGCCCGGGGCAGGCGCCGTCCCTGCCTTCCTGCAGCAGTGAAGCTTTCCCGAGTGTGTTACTGTATAAGGAGCAATTGAAAATACAACCCCATCCCTGCATTTGTTCTCTTTCTACATCCTCTCTCTACAAACCCACTTCAAATTAAATTGTTTCCAAAAAAAACCCCAACAAGAGGTTATTTATGGGCTCAGTCTCTTCCACAGAGCAAGCGCGGCCCTTCTCTGAGTGGTGAGCACCTCTTATCGCTGTGTTTTGGGAGAGACTGCCCTGTGAACTCTGTTTGTGGGGGAAACCTGCCCTCAGAGGGTGCAGATGAGACGAGGAGGAGATGTTCGTCCTCAGACATTTTCACTGTTGATGCTTCCTTGGCTACGGGGCACTTTTGATCTGAGCCCTATTTGTACCTGCATCTTCCATCCTTGGAGACTTTTAGTTGTAGCTTGTTGTTTTCCCTCCTACTAACCCCCTTCAAAAATTAGATCCTGTCGTCTTTTCTTTCAACCAGATGGACAGCCCAAAAAGGTTCGGAAGGTGCCTCCTGGACTCCCCTCCTCGGTAAGTGGCAGGAGCATTTTCCCCGCAGGTATCCCCTCCCCGTTCCCCCGTCCCCTGGGCGTCCCCGCTCCCTCTGCCACGAGAGCTGCCAGCCCTGTGGGTCCAGCCACCCCAAACGTTGAGGGCTTCGATCTTAGCAGGATGGGGAAGGGTTTTCCCAGCTAGAGCTTCCTATGTAGGAGAAATGGGAAGTGCTGTGAGACCGCGGTGCCGGGGCACTAACCGGGGAGAAGGAGCCGCAACACTCCCCGTGCGGAGCAGCCGGCGGCGGCACCCTCCCATCCGGAGCCGAGACCCACCACCTCCTGCCCTCGCTGGCTCTCGTCTGTTTGACGTTATGTCGTGAGTGCCCGAGTGAAATGTAATATTCGGTGTGATCAGATTTCACTCCAGAAGGGAAACCAAACCAGTTGTAATGTGGGCAGGCAGCTGGGGCTGCTCCAGGTGTGTGCGCTGCCTGGGCTGTTTTATAAGAAAGCCGAGCAGCCTGTAGGAATACGTTAGCCGTGCTCCCGCGGCTGTTAGAGGGGAATAAACTGAACAATGTCTTTGTGGCTGGAAGTAATGGGATCTCCAGGAAAGCTAATTGGAGCAGGCTGGAGGGTTCCTGCAGGAATATGGAAGCTGTCTGGCTGCGCGGCCGCCGAGGCTGCATTCCTTGCTGGAGCGTTTGCATGCTTGCAGGGGGACGGGCAGGCTCTGTCCCGCAGGCGAGCTGGAGCCCAGGCTGGGGCTGCGCTGGAGACGTGCCCTTGCTCGAGCGTGTCGTGCTGCTCGCTGCCAAAGCTGATGCTGATGCGACGTGAAGTGGGTGCCCGTTCCCCGGGGAACACCCGTGTGCATCCACCCGTGGGAGAAATCTCATGCTGTGGCATTCCCTCGCTGCTGGCGCAAAGCTTGGTCTGTAACCTCCACCACAGGCTCTGCCTTTGGAAATGGACCCTGAGATGCTGATGTTGGGAGGATGGAGGGAGAGGAAGGCACCGAGGGCTTGCCAGCGTGGGCTCACAGACCAGAGGGTGTTGGAGGGTTCCTGCAGACCTGCATCATGCAGAAACCAGCTTCGGTCAGCAGCGCTGAGTTGCTTCAAGAGTTGTATGTTTTAACAGGGAAAACCTGCTCGAAGCAGGATCCATATTGCTGCATCAAGTTTCTGTGTGAAATTCAGAGCTTTTAAACCCCAGTCAACATGTGGGGAAAACATCGCTCCCAACAAATGGCCCTTTATTGGTCTCAGATTTCAAAGGTGCTGGGGCTCGCTGCCTGTCCTGTTGGCGGTGCCCTGAAGGGCCCCGATTCCCACAGGAAGAGCCGCTCAGCATTTGCCAAAACTCAGCCCCTTCCCCGTGTCCGAGCCGACACCTGCACACCGGCTTTTCCAGCCCAGAAAGCGCTGGCTGTCACCTCGGTTGCCCCTTGACCGCAAAGCTCCAGCTTTTGGTGTATGGGCCGGCGCTGCCTCTTTCCGCTGTCCGCTCTTTGCTGTGACCTCCAGCTTCTTGGTTTGTTTTTGAACTTCCACACCTGGGGAGAGAAATCAGCACCGAGGCAGCGAGAGAAGCGTGGAGCAAAAGGAGTTGCCGGCCTCAAAGGCAGCTGATCAAAGGCTCTTTCTTGTCTGACTCGCCTGCGCAGGAGCCCGCCCTGTGTTATCGCTGGACCCCGTGCAAAATAAATAGGTTAATCAGCATCTTATTAAAATAAAGTGCTTTAATCTGTAATTCCCTAGCTGCTTTGAAAACTCGGAGAGGTCAGCGGCTGGAATAGTTGAGGGTGGCTGAAAGGGGAGTGATTCTGCCAGAGGCACCAAGAGGCACTGACGGCGTGAGATGGTTAAAGAGGGACGGATGTGAAAGGCGATGCCGGGCAGGGACCGAGCGAGCGGCTCTGACTGCGGATGGGTGCAGAGGTACCTGTGCTCGTAACCCGTGGCCTTTGGGGTTAGTTCTGGTGAAATAGGTGCTGGGCCGGGGCAGCGGCGCGGGCTGGGGGCACGGAGCCCCTTCTCGCCTCCCCATGGCGTGGAGCTGGAAAGCAGGGTTGGTGCTCGCGGCTGCGCTCCGCCGTGGGCTGGCGTGTGCTGGCACAGGACCCGGGGCTGGATGAGGCCCCTGAGCCCCCGCCGCACATCGCGCATGGGCTGGCTTTGCCGGAGGAAGCCAGGGAGGGATTTTGTGCAAGTCGGTTCCTGCAGGATTTTGTTGCCGCAGCGAGTGCGGTGGCTGGGAGCCGTTTCAGCCTGCGAATTCGCAGTCTGGTCACCGCTCTGTTTAGCTTTAGTCTGCCTGAAGTCCCACCCCAGTTCATGCATTTAAGCAAGAAAAACAGGGAGGGGAAAAAAACCCCAACACCACAAAGCCCTGCGAATCCCAGCGCTGGGGCTTTTCAAGCGTCTCTCTCGCCGCGCTGGCAATTTTAACCAGAGGAAATGACCTCACCTGGAGGTCCCCGAGGCCGCTGCCGGCGCGAGGGCTGGGGCCGCGGCGTGGGGAGCAGGGACCTGGCGCTGATTTACCGTTTCCTGCGGCGCTTGGCCAGCGGCCGCCGGCTCCATCGGCTCCCCCGTGCGTGACGGGGCTGGGATGCTCCTTGCTTGGCCGGTGCGGGGAAGAGCGGAGTTGGCTTTTCACACCCCCTCCCCTGTGCTGAGTAGGGAATGAAAGATTTTGAAGGGCCAAGGCCACTCGTGGGGTGAAACCTGCCCCCCGCCCCGGGATCCAACAGGAGATGAGGGGTCTGGGGATGGCAGAGCAGGGTGGATACACAGCAAGGCGAACTCCCCCCTGCTTTGCAGCCCTGGTCCGCTCATCCCTGCTATTTTATTCTTCTTATTTTTGCTCTGGATTTATTAAATGGATGTTGCAGCTCGGCACGGCCCCCCCGCACCCGCTTCGCTGCCGCACAGCTGCCTCGCGCGCTGGCCAGGTGCCAGCCCCTGGCAGATGGTGCGGGGCTATTAGACGTGCTTCATTCGATTCCCTGTCCCAGCTCCCGCTATTTAATCAAATTATAGGAAAAGTCAATTTACTGGATTCTTGTTCTTTGCAGCCTCCTCCATTCCCCTGCTCTCCCTGGCCGCACGCGCTGCCCACGCGCGGCTCTGTGCGCCCGCTTCGCCCCGACACCGTCCTGTGATGCCGCACAAAGGCAAAGCGCCGTGAATTTTCTTTTTTGAGTGAGGGACGAAGGGCAGCTGCCAGCGTCTGTCGGGTTTTTCCCTTCCCCCTCTCTTCATTTTATTTTATTTTAATTTCTTTTTTTTTTTTCTTTTTCTTTATTTTACAAGTTCCCCAGTTTCGATCTGTAGCACCGATGCCCACAAGTTGCTTTCGGCTCCCCGGTGCCGCGGGGTCCGGCCGCCCGCTGCCCAAGAGCTGATGGGTGGCGAGGAGCCAGGGCTGCCCCTGGGGCTCTGAGCTGCCCCCAGCTTCGAGGGAAGCTGCTCCGAGAAGCAGGAACCAGGGCTGCCAGGGGAAAATTAAGCAATATCTTTAAGTGTAATCAGTGGTGCTTTTTAGAGCTGTTTTTGGTTTTTTGTGGGTTTTTTTGTTTTTGTTTTTTTCTTTTTTTTTAAACAAAAAGACCCCTTTTTTCTATCCCCACCCCCCCCCCCCACCCCAAGAAATTCTTGGTGTTCTGGGCAGTTACAGAAATAAGAGAACAATTTTGCCCCTTCTTGCTGAGTGAGGACAAGGGGTCGGAAGGAGGTGGCTGGGTGTGGGGAAAGAGAAACTAAGGGCAGGTTTCCTTTCCAAAGAGAGCTGTGTCTTCCAGGCAGAGCTGGCTGGCTGAGCGTGCCCGGCCAGCCCCTGCACCCGCCTCTGCTTTCGTGTGTATTTAAAAAAAAAAAAAAAAAAAAAATATTAGCGGTTTCAGAATGAATCAATGGGGATGAAAATGGGCTGTGACAAAGATTCTCATGTAATTTTGAGTGGCATTTCAGTTTCTTTGCGTGTTGAATTTCTGCTTTACAAAAAAAAAAAAAGAGGTATGTTTTTGCACTGGTACACAATGTTTTTCTGTAAGGGCTTTCTAGGACGGGTTTAGTTAATTTAGAAGAAAAAAAAAAAAAGCCTTTTCTTTTGCTTAATATGCTGTTAAATAACATAGCTGAACGGTGCTGCAGAAACCTGTCCAAGAGCCGTGACATCCCTTCTGAGGGACTGCTCAGCCCTCAGCTCTGTGCTTTCCCGTGCCTCAGTTTCCCTTCGAGCAGGACGGGCTGATCTCCGTGAAGGGTTTGAGCAGAGGCTGCGCTCAGGGGCAGCTGCTCCCAGCGCGGTGCTGCGGCCCGGCGTACGGCAGGGTCGGCGCAGGGGTGAGCAGGCCCCGAGGCCTCGCTGGTCCCCGTCGCCACCACCCAGCCCGCGCCCTTGGGTGCAGGGTTAGCACGCAGAAATGATTGCTTTTGTGGTTACCCATAAAAATTTATAACCGCAGAAAAAGGAACTAGAGCAGAGAGTTGAAACTTCTGCTGGTGCCGGCGTCTTCTGCAGGAGGGGGCTGCGGGGATCTGCACTGTTACAGGAAGGCAGACGGGAGGTCTCCGTGCGACGGCCCCGTCCCCTGCACCACTCCCTGGCGGAGCTGCGCTGTTCCGTACCGCTGCCGTGACTCCAGCTGAGCTGCTTCGGTTCCCCCCCGGCTTTGCTGCGGGACCGACTCTGTCAGCTGCTGTGATGAATAAAAGCAAAGCTGCGCGGGGTGGGGTGACCCATGGGGAGGATGTGGGGCCATGGGGTGGCCAAGCGCTTCTCTTCAACCCCTTTCCTGCCCCACAGGTGTATCCATCCAACTCAGGTGATGACTACAGCAGGGATCCAGCTGGATATACTCCCTCGAAACCTCCCAGCACTGTGTATCCCGGAGCCTTTTATATGGCAGGTGAGTTCTTAACAACCCCAGCATCCTGCAAGCCGTCCAGAGCAGGGGCTGCCTGGCCCATTATGGATGACGGGAGGAATTGCACAGCACATGAGATGGAGGGAGCTCGGGGCAGGAGTGCGTGAGACACGAAGCAGCCCCAGAATGGCTCTGATTTGCTCAGCGGGTGATGCTTGGCGTAGGCAGGATGTGATGGGGACAGATGCAGCCCCTCAGCCCGGGCTGACTTAGCCCTACGTGGGCTGTGGGACGCATGCTGGCATCTCTGCCCCGCTCAGCTCTGGTTTTCCTTCCAGACGGGCTCCATAACTCACCAGACCTGTGGAGTTCACCGGGTGCCATGAGCCAGTCGAGTTACGGTGCCATGCTGGGCAGCTCCTCCTCCCCGCTCCCGACGTCCAGTGGCTTCAACAGTTTACATCAGCATGAACGCATGGTAACGTGTCCCTGCGCTGCCCCGCGGGCGGGTGGGCGGGCAGGGGGACTCTGCTTGGCTGGCCAGTGGCCGTGTGTCACCTCGTCCCGAGGCTGTCGGCTCAGGGCAGCTGCTGACAGGGAGGACCTGGGTCCTGGCCCGGGTGCCAAAGCCCGGCGGCCTTTCGGGGGCACCTCTCACCCCTCTCCCCCTCTCTGCCAGAACTACCAGCTTCATTCAGGAGAGGTTAACGGCGGACTCCCCTCTGTGTCTGGCTTTTCCTCTGCCTCCACGCCATACGGTGTCTCCAGTCATACGCCCCCGATCAGCGGGACGGACAGCATGATGGGTACGTACGGCCCCTGGGCGCGTGGGGGTCCCCAGCATGACCCCCCTCGCCCCACTGCCATGCAGAGGCTGAACTGGAAAATTAAAGTCTTATGCAAACCTCTGATGCCCAAGGCTGTGATACTTGTGTCTGAGGTACCCAGACACTTTTTATCCCTTGTGTGTCACCTGTGCATGGAGTTAGTCCGTGAGGAAGAGGTGCAGCAAGGTTATTGCTGCCGGATACCTGGGCAGGCTGTAGCAGGGGGACAGAGTGCTGGCTCGGGGGCTTACACCTTCCTTGGTGGATCTGGGAGGAGACCAGGATCTGTGGTGTTATCTCCTGGAGGTGCTGTGGCTTAAATGAGTTGCGGGAAGGATTTGCACCTGCGTTGCGGGAAGGCGGGGGTATGTGTGAAGCTGTTCATCTAAATCCGGAATAGGAATGTTTGTGCTGCATTTGGATACCATGTTAAACCCCCGAGTGCTTTAATCTCTAACCCTGCTGAACCTGTTACAAAACCTGTTACTGAAATGAACTCGTGTTCTCCAGGAAATGAGGATCCTGACCTTGATTCATAGAAAAAGCCTTGTTTAGAGGAGGGGAGGCAAGTTTGGAATTGTAGGGGCTTAAGATGCCCTGTGAAAAGGGACCGTGCTGCACCAGAGACATTTGATCGCTGTTGATGGCATAACACCTTCGACACAGTTTCTTATAAAGACGTTCCTGCAGCCCCATGAAAGCTACCGGGGTGTATGTACCCTCGTCTGGGCTGCTCTGAGCTGGGCATCCATTTAACTTTCAAGCAAAGCAGTAAGAGTGAGAAACTTCAGTCTCGGAGCAGGTGACCCCAGAGAAGGTCTTGTACGGGTGCTGGGTTTCTGGTGCCCTGGCAGCGACGTCTGTGTCCTCTCTCGGCAGGTAACAGAGGAACCACGGCTGGGAGCTCGGGAGACGCGCTCGGGAAGGCACTAGCTTCAGTAAGAGTTTCTGCAGATCCTTGCCCCAGTCCCTGTCCTGTCACGGTGTTGGACGTCCCCTCTGTAACAGGGACCCTCTAGGCAGTGGGGAAGATGGACACATTGAGAAGTTTGGGTGAATGCACCCCAAAACCACGGTAGCCTCTGAGAGGAGGGTTCTCCCCCTCTGTGTACTGCCATCCCGTGTCCTGGCGCTGTGCAAAAGCACCATTTGGCAGGGGGGGAAAGTGAGGCACTGGGTGTTGTGGTCGCCCCACAGACCCATGCCCGTGAGCCAGCTCTGCGGCCACCCAGCCTGGTACTGGTCTGGCAAGATGACCCTACGCAGCCCTCGTAGCAGGACTTGCAGGTCCCAGTAGTCCTGGCCCTGCGTGTGCTTGTTCAAACTGGAGGGCACTGGTCCCACTGGGCTGTCAGAACTTGGGGTTGCCTCTGTCCTGTTCAGTGCAGGGACCTTTGCTTCTGGATGGTGGCAGAGGGGTGCTCAGGACTGCACCCTGCAATAATTTCTTGGGGCTCTTGCTTCCCTCTGAGGTGCCACCTGAAGAGCGGAGGCTGTAGCTGCAGGGGTGGTGGCAGTGGGGACAGAGGGAGACCCCAGCGTTAATGGGGGAGCTGCGGGGGAGGCTAGCGGGCTGGGCCATCGCGCCGGGAGCTGCTGCAGGTATGGGAAAGGAGGTGCCATCGGGTGGTCCCGTCAGGTGGTCCTCGCTGCTCCTGGGCTTGGCAGTGCTGCTGGGGAGGGGGAGAGCCGTCACAGGGGTGGGTGCCGCTGACCGTGCTCTGCTTCTCTCGCTCCAGATTTATTCCCCCGATCACTCTAGCAATAACTTCTCATCAAACCCCTCTACACCAGTCGGCTCCCCTCAGGGGCTTGCAGGTAGGTGAAAAACGTTGCTCTTTGTGTAAAGGGAGATGTCAGGTTTGCTTTCAGGAGGTCAAAGGCAGCGTACTTCCCAGATCAGCCCCACACCCTCATTAAAGACACTTTTGGCAATCTCGCCAAATCCCATTTATTTTTAAAAGCAGGAGAGTGAAGAAGAAGGACAAGCAAAGTTGAAGATCCTTTTGAAATGTTTCCTGTGACGTTGCGTGCCCGTCTGCTTTAATCAAGTTGTAGCTTTTCCCCTGTTTGGAGCTGAGCAGTGCCCGGGTGCAGCAAACAGCCCCGTGCATGAGGGTGGTGGCTCTGCCTGCGCCTGGCTTTGCCCCTGCAAAGGAGTTTTAGCAGGCGGCTCTGCTGGAGGCGCGAGCCTGGCCCACATGGTAGCACTGCTGCATACTTGAGTAAAAGCATCACTGCCACCCCTTGGGACCCGCTCCTGCCGTTCAGACCCTGTCCCTGAGCGTCCCATCTTGGTGAGGCTGGGAGAGTTTGTCCCTGGTTTTGTCTCCTGTGGGAGGAGCGCAGTGGGAACTGGGAAGCACCAAACTAGTTAAAAAACATTTTCAGCGCCCGATGAAAGCCCATCTCTGCTCCGGTCCAGTGGGATGGGTCTTGTTTCTGCCCAGCAGAGCTGGTGCTGAGACTCCTCGGTGCCCAGGGTGCAGAGCAACGTACACCCGCCAGCCTGCCGCTCCCCTGGGGTTGGAGTGAGCACAGCGGCCGTGCTGCCTGCCCGCTCACTGAGATGATACGAATTTAAAAACCTCTCGAGGTCTGAAGGCCTGAGCTCAGTTTCCTGCTGAGGCAGAGCAGAGGCGAGTCCATAGCACCGTGCGGTGCTGTGGTGGCCCGTGTGGTGCCATGTGTGGCGTGGTGGCCTGCGCGCAGCGTGGTGGCCCAGCTTCCAGCCCCATCTAGCGGCCGCCGCGCCTGGTCCCACACTCTCCCTGTTTGTTCGCAGGCACATCCCAGTGGTCGCGAGCGAGCGGACAGGGTGCCTTATCTCCCAGCTACGAAGGGAGCCTCCACACTTTAGTAAGTGTCGCCGAAAGATCTGCCTTCTCCTTTTCTCTTCCATCCCTTGTGCACCTGGTGGTAAAGGGCTTTTCGGTAAAGTCCTCTCCCCAAACATCTGGGGCCTGAAGAAGGATGGTTAGTTGATGGATGGACGTTTGGTTGGAAGCAGCTGAGCAGAGTTGGGCACCTGCTTCCCTGAGCCCAGAGCCTGGCTGGCAGAGACGCAGCCTTATACCTTCCCCATTTAGGGCCCATTCACATCCCTGTGGGTCTGGCCCAGCCGAACAGATTTCTGGCTGGTTTCTGCCTCCCTTTCCCAAGCGGTTCTGCTTGTGTGACCCCTTGTTCCTTTAGGGGATGGCACTGATGGGCTCAGGGGGTTATTTCTCTGCCTTGTGGTAGCTGAGTGCATGATTGCAGCCATTCTTTAGTGTAGAGAGCTGCAGCAGGCTGCTGGCTTTACGGGCATTAACATAGACCTTTTTCTCTGTCCTGTCCTTCAAGCAAAACAAAATGGAAGACAGATTGGATGAAGCCATTCACGTGCTGAGGAATCATGCCGTGGGCCAGACAGCTGCCATGCCAAGCAACCATGGGGACATGCACGGGCTCCTGGGCTCGGCACCGGCCCACAGTGCCACCGTGGGCAGCCTGAGCCAGGCCTTCCCTGCCTCGGTCATGTCCCTGGGGAACAGGCACCCGAGTCTAGTAAGTGTGGAAGCATCGCAGCAGCTGGCGGGGACATGCTGGGGACTCACATCGCGGGGTCCCCTGGCATTCAGAGGGACGTTGCCTTAGGTGTGAGAATAGCTCAGTGTGGTCCAGCTCGGGTCAGCTGTTGACAGCTTTGAACGGGTGACGTGCATGGAAGTGCAGTGGCTTGCCACGTTCCTGCGGGCGGGTTGAAGCACAGCGCAGTGGTGGCTCTCGGGCACAGGCCCCACATGCAGTTCGCTCATGTCCCTTCTTGGGGCAGGCAGCTTCAGGCTGTCCCTGGGGAATGGAGGGAGAAGGAGGAGAGGGATGCGGTGCAGGGCAGGACCGCGGGTGTAGAGAGCCAGGTATCACCAGGACTTCTGTGCTGCGAACTGTTCGGGCAGGCACCACGTCCTTCCATGCACATGGGGAGTGCTGATGAGTGACGGCTCATTCAGGCTCCAGGGAGTGCGACAGGTCCTGGGTGCCCTGAGCACGTGGATCATGGATGCTGGGGTCCCATGCTGGGTCACCAAGGTCCCTCCTTGTCCAGAGGCTGGTGACCACAGGAGCACATTTTTGGCAGAGCTGGTTGCCTGCTGCAGCAAACAGTAACACGTCTCCAGTCTCTCTAGAGAACCAGACGTGCTTCCCTTCCGAGCTCCCCAGACTCTGCTACTCAGTGATGAATCATGTGTGTCCTCTGTTGTGAACTGCTGCCAGCTGTAGAAACGAGAGCGTTTGCAGCAGGGCTGCCTCTGTCCTGTGGGTCCCTGGCCGGCATAGTGCAGCCTGGGAGGGTGGGGGCTCAGAAAGGCTGCCTGACCCTTGCCCTTTGCATCCAGGCCCTTCGGGGCGAAGTTCATGCTGCTGGGATGTCCCCTGCTCTGGTGGCACTGGGGAGGTGGCAGAAACGTTGGTGCTTGATGGAGACAGAATACGTGTAGCCCAGGCAGGGTGTGCTCTCCAGCGTGCCAGCCTTGCATCCAGGCAGAGAGAGGCTTTTCCGTGGCGGGGGGAGACAGCACTGATGGGGGCTTCCTGCTTGGTCCAGCTGATGTGCAGGGCACAGAGCTGCTTTCTGCAGTGCCCCCACCACAGTGCCCGGAGGAGAGCTGGTGCTGGAGCAAGTTGGCTCTTCCCTCCTGCATGTCCGCGCTCTGGGGGGTGGGAGTGTGTGAGGAGGGCCCGCAGCTGTGCTCAGGGTGACTGCGCCCATGCCCACTGGCCATGATGCTTCCCCCCCTCAAGGCTTGCTCTGCTTGTTCTGCTGTAGGTGGGAGGAGGTCACCCCGAAGATGGGTTGTCCAGCAACCCCAGCATGCTCCACAACCATGTCACACTTCCGTCACAGGCCAGCTCACTCCCTGACCTCAACAGGCAGCAAGACACGTACAGCGGTAAGGCAGCTCTGCACGTGTGCACGCTTGAGGCTTGCCTGCCGCAGGGGTGACTCGGGTCACCCGTTAGGTGCAGCCCTGTGCAGCAGCAGCCTGGGGGGAGATGGGTGCTTTTGCAGGGCCAGTGCTTCCTTGCAGCATCCGCAGGGCAGTTTCTACTTTGAGCCTTTTCCAGAGGTTTCACCTACACGTTCCTGTCCCTCCTGCCAGCTGTGGGTGCACAGAGCTCCTGGGCCCTGCTCTGCTGGGGGAGGCTGGGCTCTGACTCTGGAGGGCCTGGGAGGTGGGGGGAGAAGAACAGGGAGTGGTGGCAGGGCAGAGCCGGCACCCCTCCAGCTCCTCTTGCAGCGATGCAGGATGAGTCCGAGATGCCACACGCTGGTGATGCAGCGCAGCAGGAGCAGGGCCTGGGGACCCCCCCGGCCCTGTGGGACGCCCCAGCCCTCCGTGCGGGTCAGGCCCCTCCAACCTCCGTGTGTGGCTCTGCTTCCTCAGCAGGCTTGTCAGGGGGACTGGGGCGAAGCAGCATCTCCTCGGGAACCAGTGAAATAAAGAGGGAAGAGAAGGAGGACGAAGAGAACACGTCAGTGGCAGATAACTCAGAGGAGGAGAAGAAGGAGCTGAAACCCTCCCGGAACAGAACAAGGTGCTCTTTGAACAGGTCTCTCCCTTCACTTTGTTACCAGGCTGGGGGCGTTTGGGCTGGGGTACAGCCGCGGTGACCCACCGGGCGCTGGGCTCGGCCCGGTGAGGCCGGGGGTCATCCTGCGGTGCAGACCCGCCAGCCCCTGCCCACCCACAGGAACCTTGTCCGTCCTTGCACCGAGGCGGCACAGCCCGGGCTCCCGCTGCTTCCCCGTGGCCAGTCACTTTGGGCCGTGCCAGGGAAGGGTACCTGCCGCCCTCTCCTGCTGGCTTCTGTCCCTGTGGCCACAGGGCTTCCTTGTGCTCGTAAAGCAGAGGGCTCGCGCCTTGTCCACACGAGCTGCACCCGCCTACGTGGTCGCTCAGGGCATTGCTTGTGGCCGTGCACGGAAAGGACCGAGTGCTCAGCTCCCCTTGGCCAGGGGCGGGGAAGGTTTTGACCTCCTCCCTGCTTCGGGTCGTCTCAGCTGTCTGCTTCGGGCTCCTGTATCCTCTGCCACATCCAGCCAGATATGTGGCAGCGGATCAGGTCCTTCCAGCGCACTGGCTTGTCTGCAACCTCGCCATCAGCTCGGAGACCTTGCCAGGGTGATGCTGCCTGGAGGGGCAGCGCCAGACTGCAGCCACCTCCTGCCCTGGAGGCAGAGGGCTGCATCTTCCCAAAACGCCAGCTTGGGAGACCAGTGTTGTCCCCCACACCTTCTCTGGGCTACTCTGCAACCTCCCGGCAACAAGCTCAGGCCTTAATTGCATTGTTGTGGTTTCTTTCTTTGTTGTTTGAAAACAAACAAACAAAAAAAAAAAGAGGCAGAAGAAGAGCCTTAATTGCTTCTCTCCAAAGTCGCTGCGTGTCCCCGTGTCTGAGTGTGGGGCACCGGGCCGGCACGTCCTGGCGGGGGCACGCGGGGCTTGGCATCTTGGTGCCTCGATGTGTGTTTCTTTTCTGTGAGTTGACCAGTGCTGAGAGTGCACGCGAGGAATGTCCCTGTCTCGTTCTTATTTTAAACCATTAGTCAAGATGAGGATGAGGAGGACGATCTTCTTCCCCCAGAGCAAAAAGCCGAGAGAGAGAGAGAAAGGAGGGTCGCCAATAATGCCCGTGAGCGCCTGCGGGTCCGTGACATCAACGAGGCCTTTAAAGAGCTCGGACGCATGTGCCAACTCCACCTAAACAGCGAAAAACCGCAGACCAAACTGCTAATCCTACACCAGGCCGTATCAGTCATACTGAACCTGGAGCAACAAGTTAGAGGTCAGTGAGGGTCCCGGAGTGGTGATATTTTACGTATCTGATCGGCACGGGGCTGTCTGTCTGTCTGTCTTCTGTGACACGTGCTGTGGTGCCTCGCACTGTCTCTCTCCCCTGTGGCCTTGGGTTCCCAAGGCTGTTAATGTCCTTTTTTTTTTTTCCTCCCCCCCCCCCCCCCCTTTTTTGCATCCCTGCTGTTCTCTCTTTTGTTCCCCACTGCCACTGCGTCTGCTGCATGCCGGTCCCCAGCGGGCACCTGCGCCATCCTCGCTTTCCCGCAGCCAGGTGTTTTGCTCAGCTGCTTGGCCAGCAAAATGAAAAAAAAAAAAAACCACACAACCCACAAAACCCCCCACAACAACAAAAAACCAGCAAATCTCCCAGTGGGGGCCCAGATCTGACGTCTCTCCGAGGGCTGCTCCAAGCACAGAGCCTGTCTCTGCCCGCGGCCGCAGCAGCAGTGAGCGATGCCCCGTCCTCCCTGGCCGCCCGGCATGGGGCTCTGCACTCCTGTCCCCACCACTGCGCCCCTGGGTTTGCGGGCACCTGGCAAAGCCCTGGGGATCGCTGGAGCTGCGCGAGGGGCAGCAGGACAGAGACACTGAGCCCAGGGTTGGGCAGCCCTTGCTGCCTGTACAAACTGGTCTCTGACGCAAGCTGGGAGCGCTGCACGTCCCCAGCAGAGCCTGGAGCTGCAGGCGGGCACGCGCAGGCTCTCCCCCTCGCTGGGGCACGCTCGCGCCCTTCCCACGTCCGTGTGCGCCCATCTCGGCCGCCCATGCTTGCCCCAGGTGCCGCATCCCAGTGGGAGGGGAAGCGGAGGGCTTGGCTTCCTGCTCCGGAGGACTTTGCTGCTTTGTTCCTGCATCCCGCAGTGCATGCTCCCGCTCCCCGGCCCCGCTGCGCAGGGTGCCGTGGCAGGTTAACCCCCTTTCTCTCTGCAGAGGCTGTTGTAACACGCATCGGTGGTTTGTGCCTGGCTGTGCTCCTCTCTGCTGGCCTCTGCTGTTGCATTGATGTTGGAGTCCTTTGTGCCTCTCTTCAGTTTGTAATTTTTTGCCTTTCATAACATGTATATTTTTTCCTGTCTCTTTTTTAATTTCCCCTTCCTTTTTATTTTTTATTTCGAGTTTTTATTTTTTGGTTCTGTTCTTTCCGATCTCCTACAGACAGTCCCCAGCCGTGACCTCTCGGTGGTCCCACTCTCTACCTTGTACTTGCTGCTTGTGGATCGAGGCAGGAGCCGAGGGGCGGCGGGGGGCAGGGGCTAGACAGAGTTGGCACCGTGTTCACTTTGGTCTCCCACGCTTGTCCCTTTTTAAACCCTTCTTGGACGCAGCCGGGGAAGCGAGCTGAGCCCCGCGTGCTGCTGTCAGCAGGCGTTAGCGCAGGCAGTTAGGGTGTCCCTTCTCTGGTGGGTTTAGCCTTCGGGCTGCTTTGCAGGAGAGAAGCTGACCCCCACGTCCCCTCCTGCAGGGCTGCCGTGGGAGGGGGGCCATCGGGTCCCTGCATGCCCAGCCAGGGCTTCCAGGATCCTCCTGCTGCCATCAGCAGCTACTGTGGCAGGAAGGGAAAGGAGAAGATTGGGGGGCATTGTGAGGGGACAGGCAGGCAGGTCAGTGCCCCCTGTGAGCGGGGCACAAGGCAGCCAAGGCACCACATGTCCTTATAACCCAGAGGACCCCACATGGCCATGCAAACGGCCAGCAGCGCTTGCCGGCGGTGGGGAGATGGCTCCATCCTGCCCAGCTGCGGCGTGCAAGGCACTGCCGGAGCTTTGTCCCTGCTGGGGGGAGCCGCCAGCCGGGAACCGTGGCTGCCAGCGTATGTTCGAAGGAACAAGCTGGGTTCCTGCCACAGATGGGCTCGGGTGCCGGGGCGGCTGGTGGCTCTGCTCCCCCCAGCCATCCCGGGCATGCTGGAGAGAAGGTGACAGTGCCGTCTGGGCCACCGAGGCAGTGAGGAAGGGACACGGGCAGGGACAAGGCAGCGAGGAGAGATGCAGGCAGGGACAGTGGGCAACCCTCTGTCCCACACAGGCAAACACTTGTCTGGGGAGCCCTTGCTCCCCCTCCAGCAGTCGGGCACCATCTGGAGACTCTCCAGACCCCCCAGCGCACCCAGGAAGGCTCTGACTCTGCAGCCCCTCTTCGGTGAAGGCTTATCCCCGCATGGCTCCCCTGGAGCTGAAGGCCACAGTCTGTCCCAGTGCCAGGTCTCACCCGAGGACCATCCTCAGATAGGTGTCTTTCCTGCAAGAATTTTTGCTCTGGGGGAGAAGGTCGTCTGTACAGTAAATTGGGGGTTTGGAGGGGACGGGCTGTAGGCAAGGCCACGGTTTAAGATGCTGCCAGCACGATTCTGCCTTCCTCCCTGTCCTTGCCTGTTTTGGGTGCTGCCAGCAGTGGAGGCTCTCCCAAAGCTCCTGACTGTGCCTGGAAAAGAAAATCACTCCCTTCTGGAGTGATTTTGGCTGTGTTGAAAGACCTGGATTCTGTGTCTGCATCCAAGACTGACCCTCAGCAGCAGCCAGGGCGCTTGGCTCCTGCCCCCGGTGCTGCCCGCCCCCCCCGTAAGAGGGTGCTGGGCCAGGCTGCCTCATGCTGCTGCGTCACGGCTGCCCAAAATACCTTCACTGGGAGGATTTTGCTGCAGATGGGATTTTTGAAGGAAATCTTACAAAGAGGGATTTGCTTTCTGCCAAAAAGTCTTTCCTTGGGGGATGAACCCGATGTTTTTGGCTGAGACACCCCCCCCCCCCCCGCCCTGAACTTTTAGTTTTCAGCTGAAAATGAACAGGAAGGCAAAATTTTGCAGAGGGGAGAAGGTGTCAGTATCGATACTGCATCAACCGCCCACCCTCACCCCTGGCAGCACCCTCCCGCCCCGTGGGAGCCCAGCCCCGTGCTGGCAGCACCTTCACGTGGCTCGCAGAGGCGACGCGCAGCCCGAATAGCCCGGGCCGCTCCAGGAAGCGCCCAAGACGAATTGGCTTTGCAAGGTGAGGCTGTTTGAGCCGTTTCCAGCGGACACCAGAAGCACTACCAGCACGGCAACGTATAGCCCCCCCCTTGGTACCACCCCCCTGACTAATCCCTGTGGTGCTATGAACCCAGCAGTACAGACGAGGCCTTGTCACTGGAGGACAAAGATCTGAGGGACCGGGAGAGGAGAATGGCCAATAACGCCAGGGAAAGGGTGCGTGTGCGGGACATTAACGAGGCCTTTAAAGAACTGGGACGCATGTGTCAGATGCACTTAAAAACGGACAAAGCACAGACCAAACTGATCATCCTACAGCAAGCGGTGCAGGTCATTCTGGGCCTGGAGCAGCAAGTACGAGGTATGGTAACAGCTGGCAGGTGCATTTCGGGGCCTTTCTCTCCCCCCACGTCTCTGCGTGCGCGTGCATCTCTTGTGACTCCTGCTTTCGGTGCAAGGTCATGTGTTTGCATCACCAGCGGCACCCTCGGGTGCACCGCGTGGCAGGCTGAGCTTTCCAAAGCCCCGGCCTGGGGTGGATTCGAGGCTGCTCTGTCCGTCTCCCCTCATGCTTAATGGGAATTTGGCACCTGGATCCCATTAAGCAGCTTTGGAAAACTCAGTCCTCAACTCCGAGAGCTGGCTGAGGCACTTGGGGTTTTCTGTAAGCAAGCACATGTTTAAATTGGCATGGTGTTTCAGCCGGGCATGGGGTTTTGCTCTAGCAGGGGTCCAGCCAAGTTACTGCAGCCACTGCAAGGAGCGGCAGGCAAAGAGCAGCTTGCACTGAGGTTGTTTCCTCGCGTGGTCCCGTGTGTCTGTCCTGGGACTCTGTCCTCGCCCTCTCTTTTGGATGCTGCTGCCGTGCGCGATGCTGTTGCCCAAACTGAGGTTGCTTCCCTCCCTCTCTTGCTGTTTTTGGCATAGAGCGCAATCTGAACCCTAAAGCAGCCTGCTTGAAGCGTCGGGAAGAGGAGAAAGTGTCCGGAGTAGTAGGAGATCCCCAGATGACACTTTCAGCTTCACATCCTGGTCTAGGAGATGGTCACAACCCTGTTGGACACATGTAAAGGTATCATCCCCCGCCCGTGAGCCCAGCGCCCCGCTGCGGGTCCAACCCGCTGCTGATGCGCACTGCTCTGCTTCGGCCGCTCGGCCCCACGCGTTCGGCGCCAGCCAAAGTCCTTCTTAATTTACCTTAAGTAAATGACTTGCACGTGCATGTCGTTTGCTCGGCTGTGGACACCCAAAGCCTCTGCCCCGCAGGAGAGGTGCGGCCCCGTAGCCAGGCTGGAGGGTTTCGGTGCTCTCACCACCCTGAGTGAGCTCAGCTCTGCTCTGTGCCTCCCAGCCCTGCGCCAGTTGGTTACTGGAAACCAGCAACTCCTTTGCCCGGTGGCCCCATGGGAGGGGAATGGGCAGGTCCCAGAAATGCCAAGAAAGACACAGGAGGTGAAATTCCCCCAGCAAGACTGTGGCAGGCGCAGGCTCTGCTGGGCCATCCCCATTTTTAAGGGAACCCCGTGCTTGACCAGGAGTAGCTGAGCCTGTTTGGCCCGAGCAGTGCAGGGATGTCGATGGGGGATTGAGCCGATCCAGGAGCGGTGGAGGCCAACCCCGTCAGCGAGGCTCCCCCGTGCAGGGCTGCGATGCCTCAGCCCGTAGCACCCGCATGCCCCAGAGCGCACAGAGGGGCCGTGGTCCCCCGACGTCCCCTGCACCGGTGGGTGCCTGGGGCTGCCCTGGAAAAAAAAAGAAGGCAAAGCCAGTGTCTTGGCAGAATAGCGAGTTCGTGTCTCGGCTCCGCTGCAGCCACGTCGAGCCCTCCGGGCTGACTTCTCCTGCGGAGATGAGGCTGTGGCAGGGGGGTTTGTGCTCTGTGCCCCCCGCCCCCCCCTGCAAGGAGCAGAGTTTTATTCTCATTTGGGTTTCTCTCACTTCAGGCTTTTGGTTTTTTTTTATTTGTAGATCTTTTTGTTCCTCTGGATACAGAGATCTGTAGGAAGAAAATGCTCGGTGTGACCTGCAACCTTCTCGAACCATAAACTTTAGTACTGCTAATACTGACACACGTGGACGGATCCTGGCATGACGTAAGGGGTGGAAAAAACACTTTGTCAAAAACAAAATGAAAACAAAAAAATTGCCTTAAGTATAAAGTGCGGAACAGTCAATACATATCACTCAGTTAGGAGGGGGTGGCGTGTTCTCTTGGCTTGTTCACAAGCAGCCAGCAGCAAAATTGTGCCTAAGCTTGATATTTCTTTTTTAAAAAAAAAGAACATTAGTTATGAGATTTTTTATGTAGAACAAATAGCAATGCCTTTTGGTTTTTTTAGCTTCTTTTGCATATGTTTTGTAAGCAACGAAAAGAATTTTTTTTTTGTATAAAAAAAGTCTTGTACCCCACGCTTTTCTGCTGCTGTTTCTATAGTTAACGTTGCATCTTTAGGATCAACCAGAATATTAAAATTGTATTAAGAGAGACTGGATATAAAGAGAGGAATTCTCAGATTCGGCTCTGAAAGCCACTAAAAGCGAATGTAGCCACAGCGAGGGGATGTTCTTCCTTGCCTGGCTTGTACCTTCCATTATAAAAAAAACAAACTTGTGCTGAATTCGCCATCTCTTTGCTTTGGCCACTTCTGATTCGGGAAAGGAAGTTAAACAGCAGAGCAAGTTGCAGCAGTATCCCTCAGTGGTGCTCCCGCTCCTCCCGGGAGGTGACCGAGGGCCATCAAGGGGCTCTGCAAGATTTGCTTTACTCCTGGAGGATCCCGGAGGCTGCAGCCCTGCCTGGGAGAGGAGGTGCTCCACGGCTGTCCCGGCGCGTCCTGATGGGGAGGACAAGCTGCTGGGAGAGAGCAGGCCTTGGGCGGTGGAAGAGAACTGAGGGACTGGGGCGCTTTCAAGGTAAGCAAAGAAGCAACAAAGACGCAAGAGGAAAGCCCGGGGCGGAGGAAAGCGCCTCTTGCCTACGCGTCTGAGCAAACGCCCGCTGTCAGAGGCACTTCCAGGGGAAGCGCTGAACAAAGACGAACTGAACAAAGGTGGAGGACTGGGAAGAGGCAGAGGTGGACGGAGCAAAGGCAGCAGCGGGACATGTGCTCGGTGACCTTGTAGCAGACGGACCCACAGATGCTGGTGGCAGGCAGCGGAGCCCAAGGTGGCAGGAAGGGGAGCAGCTACCTGGCATGTGCGCTCGCTCCAGCCCTCAGCAAGCCACGACCAGCAGCAGGATACCTGTCTCCACGCAGCTTCTCCCCGCACTGTAGCCACCACCATCAGAAATGCAAAATGCTGCAGGCTTGGGGAGAGGGGTGGTTTCACACACCGCCTTCGCCCACTGTCCTATCTCCAAAACATCCTTGGAGGCGAACTCAGCTCTGCGTGCTGCCTGCCTTGCCATGAGGATGCAGAGCGGCCGCTCTCACCTGCACGTGGGCTCCTCTCTCTGTGCTGGAAAGGAGGGGAGCAGTGAGCGCCAGTCCTGCACAAGATGCTCCAGCAGCCAAGCTGGGCCAACAATCCCTTCGCTCCAAGGGCTTCCCAGTGTCACTCCAGACCGCTCCGGTGTGCTCAGCGGGAGGAAGACCCCCAGCAGCCCCACTGCGTGGCAGGGTGCTGCAGAGGTGTGGGGGCAAATGAAGAGGTGCTCGACGGTGCTGAGCTGCAGCAGCTGTTCTGGAGTTGGCAATGGAAAAGCGTCCACCGGGAATTTATTCTGGTTTCTGTCTTCTCCTTCCCCTTCTGAAGCATTTTGTGCCTGGTTCTTCCCAGCTCTGCAGGCAGATGGGCTCAGCTCCCCAGGGGGATGTTAAATCCCATCTCAGCGGTGTCTGTAATGCTCTCGGACTGGGGCTGGCTGCTGCCCGGATCTGCCTGGCAGAGCCCAATCAGGCAGGATAGTTCACGGGGCGTGGGTGCTGGCCTGGGGGGGACGTGGGGACAGCGAGTACAGTAGGACCGCCGGCAGCAGGGTCCATCTCTCCCCTCTTGCTTCTCTGGCCTGTGCTCCTGGGGAAGCTGTATTGCTTTGGCACAGGGAGAGGGAAGGACTGGTGAACAGGATTAGGTCCTGTGGCCCTTCGTAGCAATCCCAGGCTTTGGCATAACCTCCTGGTGCTCCTCTGTGCTCGTAGCTATGCTTTGTGCTCCAGCAAAGCCTGCTGGAAATGCTCAGGACATTGCTCATCTCCCACCTGCACCCAGGTACCGTGGGCTCAGCCCCTGTCGCATCTCAGAGAGGAGCCACTTAGAAGTGCTGGAGCAGTATGGGACTGTCTCTCCCTGCTACCCCTGGCACTGGCACTGCCCCGGGACTCCGCAAGGTCCAACCATAGCTCTGACGCTTTTGGGTTCTCCTGGCTTTCGCTGCCCACAGCCCACTGCTCCCACATCGCTTCTGTGTGGTGAGACCTGAGACCACACCAGCCTCCGGCTCTGTCCCCAGGAAGGCCGGGAAAGGCCAGCGGCTGCGGTCCCTGCAGCCCAGGAATACACGTTCTTCTCGCCTGTGTCGACAGCCATGTTTCAGCCTAATTAGCTCGTCAGGTTACAATGCTCTTCCCTCCCTTGGGTTCTTCTGCCTGCTCACCAGGCAGCATGAGACGGATGAGGTTTTCCTCTGTGTGTGACAGCCTTGCCCCTGTGGAGCAGCTCCCTTGCAGCAAAAGCCGTGTCTTCCTGAAGCATCCTGCAGGGTTGGGTTGTGCTTCAGATGCTGGAGCAAGTTCAGTTTGGGGATGGTAAAACATGCAGGGAGGGGGCAGTGCCCCTCCATAGCCCACCAGCCGCGTCTGGACGCTCAGACAACCCCGATTCATGCTCTGGGGTAGGAATTGGGGGCTCATCGGCTGCTTTTTGCAGCTTGTAAGAGGCTGCTTCATCCCACGAGCATTTCTGCCCTGTGCTGGGGCCAGCAAGGCGCTCACTGCTCAGGGTTTTCTGCTGGCTCAGTGCCACTGCCGCAGGACTGGGGAGGGATGGAGCAATGTCCCAGCCCTGGCAAGCTTGAAACCGTACAAAAAAATTAAAAAGTGCTTCCCCAACACTTGGCTTTTGCAACAAGAATTTGAGGTGGGAGTCATGTATAACTGGATTTAAGGAAAAGAGATTGTAGTCAATAAAAATCCAGAAACTCAACAAAATTGGAAATTTGAGAAGATTTATGATTTGTTCAAAATTTTTCTGAACTCCTTCATCCCCTCTGAGTCCTGGCTGATGCTCTGCAGGCCAGGGGGGACTCCTGATGAGACAGATCCTTTCCCATCATCCACAAACCACCAGGTATTGCAACAGAGATGGGGCTTTTCATCTGCATTTAGGTGGTTTAGATGCTATTTTCTTGGCAGCAAAAGCAGCTGACTTCCTTGGCAAGGCTTGGATGAAGGTCCTTGAGCAGAAACCCCCAGTGCCAGGGTTTGGGGGAGATCTTGGTTCCTCCAGCAGGAAAGTGCAGTGTCAGGGGCTTGTAGCGCTGTGCCCAGGAGCTGCCTCGATGGCGCGGGGTGCTTCGTGTGCCGTCGCGCCTGCTGCCTGCACCAGCCCAGCACAGCCTTGGTGGCACCTTTGCTCCCCAGGTGCACAGGGAGCAATTGTGGAGGGCAGCACGAAAAAATTACTTTGGCTTGCCAGTGTGTTTGGCTCAGTGTGAACGTGGTGCCTGTAACCTGCCAGGGAAAGTGGCTTTTCTACAAATGAGCACTGTCAGGTGCTGTCCCCAAAATACCACCGGAGCAGCCCTGAAGTATCAGCCTGTTAGAATGAAACTCTCATCTTCACGTGTCACGGTCGGAGAGGGCCAGGGTCTGCGTCCTCCCCAGCCCACGGCTCTGCTGGCATTCAACTGTGCAATCTTACAGATCACTTTTCTCCCCAAACTTGCTTCTCTGCCTGTCTGCATGTCCCTCGCGCCCGTGGTCCTGCACAGAGAGGTGTCACAGATGGGTGACACGCTGCAGGGTGGCATTCAGTTTTCTGCTTCCTCTCAGCCTTGCATGCATGGGTTCTCCTGGGCCACGTGCCCCTCATCATTGGGGGTCACAGAGCTCCCACAAAGCTTCCTTTGTCAGATAGGGAATCAGGGGAGAGGCTGCCTTCCCCTGTGTGCATTTTCTAGTTTCTCTTTTCCCAGGCTGCAGTAGCTGAGCTGCATCGCGGCCCAACAGCAGAACCAGGGTCCCAGGCGCGCAGCTGCCATGGGATGCTTCTTGTGTGGCAGGGCCAGCCGCTGGGCTGCAGTCCGTGCGTCCCTAGCCCAAGGGACCTCCTCTTTCCTCCCGCTCAAGCAGCCCCCTGCCTCCCTGCACATCCTGCCCGAGAGCTGTGCGTGCCGCCAGGTGCTGGGGAGTGTCTGGAATCCAGTTTATTAACAGTAAAAATTGCAGATTTTTGTTCTTTCTCCCCCTTCACCTGCTTTTGCCCCAGAGCAAAACAGCTGCAGCCTCCCAGAGACTGCAACTTTATGGTCTCATACTGACGGTGCTCAGCATCAACGGGAGGTGGTGGCAGTCTGCCTGCTCCTGCTCACAACCCCACAGCTGCTGCCAGCGCACCCTGAGGAGCAAAATTCCAGCTAACCCCTGGTTTGGCAGTCGCTCCCGTGCCTGTGACCCACCAGTCAGACCTACTCACAGCCAAGCAACTGCCTGGCTTCAGTTCAGCTCCAGCTCTTTGCCAACATCTCCTCGGGCTCTCTGCTCCCCTGCTTTTACAGCTTGCGTTGGTATCCTACGGAGGTGTGTTGGCAGGAGGGACAGGACCTGGGACATCTGGATCCCAGTCTGTGCCCCTCCCGTCTGCAGTGAGCTCCAGCCTGGGAGCAAGGGCCACAGCGGCGCCTGGGCAGATTGTTTGCAGGAATCGGGGCAGTCGAGTTAGCTGGGCACCCCAAGATCCCGCCTCTGGCTGTCGGGAGCAGGTCCATGCCAGCCCCACGCAGTGGGGTCAGCTTGCTGCCCCTTCCCTCTGTGCCATCACTCCAGGGCCAGGGGTCTGGCTGCTTTGCAGTTGGGGTTTTTGCCCTCTCCAGTGGAGAAATGCAGAAGTGTGATGTGAAACCTCCCCAGCTGTGACTTCAGTGAACGGCTTTTTCCCCTAGCCCGTGTGTCAGTGATGAGCCGGTTTCCTAGAGGTTTTGCACTCGCTGCGCAGTAGCAATTGAACAGGAAGGACAGAATCAGGCTGGGATTTCCCCAGGAGTCTGCAATTTCAGGTTCAGTGCAGAAGGTGCTCTCAAAGTCCTTTGTGTCTCACACGTGTACCCACTGAAGCCAGCAGAGCCTTTGGGCCCTGGGCCCTTGCTGGGCGATTCATTGCATCCTCCTCCTTGGCAGGTGGGGGGGCCCTTGATAAACAGGAGGCTTTTGAAACCCCCAATCCCCTGCATCCCTGAGTTTTGCTCCCAGGGGGAGGCTGCCAGCGGAGCCTGTGGTCCTCTTGCAGGCCCTGCTGTGTGCTACGCTGGTGACTCTGGGCCAGCTCCAGTTTCAGCAAGCCCCTGGCCTGGCGTTTTAGAAAGGAGCTGAGAATGGGGAGGTGAAGCAAAGCTAGTACTGGAGTTTGGCCAGGACAAGCCATCAGCCCCTGAAGTGCAGGGCTGGCTAACCTGGAGCAAGCCGTGGCCACTGGATTCCCCCGTTCCTGCTCGACATCAGCAATAGCAAGACCTATTTTCCGTAACACAAGCTTGCACAAGGTCTTTGCCCTGTTAAATCCTATGCAACGCCCTCTCCTCTCCCCTGGGGCTCCAGATCCCAGCCCATTGTCCATGACTGCTGAGTTCCCGCTCCCTGCTGCTCTCAGGGCCCAGCTTCATTTCTAGCAGCTCCAAAAGCATTTCAAGAGCTGTGTCCTGGAGCTGGGGGGGGAGCGGGGGGGGTAGACAAGGGGTGAGACTGCAGGAACACCCCTTCCAACTCATGCTGCAGGAGCTGAGCACTGAATTGGAGGGGGCAAGGCCTGGTCCTAGGGCTCCTCCATGCACCCTTCACCCTCCTGTGCCTTCTGCTCGATGCTTGGCAGCTCACTGCCAGCATCCTTCATCTCACACCGTCTCCCCCAGTACCCCTGGATGGAGAAGCTGTGTCCCACCTTGTTGCTGCCCAGCTCTACAAACTGCTCCGTAGCGCCTCAGGCTTGGCTTGGCTGGTCTTCCCTCATCCGCCTCGAGCCTGAAGGTGTGTTTTCCTTCCTCCTGCGCTCCCCAGTCTCTCCAGCCAGCACCTCCGAGCTGTTTCCCTTCATGCGCAGCCACCATGGGTTTCTTTGCAGTGGGGCAGAACCGTGCCGCCAGCTGCCCATCTGCCGGGGCGAAGGCGGGAGGATTCGGGAGGTGGATGCTGCAGGTCGGTCCGGCGGCACGGCTGCCTCTCCCTGCCCTGCTGCCCTTGGGGCAGGTGTTGGGGGACCCGGTGCTTTGAGCAGAGGTTTGATCTTCAGGGCGATTCACCCCTTCTGGAGAGCCGGGAGCCGCAGTGCCTTTGCTTGCGGGGCTCCCGCATGAGCCGAGCGTGGAGGTGGTCTCTGGTTAGGAGGGCGGTGTAGGCCGCAGGTGTCCTTTCTGCCAAACCTTCTGTGTCCATCTTGCATCCCACCTTCCAGGGGCAAGAGGCAGCCCTGCCGTGGGTCTCCACGCCGGTGTTTCTGTTCCTCTGCTTTTGTACGCCTCTTGCTCCTCAGGTCTTGCGATACCCACCCTGGTCCAGCCAAGCACCCGCCACATTGGAAGGAGAGGGACTAAAACTCGCGCCCTGTTACAGCTTGGCACAGTGCAGCTGTGGGCACCAGTACGGGAGAGCAAAGGGGTTTGTGCTTCAAAAAGGGGTGTCCTGGGTACTGAGGCCTTTTGCCGAAGAGCATCCCTGTGCCCCGCATCCGTGGGCTGTGCCCTGGGGAGCTACAGGGCTCCCCGCGGCAGCTCCTGCAGCAGCGAGCTGGGAACACTGCGGTTCCCCCTTCCCGGGGCCACGTCTTCCCAAATCACTTGAAAGCCACTGGCTTTTGAGCAAACCTTGAAACATGGGGACTCTTGGGGAGGGAAGGAGCCGTGGGAAGCCGCACACCCTCCTGCCAGTGGTGGGTAATTTGCTGGGAGAGGGGAGAGGAGAAAGAGGCACGTGGTGAAGCGGAGCAGGGAGGACCCCAGCCACACTCTTGGACCTTGTGGTCTGCAGAAAATGACCCATTTTGTACGGAGGGCTCCAGCGCGGTGGGGAAACGAAGCATTACCGGGTTGCTCTTTCTATATATTTTTGTAGGACAGGGGGTGGGAGAGCAGATGGGAGATGCCTGCGGAAGTTGTTTATTTTTAACCCCGTAGAAAGTTTTGGGTTGGTTTTGGGTTTGGTTTTTGGCCTTTAAAAAAATGGTCCTTGCTTTCGATGTTTATGCTGCCTACCTGTAAATCCAGATGTACTTAAGTGGCTGAAATCCTTGTTCTTAAATCAGATACACATTATAGTTTTGAACTATATATATAGTAAATATATATATATATATGCCTAACCCAGCAAAAAAAAAAATAATAAAGTATTTGGGGGTGGGGAAATGCGTTGTTCTTTGAAATGAATCACAATTGGGGGATAAAATTGTGTTTCTGAGTGCCTCAAGATATGAATTGTTTTCATTTTTTTAAATAATTTTATACAAGTGTCAAAACAGCTGGCTGGATTATTTGGAATTTTTAAATAATCCTAACTTTTTTAAAGTAGATTTTGAGAACTGTCCTGTATATAACAGTAATGTAGCAATAAATGTGACATTTTATAACAATATTACTTTTTTTCCCCACGTCTGTCTTTCAGATGTTGTATACCTATGAATGAAAAGTTGTAATAAAGGTTTTACCTTGTACTAAAAAAAAAAAAAAACCCACAAAAAACCCCAAGACAAGACAAGACAAGACAAGACAAGACAAGACAGGTTTTCAGACACTGTCCACTTGCTCCCTGTTCCTGTGCTCTGGGAATGGGCCCTACCCACCCGCATCAGCACTGTGACACAGCGTGAACTCATGCACAGCGAGTGCTTCTGACCTGCCCCTGCACGTGGCCTCCAGTGAAGGTTTCCAGCGCTGCCCATCACCATGGGATCTGGGCACCTGCCCCAGAAGCCATCGGAAACGCCTTGGCAGATGTGTAGGTGCTGGGGTCTCCCTGTCCTGTGGCTCTGCCGTGGTCGACGGAGTCCTCGCCACCTCTCCGAGGTGCTATTCTCACGGGGTAGCGTGCATTTTAGCCCGGGTTACATGTGGCAGGGATCTCGTCTTCATTTTTATTGTGGGGAATATTTGTGTTGGGAATGCAGCCCCTGCCTGGCTGGAAGGACGGGATGTTGCAGCACAACTGTTGCTTCCTTGCCTCTGCCCTGCCCTGGGGAGCACCCAGTGAGAGCAATACTGGCAGGGTGCAAGTTGGAAATTGGGTCCAACGCACCCAGCCCATACTAGGAGCCCAGCACAGACTGGTAATGGGGGAGACGACGTGGGAGAGCATTTAAGAGGGCTTAAACCCTGCAAGAATGGGCTGGATCCAGTACCGGGACACAGCCCAGCCTCGTAGGTTCTCACCCTCCCAGCCTTGTCCGTGGGGTGAGGCTATGCCCCGGCCAGGCTGAATCATGCGGGATCTCTGTCCGTCATCCTCTGCCAAGGGCCCAGCCCCGGCCACAGCATCTTCGAACCCACCGCTGCGCTGCGCTGCCCAGCCAGGCTCTCCCTGCCCTCATCCTCCAGGCTTCGCCGGGCAGGTCCCCAGTGTGTTTCCCCAAATCGTCATAGCTTCAACCCTTGTGGTTCCAGTGGTTGGGTTAGCCCTCCACCACCAGCTCGCTTGGCACATTAGCGACTACCTTTTGGGGGAAACGGAGTTGCGGCAGCTGCATCCAGGAGCACTGAGCCCTCGCGGACCCTCTCCAAAACCCTGGGTCCAAAGAGGAGATGCTGCCTGAAAGCAGCCCTCCTTTCTCGGGATTGCTGCCTGTGTTTCTGCTGTGCTGTTCCAGCTCGGGGCTTGTCCACATAGGCCCAAGCAGGAAAAACAGTCCAAATTAACTGAGCGGTGACTTGCAGTAATTAGTTAAATCTCATTGAGCCCTGGCTGCCCTTCTCTCAGCAGCGAGCGGGCTCTGAGGTAGTGCGCTGCCCTTCCCGAGCTGCAACCGAGTGCATTGAATGAGAGTCCTTTTAATTCTGCCTTCTTGTCTGGACTGATGTGCCTCGCCTCACCCTCTTTGCCTTCACTCCCTCCTCACAGGCGTTGTTTCCTGTGTGCTGTCACGTAGAAGAGCTGGTTCAGCCTTGGGGGTTGTGCTGCCATGTGGCCAGAGCCGGTGCCGGTGCTGGGCCCGTTTGCTCTTCTCCCTTGAGCTGGCTAAAAGCCAGGGCAGGCCCAGATAAGCTGAACTGTTTAAAGACACCCATCACCTTGGTTATTGAGAAATTTAAGGGGTGAGCTGCCAGGCCAGGGGGTGAGGGGCATTCTCAGAGCGAGGAGGGGAGCCATCCACCCCTATCAGGACACAGAAGGGTGGAGGACCAAAAAACCAAGGTTGTACCGGGTCCTGACAAGGGAGAAATGCGTGCTTGGGAGCAAGGCTGCAGCTTGGAAGATGGATGCTCGGAGATGCACGAGGCTGAAGGTAAAGCAGGCAAGCCCCAGTGGCCAGAGCAGGCTTGGGCTGGGAGGCTGAGGGCAGGAACGAGGAGCAACACATGGGAGTTGCTGCTGAATGGCTGAGAGCAAATAGTTTGCCCAAGATCCAAGCGGCGGCCACCAACTGATGTGGAGCTGGAGGTTCCTGGGTGAACGCTCAGAAGCATTTTCTCCCTGGAGATGAGTCAAGAGGTGGGATGAGACTATCAGATCCTGTGGGCAAACGTCACGTCATGCTGGCACTGCCAGACATGGCCATGATCTGTCCTTAAAGCAAGGACAAGCTATCGCAGAGCCGTGCTGGAGCAGAAAAGAGCTCTCCTGGAGCAGAAAACTCCACCTCGCTGCTTTAAACAGGGACTGATTTTTGTTGATGCAAGGCATCAACAGAGACATTCCCACTTGCTCTGGTGGCCTGAGAGATGCAGATCACTAATGGTTGAACACAGCTTTGTGCTTTATCGTGGTGTCCCTAAGGCAGCTCTGGACAACCAGGCTCACTGCCCTTTCTTTTCTGCTTCAGAATCTAAAATGACACCCATGCCACAGAAGTCACCAAGTAAAGAAAGTGACCCTCACCTTTGGTGGCAGCTCACCTTCAGGAGTCAGGCTTTGGAGGTGCAGCTGTCCCTGCTGCGGCGTGAACATTCTCCCAACAGCTAAAAGCGTTTGTGCAGGGAAGGAGCAAACGTGGTCTTGCAGCGCGGTGTCCAGAGCAGACTGCAAATCCCTTTGCACAGTGCTTGAACTGTAGATGACAGCAAAATATATTGAAAGGGTGAGTTGCTAATATTGCTGTTGTTTTGTTTTAACCAGGAAATTGGTAGTATTACTGGATCTTTCCCTGTCTGCCTTGACTGGAGTAAAGCAGTAGGATACACCACCCCCTGCCAAACTGCCTTCAAAACCCTTAAGGCTTTTCTGAGGATAAACACTGAGCTGTTTTTCATTGGCTTTTGAGTTTTTAGTTATTTTGCCTTTGTTATTAATTTTTTTTTTTGGCATCTAGGAAACTTTCAATGCAAAGTGAAAGCTGAGATTCTCCTGTGTGTGCATGACTCCACAGAGCTAAATAGACAGTTAAAAAGCAAAAACTGCGTGGAGGCTGTTCACCAGGCTTGCTTCCCCCTTGGTAACGCGGTGGCTGTGGCAAAGGCACCAGTTTCCTGCAGGAACGCGTGCTACGAACCTCCCATCTGACTTCCTCGTGCACCGGCTGGTGCGTGGGCAGCGGGGAAACAGCTCGCAGAAACGAACCCAAAAGCCTGCGTGGTTCAGTCACCCGCATCGCCCTGCTGGCACCTGGGCAAAGAAACACTCGAACCGTCAGGATGAAATGTGGTGTCGGGTCAGTCACGCAAAGGGCTGATAAAATGTTCTGTGTCCTGGTGAGAAAAACCAGGTGCCGGATTTTTGCAACAGGCTCCGCTCAGTTTTTGCGATCTCGGTTTTTGCAATCTCAGCTCTCGGCAGCCAGCGCAGGGGGCAAGGGAACAGGACGGCTGCTGGCATCGCTGCCGGACACCGCTCCTGCAGGTTTCTGCAGGGGAGCGCAGGAAGCCTTTGCAGCCCCGGAGCTTTGGCAGCCCAGCCACAGGCCTTGGGCAGACAAGTGCTTTGGGCTCGTGTCCCCCAGGGCTTTCTGCAGGTTCACAAGAGGCTGAGCTGGCTTGGAGCGGAGCCTGGGGAACGTTATGGAATTGCTGACGGATTTAGGACCCTCTGCTGAAAAAATCTGGCTTGAAACTCCCTCTCCTGTTGGGAGAGGCTGAGCGGCAGCGACGGGGAGGGTCTGCAGAGGCGCTGATGTGCGCCGGGGAAGCTGCTCTGGAAAGGGGCCACTTTCCTCCAGCACAGAGGATGGAAAGCTGTCCCGGCTCAGTGGGAGGACAGGCCACCCCCTCGGGGCTCGTGTCCCCTCTGCAGTGTGGGGACAGCCCGTCCCCTCGGCGCTCCTGTCCCCTCTCCAGATGGGGCCGGGGACGCGCTGCCATGGTGCCGTGAGGGACGACGACCGGGACGGGGGTGTGGTGTGGTGTGTGTTGCCATGACAACGCCGCTTGACTCAGGCAGCCCCCGGGCAGCCCCGTCCCATGCGCATGCGCGGACCCTGGGGGCCTCTGTGGCGCAGCGGCGCGCCCGCGCATGCGCGGTGGGGGTGACTTTGAGGCGGCGGTGGCGGCGCGATGCTGAGCAAGCTGGTGGGGCCGCGCTACGTCCAGCTCCTCCAGAACTGGTGAGGCCCGGCCCGGGGCCGCCCGCTCGACCCCGGGGCTCCTTCGCAGTGGGCCTTGGGTGCGCGGGGCCTGCTCCGCGCCCCTCACTGTGGGCCCCGGGGCCGGCCGCGGCCCCCACCGCGCACCTGAGGAGCCTGAGGGGCTGCCCGAGCCCTTGCCGTTCCGCTCCGCTCTGCCTCGCAGCTCTGGTCTCCGCTGACCCCGCTGGGGCCGGCCCCGCGGGTGCAGAGCAGCGCTAGGGCTGGGTTTGAAAGGCTGAGAGGGGCGGGTTGGGGGGCAGCGGGGGGGTCTGTCTGTCTGGCGGGGGGGTCGGTCGGTCTGTCTGGCGGCGGTTGGGCCGAGGGGGGGTTGCTCTCTGGGTTGCTCTGGCTGTCTTCAAAGTGTTCCAGAGCTATAAATGTCTGTTGCAGTGCCAGCGGGTGCCGCGTTGCAGGGTTGCGTGGGGTGGAATGAAGTAGCCTGCGGGCTAGAATAAAGGGGATGCGAGCTATAGCAGTAGAATAGTTAAACAAATACGAGTGTCTTTTCTTAACTTGGTAATGCCCTTTTTACATAAAAGTGTATCAACCTTTTCCTGTAAAATATCTTGGCTGCTCTGGGGACTAAGAGTTTTCTGTGTATGTGAGATTCTTTCAAGATTTCTACCAAGCTTTTTTCTTGATTGAAATTACTTTCCCAGGTACCTTGGCGATGAGCATTTGCCAGACCTTTCACAGTGAAGAATTAATGTTGCTTACCTACTCGTGCATGTGTGTCTCTTCTTTAGGACTCCCACCCTCGTTACGTGGGGTGGTGTAGCTGGTACTGGTTTAATATGGTTCACAGACTGGAAGCTGGTCCTTCAGTATGTTCCCTACGTCAGTGGCAAGTTTAAAACTGAAGAGTAAGCTTCCCTCTAATGGTAAGTTTTGTTTGTGCGTCTCTCAGCTTAAGTAGTAGTGTTGTGTTGATGTGTCCGGTTTGTCCAGGGCACAGTCGTGTTGTTGGTCCAAAACAGAACTGCTCAATTTGATTGTTTAGGGCTTTATTTTTTTTTTTTTTTTTAATCAGAGCTTCACAGAGTGACAGAAGGATGAAATATTAATAAGAATGTTTTTCAGGTGATTATTTTGCAAGCAGTGGATTTTTCACAATGTAAGGTGGTTCTTGAGAAGTCAAATCAAATGTTCTGTGGTAATCTGGACCTTTTGACAGATCTGTTTACTTCTAATCCTAGGTGGAATGGCTTCAAGCTCGTGACTAGTTTTATTGCTAGGCAAATTCAGAGTCCTTTCTGTTCCTTGTAACTTATTACTTGAATGTTCAGAGCTCGTAACTATGTACCACAAATTCATTGGAAAATTGGCTCTCTCAAGGTTAGTTTTTTTCCTTCTTTAATTGCATATGAATTATGCATATTTGTGTAGTAGGCAGGCTGAGAACTTTTTTATTCCTTGCTGCTAGAAGGAAGTGAGGAAGATTTTTGCCTTGCATTAAAGGATGCTGATGGAAAAAGGTCCAGAGGAAACTATTTACATCTCAATACTCGCTTATTCCGGTCAGAATAACAGTTACATTTAAATGTTGCTAAACTTCAACGTACACAGTATTTTATAGGGAAATCAGCAAGTCTGGAAGTCACAGAGCAAATTGTTAGTACTTTTGTAAGTCTCTTTTTCCAGAGATACTTGTTGCAGTTTAAACAATTTACTGTGTCTTCCCTGTCTTCACAATGTGTATCGCACAGATCCCTGGTGTAACCAAAGGATGAAAGAAACTTTTCATGACAGTCAGCTGCACTCGTAGCGTTTAGGGTGACTGTAGATGTTTTCAGACAAGTCAGTGGAAAAGCTCTCAAGTCATGTAGAGGCAATTAAATTACCTATTAAGGGCTTTCTTTACTTAAAAATTGTCATAGCCAGTAGTAAGAACATACACTGTGGTCTCAGGAACGCATCCATGTTCTCTGTCTTGAAGCAAGAGCTTTGATGTGTCATTGTGCATAAATCACCTGGAAAGAGCATATTCCTCTACAGCAACAGAGAAAGAGGATGTTTCTGTGGTGGCCTGTGATTCCTTCCAAAGAGACCGTAGGCCTGGGTGCCTGCATTCTGCTGTGCCTGCGTCGGCTTCTGCAACAGAAACTGCTTGCCTGGATACTGGAGGCTTTTGAAATCTGTCTGTAGTGTTGGCTGCTGTAGCACTCTGCAGGAAGCACTGGTTAATGACTGCTTTGTGTTTATTGTAGGAAATTTATTGCTGGATAGAGTGTTTTGGAGCCATCCGTCCGCTGAGACCCTGCTTTGAGGTGAACTTGAAATGCCCCATACAGATTCTGCAACAGGTTGTGGTGTCCCTCTCTCCCCCTGAACAGTTGTGACAGCTTGGTTGTGAACAAATTTCACTTCGCTGCCCAGCCTGCCTAGTACTCTTCCTCAGATCACTGTCACAGCAGACCTTGTCCTAATGGGAGTAATTTATAAATCTGATGTACAAAATAAACCAAGTGAATGATATTTTTGGTTTTTTGTGTTACCTTCTTAGTCCCCATTCTTTAGACTAGACTCCTGGTTTGGATTATGTCTTCAGCTTGTTTGAGTGTGTGTCCTCGGGAAGGTCTGCCGCGTGTTTGCCTCTCTTCCTGTGCAAGTTCCTTCGCCGTCGACCAGTGGCTGCTGGGTTTAATGAGCCTTTTGTTTGTCCCTGGGTAGTTGTTGCTCATCACTCTTAATACCGCTGTAGTTCTTGAACTATTCTTAGTGATGTGTTGATTTTAAGCTAATCGTTCTTAGATCAGTAGCAACTGTGGACTCTTGCGTGCAGTTAACTTTTCATAGCCAATGTTGCAGAGTTTCATGGTAACACAGATTCCTGGCATTTAGTTTAAAGCAAGGTTTTGTTTCTTTTTAACATCAATTTGTGGACCCCTTAAACTGTCTGATGGGGTCCGCGCCATTTTAAAGCAGTGTGTGGTGTCTGAAAACAGGCTAGCTTTTCAGGCTTCATCTGGAGGGTCAAGGAAGGCAATCCCCAAGCTCTGGGAGGCTTTCCGTGTACCAGGGTGAAAACCAGTGGTTTAGAGAGCTGCTCAGTTACTGTCTTAATGTGCGTTTTGAGTAGGAAAAGAATATGTATCTATACTGTATAGGTATAGTTATATTTCTCAACATAAATTGGTGATGAAACAACCCACTACCAGAGCCCTTTAGATGAAAAAGTTTTTAGCTGTTAGAAAAAGGAAGTACAAGGGTTATTCTTGATCTGGTCTCTGCCACTAAGCCACAGCAGACGACTCAGACTTAGGGGGGAAAGTTCACCCCTTTCTGCAAAGACCAGAATTTGCAAACGAGCTTACCTCTGTGTGAGAACAGGATCACTATTTTCTTTCTGTTTTGTTCCAAATTTCACCTCGTTAGAATTTTTGGCTGTAATGAGAGAGGTTCGAATCTCTTTAGGGAAAAATCTCAGTTGTAGTAGCTGTGCTGCTTGGGTGTCACCTTCAGGGCTGAAGGCTTCTGAGGGATGTTTCTATGGAAAACTGTTGTAAAACCTGCCTAAACAGTAGCACGGTGCAGGACGCTTGAACCACTTAACAGAATAATTGCTTTAGTGTTGCTTCAGCAGCATCATTGATAATTAATTGGGGGGGGTGTGGAATATCATTTTCACTTGTGAAACTCACTTTGCTGCCCTGCTACATCTGATAGGAAGGTACAGAAGCTTATGGCGGAAGGGAATAACCATGCTATTTCCTCAGTCTGTCCTGCTCCCCTGCTCCGGCAGTGTTCCTGAACTCCTGGCTGGCTCCCAAAAGGCCAAAGCCACTGTGCCTTGAGATGCTGAGAATGTAGGTTTGACAACAACAGCCCTATGCTGTATATAGGGGTATTGATATTGATCCATTTTCATCCAACGTACGCCTTGAAAGTGGACGTTACATTAGCCTGTACTCGCACGTCATCAGGGTTGTAAGTTCAGACTTGAACAGTTAGAGTCTCTGCTCTTACTTACCTGTTTAACACGTCTAGACAGGACAGGCATAATACGCTGCTGCTGACTTCAGAAATGACCTAGTTTTGGCTTGTTCCCATGGGCGGGCAAGGCTCTGCTCCCACAGCTGAGAGTTCTTCAGGTGGCCTTGAACTGCAGGTCTGTCTGTCTTGCCCTTTCCTCTAAGGACCCTGTTTGCCCCGAGTTGTCAGTCGAACTCTCAGTAATGAGAACTGCACCTTAGAATCATAGAATCATAGAATTGTTCTGGTTGGAAGAGACCTCCAAGATCATCGGGTCCAACCATTAACCCAGCACTACCAAGTCCCCCACTAAATCGTATCCCTTAGGGCCTTGTCTAAACGTCTTTTGAATCCCTCCAGGGATGGGGACTCCACCACTGCCCTGGGCAGCCTGTTCCAATGCCCGACAACCCTTTCGGGGAAGAAATTTTTACGAATGTCCAATCTAAACCTCCCCTGGCGCAACTTGAGGCCATTTCCTCTTGTTCTGTCGTCTGTTACTAGGGAGAAGAGTCCGACCCCCATCTCTCTACAACCTCCTTTCAGGGAGTTGTAGAGAGCAATAAGGTCTCCCCTCAGCCTCCTTTTCTCCAGACCAAACCCCCCCAGGTCCCTCAGCCGCTCCTCACAGCACTTGTGTTCCAGACCCTTCACCAGCCTCGTTGCCCATCTCTTCACCTTCAGCAAAGCCCCGGTGATAGCATTGTGCGCAGCAGATGAGGTTAGAAGATATTTAAAGGAGAAAAACGTATTCAAAATACCAACTGCCTGCACAGGCAGGCACTACAAGAAATGCATGGACTTTGGATTTGTTTGCCCTTTGGCAATTGTTCAGCTGCTTGTGTTATCTGCAGCATTTCAAATGATGGCTTTGTCTCTAATTAACCCTAAGATTAGTGTGTAACTGATTTAATTTCTGGTATTTCTCCTTCCACAAGAGCAAGCACTCTTCAGAAATAATCTATTAGAAATATCTTCTGCATTCTTGGGCAAATTTCTGTTAAAATTCAAATAATTACTGTTCAAGTGTCATGAGTGATCTTTCTAACTTTTAATATCCTAGCATTGCCTCTTTTCTAACAGTTAATTATTTTTCAGAGTGAGCTAACCAAATGTCACATGCATTATATGAACAAATCAGTTAAAAGACGAGCTGACAGTGGAGGAAAAGCTTCCCCTTCAAAACCTGGAGAGTTCCACTAGAGGGGCACAGCAGCGGCCAAACTCACCAGGTGTTGGATCTACAGAAATCAGAAAGCAATTTCAGCTCTGGGTTAATGATGTAGCTTCAAAACTGCCTCTCAGAAGAGGAAGGTTTGTGTTCCTGCCTGCCTCTTCTACGTGTTTGTCCATGCTGGTGCCTCCACTTCACTTTCATCGTGAAAGGTGTAAGTGGAGATGGGACAGGGAGTCATTACTGCAACCGCCTCAGCGCTGTCCGTCTGCTACATCCAGCCCTTGTTGGTCTCTTCTCCTGCGATCGTGTCCAGGATGAGCCTCGGATTGTGCCCCTGTGCAGGGGCTGGTCGGCCGGGTGCTCCCTGGTGGATCCTGCTCTGAAATAAGCTCCTCTGTTGGGTCTGGGATGTCTGGCTGCAGAGCAGGAAGCTTTCAGCTAGAGTTACTGCAGGGCTGAGTGGGAGAGGTTTTTTCTGTCAGGATATCCTGGTGCTTGCTACCGTGGCTGACAACAACTGATTTTGGTGATTTTTGGATTATCTGCTAGTCCTGGAACAACATGGACTCTCTGGCAGCTGAATACACTTTCAGCTAGTGGCAATATCTGCAAATACCTTGTCCTCTGTACCTTGGCAGCATTCCCAAAGGAACATGGGAATATTTTCCCTTGGGCTCAAGAGAGAGTTTCTACCCAAACATTTCATGCAGTCCTCAGAGAGTAAACATCTTCCCTTCTGCAAGCTGTTGCGCCAGCTGTCAGGGAAAACTGATTTTCTACGTACTGCTACCCTGAGCTTGAGGTTCAGCGGATGTTTAAGAGGTCACCTTCTCCATCCCCACCCTGCAGCAGGATCTGCTCACCATCTTTTCCAGTTTATTCTTAAAAAATACCACTGAGAGAGATTTCACAGGTCGTTTTGTAGACAGCTAATGATTTTCATTGCCCTCCTCTTGGCTTGTTTCCAGTTGCTCCATGTCTTCTCAAAAAGAGAGCCTCCAAATGTGGATGGTGTGTCTTGCACGGTCTCATTTCTTAGTGAAAGGTTCACTCCTTTTCGTGGCTTTGATTTTAATTGGTGAAAGAGGAAACAATCCAGTAGTTAGCGTGAGAGAGAGGGCTGCCGGGTTTCCATCCCTGGTGCTGGGGATCACTGGTGGTGCGGAGCAGAGGGATGAGAAGCGGGCAGGACTCTCTGCCTGCTTTTGCTCGCAGGTGTAGTCACCGGCGGGATCGCATGGGTTACCTCTCAGCGTGCAGGGGTTAGGACTCCGCTTTCAGAGGCGCAGCGCTGCAGTCTCACCCTCAGAGTCCTGCTCCCAGTTTCCCCCTTCGCTGTGCTAAATGAGAGCAAACCGTATCACTGTGCCTCAGTTTCCCTTTATACACTTACTTCATTTTTAATCAAGAAGCTGTATTTCAGTGCAAATTTTTGGTTAGAATTGTATGAGTTTAGCTGTTTCGAGTTTGTTGGGTTTTTTGTTTGGTGGGGTTTTTTTACAACAAAAAAGGGGAAAGTGCATTTATGCAAAATAATGTGGTTTTGATCAATACTGGTAATTAGAACTTTTCTGATCTGTGTGTTCAAGATTGCAGGAAATAACAGTGATAGCAGAGCAAGGTATTTCATAAGTGTGAGCCCAGAAGGAGACAGTGTTAAACACAGACTGACAAACCCAAACCTGGTCCCTGGGGAGATGGAATGCCTTCGTGGCAACAGAAGGCTCCGATTGATTAAATTAAAGACAAAATCCCCACTGTCACTTATCTTAAATATAAAAATCTTCCTGTACAAAGTAAATGCAACCCAGCACCTACAGGGGCTCCCGGCTCTTTGAAGTTGTTTTCAATTTCTACCCCTGAGCCTGGACAACTTGCACCCTGCGCGTGGGGGACTCTGAGTTTCCTTTCGCCCGCGACATGCATCTCGCATCCTTCCTCACGCTCCCTGCTGCTTTCCAAATAAGGGGGTTTGAAACAAAGAAGTCAGCCCTGTTTTAAAAAAAAAAAAATAGTAAGTAAAACTACCAACAGCTTGTTGCACAGATGTGGGCTGGAGGAAGCACTGGCAGTTCAAACAGGTTACGTTCAGTGTCAGGGGAGCTGAGCGGTGGCTGGAGCTGCGCTCACGTGCACGGCCGGGAGAGCGGTGAGCCGGCGGCGGGATCGGGATGTGCTCCCATGGGCGCTGCGGGTTGAAGTCTGATGGCGATTGCTTCAGGACTGCTGGTCTGCGTAGGGTTCTTAACAAAAACCTAGCATGTCATTCGTTCGTTAGAGGAAAATTAATTACTCTGACGTGCTTTGGAAGGCAGGCTGCCCTGTGGCCCGTAGTGTTTTTCAGCACGTGGATGCTGTAACAGCGAGGAATGCCCAGCTGCCAAGATACGGGTGCTCGGTTGTACGTTAGCAAACCTGGGGTTCGGGGTAGATGTTAACTGGCAGCGTGAGGCAGACGCCTCTCTCCCGGGGGTACTGCAGGAGGTGATTTGGCCATCTGTACTAGGTCGTGGTTTACACTTTTTCCTGAAAAACTTTTCATTGCTTTGTCCTCCACAGCAGATTTTCTTCCTTCTTGTTGTTTTGTTGGGTTTTTTTTGGTACAGATGTCTTTTTGGTCATTGTCCCTGGAGAAGGGGTATGGGTGCTACCGGACACGCAAACTGAACCCAGCAAAACCATCTCGGGAGAAGCTCCTCGGAGAGGGGCCCTGTTGTGGAACAGAGCGGTTCTTCCAAGCAGGGTCTCGGGCGCCGCGGGAGGTACCCCCAGCACCCGGACTGCCTCTGCCGGGGGCCTGCAGCCCCGGGGGGCCGCCTCTGGCCCCGCGTCCCGGTGGGCGGCTCTCGGGGCTGCGGCGCGGGGCCGGGGCTGCAGGGGGCGCGAGCGGGCGGGGCGGGGGGCACGGGGCCGAGCCGCCAGTCCGGCCGGGGCGGGCGCGGGTGAAGATGCCCAAAGCGGCGCTGCCGGGACACCGGGGGGGGCCGCGGCGCCCGGCGCTGAGGTAAGGCCGGGCCGGGGGGGGGGGGGTTCTGGGGGAGCGGGGCGGCGGGGGGGCCGGCTTCCCGCCGAGTGAGGCGGCGGGGAGGGACTATATATCCTTGCGGCGTGCGCGGGCGGAGGGATCCAGCCGAGGCGGGAGGTGGAGCGGTGGCGGGGCGGGAGCGGAACCGCGGGGGCGGGCGGAACGGAGCGGCCGCCTTCGGCGTGCGGGAGGCGGGAGGGCCGCGGCGCGGCGGAGCGCGGAGCGGCGCCAGGGCCCAGCGGGCGCCCGCGGCGGCGGAGGCCGTGCTCGGGGAGGGCGGCGGGCGGGAGCGGGCCGGGCCGCAGCGCCGCCTCCCGGGGGGGGGGCGGGGGGCGGCGGGAGCTGCCGGAGCGCGGAACAGCCGCCGGCGGGAGGAGAGCGCGGCGGCCGGGAAGAGCCGGCGGGAGGCGGCGGCGGCTGGAGCCAGGCGGGAGCGGCCGCGGGCCGGGCCGGGCCGCGATGGAGCGGAAGAGGTGGGAGCGCTCAGCCGGGCCGCGGCGCCTCTGCCTCGGGCCCGGGGGGGTCTCGGGCCGCGCTTCCCCGCGGCGGGGGGCCGGGAGGAGACGCCCGCCCGGTGGGAGGCCGGGCCGGGGCACCGGGGAAGGCGCCGGCCCTGCCTGTCGCTACAGGTGGACGTGCTGGGGGTAGAGCTATAGGTACCGGGCGGCACGAGCACCTGTACGATCAGGTACCGGTTGGGGTCTCGGGGGGCTCTGCCACCACCCCGCGCTGCTGTCAGCGACCTGCCGTGAGGTGATGAGCTCCTTTCGGGAACCCTGCTTGTCTGTTCAGAGTGGCTTATGCCTAGCAAATACAGTTATCTTTTTAATATCGAATAGGTAAGGTGTTTGCGAAGTAGCCAGGGTGTCGGTGAGAGTGCTTGCCCGCCTTCTTGGGGCTCTGTCTGCTGCTTTTTCTGTGTATTAAGGAATTTGGGGTAGGGTGAAAAAAGAAGCATTTGCCTGCTTGCGGTGATGGCTGTTGCTATCGATGAGAGTCCGGGGGCAGGGCTCGGGATGCGTTATCCTGTGAGTATTGCTGTTGGGGGAAGCATATGGCTGGGGAGCTGCTTGCTCTGCCTGAAGGATTTCTATTAATATCAATGTATGTCTCATGGCTGTAGGTGGGCCATATGGATCCTTCCTGCACCCATAAGTGGCAGCCTCAGTGCACCCGTGAGCTGATGTGTGAAACTTAGGTCCATTGGGAGCTAGAAGAGTGTAGCAGAAGTTATCCAGGTGTCCTTATCTGGCCTTTCTAGTCGGCAAAATGTATGTGATCAACTTCTGTGCGTGTTAGGTTTCCTTGTTTTAAATCAGATTATGGTTGTGAGAAAAGCGTGCCGTGCTGGGTGGCGAGTGAACCGGCAAATATCATCCTTGAGAGTGTAAAGCTGGAAGCGCCAGCTCCAGCGCCGCAGCTTGGAGTCTGCGGGGAGAAGAAAAGACCACTGGCCAGCAGCAGCTAGAGGAGGTCCAGCTGAAAGCTTGAAAGATCCCTGGTTTTCCAAGAACTTACTTTATTTGTAAAGTTGCGGTCTCAGAGCTGAGAGAAAAAAAAAGGGGGAGAGAGGATAAGTTAGCACATTTTTATTCCCAAGTTATAATGGATTTTCCCTTTATATCAATTTGGACAGAGATCAAAGGTATAATAGGGCCCTGCTGCACTAATTTTTGGTTACTGTTGCATTTTGCATTACCTCAGAGTGGAAAATACCTGTGTGGGAATTTATTAATACCTCTGCTATTTCTGCCTGTTGTTTACCTGGATGATTTTTTTGTCTGGCTACTCTGAATATACAGATGCAGTTAAGTGTTTGTGGAAAATTGCATGCACGGTTTGGAAACGAGTGCTCTCGTGTGCAATAACCAGCCTTGAGAATTAACGCTGAGCCGAGGTGATCAGCGGCAGGGTGGCAGTTACTGCTTTTCCGAACTGTTGTTTAGGGCTACTGTGCTTTCTGTTTGGAGGTTTCCTTTTGTAACCCTAAGCACGAGCAGCACGTGCTTTCTGCAGGAAGGTTTCTGTCGAATACGAGTTCTGCTTTGGGCGACAAGACAAATCGGTTGTGCCAAGTATGTTCAGCCCATGAGATGCGAGTCTGTGCGAGCCGGTCGCTGGCTGGAAATTAAACCCTCCTTGTGGTGTAGGTCCCTGAGCAGATTTTTAGAAACAGTCCTATAACTTCGTGCTTACCAGCAGTTGATTGTGCAGAAGTTGTTTTTAACTGGAATGTGTTCTCTCGTCTGCCTGTGGCTTAAGAGTTGGGAAACCCATGCGGGCGTCTGGCTGACGTGGTGGGGCTTGTGGGCCAAATTTGGAGTGAGCAGGAAAGGTGCAGGGATGCAGGATTTCAGGAAGGGAAGCATATCAGGGATTTTTTGAAAGTAGCGAGTTGTCTTTGAGAGAGCTTTGGCTACAAAGGCTCTGTTCAAATGCAGTGTCCTTACCTAGGGGAAGGAGAATTTAGTGCTGCTTTATGTGGCTTTTCTTCATAGTATTTTTCTGCTGAAGGTTTGATAACCAAGTGCCTGAGAAGTTTGAGATCGCTGCTTGTCTCTGCTTCAAGGACTTGTTGACATCGCTGCTCTGGAAAACTTAACAGATCTCTGGGGTGAAGCTTATTTTGTTGTGAATTTCTTACCTATGCAGCATCTACGTAAAAAGTTGAAGAAAACGTTTTTAACGCCCCCCCACTCCCCCCAAGTATATTTTGGTCTGTATACTTTTTTTTTCCCAAAAAAAAATTTGTGGAGAATGCTTTTACTGAGGCTGTACTTTGCTCTTTCTCAGTTGTTCTGTTTTACCCACAGCTCCCCCAGGGAAGCTCTCATGATGCCTGAGATGAGCCTTATAAAAATAACTGATTATATTTGGGCTCGTTCCTGTGTTACGGGACTGCTGCTCGGGTTCTTGTTGAGGGGTGGGGTGCTCCTGGAAATTTGAGAGATTTTGTGTGTATCAAAGTTCTTTGTTTTGTTTTTTTTGTGTGTGTGGTCAGAGCCCAAGTTACTGAACAAAGACAACCTGGTTGCCCTGCGGGGTAGGGAGCATCTCTTACACACTGCTGCTGGCAACGGTGTGGGGCCTCCACGTGCACACAAATAATTCCTTGGGGGAGCTGCGGTGGCAAGGGACGGCTCAATTCCCCAAAGCTGCTGCGTGCAGAGCTGGGGGCACCCGTTTACGGAGGAATGGGGAGATGCCGCTGCACGGATGTGTGAAGATGTGGGGTGGGTTACGGCAGCTGGCGGAGTCACCTGGTCTCGCTTGCTCACGCCGGTGCTTTCTGTGTGCTCTGGTGAAAGCTGCGAGCGTGTCTGTGCCAGCCCATTCCGGGGTACCTGAGGTGTTGGAGCGTGGGACCACCGAGGCAGGGCTTGGTGCAGACGCTGCAGCCGGGGGTAACGTGAAGATGCTGCGAGAGAGGGGGACTAACGGTGGCAGTGTGTGAGGTGTCCCAGGGTACGCATCTCTCCCTAGGAAGTGGTGTTGGGGGGCGTACAGCACCCGAAGGGCGCCCGGATGCCTGGGACAGAGCTGGAGAGAGAAGTGCAGCAGAGGGAGGCTGGGGTTGGCTATGACTCCCCAGCTCTGCGCAGGAGGGAGCACGATTGAAATGAAGAAGGAAAAACATTTTGCATTATATCTGTCGCCCCTCCACTAAGGAAATGAAGCTTTGGGCGTATGCTGTCGATCACCCTTTTTACCTAGGTTATTTCTGTCTCCTTTTATTTAAAAGGCAGGTGACGTCTGGGTTTGTTCCGGGTTTTTTTGTCTTTTGTCCCTTGCTTTCCAAGTTGTGCAGATCCTGTGTACGCTAAATGGGGAGAGCGGAGGGGAGGAGACTTGTGTAATGAGGGAGGAGGGGAGAGGGCCTGGGCTTGCAGTCGGTCTCTCCTTAAGAATATAAGGCAGGAAACAAAGGGTGAGCTCCACATGGAGAGCAGCAGGCACCTGGCAGCGCCTGGCCCTTCAATAGGCTGCCACGCATCCAGCTTAATCCGCGCCCCAAAAGTCTAAATAACAAATGTGGGTGGCTTGGGTTTGGTCAGAGCACCCCTCAGTCCTCTGCGGGTTCGTTTTGTTAGTGCCGAGGCAGGCTGCACAAGCGGATAATGCATTGGAGCTTTTGATGAATGAGCGTGTAAAATCGTTTGCAACTTTGCAGTTGCCTTGCTTTTTGTAGCATGGTGAAGTGTGAAAGACTTTAATTCAGGAACCAAGTACAGCGCGCTCATAGTATCAGTGCCTCCAGTATTATTTAGAAGAGGTTGGGGTTTGCAGCTTTGTACCAAGGTGTCTCTCTCCTGGGTCTCTTCAAAGTCTTTGTATATCAAAAACAGCAGTGCAGAACAAAGCTTTTGCTCTGAAGTGGAAGGAGATAAATTTCCTATTTTGTGACATTTAAAGGGCACGCAAGCATTTTAACAGCGTTCAGAATTCATAAATGCTGATTTACTGTTCTGTGCCTTGTGACGTGCAGCAAGCAATCCTGCTGTTCAAGTTTTATGGGGTTTTGGCTGCCTTCCCCCCCTCTTTGACCCTCTCGGGTGTCTGTAGGTGCTCTCTGTGGCCGTGTCCTACCAAGCATGCTTCTGCCAGAAGGACCCCAGGAGCTGCGAGCACACCAGCCGCTTCCTTTCTGTTTGTGTTTACTGGGCGAGTTTACTGTCGGCTTCGAGTTGTAGCTTTGTTCCCCACTCTGCTATTGCTCCAGAGAGGCTTGGTAAGGTATTGCCTTTTTCAAGACATGATCAGAATAAAAGTTTTTCTTCTGAACATTTCAGTGCTTTTCCTTTGGGCCAAGCTTCCCCAGGAAGAGACAGGACTCTGAGTCATTTCAGGTGGGTTTTTTTAGATGTATGTGGACTTTGAGCAGTTTTTCAGACCCAATGTAAAATTATTGGAACACATACTAAACAAAAAAGCTGAAGGGCTATGTTCATTTAAAATACTGTCTCCAAGTGTATCTGGCTCTGTTCTGGAAGTTACGCTGCCCTTCTAAGTGCACAATTCACTGTAATGTGTTATTTTAAAAATTACTAAGACTGTAAATTGGAGCTGCGGATCTTGGAAGAGGAAGCGGTGTCATATTCTTCATATAGCAGGAGTTTCTCTTCTTGGCTTCACTGACTCTGGCCTAAAAGCTGCTGGAGTTGGTTATTCCTCTTTCTGGATTGTGGCGTATAACTCCCTTTATATTTTTAAAAAGTGGTTTCAAATTTGAGTCTGGACCCAGTCTCTGTTCCTGTCTGCTTATTCCTACTCTCGGTGTCATCTTCTGGCCTGAGGGTTTGTGCAGCTCCTTAGAGAACTGGTCCAGCTGAGGAATAACCAGTGATAAAGTGTGTCCTCCTCTCCTGCGTACCCTCTAAAGATGGATTATTTTCCCCATCTGGTTAACTGTGCATTTGCATGAATGCTTTCGTGCTTGAGGAGTGGTGGGGGCGGGGAGCGGATACGGGGCAGGATAAGCAGCTTGGGAGCAATCAGGGCCAGGAGCTTCCCAAGCAGATGCTGTGTTGGGGGATGACCGCAACCTTTCGGTCGTAAGTCCTTTGAGAGACTTTTTCAGATTTCAGTTTTAGTATAATTCATATTAACCTTGTCTCTCAGTTTTTGGAGAGCTTTTAATACTTTGATTCTTTCTGGGTTTTTTTAATCTATTTTTTTGCATGCACAATCTGACTTGGACTAATTGGTTTGCCACTGTCCCATACTAGAAATTCTATGCTTATGCTGTTTTTTCAGACCTTTCCCTTAATAAAGGCTTCAGGGAAGCAGATAATGTGTTGAAAAGAAGCTTTTTCCTTTGAGAAGACCCTAGAGAGGTTGATAGGATCTTACCAGTATGAACACCACCGCTGTGGTAGAGCGGGGTCTATGCTGCTGAAATAGTTAGTAATACTTCTTTCCTCTCATCCTGTGACAACTTTATTATTTCAAGTTATTCTTGGCCTTCAAGTAGGAACCTTGCAACAAGTAGCCTGCATTTCTGGCTTCAGGAATAACAGAAGGTAACCTTAATCACAGAGCTCCACCTGTCCTCAGAAAGCATTTGAACCTCATTGGTGTTGATTTGTCTCTGGCAGGTATAAGTTGCATTGATACTGCTTCTCTCCTCAGTAGGAAAAATAGAGACTAATATGTAGGTACTGCTTCTAGTCATCTCAAGTTCAACGCTTGGATATTAAGAAGTTGCTTTGAATTGAGTTGTCGAACTCACGGATGCCACCACTGTGTACAGTGGGCAACCTATTAGTGAGGTCTCACTGGGAGGTGACCTTACATCTTCTAAATGAGATCCTTGGTACATCGAAAGCGGAGGGTATTTGTAGGCTAGGGAGGAGATCACCCCGCTTCCATGCAATATGGCTGAAAAAAATGATCTAACACTACTAACTGCTCTTTAAAAGAAGAAAATGGATAAATAGGGGTGGAGTGGTAACTGGCATTTTTGGTCTTAAAATGCCTTTCACCCAACTAACCTGTGTTTAGTATGGCAGATGTATGTGGGAGTGAGCTTCTACCAGATGGGTACTAAGATTGAACATGCAAGTTGCAAGATGCATAAAACCAGAAATGACAGAAATTAAGGGAATAAAAAAGGTGGTGTTATGATGCTAAATGAAAACGTGAAGAATACTTTTTGCCTATTGTCTGTGTAGTTCTACACTGCAGTCATAACACATTTGCTTTATGCATAAAAAATAAAAGAGCTTACCTAGCAGTGCTTTTTGTAGTAGTGCAAAAGGTTACGTTATTAAAAAAAAAAACACCACCACCTACGATGAGGAGTTGGAGTAATTTGTGCCTGCTTGCCAGGTGGTAGTCTTTCATGTGAAACTAGGTGTTTAAAAAGAATCTCTCTTCCGTTTGCCATTAATGGAAAGTTTTTCAAGGTTTTGACCTTTATCTTTGCATCACTTAAGCTTTGTAATTCTTTGCTTTGGAGCTTGTCAGCAGTTAACTTCTGTTCTTTCTCATTGCTACTGTGTAATCCTGAAGTTAAGTGTTCAGAATGCTACCAAAGACTTGTAATCAAACCTGAATGTGCTATTCAAGGGGGGGGCAAAGGAGTCCAAGGAGATGTTTGTGGTGCTAGTCAAACCTAACACTCCTGGGAGAAGAAATTATGCTGAAAATGGACATTTATTGTTTGAGACAACTGAGTGATAAGTACATCTGTGCTGACATCTCCCATGTCGGTTATTGTGTGAATTATGCTATGTTCATTTGTACCTGGTCTGAATCTTCCTCTTTACGTATAAAAACGTTTTAACATGGTCTGCACTTAATTTATGTCTTCCACAGTAATCATGAGAAGGAGTTGATATGAAAGCAATAATATCCATTTAGAGTTTAATGTAAGCTTCATTCTTGGAAGTTCAGTACACGTCGTTTTTCATGAAGGAAAGAAAACTTGCCTCTTTGGAGTCGCAGTGAGCGCTGGTATTGAAGTCCAGAGGGTTTTAATTTCCCTCCTTGTTTCTTTTCTGTGTGTTTTCAGCCCAAGTGGTAAAAAGTTCCGAAGCAAGCCCCAGCTGGCACGCTACCTGGGCAGCTCGATGGACCTGAGCACTTTTGACTTCCGCACAGGAAAGATGTTGATGAATAAAATGAACAAGAATAGACAGAGGATGCGCTATGACTGTTCCAACCAAGCCAAAGTAAGACTGAGATGCAGTGGCAGCTTTCCCCTTTCCGTCTGCTAATGTACTGGCCAGACTGCCTCTCAGAACAATGTCTGTGACAGCATGAAAATTAAGAATTTTGTAATTAATGTGTGAAACTGGAGTTGTATGAGATAACAACATCTCTGTTATGGGGTGTTGGACAAATACTGCAATTCACAGATTCTTTCAGGGTACTGATACCATAGAAGAATAATGCAGTACTGCTAAATCTTCTGTACAGAAGGGCTGCAGAGAGGGCTGGCATCTTTCTTTCTTCCCCTCCCTGGAGTGCAGGATTGCCTTCTCTGGCACGATCTCCTCCAGAGCCCCGAATCTCCGGCTGACTCCTGTGGCTGTGCAGCAGTTCTGCTCTGCTCTGGCATTTGGTTTGGGGGAGGAGGGAAGAGTCGTGTGGGGCAGCAGGGATGAGGAGGTAATGCAGCCTTCCGCGAGCGACTCCCTGGAGCTGTCGGTAGGCCATGCTGGTATTTGCAGCTTCGGAATTGATCTAAGGAGGGGATGGATTTCAGGCAAAAAGCTGAAGGGACAAGAGGATGGCAAAGCCTATTTGTAGAACAAAGTAAAAGAGTCTGTGTTTGGCACCTGGTAATTTTGATTGTTAAGATTTAGTCACGATTACAATGACGTTGGTATACTGCCTGTCTGGATAGATCGGCTCAAGTCATTCTTAAGTATCTTCATCGAGTGCTAAAAGCTTTTTCAGAACCCAGAAGCTTATGTCTGTGCACCTGAATGTTAAATGTGGAAAACAGCATAATGCTTATTTTCTAAATATGTCAACCAGTCAAGAGTCATCATCGTCGGAGTGATTGGAACTAGGTGCTGTAGTAATATTTTAAAAGAAACATGCCTTGCTGCAGAGACCAGCAGCTAACACACATCTCATAGGCTAAAATTTCTGCCCAAACCTTTCAATAAATGTACGAATAGTTATCATTGGCTTATAAATGGATTAGCACACAGATGATTCAGAATGATATTTGTCCCGAATACATCTTTTCTACATTTCATGAATAAATATGTTAAGCGGCCGTGGTGTCTGCATCCTCAAGAACAAAGTATGTCCTACAGCTGTTTCAAGACTTGCATGTTAGATCTCGGGAACAAGGAACGGTCTTCCTATGTTCCCACTAACATAAAATGCAGTGTGAAAACTTGATTGTTATGAGCTCCGTTTAAAAACTGAGTTTTGTTAAGAACTGAAAGTTTAAAAAAAAAAAGCGATCAAGGTTCCAGCTGTATTGATTTGTTTATTGGTGTCCACAACTGGATTTAAACAGAATGGTTTAGACTGGTTTCTGGATTCACAAAATGGTCTCTAAATCCCATGTCATATTTTTTGCAATTATTACAAACATTGTATCAAAATCTTCTGTTTTAGTGATCTACAAGTGGCTTGTCAAAGTGCAAATTCAGTGTTCTGACTCCTAAATTCTGTCAAAATTGGGATGAAACCAATGTGTATAAAGTAGAATGAGAGGAGGCTAGTGTGTTAGGTAGAATGTGAAAGAGTGGAAAACTTAGTCTAATTTTGATATGTCTAAGGCAAGATTTGAACGTAGTTATGCATTTTTAGCAGTCTAACTCATGTAGCTTGAGATCAGACAAATTTTCAAGTCCATGAACTCTTCTTTTCCCTGCTGTACATCTTTATGGCTGTAGTAGCATTTTAGCAAATTGAAAATATTTTTGTGGGTTTTTTTCCCCTCCTTTTGTTTGAAATTTTTAGGGCAAGCCTGACTTGAACACAGCACTGCCTGTCAGACAGACAGCCTCCATATTCAAACAACCTGTCACAAAGATCACAAACCATCCCAGCAATAAGGTGAAGAGTGATCCTCAGAAAGCTGTGGACCAGCCCCGGCAGGTAAGGCTTGCAGCTTAGTAGCTGCTTCTCCAGAACTAAGAGACTTCTGGTTTTGCTGCTGGGAGGGTCCCAAAATAAACCGCTTTAATTTTGTGATGCTGAACAAATAGTCCATGGCAATTTGAAGTCTCTGATATTTCAGAAACAATAACTTACAGTGCTGCCAGCTTTTAAAATTGGAATGAACCCCATTTCCAATATTGAGTTAATATGCTGTCTGCACTGTGTTTTATAACTAGACTCCAACCTTTGTTTAGATTGCAATTCTGTTGTAGTTAAGCCTTCATTTCCTTAACGCTGAAATTAAGTATTATCTACAAATTTAGACAGACATCGTAGCCACTTTAGGGGACATTTGCATTGTAATTAGAATCACTGTCAAATGTTCCAATTGTATAAGAATTCTGTGTTTCAAGAAATCCCTGCTCCTGTACAGAGCACATACAATGTGGTGTTTGTGATGCAGTGCAAGGGATTGTACCCCCTGCATGGGCCTTTTTCTCAGATGCGTATGTCGTTAGTTAACTCTACCTGTATGAATAAGGTCATAAATTCACTTGGAATGTCATTATTAGTACAAAATCAAAGTGTTTTTTCTTGTCATACTGTGTATTTGGAAACAAGAATACACCAAAATTAAAGGAAATCTTTCAGCTTAATTTCATCTAGTGAAAGGATGCAAAAAGTGTGCTTAGGACAAGTGTGGCTTTGAAGCTGGGCGCTGGTAAAATGAGATGTACCTGTTCAAAGCAGCCTTTGGAAGGCTTTCTCGTTTCATTAGTGTTACCTAGAGCTGACAGCCCGTTGCCTCTGCAGAGCTCACACCAGGGATTCTGTGAATCCTTTCCTGTAGTGAGTCCATCTTTATACCTTTTGGAAACTAGATGTTCAGCTTCATTAGTCTGTTCAGATGCTGTCATCGGTATCAATTATCAATATGTTTTAAACTCTTGCAGGTCTAGTGGAATTAAAATATATCATTCCAAGAGGGAAAGTGATTTCAAAAAAACTTAAAAATACCCTATAAACTACCCACCTCTCACACTGAAAACCTTTCCTGCAAACTTAGAAACTACCTTCCTGAAGTGTGAGATAGGTTCTATTTGAAATGGAGTTGGGTGGTTTGTTTTGGTGGTGGGTTTTTTTGTTTTGTTTTTTAAACAGGTTTGTAGGGTTTTAGCGTGGTTTCCTAAGGAAGTAGAGCATGTGTGTTCATAGTGTTGCCGCCATTTCTAGAAACCTCTTGGCTAGTTACGACAATAAAAGAGAACACTAAAGATATGATATTGATATGCAAAACACCGATCTGGATAGAGATTTGTATCCCTGTTGTGGAAGAGATTGATATGTGAGTGCAGATCGATGTGTGAGTGCAATCTATTAGCAGAGATCGGCCCCAGTACGCAAAGGTGTTGTAATCTGACCTGCGTAGTTTCGCTGCTCACGTTACTACTTGTTGTAATGCAGCTTCCTAGACTCTGCTTGTGCTTTCCTTATGTAATCCTTCTTTTTCATGACAACTTTGGAGTCTGTTTTCTGAGAAGATCCTTTAGAGGGTTTTACATATATATTTATATAAAAAAAATATATACTGTATGTATAACATATATACACACACATTGGTTTATCTATTTCATTTTCTATTATATAGCATAGAATAGGGCAGACTTGCTCTTTCTTGTGTCTTTCTCTGCATTATACATCTGTTAAATTACAGCTTTAAAATATTTTACTGGACTGCGGTATATTTTAACCTCTGGTCAGCAGACTCCAGATGTGTCTTCGACATTTGAAAGCAGTGCAAAGTCCCATCATGCGCTGGCTTAAAATTTGCCTATTTGAAAGTCGTAGGCTAGAGAATAGCCAGCCTCTGTGTTTTGGCTGTCCTTATTCCCCTTGTTGGGAGCTGGTAATTGGAAAAGTAAGGTGGGTTCAGTTGCACTCAGATTTTGACAGGCATGAAAAGGGGACGTGTGTGGACTGTTTGGGGTAAATTCTTAGTTTCTCAAAACCTAGATAAAATTGCTTTCTTGCAAGACAAATGGTACTCATTGATCATCCTTATACATGTAGATTGAGAGTTGAAGGTGTAGCTAGGTAAAGTATCTGACTTCCCACCAAACCATGCGTTCACGTGTTCTTAAGCTTGAGGAGAACCTGTGATTCAAAATACGGTAAAGGACTAGACATGGTTGTTCTCATGAGAAACTGCTAGAGAGGAATAAAATAATGCTTTACCTGGGGAAGAGCTTGGATACAATTCTTGCATTCCTTAACTTCTGTGGTATGTGCGAGACAGCAAGAGAGCAACAGGAGTGTAAAAAAGGCTGTCCCACACTGTGTGTGCTTAAATGAAAGCCAGCAAGCCTTGCCTTGCTGGTCCAGTTCAGAAGCAGCAAAAGTACCAGTCCCTGGAAGAAAAGAAAGTCTCTTTCAAGGCAGCAAATCAGGACAGAGTTGTTGCAGGACTGCTTGGCAATGAGGACAGTTCCTGGCTGTCAGACCTAGCAGGCCCCTTCTCTAGTAAATCCAATATAAAATTGTCTGCAGCAGGGTTCTTCCCTCTTTTGATAGTAAGCAGGCACTTTGTGTAGTTGTCAATTCCATTTCTGTTTTGTACCAATAAACACTTTCTTTGATGTCAGCTCTTCTGGGAGAAGAAATTAAGTGGACTGAATGCTTTTGACATTGCAGAGGAGCTGGTGAAAACAATGGACCTTCCAAAAGGTTTACAAGGTAATCAGAGTCTGCCCTTAACTCCAGGGGTGGCTTTTTGATACCAATCAGCGGTGATCTGAAGGTATTGTGTTTGACCTCCTTGTGTCAGTGCTGTGGACCACTCCTGCTTCAACAGGAACTGTCGATACTCCGGCTGGAAGGCTCGGTCCCTTTGTCCTGAGGGGATACTGAAGCAAAGCTTCTTGAGTTTTTTTTAATTCATTTTCCAGAAGCAGAATTGAAACAGCTTCCATTCCCAATTTGGTTTTTTTTTTTTTTGTGTAACAGAATGAGGAATTGATTTAGGTTTAAATAACGTTGGCGAGAGTCGTACAGGTGCTGTTAGAAGTGTTTAGGACTGAGATTTATGTTGTGTTAGCTTTCTAAATGACAGTGCGTGCTTTGCCATTAAAATTTAAATAATGCCTGTTGTCCTGATTTGCTGTTCTTTGTCTTGTAGAATGTTGATTGCTGCTTTTCCTCCCTCTTGCAGGGGTTGGACCTGGTTGCACAGACGAAACCCTTCTCTCTGCTATAGCTAGTGCTCTGCACACTAGCACTATGCCTATCACTGGACAGCTGTCTGCGGCCGTGGAGAAGAATCCTGGAGTCTGGCTAAACACCTCTCAGCCACTTTGCAAAGCATTTATGGTGACAGATGAAGATATTAGGTATTAACGAGAAGTATCACTTACTGTCTTGGAACAAGGTTTCTTGTGGTAAAACAGTACCCCCCTGCCTTTTTTTTTTTTTTTTTCAGTGGCAAGTTTAAACGTCTGATGGAGCACTATGGCTTGCCGAATTAATTTGAATGCTTCTTTATCGGTAGAATAGAAAAAAATTTTTACACCAAGCTGCTCTTGTACATGCACGTACTTAAAGTCCGTTATTTTTTATTTTGACCATGCTCAGTTACTCCGAGGTTTCAGGTTCGTATTTGTTTTACATGTCTCCTTTTATGAAAAAGGTGTCTGAATTTGAGTAACCTTGATTAAGGCACCTCTAAGCAAAGAAGGGACTGGAGAAATCCTGAAAAGCGCAATTCAATCCTCTTCCCCTTAGTCTGTGTCAGCACAAGCCTAAATAAAAGCACTAACTGCTGTGATGGCAGTGAACAAAGATGCAATTTATTTAAGTATAGCTTGCTTTCAGTAATGAATTATATTGCTAAATCAAGACTGGTCAAATTCAGCTTCAAGGACTTGATAGAGAACTGAATATACCAAAGACACTAACCTGAAAGCACACTACTTTGCATTCATTAACAGCGTTTAAACGTAGTAATTGTTTTGACTGTTTGACTGATAAATCTTTTTGAATTACAGGATGACTTTTTTTTGTGCTTGACTTATATATGAATTACCAGGAAAAAAGGTCAGTTTAGAACTTTATGATTTGCTGTGGCTGAGATGAAATAGGAGTCCCATGAGCCACAGATTGTTGATCATTTCTTTCCTTTACTATGACTTTGACAGAAAAGGAGCTGTAAGATTTAAAGTTGTGACTCAAAAGGAGAATGAGCAAAAAGATTGAAATGGTCAGAAACTTAATTTTCTCCAGTCTCGTTTTTGGAAATCTGAGCAGGCTAGGCTGACTTTTTCTTGTTTAAATTTAATATTAGTACTAGGAACTAAAAAAAAAAAATTAAAAAAATAAAAAAAATCTTGAGTCAGCTGCCAGATTAGGCAAATTTCAGCCAGAATTAAAAATGGTACAATCAATCCTAAGGACTTGTAATAGAAAATATTGGGCAACTTTTTAAAGTGTTTCTTTCAGCTTCACTTACAGTATAATGCCAGGCAGTTTTTTTACAATGCAGTTCTTACAGTGGTCTCTTTCAAAGCCATGTTTGTCTGCCCAGCCTCGTGTGTGAGGGATTTAAGATTCCTTTCCCTCGAAGGAGGCAGCTTTGAGGATTGATGTCAGTGTTCGTTGATTTGGGGCAGGAAGCAAGAGGAACTGGTGCAGCAGGTGCGAAAGAGGCTGGAGGAAGCCCTGATGGCTGACATGCTTGCCCACGTAGAGGAGATAGCAAGAGATGGGGAAGCTCCTTCAGAGAAAGAAGGAGGCGAGGAAGAAGGAGAAGAGGAAGAGGAGGAGGAGGAGCAGGACCATGACCAGGAGATGGAGAATGTATAGTCCAGGTAATGTGACAGCATCCTTTCTCACCTTAAACTCTGCTGCATTGAAGGCAGAGATGTTTTCAGAAGGAATCTTAGTGTATATTAACAAATCTTTGCTTTCTAGCATGCACTTTTAAAGGTGTAGTAGCCATGCTTTCAGGAAAAAAAAATCAAATATTTTGATGTATGTGATGTCTGGTGAGTGCTTGCATTGTCATGGAGTGTTCTGGGTCTTAGGTCTGTGTCAGACGGTCTAAATGTGTAACCGGAACGTGTATGTAAGCACTTGAAGGATTCTGTCTTGAAAGGGGATCAGTTCTTGAAAAATTATTTGTCTTGTGATGTCAATTTTTTCCCCTATTTATTTATTACTTCCTATGATAGGCAAGAGAACGCTGGGGCAGAAAGGACAGCTACCATCTTACGGACTCAGTTTCTCCCCCTGCCTGCCTTTTTCTCACTTTTGCATTTTTAGTACTCATTTTCTTGCAGGGTATATTAGAGGGCACATTTGTGGAATTTTTTAAGTAATACTTGTAGAAAGTTAGAAAAAGGCAACTTGACCATCCAATGAGGGAAGTTGCTAAAAAACTTCATATGTGGCAGGAATTTATAAACTGAAAGTAACAGAAGAATGCATATACTCAAAATCTGGAAACATCTCAAGTTAAAGATAGTGCAATAGTAGTAACTACAGGATTCACAGAAACGTGCCTTTACGTTCTGCGTCCCTTAAAAGTACGACAAAGGCCTTGCTTCTTGTTCTCCAGTGTATGTATGACTTTCACTTGTGCAGTGGAACTTTTTAGAGGGGCAACTAGATTTTTTTTTTTTTATTGTCTTGTAGGCCAGAATAGCTCTGAATAGTGAATCGTTACTGTGCAGCAATGTAGAAAAAAGCAGATATATAAGGCCAAGTCAAGATGCACCCACAGGAGTTCCCTTAAATGTTGTATGTTGCACTCGATAGGGACAGTGCACCACGCCATGAAGCAGTTTTTCCTTGCTGGGTTCCTTTGATGTAACCCCAGCCAGGAGCACTGTGTGTATCGTCAGTGGAGTTCATGCAGTGAGATGAAAACAGAACTCGCTGATGTTAATTTTTGATCGTTTTAAGTTTTAGCCTAAGAAAAGCAATTAGTGTTCTGTCACTGAAATAGAATAGTCAATACCCTGGGTGCTTCATTACAGAGACTCCAGAGCCCGTGAGGCAAGAATCAAGAATGTGGAGGGGGAAAAAAAGGAATTTTTAGGATGAATAGCAGAAGAAAAGGAAAGCCCCTTTGGAGCGAGTGGCAGGTGTATTTCGGGTAGAAGGAAGAGTGATTTGTGTTAAGCAATCCTTCAACCTGGAAAGTTGATTATAACGTGAAATCTGTTTCGCCTTTGGGAGATATCATCTTCTATCTGGGCTCTCTATATTTTCCCGTTCTACCACATCACTAACAGTAGCTTTATTTGGATAGTGAATATCTTGCATTCCTTTCTACTACAAAGGTCTGGCAACAGCAAAGAACCAGAACAAACTGTCTGCTGAAGGTGGAAAAACAAGAGATAAAGAAATGGATATGTTCTGTCAATGGTGCTTTATTCTTTTAAGGGCTCACTTGCTATAAAGATATAAAAAGTTCCTATTGACTTACAAGGTCTTTTTTTCCTCTTTCTTCTAGGGAGTTCCATCTAAGAATTCCCAGTATAAACCCTATCAGCAGGGTCAGCACAACTATTTACAAAGCCAAGAGTGTCTGCACCAACAATCCAACTGTACCTATGACCATTTTGATGTATGCTTCAGGAAACGTTGAGAAGCTGATGGTTCATTAATTGCTGGGTAGTTTTGAAGATGGAACTTGACTAAACTCTACTCCCCCTCCTTTTTCTAAAGGGGTAGGGTAATCGGGAATGCAAACGTGGGAGGGAATAAAGGAATATAAAATGGTGGGAGGGAAAATACTAGGAACGAAATTTCCTGTCCTTCTTTTTGTTTTTTTTTGTGGGTCAGTGATAGGTGATACATTTTTAAGCTTTTCTATCAAAGTACCTTTAACAATGACCCATAGAAACTATTTTCTCTCTAACACAAGTGAGAGAGATGCTGTTTCACTCCTTGGCTACTCTGCTGAAGGCTATCTGTTTGTACCAGACTGTAGGGAGGTCATTTTATGTTGTGGATTGTCATTCCATGTGTCAATTCGGGTCACTGAATTTCCTTTTCCTCGCAAGACCACATTGGTCTTGGAAGTGTAGTCTCAGAGATGAACTGCCAGTGCCTCTTCCACCTGAGGTTTTGATTAGTAGGGGAAGTTACACTTGAGGAATTGGTCTTACATCGATGGCAATCGTTTTTTTAGTTAGTTCCAGCACCACACTGAATGCACTACTGTGCACGTTTTTGATACGGAGTTGTGTGTATGTCCAAGCATAGCCAAATAGAGTTTCAAAGATAAATATACACACTCTATGGTATATTTTGCTTTGGTTTAAGTCTGGTCAGAAGGACCTTCTCAACTCAGAATGGAAGGATGACTCATTTCTGACTGACAATGAGGAAAACTTCCTCCTTTCTCTTCTGGTGCCAAGAACCCTGACCTCTGTTTCTGTATGTGTGGAGGGAAGGGGATCCATTCCAATAGGTGTGTCTACACATCTGCTTTCGTCTGCAGTAATGTTCTGACCTCTTATAAAACAAGAAAGGAAAAAGGTTGATTTTTCTATAATTGATATCTAAAAATGAATTTAAAACTTTTTATTAAGTATTAAATCTTTCTTATTTGCATGTGCAGTGAAGTGACCAGCATTTTGTGTCCAGAAATGAAATGATGTGAAACCTGCCTTAATGTGTTTATAAGTATTTGGCTTCACCATGGGTACCTTGATTGATTCCTCAGTCTCTTCTAGTACATCTGTGAGCGTATTGGGGTAACTTGTGGCTAAAAATGGGTTTATCTGAGGAGGGAGGATAGGGAGACGGGAGGAAGATGAGAGTTTATAGCTTGAAGAACGTGTTGACTAGATTGCAGAAGTTATTTTAGTCTTAGGGTATCCATTGCATAATTCATGCGTGGACGTCTCAGCTGAGAGTACAGTATTAAGTGGTGGATTAAATATTGTGCCACTAACCAATTGTACGAGTTGTTGGTATCCCAAAACTTGGGGAAGAAAGTAGCTCCCAGAGCCTTTATCATGTAAGAATGATTAGCAGTGACAGCAAGGCACCAGGGAATTGCCTGGGAAGTAATAGCCTTTGGGAGTAGTTCAGCTTAGTGATGTGAATAGGTTTAAGCTCCTTGAAAAATATCCCATGCCAAAGTGATTGATACTATATTAACTCTTTTCTTAAAGATTTGAAAATACAAAAATCTTTGATATTGCTCGTTTGGAGTACCGCAAGAAGACTGAATTGTACTTTGCTGCTGCTCTACCAGGTATTGCTTTGGGGAACCTTACCTGGTACTGCAGCCAGTGAAAATTATTTTCCTTTTTGAAAGTCTGTTATGGTTATTATTCTGTAAATCTGTCCTCTTGTAATTCATTGTGTTGAATTAAATGTTTCTCACAAAGTAGAGATTCTCCTAATCTGCGTCAAGCCCCTACCTGGAGTTTTTGTGCTACGCCCCTTCCGGTTATTTCAGCGGAGATGCTCTTGCGTTTTTGTTGTGGGCTCCATTCTGAGATTTGGACCTTGATCCTTGGGACCCAGCAGAGGGGAATACAGAGTGAAACTTGTGGAAAGCCAGTTTGTTCTTGCTGCAGAGTCTTCCTGTGTCCTCACCAAGTAAGAGGCTGCCAGGGTGTCCCGTCTAACGGGCAAGTTGCTGATATTGTCCTTTGAATCTCAACTCTAGCAGTTTATAACCCATGCTAGAGGTGTTCTTTTGACCATGGCAATTTTGTTCTGACACTATTTCTTTTTTAAAACTTGTTTAATATCTAGTGATATCTTTACATTTATTTGAATCTAAATATATTGTAAGCATATTTAGCACCAGAACTTAGATGATTGAGATGTTCATACTAATATTTTGATCCATTGAATATCGAGTTTAAATTGCTGCCAACTTGTGTGCCAACTCTTTTGTTTTCACCACTCTACTTTCCCTGTCCAGCTCTCTTTCTTTCCTTCAGTCCTTTAAAAAGTTTATTAATGTTTTCATTTGTATGGAGGACTTGATTGTTCAAAGTACCAAAAGGGGGCCCAGGACTCCTATCACATCCAAAGAGACTTAAATAACTTTACCTGCTTATCAAGACAGGTAAGTAAATAAAATATTCCTTTTAAATGACCCTGATGTCTTTCTCAGGTTGCTGCAATAACAACTGGATTAGTTTGTCTTATCACAGCCTACTGCTGTGGTCTGCCATCATTGAATGTATCCCCGAGATGGAGAAAGCGGTTGTTACTTGAGGTGTATCTTGTTAAGCAGATAATTAGTAAAGAATATACTTAAGAAAAGTAATTAGGTGGAATTGGGGCAAAACTTACCTTTTATTAGTATACAGCAGTTGTTACATGAGAACATATTAACAGTGGCGTTATCCGTTGTCCCATCTGAGATCAAGTTCATCTGCTTGGAGAGGTACTAGTGAGGGGATGCTTTTGAAACTGGTAATTCCTTCCGCCAGTGGTAATGACACCTTCCTGTTGCCCTCGAATATTATGAATGTGTGTAATACGGAGCTGCAATCTGAAATAGCCTTAGGTTTGTCCTGCACACTGTTTGCACTGGTAAACTATTTTGATTCTTTTCTGCTAAAACAATAGTACCAATCTCTGTGGATGGATAGTTATACTGATAGAGTTTAATCCTCTTCGGAGGGAATATATAAGCATATTTTAATGGTCCTTTCGCAGCTTCACTAAGGGCTAGGATCTTGTCCAGTACAGCTAAGGTTTTGCATCTTTTTCTGTAGGCAGTGTAATTTTGGATACATACCACCTGAGTTCGCAAAAGCTGCATTTCTTCTGCTGTGTCATGCTCGGTCAGGTTTTTCTTGTTTTGTCTGGAAACAGCAGTCTGCCTGATTCTAGAGAGCACTCGTTGGAGGAGATGGGGGGATGGACCGGTTTGGGTGATGTTGGTAGGTAGGATGGAAACCCTTGAAATGCCGTTTTACTCTGCAAAGGTAACTTTGTAAAAAGAGACTCCTTGTTATTGAAAACTTCTGATTTTGTCTTGTGCAAAGTGTGTTGGAGCTGTTCCATTAAGATGGCTCAATTGTTTTTCTCTGCTTTGTTTTGTAAAAACTAACAAAGTTAAGGGGAATGTAATTATCTCCCTGTTTGTATTACCAGTGTTATTTTTACTAAATTCTAGTTGGATTAAGTTTTGTGCAATCGATAAAAGTAACGACTTTGCATGGATATTGGTGCAGCCTGGATTTGGCCTGCAGAGCTTTTGTAGGTGGTTCTGCCCAGGAAAAGTTAGCTTGATTCACGTCTGGAATTGAACTTGCTGAACTGGCTGTTGAGCAAGAAAAGGGAGGAGTTTTCTTGCTTGTAAACTGAGCACATCAGGAAGGGAAGAGAGTCATGAATGACATGACTGGACTCTGGGAATGTAGGCATGTTAAACCCCGTGTATGAAGGCTTTGGTGTCATGGCTGCAAGTTGTTTTCTAGTGATAATATTACATCAAAAATATTTTTGAAGTTAGATTTCGTGGGTAAGTGTACACTCTTGTTCTGCTTCCCATGTGAAAGGAGGCTAGCTGAAATGAACTTTCCGAATCCAAAACATGTTTTCATAGGTAAAACACATTTTAGTTAGTGAGAACTGAAAGCATTCTCTGTGTACGAGGCAGACTGCTGAATGAAAGCTTTTCATCAATGCTGGTTTATCAGCTACTGGTTGAGGTAATTTTGCTTTTCTATAGCTCTGAGAGACTGTCCTGCATTTTCTGTAGAGTGAGAAAATGTTCAATGTGAGTATGAGTGAAGGTTTAAAAAAACCCCAAACAAATAACAAAAAAGACCCCACATGTATTTTGCAGCTCTCTTGCTGAAAACTAATCTTGTACAAGCTGGCTGTGGTAATTTGAGGAATCGAGGGAAGGGGCAGCAAGCTATCCTGTTAGTTAAAAGTTTTGTTGCATCAAATTAATATTTGTGCCAGTCCTGTGAAAGGCACCCGGTTGCACAGCTCACGGCTGCATCCACATGTTTTTTAAGGCTTTAGATCCACTGATGCTACTGTACCTTCTACAGGACTGCTGGGTCACTCTGTCTCTGTGGATGTGTTGTGTAGCCATACAGTAGTGGTCTCCCCGGTTTAAGACTTTATCCTTCAAAACAGACAAGCTGTTCATCCGAAGCTTTTTTTCCAGGGCTATTTCTGTTATTGTATATTACTTCTAATCTTCTATCCTTAAATTTCCTGACCTAATACTTATTCATCCCTCTCTTTGTCTTGGCTCCTGCTTATCAACTTCTAATTGTTCTTTTAAGATCATTATGAAATACATTCTTGCCTTTCTTCCCTCCTGTTTCTCATTGAGTGTTGCCTCTGTGGCAACTGTAACGCTTCTGTATGTGGGAATGTATTTTATTAACTTGCTCCCTCGGTAGCTCTTTCCAATGAAAGAGAAGGCTGTGCCCGACCCAGCGGCTCCCTCCAGGCTGCCCAGCAGCGCTTACGGGCTCGGAGCAGCTGTTGCAAATAGCAAGAGGCCCTGGGACCTCAAATGCAGAGTCTTGCACTTAAAGGCAGCGTGGCCGTGTCATCTGCACCCAGATTCCTTGCTGCCTCCTGTTCGGATCTGTTCCTGGGGTATGATAACCTACCAACACACTCAGCTCTTCCTTCTGACTCTGTATCTGGTTGCTTGGGGTTTGGTGGGGTTTTTTTCCCCACTCCTGCTCTTTACTGCTTTGCAGGGGGTAGATAAAGCAGAACATCTGAAAGGATAACTAATCTTTCAGCACTTCTGAGTCATGTCCTTGTCTTGCTTTAAAGAGACCCCATTCTATCTAGACTGATTCTCCCTGTCCTCGAAAAGAAGGTAGGATAACATCTTTAGAGGGGGAGGGGGTGGGAGAATGTCAGTTTAATGAAGAAAAAGTAAGTTTGTTCAGGATTAACTCTCCAGTCAGACAATCCTCTTTATTAGGGATTACGTCCATAAGAACAATCTCCAAGAGTCCAGATGCCTATGCAAATCTTTGGATGATACCACTTATTCCATATCAAATAAAACGCATATTCTTAGCTGTTGTCACTCTGAACAGATATTTCTGTGTACACTGGAACTGCTTCATAACAGACTTTTCCTTTGTGGTTGGTCGAGGTTCCCGGTGTTGCATATTTTAGCTCCCTGCTTTATATAAGTGTGCAGGTAGCCATGAGAAGGTGGTGTTCTAATTCTGCAGCACAGAAAATAATGTCCTCTGTGGGATGTAGTGAGCAAAAAATTGGATTTGTTCTCAGATTAGCAGGGATCAACTCTGTTCCCTTGAACGAGTGAGGCAAAACTGTTACTGTTCAGTTTGACCCCATGACCAGCTAGAGTATATGAGAGAACAGCACAGAACAGCATTTGCTAAATGATGTTTACAGTGATAGAGCATTTATGAGAATGAGGAGAAAAAAAACATTTCGAAATTCAGAATGACCCACCAAACTGCACTTGAAATTGTCAGGGTTATTGATTAGCAATCTAATTTAGCATTGATGAGTACTGATATATAACACTAACTGCTAGTAGTAGATCATATTTACTCAGAACGGTAAATTAATATTTATTTAATTCATTAAATAAATCTCTTTGGTTAGTGGATTTTTCTTACCTTGCAGAGTCACAAATGGAAATAGTTTGAGACCGTGCAGAATTGGAATACTAGGGCAAGGAACGACCTCTTAAGTGGTTTGTCTCTAGTGGCAAGATTCAGGAACTGCTTAGCTGTAGGACTCTGGTTTCATTTGCGTATACAAAATACAGGTCTTCTGATAAATAGACCCGCAAGTTTGAGCTTTCAGAAGGAGATCATAGAATCATAGAATCATAGATGAATACTAAAAAGTTATTATTTGGGTTTGTTTGTAATTTGAGTCCAGTTCTATGTCCTGGATTGGCCTATCAAGCACATTTTATGGGGTTTAGTGACTATCTGAAGGGCTGTAAAACTTGAAAGCTTGGTGTACCATCTTTTATTTTTCATGCTTTTGTCTGATCTGCAATTAATTCTCAGTTTTCCGTCAAGTGGCTGCTCCACAACTTCTCAGAACTCATTACCTGCAAGCTAGATTCTTCATTAATCTAATGCATGAAAAAAAGATGTTTGCTAACAGCTTCCCCCAAAGTGCCTTTTCTATGTGCTGCTGTGGTAGGGAAATCTGTTAAGACAACGTTGTGGTGGTGGTGATGATAAGAGGTAAGAGAACAAAGACTGCTCGGCCTGTTGGTGCCGAGAGGATCGCTGTTGGCCGTGGTTTGAGTTATACAATAGCGGGTCAGTTGTAGCATGTGGCTCTAATCCAGTTTTTGCATGTCATGTTGACATGGAGCCCCATCGCCTTGAGCCGTCTGCATATGTTGTTCTCTCAGTCAGCTACTTCGTGAGACGATTGATCTCAGGCTTAGGTCACTTTTCAAGTTACGGATCTTGTCAATCTGTCTGGCTCCACCTACATGCAATGATTCAGCTCCTGATGTGCTGAAATATTCCCTTAAGCCTTCCCACACACAAGTAAGGACTTTTTTATAATTCTTCTCCAAGCTACAACACCTCTTCTGCGCTGTGCTCAAAGCCTGTATTTTTTGCATGATGTTTGCATGTGCTTGAAGAACGGTGCAGAACGCAGAGTTTGATCTAAAGAGCGAGGGGAGCAACTACAATAGTTCTCTAAAAGTAGTTGTTTGCCCCTAAACTTCGGATCCCATTTATAGCATTTGGCTAATGTGCTGTGATTTAGGCAACTGGATAACTGGGGTTTATTGGTTTGTTGGGGGCGGGGGGGGGGTCTCTCCTATGTGTTCAGTAATACCCTCTTTAGGGGCTGGTCTACAAAAGGATGGTCTTTATAGCAGAATAGACATTCTAGCTAGGGTGTTGTAACTTCTGCCTTTGCACACTTGACCTGGAATAAGAGTGGCTGTTGCAGAATTGTACTTGGGGGAGTTAGGCTAGCTTAGCCGCGGTAGTACCAATTACTCTGCTGTCGTTAGATTGCTCTGTTTCCCCGTACAGAAAACAGCTCAATGGGCTGTTACACCTCTGCTTTGCTTTAGTACAGTGTTCTTTAATTCCCTGTACATATACAGGGGATTGCATTGGTCATTTTGGGGGACATCTTTGTTCTGTGGATGATCAGAGACCACGTGATTACAGGGAGCACAAAGAGGCAGCAGAAGCAATTGTGAATGAGCCCTGATAGCAAATGGAGAAACCACCCAGAGGGATGGGCTTGGAAGCAGCAAGCAAGTGCCTTCCCTCTTCTCTTGTGTTCAGGGAAGTTGGATCTTCTGTACGGTTGTGTTTTGGTAAAGAGAGAGAGTTGTGCTAAAGAACTTCTCTAATTTGTATAATCCATTTTCTCTGTTAATGGGACACACAAGTCTCTTAAAGACCTGCTAATTACTCAGGTTAAAAAATACAAAGGCAACTTGGTGTCATGAGTGAAATTAAGAATCTAAGAAGAAAGTGTGAGCTAGTTCTGCTGAAAATGGAACAAACCATACGCATAACATCTACAAACCAGGTTTGCCAAAAGCACTTAAAATAACTGGCAGTTTCTCTAGGTGTTGTTGGACTTGACATAGTGATTTCCCAAAAGGACGCTCCCAAGTACCGAGTAGGCAAAAACGGCAGCGTTTGAAGACAGCGTTGCAGTTCCTGAGGTGAGTTTGAAAGCCCATGTACAACACTTCTCCTGGGGCTTGAGAGACGGTGACGTGGTGGCAAGGAGCGTGGTGGTCAGTATCGGAGTTGCAGCAAGAACGTGAGGAGCCATTCGGATGGGTTCAGATTCAGGTGTAGTCTTCTCTGTTGGTGCAGGTGGCCCAGAGAAGTTAGCAGTGTTGGTCATTAATGAGAGTGTTCTACGGTTTCTGGAAATGGGAGAAGCTCAGAAGGGAGGGGTTGTACCGTTCTGTCTCAGGTAATGGAAAACCCCCTATTTTTAGTAGTTTAGTGGGGTGTTTCAACTTACTAGGTTAAATATTTTGGGAAGTGAGAGGGGGAGATGTCTCAGCCAGCTTCTGTGGCTCAGATCTGCTGGTTTTGCTGTGTCTGTCCCTGGAGGAGAAGCTTCAGTCTGCAGTAGGTGCGAGCTCTCTGTAACGAACAGCTCACAGCATGGGGAAGACGAGCCTGAAGTGGGAGGATTCCCAGAGCTGCGCTCTTGCCGATGCATCCATGTAAGCACTGAGGAGTCTGGATGGATACGGACAGATCTCTGTGAAATTGAGCCGTGAACGCTTCGGGGGAAAACAGAAGTTGCTACAGTCTTCCTCTGCAGCAGCCATGGAGAAAGAGCGAGCTGGTGGGAGCTCGCTGCCAAGACCTCTGAAGGTAAAACGGGAGGAGAGGAAGCTTGTTACCTGTTTCCATGAAACTTTTCAGCAGCTGGAAGATGTTAGGTTTGGTTGGCAGGTAAGAGAAATGGAAAAAAGTAAGGAGGCAATTCCTGGTAGCTGTTCTCTCGCTGGAAAGATCCCACAGACATTTAAGGTGATGTATCCAGAGTATCAGAAGGTGAAAATCCTTCTCTGTAGGAGAGTCACCAGCTGAAGGGCAAAACTTGGAAGCACAAGGACAGACCGTGTGGCTTGTGTGTTTGGGCCACTGACCAGCAGCAGGTAATGTTTCCCAGGATCTGGAAAATGTGAACAAAGAGAGGGCGTTTCAAAAGTGGGGGATTCTAGACCAGACACTTAATGGTTCTTGCAATTAAAATCAATCCCAAGCCGAATGGTGGAATTAGTCCCAAAGACAGCGATTGGGAAAGACAATTATGTGAAAATGGAGAAAATGAAGCTTGAGAATAGGACCTGTGGAATTTGAGCATCTGGGCATTTGAGGTAGTGGGTGAGCTGATAATTGGTCTTGCTGTCGTTACAGTGAATTAGTGTGCTGTGCCGTCTGCCAGCAAGGGTTTCTCAAAGGGAACTGGAAGGTCCCTGCAAAGCAGCGGCCCAGGCGGCACGAATGATGTGGAGGCAGTTGTTTTGCAGTGAGCCAGCTGCCTTTGTGGGGGGAGAAACTGTCCCAGCAGGGACCTGCCGTGGTGGCTTTTGGGCGAGGGAGGCTTGGGAAGGTGGTTCAGATCCCGGCGGTCTCGGGGCGTCCAAGCTGCGGAGGTTGTTGCAGCTCTGTCTGAAGCAGATGACCGCTTCACTGCCGAGCGCGGTAAACGCCAAATATCCCTTGCAAAAGAGGAACTAAAGAACCAGGGGACAAAGGTGGGAGAACGGACAAAGATTTTATGTTTTGCTAACTTTTGGAAAGAAGGAAATATCCGTCGGTACCCAAAGTGTAGCTGTAGCTCCGTACACTCGAGTGCTTGATAAACTCTGTGGAGCGGGTGGATGGGAACAGCCTGCCCGGGTGCTGCCGCCCCCTCGGCGGGCGCTTTGCTGCTCCGGTTTTGCTCTTTGCTGGGAAACGCAACAAAAGGGTTGTGCGAAGCAGAGCCCGGCGCGGGGGATTCGCTGCTGCTTCTGATGGAAGGTGGTAGGGATGTGACTGCCGCGCTGGGACCCGCAGCCGGCCGCCCCGCGCCTGCTGCCCCTCCGCGCTTCCTCCGTCTCGGCAGCGTTTTTAAGGCGTCCCTGCAAGCGAGGGCCACGCCGCGGCCCGAGGGTGGGAAACCCTCGGCGTCGTGCGAGGGAAGGAGCGTCGCGCCGCGGCTCTGCCGCCCCGAGCGCCCTTTGCCGCCCGCCCGGCTCCAGCCGGGGCTCGACCCCTCTTCGCTCCGGCCGTGCGCCTTAAACCCCGGGTGGGGCGGGGCCGGCGGGAGCTGGACACGCGTGGGTCGCGTTCGCGGGCGGGGCCGGGCCGGCCCCGCCCCCTTCCTGCGGCGGGGCGGGGCCGCCTCCCGGGGGTGGGGCCGCGGCGGGCGCATGCGCGCGGCGGGGCGCGGCCCATTGTCGGGGCGGGCTGACGTCGGGGCGGGGCGGGGGCGGCGCGGCGGGGGGCGCGCAGAGAGGCGGCGTGCGGCGGGCACCGCCACCGCCCCGGCCCGCTCCGCTCCCGGCCAGCCGCCGCTCCGCCGCCATGCCCGGCTCTATCTACCAGCCCGAGGGCGGACAGCCCGCCCGCGGCCCGCCGCGCTGCCTGGCGCTGCTCAGCCCGCCGCCGCCCTCCGGGCAGGAGCCGCCGCCGGAGCCCGAGCCCGGGCGGGAGCGGGAGGGGCCGCCGCCAACGGCGCAGGACGAAGCCGCCGCCCTGAGGTTTGCCCTGGACCAGCTCTCGCTGCTGGGGCTGGAGGAGGCGGGCGAGCGCGGGCTGCGGGCGGCGGAGGCGGGCGGCGCGGGGCCGGAGGAGCCGGAGGCGGCGGCGGGCGGCGCGGGGCCGGGCGGCCTGCAGGCGCGGGAGCGCGGCGGCGGCGGCGGCTCCCCCCCGGCCGCCGGCGCCGCCTCCCCCCCGGCCGCCTTCGGTAACTTCGCCCCGCACCTGGCGCCGCCCGCCGCGCTGCTGGCCGAGCCGCTGGGCGCGCTGGGGAGCAGGAAGAAGAGCGTGAACATGACCGAGTGCGTGCCCGTGCCCAGCTCCGAGCACGTCGCCGAGATCGTGGGCCGGCAAGGTAACCCCCGCCCCGCGTGGGGAGGGGGGGGGACACACGCGGGGACCCCCCTTTGTCCGCTCCCGAGCGCCCCGCACCTTCCCCGGGGCTGCGGCGCCGCCTCCCGCGGATGCGCCGGCCCGGCCCGGCCCCGCTTTATTTGGGTCAGTTTTGGGGCTTTGTCTCCGCGCCCGGCAGCGCGGAGGCGGAAACTTAACGGCGACAAATCCCGCGGCCCTGAAACTCCTCCCGTGGACGCGCCTTCGCCGTGGGTTCCAGGAGCGAGCAGCTCTTCTTTGTGCCTTTCCCCAACGCGCCGTCTGTAAATATTAATTAAACTACATAGGCCAGCAAAACGGCACGGGTGGGAGAAACACCTTGTGCACACGGAAAGTTCCCGGGCGCCACGCGAGTCCGTGGGAGCAGGCAGGACACGAAGTGCAGGGGAAAGCTTTGATTTTATTGTAGTTGAGTGCCTCTCCCCTCCCCTCCCCTCCAGCTCGGTATCTCGGACTTGGCGTGTAAATGGTACTCGATGTCTCAGACTTCGTATGTGGATGATAATTAATCCGCTCGTTTATTAGGCGAAGCTCTGCAGGCAGCAGAGGGGCGTGAAGCCCCGCTCGCACTCAGCTGTCACAAAAGGACACCCGGGCACGCCTCAGCCCCAGCCCCTTCCCTGGGTGGGTGTGTCTCGTGTGGGCTTTGTCTCGAGGAAATCCGAAATAGCCCTTAACCAAAGTTTCACCTTTAAAAGAAAGACAAGACCCAGGGAGGAGGGTTTAGGAAGGAAAAAAAAGAAAAAAAAAAAAAAAAGGAAGGGAGCTGCTGCCTGCAGGAATCCCGGCAGCGACGGGCAGGTCGGTTCGCGGGGAGACTGACCTCCGGGGCATTTTCGCCACACAGGGCTCTGGCACCCCGGCCTTTCCCGCGCTCCCGCGGCTCCCATCCCTCCCTGGCCAGGGGGCTGCGGGGTGGGGGACGTTTTTTCCTGGGGGGAAGCGGGGAGCTGGGCAGCCTCATTGTTCTCTTTGTTAGCCAGAGCCATGCTGTGATGAGCGCGGTGACATCATGCTCTGCGCTTCCCATTGGCCTGCGTTGCCTCCCAGCTGGCCCTGCTTCCCGGCCTCCCAACTTTCCACGCACCCCTTGCCGGTCCCACCGCCCTGGCCGCGGGGTCCCACCAGGCTGCCGAGCCCAGCCGGAGCAGCCGAGCAGCGTGGCAGAGCCCGCTACGTCGCCAGAGGAGAGGAGCGCGGTGCCGCACCCTGCTTGGGAGGATCCTCCTTCTCCCTGGGCTGGATGGGGACCTGGATTTGGTGGCCTCGCCTGCGGGCTCTGCAGAACCCCGGGGTCCCGCAACTTGAAAGCAAACCTGTAACAGGGTCTGGCCTCCGCTGGGAAACGCATTGGCTCTGCGAGTTCAAGGAGGGTGGAGGAACGGCCGCTTTCGGGCTAGCGAGCTGTCGGTTGGCACCCTTTCTCGCAGCAGCTGGCGCTGGGTGTTTTGGCCGTGGCGAGGCCCCAGTGCTGTGGGGCTCCTGGAAAAGAGCTGCAGAAGAAATTATCATACCAGCTTGAGGGGGAGTGCTGGGGGGGCACCGTGTCCCACCGGTGGGCTCGGAGGGGACCTGGGGCCAGCGATGGGCTGGAGCTACCTGCTGCTGCCCCAGCCCGTGGCCGGGAACAGCTCTCCCCGGGGGGTTTCCCCCATGTATCTCTGTCCTAGTCTTGGCTTTTCTGCAGCTCCCGGCCTGTTCAGACGCCGTGCTATGGCCCCATTGTGCTGGGTTTTTGGCGTGAAGGGGGGCTTGGCATTTGGCACCCCCGGTTCTCACTGGTAGGGGGGTGCGGTTGGGCAGCATCCGAGAGGATGGGTCTGTCGGCAGAGCGTCTTTGTGCTCTGGCTGCTCTCTGGTGCCGCCGGCAGCTGTTTTAAATCAGGGTGTGCGAGGCCGGTGCAGCCCAAGCAGGGGCGATACCGAGGTCATTCGCAGCTTCCCGCCGCTCTGGGTCTCACACCAAGCTGGAAAACAAGCGGAGCCCTTCTCGCTCGCCTCATCCTCCTGCCCCTGTGCTGGCTCCTGGGTCCTTCTGGTCCCCAGGTCCCCCGGTGCAAGTCTGCCTCGGTCTTCGGTAGCCCCGTGGCAGCCGGGCTCTCGCCGTGCAGCAGTGTGGAGCCGAGCCTTGGGCTGCTTTGTCGGGCCTGGCATTGTTCTGGTGGCAAGATGTGCTGCTGGTGATGCTCCCCGCCCCGGGGAGCGGGCGGTTGTGGTGCTGCCACACTCGGAACGTAGGAAGGGATGAAAGACGTGGATATCGGGTGCCCTGGAAAGGTCTTCAGTTGGGGCAAGGCTGCGTTTCTCTCCCCATACACCGTGTGCTGAGGAGCAGCTCTCAGGGCGCTTTGGGACCGGTCCTGCTGTCCCCAGAGCCTGGCAGCCCCTTGTTGCCATCGGGGTGAGTAGGGACGTGGCTGGGAGGACTCAGCAGCCAGGGCAGTGCTTTGCCTGTCAGACCAATGCACGGCTGTCCTACATGGGCTGAGGTGGGACAGAGACTGTCAGACGTGATTTCTCCTACTTCTTTTTCTTCCATTTTTCTCCTCCAGATCCGCTAATTTAACCCTTTCCAGAAGGGAGCAGCAGCAGCTCAGCAGGTAAATCTATGTTGTGTAAAGCAAATCTGTGTTTTCTTGACTGAGCTGGAGAGGCGGTTGCCACGACCCCTTGTCTGGATCGGCTTTGGTGATGGTGCGGAGCAGCATCTGCCAGCCAGGATCTGTGGCTTTTCTTCTCCCTGCCCACACGGCAGCGTGGCCTGGCAGGATTACGTGGCTGTGCCTTTGCGTGCAAGCCTGTTCATGACTCCTGCCGTGGGAGGGACTGTCTCCAAAAAGTGCTGTGGGCATCGATTGCAGTGGTGTGGGCTTGTCTTGCTAGTCAGCAAAAAGAGCGGTGATGATAATGGAAACCACTGGGAGATGGGGAGCACGGGGCGGGCTGGACGTTAGAGTTGCCCTGGCTCTTGCATGTCGGTACCGTGCCGACGTTGCTCCCTGGTGTCCCGGCTTTGGAGGTGCATTTCCAGCAGCTTCTGCCCCAAGGAGGCCAAGAGGGTGATGGGCAGCTGAGTCCCAGGCTCTACTCTCCCTACGCCACGTGCCTCTCGTGGGACAGAGCCAGCCGCGGCTCCTCTTCTGGGCTCTGCTTCCCCATCTGTGACACGCAGGGACTGTTCGCAGCTCTGCGAAGGATTTGGGAAAGTTGCCGTTTATAGAAGATGCTGGGATGCTCAAAGGGGAGATCCAGGGAAGGATGAAATATGGCAGCTCTGCTCCCTGCCAGAGCATGGCGGGCGTTTCGGCTCTTGGAGGATGCGCAAGGAGACCACAGGCCTCGGTTTCTGGGCCAGCCCGAGCATCTGTAAACTTGCAGTGGATTGTTGGGTCTGCGATGAATCCTCTCGTATTTCTGAGCCCTGGACTGCTGCTCTCTGCTGTCCTCTGCCCATCATGCCGCATCCTTTGAGGGTGGCCTGGCTGCCTCCTCCCACCTCTCTGGGTCGTAGCAGAGCCAGAAGCTCCTGAAGTCAGTTGCACAGATTGATCTGATCGCTGAAGTATCTGCCTGTGCATCTTGGCTCCGGCGCTGGCTTCCTCCTCTCTGGCCCGAGGCAAGGAGGCCGGCCTCTCTGCCTCACTTTTCCCAGCGTCTGGAGAAGAAACAAAGGTGTGATGTGCTTGCCTCCCGCAGTGTGGTTCCGAGGATGAATTAATTACTGTTTGCAGAGAGGTGGGAAGAAGCGCTCAGCAAGAGGGGAAATGAGAGGCAATGGAGGTGCAACATGTTCTCCTCCACATCTGGCCCCAGTCCTGGCGCATCCTGTGCCATTCACCCGTAACGAAGGGGACCGGGAGCGCCGTAACGCCGGGTCTGAGGCCAGGAGATGCTGCAGATCTGGGGAAGAGGAAGGGCCACGTCTTTCCGCAGCGGGTAGCATGCTCCAGGGAGCTGAGTGCCAGGCATCAGCCGGCTCCTGGGCTGCGGAGGCTATGGTGAACACAGTCCTCCTGGTTGATGCCATCAAAGGCTCCTCCAGAAAAGCTCTGCTTGCTCTTTCCTGGGTTTTTGTAGCTTGCAGCTGGACACTGCAAGTGCAAACCTCCTTGGCCAGAGACATGGTCTGGCCAAGGGGATCGTCTGGCTTTGTCCTCCTTACGTGGAGGAGACCACCTTATGTCAAAGCAGGTCCTGGCTGGGCCATGCTGAGGATCAGCGAGTGGATGAGCTGCATGGAGTCTTTTATCTCTTGCCTGGGTAACAGCAAGAGCGCAGAGGATGGAGAGGCACTTCCCAGCCTGCTCTGTGCTGGTTTTCATGGGCTTTTGTGACAGTCGCAGCTCTGATCCAACTGGGGCTCCTGGGAGAGCGCGGGTGATGCCAAGAGAGGACATTCAGGGAGAGCAGCCACCTTTTCTGGGGTGCTGCCTCCATCGCCACATCACCCCGGGGAGAATCCCCTGGGATTCTGTTTCTTGTCTGAAACTAGTGATTTCACAGCCCAAGGGCAGGTGGGATGGGTCCAGCCCAGGGTGCTGCGGCTCCGTGGGAAACCTTTGCCGAGTGGAACATGCCAGGAGCCGCGCGGGGTGGGCAGAGAGCGGCTTGGAGCTGGCAGCAGTGGGAGGAAGAGAAGGGCGTGCAGTCTGGAGATGGGAGGGTTTGAGGGGTGTCCGGCTCACACCCCTCTGTCGGTGCCATCTCTGCAGGCAGAGCTGGGTGGTGGCGTGAGGGGCTGTGACTTGGTGGGGTTACGTGTGCTTGAGGCCCCTGGAACGAGGGTGTTTGCTTGCGGCTGAGCATGGCCACGGGTTGTCTTAATGAGTTTGGGCCCATGGGGACTCGGAGCTCTGCCAAAGAGCTAGAACAGGGTGACTGAGCCACTCCCGGGCTCTGGTGTTGAGAAGGGATCTATTGGGGTTGCAGCACCCCTGGGTCTGCCCCATCCCTGTCACCCCCCCAGTTTTAGGGGTGTTTTCTTTTTGATCTGAAAAGTGCTTTTAAAGACTTGTTTATAGACTTGTAGCAAAGTCTGGCACCTTGTTTTCCTCCTCCCTCATCATTAATGCTGTGTGACAGCCCTTGGCAAGGTAAAACATTGGAATGCCAACCTCTGCCGCTTGGTTGAGGTAAGGTGCTTGATCCAGCGATGCCGGCGTGAGGGCATGCCTGCGGTGGGGCTCATCGGCAATGCCGGGCAGCCCCTGCTCCTCTCCACAGCCCTCATCCAGCACAGCCCGTTCCCACGGGGTTGTGCTGCACCGACTTCAGAGGCGTGCGGCCATCCGGGATGGCGTTTCACAGCGTGCTTGGGTGGGGGCTTGTGGAGACTCGTCTGAAACATCTCATACCGGTGCTGATCATTCCCCCAGTTGCAGGTTAAACCACCTGTGTCACGCGGTTCGAGTACGTCTGGCTCTCAGGGGGGCTTTGGGGACCTTGGCCATATGGTGTCACCATCTCCCCAAGCATGGGCAGAAGCAGCCTTGGCTCAGCCACCTCTCTGGGGCGCGGATGCGATGGAGGACAAGGGTTGTACTGCTGTGAGGTTGTGTCTCCTCACCAGTTCCTCGTCTTGCAGATCCATAGCTCACTGTGCCATGGGGGTTTAAATGCTTTACTGAATCCCAGCCCAGGGAGTCCGCCCATCCTTCCCGGTTGGGGCTTTTAGGACCTGCTGCCTGGGAGTCCCTGCGGCCGAGGGGTGGCTTAGGTGGAGACTGGGACTGGGGGCAGCGACAGGACAGGTGGGTCCCTGGGTGCAGCCATGGTCCTGTCCCGCTCTGCTCCCACCACATCCCCGATGTGCCTGTGCGGGAGCACTCGCTGGTGCGTCACAAGGACGGAGGCTCCTCGCGCTGAGCGGTGCTAGCGTGGTTCCTGGTGCAGATGCCAGCACGTGGCCTCGGGCAAGCGGCTGCCCCAGCCAATGACTCCTTTTCTGCAATGTTTCCCTGTGTGGCTCTGCGGGCAGGCAGGGAGGCGAGCCAGCACCCCCACTGCCCCAGATCTGCACCATCCTCTTTTATGCCAGGCTTGGAAAAACAAGCTCTGACCCATGGTGCGTTTCGCTGTGCCGCGGGCAGCCCCAGCATGGCACGGATGGGGTGGTCTCAGCAGCATCTGGCAGCCACAGGTCGTGTGTGTTATTCCTGCCCTGCTCGTTTGAGGAGGGTGGAGCTGGCCAAGCCAGGCACCCCTTGAATTTTTAACCCAGGTTTCTGGCTTTGCCCCTAGGAAGGACTCGCAAGGAGCAGCCAAATAAACTCTTCCTTCATTCTGCGCTGCTGTAGCATCAGTTCAGTCCCACCAGCGCAGGTGGAGCAGGGCGAGGAGAAGCCTCGCTGCGCCGTGCCCGTCGAGGGACGGGGCTCCCAAGCACCTCCTGTTTGCAGTTCGTGGCAGCTGCCAATACCTTTGGATCTTGAAATTGCCGCTTCCTGCTGTGAAGGGCAAATTTTGGACCTTGGATGTGAGGCTGGCGTCTGCGGGAGGCACCGGCAGAGCCCCGCAGCGGCTCCCAGCCTGGCTGCCCTTGCCCGCTGCCACCATGCTTGTCCCAGTACGCCCAGCGGCAGAGCTTATAGCAGGTACCAGAATAAATCAGGGAGGGAAACGTGGGCGTTGCAGGCACCTTGCTCTGGACAGCCTCGCAGAAGCTGGCACATGCTTAAAAAAACTTCACCTTTGGCTGCTGGTTCTGCCCTGCCCCAGTGACTGAGCCGTTGCTTTCCCCACCATATGCCCCCAGCCATAAATACACCTTCCAGTTGTTGTCCTAAATTAGGAAAAGCCTGGACAAACCCTTCTCCACCCACATTCCTCCTCCGCATATCCATGCAGCCGTTCAGTGGCGTCTCCAGCTCCTGGGAACGGGGCAGCTCTGTGCTGTGTCCCCAGCCCTGCCTCTGCCTGGCCAAGCCCAGCCAGTCGCATGAAGGGTTGAACTTGGGCTTGTCCAGCTGCCCCAAGCCGGGAGTGAATCCCTGGAGCAATGCAAGGCGGGAAAAACATTTGTTTGATTGCAACAAGTGCTTGGAGGTGGCCTTCAAATGCTTTCAGCCTGGCTTGTATGAAATCCAGAGGGTTTCCCCCTTAGGAGGGAGATCTCAGCAGGTTTCCTGTCTCTCCATCTCTATCTGGCTGCTTCTCTGCCTGCTCTCCTCCCAGATTCCCCTCCAGTCGCCGTCCTGGGACCTTTGCAGGCAGCGGGTAGGTCACGCGTGGAGCTGCCAGCACCCCAGGGAAGCCTGGAGCTGGGCAGGGGCCGCGCTGGCTGGTGCAAGCTGCTTTCGAGGTTTTTTGGAGGCAGTGTCCCGAGAGGCCGGTGTCGTTACCCGTTGGCTCCCTGGATGTTGCTATTGGAGGGGTTAGTGCTACCGAAAAGCTGGGCTGTGACACCCAGGACAGCTGCTGCTCGCTTATTTTGACAGTTTCTTACTTCTTGTTACTCGCAATGCTTAATGCCCTGGTAAATGCCCCGTGCTCCGGTCTCCAGGAATAGCACGGCCCTCGTTGGGGCTCTGCTCTCCGACTGCTGGCGAGTGCGGGTTGATTTGCCTGGTTGGGACAGACCTGCCTGGATGTCCCGCACCGCCCCAGCCCCGGCTGAGTCCCTTCAACCTCCTGGGGCTCTCCCTTCTCCAGCCTTGCAGCTGGAGGAGCAACCCTGCCTTTCCTCAGGGAGCATCTGAGAGGAGGAGGAGGAGGAGTGCCCGGAACGAGCCATTTGTGGAGGAGCCAGCCGGGCTCTTGCGGCTGCTTCAGCCGTGTCCACGAGGAGTCGAGCTCTCCCTGCCGACGTGCGGCTATTTATCGACGTGGATCTGCAGCAGCATTTGCAGTGGACGGGGACAGTCTCGGGGCTCTGCTCGGGCAAGACTCTGTCCCTGCAGGCTCCCGGCTTTGCTTTGGGTGTCCTGCGAAGCTCAGGGGGTGCGTGGGAGGTGGGAGACAGGGGGTCACTTGCCCTCGGATGCTGGGAGCAGAGGGCGGCCGGCCGGGCTGAGCTCCCAGTGCGGTGCGCCTGGCTCATGTGAATTTAATTAAGTGCATGCACTGGAGCGCGGGCAGAGCAGATGCAATTAGCAGGACTGGGGTTGCAGGGAGCGGTGCTGTGCTTGCGGCCGGAGGCAGCTCCTCGGTGAGAGCAGCGGCAGCCGGTCCCAGAGGAGAGCGGGAGCCTTTTGCCGGACAGGCACCGCAGGGACTCGCAGTCGGGGTGCAGCTCGCCCACGGGGCAGGGACTTGCCCGGGGTTGCGTGAGGCAAAAGGAGAGCTGGCAGCAAAGCCCCAGTCTCCTGCGTCCCAGCTTGGGCTCTGCCTGCTGAATCATGTTCCTCGCACGAGGGAAGCAGGTCTTTCCAGAACGGGGAGAGACGGTGCCCTGTGAGCACCCCTGCCCCAGCCGGCAAGGGCGCAGCCTCTCTGCCCTGGGGTCTCCTCCCTCGGGGCAGGGAGAGGGAGCCGGGGGGTGCCTGTGCCCACCCGGCTTGGGGAGCCCCGGCTCTCCCGTCCGTCTGGGACCGTCACTGCTGCTGTTGGGGTGCGGCTGGGGCTGTTTCTCAGGTTTAGCTGCTGGCTGAGAGGTGTTGATAAACTTGCAGGATCCAGACAAGTCTTTTCCTTCCCTTCCATCTTCAGTGTCTTTTTTTTTCCTTGCACCTCCTTAAACACCTTTTGAGTAAACCCACCTCCCCATCCCCTCAACGGCCCAGAAGGTGCCCCCGTGGCTGCCTGCCCCGGCCCCTCTCTGCCCGCGCGTTGTCCCAGCCCTCGGGAGCTGGGCTGCATCCCGCATCCCGCAGGTCCTCGATCCCCACTGTGCTGCAGAGGAGGTGGTGGCGGAGGGTCAGGCCGGTGCCAGGAGCCTCGTGTGTCTTGGATGAGCTGGTGCAGCCCCCCAGCACCAAGCTGTGAGCCCCCAGCTGCCTTTGAGGTGGGAGGGGACCCCTCTCTCCAAGCACAAGTCCGTGCTTCAGGTGCAGAACCAAAGGGACCTGCTGGTCCGGCATCTCCCCATCCTGGGTAAGCAGGGGGTCCCTGTGACGTCTCAGCTTTGACATGTCATTTCCCCCCCCCCCTCTTGCTCTGCAGGCTGCAAAATCAAAGCCCTACGTGCCAAGACCAACACGTACATCAAGACACCGGTCAGGGGCGAGGAGCCCGTTTTCATCGTGACTGGGAGGAAGGAGGACGTGGAGATGGCGAAAAGGGAGATCCTCTCGGCTGCTGAGCACTTCTCCATGATCCGGGCAACGCGCAACAAAGTGAACGGGCTGACAGGAGCGATGCAGGGGCCCCCCAACCTGCCAGGCCAGACCACCATCCAGGTGAGGGTCCCGTACCGTGTGGTGGGGCTGGTGGTGGGGCCCAAGGGAGCCACCATCAAGCGGATCCAGCAGCAGACACACACCTACATCGTGACACCCAGCCGGGACAAGGAGCCCGTCTTCGAGGTGACGGGCATGCCCGAGAACGTGGACCGGGCTAGGGAGGAGATCGAGGCGCACATAACCATGCGGACAGGCTCCTTCATCGACGTCAATGCCGACAACGACTTCCACTCCAACGGCACCGACGTCTGCATCGACCTGCAGGGCAGCACGGCCAGCTTGTGGGCCAAGGCCCCCCACCCTGCCCGCCGCCCCTCCACCGCCCTCCGCAACGACAGCCTCAGCTCCCTGGGCAGTGCCTCCACCGAGTCCTACTACAGCGGGCGGGTGGCGGACGCCAGCCCCACCAGCCCCTACAGCACCAGCAGCGGCTTCACCTTCAGCGAGCCCCCAGCCCCTCTGGGCGCAGAGGAGTGCGACTTCGGCTTTGACTTCTTGGCCCTTGACCTCACGACACCCACCACCATCTGGTCACCCTTTGAGCGCTCAGGCAACCCCTTGCAAGCCTTCAGCAGCTGCTCCTCCATCAACAGCTCGCAGAGACGCAACAGCGGCACGGCCACGCCGCGCCACTCACCCACCCTCCCCGAGAGCGGTGGCGTGGCCCTGGACCACCCCTTAGCACGCCGCATCCAGAGCGACCCCGTTAGCACCTTGTCCTGGCTGCCCACCCAAGGCTCGCTGTCCTCGTTCTCCAACAGTACCGGCTACTCCTCCTCCTCCTCCCTGCCTGGCAGCATCTCTGCCACCTCGGGCTCGCCCACCGACTCCAGCAGCTCCGACGGGCACCGCAAGAGCTCCCGCGAGTGCATGGTGTGTTTCGAGAGCGAGGTGATCGCCGCCTTGGTGCCCTGCGGCCACAACCTCTTCTGCATGGAGTGTGCCATGCGCATCTGCGGCAAAGCCGAGCCCGAGTGTCCCGCTTGCCACACTCCTGCCACGCAAGCCATCCACATCTTCTCCTAGCTGGGTCCGGCTCGCCAAGGTGGCCAGCCCTCCCCTCCGCCCCAACACAGCTTTTTAAGGACTTTAAACTGTTTAAATCAACCTTTTTATTTAATAACGGATCCGATGGGTGCAGGGGGTGGGGGGGGAAGGAGAGGCTGCTGCTTGCTGGCTGGAGAGGCGGAGAGGGCAGGGCGGGAGGGTGGCCGAAATACAGGGGGTCGGGAGGGGTGGGGAAGAAGGGGCCGAGGAAGAGGGGTGTGAAACTGCAGAGAGGAGGCAACTCCGATGTTTACAGAATAGCTTTAACTCTTCTCCCGGCTGTGGCGGCTGGGAGGAGAACGCCCAGCTGTTCTTCAACAGTCCTTCCCAAATAACAGTATTCAGTTTGCAAAGTTAAATAAACAGAAAGAAAAGGTCCGGTTGCACTTTTTATTTTAGGACACGCAAGGGTTGTCTTTTATTTTTTTAAAATCATTCTATTATTATTATAATTTTTTTGTTGTCATTCTTTTTGTATGTAGGTTTTTTTTTTTTTGGATGATTCTTGATGGTTCTATAAATATATATATATATTTTTTTTTTGTAACGCAGGTCTATCTTCTATTTTGCCAATGTGAAAACTGCCCAAAAACGTGTGATGAGAGGTCAGGGTTGGAGGGACTGGGCCGGGCAGGGGAGCTCGCAGGATGGAGGGGGCACGGTTAACATGCCATGTTGCAAAAACCAGACAGATTTCTATCTCCTTTTTATTTTGTGGTTGGTTTTTGGGTTTTTTTTAGTTTTATTTTTTTATTTTTTACCTCTTTATGTATATGTAGGGAATTTATAGGAAAATATGTACTTTATTGAATAAATTTTAAAAACTAAAATATATTTTATTTTAAAAAGAAAATAACGGACCTTTAACCTTACATGGCTAAAGTACTGATTATATATTTGCTGAGCTGACTTGACGGTTATGAAAATTGTATCAAGAGTTTTATTTTTTGACTTCAAAGCCTTCTTAATAAAGACTTTTTACTATATATGAGTCCATGTGCTACCTACGGTGTCTCGCTGCCTGTAGCCTCTCAGCGCTCGTTCCGGCGGGTTTGGGGTTGTACGTCTGCCAGTGGTTTGCTCCCCACGTGCTGGGGGCACGGACCCTCCTGTAAACCCCTTGGCTGAGCTGTGACTCCCTGAGGCGCGACGTGGGATGGGGTGACGGGGACAACGCACGCCTCGAGCGCCCCGGGGCTTCCCTGCTTCCTTGGGTGCCGCCATCCGGCATCAGGCGACTGCAGCGCCATTTGCCGCAGCGTCTCGGTGCACCGGGGCTGCTGCGCGTGCCGCTGCCGCTGCTCGCTCTGGCCACGCTGGGGCTTTCGAGGCGGCCGTTGGAAAGTGCCATCGACCCCTTTGGGGAGTGGTGGCTGCAGAAGGGCTGCCTGGGCGCCTGTTTTCTCCCCGGCTAAAAGCTGAGCTATTAATGGCCCTCCAGTCTGTGTCTACAGGCTGCACATGGCGCGAACCCACCTACGTGATTTGTTAATGAGCCGCGTGCCGCTGACAGCTCTTGGGCAATTAGGCATTCATTATTTTTTCATCAGAAAATGTCTTTGTGTGTTCCCTGTTGCAGAATGTCCTCACTTTATTGGGGGGGGGGGAGGAAGGGCAACATTTTCATCACCCCGCGTGCCACGTTGCACTAATCTGCTGGAGTGTGCTGGGCTGCTGGAGCTGGCACGCGCTGGGATGGCTTTGGCATCCCCAGAGCTGCGCCAGCGCCAGCGCCAGGGTGGCACGGCAGCGCTGCTGAGGCTCGGTGAAGCCAGCTGGGAAAAAAGCAGGTGCCAGCTTGGGTGCTCGGGGCAGGAGCAGGAACTGACGGGGACATCTGCCACCTCCCGACAGGTGGATCTGTACCTGTCCGGGCTGGGTGATCCCGCTGTAGGTCTGGCCTTTTCCTTGTCCCCACGGGTGCTCCTGCTCTCGGCAAGGCAGTGCTGCCCGCCATCCCCCACCTCTCGCCCTGTTTGGGCATCCTCTTGTCACCCCGTCCCCAGCTGCGCCCACCAGCAGCCACCTCCACATGGTAGCCAGCCACCTCCACATGGTAGCCAGCCACCCAGGCTTTGTCCCGTCTCTGCAGGGCTGGCCGGGCCACCGCAGGCGTGCAGGGACAGCAGGGACCTGCAGGCAGCAGCACCCTTGTGCAGTGGGGACCCAGGGACAGTTGGGAGCCACGGGCAACAGGGATCTACGGACCGTAGCACCCATGGATGGTGGCACCAATGGGCAGTGAGGACCCAGAGATAGTGGCACCCATGGACAGTGGCACCCACAGAGAGTGGCACCCGTGGGCCATGGGGACCCACGGGCAGCAGCACCCACAGGCAGGGTGGGGACCCTGGGGTGCATGTGATCAGGGCCCAGGATGGCCCAGAGTGCCCTGGATGAGGGCAGTTTTGGGGTGTCCTAGATAGGAGGGGTCTTTGGGTGCCCTCAATGGGGTCTTGGGGTGTCCCAGGTAGGGGGGGGAGTTTGGAGTGTCCTGGGTGGGGGGGGTCCCAGATAAGGCTTCTCAGGATGTTCCAAGTGGGGTCTTGGGGTGCCCCTTGTGGGGATTCTTGGGGTGTCCCGAATGGGGTGTCTCGAGGCACCCTGCACAGGGGGCCCTTGGGGTGCCCGAGCCGGGAGGGATCTTGGGGTGCCACAGCGGGAAGGGAACCAGTCCCAGCACCCCCCTAGGAGCTCCTCTGGCCCGGGGAGGGCTGTGGGGCAGAACGGGAGGAGGAGTGGGGCGGGAACCCGTAAACCGGCCCCCCCCCTCCCCCCCGCCTCCAATTAGCGGCAATTAGCGGCCATAAAGGGGCTGCGGGCAGTGGGGGTGGGAGTGCCGGCACCAGCGGGGGACCCACCATGGCCACGGGGGACCTGTATGCACAGGTGAGGGGACCCGGGGGTCTCACCCCGGGGTGCCGCAGAGGGAGCTGGAAGGGCTTCTCCCCTTGCAGCTGGGGCAGGGGGCGGCAAATAGCTGCCGGGGGTGGGGGAGGCCCGCCCGTGGGTCTGGGGTGCTTGTTGCAGAGCTGGGGGTTCTTGTGCCTCCCCTAGGGGCTCAGCACCTCGGGTGTCTGCAAGCGCTGTGGCCTGGGTATTTCCCTGGGTCACCTCCCCACGGGCACCCGGCTTGGTGGCACCTTGTGGGGTGCAGGGTGCCTGGTGGTGCACCCGCTGTGGGTCTGGCCGTGGACTGCCTGCCCCGTGTGGGTGCTGCTGTGGCTGCTGTACCCCAACTAAGCTGCTCATAGGGCTCCCTGACATGTAGGGACCCATGGCCTGGCAAGTGCAGCACCTTGCAGGGTGCTGGTTACGGGTGAGAAGGGTTTGGTGTGGCCTGGGCACCTGTCTGTCCTGCTTCTTGCCCAGCTGGCCCGGCTGCTTTCACCCCCTGGATCCTGGCCCGCATCCTCCTCCCTCTGTCTTGGTCCAGCATTGCCTGCTGAGGATGCTTCTGCTGTGAGCAGGCAGCAGGACAGGCTCTTGTGTAGCAAAAATGACTGCCACAGCTGTAGAGCAGACCCTAAATACGGGCCTTTCTCCCTGAAGGTACATTAGCCTGTGGGGCCGGAGGGTACTGATATTTCTGCAGAGGTCAGAGGTGCAGCATCCATTGTTGCGGTGTCGTTGAGGTGCCAACCCGGGCAAAGCAAGGAGGGCTTCCGTGCGTAAGGCGTCGTGGGTTGCCTTGTCCCCAGTGGCCGGCTGGGCTGGGACTGAAGCAGCTGCACAACCGACGTAGCCGAGTGCCCCGTGGAGCGCTGAGGTTACCTTCCAGCTCCTGCAGCTCGTGCCCGCTTGAGCGCCAGCCTGGCGCTCCCTCAGAGGAGAGCTGAGGGGTGAGCTGGGCGCGCTAGCAGGGATGCTCTTTTGGCCAGCTGTGATTTCAGACTAAAATTTGTTAGTGCCTTGCTGGGAAGCTGTACATCGTGCAATTTTCGCTCCCCCCAGCGGCTACTGCTCATAAAAGATAATGGCTTCCTGTCACTGCTCCTCTGCTGAGCAGCCGCTGCAACCTGATCCCCTTCCTGCCCTCTCTGTTTCAACTGCAAAGTCAGACGTTCAGTCTTCTGACTCCTTGGATGTGAACCCGAAGTTCAGCCCCTTCCTTACCCCTCCCTAGACTTCCAACCTATTCAGTGCTTGTTTGATCAACTTTAACGATGCATTAACACACGCGCTTTGCACGTTGCAGACCTGGAAACATTTTCTGCAAGCCAAGTTCCTTGGAGTTGCAAAAATCACTGAAACCAGGATGGTTTTTCAGGCCCCAGTTTCCAGCACGAGGCTGGCCCCAGCCCACTGGGGTGGGAGGGTGATGTGTTAGAGCCCTGTCGCTGCGCTGCAATAGCTCCCAGAGTTTGTGGAAACAGATCCATGCTCCCATCTCAGCCTGAGAGCAAAGCTGCAACCATTAGATTTCCCCCCTTTCTAAGCTTGTATTTTGGCCTCATCTCTGCGCGGAGCAGCAAGAGGTACCTGCCTCCTGGAAGCAGCCCCTGTTCCCTGCAGTCTGGCAGAAGCTGCTGAGACAGGGTCTGACAGCTCAGCGCAGAGCAGGGCTCTGGGCACCCGTGCCAGGGGCAGTGGGAGCTGTGGTTCCCTGGCCCAGGAGCACAGGGCACCCTGTGCCAGCTTGGGGCTTGGTCGTCACCCTCTTGCCAGTTGATGGGGTGCCTACAGCAGGGGTTTGCGGTGTTTTGGCCCAGGCTTTTACCTCTCCACCCCTGTGGTGATGTGCTGCTTCGCTTGTGCTGAGCATGGGGTCCTGCTCCCTGCAGGGTGGCTCCAAAGAGGCTTTTTCCAGGTGTGAGGGAGGTGTTAACGCTCAGGTCTGGGTGCAGAGGGAAGTCAGGGCTCACCATGCCGCAGAACTCCCACTTCATCAGCACCCGCTGTCTGCAGAGGGGAAACGGAGGCTGGCAGCAGCCTCTGGCAGGCAGGGTGCTGGAGGCAGGGAGCACCGGTCCCATGGGTGCCAGCTGGTCCCTTGCACAAGGCTGCCCACTGCAGCTGGCCCCAGGAAGCTGCAAACTCGGGGCACGAAAAGGGAATGGGGTGATTTTTCTTACTGCTGTCCCTGTGCTCTGGCCTGTAGCTGAGTCTGCAGAGCTGGTGACGGTGTCTGGATCTGCTCAGTAGTTAGCAAGGGATCTGTACTGCACGTACCTGCTTTCAAGCCTGGTATCTCTGCCCAGCCAAACCATGTGGCTGCACCCCCAGCAGCCAGGTGTTCAGAAACGCCCGTGCTCGGCATCTTCTGTGTTCCCAGAAACCTTCCCTGCAGCAGCAGGTGTGATTGTATCCTTGGGGTGGGGCAGAGACAGCCCCCCATGCCAAGGGCAGGAGAGGTGCTGATCTTCCTGGGGTGGGCAGCAGAGCTGGGGAGAAGCAGGGCTCCAGCAAAGGCACCTTCCTGCACATCTGGAGAGCAGCTGGGTAGGACCCCTGTCTGCAGGAGCCAAGGGGCTGTGGGGCACCTAGCAGAGTGCTGGGTCCCATGGCTTGCCCTGCTACTGCGATGCTGAGCACCAGGCTGACTGTACTAAATGAGAACCGTGGGGAGGGCTGCGATGCTTGGTTTGGAGGCTGGTGGCCAGATGCTCTTGGCCATGGCCCTCTGCAGGGGTCCCCTTCCTCCCATGTCCCTGCAGGGTGCCCGTGTGTGGATCCCTGACTGTGTCGAAGTCTGGAGGATGGCAGAAATAACCAGAGGCTATAAGGAAGGAGATGCCACTCTCCATCTCCGCCTGGAAGATGGCTCGGTAAGGCTGGAGCTGTGCAGCCCAGCGGCTCCCTCCTGTGCTTGCCATGTGGCTGGGCATCCCCAGATGGGAGAGAGTTCCCCTCTGCATCGCCAAACCACCCTGGGCTCCTCAGCAGGGCTCAAACATTGTCTGGATGTGTCCCATCTGGTATCTGAGCAGGAGCCCAGACCACTGTAGCTGTGTCTGGCTCACTGTGCCCTGTGCCCCTGACTGCCCGGTGAGCTGGTCCTCACTGCCTGCTCCTGCCTGACTTCCCCAAAGGCCTCCAGCTCAGCTTGCTGTGCTGGCTGGGCTGTGAGTCCTGGTGACTAACAGCCCAAGCATGCCCTGCAGGCAGCATCCCTCCTGCTGTGCTGCTCCCCACAGACCCATCCCACCTTTGTGGAGCCAACCGACCCTGCTCAGCATTTGTCCTGCTCCGTCTCCATCCTTGCAGACACTGGCCTACCCCATCGAGTTCCAGCTGCCGCCTCTCTGCAACCCTGACTGCCTCTCGGGTGCTGATGACCTGGTGGCCCTGAGCTACCTGCATGAGCCGGCTGTGCTGCACTCACTCCGCCGGCGCTTCCTGGAGGCCAACGCCATCTACACCTATTGCGGTGAGCCCTGTGCACCCCCTCCTGCTCCCCATCCTGTGCCCCTTCCCTGTGGCTCCCTGGGACAGGTGCCGGTCCTGCGCCTGCCCTTTGCACAGCCCTCTTCCTCCAGGTATCATCCTTGTCGCTATCAACCCTTACAAGCCGCTGCCCATCTATGAGGAGGAGGTGATTTATGCCTACAGTGGCCGTGAAATAGGGGACATGGATCCCCACATCTTTGCCTTGGCGGAGGAGGCGTACAAGCAGATGGTGAGGTGAGAGCATCACATGGGAGCATCCCCAGGGCTGCAGTGGGGAAGGGCTGAAGCCCCCTCTGGACCATGGCATGTCTGTGGAGAGTGGTCCTGTTAGGTCACAGGCTGTCCCCAGCTCATGTTCCCCTCCGGCAGGTTTGGGAAGAACCAGTCCCTCATCATCAGTGGCGAGTCGGGTGCGGGGAAGACTGCATCGGCCAAGTATGCCATGAGGTACTTCACCACCGTCGGGGGCTGCCTAGGCGACTCGAGCGTGGAGGAGAAGGTGCTGGCCTCCAGCCCCGTCATGGAGGTGGGTCTCCCTGGGTCCCCAGGCTCTTCATGGGGATAGCTGGGGTGTCCCTGCAGGCTCTGCCCATGCTCCTCATGGCCTGTATCCCTGATGTGATGCTGTGTCTGTCCTCCCCTGTAAAATGGGTGGCAGGGACTGAACTTCTCCAGAGCACCTGGAGATCTGGGGCCAGCTAAAATGTCCTGCCCTCCTTCCCTGCCAGGCCTTTGGGAACGCAAAGACAACTAGGAATGACAACAGTAGCCGCTTTGGGAAGTACATAGAGATCAGCTTCAGCCAAGCGCATGTCACAGGGGCCACCATCAAAACCTACTTGCTGGAGAAGTCCCGTGTCACGTTCCAGGTGGGTCTCTGGAGTGGCATGGGGACAGGGCTGAGTGGGAGCCCTGCTGCAGGGGAGCAGGGTGGCCCAAGGTGACCTGGTTTCTGGGTGATTTTTCTTGCTCATCCACAGGCGAAAGCAGAGAGGAACTACCACATCTTCTACCAGCTCTGTGCCTCGGCCTCCCTGCCTGAGCTCCAGGGCATGGGTCTCTGTGAGTGCCCCCATGTCCCCCCCCATGAGCCCCATGGCACAGCTTGCTGCCAGCCTGTCCCACGCTGGGCAGTGCCAGGCCTTCCAGCCCTCCCCAGCTGGGTGCTGGAGGAGGCTCTGCTGCTGATGGGCACCATGGGGTGGGATAAGGGTGGTTGGGAGCCCCCCGTGGCAGGTTGTGCTGGTTCACAGCCTGATGTATCTCACCCACAGGTGGGGCAGAGTCCTTCCACTACACCCGTCAGGGCCAGTGCACCACTGCCCAGAGCGCCAATGATGTGGCTGACCTGGACAGCACACGGCATGCCTTCTTGCTCCTGGGTACTGTCCTGGCTGGGCGTGGGTGGGGAGGGGGTGGGCTGGGCTGGTCCCCGGGGCTGGTTGTCCCACTGCCCTCACCCCCGATGCTGGTGTAGGAGTGCTGGTGGCAGACACCCCGGTGCTGGGGAGCCTGGCTGTCTCCTGGCCACTCCCGTCCCTCTGGTTTGTGTGGTGCAGGGGGTCAGACCAGCACGGGGTGGGGGGAGCCTGGGGTGTCCCTCATGCCCGTGCTCTGCCTACAGGTGTCCCTGAGGCTGAGCAGCTGGAGCTCTTCAGCGTCCTGGCTGCCATCCTGCACCTGGGCAATGTCATGGTCAGGAGCAGGGAGCGCCGTGGGGACGGCTGCTTCGTGGAGGTGGGCGAGAGCTTGCTCCCTGCGCTCTGCATCCCAAGCTGGCCCCTGAGCTGTGCTGGCTGCAGGAGCCACATCTCGGCAATACCGTGGTGACAGGGTCTGTCCCTTTGCAGCCTGCTGATAAGGCCCTGGGGCTGTTTTGTGCACTGCTGGGCATTGAGGCATCACAGGTGATGCGCTGGCTCTGCCACCGCAAGCTGGTCACTGCTGGCGAGACCTACCTGAAGCCCCTCTCCAGGCAGCAGGCGCTCGACTCCCGGGATGCCCTGGCCAAGCATATGTATGGGCAGGTCTTCAGGTGGATGGTGAGCAGGGTCAACCGTGCCCTGCGGTCACTGGAGGGCCACCGTACCTCCATTGGCATCCTGGACATTTATGGGTAAGAGCAGCTCCCCCTTCCTGGGCTGCCTGGAAGAGCATGGTCCTGCTCCTGCATCAGCTGTGGCTGTGGGTCTGCAGCCATCAACTGCTCCAGCTGGGACATGGGGTGGTACCTGTCCCTGCAGGTGGGGCCAGTTGGGTGGGGGTGCCTGGAGCTTGTGGCTCTGCCTGGCAGCTGCCTCAGGCAGGTCTCTGCTGCCTGCAGGTTTGAGATGTTTGAGCTCAACAGCTTTGAGCAGTTCTGCATCAACTATGCCAATGAGAAGTTGCAGCAGCTCTTCAACCTGGTGAGTCACCCAGATGTCTCCTTGCTGGGAGCTAGCAAAGGTGGGCCCTGCACATCCCTGCTGTGCTGTTGCTTTTGGTTCTCTCTGCCTTGAAAGTGGCTGGTGCTTCGGTCCCTGCAAATATGGGGCTCTGGAAGGTGGCTGGAGCTAGGCACAGTCCCATCCTTTCTCCCAAAGTGCTCCTGCTCGAGGAGAAGGGCTGCTCAGGTGTCTTATGGAAACCAAGCCACTGCCTGGTGGCTGGCCACCTTTGTCTCCCTCCTGACTCGGCCCTGCTCTGCTCTCCTTGTCCTCCAGCATGTCTTCAAGCTGGAGCAGGAGGAGTATGTGACCGAGGAGATCCCCTGGGTCTTCATTGACTTCTGTGACAACCAGCCGTGCATTGAGCTCATCGAGGGCCGGCTTGGCATCCTGGACCTGCTGAATGAGGAGTGCAAGGTGGGCAAGGGGTGCCAGGAGCAGGCTGCCGTGGCCACCCAGAGCCCCCCCCTCTGCCCATTCTGACCCATTTGCTTTTCAGATGCCCCAAGGCAGTGATGGGAGCTGGGCCCAGAAGCTTTACCAGACCCATCTCAGCAGCTCCCACTTCCAGAAGCCCAAGAGGCCCACGGATGCTTTTGTTGTCTGCCACTTTGCTGGCAAGGTAGGGAAAGCTGTGGCAGTACAGCCCTGGGCAGGCTCTGCTGCGAAGTGCTGGGCTGCAACTCTCTAACTGAGGGTAAAAATATGGAAACTCTGTCTGTGATGGTTCCCATCAGTAGCCTTGCAGTAGCGCAGGAGCCTGGCAGTGTGGCCATCACTAGCTCCGACACCTGCAATGACTTCTTTCAAAAGCCTTGGACTGTGTCTAAGCAGAACCCTGCACCAAAGTGGTCTGGGAAGCTGCAGGCTAACGCTGGTGCTTGTCCTGTCTCCTGCCAGGTGGAATACCAGTGTGATGGGTTTGTGGAGAAGAACAGGGATGCTGTCCCTGAGGAGCTCGTGGGGCTGCTGCGAGCCAGCAAGGTGAGAGCCACCTTGAGCTGGGGCTGTGTTGCAGGGCAGAGCCTGGTCAGCTTGTGGCTCTGGGAGCCTGGGGCTGGGAAGGACTGATGGTGTAGGGAGGTATAAGCTGTGCAGGGTAGGTGCCTGTCTGCCTGCTGGCACAGCCCCATGCAGTGCTGGCCATGGCCAGGGTGCCCTGAGACATGGGTGCTCCGTTCCCTTTGCCTTGGGCTTCCCCATCTTGGGGGACACCTTGGCCATGTCCCTGCTGAGAGGGCTGGAGGGTCCTGCTGCTTCCAGGTCTGTAACGCTGTCACTTCTCCCTTCCACCCTGCATGGCCCTGGCAGAAGGTAAGGACCATCTTGGAGGGCTCTCAAGCACACCTGGGAAGGTGCCTGTGGCTGGCACTTAGTTTTTCCAGGGGGAAGCAGCAGGCAGGGGCACAGCTGGGTCTGGCACATCTGGGCTGTAGCAAGGCAGAGGACTGTGCACTGGGTGGGCCTCTGTGGAACCTGTGGCCTTTTGGGGCTGTCTCCTGGTGGTGATGGCTCTCTGCATATTGGGTGATGCTTGCTGCAAGGTCTGCTTGGCTCTCACAGCTCTGCTCTGCACAGTCTGCCCTCCTCACTGAGCTCTTCCTGGAGGAAGGGGACGGCCCCATGTCCCTGCAGTCCCGTAGGTCCAGTGGGCCCAGGATGGCTGGTCGCCCCAGCCGCAGGTCGCTGCCCGGTAGCCAAAAGAGAAAGAAGTCCATCTCCAGCCAGGTATGGGGTGGGGTGAAAAAGCGTGCCGGTCCCAGACAACTGGGGCTGCGGTAGCCCCGGGGACCTATGAGTGTCCTAGCCTGGGGAACCCCACAAGCCCCAGGATGTTCCTGCTGGTCCCTGACCACATTTGCCTTGTCCTCGGCAGTTCAAAGCCTCCCTGAACCGGCTGATGGATGTGCTGGGCAGCACCACACCGCACTACGTTCGCTGCATCAAACCCAATGATGGCAAGCGGCCTTTTGTGTGAGTGTCCGGCCAGGGAGGCTGGAGGGGCTGGGGACACTGTGGGGCACTGCTGTCCCTCCAGTCTGTGTCTCTCCTGCCCTGGCCCTGCAGAGCTTGGAGCATGCCAAGCTGGCTGGGACCCGTTCTGGATCTGCCCCTCTTTGCCCCAGGTTTGACTCCAGGCGAGCACTGGAGCAGCTACGAGCCTGTGGGGTCCTGGAGACCATCCGAATCAGTGCCTCAGGCTACCCCTCCAGGTACCACCCTGCTTCAGCAGCACCCTGGGTGCTCCCCCCCCCACTTTCCAGCCACAGGACCTCTGACTCTCCTCTGTCCCTGGCAGGTGGATGTACCAGGAGTTCTTAGAGAGGTACAGGGCCCTGGTGAGCAGAGAGGAGTTGATGGGCACTAACCAGAAGCAGATCTGCAGCCTTGCCCTTGAGAGACTCCTCCAAGTAAGGGTCCTGTTTGGGGGGTGCAGCTGTGGTACCAGAGTATCCCTTGCAGATGCTTCTCCCCATGTGTGGGTGCCCAGCGGGGTACAGAAATAGGTGAGCTGAGAGATGGGGAGGAACTCAGCCTCCAGGGAGGTTGGATGGGGAGAAGAGTGGCATGAAGGGCATCGCTCTTGGGGGGGAGCCTGGCTGGGGTATGCTTTGTCCCTGGGACTGACTCTACCCTTGCATGCAGGACTCCAGCAAGTACCAGTGTGGGAAGAGCAAGGTGTTTTTCCGTCCCGGCCAAGTGGCTTACCTGGAAGAGCTGCGGTACCAGCGGCTGAGGGGGGCCTGCACCCTGCTGCAGCGGCACCTGCGGGGCTGGCTGGCACGGAGGCACTTTAGACGGCTGCGTGCTGCGGCAGTCTGCCTGCAGCGCCATGCCCGGGGCATGTTGGCCCGGAGGTGAGTGGGGGACAGGGCTTGGAGGGAGCTGCAACGAGCTGAGACAGAGCTCAGCCTTGGGGTGAACTGGCAGTTGTCCTGGCTCTGGGCTGGGCTTTGACCTTGGTGTCCCTGTGGTATGGGCTGGGCTGCAGGCTTTGTCAGCCCCTGCCCAGTGCTCTGTCCTCCCTGCAGGTTTGTCAGGATGCTGCGAATGACCAGGGCTGCTGTGATGCTGCAGAAGACCCTGAGGATGGTTCTGGCCCGGCGCTCCTACCTACGCACGCGCCAGGCTGTCATCACTATCCAAGCCTTTGCCCGGGGCATGTTTGCCCGGTGCCTTTACCAACAGGTAGGAGCCTGGCAGGGCAGCGGGTGTCCCAATCACGCCTAGGGGTGCTGTGCTGCTGGCGGTGCCACTGCCCCATCTCTCGCTCCACAGATGGTGTGGCACCAGAAAGCCGTGGTGATTCAGGCTGCTGTCAGGGGCTGGCTGGCCCGGACACACTACACCCGCCTGCGTGGGGCCATCATCTACCTGCAGTGCTGCTACCGCCGGGTGCGGGCACGCCGGGAGCTGCGGCAGCTGCGTGATGAGGCACGCTCGGTCGAGCACTACAAGCAGCTGCACAAGGGCATGGAGATCAAGGTGATACAGCTGCAGTGCAGGCTGGATGAGCAGGTAGGTGCTGGCTTCAGCCCTTCATGGGTCCCAGGGTGTGGGGGCAGCTGGTTTTGCTGATCCCTTCTTACCAGTCCCCATGCAGCCAAAACCACATAGCCCTCATCTTCAGTCCTCTCCTGGCCCTGGGGCGGGAGCTGACCCTGCCTGACTTGTGTCCCCAGGCAGGAGTTGTGCATCTGGGTCTCATTCCTGGGTTTTCAATGCTCTCTATGGATGTGGGGCTGGTGGCCCTAGGGATGGGCTGTGCACCCTCCCGGGTGCTTGGTTGCGTGTAGCCTTGCAGCACAGTGTCACGTGCTGGGAACAGTTCTGGCATGGCGTGTAATCCTGCTGGCAGTATCTGCCGTCACCATCTGGGTGAGCATCTCTGCTTCAGCTGTCACCAGTCCATTTCTGGGGGTGTCTGTGGAGCGGGAGGGAGGGCTCCTGTGGTGTGATCCTGCCTCTGGGGGTTGGGGGAAGCAGGGCTGTGGAAAATCCTGCTATGGCTAGGAGGTGGGTAACAGGCTGTAAAGCCGTAGTAAAGCTCTTGCGTGGCTCCATGTGGGATGGCACGTCATGGAAAGCTGCTCTCCCAGGCCTGACCTCAGTTTGAGGTGGTACTGGAGGCTCAGGGCTCCAAACAGATGGGTGGGAAATGGGGTATCCAGGTTCATTGCAGAAGGGCAGCATAAGTATGCGTGGCCCCTCGTTGATGGGAGACGTATGGGGATACGGCCTTGTTCCTGGCCACCTGCCTGATATGCTCTGCCCATTGGCCCAAGGCCCAGGAGAAGCAGCGGTTGGCAGAGCAGCTCTCGGGGCTCAGTGCTGCCCATGCTGAGGAGGTGCAGCGCCTGCAAGCTGAGATGCAGCGGCTGCGGGAAGATGCGGCCTGTGATGCCCAGGTCCAGCAGCTGCAGGAGCGGCTGGCCGAGTTGGAGAGGCACAGTGTGAAGAGCTGCCCGGGCCAGGAGGTCGAGGAGCTCAGGCAGGTCTGTCTGGGGGATGCTCTTGCTCTGCTGGGGCTCCGCAGGGCTCTCCAGGGACCTGGCAGCATGCTGCGCTTCCTGCTGCGGGGTGGAACCTGGAGATCTCTGGCAGCCAGGGCTGGCCCTGGGCAGGGCTCTGGCTGTACCTGCCCCTCTGCTTCCCTGCAGCGCTTGGCAGAGGTGGAAGCCGTGAAGCTGCAGCTGGGGGAGGAGAGGGATGCCCTGATCCAGCGCATGTCGGAGCAGTCGCAGGATCTGGAAGGTAAAAGGGGCCTTCTGATCCTCTCGTTCCGTTCCCCTGGGTGTTCCTGCATGTCCCCTCACAGAGGGGTCCTGGCTCTGCCTGTGCCCGCTCCCTGCTGTGTCTGTCCCCACAGAGCAGCACCAGCGAGCGGCGCGGGAGAGTCAGGGGCTGCTGCAGGAGCTGGAGGAGGAGCGGGCGCGCTACCAGAGCCTGGTGCAGGAGTACGCCCGCCTGGAGCAGGGCTATGAGAACCTGCGGGATGAGGTGGCCTTCCACAGGGTGAGGGGCTGGCAGGGACACAAGGAGGCTCAGGGTAACCCCTCCCTCAGCTCCTTGTGGGGTGTAGGCAGTGCTGGCTGGTCCAGGGCTGCCTCTGCAGAAGGGGGCTCCCGAGCTCACGTGCCGGGGGATCCCCAAGCCGAGGTATCCTCCTGAGGCTATTGCTGCTCTGCCCCAGCTGATGCACCAGCAGGCGCTTGGGGTGCGGGGGAACAACCTTGTTCTTCTCTCCCCTCTCAGCAAAGCACCTTGAGACGGTCCCCTTCATCAGAGAGCTTCTTGGGCTCCGAGAGCAGCTACTTGTCCTCCATGTCCACAGCTCCCTCACGAGATGGCTCCGACCAGCAGGCTGAGGCTAGTGGGGACACTGGTGGGGACAGTGGGGTGGGGGTGACAAGTAGACTGTCTCTTCCCCTGGCTATGGGGACAGCTATGCCCTGGGGCTCCTGGCTGGGATCTGGTCCCATCGGGGGGGGTGTCTGCAGGTGTTCCAGCGCTGGTGCCCAGCTCTGGCTGCTGTGCCGAACCCTGTCTCTGCACCCAGGGGCTGGAGGAGCGCTGGCAGCTGGTGCCAGAGGGGCCGCAGACTAGTGGTGAGGCGCTGCTGAACGGCGGTGTGGGCCAGGATCCCTTTGAGAAGGCATACCTTCTCCTCCTGGGGCAACTCAATGCTGTCAACGAGGAGCTGGCCCGGACCCGGGAGGAGCTGCGGAGGTCCAAGGCCCCTGTGGAGCCAGAGGAGAGGAAACCGTTGGACTTCCTCAAGCGCAGGGTGAGCCCCTGCCCCACGGCCGTGAACAGGGCCAGATCCAGGCTGGTGGGGTTGGCCTCACCCTGCTCTCTTCTCCCTGCAGAACATAGCCGAGATGCTGGGGCTGGGCAGGAGTCCAGAGAAGGTGGCAGCGGATGATGATTTGAAGCACGCATATGATGCGGTGCAGGTTGCCAATAGGTGAGTGTGGTCCCAGGGAGATGGTCCCCACCTGAGGCTGGTTTCCCCACAATGGGCTGCTGGATCCATGCTGCTGATGGGGCTTTCCCGGGTGTTCCAGCCAGCCACGGCTTAAGCTGCAGCTGCCTGGCTGCTGTGGTGCTGGGCAGCTGCAAATCTGCTTTGGAGCAGCCACTTCCTCACACTCTATTGGCACCACAGCCCCAGTGAGGCTGGGAGAGCAGGAGCAGCCTGGCCCTTGCTGCCCACCTGGGCGTGGGGTAGCCCTGGCTCTCTTCCCTTCGCTCCAGTGCACCCAGCTGCGTTTTCCTGGGGGGCTGGAGCGTTCCACCTTGCTCTGAGCACAGGCACATCACACCCGCTGTATGAACAGCCTGGGTGCCCTAGGCTCAACAGGAGCCTCTTAAGAGGGCAGAGCTGGTGCAGCCTGTTCCTGGGCTGTGCTGTGTGTGCTCAAGGCTCGGTGCAGCCAGATGGGAGATACTCTTCTAGCACAGCTGGGTCCATGCTGCCCCCAGGGTGCCTGGGCAGGGGAAGAGTTCCCAGCTCTGAGGCGTCAGGGGAGAAATACCTCCTCAGCAGCTTACCCAAGGGACGGGGTGTGGCAGCTGAAGGAGGTTGGTGCCTCAGTTTCCCTGGGTGCATGTGTGCAGGCTGCTGGCGAGTCAGCTGCGGGAGGAGAAGCAGCAGCATGAGGAGGAGGTAGAAGGGCTGCACCTCAACATCTGCTCACTCAAGCAGCTGAGCCAGCAACAGGCAGCCCTTATCCAGGACCTTCAGCGGCACCAGGGGCAGGAGGGGCTGCAGCACCATGTCCTGCGGCTCAAAGAGGAGAACTGGGTAAGGGGGGAGAGGAGGGGACGAGCAGGACTGGGCTTGAGGCTTACTTCCACCCCCTTACCCTGTGGTGAGCTGCAGCAGCCCCTTAGGGAGCAATGTGGGGGACCTTGCTGCATCTCCCCAGCTCTGCTCCACTTGGTGGCTGCTGGTGGGGGTGTCCAGCTGAGGGGGGCTGATTGAGCCCTACTGGGGCTGTCCCTGCCTAGGAGCTGGCCCAGAAGCTGGAGAAGCAGGAGAGGACCACATTGAAGCTCCAGAAGCAGCTGAGAGTCTATGCAAAGCAGATCCAGGAGCTCACAGGCAAGTGCCTGCAGGGGAGGGAGGAGGCATGGGGCTGGCTGGAGGGTCACCAGCTGGAGCATCACCCAGCCTCAACATGGGGAATAGAGTTTCCCCTCCCAATGGAGATGCTGGGGAGCATCTGCTTGGACTGAGCTGAGGGGACCTGATCTGGGTCCCACAGCCCAGGACACAGCAAGATGTGACCTGCACTCCTCTCCCCCAGTGAAGAGAGAGACTGTTGGGCCAGTGCAGGAGTTGGCAGCGTCTGCTGTGGTCCTGTCGCAGTCCCCCACGGTCCCGACGCTGGCTGGGCTGTCCCAGGCCATGCTAGCATGGAGGACGGAGGATGAAGGGCGCATTATCAAGGCTGTCATCACAGGTAGGGTTTGGAGACTCCTTACCCCAGCTTGGTCTCTGCTAGGGTTTCTTGCCAACCTCCTGTGTGAGCTCATCCTTTCAGTGCTGCTGGGGCAGCATCCTGCCTGGCTCAGGACCAGCTTTCCATAGCTGCCTGGATCCCAACTGTCCTGCTTTCCCTGGCAGACTACAAACCACAAAGCAGCCCTGGGGCGCTCCCAGACCTGCCAGCCTACATCCTCTTTCTGTGCTTCCGGCATGCAGACTACTGCTGCGACGAGCCACGGGCCCGCTCACTCCTAGATGCAGCCATCGATGCCATCAAAAGGGTCATGAAGGTGCTGGGCTTGGGGGTGTGGGTTGGGCTGTGGAGCAGGAGCTTTACTGGTCAAGGCAAGGGTGGCACTGGGGCAGCAGCCTGGCCCCCAGGGCACAGCATGTGCCTGACTGCAGTGTCCAGCCTGAGCATCTCCTGGGATGCAGGGTGCTCTGCACCCCCACAGCCCTCGTCAGGCTGCAGCTAGCTCTGTGGGGCTTATGGAGCTACTGTGGGGCACAAGGTCTTGCTGCTGTCACTGCCAGAGCCCTGCTGACCCCAGTGCTCTCTGTTCCTTCCTGCAGAAGTCCAGTGATGACTTTGATGTGGTGGCACTCTGGCTTGCCAACACCTCCCGGCTCCTGAACTGCCTGTGCCAGTACAGCCAGGATGAGGTAGGGCTGGGCTGCAGGGGGTCTGCCACCTCTGGGAAGGGTGGGAGCTTAGTGGGGACAGGGTTAGTCCCCACCTGGGGCTGCATCCTCTTTGCCCCCAGCCCAAGTAGGCAGAGATGTACTTGGCTGACACTGCTCTATGCTTGCTTGGGGACCTACCTGTGTCCGCTGGTACTGTTGGCTCTGACCCAGCATGTGCCCACAGAGCTACTGGCAGGGGAACACAGCACGGCAAAATGAGCATCGCCTGCAGAACGTGGACCCCCAGAACTCCTGCCGCAGCCTGGGTGCCCTAGCTGTCCAGCTCTACCAGCAGCTCATCCGCACTGCTGAGAAGCGCCTCAAACCCATGATTGGTATGGCCTGGGCCTGGGGGCTTGCACGGCACTCACAGGATGATACTGGTTCAGGGAGGGAGCACTGCTTAGCTGTGTGACCTCTGTGCTCTGTTACAGAGGCTGCACCCAGAGGGGGAAGGTAGGTTCTGAGTTGAGGGACCACCTGCTCCTTGAGCATCCTGGCTTGAAGGAAGTTGCTGGGGAGCTAAAGTGGGCTCAGCATCCTGGGGACCTTGGGCTGCATCCATGGGGAGCTCTATTCCCTATACTCAGCTTTGCAGCCTCATGAAGGAGGGCCAGTTCCTGGGCGAGCCATCCTGGAGGTGTCGTTGGCCCATGCATCCCCAACTGGGACACAGAGCCAAGGCGCAGTATACTGGCTGCTTGAGGCACAACGTGGGGTCTCTGTCTCATTATGATGAGTCTTTTCTACCCTTTAGTTGCTGCGATGCTGGAGAGTGAGCCTATACAGGGCTTGTCTTCCTCTTGCCCTCCTGGCCACCACCGGTCCTTGGCAGCCCCTGCCCACACCCTGCCTGAGCTGCTGCAGCAGCTGGGCTCCTTCCGTGCAGCACTGGACCACCATGGGCTGGCCCCCAGTGTGGGGCACCAGGCCCTGCGTCAGCTCCTCTTCCTCATCAGTGGCACCACCCTCAACTACCTGCTGCTGAGAAAGGACACGTGCTCCTGGAGCCGTGGCATGCAGCTCAGGTCAGTTCCCATGCAGGACGGGTGTATCTGGGGGAGCTGGGGCATGGCCTGTGCCTCCCCCTGACCTGATCTCCCTGGCAGGTACAACATCAGCCAGCTGGAGCAGTGGCTGCGGGCAGAGGGGCTGCAGCAGAGTGGGGCCTGTGAGGTGCTGGAGCCCCTGGTCCAGGCTGCCCAGCTGCTGCAGGTGAAGAAGGTGACAGAGGAGGATGCTGGAGCTCTCTGTAGCCTGTGCACGGTGCTGTCACCCCAGCAGGTACTGGGAGCACTGAGGCTCACTGCCTGCTGAGCACTCAACCTCTCCTGGGGCTTCCTGGGTGCACTAAGGATGTACTGGCACTGGGGTGGGGACCACACCGTACCCAGAAGTGTCTGGATGTGCCCGGCCCTTCCCTGTTCATGGTCACCACCATCTCCTCCAGGTTGTGAAGATCCTCCGGGCTTATACCCCGGCTGTTGGGCTGGAGGAGCGCATCAGCCCCAGCTTCATCAGCAGCGTTGAGGTAAGCAAGACCTGGGGTCCCGTGCTGGGCAGGGCTGACCCGCATGTGTCCCCTCACTGGGGCAGCCCTGCATGTGAGCACTGTGTCCTCACAGAAGCGACTGCAGGACCAGTATGGAGGAGGACCTACCCAGCTCCTGGTGGACACCAGCCACCTCTTCCCTGTGCACCTGCCCTTCACCGCCTCCTCCCTACACCTGGATGAGCTCTGCATCCCTGATGCCCTCAACCTGACCTTCCTTGTCCGCCTCTGAGCCCAGGTCTGGCCCTGGGCCACTGCTAGTGCACCATCGAGGGGTGTCTGAACCCCCTGAGGTGTGGGAAGGCCACGAAGGCTGGGGGTGCAGCATGTTTTGTGTGCCATTCTTCTGGGAAGTTGTTTGTTTATTGAAACTCCGGTGCCTTGTTTGTGGCATAGCCAGGGCCCGTGGCAGTCCTGCACCGAGGGTTTTGGCCACTTTTTAATCCTTTGAAGTTAATAAAAGTCTTTGCAGGTAACTTTGGAGTCCAAGGCTGTCTGCGGTGGGTGCGCTGTTTGCAGGGTGGTGTGAGGGAGCTTGAGGACCATCACTGGGGCATTCCTGGGGATTTTCATGAATTATGGAATGGTTTGGGTTGGAGAAGACCTTTAAAGATCATCTAGTTCTGCCCCTTTGCAATGGGAAGGGACATCTTTCACTAGATACTGTTGTTCAAAGCCCCATCCAACCTGACTTTAAATGCTTCCAATGATGGGGTTCCATAAGTTCTCTGGGCAACCTGTTCCATGTGATGGTAGGTGGCTGTCTTGGCCACAGCGTAAGTTTGTTTGTAGATGACACAAATTTGGGTGGGAGTGTTGATCTGCTTGAGAGTAGGAAGGCTGTACAGAGGGATCTGGACAGGCTGCAAAAGTGAAAAGCACCAGTGAAAGCCCTGGTGCTCTCCGGAGGAAGAGCCTCGTGCTGGTTATGAAAGGTGTATGCAAAATACGGTACATGGCCGTAAAGAACTGGGAGACGTGCTGCCTGTACTCAGTGTTACCGCGAGTGACCCTGGCCACACTGCTTGCACACGTCTGTTGCAGTACTTGTATGTGAGTATCGGAGAACCAGCAAATCAAATCGGTTTTGTTTAAAATAAAGTCACTTATTCAGTATATCACCCTGAGGTTTGCTGCATAGGCTGCGCAAGGGGAGGGGGGATGCTCTGACACTCTGCTGGGCTCTCTCAGGACACTTCCCTCTCTTCAAGGTGTGCAGGGGGCCGGAGGAGCAGGGACCTCAGCAAGGGACCAAGTGCCCAGTGATGTGAGTCCTGGGGTCCTGATGTTCACCCAGAAAATAGTGCTGCAGGCTGAGATCCCAGCAGGAGTGGGCAGAGCCAAGCCGTACAGAAAGGGCGTTGGATTGCTCGCTGAAGTTGCGGTATCTAATATTAGCCACAGGTCGTATACTTCAGAAGCCCTTTCAAGAAGGACAGGGATCCCAAGACAGCTTTCCTGCCTGTAATCCCCTGGAGCAGCACACTCAGTCTTTGAGGTCTGTAACACAAGTCCTGCCAGGCTGCACAGGGATGGCTCTTGGCTACTATGGTCTGTACTTAAAATAGGAACAAAGCTGCTCCCATGTGTCTCCCCACAGAGCCTGGGATTGGGGGGGGGTGGTGGTGGTGTTGCACAGCATCTGAGAGTGTTCATGGTGTCTGCTTCTCTCTTTTTTTCTATTGCACTCACAAAGCCATAACTTTGGCTCAAGCTACTGAACTTTGGCTCCAGGCAATAAGCCACCTTCTCTGGACACCTGAGGTTGTAAGGATACCCAAGGACAACCAAGTTGGGCTGATACATGGCAAAAAAAATATGCGAGTGAGGCAGGGCAGAGGATGATGACAGCAGAAGTGGGTAAGTGGACTGCGATAAGCACTGGACGTGCTGCCTCTGCACAGTGTGTCTGAGGCCCCTCTGTCATCCTAAACATTAGAGTTGAGAAACCAAATGGCACAGTAAGGGCAGACACCTACGTCAGAGGGTTGGAGTGGGAACGGCAGTGGGAAAGAGAGGACGTGGAACTGTGGGCCATCATCTGTCACCCCAAGGATTTAGGGCAGAGTCCAGGTAGCAGATAGCTGCTGAGACACACCTAAGGGGGAGGAACACAATGTCCCCAAATACAAAAAATCTGTATTAGGCTTGAAACAAGTGAAGAAACTGAATGGCACCAAGAGTTGAGGATGACCTAAGTGAGAAAAAGGAGAGCAGATGAAGAAAAATATCCGTACAAAGGTGGTAACAGGGAGCTGTGCATCATTTACCTAGGCACTAGTTTTATCAGTAGTATTGGAATCTCTTAGGATGGTGCTGACCCTCAAAAGGGAGCTGTCATTCCAGGAAATTTGTAGAAGATGCTGCTTTTACAAGAACATCTATTGGTGGATGGCGAGAGAAAGGGACCTAGAAGGTTTGCAAATGAATATAATCTCTTCCTAATCAAGACATTCTTTAAATCCCACTAGCTATTCTGCATTTCAGGGTAACTCAGAGGGCAGAGACCTGCTCAAAGCACTCTGAGCACATTATGCCTAGGAGGGTATATGAAAGAGTCTGTCTTGGTGTGTTCATGTTGTTTATTATACTTTGTGAGAATATAAAAATAAGTCAAGGATCTGGGTGTAAGTTGCTGAGTCAGATTTCTTTGAGTAACCATAACACATACTATGTATGTCAGCGCTTCCAGTGTAAGACAGCGTGGTGAACATACAGTAGCTGGTGAAACCAGCTGCACTGTCAGAACAACCTGTGCGTCGTCATTTGTCAAGGTGCTGTAAGTAAAACTAAGCTCTTGCTGTTGTAATGTGCCAACTCTGATGGCCTTCAGAGAAATGGGATTGGAGATATTTACGTGTACAGTGTGTTGTATTACTGCATTGTATTTTGTTGAACTGCAAACGGAGCTGGACTCCTTCTGGTACGCCTGAATCACGTAAATGCCCATTACCCTACTGACCCCAGCCAACGCCAAAACTGTGCTGAGTCAGGGACAGCGAGCAAGCTGATGTGGAGGCACCCAAGTGGAGCTAGAATTCAGTCTCTAAAGAAGGGGTGGCCAGCAGACTTGGAACAGTTATCTGCTTTCTGTGAAGACATGTGAGGATCTATTTTGAATGACCTAGCTTAGCTGATGACATAAAGACTTTAAGACTCCTTAGCCTGTTAGGGTTAGGAGGGTTGGCATGAGTAATGTCACCAATTTAGAAAAGAGCATTTCTAGAAGAAAGGGAGATCTGGTGCAGTTAATAATGGTTGGGCCTCCTCTTGAGAAGCATAAATGAAGTGTTAGCCATAGTCTATCCACTGTCACCCTCATTGCCTGACCGTAATCCCATGTTTAACCATAATGTACAGGAAAGTAGATTTCCGAGTTTGTCTGCTACTGCTGCCTCCTTCCAAATTCCGAACTTTGCTTTGACAATGTCGTGGTTTAACCCCAGCCAGTGACCCAGTACCACCCAGCTCCTCGCTCATTCCACCCCTTTCCAGTGGGGTGGAGAGGAGAATGGGAAAGAAAGGAAAATTCATGGGTTGAGATAAAAACAGTTCACTGGGACAGCAGAGAAAAAGATTATGATAATAATTATATTCTCTATTAATGATAATAAAATATAATTATAATAGAATATGTAAAACAAACGATGCACAATTTCTCACCAACTGATGACCCAATGACTGATCAGGGAACAGCATGTTCCGGAGAGAGCAAGTGAGGGAATGAACAGATGAACAAACAAATGCATGAACAGACGAAAAGGCCCAAACAAAAAAGGACCCTGGCCCACTGGCTGACCCCCACTTATATTGTGCATGATGTCTATGGTATGGAACACTCTCTTTGGATGTTTGGGCCAACTATACCGGCTACCCCCCTCCTGTGTTTTTGCACCTGCATGTTAGCAAAACCTGGGAAGCTGGAAAATGTCATCGATCGTTTAGCAGTGACTAATAACATCAGTGTATTATCACCATTCTTCACATACCCAATCCCATACTAAACCCAAAACACAGTAGCTATGGGGAAGAAAATTAGCTCCATCCTGGCTGAAACCAGGACAGACAGAGACATGAAGTGATAATCAGAAAGGCGTGTTCAAAAGGACAGTCGTGTTAGGAACAGCTGCTTGTCAGATTTCAGGTGTAAATAATTGCATGGTCTTCCCTGAACATGCAATTATTGGATGCAGTTCCAGTTAGACACTGTCTCACAGCATCCTCTCTTAAGATCTGAGGAATTGCAATATCTGCTGAAGACAGCCTCCCCATTTCCTTGTAAACAGGATATATTTCAGGAGTAGATGAACTAATCCCATGGATATGCTGTGTCCTGGTCTTGAATTATAACGGCTTTGGGATCCTTAGGATTGAGAGGTGTGTGAAGAAGATGGTAGGATGAGGTGTCATGAGAGTCATGGCTCAGAGTGACTAGAACTTAAATGTAAGAATCCAACCATTTTCCACACTGTAACTGAGGTGAGATTTGTTGGTGAGAAGATGGACGAGTAAGGCCGCAGTCCCCAGCAGCTTTGTCCAACACAGTGTGCCGCATCGCGCAGGAGCACTCACCTCGCCATCACCGACCCCAGCACACACCCAGCTGTACGCTTACCAGCACTCATTTATGTTTGGAGTTTGATGACACCAAGTCAGGCTGGGTGTGCAGCGACTCTGGTTTTCCACGCGAGGGTGCTGGCCACATTGGCGAGGAGCACACTTCGGGTTTTCCAGCAGAGCACATCATAACCCAGCGTGGCACCAGAGATCATAGCCCAACTGGCCGTAAGGCTGGTCAGAGCTTTATTTGGACTCGTTGAACAGAATTTCAGAGGGTGACTCTTTCATAGACTATAACTAGAGGACTTGTTTGACATCTGAAGACAATATCATCCTGCTGACAGTGGGCAGCTGGTGGATAAATGATTACATTTAAAACCCCCTGTTTTTCTTACTCATATAGCAATATAAATAGCAACCTGTCAGGGGTTCAACAGTCTATGTTCTAAAATGGTAAGTGATTCTTAAGTACTTCAGATCCTGATTATTTCACGAAACAACTTGACGAAACCTAACATATTTTTCCATCTGAATAGGAGGGAAAACTTCGCTGTGAGGTGCCGGAGCCCTGGCACAGGCTGCCCAGGGAGGGTGTGGAGTCTCCTTCTCTGGAGAGATTCCAACCCGCCTGGACGTGGCCCTGTGCAGCCTGCACTGGATGACCCTGCTCTGGCAGGGGCTGGGCTGGGTGGGCTCCAGAGGGCCCTTCCCACCCCCACCACTCTATGATTGTGTGTGATTCTGTGATATTTAGAGACTGCGTGCCTATCTTTGTGTTTCAGGCCCCTTTGGGTGTCTCGCGGTGTCTCTATCCCCAAAAGACTGGTACCTTTTATGTCTTCAAGGGAGCACTCTCTGCAGTGGGAGTGAGGGGCAGCGTTCAGCACTCACAGAGTCCAAAATTCACCATGATTTATGCAACTGCTGAGGCACGCACGGGCCATGTCCCTGTGCAGCAGGTCAGGGTTCCTCACCAGGGCTTTGTGTTCTGAGTTGCTTTGCTGCGTGGAGCCTTGCAGGTTTGGGCTGTGCTTTGACGATGCTGCAGGTCTGGGTGCTGGTGACGCTCTGGTGATTACGCAGAGACTGCTCCTTCTGAGTGCAAGGACTCGTATTACACCTCTGTAAGTGAGAGCGTCACAGCTAACCCAAGGAAAATAAAAAGACAAATAACACTCTGAACACAGCCCCTTAAAAAAAAGATAACACCCTGAATACAGCCCCTTCCTTTGCTCCAGTGGTCTTAGATGTTGTTGTTTCACCCTCCACACACACTGAAATGAGCAGATTTTTGCTCATGGAAGGCCCCATTCAAATCCTTTGGAAATCAGTGGGACTTTTTCATTGATGTCAGTGGGCTTCGGATCAGACCCAGAAAAGCTGGCATTACAAATACAGACACTGCAGGTCAACTGCTGTTTTAAGTTCATTTCAGTGATGCTACATGACAAGCTACAGGACCGCGACCTGTGTGTAGGAGCACTGGGGTCCCCCCAAGGGGCTATGATATGGCCAGAGAGTCCTGACACGATCGTAACTCCAGAGCCCTACTACCTCATGCAAATATATTCACTGATACATTTACCCAGACACTGATCTGTTTGGGGCAACCTGGCTACTGGAGCAGAAACTGTTTTCAAGCCATCAGTCTGCTACGAGCCTGATTGTGTATTGCTTGATTGGAAAGGAGCATGTGGACATCATTTCTTTCTTCACTGGACTTGTCCTGTACGATGTGAGTACACAAGCAGTGCCACCTGCTGTTCTACCTAGCCACTGCCTGCAAGAATGGCAGATTTTGTTGTCAAACATGTCCTTTCAGACCTTTTAATAGAGGTTTTCCTACCAGGTCAGTGTGTTTGCTCTGCACAGCACACTTATGAGACCACAAACATATTGGACCGTGCTTATTTTAAAAGCTCCAGCTCAAAACTGAAAGGTTTCCTCTTCTTTTGGCAAAGCAGAAGAGAATTGGGATTGTGTAAAAATACATTTCTGTGTGGTAGAGATGAAACACCTGAGATGGAAGCTGCAGGGCCTGTTTGTTTGTTGTATCCAATACCTGTTTAAGGTAAAAAACTCAGGCTTCCTTTGGAGCATGGACTGCAATTTAATAATTTTATTTATTAATTTTCTTTTCCTTACCCAAGGTGTGAGAGGTTCAGGCTCATGCCTCTGCCTTTTCTCTGGTTTGATAAATAAAGAGTTCTCTTGATACAAACAACTGCCTCAACAGGAGAAGACTGAGACTTGAATGAATCGGGTTTGAATCTTTCAGGCAGAAGAGGTAATAGAAGCCATGCATATGCTCCGATCACTGAGCTGTGGTCACTAAGCTGGGACTAGGGGCACTGGTCATCTTCTGGCTGTGTTTTAAAGATTCCCCTGGCTCTTTTACTGAACCTGATTCCCTAAGTGAGCTTTGCAAAAGTCTACACTGGCACCTTCTGAGGGGTTAAGTAATGGAAAGTCTGCGGATCCCCACACAGCAGGCACAAACTATGGTTGTAACTGCTCGTTATTGTAACCAGTGAAGAACTTTTGAGTTTATATTCTGAGTTGAAGGTCAGTATAAGGTACAATAGGAGTATGAGGATTACAGGATGAGCTAGCAGAGGAGTGAAGGTATCGAAATCCCAACTGCAGTGTTTTGTAGATCTGTACATCAAAATAGAAGGCTGTTCTTTGAGGCCAGCTATGAAAGTTTGGTATGGATGACCTGCTTGGAATAGTACAAGAGCCCTGTGGCAACAGAAGGGGCAAAATCCTGTTCTTCTGCATGTTATCTGACCATTCTAGAGATGAAAGATCTTCACTTTTTGTGAAAGTCTTTTCTTTATTCAGTACACATCTTCCAATTTTCACAAAAAAAGGAGGTGTCTGTCCCACAGACAACAGCTCTAGACCCCATAGCAAAGAGCATGTTACTCTGCTATCTAAAATTGTGCCAAAATGAGTACATTAAAAAGAACAAAGAATTAATGTGACAGGGCGTATTTGTCATTTCCTGACTTTCACATGGTTACTTTGTAATCTGAGTAGAATTTTAACATGCCTTTGTTTTTGTGAAATGCCCTTCTTTCTTTAGAAAAAAACCCAAATGTTTACATTCTATATTAGTAGCTTCAGACTGGCGGCAAAAACCTCTGCCCCATGAGTCAGTGAAATAGCATGTAGCAACGGAAAGTTACCTCACAGTAGGCCACCAGAAAACAGTCTTATTTGCTGAGAGTAGAGGAATGATGAAATTCAGGGATCTAGGATTCCTTTCTAGTTTCGATAACATGATGTGCCATAGTCGTTGCAGAGTTTTTTGCTTTGTTTGCTCTGATTCTATAGCACACACCTCTCCTGGTTCTGTACCTGTATTTGCTGTAAATCCCACTCCCAACCCCACTCCCAGCCAGCAGGAGACTGGCTACTCCTAATGACCACTGCTCTTAAAACCCACTGCTTCCCTTCCCTATTGCTCATGTACCAGCAGGTGCTCAGTGAGCGAACAAGAAACGTTGCCTTCTTGCTCTTCACTCCGATATCTGGAGCCTTGTAGAACTGTTAAGAAAATTACCCTTGCAGATGTGGCAGAGACTGCGGCAGATCACTGTATGCTCTAGGACATGGTTGCTCCGATCAACTCTGGGCACAGGGAAGGGTCAGAGCATGCTCCACGCAGGAAGAACTTTTGAGGACTTTAGTTGCCATGTTTCTATGAAAGTTTCGAAGCTGCCAAGTTCTAAGCTACCAATTTTCTATGCAGTGTGAACAAAGTAGGATGTTTTCAGAGGTTCATTACTTAACAGACTGAAACATGATCCTCACCGTTAGAGGAAAAACCGTGTTCCTGACACACTAGTTTTCAGCCATCTTACCACATTTAAGTATTGTTGTCCAAACCACAGAGATTCTTAATGAAATAGTTGTAAGAATATTTTAATATATTCAAAACATAACCACATACCAACCACCACCCCCCAAACTTGTAGAAGGCTGCAACAAGTTGGTAGAAATGAGCTAGCTTTGGAGCTGGACTAAACAGCATGTGAAATTTCAGCACAATAGTCACAAATTGGCAATGTTGCAAGCAACTGCAAGTTCTTGTAGTGGAAATCTCTTGGCAACTGAATTCCAGGCAAGCACATTGACACCTGGCTGCTCCAATGCTGGGATAATGGGACCAGTAGCTTGGAATTAGAGGGTAGGGAAGCCAAGCAGCTGGGATCCCTGTCTAGGGGAGCAGACGTTGACAAGGTGATTGGAAAAAAGACACAAGCCCTGAGCCTCTGGAGGCAACTTCTGTCAGGCGTGAAGGAAAGGTATCCCTTCAAGGAAGATGTTACATGTCACCCAGGCAAGTGGACCACCACGGAGAGAGGTATCCAGTACCTGAGAGAATTAGCCGTGCTGGAGGTGTTTTATAATGATCCGAATAACGAGCAGTTATCCACAGATCCAGATGAAGTCCAATGCACACAACCCATTTGGCAGAAGGTTATGTAGCATGCACTGTTGTTGTATGCCAACTCATTGGCAGTAATGTCCTGGAAAGAAGGTGAGGGACAAATGGTGGATGAATTGGCTGGCCAACTCTGGCAATACAAAGGAAGTCTCTCTTCCTCCCTACGGGCCTGTGTCTCGGCTGTGGAGAAACTGCCAGACATGCTAGCCAAGAAACTGTCCTGAGGAGTTCCAGCGATTCGAGGATAAGTTCTGCTCTCCACCTGTACGGACCGGTATCTCGGTTATTAGGAGATACCATTCCACTGCTCAAGAGAGAGGACATAGAGGGTACACACCATGAGGCACCCTTTGGTTTTACCTGCGTGACCATGGAGAGGACATGAGGAAGTGGAATGGAAAACCTACCTCGACCCTAGAGGCATGGATACATCAGTTCCAAGGAAAAACGATCACAAACGGGGATTCTTTCAGGAAAAATGCTGCTCCAGTTTCCAGCGGGCAGTTCCCCAGACAGAGTAGAAGGGCTGACCTTACTTCTCATCCTCTTGAAGGGACTTCTGACTCATATTTACAAGAAATGAGTAAGAAATGCTATGACCAGGGTTAGAGGGGCCCTGCCTCCAGACGGGGGGAGGATAGGGACAACCAAGTTTATTGGGCTGTGTGGATTCAATGGCCTGGCACGTCAGACCCACAAGAGTATAAGGCTCTAGTGGACACCGGTGCACAATGTACCCTAATGCCATCAAGCTACAATGGGGAAGAACCCATCTGTATTTCTGGATTGACTGGGGGATCTCAACAGCCAACTGTATTGGAGATCAAAGCGAGTCTGACGGGATGAGTGGCAAAGGCACTCCATTGTGACTGGCCCAGAGGCTCCGTGCATCCTTGGCCTAGACTAACTCAGGAGAGGGTATTTCAGGGACCCAAAAGGGCAGTGGTGGGCTTTTGGTATAGCGGCCTTGGAGATGCAGGAAATCACCCAACTGTCTACCTTACCTGGTCTCTCAGAGGACCCTTCTGTTGTGGGGTTGCTGAGCATCAAAGAACAACAGATGCCGATTGCTACCACAGTGGTGCACCGACGGCAATGTCGCACCAACTGAGACTCTCTGCTTCCCATCTGTAAGCTAATTCATCAACTGGAGAGCCAGGGAGTGATCAGCAAGACTCACTCACCCTTTAATAGTCCCATATGGCCAGTGCAAAAATCTAACGGAGAATGGAGATTAACAGTGGACTGTCGTGGCCTGAATGAAGTCACGCCACCACTGAGTGCTGCTGTGTCAGACACGTCAGAACTTCAGTACGAACTGAAGTCCAAGGCAGCCAAGTAGTATGCCACCATTGACATCGCTAACGCATTCTTCTCAATCCCTTTGGCAGCAGAGTGCAGGCCACAGTTTGCTTTCACTTGGAGGGGCATCTGGTACAGCTGGAATCAACTGCCCCAGGGGTGGAAACACAGCCCCACCCTTGGCCATGGATTGATCCAGACCGCACTGGAATAGGGTGAAGCTCCAGAATACCTGCAATACACTGATGACATCATCATGTGGGGAAATACCACAGCAGAAGTTTTTGAGAAAGGAGAGAAAATAATCCAAATCCTTCTGAAAGCCGGTTTTGGCATCAAACAAAGTAAGGTCAAAGGACCAGCACAGGAGATCCAGTTCCTAGGAATAAAATGGCAAGATGGACGCCATCAGATCCCAATGGACGTGATCAACAAAATAACAGCGATGTCCCCACCAACTAACAAAAAAGAAACCCAAGCTTTCTTAGGCATTGTGGGTTTCTGGAGAATGCATATTCCAAATTACAGTTCTACAGTAAGCTCTCTTTATCAAGTGACCCGGAAGAAGAACGATTTCACATGGGGCCCTGAACAACGAGAAGCCTTTGAATAAATTAAACAGGAGATAGTTCATGCAGTAGCCCTTGGGCCAGTCCGGGCAGGACAAGATGTTAAAAATGGGCTCTACACTGCAGCCGGGGAGAACGGCCCTACCTGGAGCCTCTGGCAGAAAGCATCAGGGGAGACTCGAGGTCGACCCCTGGGGTTTTGGAGCCGGGGATACAGAGGATCCGAGGCCCGCTACACTCCAACTGAAAAAGAGATCTTGGCAGCATATGAAGGGGTTCGAGCTGCTTCGGAGGTGGTTGGTACTGAAGCACAGCTCCTCCTGGCACCCTGACTGCCGGTGCTGGGCTGGATGTTCAAAGGGAGGGTCCCCTCTACATGTCCTGCAACTTAGGCTACATGGAGTAAGTGGGTCGCACTGATCACACAACGAGCTCGAGTAGGAAACCCCAGTTGCCCAGGAATCTTGGAAGTGATCACAGACTGGCCAGAAGGCAAAGATTTTGGAATGTCACCAGAGAAGGAGGTGACATGTGCTGAAGAGGCCCCACCCTATAATAAACTGCCAGATGAGAAGCAATATGCTCTATTCACTGATGGATCCTGTCACATTACAGGAAAACATCAAAGGTGGAAAGCTGCCATGTGGAGTCCTACATGAAGAGCTGCAGAAGCCACTGAAGGACAAGGTGAATGGAGTCAGTTTGCAGAGGTGAAAGCCATCCAGCTGGCTTTAGATATTGCTGAGCGAGAGAAGTGGCCAGTGCTCTATCTCTATACCGACTCCTGGATGGTGGCAAATGCCCTGTGGGGGTGGTTACAGCAGTGGTAGCAGAGCAACTGGCAGTGCAGAGGCAAACCCATCTGGGCTGCCAAACTGTGGCAAGATATTGCTGCCCGTGTAGTGAAGCTTGTTGTAAAAGTACGTCACGTAGCTGCCCACGTACCTAAGAGTGGGGCTGCTGAGGAACATCAAAACAACCAGCAGGTGGATCAGGCTGCTGGGATTGAAGTGGCGCAGGTGGATCTGGACTGGCAACATAAAGGTGAATTATTCCTAGCTCGGTGGACCCATGATATCTCAGGCCATCAGGGAAGAGATGCTTGTGATCAAGGGGTGGACTTGACTATGGACACTGCTGCACAGGTTATCTGTGAATGTGAAACATGCGCTGCAATCAAGCAAGCCAAGCGGTCAAAGCCTCTCTGGTATGGAGGACGATGGCTGAAATAGAAATATGGGGAGGCCTGGCAGATTGATTCTATCACACTCCCACAGACCCGCCAAGGCAAGCGCCATGTCCTCACAATGGTGGAAGCAACCACCGGATGGCTGGAAACAGATCCCGTGCCCCATGCCACCGCCCGGAACACTATCCTGGGCCTTGAGAAGCAAGTCTTATGGTGACATGGCACCCCAGAAAGGATTGAGTCAGACAACGGGACTCATTTCCGGAACAACCTCATAGACACCGGGGCCAAAGAGCATGGCATTGAGTGGGTGTATCACATCCCCTGGTTGCACCAGCCTCTGGGAAAATTGAATTGTACAACAGACTGTTAAAAACTACCCTGAAAGCAATGGGTGGTGGAACCTTCAAACACTGGGATAAACATTTAGCAAAAGGTACCTGATTAGTCAACACTAGGGGAAGCACCAATCGAGCTGGCACTGCAGCATGCCCCCACACGGAAGATTTGAGCACAGCAAACTTGCTGGCCATCGCCTTCCCTTGGCAACCCTTCCACAGCACTACCAATGTTGGGGCTCTGCACCTGTATAGCCAGCTAACGGTTTCAACATATCCTCTCCCTCTTCCCAGAGCCCAGCTCCAAAATTGAAAATGTCCAGCGATTGCTCCCATGCAAAGAGTATCAGCATTGAAAGTGGTTCCTGGCCCTTACCTTCCCTTGGCAGCTCTTCACAGCCCCACCAACACTGGGGGTCTGCACCTGTCTAGCCAGCTAACGATCCCAACATACACTCTCCCTCTCGCAAGAGGGGGAGCTCAAAAATGGATAACGTACAGCAACTGCTCCCACAGGAAAGGTGCCAACACTGTTGCTGGCCCTCATCTACCCTTGGCGGCCCTCCAACAGCCACACCAACACTGTAGAATTGCGCTTGGGGAGCCAGCTAATGGTCCCAACATACTCTCCCCCTCTTGCCATAGCCCAGCTCCAAAATTGAAAACGTCCAGTAATTGCATACGAAAGGTGCCAGCACTGAAAGATGTTGCTGGCCCTCACCATCCCTTTGCAGTCCTTTGACAGCCCACCAACACCTGGGGATTGTGCTTGCCTTTGCATCAAACGGTCCCAACATACTCCGTCTCTCTCCCCAGAGTCCAGTTCCAATATTGAAAATGTCCAGCGACTGCTCCTGCATGAAAAGTGCCAGCACTGAAAGCTTTTGCTGGCCCTCACCTTCTCTTCACAGCCCTTCCACAGCCCCATCAACACTGGTGGTGTAGGCCTATCTTGTCAGCTAACAGTCCCAAGATACGCAATCACTGTCGGTAGAGCACAGCTCCAAAATTGAAAAGGTCTAGTGACTTCTCCCACATAGAAGAGGCCAGCACTGAAATCTGTTGTTGGCCCTCACCTTCCCTTGGCCTTCCTTGCACAGCACCAGCAACACTGGGGCTCTGTGCCTGTCTTGCCAGATAACGGTCCCCACATGTTTTCTCCCTCTCGCCATAGCCCAGCTCCAAAATTGAAAACATCCACTGATTGTTCCCACGTGAAGTGTGCCAGCACTGAAAGTGGTTACTGGCCCTCACCTTCCCTTGGCAGCCCTTCCACAGCACCACCAACACTGGGACTCTGCATCTGTCTAGCCAGCTACCTGTCCAAAAAAAAGCATTCACTCTCGGTAGAGCCCAACTCCAAAACTGAAAACATCCAGTGACTGCTCTGACACGAAAGGTGCAGCACTGAACATTATTGCTGGCCCTCACCGTCCCTGCGCAGCCCTGCCACAACACTGGGACTCTGCTTGTTTACATACCTAACGGTTCCCTAACTCTCACTCTCATCACAGACAGGCTCCAAAATTGAAAACATCCAGCGATTGTTCTGACGCGGAAGGTACCAGCACTGAAAGTTTTTCCTGGCCCTCGTCTACCCTTGGCAGCCCTTCCACAGCACCACCAATGCTGGGGCTCTGCGTTTCTTTAGATCCCTAATGGTTCCCTCTCTGTCTCTCTTTTAGTCTCTCTCTCTGACTCACCAGAGCCTAACTTCAGAATTGAAAACGTCCAGTGAATCCTCCCACAAGAAAGGTGCCAGCGCTGAAAGCTATTGCTGGCCCTCACCTTCCCTTGGCAGCCCTTCTGATGAAGAGTTAACAATTAAAACAAAGAAAACTTTTCACAAGATAAGGCCTTAAGAAGAGGGGATTTGCTGGAGACAAGCAAGAAATAAAACAAAGGGCATTTTTCAACCTCTGCAGATAATTAGCAAGACATGGCAGTGGGAGAAGGAACAACATGACACCCTAAATCAGCCTAAGAGGCTGGTTGGACTCAAAGTCTATGCAGTGCTAACCGTGTGTGAGCCAAGGTGTGCTAGCTTTATGGAGTTACCAGCTAGCACCCATCTCTGCACAGACATGAAATAAATATCTCGACTCTGTGTGTGTGGATCGGCTCTTTGCACACTAGGTAAAGAACCCTGGTTTGGGACAACATTTTAGCGACCCAGATGAAACAGCCATAGAGCCTTGCCCAGATCGTCTTGCCATCCTGACGAAGGAGAAACGGACCGAGTAGGACTCCAGCGTGCACAGAACTGTTGATCGGGGACTCCTCTGGTTCCTCTCCTTTGTCAGGCAGTAAGAGACTCAAAGGCGCAATGTATAAATGAGATATTTGTATGGGAAAAGCGGGGAATCATCTATTGGTGAGTAGTCAATTGAAAAAACTCCCACTCTCCCGTCCCCCATCCCTCCCCCCAAATCCTGCCTAAGTTGGGAGAAAACTCACAGCAGCAGGGGTAAGGGACGTTTCTACACGTAGACGCGTGGCTGAAAGAAGGAGTCTTTCGCCTTTGCCAACAGGGGGTCAGAGCTGAGTGTATAGAACCGCGGGTAAGTGTGGTGGTGCATTCTCCCCCCCCCCCCCCCCCCCCCTTTTTCCACTCGAGCGCTCTACAGTCTCAGCCATTCCCAAAAAATCTTGGCCTTCGTGTAATCAGCAGGGGCAGTGAAGCATTCCTTGACTGTTCCAGGTATTCGTGTACGGCTGATATAGGAGTGGCACTGCTCGTTCTCGCTAAATCTTGGCCTTTGTCTCTGTGCAATGGGCTGGGCAGTTGGGCGCCCCTTGACTGTACCAGAAGCTCTTGCGTGGGCAAGGTAGGGAACAAGAACGTACCCATCTGAATCGCATGGAAAAAGTGGAAAACGAGAGCGTGTCAACCCAAATTGTGGCCAGGATGGAAATTTACGGATGACTAAAGCCAATCATCTTGCGACCCTATAAACAGCAGCCCCAAGTGACACCCTTTGAGCTCTCCTGGACCGCAGCGGGCTGCGCCCAGCATCTCCCTCCGAGTGGGATGCTACCCAGAGCTCGCAACTGCGAAATCCGGAGGCTTGTTGCCAAAGACCGACAACAAGACCTGGGTCGATATTCTCCTTGAGAGTCAATGCTCGCCCGTTGAGAAATGCCAAAGCATTCGACGTGAGTATTTCACTGAACTCAGGGGAAATTTTTAACAGGTACACCTTTTGTACTTTATATAAGTATTCTGTCTGTGTGCACGTATATGCAAATTGATGCAATCATTTATAGATGTTGGACTAGTCAATAATTGAATGTTGTTAATTGAATGTTGCTGATTTACCTTAAACTGTGAATAATCCTTTAGACATAAACCGTTGACCAAGTCTGGGACTAGGATTGGATCTAGCTGCCCCTAGACCCCTCTCTGAGAAGGAGTCTAGAAAGCAAGGGGGTCCTTTCTGAATCTCGTGACTCAACGGGAGGGTCTTCCTTACCCTTCCCTCTCTGAAGTCAATTTTGCCTCAGTTTTCCCCCGATATATTCTTTCCATGCAGTAATAGAGTGAACCTTGCCATTTTCGAATCTCTAAGTAAGTCGCTGCTTTGATTAGAAAGAATTTTGTTGAATCACTTTATTAATTGACTAATGATTGAGTGCTATTAAATATCACAGTCTAATCCTGTGATTTGCCGTAAAGGCATAAATAAATTTTAACTGTTGCTAGATCAAATTGTGTAAACTCACTCATTTGCGGCAAAATCCATTTGCGAGAGTAAGGAAATCCATATGGAAATATGGGAACGAATACTACTTCCAATGAGATTCCTCCTCGTTCTCCTCTTGGCTACATCCTGAAAAACTGGAAGAAGTTTGGAGAGGATCCCTGAAAAAGGATAAATTATTGTAATTAATAGTGTCGAAATTATAAATTGGATTGTGGGGAAAGGTGGCCACAAAATCGGTGTCTTAAATATAGTGCTATATTACAATTGATGCTATTTTGTCATAGCATGGAAAAATGCGATAATGTACCGTATGTACCATATGCCTTTATGACTTTGTATAGAAAACCAAACATCCAAAAGAAATGTGGTATAAAAATGATATGATTATGCTTGCTGGATCAAGCATTTTTCAGAATTGTAATAATCATAAAATGGTGGAAGGGCGGAGGAAGCAGGAGATGTACAATTTTAGTAACATCAGCTGCCCCAAATGGCCCCCAGAACACACCAGCGAGGCAGTGGTTGGGGCTGGGGAAGACAACTTCAGCCCAATAGCTGGCAGAACGAGGGGACAATGCCCCGTAACACAAGCTCCTCTGAGACAGGCAGTGGGAGTGGAGGGGCAACCAGTCTTCTTACATGTTCCTTTCACAACCTCGGATTTGTTTAACTGGAAGCAATCTGTAGGATCTTACCGAAGTAATCTGGAAGGAATGTATCAGTTGCTAGAAACTATGATGTTAACTCATAATCTTAGCTGGGGGGGTGTGAAAGCACTCTTAAACACTTTCTTTACCTCGGAAGAAAAAACGAACAATATTAGAAGACGCAGAGGGGGACCGGCAGGAGTGATATCAGGAAGAGACCCCCAAAACCGAGCCCCACTAGGGCCAAACCAATGTGCAATTTGTCGGGAGGAAGGACACTGGAAAAGCGAATGCCCACATCGAGAAACCAAAAAGGAAAGTCCAAGAATGGGTGGTGATCTTGTTACGCCAGAGGATGCCAGTCGTGATTGTTGAGGACCGGAGGGGATCATTAATGTTTCCCCAGCCGACCCTCTAGTTCCAGCCAAGCTGCGGAATGAAACCATAGATTTCCTAATAGATAGCGGGGCTACCCATTTGGTAATGCCTAGTTGTAAGGGACCCTTAAGCAAAGTAACAGTGCCAATTGTTGGGGCAACTGGAAAGCAAACTTTAAGGCCATTTCTGAAACCAATGGAATGTACTATTGGAAATATAAAATTAACTCATGAATTCCTCTATATGCCAGAGTGTCCCTTACCATTATTAGGATGTGACCTACTGCGCAAATTAAATGCTCAAATAACTTTCTCTGAAAACTCTGTGCAGTTACATATTCCTCAAGAAAAGGCGTGGAAGGCTCAGATTTCTTTATTAACAGAAAAAGACCCTACAGAGGAATCCGAAGACAACATTCTGAACGTGATACTGGATGCGGTAATCCCTTTGGTATGGGCCTTGGAAAAGCCAGGTAGAGTGAAAAATACTGTGTTAAAATAGAGCTCAAGCCAGGGGCTTATTCGGTAAGGAAAAGCCAGTATCCTATAAAATTAGAGGCACGGAAAGGGTTGATAAACATCTTTGTAGAATATGGACTATTAAGAGAATGTCAATCTGAATTTAATACTCCTATATTACTGGTGAAGAAACCCCGGTCTCAGAAGTACAGATTGGTCCAAGATCTGAAAGGAATCAACTGGGTTACTATCGATGTGCACCCTGTTGTACCAAACCCATATACATTACTCACTTCTATACCTCAAACAAATGTTTATTTTACAGTCTTAGATTTGCAGGATGCTTTCTTTTGTATCCTGGTGGACAAACAAAGCCAGAACATCTTTGCATTTGAGTGGGAAAGCCCAACGACAGGGAGAAAAGGCTGTTGGACTGTACTTCTGCAAGGGTTCAAGAACACCCCTATCCTGTTTGGTAAGGTACTAGCAAAAGAATTGGAACTGTGGCAAGGTAACAATCAAAATATAGCAGTACTACAGAATGTCAATGATATACTAAGTGGTGCTGACAGGAAAGAGCACTGCTTGTAGATCTGGAATTATTCACAGATGGTAGTAGTTTTGTGCAAAATGGAGAAAGACGGGCTGGATATGTAGTAGTAACTCATTGGGAGGAGATAGAAGGCTGTCCATTGCCACATAACACGTCTACACAAAAGGCAGAAATAATTGCCATAACCCAAGCCCTTGAAATTAGGAAGGGGCAAAGAATTAATATATATACAGACTCAGAATATGCCTTTGGGGTGGTCCATGCCCATGGTGCAATTTGGAAAGAACGGGGGCTGTTAAGTTTCCAAGGAAATCCTATTAAACATGGACAACCAATTATGAAATTGTTACAGGTAGTTTGAGAAATCCACGGAAGAGCAGTGGCCAAACAGCCAGCACAGAGGCAGCTGTAGCCAAAAGCACCCGAGTCTGAAGATGGCAGGGAGTGTGCTGATGTGCAGACAGGTAGGATGAGAAAAGGAGTCTGGAGAAAAGGAGGCTGAGGGGAGACCTTATTGCTCTCTACAACTGCCTGAAAGGAGGTTGTGGCAAGGTGGGTGTTGGTCTCTTTTCCCAAGTAAGAAGTGATAGGACGAGAAATGGCCTCAAATTGCTCCAGGGGAGGTTTAGATTGGATATTAGGAAAAATTTCTACACCAAAAGGGTTATCAAGCACTGGAATGGACTGCCCAGGGAAGTGGTGGAGTCACCATCCCTGGAGGGATTTAAAAGACGTGTAGATGTGGCGCTTGGGGACATGGTTTAGTGGTGAACTTGGCAGTGGTAGGTTTATGGTTGGACTCAGTGATCATGAAGGTCTTTTCCGACCTAAATGGTTCTATGATTCTAAGAAACCGCCGCGATACACAGAAAAGGAAAACTGGCTTGCAGATAAGTGTGCAAAGAATAAGGAAGGATGGTGGATAACTCCGAATCAACAGATTGTTTACTACAGCCACAACAATGGAAACCCTCCTTAAAAGGCTGCGTGAAGAAACTCAAAGGGCAACAGATGCCATGTTAAACAGTGTTAGAAGATACGCTATAGGACCAAAAATGCAACCTACTGCAGACATCATAACGAAGAGATGTCAGACCTGTTGTGCAAATGAATATTCAAAAAAATACAAAGACCACCTGCGGGAGACGTAAAGAGAGGAATCATCCCTGGGGAACACTGGCAGATAGATTTTTCTGGGTTACCAAAGTGCAATCAATATAAGCATTTACTTGTTTTGGTAGATACCTTCTCAGGGTGGCCAGAAGCTGCCCTTGCTATAGCAATTGGGCTAGAGAGGTTGCTAAGGTTATACTAAAAGACATAATTCCTAGGTTTGGAATTCCAGAAGGACTGTTCTCTGATAATGGACCCCATTTTATCGCAGAAGTAGTCCAGGGGGTATCTAAATTTCTTCAGTTTAAGTGGGATCTGCACACACCTTGGAGAGCACAGTCTAGCAGGAAAATAGAAAGAATGAACCAAACCATTAAAAGACAAACTGCTAAATTATGCCAGGAAACTGATCTTAAATGGACAGATGTTTTACCCATTGCTTTGATGAGAATTAGGATTACTCCCAGAGTTAGAGAAGGGATAAGTCCATTTGAAATCCTATACGGTAAACCTTATCCAGCCAGCTGCACTGTAACCCAGGACAATCAAATGCATATTAAAGGGGAAGGAATACTGAAAAATTATTTGCTGTCTCTTTCGTGGGTTTTGTCATCTTTCATGAGAACGCTATGCAATTTTATAGTCATAAATAATTATATTGTTGAAATTAACAATCACTCGAATACTCGTGTTTGCAACTTTACTAACGTTCTAGGATGTGACTTTAACTGTGCAGTCCCTGTTATGTCTTATCAGCTGTTACTTACAGTCCAATTATACTTTAGTTAGTCTAATTATACTATTGCCCACTCCCATTGGAATGAACCTCATGCTGGTGAGAAAGCTTTTACAACATAAAGATCTACGCCATTTGCTGGAGCGTGCCCGAGACCATGGACAAAGAACTTGAATCACTGTTCACCATGTCATGGAAGAAAAACATCGTGTTTTGGACTGGGTGAAGAAAGATGGAGAGTATAAATGGTGGGAAGTCCTCTTCGGATAGTCACCCACAGCAACAGGCATTCTCAATCTCATGCTACATCCCATTGTAATCTTATTGATCCTTACATGCTTATATTTACTGCTTGTAATTATATTGTATGTTAAGGTTTGGCTCATGATTAAGCAAATAGCTCTAATACAGTCACCCAAGGTACGCATTTTCATGATGAAGGGAGATAAATTCTTCAAACCCAAAAATCTGCTCATAAAAGATAGAGAATGTTTCCAACTAGATTTGTCAGCATGGGAAAAACTTGCAGATTTTGAGGAAAGACTAGAACTGTATAACAAAAAATAAAGTGAAAATTAAAGGATCTCAGGTGAAACTAATTCTCAAAAAGGGGAACAGATGGAGGGTTAAGGATGAAAACAAAGAAAACATTTCACAAGAACAGACCATAAGAAGAGGAGATTTGCTGGAGACAAGCGAGAAATAAAACAAAGGGCATTAGTCAACCTCTGCAAATAATTAGCAAGACATGGCACTGGGAGGAGGAACAACATGACACCCTAAATCAGCCTAAAAAATACCAAAGATAAACAAGAGAACAGAACAGATAAAAGACAAGGAGAAAATTACTTGTACTTTGAATGAACTGTCCCAGGTAACATAGTAAAAACCCATCCATGGGTAGGGAAAAGCCGCCTAGCCACAGAAGTCCTTTCCTCTCTGAGCATGCACAGTGAAAAAGGAGGCTCAAGTGACTTTAAGTGGAGACGAGGCACGTGAGGACCAATGGGAAAGAGGGTAGATAAGTGTAACTGAAAAAGTACTGTTAGCGGTTGCCCAAAGTGTCTATACAGTGTTAACCGTGTGTTAAGCGAAGGTGTGCTAGCTCTGTGGAGGTACCACCTAGCACCCATCTATGCGCAAACATGAAATAAACACATATCTCGACTCTGTGTGTGGATCAGCTATTTGCACACACAGTAAAGAATCCTGTTTTGGAACAACTCTTACACAGAACCACCAACATTGGGGCTCTGCACTTGTTTAGCTACCTAACGGCTCGCTCTCTCTTGCCACAACACCGCTCCAAAATTGAAAATGCCCAGTGATTCCACCCACAAGAAAGGTGCCAGCACTGAAAGCTATAGCTGGCCTTCACCTTCCCTTAGCAGCCGTTCCACAGCACCACCACCAATGGCGCACTGTGCTTCTTTTGATCCATACAGGTGCACCTGTCTCTCTCCTTCTCTCTGAAGCCCAGCTCCAAAATTGGAAAAGTATAACAATTCCTCTCAGACGAAAGGTGCCAGCACTGAAACCTATAGCTGGCCCTCACCTTCGCTTCGCAGACCTTCCACAGCACCACCCACTCTGGGGCTCTGCCCTTCTTTACCTACCTACCCATTTTCTCTTGCATGTTTTCCAGAGATCCCAGTTCTTTATTACAGCGCTGGATGCACTGGGGATCACTCCACCTATCGTGCATACCGTGAATCGTGAGAGTAGAGATTTCTATCATTCTAGTATATACATATTCATTAAAATTCTTGGAGTAATCATACATGTTCATGTCATTTCCAGGAACTGGTTGTAATATTCGCATCTTCATTACGCATGCGCTTTAAGTCTCTGAGGGGCTTCTGTGAGGGTCTTTGGTGGTTTGTTGGGGTTTCCTGGAGCCTCTGGTGGTCATCTTTTTGGTGTCCTTTAGTTGAACTCTTCCCCGAAGCATGCGCAGTGTGGGTTATTCCATATGGTTTGTGTCTTCTGTTACAATTAGTTCATCTTGGCTGGTTCCGACTGCAAGGCCCAAGGTTTCTTAGGTCTCTTCTCTATCTCTACGTACCAAAACTTTCTAAATTGTTCAAGCAAGCACAAGGCAAGGACACCGAACTACCAACAAAGGCATAGTGTAATCCTTCAGCCTTCGTACAAGGCATCTTGGCGTCACTAAGCCTTTGTACAAGGTATCAGGAAGAGGAAATAATAATAATAATAATAATAATAATAATAATAATAATACTGATAAAGGAATATACAAAAATAAGGGATGCACAACGCAACAATTGCTCAGCACCTGGTGATCGATAGCCCGTCCCTGAGCAACGATTCCCACCTCCTGGCCAACTCCAGTTTTATGTACCGAGCATGATCTTATATGGCAGGGAATATCCTTTTGGCCAGTCTGTGCCAGCTGTCCTGGCTGTGCCCCCTCCCAGCTTCTTGTGCACCCCCAGCCTCCTCGCTGGCAGGGCAGTATGAGAAGCTGAAAAGTCCTTGACTTAGTGTAAGCACTGCTCAGCAACAACTAAAACATCAGTGGGTTATCACCATTATTGCCATCCTAAATCACAACACAGCACTATACCAGCTACTAGGAAGAAAATTAACTCTCTCCCAGCCAAAAGCAGGACACTCCTTTTCCAAAGCCATCCCTTAAGGATCTCCACCTTCCACTGGGGCTTCTGAGAAAAGAGTGCCTTATCAATAACAAACTGGTCCTAACCCTAACGCTAACGCTAAAACTAACCCTAACCCTAACCCTACCCCTAAGCCCTAACCCTAACCCTAACCCTAAGGCATTGCTGGCCCTCACCTTCCCTAACCCTAACCCTAACCCTAACCCTCACCTTCCCTAACGCTAACCCTAAGCCTAACCCTAAGGCACTAACGCTAACCCTAACCCCTAAGCCTAACCCTAACCCTAAACCCTAACCCCTAACCCGAAACCCTAGCCCTAAATCCTAACCCTACCCCTACCCCTAACCCTAATGGCCCTCACCTTCCCTAACCCTAACCCTAACCCCTAACCCTAACCCTAAGGCATTGCTGGCCCTCACCTTCCCTAACCCTAACCCTAACCCTCACCTTCCCTAACCCTAACCCTAACCCTAACCCTCATGACCCTAACCTTAACCCCTAACCCTAACCCCGAAAGGCCACAACCCTAAACTGTAACCACTAACACACTAACCCTAACCTGTAACCCTTTAACCCTCAGCCTTACTATAACTCCTAAGTGTATCCCTAACTGTATCTGTAATGTTTCCCTGTAACAACCCTAACTTTTAGGTAGTAACCCTGTTGACTAGCTCCTAAGGTGTAGCCCTAGTGACTAATCATGTAACTGCATTTGTAACCCTGGTTGCAAACCTAACCCTCTTCTTAGGTGCTTCCGGTATTGTTAGCGTCAATTCCGGTGTCTGGACGTCGTCTTCCGGTTTATTTTGGACGTTTGGAGGCGTCTTCCGGTCTTTGGGGGGCATTTCAGGTTGAATTGGAGCCACTTCCAGTGACTCTGGCGGACTTCTGGAGCACAGAGACGGCTTTCCGCATCATAGACGGCTACTTCCGCCTTGCACTCTATTGTCCGGATGGACGCCTCTATGATCCGGAAGTCCTCCCGGGGCCGGAGACCATAGAGAGCGTGTTCCCGTTCCCTACTCTATGGTCTGAAAGTCCTCCCGGGGCCGGAGACCATAGAGCTGGTTCTGGTTCGCTCCGGTGCCGTCCCGAAGGCGGTGGGTTTGTGATGTGTTGGGGTTTTTTTGGGGGTGATGGATTTATTTCTTTACTCTTTCTGTGCTATGTTATTTTTTAGTGTGGAGAAGTACTTATTAGGTTTTTGGTAATTTTTTCAAAAACGTGTTTTCTCATTTTAGTTGTGTGATGGAGAATAATATATATGTATTATGTAGATTATAAATAAAAAAAGTAAAAATAATAAGTCTGGTGCAGCAGTAGAAAATGGCATACACCCTGGGAGTAATATTGAGGTTTTCATGTGTTGGGTTTTTTTTAATTTAAAAATTTAAAATTAAGTAATTACTCCCAGGGAGATACCATTTTCTACTGCTGCTAGTAATAACATTTTATTACTAAAAACACCAAGAAAGAAAACCAACACCAAAAAAAAGAACACCACAAGGAAATACCTACCAAGACAAAGTCAAAAAACGACACACCACACACCAACCAAAACCACACACTAACCAAAACCAAACACCAAAAAAACCCCAAACAGACAAAATAGAGACCAAAAAAAAAAACCACCAACACAAAGACCAAGAAAAAAAACCACACACACCCCCCAAACACAGGAGGGAAAAGAAAGCAAACCAAATCTTTATTTAAGCTTAATCAAATTTCTTTCATGTACCTTTGAACCCTAATATGGAGTACTTTAGCTATCCTAATTAGCCCTCCCAGCAATTATGGTAAATTAAAACATCCATATTAGTATTCCATCTTTACTGCAAAGGATGATCTTTGCCATATCACACTACTCAGACGTAATTTGTGCCCACTATTATCCCAACAAAACACTTATTACCATAAGACATTGATTATACAAAGTAGTCATTACATTTCTTTAAAACTACACAAAGGTATAAAACACTTGTACACAACTACTTTACATCTTAGGAGCCGGTAATACATGTGCTTTCTTTTAACCCATCAACAGCTACATTTACCTATAAGTATTGACAACTATCCCTCAGATGCCAAATTCTGGTTTGATTTCAAATCGATTGAAATTGCTTTTGTAAATATTTAAGTCCAAAGTGAGAGTTCTTGATGCCTGTAAAAAAACCTCAGACCCCCCGCTCCCACACAGCTCTGTTTACCTATGGACATCACAGACATCCACTTAGCTTTGAACAATTATTTGCTATGATGTCAGTTACGACTATAATTCTGATGGGATAACATTAGACAGGGTGTTTTTTTTAACATAGAAAGAAAGATTTTTGTTCTGTTAGTCCATTACTGACTGCAGGTCATTCTAATGTCATTTATGTTTCAATTCCACGACGTGATTGTCCTACTGTGACCAAACACGCTTCCTGGCTCGTAGATCAAATAATCGTTACTATTACATTTAATACCTTTATACTCATTATTTACATAAATACCTTTAGAGGTTAAAAATTCCTCGTAACCTTAACAGTAATTGCAACTATTTAGTTCCTGTGATTCTCTACCTCGCAGCTTGAGTCTTTTCCACGTCTCACTCCCATTAGGTGCTCAGTCTATTGCTTACCCCTGTATAAAAGTTTTCCTCTTCAAGGCAACATCATCTCCACAATTTGTATTCCTAGGCACAAAGCAAAATGAGCTCCACGCCTTTCCATGGACTCTTGACTTCCACGCCTGCATGCAAAAATGAATAAACTATCATTACATCAGAAACTACAACACCCATCAAAACCACTTACGATCCTACCTGTGTAATATACAGTTAGGCCCCCCTGCTTCACAACCCAGTCCTCAGCGCTGGCCATCGAGTCTGACTCCCCACGTCCTTCCACTGCAAGCTTCGCAACCATCTTCCCATCACCATCTGCTAAACAACAGCTCTCCCTGCAACGAGAGGCAACTGCCACATTCCAGGGGAGCGCTCCCCAAGAATGGCCTTCCCAGGGGCCTTGAAAATCACCCTGCCTGCAGAAACCCCAGCCCGAGCCTGACCTCCACACAAACATTGGCAATGGATATCACCTTGCAGAGCAGCCAGGACAGGACACACACGCCCCCGCCCCCAGCTGAGGAAAAACACACCCCACTGGATTTAAAAAAAAAAAAATCCTATTTTTGTTCTATCTGAAAAAAACCAACCAAAACACCTCACTTCCACATGCAACTTGCAAAGAAAAAAAAAATGCACAATGCTATGATACAAAATTAGACACTGACAAAACACACCACTCATTCAGCTACCACACAAACCACCCCTCACACACAGGTCATCCGTTCTGCCACCTGCCTGCCACAATGGGCCATTGCCCCACGTCTGCAGTGCTCCTCGGGAACCCCGTTCCCGGGGGCCTCAAAAAAACACCCTGCCTGCTAAAACCCCAGCCCGAGCCTGACCTCCGTCCAAACACTGGTAATGAACATCGCCTCATGGAGCGGCCGGGACTGGGGGAAAAGAAACCCAGCTGGGGGGAAAAAAACCACAACCCAGCTGTGGGGTTTTTTTATTATAGTTGAAAAATGTAATTTATTATCTCTACATTAAATACAACCTGAAAAAAAAATACATACGCAAAGTGTTAGACGCCTTCAGAAACTAAGACACAATCAACAGCCACTGATTCCACCCCTCGCTCAAAACATATCCATTTAACCACCCACCTACTGCAATGGCAGATCACCCAATTCTAGAGCCATCCCTGGAAGTGCCGCACCATGTGCTTCAAAAGAACATCACCACTCCACACGATTCCAAAGCACCAACTGGAATCACCAACTTCCATAACTGGAAGCACTCACCAACTTCCATAACTGGAAGACAAGGAAGATGCTTCACCTTGTGTACCGCTACTACTTTGCTTTGATTTATACACTCCATCAGGGCTGGGGGACAGCGAGGACACCGTCCCCGACGTCCCCAGCTTGAGCACCTCAGCGTTCTTGCTGCTTGTCTATTGATCCAGGTGTCCCTGGAGTCACGCTTGCTAGAGTTCCTCATCCACGACGCCAGACGCTGCTGGGAGGCTTTCAAAGACGTGTCAGAGGGGCCAGGATGCTGGCATTATCTTGGTTGACCTGGGCTATCCTTTACCACGGGAGCTCATCAGATCTACATCTCCATCTCTTCCCCCGGGGACCCCCCCAAGGGGACACCCCGCGGGCTCTCTTACGAAAAATCTCATTCCCTAACTATTGCTCCAATTCGGCTGGAGAGTAGGGAATTGGGTCAACTGCCCTAAGACAGACAGACGGACGGATAGAGATACACGGAGTTGACATTGTATACTGGGCAGTCACGGTTCAGTCAGCACGACTAAAGGACCCCAGCTCACTGCAAGGAGGAGACGGACAGCCCCCACCCTGAAGAAGACAGGATACCCCTGGATTGCCCAGAGCACGCCAGCAGCCCAACCCCTCCAACACCTCTGGGAAAGCCTGCCCTTCTCTGGCATCAGAGATAAGCAACTGCAGCAAGACCCACTCCAAGGACGTCTAGATCAAGAAAGAAGCAGATGGATGACGCTGCCAGAGGATTAGAGTGGCTGTGCAAAACAGGAGCGCCTGCGCGCGTGTGTGCGTGTGTGTGAAGTAGCGCTTGGACAAACTGCGTTGGCATTCGCGGTGCCCCACTTTGAACGGCACAGCTCATGCGCTGAAAAGGCAAGAATTCCTCCTGTAATGCTATACTTTGCATCCCAGCCTCTCTCCTCGGTCGGCACGGGCCGGTTGCCAAGTTTTCCTGACAGCTCCCCGTCACGGCCGCACGGCACCGGCACCGGTTCCACCACAGCTGGGAGCAGCTGTTGGCCGCCCCCGCTCCCGCCCCGGGGCCCAGAGGGGAGGACAAAACCAACCCAAAAGCACCCCATCCCCACCACCGGGGCGGCATGAGGCAGCACACACACGTCCTCCACGCGGGGCCACCGGTGCCGGCCCCATCCCTTCCCCTTGGACAGGAAATTCACCTCCCCGCAACAATCGTGCTTGGGATGGCAAATGGTGGGGATGAGAAACGGTTGGGAGAGGAAACCATCACGGGGCGGAGAAATCGTCGTCGGGATGGGAAACCATCATCGGGATGGCAAGTCGTCGTTGGCGTGGGAAACCGTCGTGGGGATGGGACACCACCGTTGGGATGGGAAATGCGCATTGAGGACAGGAAATCATCAGCAGGATGGGAAATCATTGAGATGGGAAGTTGTTGCGGTATGAAAAATCAAACCATCGCAAGGCTGGCTGAAGCAGGTGCTGGCGGAATGATCGCCATGGGGATGGTGCCTCCAGCACGCTGTTTGCCCCAAACAAAGCCCACACCGACCGACCGCCATGGCAGGTACAGCAGCAGGCTCCCGCTCCTCGTGGTGCTCCTGCCCTCCGGGTAACCCCCCCAACCGGCTCTGCCCGCCAATCTCTCACCCCATCACCGCTCTTTGCTTCCCCCAACAGAGAGGTTCCCTCTCCGGCTGCCGATGGCGTCCGAGGTGCCCGGCGTGAGCTTCACCGCCCCGGCCATGCCGCCACGGGTCACTGCTGGCGTGCTGCCCTCTGTCCCGGGGCTGCCGGTGTCCTGTGAGCCTGCCCAGGTCCACACCGTCACCTACCAGGTGGCGCAGGCCACTGTCTGGCAGGGGGTGCCAGGGCCCCTGAGGGTCCCGGGGCAGGTGGTGCAGCTCCCCCCCGGGGTGCCTCTTCCCCCCGGGGTGCAGCTCCCCCACGGGGTGCCGCTTCCCCCAGGGGTGCAGCTCCCCCCCGGGGTGCAGCTCCCTTGCGGGGTGCCTCTTCCCCCTGTGGTGCAGCTCCCACACGGGGTGCAGCTCCCACACGGGGTGCCGCTTCCCCCTGGGGTGCAGCTCCCCCGCGGGGTGCCTCTTCCCCCCGGGGTGCAGCTCCCCCACGGGGTGCAGCTCCCCGCCATGGCTGCTCCCTCTCCCCCTGCCTACGCCTGGGGGCAGCAGGCTGTGATGGGGACGCTGGTGTCCCGCCAGCCGATGGGGCTGGGGCCGTGGGCCTTGGTCCAGGGGGAGCCCCTGTACCCCACGGGCTCCTCTGTGCTGCACATCCCTGACCACCCCGGCCCGCCGCCACCCCACCGCCCTGCGGCTCAGCATTGGGTGCAGGGCCCCGCTGTGCTCCGCACCCTGCCCCGCAGCGCCCAGAAGCCGTCGGAGGCCTTTAAGAAGGACGCGGCGGCCATCGAGGACGGCGACCCAGCTGCCAGCCCCCACCAGCCTGCCCTGCCTCCGCCGACTGGCAGAACCACAACGAAGCCCAAAGGTGAGGCTTGGGGGTGGCAGAGCCCGTGGGTGGGCGGCCCGCGCCCGCGAAAGCTTGCATCGCCCCGGGGTTGGTTTGGCTTTGTTCGCTTTTTCAGCAGTGGCGACCACCCCGGCGGCCCCGCAGAAGCCCGTGCACCTGCCCGAGCAGGGGCCAGACACCTTTGCCGAGGCCCTTCCTCAGCAGGCAGGAGACACCAACGTCAACGCCACGCTCGCCTGGCTCAACACCACGGACGGCACGGGCGCCGTCCCCGACGTCCCCGACAGCCCCAGCTTGACCGCCTTCGTCCACCAGCTCCCTGACCTCTCTGAGTACGTGGCAAAGGGCGGCTGCCCCAAGGAGCGAGCGGTGGCGGCAGGGCTGGGGGACAGCGAGGACACCGTCCCCGACGTCCCCAGCTTGAGCACCTCCCTCAACAAGCTCCCTGACCTCTCCGAGTACAGGCCAGAGGGCGTCTGCACCGAGGAGCGAGCGGCGGCAGCCATGCTGGGGGACGCCGACGCCTCCTGGCGGGGGGTGGCGACGGCCCCCTTGCTGGACCCCCAGAGGAAGCAGGGCGGGGTGCCGACGGTCCTCCCCACCTGGCTGCCAGAGAGTCCCGGGGACCCTCCTCAGGAGAGTCCTCTGGAGACTTCAAAGGAGACTCCTAGAGAGACTCCCCTGAAGGACTGCCCAGAGGGTCCTCTCAAGGGTCCCCCGGAGACTCCTCGAGAGAGTCCCCGGAAGGATCCCCTGACGGGTGCTCCGGAGAGTCTCCTGCTGAGCCCCAAGCGCATCCCCCTGGCCAGCTCCCCGGCCGCTCCCCAGCGTCATCTGCCCCGCACGGCCCAACTGGTGGAGGAGGCGCTGCGGAGGCAGCCCCGCGTGGTTTTGAGCCGCTTGCCGCTGCCGCCGGGCGTCACCTCCTGTCGGGTGGTGCCCAGATCAGGCAAGGCGGGCGGCAAGCAGGCCAAGCGCCCCGTGCCGGCCGGCACCCCCGAGACACGAGAGACCTCCCCGCGGGACAACATGCCCCCCAAAAAGAAGAAGCTGGTGGTGTGCCGGGTGGCAAAACACTCCACAACCCTGTGGGAGGGGAAGCCGGACAGGGACGGCGTGGCTGCGGGCAGCAGCGGGCAGCAGGCGGGCAGCAGCGGGCAACAAGCGGGCGGCAGCAAGCGCAGGGCACCTGAGGACGCCAATGTGCCCACCTGGGTGCTCCAGCCACGCAGAAGCCCTGGGGACGCCGCGGGGCAAAGCGCCCCGCGCCCGCCGCCCGCCCGCCCAGCCCGCCCGCTGCTGATCGAGAAGGCGCAGAGCGTGGACCCCCGCCACATGCGACCCCAGGACAGGCTGCTGCGCAAAAAAGTCCAGGCCAAAACACTGCAGGGGCCAAGGACGCCCCGCGCTGACCTGAGGGCGCACCTGCTGGACTCCATCCGGGGTTTCCACCCGCTGGGGCAAAGAGTGGCGGTGGTGGGGCCGGTGCGCCAACCGCCCGACCCGGAGCCCCAAGCTGGCCCCAGCGTGCCCCCCAGGGTGCCCAGGCCCCTGCCGGCGGCTCCGAGACCCAGCGCGGGGCCGGCTGCCTCGCAGCCCCCGGCTGATGGCAAGAAGGAGACGGCACCGGCGGCGGCATCGAGCAGCAAGGCGCGCACCGGGGCTGCCGCCAAGCCCAAGCAGCTGAGCTGGCTGCGCCTGTCACCCACGGGGGGCCAAACCCCACGGGAGGGGCTGCCACAGCAGCTGCGCATGCCGCCGCGGCTGCCGCGCCCTCCCACCGACTCCGGGCCACCCCTCGGGCCCTGGAGTGGCCTCAGAGCTGCGCCCACCCCACTGGAGGAGCAGGAGGAGTCGGTGCCCATCACCCCTGAGCAGCGGCCCGAGCGGGAGCGCCTGAAGAAGCTGGCCCAGGAGGAGCGGGAGCGGGCGGCCCTGCACATGTCACTGGGCCAGCTGCAGTTTTTTGTGCAGAGGGAGGCCGACATGGAGATAGCCGACGAGTACGGCTACCCGTAACCCAGCGGTCCAGCACGTCCCCCGTAGCACCCGCACGCAGAGGAGATCCGGAGGCAGAGACCTGCACCCACCCGCTCCAGCCCCAGCCCCAGCCCCAGCCCTCTCCCCGAGCCCTCTTCCTTGCTCAGTTCATTGAAAGAGTTGGGTGTTCGCTTCGCAGCGCCTCTCTCTGCCTGCAGTCATTTGCGCAGTGGGAGCGGGGGCGGGGGGACTTAACGCTGCCCCTGCCCGCCCCGCGGGTGGCTGAGCTGGGCTGGGGATGGCCACCGAGAGGGTGGGTAGACGGGGCATCGCTCCGGGTGGCGGGCGCCTGGGGGAGAAACCACGTTGGTCAGCATCACCGCCGGGAGGCAGGAGGCCTCCATCCCTGCCCCAGTACCGCCCCGGTGGCGGCATCACCATCGCTGCCCCAGCACCAGCCTCACTGCCGGCGACCTGGACCCAGCCCTGGCAAGGAGCCGCCGCCACCCCAGGGGGCCAGACAGGGACTGGCTGAGCGCGCCAAACTCGGCTCGCACCTGGCCGGCGAGAGGACATCGCTGGCCGGGGCTCGCACGCCGACATCCCGCAGCTGGCGCTGCACCGGCTGCCCAGCTCGCTCGGCCCCCTCTACGGCCTCGTCCGCCGCTGCCTGCACCTCCTCCAGCAAAACCTCCTGCCCACAGGTGAGCCCCGAGCCGGTGCCACGAAAAAGTCGCAACCGGCCCGTGCCCACCGAGGCGAGAGGCTAGGACGCAAAGGACAGAATTACAGGGGCAAACGTTTTGTCGTGCCCATGCCGTGTCCCAGCCCAATTGGGGCACCCTGCGTGTGCCTTCGCGCAGGGTTCTTATACCCTTCAGTTGTTCAGGTACAAGGCGACTGGAGAAGCTGGCTACCCATGGCTTGGACGGGCGTACTCTGCGCTGGGTAGGAAACTGGCTGGATGGCCGGGCCCAAAGAGTTGTGGTGAATGGAGTTAAATCCGGTTGGTGGCCGGTCACAAGTGGTGTTCCCCAGGGCTCAGTATTTGGGCCAGTTCTGTTCAATATCTTTATCAATGATCTGGACGAGGGGATTGAGTGCACCCTCAGTAAGTTTGCAGATGACACCAAATTGGGAGGGAGTGTTGATCTGCTGGAGGGCAGGCAGGCACTACAGCGGGACCTGGACAGGGTGGATCGATGGGCCGAGGCCAATGGTATGAGATTCAACAAGGCCAAGTGCCGGGTCCTGCACTTGGGTCACACCAACCCCAGGCAACGCTACAGGCTTGGGGAGGAGTGGCTGGGAAGCTGCCTGGTGGAAAAGGACCTGGGGGTGTTGGTTGACGGCCGGCTGAAGATGAGCCAGCAGTGTGCCCAGGTGGCCAAGAAGGCCAACGGCATCCTGGCCTGTATCAGAAATAGTGTGGCCAGCAGGACTAAGGAAGTGATTGTCCCCCTGTACTCGGCCCTGGTGAGGCCGCACCTTGAGTACTGTGTTCAGTTTTGGTCCCCTCACTACAAGAAAGACATTGAAGTGCTGGAGCGTGTCCAGAGATGGGCAACGAAGCTGGTGAAGGGTCTGGAACACAAGTCCTATGAGGAGCGGCTGAGGGAACGGGGGATGTTTAGCCTGGAGAAAAGGAGGCTGAGGGGAGACCTTATTGCTCTCTGCAACTACCTGAAAGGAGGTTGTAGAGAGATGGCGGTCAGACTCTTCTCCCTAGTAACAAGTGATAGGACAAGAGGAAATGGCCTCAAGTTGCGCCAGGGGAGGTTTAGATTGGACATTCGCAAAAATTTCTTCACCGAAAGGGTTGTCGGGCATTGGAACAGGCTGCCCAGGGAAGTGGTGGAGTCCCCATCTCTGGGGGTATTCAAAAGACATTTAGATGAGGCCCTAAGGGATATGATTTAGTGGGGGACTTGGTAGTGATAGGTTAATGGTTGGACCAGATGATCTCGGAGGTCTCTTCCAACCAGAACAATCCTATGATTCTATTCTATGATTCTATGACTTGATTAATCCCTAGCACCCACGCTACCGATTCCCAATCATAGTCAACCTTTGCAAAGCAACTCCAGTTTTGCAGCATTCTTGCTGCTTGTCTATTGATCCAGGTGTCCCTGGAGTCACGCTTGCTAGAGTTCCTCATCTACAACGCCAGACGATGCTGGGAGGCTTTCAAAGACGTGTCAGAGGGGCCAGGATGCTGGCGTTATCTTGGTTGACCTGGGCTATCCTTTACCACGGGAGCTCATCAGATCTACATCTCCATCTCTTCCCCCGGGGACCCCCCCAAGGGGACACCCCGCGGGCTCTCTTACGAAAAATCTCATTCCCTAACTATTGCTCCAATTCGTCTGGAGAGTAGGAAATTGGGTCAACTGCCCTAAGACAGACAGACGGACGGATAGAGATACACGGAGTTGACATTGTATACTGGGCAGTCACGGTTCAGTCAGCACGAGTAAAGGACCCCAGCTCACTGCAAGGAGGAGACGGACAGCCCCCACCCTGAAGAAGACAGGATACCCCTGGATTGCCCAGAGCACGCCAGCAGCCCAACCCCTCCGACACCTCTGGGAAAGCCTGCCCTTCTCTGGCATCAGAGATAAGCAACTGCAGCAAGACCCACTCCAAGGACGTCTAGATCAAGAAAGAAGCAGATGGATGACGCTGCCAGAGGATTAGAGTGGCTGTGCAAAACAGGAGCGCCTGCGCGCGTGTGTGCGTGTGCGTGTGAAGTAGCGCTTGGACAAACTGCGTTGGCATTCGCGGTGCCCCACTTTGAACGGCACAGCTCATGCGCTGAAAAGGCAAGAATTCCTCCTGTAATGCCATACTTTGCATCCCAGCCTCTCTCCTCGGTCGGCACGGGCCGGTTGCCAAGTTTTCCTGACAGCTCCCCGTCACGGCCGCACGGCACCGGCACCGGCACCGGTTCCACCACAGCTGGGAGCAGCTGTTGGCCGCCCCCGCTCCCGCCCCGGGGCACAGAGGGGAGGACAAAACCAACCCAAAAGCACCCCATCCCCACCACCGGGGTGGCATGGGGCAGCACACACACGTCCTCCTCGCGGGGCCACCGGTGCCGGCCCCATCCCTTCCCCTTGGACAGGAAATTCACCTCCCCACAACAATCGTGCTTGGGATGGCAAATGGTGGGGATGGGAAACGGTTGGGAGAGGAAACCATCACGGGGCGGAGAAATCGTCGTCGGGATGGGAAACCATCATCGGGATGGCAAGTCGTCGTTGGCATGGGAAACCGTCGTGGGGATGGGACACCACCGTTGGGATGGGAAATGCGCATTGAGGACAGGAAATCATCAGCAGGATGGGAAATCATTGAGATGGGAAGTTGTGGCGGTATGAAAAATCAAACCATCGCAAGGCTGGCTGAAGCAGGTGCTGGCGGAATGATCGCCATGGGGATGGTGCCTCCAGCACGCTGTTTGCCCCAAACAAAGCCCACACCGACCGACCGCCATGGCAGGTACAGCAGCAGGCTCCCGCTCCTCGTGGTGCTCCTGCCCTCCGGGTAACCCCCCCAACCGGCTCTGCCCGCCAATCTCTCACCCCATCACCGCTCTTTGCTTCCCCCAACAGAGAGGTTCCCTCTCCGGCTGCCGATGGCGTCCGAGGTGCCCGGCGTGAGCTTCACCGCCCCGGCCATGCCGCCACGGGTCACTGCTGGCGTGCTGCCCTCTGTCCCGGGGCTGCCGGTGTCCTGTGAGCCTGCCCAGGTCCACACCGTCACCTACCAGGTGGCGCAGGCCACCGTCTGGCAGGGGGTGCCAGGGCCCCTGAGGGTCCCGGGGCAGGTGGTGCAGCTCCCCCCCGGGGTGCCTCTTCCCCCCGGGGTGCAGCTCCCCCACGGGGTGCCGCTTCCCCCAGGGGTGCAGCTCCCCCCCGGGGTGCAGCTCCCTTGCGGGGTGCCTCTTCCCCCCGTGGTGCAGCTCCCACACGGGGTGCAGCTCCCACACGGGGTGCCGCTTCCCCCTGGGGTGCAGCTCCCCCGCGGGGTGCCTCTTCCCCCCGGGGTGCAGCTCCCCCACGGGGTGCAGCTCCCCGCCATGGCTGCTCCCTCTCCCCCTGCCTACGCCTGGGGGCAGCAGGCTGTGATGGGGACGCTGGTGCCCCACCAGCCCATGGGGCTGGGGCCGTGGGCCTTGGTCCAGGGGGAGCCCCTGTACCCCACGGGCTCCTCCGTGCTGCACGTCCCTGCCCGCCCCGGCCCGCCGCCACCCCGCCGCCCTGCGGCTCAGCATTGGGTGCAGGGCCCCGCTGTGCTCCGCACCCTGCCCCGCAGCGCCCAGAAGCCGTCGGAGGCCTTTAAGGACGCGGCGGCCATCGAGGATGGCGACCCAGCTGCCAGCCCCCACCAGCCTGCCCTGCCTCCGCCGACTGGCAGAACCACAACGAAGCCCAAAGGTGAGGCTTGGGGGTGGCAGAGCCCGTGGGTGGGCGGCCCGCGCCCGTGAAAGCTTGCATCGCCCCGGGGTTGGTTTGGCTTTGTTCGCTTTTTCAGCAGTGGCGACCACCCCGGCGGCCCCGCAGAAGCCCGTGCACCTGCCCGAGCAGGGGCCAGACACCTTTGCCGAGGCCCTTCCTCAGCAGGCAGGAGACACCAACGTCAACGCCACGCTCGCCTGGCTCAACACCACGGACGGCACGGGCGCCGTCCCCGACGTCCCCGACAGCCCCAGCTTGACCGCCTTCGTCCACCAGCTCCCTGACCTCTCTGAGTACGTGGCAAAGGGCGGCTGCCCCAAGGAGCGAGCAGTGGCGGCAGGGCTGGGGGACAGCGAGGACACCGTCCCCGACGTCCCCAGCTTGAGCACCTCCCTCAACAAGCTCCCTGACCTCTCCGAGTACAGGCCAGAGGGCGTCTGCACCGAGGAGCGAGCGGCGGCAGCCATGCTGGGGGACGCCGACGCCTCCTGGCGGGGGGTGGCGACGGCCCCCTTGCTGGACCCCCAGAGGAAGCAGGGCGGGGTGCCGACGGTCCTCCCCACCTGGCTGCCAGAGAGTCCCGGGGACCCTCCTCAGGAGAGTCCTCTGGAGACTTCAAAGGAGACTCCTAGAGAGACTCCCCTGAAGGACTGCCCAGAGGGTCCTCTCAAGGGTCCCCCGGAGACTCCTCGAGAGAGTCCCCGGAAGGATCCCCTGACGGGTGCTCCGGAGAGTCTCCTGCTGAGCCCCAAGCGCATCCCCCTGGCCAGCTCCCCGGCCGCTCCCCAGCGTCATCTGCCCCGCACGGCCCAACTGGTGGAGGAGGCGCTGCGGAGGCAGCCCCGCGTGGTTTTGAGCCGCTTGCCGCTGCCGCCGGGCGTCACCTCCTGTCGGGTGGTGCCCAGATCAGGCAAGGCGGGCGGCAAGCAGGCCAAGCGCCCCGTGCCGGCCGGCACCCCCGAGACACGAGAGACCTCCCCGCGGGACAACATGCCCCCCAAAAAGAAGAAGCTGGTGGTGTGCCGGGTGGCAAAACACTCCACAACCCTGTGGGAGGGGAAGCCGGACAGGGACGGCGTGGCTGCGGGCAGCAGCGGGCAGCAGGCGGGCAGCAGCGGGCAACAAGCGGGCGGCAGCAAGCGCAGGGCACCTGAGGACGCCAATGTGCCCACCTGGGTGCTCCAGCCACGCAGAAGCCCTGGGGACGCCGCGGGGCAAAGCGCCCCGCGCCCGCCGCCCGCCCGCCCAGCCCGCCCGCTGCTGATCGAGAAGGCGCAGAGCGTGGACCCCCGCCACATGCGACCCCAGGACAGGCTGCTGCGCAAAAAAGTCCAGGCCAAAACACTGCAGGGGCCAAGGACGCCCCGCGCTGACCTGAGGGCGCACCTGCTGGACTCCATCCGGGGTTTCCACCCGCTGGGGCAAAGAGTGGCGGTGGTGGGGCCGGTGCGCCAACCGCCCGACCCGGAGCCCCAAGCTGGCCCCAGCGTGCCCCCCAGGGTGCCCAGGCCCCTGCCGGCGGCTCCGAGACCCAGCGCGGGGCCGGCTGCCTCGCAGCCCCCGGCTGATGGCAAGAAGGAGACGGCACCGGCGGCGGCATCGAGCAGCAAGGCGCGCACCGGGGCTGCCGCCAAGCCCAAGCAGCCGAGCTGGCTGCGCCTGTCACCCACGGGGGGCCAAACCCCACGGGAGGGGCTGCCACAGCAGCTGCGCATGCCGCCGCGGCTGCCGCGCCCTCCCACCGACTCCGGGCCACCCCTCGGGCCCTGGAGTGGCCTCAGAGCCGCGCCCACCCCACTGGAGGAGCAGGAGGAGTCGGTGCCCATCACCCCTGAGCAGCGGCCCGAGCGGGAGCGCCTGAAGAAGCTGGCCCAGGAGGAGCGGGAGCGGGCGGCCCTGCACATGTCACTGGGCCAGCTGCAGTTTTTTGTGCAGAGGGAGGCCGACATGGAGATAGCCGACGAGTACGGCTACCCGTAACCCAGCGGTCCAGCACGTCCCCCGTAGCACCCGCACGCAGAGGAGATCCGGAGGCAGAGACCTGCACCCACCCGCTCCAGCCCCAGCCCCAGCCCCAGCCCTCTCCCCGAGCCCTCTTCCTTGCTCAGTTCATTGAAAGAGTTGGGTGTTCGCTTCGCAGCGCCTCTCTCTGCCTGCAGTCATTTGCGCAGTGGGAGCGGGGGCGGGGGGAGTTAACGCTGCCCCTGCCCGCCCCGCGGGTGGCTGAGCTGGGCTGCAGATGGCCACCGAGAGGGTGGGTAGACGGGGCATCGCTCCGGGTGGCGGTCCCCTGGGGGAGAAACCACGTTGGTTAGCATCACCGCCGGGAGGCAGGAGGCCTCCATCCCTGCCCCAGTACCGCCATCACCGCCCCGGTGGCGGCATCACCATCGCTGCCCCAGCACCAGCCTCACTGCCGGCGACCTGGACCCGGCCCTGGCAAGGAGCCGCCGCCGCCCTGGGGGGCCAGACAGGGACTGGCTGAGCGCGCCAAACTCGGCTCGCACCTGGCCGGCGAGCGGGCATCGCTGGCCGGGGCTCGCACGCCGACATCCCGCAGCTGGCGCTGCACCGGCTGCCCAGCTCGCTCGGCCCCCTCTACGGCCTCGTCCGCCGCTCCCTGCACCTCCTCCAGCAAAACCTCCTGCCCACAGGTGAGCCCCGAGCCGGTGCCACGAAAAAGTTGCAACCGGCCCGTGCCGACCGAGGCGAGAGGCTAGGACGCAAAGGACAGAATTACAGGGGCAAACATTTTGTCGTGCCCATGCCGTGTCCCAGCCCAACTGGGGCACCCAGCGTGTGCCTTCGCGCAGGGTTCTTATACCCTTCAGTCGTTCAGGTACAAGGCGACTTGATTAATCCCTAGCACCCACGCTACCGATTCCCAATCATAGTCAACCTTTGCAAAGCAACTCCAGTTTTGCAGCATTCTTGCTGCTTGTCTATTGATCCAGGTGTCCCTGGAGTCACGCTTGCTAGAGTTCCTCATCCACGACGCCAGACGCTGCTGGGAGGCTTTCAAAGACGTGTCAGAGGGGCCAGGATGCTGGCGTTATCTTGGTTGACCTGGGCTATCCTTTACCACGGGAGCTCATCAGATCTACATCTCCATCTCTTCCCCCGGGGACCCCCCCAAGGGGACACCCCGCGGGCTCTCTTACGAAAAATCTCATTCCCTAACTATTGCTCCAATTCGGCTGGAGAGTAGGGAATTGGGTCAACTGCCCTAAGACAGACACACGGACGGATAGAGATACACGGAGTTGACATTGTATACTGGGCAGTCACGGTTCAGTCAGCACGACTAAAGGACCCCAGCTCACTGCAAGGAGGAGACGGACAGCCCCCACCCTGAAGAAGACAGGATACCCCTGGATTGCCCAGAGCACGCCAGCAGCCCAACCCCTCCAACACCTCTGGGAAAGCCTGCCCTTCTCTGGCATCAGAGATAAGCAACTGCAGCAAGACCCACTCCAAGGACGTCTAGATGAAGAAAGAAGCAGATGGATGACGCTGCCAGAGGATTAGAGTGGCTGTGCAAAACAGGAGCGCCTGCGCGCGTGTGTGCGTGTGTGTGAAGTAGCGCTTGGACAAACTGCGTTGGCATTCGCGGTGCCCCACTTTGAACGGCACAGCTCATGCGCTGAAAAGGCAAGAATTCCTCCTGTAATGCTATACTTTGCATCCCAGCCTCTCTCCTCGGTCGGCACGGGCCGGTTGCCAAGTTTTCCTGACAGCTCCCCGTCACGGCCGCACGGCACCGGCAGCGGCACCGGTTCCACCACAGCTGGGAGCAGCTGTTGGCCGCCCCCGCTCCCGCCCCGGGGCACAGAGGGGAGGACAAAACCAACCCAAAAGCACCCCATCCCCACCACCGGGGCGGCATGGGGCAGCACACACACGTCCTCCTCGCGGGGCCACCGGTGCCGGCCCCATCCCTTCCCCTTGGACAGGAAATTCACCTCCCCGCAACAATCGTGCTTGGGATGGCAAATGGTGGGGATGGGAAACGGTTGGGAGAGGAAACCATCACGGGGCGGAGAAATCGTCGTCGGGATGGGAAACCATCATCGGGATGGCAAGTCGTCGTTGGCATGGGAAACCGTCGTGGGGATGGGGCACCACCGTTGGGATGGGAAATGCGCATTGAGGACAGGAAATCATCAGCAGGATGGGAAATCATTGAGATGGGAAGTTGTTGCGGTATGAAAATCAAACCATCGCAAGGCTGGCTGAAGCAGGTGCTGGCGGAATGATCGCCATGGGGATGGTGCCTCCAGCACGCTGTTTGCCCCAAACAAAGCCCACACCGACCGACCGCCATGGCAGGTACAGCAGCAGGCTCCCGCTCCTCGTGGTGCTCCTGCCCTCCGGGTAACCCCCCCAACCGGCTCTGCCCGCCAATCTCTCACCCCATCACCGCTCTTTGCTTCCCCCAACAGAGAGGTTCCCTCTCCGGCTGCCGATGGCGTCCGAGGTGCCCGGCGTGAGCTTCACCGCCCCGGCCATGCCGCCACGGGTCACTGCTGGCGTGCTGCCCTCTGTCCCGGGGCTGCCGGTGTCCTGTGAGCCTGCCCAGGTCCACACCGTCACCTACCAGGTGGCGCAGGCCACCGTCTGGCAGGGGGTGCCAGGGCCCCTGAGGGTCCCGGGGCAGGTGGTGCAGCTCCCCCCCGGGGTGCCTCTTCCCCCCGGGGTGCAGCTCCCCCACGGGGTGCCGCTTCCCGCCGTGGTGCAGCTCCCCCCCGGGGTGCAGCTCCCTTGCGGGGTGCCTCTTCCCCCCGTGGTGCAGCTCCCACACGGGGTGCAGCTCCCACACGGGGTGCCGCTTCCCCCTGGGGTGCAGCTCCCCCGCGGGGTGCCTCTTCCCCCCGGGGTGCAGCTCCCCCACGGGGTGCAGCTCCCCGCCATGGCTGCTCCCTCTCCCCCTGCCTACGCCTGGGGGCAGCAGGCTGTGATGGGGACGCTGGTGCCCCACCAGCCCATGGGGCTGGGGCCGTGGGCCTTGGTCCAGGGGGAGCCCCTGTACCCCACGGGCTCCTCCGTGCTGCACGTCCCTGCCCGCCCCGGCCCGCCGCCACCCCCGCCGCCCTGCGGCTCAGCATTGGGTGCAGGGCCCCGCTGTGCTCCGCACCCTGCCCCGCAGCGCCCAGAAGCCGTCGGAGGCCTTTAAGGACGCGGCGGCCATCGAGGATGGCGACCCAGCTGCCAGCCCCCACCAGCCTGCCCTGCCTCCGCCGACTGGCAGAACCACAACGAAGCCCAAAGGTGAGGCTTGGGGGTGGCAGAGCCCGTGGGTGGGCGGCCCGCGCCCGCGAAAGCTTGCATCGCCCCGGGGTTGGTTTGGCTTTGTTCGCTTTTTCAGCAGTGGCGACCACCCCGGCGGCCCCGCAGAAGCCCGTGCACCTGCCCGAGCAGGGGCCAGACACCTTTGCCGAGGCCCTTCCTCAGCAGGCAGGAGACACCACCGTCAACGCCACGCTCGCCTGGCTCAACACCACGGACGGCACGGGCGCCGTCCCCGACGTCCCCGACAGCCCCAGCTTGACCGCCTTCGTCCACCAGCTCCCTGACCTCTCTGAGTACGTGGCAAAGGGCGGCTGCCCCAAGGAGCGAGCGGTGGCGGCAGGGCTGGGGGACAGCGAGGACACCGTCCCCGACGTCCCCAGCTTGAGCACCTCCCTCAACAAGCTCCCTGACCTCTCCGACTACAGGCCAGAGGGCGTCTGCACCGAGGAGCGAGCGGCGGCAGCCATGCTGGGGGACGCCGACGCCTCCTGGCGGGGGGTGGCGACGGCCCCCTTGCTGGACCCCCAGAGGAAGCAGGGCGGGGTGCCGACGGTCTTCCCCACCTGGCTGCCAGAGAGTCCCGGGGACCCTCCTCAGGAGAGTCCTCTGGAGACTTCAAAGGAGACTCCTAGAGAGACTCCCCTGAAGGACTGCCCAGAGGGTCCTCTCAAGGGTCCCCCGGAGACTCCTCGAGAGACTCCCCGGAAGGATCCCCTGACGGGTGCTCCGGAGAGTCTCCTGCTGAGCCCCAAGCGCATCCCCCTGGCCAGCTCCCCGGCCGCTCCCCAGCGTCATCTGCCCCGCACGGCCCAACTGGTGGAGGAGGCGCTGCGGAGGCAGCCCCGCGTGGTTTTGAGCCGCTTGCCGCTGCCGCCGGGCGTCACCTCCTGTCGGGTGGTGCCCAGATCAGGCAAGGCAGGCGGCAAGCAGGCCAAGCGCCCCGCGCCGGCCGGCACCCCCGAGACGCGAGAGACCTCCCCGCGGGACAACATGCCCCCCAAAAGGAAGAAGCTGGTGGTGTGCCGGGTGGCAAAACACTCCACAACCCTGTGGGAGGGGAAGCCGGACAGGGACGGCGTGGCTGCGGGCAGCAGCGGGCAGCAGGCGGGCAGCAGCGGGCAACAAGCGGGCGGCAGCAAGCGCAGGGCACCTGAGGACACCAATGTGCCCACCTGGGTGCTCCAGCCACGCAGAAGCCCTGGGGACGCCGCGGGGCAAAGCGCCCCGCACCTGCCGCCCGCCCGCCCAGCCCGCCCGCTGCTGATCGAGAAGGCGCGGAGCGTGGACCCCCGCCACATGCGACCCCAGGACAGGCTGCTGCGCAAAAAAGTCCAGGCCAAAACGCTGCAGGGGCCGAGGACGCCCCGCGCTGACCTGAGGGCGCACCTGCTGGACTCCATCCGGGGTTTCCACCCGCTGGGGCAAAGAGTGGCGGTGGTGGGGCCGGTGCGCCAACCGCCCGACCCGGAGCCCCAAGCTGGCCCCAGCGTGCCCCCCAGGGTGCCCAGGCCCCTGCCGGTGGCTCCGAGACCCAGCGCGGGGCCGGCTGCCTCGCAGCCCCCGGCTGATGGCAAGAAGGAGACGGCACCGGCGGCGGCATCGAGCAGCAAGGCGCGCACCGGGGCTGCTGCCAAGCCCAAGCAGCCGAGCTGGCTGCGCCTGTCACCCACGGGGGGCCAAACCCCACGGGAGGGGCTGCCACAGCAGCTGCGCATGCCGCCGCGGCTGCCGCGCCCTCCCGCCGACTCCGGGCCACCCCTCGGGCCCTGGAGTGGCCTCAGAGCTGCGCCCACCCCGCTGGAGGAGCAGGAGGAGTCGGTGCCCATCACCCCCGAGCAGCGGCCCGAGCGGGAGCGCCTGAAGAAGCTGGCCCAGGAGGAGCGGGAGCGGGCGGCCCTGCACATGTCACTGGGCCAGCTGCAGTTTTTTGTGCAGAGGGAGGCCGACATGGAGATAGCCGATGAGTACGGCTACCCGTAACCCAGCGGTCCAGCACGTCCCCCGTAGCATCCGCACGCAGAGGAGATCCGGAGGCAGAGACCTGCACCCACCCGCTCCAGCCCCAGCCCCAGCCCCAGCCCTCTCCCCGAGCCCTCTTCCTTGCTCAGTTCATTGAAAGAGTTGGGTGTTCGCTTCGCAGCGCCTCTCTCTGCCTGCAGTCATTTGCGCAGTGGGAGCGGCGGCGGGGGGAGTTAACGCTGCCCCTGCCCGCCCCGCGGGTGGCTGAGCTGGGCTGCAGATGGCCACCGAGAGGGTGGGTAGACGGGGCATCGCTCCGGGTGGCGGTCCCCTGGGGGAGAAACCACGTTGGTTAGCATCACCGCCGGGAGGCAGGAGGCCTCCATCCCTGCCCCAGTACCGCCATCACCGCCCCGGTGGCGGCATCACCATCGCTGCCCCAGCACCAGCCTCACTGCCGGCGACCTGGACCCGGCCCTGGCAAGGAGCCGCCGCCGCCCCGGGGGGCCAGACAGGGACTGGCTGAGCGCGCCAAACTCGGCTCGCACCTGGCCGGCGAGCGGGCATCGCTGGCCGGGGCTCGCACGCCGACATCCCGCAGCTGGCGCTGCACCGGCTGCCCAGCTCGCTCGGCCCCCTCTATGGCCTCGTCCACCGCTCCCTGCACCTCCTCCAGCAAAACCTCCTGCCCACAGGTGAGCCCCGAGCCGGTGCCACGAAAAAGTCGCAACCGGCCCGTGCCGACCGAGGCGAGAGGCTAGGACGCAAAGGACAGAATTACAGGGGCAAACGTTTTGTCGTGCCCATGCCGTGTCCCAGCCCAACTGGGGCACCCAGCGTGTGCCTTCGCGCAGGGTTCTTATACCCTTCAGTCGTTCAGGTACAAGGCGACTTGATTAATCCCTAGCACCCACGCTACCGATTCCCAATCATAGTCAACCTTTGCAAAGCAACTCCAGTTTTGCAGCATTCTTGCTGCTTGTCTATTGATCCAGGTGTCCCTGGAGTCACGCTTGCTAGAGTTCCTCATCCACGACGCCAGACGCTGCTGGGAGGCTTTCAAAGACGTGTCAGAGGGGCCAGGATGCTGGCGTTATCTTGGTTGACCTGGGCTATCCTTTACCACGGGAGCTCATCAGATCTACATCTCCATCTCTTCCCCCGGGGACCCCCCCAAGGGGACACCCCGCGGGCTCTCTTACGAAAAATCTCATTCCCTAACTATTGCTCCAATTCGGCTGGAGAGTAGGGAATTGGGTCAACTGCCCTAAGACAGACACACGGACGGATAGAGATACACGGAGTTGACATTGTATACTGGGCAGTCACGGTTCAGTCAGCACGACTAAAGGACCCCAGCTCACTGCAAGGAGGAGACGGACAGCCCCCACCCTGAAGAAGACAGGATACCCCTGGATTGCCCAGAGCACGCCAGCAGCCCAACCCCTCCGACACCTCTGGGAAAGCCTGCCCTTCTCTGGCATCAGAGATAAGCAACTGCAGCAAGACCCACTCCAAGGACGTCTAGATGAAGAAAGAAGCAGATGGATGACGCTGCCAGAGGATTAGAGTGGCTGTGCAAAACAGGAGCGCCTGCGCGCGTGTGTGCGTGTGTGTGAAGTAGCGCTTGGACAAACTGCGTTGGCATTCGCGGTGCCCCACTTTGAACGGCACAGCTCATGCGCTGAAAAGGCAAGAATTCCTCCTGTAATGCTATACTTTGCATCCCAGCCTCTCTCCTCGGTCGGCACGGGCCGGTTGCCAAGTTTTCCTGACAGCTCCCCGTCACGGCCGCATGGCACCGGCACCGGCACCGGTTCCACCACAGCTGGGAGCAGCTGTTGGCCGCCCCCGCTCCCGCCCCGGGGCACAGAGGGGAGGACAAAACCAACCCAAAAGCACCCCATCCCCACCACCGGGGCGGCATGGGGCAGCACACACACGTCCTCCTCGCGGGGCCACCGGTGCCGGCCCCATCCCTTCCCCTTGGACAGGAAATTCACCTCCCCGCAACAATCGTGCTTGGGATGGCAAATGGTGGGGATGGGAAACGGTTGGGAGAGGAAACCACCACGGGGCGGAGAAATCGTCGTCGGGATGGGAAACCATCATCGGGATGGCAAGTCGTCGTTGGCATGGGAAACCGTCGTGGGGATGGGACAGCACCGTTGGGATGGGAAATGCGCATTGAGGACAGGAAATCATCAGCAGGATGGGAAATCATTGAGATGGGAAGTTGTTGCGGTATGAAAAATCAAACCATCGCAAGGCTGGCTGAAGCAGGTGCTGGCGGAATGATCGCCATGGGGATGGTGCCTCCAGCACGCTGTTTGCCCCAAACAAAGCCCACACCGACCGACCGCCATGGCAGGTACAGCAGCAGGCTCCCGCTCCTCGTGGTGCTCCTGCCCTCCGGGTAACCCCCCCAACCGGCTCTGCCCGCCAATCTCTCACCCCATCACCGCTCTTTGCTTCCCCCAACAGAGAGGTTCCCCCTCCGGCTGCCGATGGCGTCCGAGGTGCCCGGCGTGAGCTTCACTGCCCCGGCCATGCCGCCACGGGTCACTGCTGGCGTGCTGCCCTCTGTCCCGGGGCTGCCGGTGTCCTGTGAGCCTGCCCAGGTCCACACCGTCACCTACCAGGTGGCGCAGGCCACCGTCTGGCAGGGGGTGCCAGGGCCCCTGAGGGTCCCGGGGCAGGTGGTGCAGCTCCCCCCCGGGGTGCCTCTTCCCCCCGGGGTGCAGCTCCCCCACGGGGTGCCGCTTCCCCCAGGGGTGCAGCTCCCCCCCGGGGTGCAGCTCCCTTGCGGGGTGCCTCTTCCCCCTGTGGTGCAGCTCCCACACGGGGTGCAGCTCCCACACGGGGTGCAGCTCCCCCACAGGGTGCCGCTTCCCGCCGTGGGGGAGCTCCCCCCCGGGGTGCAACTCCCCTCCGGGGTGCCTCTTCCCCCCATGGTGCAGCTCCCCCGCGGGGTGCCTCTTCCCCCCGGGGTGCAGCTCCCCCACGGGGTGCAGCTCCCCGCCATGGCTGCTCCCTCTCCCCCTGCCTACGCCTGGGGGCAGCAGGCTGTGATGGGGACGCTGGTGTCCCACCAGCCGATGGGGCTGGGGCCGTGGGCCTTGGTCCAGGGGGAGCCCCTGTACCCCACGGGCTCCTCCGTGCTGCACGTCCCTGCCCACCCCGGCCCGCCGCCACCCCACCGCCCTGCGGCTCAGCATTGGGTGCAGGGCCCCGCTGTGCTCCGCACCCTGCCCCGCAGCGCCCAGAAGCCGTCGGAGGCCTTTAAGAAGGACGCGGCGGCCATCGAGGACGGCGACCCAGCTGCCAGCCCCCACCAGCCTGCCCTGCCTCCGCCGACTGGCAGAACCACAACGAAGCCCAAAGGTGAGGCTTGGGGGTGGCAGAGCCCGTGGGTGGGCGGCGCGCGCCCGCGAAAGCTTGCATCGCCCCGGGGTTGGTTTGGCTTTGTTCGCTTTTTCAGCAGTGGCGACCACCCCGGCGGCCCCGCAGAAGCCCGTGCACCTGCCCGAGCAGGGGCCAGACACCTTTGCCGAGGCCCTTCCTCAGCAGGCAGGAGACACCAACGTCAACGCCACGCTCGCCTGGCTCAACACCACGGACGGCACGGGCGCCGTCCCCGACGTCCCCGACAGCCCCAGCTTGACCGCCTTCGTCCACCAGCTCCCTGACCTCTCTGAGTACGTGGCAAAGGGCGGCTGCCCCAAGGAGCGAGCGGTGGCGGCAGGGCTGGGGGACAGCGAGGACACCGTCCCCGACGTCCCCAGCTTGAGCACCTCCCTCAACAAGCTCCCTGACCTCTCCGAGTACAGGCCAGAGGGCGTCTGCACCGAGGAGCGAGCGGCGGCAGCCATGCTGGGGGACGCCGACGCCTCCTGGCGGGGGGTGGCGACGGCCCCCTTGCTGGACCCCCAGAGGAAGCAGGGCGGGGTGCCGACGGTCCTCCCCACCTGGCTGCCAGAGAGTCCCGGGGACCCTCCTCAGGAGAGTCCTCTGGAGACTTCAAAGGAGACTCCTAGAGAGACTCCCCTGAAGGACTGCCCAGAGGGTCCTCTCAAGGGTCCCCCGGAGACTCTTCGAGAGACTCCCTGGAAGGATCCCCTGATGGGTGCTCCGGAGAGTCTCCTGCTGAGCCCCAAGCGCATCCCCCTGGCCAGCTCCCCGGCCGCTCCCCAGCGTCATCTGCCCCGCACAGCCCAACTGGTGGAGGAGGCGCTGCGGAGGCAGCCCCGCGTGGTTTTGAGCCGCTTGCCGCTGCCGCCGGGCGTCACCTCCTGTCGGGTGGTGCCCAGATCAGGCAAGGCAGGCGGCAAGCAGGCCAAGCGCCCCGCGCCGGCTGGCACCCCCGAGACGCGAGAGACCTCCCCGTGGGACAACATGCCCCCCAAAAAGAAGAAGCTGGTGGTGTGCCGGGTGGCAAAACACTCCACAACCCTGTGGGAGGGGAAGCCGGACAGGGACGGCGTGGCTGCGGGCAGCAGCGGGCAGCAGGCGGGCAGCAGCGGGCAACAAGCGGGCGGCAGCAAGCGCAGGGCACCTGAGGACACCAATGTGCCCACCTGGGTGCTCCAGCCACGCAGAAGCCCTGGGGACGCCGCGGGGCAAAGCGCCCCGCGCCCGCCGCCCGCCCGCCCAGCCCGCCCGCTGCTGATCGAGAAGGCGCGGAGCGTGGACCCCCGCCACATGCGACCCCAGGACAGGCTGCTGCGCAAAAAAGTCCAGGCCAAAACACTGCAGGGGCCAAGGACGCCCCGCGCTGACCTGAGGGCGCACCTGCTGGACTCCATCCGGGGTTTCCACCCGCTGGGGCAAAGAGTGGCGGTGGTGGGGCCGGTGCGCCAACCGCCCGACCCGGAGCCCCAAGCTGGCCCCAGCGTGCCCCCCAGGGTGCCCAGGCCCCTGCCGGCGGCTCCGAGACCCAGCGCGGGGCCGGCTGCCTCGCAGCCCCCGGCTGATGGCAAGAAGGAGACGGCACCGGCGGCGGCATCGAGCAGCAAGGCGCGCACCGGGGCTGCCGCCAAGCCCAAGCAGCCGAGCTGGCTGCGCCTGTCACCCACGGGGGGCCAAACCCCACGGGAGGGGCTGCCACAGCAGCTGCGCATGCCGCCGCGGCTGCCGCGCCCTCCCGCCGACTCCGGGCCACCCCTCGGGCCCTGGAGTGGCCTCAGAGCTGCGCCCACCCTGCTGGAGGAGCAGGAGGAGTCGGTGCCCATCACCCCCGAGCAGCGGCCCGAGCGGGAGCGCCTGAAGAAGCTGGCCCAGGAGGAGCGGGAGCGGGCGGCCCTGCACATGTCACTGGGCCAGCTGCAGTTTTTTGTGCAGAGGGAGGCCGACATGGAGATAGCCGACGAGTACGGCTACCCGTAACCCAGCGGTCCAGCACGTCCCCCGTAGCACCCGCACACAGAGGAGATCCGGAGGCAGAGACCTGCACCCACCCGCTCCAGCCCCAGCCCCAGCCCCAGCCCCAGCCCTCTCCCCGAGCCCTCTTCCTTGCTCAGTTCATTGAAAGAGTTGGGTGTTCGCTTCGCAGCGCCTCTCTCTGCCTGCAGTCATTTGCGCAGTGGGAGCGGGGGCAGGGGGACTTAACGCTGCCCCTGCCCGCCCCGCGGGTGGCTGAGCTGGGCTGCAGATGGCCACCGAGAGGGTGGGTAGACGGGGCATCGCTCCGGGTGGCGGGCGCCTGGGGGAGAAACCACGTTGGTCAGCATCACCGCCGGGAGGCAGGAGGCCTCCATCCCTGCCCCAGTACCGCCCCGGTGGCGGCATCACCATCGCTGCCCCAGCACCAGCCTCACTGCCGGCGACCTGGACCCGGCCCTGGCAAGGAGCCGCCGCCGCCCCGGGGGGCCAGACAGGGACTGGCTGAGCGCGCCAAACTCGGCTCGCACCTGGCCGGCGAGAGGACATCGCTGGCCGGGGCTCGCACGCCGACATCCCGCAGCTGGCGCTGCACCGGCTGCCCAGCTCGCTCGGCCCCCTCTACGGCCTCGTCCGCCGCTGCCTGCACCTCCTCCAGCAAAACCTCCTGCCCACAGGTGAGCCCCGAGCCGGTGCCACGAAAAAGTCGCAACTGGCCTGTGCCCACCGAGGCGAGAGGCTAGGACGCAAAGGACAGAATTACAGGGGCAAACGTTTTGTCGTGCCCATGCCGTGTCCCAGCCCAATTGGGGCACCCTGCATGTGCCTTCGCGCAGGGTTCTTATACCCTTCAGTTGTTCAGGTACAAGGCGACTGGAGAAGCTGGCTACCCATGGCTTGGACGGGCGTACTCTGCGCTGGGTAGGAAACTGGCTGGATGGCCGGGCCCAAAGAGTTGTGGTGAATGGAGTTAAATCCGGTTGGTGGCCGGTCACAAGTGGTGTTCCCCAGGGCTCAGTATTGGGGCCAGTTCTGTTCAATATCTTTATCAGTGATCTGGACGAGGGGATTGAGTGCACCCTCAGTAAGTTTGCAGATGACACCAAATTGGGAGGGAGTGTTGATCTGCTGGAGGGCAGGCAGGCACTACAGCGGGACCTGGACAGGGTGGATCGATGGGCCGAGGCCAATGGTATGAGATTCAACAAGGCCAAGTGCCGGGTCCTGCACTTGGGTCACAACAACCCCAGGCAACGCTACAGGCTTGGGGAGGAGTGGCTGGGAAGCTGCCTGGTGGAAAAGGACCTGGGGGTGTTGGTTGACGGCCGGCTGAAGATGAGCCAGCAGTGTGCCCAGGTGGCCAAGAAGGCCAACGGCATCCTGGCCTGTATCAGAAATAGTGTGGCCAGCAGGACTAAGGAAGTGATTGTCCCCCTGTACTCGGCCCTGGTGAGGCCGCACCTTGAGTACTGTGTTCAGTTTTGGTCCCCTCACTACAAGAAAGACATTGAAGTGCTGGAGGGTGTCCAGAGATGGGCAACGAAGCTGGTGAAGGGTCTGGAACACAAGTCCTATGAGGAGCGGCTGAGGGAACGGGGGATGTTTAGCCTGGAGAAAAGGAGGCTGAGGGGAGACCTTATTGCTCTCTGCAACTACCTGAAAGGAGGTTGTAGAGAGATGGCGGTCAGACTCTTCTCCCTAGTAACAAGTGATAGGACAAGAGGAAATGGCCTCAAGTTGCGCCAGGGGAGGTTTAGATTGGACATTCGCAAAAATTTCTTCACCGAAAGGGTTGTCGGGCATTGGAACAGGCTGCCCAGGGAAGTGGTGGAGTCCCCATCTCTGGGGGTATTCAAAAGACATTTAGATGAGGCCCTAAGGGATATGATTTAGTGGGGGACTTGGTAGTGATAGGTTAATGGTTGGACCAGATGATCTCGGAGGTCTCTTCCAACCAGAACAATCCTATGATTCTATTCTATGATTCTATGACTTGATTAATCCCTAGCACCCACGCTACCGATTCCCAATCATAGTCAACCTTTGCAAAGCAACTCCAGTTTTGCAGCATTCTTGCTGCTTGTCTATTGATCCAGGTGTCCCTGGAGTCACGCTTGCTAGAGTTCCTCATCTACGACGCCAGACGATGCTGGGAGGCTTTCAAAGACGTGTCAGAGGGGCCAGGATGCTGGCGTTATCTTGGTTGACCTGGGCTATCCTTTACCACGGGAGCTCATCAGATCTACATCTCCACCTCTTCCCCCGGGGAACCCCCCAAGGGGACACCCCGCGGGCTCTCTTACGAAAAATCTCATTCCCTAACTATTGCTCCAATTCGGCTTGAGAGTAGGGAATTGCCCTAAGACAGACAGACGGACGGATAGAGATACACGGAGTTGACATTGTATACTGGGCAGTCACGGTTCAGTCAGCACGACTAAAGGACCCCAGCTCACTGCAAGGAGGAGACGGACAGCCCCCACCCTGAAGAAGACAGGATACCCCTGGATTGCCCAGAGCACGCCAGCAGCCCAACCCCTCCAACACCTCTGGGAAAGCCTGCCCTTCTCTGGCATCAGAGATAAGCAACTGCAGCAAGACCCACTCCAAGGACGTCTAGATGAAGAAAGAAGCAGATGGATGACGCTGCCAGAGAATTAGAGTTGCTGTGCAAAACAGGAGCGCCTGCGCGTGTCTGTGCGTGTGTGTGAAGTAGCGATTGGACAAACTGCGTTGGCATTCGCGGTGCCCCACTTTGAATGGCACAGCTCATGCGCTGAAAAGGCAAGAATTCCTCCTGTAATGCTATACTTTGCATCCCAGCCTCTCTCCTCGGTCGGCACGGGCCGGTTGCCAAGTTTTCCTGACAGCTCCCCGTCACGGCCGCACGGCACCGGCACTGGCACCGGTTCCACCACAGCTGGGAGCAGCTGTTGGCCGCCCCCGCTCCCTCCCCGGGGCATAGAGGGGAGGACAAAACCAACCCAAAAGCACCCCATCCCCACCACCGGGGCGGCATGGGGCAGCACACACACGTCCTCCTCGCGGGGCCACCGGTGCCGGCCCCATCCCTTCCCCTTGGACAGGAAATTCACCTCCCCGCAACAATCGTGCTTGGGATGGCAAATGGTGGGGATGAGAAACGGTTGGGAGAGGAAACCATCACGGGGCGGAGAAATCGTCGTCGGGATGGGAAACCATCATCGGGATGGCAAGTCGTCGTTGGCGTGGGAAACCGTCGTGGGGATGGGACACCACCGTTGGGATGGGAAATGCGCATTGAGGACAGGAAATCATCAGCAGGATGGGAAATCATTGAGATGGGAAGTTGTTGCGGTATGAAAAATCAAACCATCGCAAGGCTGGCTGAAGCAGGTGCTGGCGGAATGATCGCCATGGGGATGGTGCCTCCAGCACGCTGTTTGCCCCAAACAAAGCCCACACCGACCGAGCGCCATGGCAGGTACAGCAGCAGGCTCCCGCTCCTCGTGGTGCTCCTGCCCTCCGGGTAACCCCCCCAACCGGCTCTGCCCGCCAATCTCTCACCCCATCACCGCTCTTTGCTTCCCCCAACAGAGAGGTTCCCTCTCCGGCTGCCGATGGCGTCCGAGGTGCCCGGCGTGAGCTTCACCGCCCCGGCCATGCCGCCACGGGTCACTGCTGGCGTGCTGCCCTCTGTCCCGGGGCTGCCGGTGTCCTGTGAGCCTGCCCAGGTCCACACCGTCACCTACCAGGTGGCGCAGGCCACTGTCTGGCAGGGGGTGCCAGGGCCCCTGAGGGTCCCGGGGCAGGTGGTGCAGCTCCCCCCCGGGGTGCCTCTTCCCCCCGGGGTGCAGCTCCCCCACGGGGTGCCGCTTCCCCCAGGGGTGCAGCTCCCCCCCGGGGTGCAGCTCCCTTGCGGGGTGCCTCTTCCCCCTGTGGTGCAGCTCCCACACGGGGTGCAGCTCCCACACGGGGTGCCGCTTCCCCCTGGGGTGCAGCTCCCCCGCGGGGTGCCTCTTCCCCCCGGGGTGCAGCTCCCCCACGGGGTGCAGCTCCCCGCCATGGCTGCTCCCTCTCCCCCTGCCTACGCCTGGGGGCAGCAGGCTGTGATGGGGACGCTGGTGTCCCACCAGCCGATGGGGCTGGGGCCGTGGGCCTTGGTCCAGGGGGAGCCCCTGTACCCCACGGGCTCCTCTGTGCTGCACATCCCTGACCACCCCGGCCCGCCGCCACCCCACCGCCCTGCGGCTCAGCATTGGGTGCAGGGCCCCGCTGTGCTCCGCACCCTGCCCCGCAGCGCCCAGAAGCCGTCGGAGGCCTTTAAGAAGGACGCGGCGGCCATCGAGGACGGCGACCCAGCTGCCAGCCCCCACCAGCCTGCCCTGCCTCCGCCGACTGGCAGAACCACAATGAAGCCCAAAGGTGAGGCTTGGGGGTGGCAGAGCCCGTGGGTGGGCGGCCCGCGCCCGCGAAAGCTTGCATCGCCCCGGGGTTGGTTTGGCTTTGTTCGCTTTTTCAGCAGTGGCGACCACCCCGGCGGCCCCGCAGAAGCCCGTGCACCTGCCCGAGCAGGGGCCAGACACCTTTGCCGAGGCCCTTCCTCAGCAGGCAGGAGACACCAACGTCAACGCCACGCTCGCCTGGCTCAACACCACGGACGGCACGGGCGCCGTCCCCGACGTCCCCGACAGCCCCAGCTTGACCGCCTTCGTCCACCAGCTCCCTGACCTCTCTGAGTACGTGGCAAAGGGCGGCTGCCCCAAGGAGCGAGCGGTGGCGGCAGGGCTGGGGGACAGCGAGGACACCGTCCCCGACGTCCCCAGCTTGAGCACCTCCCTCAACAAGCTCCCTGACCTCTCCGAGTACAGGCCAGAGGGCGTCTGCACCGAGGAGCGAGCGGCGGCAGCCATGCTGGGGGACGCCGACGCCTCCTGGCGGGGGGTGGCGACGGCCCCCTTGCTGGACCCCCAGAGGAAGCAGGGCGGGGGTGCCGACGGTCCTCCCCACCTGGCTGCCAGAGAGTCCCGGGGACCCTCCTCAGGAGAGTCCTCTGGAGACTTCAAAGGAGACTCCTAGAGAGACTCCCCTGAAGGACTGCCCAGAGGGTCCTCTCAAGGGTCCCCCGGAGACTCCTCGAGAGACTCCCCGGAAGGATCCCCTGACGGGTGCTCCGGAGAGTCTCCTGCTGAGCCCCAAGCGCATCCCCCTGGCCAGCTCCCCGGCCGCTCCCCAGCGTCATCTGCCCCGCACGGCCCAACTGGTGGAGGAGGCGCTGCGGAGGCAGCCCCGCGTGGTTTTGAGCCGCTTGCCGCTGCCGCCGGGCGTCACCTCCTGTCGGGTGGTGCCCAGATCAGGCAAGGCAGGCGGCAAGCAGGCCAAGCGCCCCGCGCCGGCCGGCACCCCCGAGACGCGAGAGACCTCCCCGCGGGACAACATGCCCCCCAAAAAGAAGAAGCTGGTGGTGTGCCGGGTGGCAAAACACTCCACAACCCTGTGGGAGGGGAAGCCGGACAGGGACGGCGTGGCTGCGGGCAGCAGCGGGCAGCAGGCAGGCAGCAGCGGGCAACAAGCGGGCGGCAGCAAGCGCAGGGCACCTGAGGACGCCAATGTGCCCACCTGGGTACTCCAGCCACGCAGAAGCCCTGGGGACGCCGCGGGGCAAAGCGCCCCGCGCCCGCCGCCCGCCCGCCCAGCCCGCCCGCTGCTGATCGAGAAGGCGCGGAGCGTGGACCCCCGCCACATGCGACCCCAGGACAGGCTGCTGCGCAAAAAAGTCCAGGCCAAAACGCTGCAGGGGCCGAGGACGCCCCGCGCTGACCTGAGGGCGCACCTGCTGGACTCCATCCGGGGTTTCCACCCGCTGGGGCAAAGAGTGGCGGTGGTGGGGCCGGTGCGCCAACCGCCCGACCCGGAGCCCCAAGCTGGCCCCAGCGTGCCCCCCAGGGTGCCCAGGCCCCTGCCGGCGGCTCCGAGACCCAGCGCGGGGCCGGCTGCCTCGCAGCCCCCGGCTGATGGCAAGAAGGAGACGGCACCGGCGGCGGCATCGAGCAGCAAGGCGCGCACCGGGGCTGCCGCCAAGCCCAAGCAGCCGAGCTGGCTGCGCCTGTCACCCACGGGGGGCCAAACCCCACGGGAGGGGCTGCCACAGCAGCTGCGCATGCCGCCGCGGCTGCCGCGCCCTCCCGCCGACTCCGGGCCACCCCTCGGGCCCTGGAGTGGCCTCAGAGCTGCGCCCACCCCGCTGGAGGAGCAGGAGGAGTCGGTGCCCATCACCCCCGAGCAGCGGCCCGAGCGGGAGCGCCTGAAGAAGCTGGCCCAGGAGGAGCGGGAGCGGGCGGCCCTGCACATGTCACTGGGCCAGCTGCAGTTTTTTGTGCAGAGGGAGGCCGACATGGAGATAGCCGACGAGTACGGCTACCCGTAACCCAGCGGTCCAGCACGTCCCCCGTAGCACCCGCACGCAGAGGAGATCCGGAGGCAGAGACCTGCACCCACCCGCTCCAGCCCCAGCCCCAGCCCCAGCCCTCTCCCCGAGCCCTCTTCCTTGCTCAGTTCATTGAAAGAGTTGGGTGTTCGCTTCGCAGCGCCTCTCTCTGCCTGCAGTCATTTGCGCAGTGGGAGCGGGGGCGGGGGGAGTTAACGCTGCCCCTGCCCGCCCCGCGGGTGGCTGAGCTGGGCTGCAGATGGCCACCGAGAGGGTGGGTAGACGGGGCATCGCTCCGGGTGGCGGTCCCCTGGGGGAGAAACCACGTTGGTTAGCATCACCGCCGGGAGGCAGGAGGCCTCCATCCCTGCCCCAGTACCGCCATCACCGCCCCGGTGGCGGCATCACCATCGCTGCCCCAGCACCAGCCTCACTGCCGGCGACCTGGACCCGGCCCTGGCAAGGAGCCGCCGCCGCCCCGGGGGGCCAGACAGGGACTGGCTGAGCGCGCCAAACTCGGCTCGCACCTGGCCGGCGAGCGGGCATCGCTGGCCGGGGCTCGCACGCCGACATCCCGCAGCTGGCGCTGCACCGGCTGCCCAGCTCGCTCGGCCCCCTCTACGGCCTCGTCCGCCGCTCCCTGCACCTCCTCCAGCAAAACCTCCTGCCCACAGGTGAGCCCCGAGCCGGTGCCACGAAAAAGTTGCAACCGGCCCGTGCCGACCGAGGCGAGAGGCTAGGACGCAAAGGACAGAATTACAGGGGCAAACGTTTTGTCGTGCCCATGCCGTGTCCCAGCCCAACTGGGGCACCCAGCGTGTGCCTTCGCGCAGGGTTCTTATACCCTTCAGTCGTTCAGGTACAAGGCGACTTGATTAATCCCTAGCACCCACGCTACCGATTCCCAATCATAGTCAACCTTTGCAAAGCAACTCCAGTTTTGCAGCATTCTTGCTGCTTGTCTATTGATCCAGGTGTCCCTGGAGTCACGCTTGCTAGAGTTCCTCATCCACGACGCCAGACGCTGCTGGGAGGCTTTCAAAGACGTGTCAGAGGGGCCAGGATGCTGGCGTTATCTTGGTTGACCTGGGCTATCCTTTACCACGGGAGCTCATCAGATCTACATCTCCATCTCTTCCCCCGGGGACCCCCCCAAGGGGACACCCCGCGGGCTCTCTTACGAAAAATCTCATTCCCTAACTATTGCTCCAATTCGGCTGGAGAGTAGGGAATTGGGTCAACTGCCCTAAGACAGACACACGGACGGATAGAGATACACGGAGTTGACATTGTATACTGGGCAGTCACGGTTCAGTCAGCACGACTAAAGGACCCCAGCTCACTGCAAGGAGGAGACGGACAGCCCCCACCCTGAAGAAGACAGGATACCCCTGGATTGCCCAGAGCACGCCAGCAGCCCAAGCCCTCCAACACCTCTGGGAAAGCCTGCCCTTCTCTGGCATCAGAGATAAGCAACTGCAGCAAGACCCACTCCAAGGACGTCTAGATGAAGAAAGAAGCAGATGGATGACGCTGCCAGAGGATTAGAGTTGCTGTGCAAAACAGGAGCGCCTGCGCGCGTGTGTGCGTGTGTGTGAAGTAGCGCTTGGACAAACTGCGTTGGCATTCGCGGTGCCCCACTTTGAACGGCACAGCTCATGCGCTGAAAAGGCAAGAATTCCTCCTGTAATGCTATACTTTGCATCCCAGCCTCTCTCCTCGGTCGGCACGGGCCGGTTGCCAAGTTTTCCTGACAGCTCCCCGTCACGGCCGCACGGCACCGGCAGCGGCACCGGTTCCACCACAGCTGGGAGCAGCTGTTGGCCGCCCCCGCTCCCGCCCCGGGGCACAGAGGGGAGGACAAAACCAACCCAAAAGCACCCCATCCCCACCACCGGGGCGGCATGGGGCAGCACACACACGTCCTCCTCGCAGGGCCACCGGTGCCAGCCCCATCCCTTCCCCTTGGACAGGAAATTCACCTCCCCGCAACAATCGTGCTTGGGATGGCAAATGGTGGGGATGGGAAACGGTTGGGAGAGGAAACCATCACGGGGCGGAGAAATCGTCGTCGGGATGGGAAACCATCATCGGGATGGCAAGTCGTCGTTGGCATGGGAAACCGTCGTGGGGATGGGACACCACCGTTGGGATGGGAAATGCGCATTGAGGACAGGAAATCATCAGCAGGATGGGAAATCATTGAGATGGGAAGTTGTTGCGGTATGAAAAATCAAACCATCGCAAGGCTGGCTGAAGCAGGTGCTGGCGGAATGATCGCCATGGGGATGGTGCCTCCAGCACGCTGTTTGCCCCAAACAAAGCCCACACCGACCGACCGCCATGGCAGGTACAGCAGCAGGCTCCCGCTCCTCGTGGTGCTCCTGCCCTCCGGGTAACCCCCCCAACCGGCTCTGCCCGCCAATCTCTCACCCCATCACCGCTCTTTGCTTCCCCCAACAGAGAGGTTCCCTCTCCGGCTGCCGATGGCGTCCGAGGTGCCCGGCGTGAGCTTCACCGCCCCGGCCATGCCGCCACGGGTCACTGCTGGCGTGCTGCCCTCTGTCCCGGGGCTGCCGGTGTCCTGTGAGCCTGCCCAGGTCCACACCGTCACCTACCAGGTGGCGCAGGCCACCGTCTGGCAGGGGGTGCCAGGGCCCCTGAGGGTCCCGGGACAGGTGGTGCAGCTCCCCCCCGGGGTGCAGCTCCCCTCCGGGGTGCCGCTTCCCCCCGTGGTGCAGCTCCCACACGGGGTGCAGCTCCCACACGGGGTGCCGCTTCCCCCTGGGGTGCAGCTCCCCCGCGGGGTGCCTCTTCCCCCCGGGTGCAGCTCCCCCACGGGGTGCAGCTCCCCGCCATGGCTGCTCCCTCTCCCCCTGCCTACGCCTGGGGGCAGCAGGCTGTGATGGGGACGCTGGTGCCCCACCAGCCCATGGGGCTGGGGCCGTGGGCCTTGGTCCAGGGGGAGCCCCTGTACCCCACGGGCTCCTCCGTGCTGCACGTCCCTGCCCGCCCCGGCCCGCCGCCACCCCGCCGCCCTGCGGCTCAGCATTGGGTGCAGGGCCCCGCTGTGCTCCGCACCCTGCCCCGCAGCGCCCAGAAGCCGTCGGAGGCCTTTAAGGACGCGGCGGCCATCGAGGATGGCGACCCAGCTGCCAGCCCCCACCAGCCTGCCCTGCCTCCGCCGACTGGCAGAACCACAACGAAGCCCAAAGGTGAGGCTTGGGGGTGGCAGAGCCCGTGGGTGGGCGGCCCGCGCCCGTGAAAGCTTGCATCGCCCCGGGGTTGGTTTGGCTTTGTTCGCTTTTTCAGCAGTGGCGACCACCCCGGCGGCCCCGCAGAAGCCCGTGCACCTGCCCGAGCAGGGGCCAGACACCTTTGCCGAGGCCCTTCCTCAGCAGGCAGGAGACACCAACGTCAACGCCACGCTCGCCTGGCTCAACACCACGGACGGCACGGGCGCCGTCCCCGACGTCCCCGACAGCCCCAGCTTGACCGCCTTCGTCCACCAGCTCCCTGACCTCTCTGAGTACGTGGCAAAGGGCGGCTGCCCCAAGGAGCGAGCGGTGGCGGCAGGGCTGGGGGACAGCGAGGACACCGTCCCCGACGTCCCCAGCTTGAGCACCTCCCTCAACAAGCTCCCTGACCTCTCCGAGTACAGGCCAGAGGGCGTCTGCACCGAGGAGCGAGTGGCGGCAGCCATGCTGGGGGACGCCGACGCCTCCTGGCGGGGGGTGGCGACGGCCCCCTTGCTGGACCCCCAGAGGAAGCAGGGCGGGGTGCCGACGGTCCTCCCCACCTGGCTGCCAGAGAGTCCCGGGGACCCTCCTCAGGAGAGTCCTCTGGAGACTTCAAAGGAGACTCCTAGAGAGACTCCCCTGAAAGACTGCCCAGAGGGTCCTCTCAGGGGTCCCCCGGAGACTCCTCGAGAGACTCCCCGGAAGGATCCCCTGACGGGTGCTCCGGAGAGTCTCCTGCTGAGCCCCAAGCGCATCCCCCTGGCCAGCTCCCCGGCCGCTCCCCAGCGTCATCTGCCCCGCACGGCCCAACTGGTGGAGGAGGCGCTGCGGAGGCAGCCCCGCGTGGTTTTGAGCCGCTTGCCGCTGCCGCCGGGCGTCACCTCCTGTCGGGTGGTGCCCAGATCAGGCAAGGCAGGCGGCAAGCAGGCCAAGCGCCCCGCGCCGGCCGGCACCCCCGAGACGCGAGAGACCTCCCCGCGGGACAACATGCCCCCCAAAAAGAAGAAGCTGGTGGTGTGCCGGGTGGCAAAACACTCCACAACCCTGTGGGAGGGGAAGCCGGACAGGGACGGCGTGGCTGCGGGCAGCAGCGGGCAGCAGGCGGGCAGCAGCGGGCAACAAGCGGGCGGCAGCAAGCGCAGGGCACCTGAGGACACCAATGTGCCCACCTGGGTGCTCCAGCCACGCAGAAGCCCTGGGGACGCCGCGGGGCAAAGCGCCCCGCGCCCGCCGCCCGCCCGCCCAGCCCGCCCGCTGCTGATCGAGAAGGCGCGGAGCGTGGACCCCCGCCACATGCGACCCCAGGACAGGCTGCTGCGCAAAAAAGTCCAGGCCAAAACGCTGCAGGGGCCAAGGACGCCCCGCGCTGACCTGAGGGCGCACCTGCTGGACTCCATCCGGGGTTTCCACCCGCTGGGGCAAAGAGTGGCGGTGGTGGGGCCGGTGCGCCAACCGCCCGACCCGGAGCCCCAAGCTGGCCCCAGCGTGCCCCCCAGGGTGCCCAGGCCCCTGCCGGCGGCTCCGAGACCCAGCGCGGGGCCGGCTGCCTCGCAGCCCCCGGCTGATGGCAAGAAGGAGACGGCACCGGCGGCAGCATCGAGCAGCAAGGCGCGCACCGGGGCTGCCGCCAAGCCCAAGCAGCCGAGCTGGCTGCGCCTGTCACCCACGGGGGGCCAAACCCCACGGGAGGGGCTGCCACAGCAGCTGCGCATGCCGCCGCGGCTGCCGCGCCCTCCCGCCGACTCCGGGCCACCCCTCGGGCCCTGGAGTGGCCTCAGAGCTGCGCCCACCCTGCTGGAGGAGCAGGAGGAGTCGGTGCCCATCACCCCCGAGCAGCGGCCCGAGCGGGAGCGCCTGAAGAAGCTGGCCCAGGAGGAGCGGGAGCGGGCGGCCCTGCACATGTCACTGGGCCAGCTGCAGTTTTTTGTGCAGAGGGAGGCCGACATGGAGATAGCCGACGAGTACGGCTACCCGTAACCCAGCGGTCCAGCACGTCCCCCGTAGCACCCGCACGCAGAGGAGATCCGGAGGCAGAGACCTGCACCCACCCGCTCCAGCCCCAGCCCCAGCCCCAGCCCTCTCCCCGAGCCCTCTTCCTTGCTCAGTTCATTGAAAGAGTTGGGTGTTCGCTTCGCAGCGCCTCTCTCTGCCTGCAGTCATTTGCGCAGTGGGAGCGGGGGCGGGGGGAGTTAACGCTGCCCCTGCCCGCCCCGCGGGTGGCTGAGCTGGGCTGCAGATGGCCACCGAGAGGGTGGGTAGACGGGGCATCGCTCCGGGTGGCGGTCCCCTGGGGGAGAAACCACGTTGGTTAGCATCACCGCCGGGAGGCAGGAGGCCTCCATCCCTGCCCCAGTACCGCCATCACCGCCCCGGTGGCGGCATCACCATCGCTGCCCCAGCACCAGCCTCACTGCCGGCGACCTGGACCCGGCCCTGGCAAGGAGCCGCCGCCGCCCCGGGGGGCCAGACAGGGACTGGCTGAGCGCGCCAAACTCGGCTCGCACCTGGCCGGCGAGCGGGCATCGCTGGCCGGGGCTCGCACGCCGACATCCCGCAGCTGGCGCTGCACCGGCTGCCCAGCTCGCTCGGCCCCCTCTACGGCCTCGTCCGCCGCTCCCTGCACCTCCTCCAGCAAAACCTCCTGCCCACAGGTGAGCCCCGAGCCGGTGCCACGAAAAAGTTGCAACCGGCCCGTGCCGACCGAGGCGAGAGGCTAGGACGCAAAGGACAGAATTACAGGGGCAAACGTTTTGTCGTGCCCATGCCGTGTCCCAGCCCAACTGGGGCACCCAGCGTGTGCCTTCGCGCAGGGTTCTTATACCCTTCAGTCGTTCAGGTACAAGGCGACTTGATTAATCCCTAGCACCCACGCTACCGATTCCCAATCATAGTCAACCTTTGCAAAGCAACTCCAGTTTTGCAGCATTCTTGCTGCTTGTCTATTGATCCCGGTGTCCCTGGAGTCACGCTTGCTAGAGTTCCTCATCCACGACGCCAGACGCTGCTGGGAGGCTTTCAAAGACGTGTCAGAGGGGCCAGGATGCTGGCGTTATCTTGGTTGACCTGGGCTATCCTTTACCACGGGAGCTCATCAGATCTACATCTCCATCTCTTCCCCCGGGGACCCCCCCAAGGGGACACCCCGCGGGCTCTCTTACGAAAAATCTCATTCCCTAACTATTGCTCCAATTCGGCTGGAGAGTAGGGAATTGGGTCAACTGCCCTAAGACAGACACACGGACGGATAGAGATACACGGAGTTGACATTGTATACTGGGCAGTCACGGTTCAGTCAGCACGACTAAAGGACCCCAGCTCACTGCAAGGAGGAGACGGACAGCCCCCACCCTGAAGAAGACAGGATACCCCTGGATTGCCCAGAGCACGCCAGCAGCCCAACCCCTCCGACACCTCTGGGAAAGCCTGCCCTTCTCTGGCATCAGAGATAAGCAACTGCAGCAAGACCCACTCCAAGGACGTCTAGATGAAGAAAGAAGCAGATGGATGACGCTGCCAGAGGATTAGAGTTGCTGTGCAAAACAGGAGCGCCTGCGCGCGTGTGTGCGTGTGTGTGAAGTAGCGCTTGGACAAACTGCGTTGGCATTCGCGGTGCCCCACTTTGAACGGCACAGCTCATGCGCTGAAAAGGCAAGAATTCCTCCTGTAATGCTATACTTTGCATCCCAGCCTCTCTCCTCGGTCGGCACGGGCCGGTTGCCAAGTTTTCCTGACAGCTCCCCGTCACGGCCGCACGGCAGCGGCACCGGTTCCACCACAGCTGGGAGCAGCTGTTGGCCGCCCCCGCTCCCTCCCCGGGGCACAGAGGGGAGGACAAAACCAACCCAAAAGCACCCCATCCCCACCACCGGGGCGGAATGGGGCAGCACACACACGTCCTCCTCGCGGGGCCACCGGTGCCGGCCCCATCCCTTCCCCTTGGACAGGAAATTCACCTCCCCGCAACAATCGTGCTTGGGATGGCAAATGGTGGGGATGGGAAACGGTTGGGAGAGGAAACCATCACGGGGCGGAGAAATCGTCGTCGGGATGGGAAACCATCATCGGGATGGCAAGTCGTCGTTGGCGTGGGAAACCGTCGTGGGGATGGGACACCACCGTTGGCATGGGAAATGCGCATTGAGGACAGGAAATCATCAGCAGGATGGGAAATCATTGAGATGGGAAGTTGTTGCGGTATGAAAAATCAAACCATCGCAAGGCTGGCTGAAGCAGGTGCTGGCGGAATGATCGCCATGGGGATGGTGCCTCCAGCACGCTGTTTGCCCCAAACAAAGCCCACACCGACCGACCGCCATGGCAGGTACAGCAGCAGGCTCCCGCTCCTCGTGGTGCTCCTGCCCTCCGGGTAACCCCCCCAACCGGCTCTGCCCGCCAATCTCTCACCCCATCACCGCTCTTTGCTTCCCCCAACAGAGAGGTTCCCTCTCCGGCTGCCGATGGCGTCCGAGGTGCCCGGCGTGAGCTTCACCGCCCCGGCCATGCCGCCACGGGTCACTGCTGGCGTGCTGCCCTCTGTCCCGGGGCTGCCGGTGTCCTGTGAGCCTGCCCAGGTCCACACCGTCACCTACCAGGTGGCGCAGGCCACCGTCTGGCAGGGGGTGCCAGGGCCCCTGAGGGTCCCGGGGCAGGTGGTGCAGCTCCCCCCCGGGGTGCCTCTTCCCCCCGGGGTGCAGCTCCCCCACGGGGTGCCGCTTCCCGCCGTGGTGCAGCTCCCCCCCGGGGTGCAGCTCCCTTGCGGGGTGCCTCTTCCCCCCGTGGTGCAGCTCCCACACGGGGTGCAGCTCCCACACAGGGTGCCGCTTCCCCCTGGGGTGCAGCTCCCCCGCGGGGTGCCTCTTCCCCCCGGGGTGCAGCTCCCCCACGGGGTGCAGCTCCCCGCCATGGCTGCTCCCTCTCCCCCTGCCTACGCCTGGGGGCAGCAGGCTGTGATGGGGACGCTGGTGCCCCACCAGCCCATGGGGCTGGGGCCGTGGGCCTTGGTCCAGGGGGAGCCCCTGTACCCCACGGGCTCCTCCGTGCTGCACATCCCTGCCCACCCCGGCCCGCCGCCACCCCACCGCCCTGCGGCTCAGCATTGGGTGCAGGGCCCCGCTGTGCTCCGCACCCTGCCCCGCAGCGCCCAGAAGCCGTCGGAGGCCTTTAAGAAGGACGCGGCGGCCATCGAGGATGGCGACCCAGCTGCCAGCCCCCACCAGCCTGCCCTGCCTCCGCCGACTGGCAGAACCACAACAAAGCCCAAAGGTGAGGCTTGGGGGTGGCAGAGCCCGTGGGTGGGCGGCCCGCGCCCGCGAAAGCTTGCATCGCCCCGGGGTTGGTTTGGCTTTGTTCGCTTTTTCAGCAGTGGCGACCACCCCGGCGGCCCCGCAGAAGCCCGTGCACCTGCCCGAGCAGGGGCCAGACACCTTTGCCGAGGCCCTTCCTCAGCAGGCAGGAGACACCAACGTCAACGCCACGCTCGCCTGGCTCAACACCACGGACGGCACGGGCGCCGTCCCCGACGTCCCCGACAGCCCCAGCTTGACCGCCTTCGTCCACCAGCTCCCTGACCTCTCTGAGTACATGGCAAAGGGCGGCTGCCCCAAGGAGCGAGCGGTGGCGGCAGGGCTGGGGGACAGCGAGGACACCGTCCCCGACGTCCCCAGCTTGAGCACCTCCCTCAACAAGCTCCCTGACCTCTCCGACTACAGGCCAGAGGGCGTCTGCACCGAGGAGCGAGCGGCGGCAGCCATGCTGGGGGACGCCGACGCCTCCTGGCGGGGGGTGGCGACGGCCCCCTTGCTGGACCCCCAGAGGAAGCAGGGCGGGGTGCCGACGGTCCTCCCCACCTGGCTGCCAGAGAGTCCCGGGGACCCTCCTCAGGAGAGTCCTCTGGAGACTTCAAAGGAGACTCCTAGAGAGACTCCCCTGAAGGACTGCCCAGAGGGTCCTCTCAAGGGTCCCCCGGAGACTCCTCGAGAGACTCCCCGGAAGGATCCCCTGACGGGTGCTCCGGAGAGTCTCCTGCTGAGCCCCAAGCGCATCCCCCTGGCCAGCTCCCCGGCCGCTCCCCAGCGTCATCTGCCCCGCACGGCCCAACTGGTGGAGGAGGCGCTGCGGAGGCAGCCCCGCGTGGTTTTGAGCCGCTTGCCACTGCCGCCGGGCGTCACCTCCTGTCGGGTGGTGCCCAGATCAGGCAAGGCAGGCGGCAAGCAGGCCAAGCGCCCCACGCCGGCCGGCACCCCTGAGACGCGAGAGACCTCCCCGCGGGACAACATGCCCCCCAAAAAGAAGAAGCTGGTGGTGTGCCGGGTGGCAAAACACTCCACAACCCTGTGGGAGGGGAAGCCGGACAGGGACGGCGTGGCTGCGGGCAGCAGCGGGCAGCAGGCGGGCAGCAGCAGGCAACAAGCGGGCGGCAGCAAGCGCAGGGCACCTGAGGACACCAATGTGCCCACCTGGGTGCTCCAGCCACGCAGAAGCCCTGGGGACGCCGCGGGGCAAAGCACCCCGCGCCCGCCGCCCGCCCGCCCAGCCCGCCCGCTGCTGATCGAGAAGGCGCGGAGCGTGGACCCCCGCCACATGCGACCCCAGGACAGGCTGCTGCGCAAAAAAGTCCAGGCCAAAACGCTGCAGGGGCCGAGGACGCCCCGCGCTGACCTGAGGGCGCACCTGCTGGACTCCATCCGGGGTTTCCACCCGCTGGGGCAAAGAGTGGCGGTGGTGGGGCCGGTGCGCCAACCGCCCGACCCGGAGCCCCAAGCTGGCCCCAGCGTGCCCCCCAGGGTGCCCAGGCCCCTGCCGGCGGCTCCGAGACCCAGCGCGGGGCCGGCTGCCTCGCAGCCCCCGGCTGATGGCAAGAAGGAGACGGCACCGGCGGCGGCATCGAGCAGCAAGGCGCGCACCGGGGCTGCCGCCAAGCCCAAGCAGCCGAGCTGGCTGCGCCTGTCACCCACGGGGGGCCAAACCCCACGGGAGGGGCTGCCACAGCAGCTGCGCATGCCGCCGCGGCTGCCGCGCCCTCCCGCCGACTCCGGGCCACCCCTCGGGCCCTGGAGTGGCCTCAGAGCTGCGCCCACCCCGCTGGAGGAGCAGGAGGAGTCGGTGCCCATCACCCCCGAGCAGCGGCCCGAGCGGGAGCGCCTGAAGAAGCTGGCCCAGGAGGAGCGGGAGCGGGCGGCCCTGCACATGTCACTGGGCCAGCTGCAGTTTTTTGTGCAGAGGGAGGCCGACATGGAGATAGCCGACGAGTACGGCTACCCGTAACCCAGCGGTCCAGCACGTCCCCCGTAGCACCCGCACGCAGAGGAGATCCGGAGGCAGAGACCTGCACCCACCCGCTCCAGCCCCAGCCCCAGCCCCAGCCCTCTCCCCGAGCCCTCTTCCTTGCTCAGTTCATTGAAAGAGTTGGGTGTTCGCTTCGCAGCGCCTCTCTCTGCCTGCAGTCATTTGCGCAGTGGGAGCGGTGGTGGGGGGAGTTAACGCTGCCCCTGCCCGCCCCGCGGGTGGCTGAGCTGGGCTGGGGATGGCCACCGAGAGGGTGGGTAGACGGGGCATCGCTCCGGGTGGCGGTCCCCTGGGGGAGAAACCACGTTGGTTAGCATCAGCGCCGGGAGGCAGGAGGCCTCCATCCCTGCCCCAGTACCGCCATCACCGCCCCGGTGGCGGCATCACCATCGCTGCCCCAGCACCAGCCTCACTGCCGGCGACCTGGACCCGGCCCTGGCAAGGAGCCGCCGCCGCCCCGGGGGGCCAGACAGGGACTGGCTGAGCGCGCCAAACTCGGCTCGCACCTGGCCGGCGAGCGGGCATCGCTGGCCGGGGCTCGCACGCCGACATCCCGCAGCTGGCGCTGCACCGGCTGCCCAGCTCGCTCGGCCCCCTCTACGGCCTCGTCCGCCGCTCCCTGCACCTCCTCCAGCAAAACCTCCTGCCCACAGGTGAGCCCCGAGCCGGTGCCACGAAAAAGTTGCAACCGGCCCGTGCCGACCGAGGCGAGAGGCTAGGACGCAAAGGACAGAATTACAGGGGCAAACATTTTGTCGTGCCCATGCCGTGTCCCAGCCCAACTGGGGCACCCAGCGTGTGCCTTCGCGCAGGGTTCTTATACCCTTCAGTCGTTCAGGTACAAGGCGACTTGATTAATCCCTAGCACCCACGCTACCGATTCCCAATCATAGTCAACCTTTGCAAAGCAACTCCAGTTTTGCAGCATTCTTGCTGCTTGTCTATTGATCCAGGTGTCCCTGGAGTCACGCTTGCTAGAGTTCCTCATCCACGACGCCAGACGCTGCTGGGAGGCTTTCAAAGACGTGTCAGAGGGGCCAGGATGCTGGCGTTATCTTGGTTGACCTGGGCTATCCTTTACCACGGGAGCTCATCAGATCTACATCTCCATCTCTTCCCCGGGGACCCCCCCAAGGGGACACCCCGCGGGCTCTCTTACGAAAAATCTCATTCCCTAACTATTGCTCCAATTCGGCTGGAGAGTAGGGAATTGGGTCAACTGCCCTAAGACAGACAGACAGACGGACGGATAGAGATACACGGAGTTGACATTGTATACTGGGCAGTCACGGTTCAGTCAGCACGACTAAAGGACCCCAGACAGGATACCCCTGGATTACCCAGACCAGTGGTGCAGGTCCTGCATGGGGTGCAGCTCCCTTGTGGGGTGCATCTTCCCCCCGTGGTGCCATTGACCTAATTGCCATTAGTGAAACTTGGTGGGACTAATCCCATGACTGGAATGCAGCTATCAATGGCTACAGGCTGTTCAGAAGGGACAGTCCAGAAAGGAGGGGCGAGGCGTTGCTCTCTACGTCAAGAAATGGATAGAGTATGAGGAGCTGTCTCCAATGAATAGCCATGAGTAGGTTTAAAGCTTATAGGTAAGAATCAGAGACCGAGGCAATAAAGTGAACCATGTGGCTGGGGTCTACTACAGGCCGCCTGATCAAGGGGAGCCTATTGACAAAGCCTTATCATGCTCGCAGGCTCTCATCCTGCTGGGGGACTTCAACCACCCCAACATCTGCTGGAAAAGTAGCACGGCGAGCTGTAGGCAATCCAGGAGACTCCTAGAGTGCATGGAGGATAACTTCTTAAGTCAGGTAATAGACAGCCCTACCAGAGGGGATGCTATGCTGGACCTGATGGTAACGAACATGAGTGAGCTAATCGTTGACGTCAAGATTGGAGGCAGCCTGGGCTGCAGTGATCACGCGCTGGTGGAGTTCACAGTCCTGAGGGAGATGGGTCAGGCGAAGAGTAAGGTCAGGACCCTGAATTTTAGGAAAGCAAACTTGTAGCTCTTCAAGGAGTTAGTCAATAGGACCCCCTGGGAAACTGCCCTCAGGGACAAGGGAGCAGAACAGAGCTGGCAGATCTTTAAGGAGGCTTTCCATAGAGCGCAAGAGTTCTCGATCCCCAGGTGCAAATCGGGCAAAGAAGGCAAGAGACCAGCATGGCTGAGTCGAGACTTGCTGGTCAAACTAAAGGGCAAGAAGGAAATGCACAGGCAGTGGAAGCAAGGACAAGTATCCTGGGAAGAGTATAGGGACACTGCCTGGTTGTGTAGGAACGGGGTCAGGAAAGCCAAGGCGCAGCTGGAGCTGAACTTGGCAAGAGATGTGAAGGGATGCGAAGAATAACAAGAAGGGCTTCTACAGGTATGTCAGCCAGAAAAGGAAGATCAAAGAAAGTGTACCCCCCCTGATGAGCCGGAGTGGCAAACTGGTATCAATGGATGAGGAGAAGGCTGAGGTACTCAATGATTTTTTTGCCTCAGAGGGCAACCTCTCTTCCCACACCTCTTGAGTGGATGGACTGCAAGACAGGGACTGGGGGAGCAAACTCCCTCCCACTGTAAGGGAAGTTCAGGTTTGTGAGCACCTGAGGAACCTGAACCTATTGGGGAGGGATGGGATCCACTTGTCTAGGAGGGGTAGAGGAATCTTTGGCGGCAGGCTGGCCAACTTGGTGAGGTGGGCTTTAAACTGAAGGACTCAGCGAGAGAGGTCCAAAGTGGCAATGCTCATGCCATTGCATCCAACTGGGGAGTAAGCCTGGCCAACCTGAGCAGAGACAAATCTTCCTTAGCTGCCTCCCAAGAAGAGAACCAGAAGGCCAACCACCCTAAGGGTGTGTATGGCTATGATGGATCCTCCTGCACCCCTCCAGGGAAACCTGCAAACTCAACTTCCTCTCTGAAATGCCTGTACACCAGCGCTCGCAGCATGGGGAATAAACAGGAAGAACTAGAGATCTGTGTGCGGTCACAGGGCCATGATCTCATAGCAATTACAGAGACGTGGTGGGACACCTCGCATGACTGGAATGCTGTCATGGATGGGTATGTACTTTTCAGGAAGGACAGGCCAGCAAGGCGAGGTGGTGGAGTTGCTCTCTATGTGAGAGAGCAACTGGAGTGTATTGAGCTCTGCCTAGGGGAGGACGAAGAACGGGTCGAGAGCTTATGGGTAAGGATTAAGGGACAGGCTAACATGGGGGACACTGTTGTGGGTGTATACTCCAGGCCACCTGATCAGGAAGAGGAAGTCGATGAGGCCTTCTACAGGCAGCTGACAGTAGCCTCACGATCACAGGCCCTGGTTCTCATGGGGGACTTCAACCACCCAGCTATCTGTGGAGGGACAACACAGCTAGGCACGCACAGTCCAGGAGGTTCCTGCAGAACATTGATGACAATTTTCTGACACAGGTGGTAGAGGAGCCAACGAGGAGAGGTGTGCTGCTGGACCTTATACTAACAAACAAAGAAGGTTGGGGATGTGAAGGTTGGGGATAGCCTTGGCTGCAGTGACCACGAGATGGTGGAGTTCAGGATCCTGCATGGAGGAAGCAGGACACTAAGCAGGATTACAACCCTGGACTTTAGAAGAGCTAACTGTGCCCTCTTCAAGGACCTGCTTGGAGGAATCCTGTGGGTTAGGGCTCTAGAAGGTAGGGAGGCCCAAGAAAGCTGGGCAATATTCAAGCATCACTTCCTCCAAGCTCAAGAGCGGTGCATCCCCAGGAGTAAGAAATCAAGTAAAGGAGGCAGGAGACCCGCGTGGATGAGCAAGGAATTATTGGCAAAACTCAAATGGAAGAAGGAAGTCCATGGAATGTGGAAAAAGGGGCAGTCCACATGGGAGGAGTACAGGAACGCTGTCAGGGTATGCAGGGATGCTACAAGGAAGGCTAAGGTCCACCTGGAATTTAATCTGGCAAGGGACATCAAGGGCAATAAGAAGGGCTTTTTCAAATACATCGGTAGGAAACGGAAGACTAGGGAAAACATGGGCCCTCTGCTGAATGAGGTGGGTGCCCTGGTCACAAAGGATGCAGAGAAGGCAGAGTTACCGAATGCCTTCTTTGCTTCAGTCTTTACTGCTAAGGCTGGCCCCCAGGAATCCCAGACCCTGGAGGTAAGAGAGAAGGTCAGGAGAAAGGATGATCTTCCTTTGGCAGAGGAGGATCGGGTTAGAGATCAGTTAGGCAAACTGGGCACCCACAAATCCATGGGCCCCGATGGGATGCACCCATGAGTGCTGAGGGAGGTGGCAGAGGTCATTGCCAAGCCATTCTCCATCATCTTTGAAAAGTCATGGAGAACGGGAGAGGTGCCTGAGGACTGGAGGAAAGCCAGTGTCACTCCAGTCTTCAAGAAGGGCAAGAAGGAGGACGCGGGAAATTACAGGCCAGTCAGCCTCACCTCCATCCCTGGAAAGGTGATGGAGCAACTCATTCTGGAGGCCATCTCCAAGCACATAGAAGAAAAAAAGGTGATCAGGAGTAGTCAGCATGGATTCACCAAGGGGAAATCACGCTTGACCAATCTGATAGCCTTCTACGATGGCATGACTGGCTGGGTGGATGAGGGGAGAGCAGTGGATGTTGTCTACCTTGACTTCAGCAAGCCATTTGACACTCTCTCCCACAATATCTTCATAGGTAAGCTCAGGAAGTGTGGGCTAGACGAGTGGACAGTGAGGTGAATTGGGAACTGCTGAATGGCAGAGCTCAGAGGGTGGTGATCAGTGGCGCAGAGTCCAGTTGGAGGCCTGTGGCTAGTGGTGTTCCCCAGGGGTCAGTACTGGGGCCAGTCTTGTTCAATTTATTCATCAATGACCCGGATGAAGGGACAGAGTGTACCCTCAGCAAGTTTGCTGATGACACAAAACTGGGAGGACTGGCTGACACACCAGAAGGCTGTGCTGCCATTCAGCGAGACCTGGACAGGCTGGAGTGTTGGGCGGAGAGGAACCTCATGAGGTTCAACACGGGAAAGTGCAGGGTCCTGCACCTGGGGAGGAACAACCCCCTGCACCGGGACAGGTTGGGGGTGACCTCCTAGAAAGCAGCTCTGCGGAGAAGGACCTGGGAGTCCTGGTAGACAACAAATTCCCCATGAGCCAGCAATGTGCCCTTGCAGCCAGGAAGGCCAATGGCATCCTGGGGTGCCTTAAGAAGAGTGTGGCCAGCAGGTTGAGGGAGGTTCTCCTCCCGCTCTGCTCTGCCCTAGTGAGGCCCCATCTGGAGTCCTGTGTCCAGTTCTGCGCGCCCCAGTTCAAGAAAGATGAGGAACTACTGGAAAGAGTCCAGCGGAGGGCTACTAAGATGATGAGGGGACTGGAGCATCTCTCCTACGGGGAAAGACTGAGGGAGCTGGGGCTGTTTAGCCTGAGGAAGAGAAGGCTGAGAGGGAACCTCATCAATGCTTATAAATATCTCAAGGGCAGGTGTCAAGAGGATGGGACCAAACTCTTTTCAGTGGTGCCCAGCAACAGCACAAGGGGCAATGGGCACAAACTGGAACACGGGAAGTTCCATCTGAACACGAGAAAAAACTTCTTTACTTCGAGGGTGACAGAGCACTGGCACAGGCTGCCCAGGGAGGTTGTGGAGTCTCCTTCTCTGGAGATACTCAAACCCCACCTGGACGCGGCCCTGTGCAGCCTGCACTGGGTGACCCTGCTGTAGCAGAGGGGTTGGACTAGATGATCTCCAGAGGTCCCTTCCAACCCCTACCGTTCTGTGATTCTGTGATTCTGTGAACGTATGTAAGTCTATGGGGCCTGATGAGATGCATCCCAGAGTCCTGAAGGAATTGGCTGATGGAGTTGCCAAGCCACTCTCCATGATATTTGAAAGGTCATGGCAGTCAGGTGAAGTCCCTGGGGACTGGAAAAAGGGAAATATTGCACCCTTTTCTAAAAAGGGTAGGAAGCAGGACCCTGGGAACTACCAACCTGTCAGCCTCACCTCTGTGCCTGGGAAGATCATGGAACAGATCCTCCTAGAAGCTACGCTGAGGCACATGGAGGACAGGGAGGTGACTGGAGACAGACAGCATGGCTTCACCAAGGGCAAGTCCTGCCTGACCAACCTAGTGGCCTTCTATGATGGAGTGACTACATCAGTGGACAAAGGGAGAGCTACGGATGTCAACTATCTGGGCTTCTGTAAGGCCTTTGACATGGTCCCCCACAACATCCTTCTCTCTAAATTGGAGAGAGAAGGATTTGATGGGTGGACTGTTCAGTGGATGAGAAATTGGTTGGACAGTCGCATCCAGAGGGTAGTGGTCAATGGTTCAATGTCCAGATGGAGATCCATGACAAGTGGTGTCCCTCAGGCGTCTGTATTGGGACCAGTACTCTTTAATATCTTCATCAATGACATAGGCAGTGGGATCGAGCGCATCCTCAGCAAGTTTGCGGACGACACCAAGCTGAGTGGTGCGGTTGACAGACCTGAGGGACGGGATGCCATCCAGAGGGACCTGGACAAGCTTGAGAGGTGGGCCCAGGCAAACCTCATGAGGTTCAACAAGGACAAATGCAAGGTCCTGCACCTGGGTCGGAGCAATCCCCAGTATCAATACAGGCTGGGGGATGTAGGGATGGAGAGCAGCCCTGCCAAGAAGGACTCGGGGGTACTGGTGGATGAAAAGCTGGACCTGAGCCAGCAATGTGCACTTGCAGTCTAGAAAGCCAACCATATCCTGGGCTGCATCAAAAGCAGCGTGGCCAGCAGGTTGAGGGAGGGGATTCTGCCCCTCTGCTCCACGCTGGTGAGACCCCACCTGCAGTGCTGCGTCCAGCTCTGGAGCCCCCAACACAAGAAGGACATGGACCTGCTGGAGCGGGTCCAGAGGAGGCCACAAAAATGATCAGAGGGCTGGAGCACCTCTCCTATGAAGACAGGCTGAGGGAGTTGGGGTTGTTCAGCCTGGAGAAGAGAAGGCTCCAGGGAGACCTTATTGCAGCCTTTCAGTACTTAAAGGGGGCTTATAGGAAAGATGGGGAAAAACTCTTTAGCAGGGCCTGCTGTGATAGAACAAGGGGTGGTGGTTTTAAACTAAAAGAGGGGAGATTTAGACTAGATATAAGGAAGAAACGTTTTACAATGAGGGTGGTGAGGCACTGGCACAGGTTGCCCAGAGAGGTGGAAACATTCCAGGTCAGGCTGGATGGGGCTCTGGGCAACCTGATCTAGTTGAGGATGTCCCTGCTTATTGCAGGGGGGTTGGACTAGATGACCTTTAAAAGGTCCCTTCCAACCCAAACTATTCTATGATTCTATGAAAAAGTGTTGATAATGCAGGGATGTTTTAGTTATTGCTGAGTAATGCTTACACAGAGTCAAGGCCTTTTCTGCTTCTCACACCACCCCACCAGCGAGTAGGCTGGGAGTGCACAGAAGTTGGGAAGGGACACAGCTGGGACAGCTGACCCCAACTGACCAAAGGGATATTCCATACCATATGACATCATGCTCAGCATATAAAACTAGGGGAAGAAGAAGGAGGGGGGGGACATTCAGAGTTATGATGTTTGTCTTCCCAAGTAACCGTTACGCGTGATGGAGCCCTGCTTTCCTGGAGATGGCTGAAAACCTGCCTGCCCACGGGAAGTAGCAAGTGAATTCCTTGCTATGCCTTGCTTGTGCGCACGGCTTTTGCTTTACCTATTAAACTGTATTTATCTCAACCCACGAGTTTTCTCATTTTTACTCTTCTGATTCTCTCCCCCATCCCACCAGGGGGGAGTGAGCGAGCGGCTGTGTCGTACTTAGTTGCTGGTTAGGGTTAAATCACGACACTGGGGAAGTGGTGAACAGTCCTCACACCACCCCCAGGGCTGGATTCACCTCATCTGCCCATGGTCCCCCTGGGCTGCTTTCAGAGAGATCATCCTTTAACTAAAAATCCCTGGTGCTGGAGGACTGCCCTGATGGGGACCTCACCCTGCACCTTCTGCAAGTCAGACCCAAAAAGGTGATGCCACTTCCTGAAGGCTCTGTTGCCTGCATTGGCCCCAAGTTGTGGAGCTCAGATGGGAAATGGTCAATAAAGAGAGATGAAGTTTCCAGGCACTTTCTGGCCAGCGCAATGATTTTATTTTCAATTTTATTTTCCTCCATCCTGGTCATGCAGCTGCCCAAGGTGCAGCCAGACAAGGGGAGCAGGGTCCCTGCCTGGCCTGCAGCTCCCTCCCTTGCCATAGTCAGTATCAGCTGTATCAGCTGAATGTTCACAAGTCCATAGGGCCTGATGGGATTCACCCGAGTACCGACGGAGCCAGCAGATGTTATGGCAGGATCTCTCTCAATCATCTACCAAAGATCTTAGGAGTCTGGGGAGATCCCTGCTGAATGGAAGCTAGCCAAAGTTATTCCAATTTACAAGAAGGGTGTGAGGGAAGACCAAGGAAACTACAGACCTGTGAGTCTAACCTCAGCACCTAGAAAAATTAGAGAAGATCATACAGGGTGCTATTGAAAGGCTTTTAAAGAACAACGCAATCATCAGGCACAGTCAACATGGGCTCACAAAAGGAAAGTCCTGTTTAACTAATTTGATATCCTTCTATGATAGGGTCACCCGCCTAGTGGAGGAAGGGAAGGCAGTGGATGTAGTTCTTCTGGATTTTAGTAAGGCATTTGATACTGTCCCTCACAGCATCCTTCTGGACCTCTTGTCCAACTGTGAGATGAGCAGGTTGATGGGGTGGTGCATGAAGAACAGGGCTCAAAGGGCTGTAGTGAATGCGGCTACATCTGGCTGGTGCCCGGTCACCAGCAGTGTTCCTCATGGCTCAATCCTAGAGCCAGTGCTGTCCAATATTTTGATCAATGATCTGGATGCAGGAGTTGAATGCACCATTAGCAAACTTGCTGATGATACCCAACTGGCAGGTGCTGTTGACTCTCTTGAGGGACAAGAGGCCTTGCAGAGGGATCTAGATAGAATGGAGTATCGAGCAATAATCAACAACACGAAATTGAAGCAGTCCAAGTGCCAGATTCTGCACCTGGGATGTAGTAACAACAGGCATGAGTCTAAACTGGGAGAGGAGTGGCTGGAGAGCATCCCTGCAGAAGGGGACCTGGGGGTGCTGGTCAGCAGCAGGCAAGAGGGCAAATTGCATCCTGGGGTTCATCAAACACAGCATAACCAGCCGGTCAAGTGAAGGGAATTATCCCACTGTATTTAGCATTGATGCGACCTCATCTGGAGTACTATGTGCAGTTCTGGGCCCCACCATTTGAGAAGGATGTGAAGGTCCTCGAATGCATCCAGAGGAGGGCAACAAAGCTGGTGAAGGGGCTAGAAGGCATGTCCTGTGAGGAGCAGCTGAGCACTCTGGGTTTGTGTTGTTTGGAGAAAGGGAGGCTGAGGAGTGACCTCATTGCTCTCTGCAGCTTCCTGAGGATGGGACATGGAGAGGCAGGTGCTAATCTCTTCTTCCTGGGATCCAGGGACAGGATGTCTGGGAATGGTTCAAAGCTGCACCAGTGGAGGTTCAGGCTTGACATTAGGAAGCATTTCTTTACCGAGAGGGTGGTCAAGCCCTGGAACAGGCTTCCTAGAGAGGTGGTCAATGCCCCATGCCTGTCAGTGTTTAAGAGGCATTTGGACAATGCACTTAATGATATGCTTCAACTTTTAGTCAGCCCTGAAACAGTCAGGCAGCTGAACTAGATGATTGTTGTAGGTCTGAAATATTCTGGTCTATTCAGGTCCTGGGGCTCTCTGGAGGGCAGCAGGGTCCCATCTGGGCCATGGCAAAGCCTGGTGAAAGCCCTCGCGCTCTCTGGAGGAAGAGTCTCATGATTGGTATGAAAGGTGTATGCAAAATATAGCATATGGCCACCAATTCATAAAGAACTGAGAGACGTGATGAGGACTCAGCAGCTAGTGTTGCCTGTACTTGGTGTTATCACAAGTGACCCTGGCCGAACCACTTGCACACATCCATCTCAGTCCTTTTATGTGAGTATCAGAGAACCAGTGAATGAAATTCAAGAGAGAATGAGTGTGAATGAAATCAGTTTTGTTTAAAATAAAGTCACTTATTCAGTATATCACCCTGAGGTTTGCTGCATAGGCTGTGCAAGGGGAGGGGGGATACTCTGACACTCTGCTGGGCTCTCTCAGGACACTTCCCTCTCTTCAAGGTGTGGAGAGCAGGGGGCTGGAGAAGCAGGGACCTCAGCAAGGGACCCTTAAGTGCCCAGGGATGTGAGTCCTGGGGTCCTGACATACACCCTGAAAATGGCGCTGCAAGGTGAGAACACAGCAGGAGTGGGCAGAGCCAAGCCGTACAGAAAGGGCGTTGGATTGCTTGCTGAAGTTGCAGTGTCTAGTATTAGCCACAGGCCATAAACTTTAGAAGCTCTTTCAAGAAGGACAGGGATCCCAAGACAGCTTTCCTGCCTGTAATCCCCTGGAGCAGCACACTCAGTAGTAGTCCTTTGAGGTTTGCAACACAAATCCTGCCAGACTGCACAGGGAAGACAAAATGGCTCTTGGCTACTATGGTCTGTACTTAAAATAGGAACAAAGCTGGTCCTATGTATCTCCCCACAGAGTCTGGGACTGGGGGGAGGGGGTTGCATGGCATCTGAGAGTGCTCATGGTGTCTGGATCTCTCTTTTTTCTATTACACTCACAAAGCTGTAACTTTGGCTCCAGGCAATAAGCCACCTTCTCCAGATACCTGAGGTTGTAAGGATACCCAAGGACAACCAAGTTGGGCTGATACACGGCAAGAAAAATTTGTGAGTAAGACAGTGCAGTGGATGCTGGCAGCAGAAGTGGGTAAGTGGACTGCAATAAGCACTGGGATGTGCTGTCTCCGCACGGGATGTCTGAAGCCCCTCTGTCATCCTAAACATTAGAGTTGAGAAACCAAATGGCACAGTAAGGGCAGACACCTACGTCAGAGGACTGTAGTGGGGACGGCAGTGGGAAAGAGAGGACATGGAACTGTGTCAATGGGCCATCATCTATCACCTGCGGGATTTAGGGCAGAGTCCAGATAGCTGCTCAGAGATAGATAAGGGGGAGGGACACAATGTCCTGGAATAAACAATTCTGCATCAAGCTTGAAACAAGTGCAGAAATTGAACAGTGCCAAGAGTTGAGGATGATCTAAGTGGGAAAAAGGAAAGCAGATTAACAAAAATATCCATACAATGGTGGTAACAGGGAGCTGCACATTATCTTCCTAGGGAATAGCGCAATCAATAGTATTGGAATCTCTTGGGATGGTGTTGACCCTCAAAAGGGAGATGTCATTCCAGGAAATTCATAGAAGACACTGCTTTTCCAGGAATAGCCATTGGTGGATGGCGAGAGAAAGGGACCTAGAAGGTTTGCAAATATATATAACCTCTTCCTAATCAAGACATTCTTTAAATCCCACTAGCTATTCTGCATTTCAGGGTAACTCAGAGGGCAGATACCTGCTAAAGCACTCTGAGTACATTATGCCTAGGAGGGTATATGAAAGAGTTTTTCTTGGTGTGTTCATGTTGTTTATTATACTTTGTGAGAATATAAAAATAAGTCAAGGATCTGGGTGTAAGTTGCTAAATCAAAGATTTTTGAATGTAACCACAACATGGGCTACATATAAGTCAGCGCTTCCAGTGTAAGACAGCATGGTGAACATACAGTAGCTGGTGAAACCAACTACACTGTCAGAACAACCTGTGCGTCGTCATTTGTCAAGGTGCTGTAAGTAAAACTAAGCTCTTGCTGTTATAATCTGCAAGCTCCGATGGCCTTCAGAGAAACAGGATCTGAGTCATTTACATGTGCAGTGCATTATATTATTGCATTGTATTTTGTTGAACTGCAAACGGAGCTGGACTCCTTCTGGTACGCCTTAATCACGTAAACGCCCATTCCCCTATTGACCCCAGCCAATGCTGAAACTGTGCTGAGTCTGGTGTAGCAAGCAAGCAGATGTGGAGGCACCCAAGTGGAGCTAGAATTCACATAGCTTAGCTGATTACATGAAGACTTTAAGACTCCGTAGCTTGTTAAGGTTAGGAGTGTTGGCATGAGTAATGTCACCAATTTAGAACAAGAGTATTTCTAGAAGGGAAGTCTGGTGCAGTTAATAATGGTTGGGCCTCCTCTTGAGAAGCATAGTATCTATCCACTGTCATCCCTCGTTGCCTGACCATAACCACATGCCTAACCGTAATCTACAGGAAAGTAGATTTCTGAGTGTGTCTGCTACTGATGACTCCTTCCAAATTCCCAGCTTACTGTGCTTTGACAGAGACATGAAGGGATAATCAGAAAGGCATGTTCAAAAGGACAGTCATGTTAGCAACAGCATCTTTTCAGATTTCAGGTGTAAATAATTGCATGCTCTTCCCTGAACTATATGCAGTTCCAGTTAGACACTGTCTCACAGCATCCTCTCTTAAGATCCTAGGAATTGCACAGTCTACTGAAGACAGCCTCCCCATTTCTTCATAAACAGCATATATTTCAGGAGTAGATGAACTAATCCCATGGATATGCTGTGTCCTGGTGTTGAATGCACCTCGAGTACTGTGTTCAGTTTTGGGCCCCTCACTACAAGAAAGACATTGAAGTGCTGGAGCGTGTCCAGAGACGGGCAACGAGGCTGGTGAAGGGTCTGGAACACAAGTCCTATGAGGAGCGGCTGAGGGAACGGGGGATGTTTAGCCTGGAGAAAAGGAGGCTGAGGGGAGACCTTATTGCTCTCTACAACTCCCTGAAAGGAGGTTGTAGAGAGATGGGGGTCGGACTCTTCTCCCAAGTAACAGACGACAGGACAAGAGGAAATGGCCTCAAGTTGTGCCAGGGGAGGTTTAGATTGGACATTCATAAAAATTTCTTCACCGAAAGGGTTGTCGGGCATTGGAACAGGCTGCCCAGGGAGGTGGTGGAGTCCCCATCCCTGGATGGATTCAAAAGACATTTAGACGAGGCCCTAAGGGATATGATTTAGTGGGGGACTTGGTAGTGATAGGTTAATGGTTGGACCCGATGATCTTGGAGGTCTCTTCCAACCAGAACAATTCTATGATTCTATGATTCTATGATTATAACGGCTTTGGGATCCTTAGGATTGAGAGGTGCATGAAGAAGATGGTAGGATGAGGTGTCATGAGAGTCATGGCTCAGAGTGACTAGAACTTAAATGTAAGAATCCAACTATTTTCCACACTATAACTGAGGTGAGATTTGTTGGTGAGAAGATGGACGAGTAAGGCCGCAGTCCCCAGCAGCTTTGTCCAACGCAGTGTGCCGCATCGCGCAGGAGCACTCACCTCGCCATCACCGACCCCAGCACACACCCAGCTGTACGCTTACCAGCACTCATTTATGTTTGGAGTTTGATGACACCAAGTCAGGCTGGGTGTGCAGCGACTCTGGTTTTCACACGAGGGTGCTGGCCACATTGTCAAAGGCCACATTTCAGGTTTTCCAATAGAGCACATCATAACTCAGCATCGCACCAGAGAGATCATAGCCAAACTGACCATCAGGCCTGGTCAGAGCTTTATTTGGACTCGTTGAACAGGATTTCAGAGGGTAACTCTTTCATAGGGTATAACTAGAGGACTTGTTTGACGTCTGAACACAATATCATCCTGCTGACAGTGGGCAGCTGGTGGATAAATGATTACATTTAAAAAACACTGGTTTTCTTACTCATAAATATATTGTAATATAAATACTAACCCATCTGGGGCTCAGCTGCCTATGTTCTAAAATGATAAATTATTTTAAGTCCCTCAAATCCTAATTATTTCATGAAACAACTTGAAGCAGCCTGATAGTTAGAGATGGTGTGTCCATCTTTGTGTTTCAGACCCCTTTGGATGTCTCAAGGTACATATCCCAAAAAGACCGGTAACTTTTACAGCTTCAAGTGAGCACTGTGGCTACTGGAGCAGAAACTGTTTTCATGCCATCAGTCTGCTATGAGCTTGATTGTGTATTGCTTGATTGGAATGGAGCATGTGGACTAAATTGTGTAAGTGAGAAAACTAACAGGTCACTGTATTTGTTTTAAAATTGTTAACATTTCTATCTGCACAGGTATTTATAACCATGCTCATCAACACCGTGCTGACTACAGCTTTAGAAAAGTCTGGAAATAAAGAGCTGACGGACAGCATTTTAGTAAGATGAGAGAACAGTCTTAAGTGCTCCAAGAATGCGTTATGGCATACTGGCAAACAATAATAGTACACATGACCTGTACTCCCAAGCCTTGAAAGCAAGAATGATGGGGTGGAATTTTTTTTGGCCTATGTAACACGGGAGGACAGAATAGATCATCTTAAGGATTTTTTTTCTGGCCTGAAAATCTACACAGCTGTACCGCAGTGATTCCAAAGCCGTGGTCCACAGTATTAGTTCTTTCTCCTTGTTTTGACTGAAATAATATGTAGTACTTTAACCACTGTTTTTCCATATAAAGAGCAGCTGCAATTTCCTGAAGGACCTTTTTTTCCCCCCTTTTTTCTTCACTTACAAAGAAAATGCTGGGTTAAACTAAACACATGCATTTTTGGCAAAAGATGAAATGTGGAACTGCAGAAATGGGTTCCAGCACCATCCCCTCAAGTGATTATAGGCTACTATACGTCCTACTTGATGTCTGGATTTTAGAATATAATTGCGTGTACATTGCTTGTGTGTACAATGCATTCATACATGTATTTAAAATTTACTTTTACACAAGTGATAGAGCAGGTGCTCAGGCATGAAATTAGCAGATTTGTTGTAAAGAGCTTTAGGAGAGTAACGGAGGTAAAAGAAGAGGTTACAGTCAAAAGAAAAGCAGGGAAGAAAAGGAGCAGAAGCTGGTTCAGTGGGGCAGTGGCAGGATGGCTGAAGGCTGTCTCTTCCATCAGACTGCAACAGGAGCAAGGGTCTTGTGATGAAGATTCCCAGTACACCTTCTGTATCTTTTTATTTGCACTCATGAAAGGTGCATATAAAATAACCCTTAGGCTGGTTCATTAGCATTTCCTTCTCACTTTGGCAGCTATAAATGGCTCTGTGCAAAAGGCAGTATTGCCTTACGGTGACAAAAGACAGAAAATTGGATCTTTGGTGATGTTGTTCTGCCAGGACTCCATCTGTATTAAGGCTGCCGTGTCATTTATGTCACCTCATACATGTCCTAGCACGGCTGTCCCTTCCAGCCCTTCTCTTCCTGGAGACATTTGTACCCTCTGGGGGAAGGCGAACAGGCCAAGTTTTCCTTTAATGTCCTAACACACCCGGGCCTTCCCGTGCGCTCCATCACTCCTGGCAAGGCTCCGACAGGGTGAAGCACTCCAGGGTCACCAGCATCTGCCTCCCAAACCCCCCCCCGTGCCCTGTCCCCAGCAGGCCTGGGTGCCCCCGCTTATGGCCCGCTGGCTTTGGGTGCCCATCAAAGCCCTCCCGCCTGAGGGAGACCTCGCCCCGAGGGGCCGCAGGGCCCTCAACTCAGGACTCTCCCACTCGCGCCGAGACCCCCCCGCGGCGGCCGCCCTGAAGCCGGGGAGGCCGTGCGCGAAGGCGGCGGGCAGAACCGCGTGAGGAGAGGCCCGGCCCGGCCGCCACCCGAGGGGAGCAGAGCAGCGCCCGGGCCGGCCCCGCCCCGCGGCCGCAGCCTCCTCCTCGCTCCGCCCGGGCGCGCAGAGGCCAGACGCGGCGCGGGGTTCTGCAGAGACCGGGTCGGCGCCGCCGCGGCGGGGGAGGCTGGAAGTGAGCGGGCAGCAGGCGGCGGGTGAAGTAACGGCGGGAGCCCGTGGGGCTGGCGGTGCCCGGAGGGTAGGGGGAGAGTCCGGGGGCGCTGGCGGGGCGGGGGCTGCCTGAGAGGATAACGGGGGAGCAGGCAGTGCCCGGGAGGTGACGGGGAGGCGGCAGTGCCCGTGGACGGAGGGGGTGGCGGGGCTGGGGGCTTGTGGCGCCTTGGCTGTGAGCGCTGCCGAGGGGCACGGGCTCCCGCTCCGCCTGCAGAAATCACGGTGGAAAGGGGAGTTTGGGGAACGGCTCCTCATGCCGGTCCCGCCCCGGCGGAGACGTGCTCTGAGGGAAGAGCTGCGAGGAGCTGGCTCCCGCCTGCCGAGGGGCCCCCAGCGGGGTGGGGAAGGGGCCGGGTGGGCTCTTGTTGGCTGCGACAACCTAGAGGAGAAGGAAAGTCCTTCGCGCGGTTCTCTCGGAGGAGTTTCCGCGGCGCTGGGGCAGCGCAGCCAGATCGTATGGAATCAATACAGAAATAAAGGGTTATATTGAGCTGTCTTTGCGGTGAGGAAGGTCAGAGCAGGCGATCCTAGCCGTACTTTTTGAGAAGCCATTCTGTCCTCCTGTAAGGAGCTCTTAGTTGAGTCTTCAGTACTTCACTCTTAACTGTCTGCATGAAAAATGATGAAATTGAGGGAAGATTTTCTTGCTGGCAGTGAAAACTGTTCCCAGTGAAAAGGATGGCAAAGCTGGCCATGTGGCTGAAAGAATATGTTTGTGATTATGATTCTTTTTAAAAAGATTTGTGTAACGGACAAAATTCAGGTAGTATAAGGACAAAAAAAGTTCATCTTAGGTTAAAGTTGCCAAAAACCCCAAACCAAATCCTTGATGGCAAATTCCACTTCTGGAATTGTTTAAAGCCAGATTGGATGGTAGGTTTTAGGAAGCACTGGCAGTTGAGTAAGACTAAAACCAGGTATCAGAGCATGAGATGAGTGTTTCCAGGATAGATAATGATGCTTAATGTGAAGCCAGACATCTGAGTTTTAGCTAGCCAGATTTGAAAATGCTTGCTTATTTATCTACATCATTTATCAGCATCTAAAGGTAATTCCTTGTTTTGCAAGTGTAATGTGAAGTTTTATGTGGTAAGTTTTGCAAAAGTCAGGTGGAAGGTGTGTTTGAGAGGACAAACGTGATGTTTGTCCTCCAAAGGAGCCCATCTCTGCGTTGGCCAACAAGGGCAAATGGTTGTGAGACGTGAGACTGTGCTGGTGATTAATGTATCTACAAGCTCAGGTTTATCAAGATAGTCGGGAGACTTACGGAGACTTAAAAATGCAGAGGAGCTTTTTCCTCATTTATGTTTTTTTTTTTTAAAAAAAAAAAGGAAAAAGCTTTTATGTTGTTAACCTAAGGTTGTATGTTGAAGATAATGGACTTTGTGAGATGCTTGTGTTCAGGTCAGCAAAGGAGCTGGCAAAATTGAAAAGTGCATCTGATGTTAAGCCAAAAGTGCTTTTTAACTAGAATCAATGCTGCTGAGTGAGGAATACCTGTTCTGGGTAATTAGCTGTTATAAACTGGTGAAATTCATATAAAATATTAATTTTCTTAATCTAATTCCTGTCTCGTGTTAGAGTTCTATTAAGGAGATTGTGGTGGGTTGACCCTAGCTGGACACCAGGGCCCCACCAAAGCCGCTCTATCACTCCCCCTCCTCAGGACAGGGGAGAGAAAATACAACAAAAGGCTCGTGGGTTGAGATAAGGACCGGGAGATCACTCACCAATTACCATCACGGGCAAACCAGACTCGACTTGGGGAAATCAGTTTAATTTATTACTAATCAAATCAGAGTAGGATAATGAGAAATAAAACCAAATCTTAAAAACACCTTCCCCCCACCCCTCCCTTCTTCCTGGGCTTAACTTTACTTCCAATTTCTCTCCCTCCTCCCCCCAACGGCACAGGGGGACGGGGAATAAGGGTTTGCAGTCAGTTCATCACACGTCGTCTCTGCCGCTCCTTCCTCCGCAGGGGGAGGCTCCTCACACTCTTCCCCTGCCCCAGCGTGGGGTCCCTCCCACGGGAGACAGTCCTCCATAGACTTCTCCAACGTGAGTCCTTCCCACGGGCTGCAGTTCTTCATGAACGGCTCCAGCGTGGGTCCCTTCCACGGCGTGCAGTCCCTCAGGAACAGACGGCTCCAGTGTGGGTCCCCGCGGGGTCACAAGTCCTGCCAGCAAACCTGCTCCAGCCTGGGCTCCTCTCCACAGGGCCACAGGTCCTGCCAGGAGCCTGCTCCAGTGCGGGCTTCCCTCGGGGTTACAGCCTCCTTCGGGCATCCACCTGCTCCGGCGTGGGGTCCTCCATGGACTGCAAGTGGATATCTGCTCCACCATTAACCTCCACAGGCTGTGGGGGAATCTCTGCTCTGGTGCCTCGAGCACCTCCTTCCCCTCCTTCTTCACTGCCCTTGGTGTCTGCAGAGTTGTTTCTCTCACATCTCACTCCTCTCTCCGCTGCTGTTTCTGCAGCAGTTTTTTCTCCCTTAATTACACAGAGGCGCTACCACCATCGCTGGTTGGCTTGGCCTTGGCCAGCAGCTGGTCCATCTTGGAGCTGTCTGGCATTGGCTCTATTGGACATAGGGGAAACTTCTAGCAGCTTCTCACAGAAGCCACCCCTGTAGCTCGCCCCCCCCCCCCCCCCAAAAAAAAAAAAAAAAATCTTGCCACACAAACCCGATACAGAGATAAAGCAGAGAGTAGCGATTTCTCAGCTTGATAGCTGCTTCTAGGCAGGAAGGAGAACGAATACCTGCAATGAAAAATTATTATTACATTGTCCTTCTGTTATAGTCCACCTAAATCCACAGAAACTGGATTTATTTTTGCAGTCTGTCACACAGGTAATTGAGAGAGACTTGGCTTCTCTGTTCACATGTGACAAAGATTAGATTCCTGCTGCCAACTGTACAGGCTATGCTTGAGGAGCTAATGCTGTATTTCAGCTCTAATAAAAATAAAAATGTCTCTTCTGAGTTGGTGCCCTTTTCCCATGTTCTTAGACAGTGTCTGGGGAGACCCTGCTCTACCAAGAAAGAGAGACAAATGGTGGTGTTTGGGGATGTCTAAACTATCTGCTCTTACCTCCCAAGCATACCTGGGGACACAGACCTGTCTGAACTCTGAAGCCCTGAGGTTGTATACTTGTGCAGACGTCATCACAGACTTAAAAGTTCAGTTTTGTAGTATGCACTTTTTTGGCAGAAATAGATTAATGAAGGCTTCTTTTTAAAACTTCTCTACTTGAGGGAGTTCATTTTTGTTTCTTCATGAGGTCACCAGCTGATGGAAGGCATTTTTATTGTGGTTTTGAAGGCTACTTACGGTTTTCTGACATCCTTTTGAGTGCGGAATTTAAATGGTATCTGGTCTGAAGGAGAGCATGAGCTCTGAAGAGTCAATATCACAACAACAGCCAATTTTTTATAGACCTAGCAGTGTCCAGTAAACACATAACCAACTATATCAGTCATTCCTGCAATTACTATATCAGTCATTCCTGCAATTGAGAATTTTTCTGAAAGGCAGCTGATGAGGATCTTTGATTATATTCATGAGCCCAGGAGGGCTCAAGAAGCAAAAAAGTATCAGGAAAGTTTGATTGCTTGCTGTCCTTTGAGATATATATCAAGAAAATTAATACTGATTTTCCAAATTTTTATTCTGTATAATAAAACCAACTTCTATAATATTCTAAACTCTTCCCTGCAGAGATTTTAGGGAAAAAAATGCTTTCGGGTTCATAGATTTAGACAAATTTTTCTTTTCTGAAATGTTTATGGCAAAGAAAAATACTTCACAGGCCAGGGAACGAACTGAAAGCCTCTGTAGATCATGCATTTTAGCATTCTCTGATTCTGGGAAGCAGCATATATGGGCTTGATACACAAAAATCAAACTGCAAAACAGTTATTTCTACTTGTAAATAGTGATTATGGTAAATGAGTGTTTAGTCAATACAGCTGCGGGTGGTAAGGCTATAGCCATCTAGGCATATTTCTGAGCTTTGCCTCATTTACTTCCAAGGTAGTTACAACCATGGTACTTCTCTTTCTGGAGAGCACTGCACACAGAACTAGTATGAAAGAGTTTGGTTTGTGAGCACTGCTTGCAGCAGATCAAGTGATCTAACATCCGTTCTGTAGCATCTGGGTTGCCACGTATCCAGGTTATGATGATTTGTCAAGACTTTGGAAGCAGTTGTTTTAAAATGAAAGATGTCTCAGGGAATCTTCAGATCTTAATTCATAGCCAATTTCTCTGCAAGAGAGTAAAACGCAGCTAGAATGTTATCATACACTACTTTTTCAGGTCTAAGATGAGTAGGGGAAAGTTTTATAAGCTTGCTACTCACCCTTAAGAGAAAAAGGGGAGAAACACAGGCACATAGTGTTTTATGTGATGTGATGCTGAGGGTCCCTGCAAGTTAGTTGCATGTGTACACTCAGAAATTGCTTTGGACTGCATATATAATATATTTAGGCTTAATTTTGTGGTTTGGGTTTTTTTTTTCAGGTTCCTTTTGCAGAGGCCAGTAAGGACTTGATGACATGAATCTAGATACTTCCAGGTATGGTGTAGCAGTTGGACATTTGGAGCTCAATGGAGGTGTTTTCTGCAACAGTACAGTTTGGTCAGCTTGAGCTGCATTTCTGTAGAGAGAAGTTACACTTTTGCCTGCCCCAAGCCACTTCTGCTTTTCTCTCGTACTTTGCCTTGAGCCTGCACAAACGATTTTGAAGCCAGGTGGTGAATTGCACTGAGGAACTGGCGTGGGGTAAAAAGAAAATAAGTTTAAGTTTTAACCCAAATCTTTTTTTCAGTCTGGTTCTCTGTGAAGCCTCATGAATTCTTGTACTGAGTGCGGGGAGGTAGAGGCAGTGAAGTGGGAGTGCTGGTCAGGAACAGGTGGAGGCCAGGGTCTGGTCTTTGATCGCAGTGTTGGTTTACACTGGCTCTAAGTTATAAGGAACCTGTCTCAGCAGGGGAATCTTTTTCACGCTGGAAAGGGCAGCAGTTTCATTTTAAGTATTGTAGTGGATTTCTCCACCCCTTGATATAATCTTAAAGGAAACGTCTGTTTCTTCTCTTGCTGTGGTCGCCTGTGCTCCAAGTCTTTGGCTTTGTTCAGGTGAAAGCAAACTTACAAGAAAGGAGATTATAGAGTCTCAAAGGACTAACATCCACAAGTCAAAAAAAATAGTCCATCTTGATTTTCTGTACTGTGGGCTGTAACTAACATGTACTTGTTCTGAAATGCTGAAAATTGAGTCTGTATCTCACAGCACTATCTGGAAAATCACATTTTTTAAAATTTGGACTCTTTGGATGCATCCAAACACAGCTATGACATAACAAGTACACACTAAAATCCAGGGGATTAAAGAGGGGAGTGCAGTTTTGAACTGACTCTACTTTAGCTGTGAATTTAGAGCCTGTTGATAAGAGCAAAAATGTAGTAAGATTTCCAGGGTCAGGATTGCTTATTATGCTCTGTGTTTTATCTCCTGCTTGTATTTCTGATGTCTGTTCCAGATTTCATCCCTGTAGGAGAAAACCCATCCTTTCATCTAAAGGGAAAGGGGAAGCCAAGAGTCTTTATCTGATACAAGAACTTACTTAAAAATAGATTGCTCTTTAGAAAGCCAAAATCATGTAATTATTTCCTGCTAGTAAAATTAATTATCCTCATTCTAGTTAATATTGGTAGAGTAATTGAGCACTGTCACAGATTTAGAATTTCTACCACCGTTTTCATTGCAGTGCAACACACTGGAGTACATCTGATAAAGAGGTATAAAGGAAACTGCCAAGAGCTGGGGCACTGCGTTCTTGCCCAGCAGAGTATAAAGCCTCGGCATACACAACGCAGGTTCTTGTTTCATATGTTGGGGAGATCAGTTCCAGGAGCCATTACCCAGCCCAGACTGATGTCTGGTGCAAAGCTGCCATAAAGGGCTGAGGTGTGCAACACGTTGGTCTCCACCAGTTGCATCCTTGCCAACAAAGGAGTAAGACAGAGCTACTCTCCTTGGTCCTGCTGTGCACTCATGATGTGACTCAGTGGTGGTCCTGGTCTTGCACACTGACCTTCTAGCTGTAGGCTGTTTTCCACAGATTGCTGAAATATATTGCAAGTCCTTGTTCCGTGTCCTTGACTGCCCTCCTCTTTCAGATTAAGGCTTTCATTTTATTGTGGGTCTGTATCGTATGCATATGTTAACCTTTAGTATATCTGTATTGAAGGTGTAATATTTAATTCCACTGGCAGGTTTGTCTTAAGAGAAACCAAATGTTGTCGTTTTCCCAGTTTTGAAAATCCACTCAAGGCTGTTCGTTCTGTTGGAGGTAATTTTTGTGGTGTGTTCATGTTTACTGAGGAGTACACTTCAGCATGTTTGTCCATAATTACACAGCAATGTCAAGAATCCAGTGCATGGTCCCCACTCCTTTTTCCAATATGCTTTAATTTTAATTAATTCAAGAGTAGCTTGCATTTGAAAAAATAGGAAATATGCTCAAAGAGGACCAACTTAACTTCGAGATTGATTCAGCTTTTACTGAAATTGGTTTTGATGACAACTAGTTTCTTTGTTTTAAAAGTCAGTTCCAAAAATCAAGAAATTCTTCAAATATTTTGCTTTGTGAGGTTGTTGCACAGATAGCCACAGACACGGGTAAGGCATACACCTTCCAACCCAACAAGTGCCAAGAATTTGCATCAAAATAGATACGGCAAAAAAAAAAATCTTGAAAGAGGTAAACTACAGGCTGTGTTCAGGTTATGTTTTTGTAATAAGCAGTGTTATTACTACCCCTTGGGTATTACCAGAGCTTTTTGGGCACCTGCTTCCTTACTGTTCATCTGTCTTTCTTTATACATATATGAAAGGTAGCCTCCTCCTGGAGACTTTGAAAGATGTTAAGTTTGTGTTTAATGTTTTCTTTGAAAAGATCGGAGGAATTTTTCTGTTTAGAGATGATGCTGAAGTAAAAGCATGAAGGCAGAATTCCCAAAATAATAATTTCTATGTGATTTTTATTGTAAAGTTATTTGTGGTGAAATGAAGCAAGGAGAAAGTGACCCTTGGTATCTATATTTTAAAAATAAACCCTGAGCTCAGCCAGCATGAATCAGGGTTGTGCTGCGAGAGCCAGAGGTGCTGACTTTGTGCAGGGGGATCCAAATGGCTGTGGCTGTCACTCTGGCCTGTGCTTAGGGCTGGCGTATTCCCCCTCTGCAGCTGATGCAGGCGTTATTGTCTCAGCTCAGGCAGGGCAGAACAACTGGCTGCAGTGAAGATAAATTAATATATGTATTGTAGAGAGGTTGGCCCAGTGTGGAATAAATGCAGCGTTTGAGTTACCTGTCACAGTCCCCTCACGCCTGCAGTGTAACGCAGGGAATCCTCATTAGCAGAGCAGGAGGCGGAATCTGCAGCTTAAGGAGTGACCGTATTAAGAAGGAGAAGATCACCTGGGCTAAGCAATCTGAAATAAACACTGTCTGCATTCAGCAGGATCGCTCATTAAAATGGTCCCATTGTATGTCAAATTCAGAAACCATCCCGTAACGCCAAAATTACTGGATAAATAACACAATGTGGTTGCAACCTTCAGTATCATGACAAATAATATACTGTCCCATAATGATTTGTTTATATATAATAGGTAAAGCTCAGTTGGAGACAGGTTCTCTTGATTAGATGGTTAGATACCACTCCAGCACAGAACCGAGAAGGACAGTGCCTGTTGAAAGAACTTGAGTTTTACATTCTGCTTTATAACTTGTCCATATTACAGGGCTTTTAAGTTTTCTGTGTATCAAGAATAATTCATATTCAATTTTTTTTTTTAAATAACCATCATCATATGATAGGTTGCGTTACTCATTAAGCAGTAATGATTGTGAAAAGTGAGTCACAATTCTTTTAATCTTGGAGAAAGGGAAATCTTTATCGGTTGCTGTTTCTTTCTCAATGTTTTTAATGTATTTTGCTTTTGCAGTAATGTTGGGAATGTAGATGTTATTCTCAGATAATGTTTTAAGTTTTGTGTTTTGAAATGAAAAATAATGAAATCACATACTAGTTTTAGAGGTATAAGTGTATCATTTAAAAAAATCTTAATTTTAGACAAATTAAATTTCTTTTTTTTTTCTTTAAGCTTTGGAACAGTTTGGGAACTTTGGGAAGTTTGTGGGAACAAATACCTGGGAAACTGATGGAAATGTTGATACTGAAATTCAAAGCCAGCTCATACAGAGTAATTAAAGCCTGTGTGTTTCCTGCACGAGGGAGGAGAATGAGGATTGTGTGAAAAGTCATGCTCTGCATCATGTAGGTGTACTAGGTTGTAACACAGGATGTCTCCCTCAACTTCATGCAAACAAATTCATCCCGACTGATAGATAAGCGCTTTTCTAATCTGCCTTGGCATTCAAGATGATCCAATTCCACTTTGATGTTTTATCTTTTCTAGATCTGTGGCAGAGAAGTCACGCACATCTGTCCCTTTGTTTTCCTTATTTATCACAACTGACTCCTAAGATTAGCAGTTCAGGAGTTCAGTGCTTCACTTAGCTGAATGCTCATGGTTGCTGGTGTGATGAATTAGAAAACACGTCTTTGGGGAAGTGGTCCATTTGTGGGAGAGAGAAGGATAACCGAGTGCTTGACTCACTGTAGGGGTTGACTGTACAAATAAGGAGCAATGGTGAAGCTTTGGACTGCAGGGAAGTAGGAACTCTAGATGAAAATAGGGATGAAGAGCTTCTGAGGGCTGCTACAAACTGCAGGATTAAGCACGTGGCCAGAGGTGGCAGAGGAGGAGAAGAGCTCTCCCGGAAGGGAACAGAAAGGCTTGCCAAGGGTGATTCTTAGAGGACAGATTAGGAGAGGGCCATCAGACCATATGACTATTTAGGAATATTTATGCTTTGAAAGGGCTGAAGAATCAGGTAATGCATTGGACAAGCATTACACTGTCCCATTAGCTTATATGAAAGAGGCTTTATTGAGAGCTGTGCAGTATTTTGATGTGACTTGAGTATGGCTTGGAAAGTTGAACCTACTGCCTGCTTTTTATTTTTCCCAGTTTTTAAGTTAGAATTAAACTTTTTGAGGCCTGATATGTGATTGTTGAGTAACAAGGATAGTAATAATCAGTTGAAAAATTTCAGTTGACGGTAGAAAAGGTGTCTGGGGTATGTATCATATCGAAAGGTCTGGGCAAATATTTTCTGTTTCTCCAGCATCTGAACCTTTATGCACAGGACCTGGGTTGTAAGGCCAGAACTTGCCTTTGGAAGAGTTTTGAGGATCTCACGAAGTTATTGCTGCTCATGCTTAAAGTTTTGAGCCTTATTCAGTGTGTATTCTCACAGTGTGTGATTCCTTTTTGTCCCTTTCTCCTTCCAAAATCTGTGAAAATGCTTCTATTGGTGTACAAACTGCTTGTTGGTACAGTCTTCGGGGATAAATAGCATTTCTGCTTAGAGGGCTTTTTGGCAGTTTTTACTGTCTCTTAACTTGGTTTGAAGGAGAAGGTCTCGCTAAGACTGCCTGACTCTTGCTTTGTTTGGTACTGATGAATTCAGAGAAAGGAGAGACGAGCAGTTCTTGATTTCTTTGTGTGACCTTCCAACCTGAATTCTTAGCTCACTGTGGCCTGAGGCCAATAACTTGATTTTCTTCCTCAGTTCTATCAAGTCATGTTAGCCAGTGGCTGCTATTTCTACAGCCAGACTGGAGGAAATAGCAGACATTAGAAGAAAGAATGAAGGAAAAAATCCAAAGAAGTTGCTGAGTAGGTCATTTGGATTTTATAGGTGCCTCCTTCTTGCATTTTACATTTGTACTCTCTCAAGAAGTACATGTAGATCTGGGAATACGTGTCTTTATGTATTTTGTGGAGGTGTTCTAGCTGGTACTTTGGATGCCTCAGTTGCCTTACTTGGACACTAGTCGTGTCTGATGTTCTTACTAAGATGTAGTATGGTCTGTAGTTTTTTACACGGTGATGGTAGAACGTGGTGTTCTTGTGCCTTACCAAAACAATCAGCATGCGGTCTCCAGTATTTTTTTGTTGAATTTTTTTTTGTTTGCAGAGTTAGCGTTCAGTAGCAGAATACTGATTGTTCCCAAGTGTCGGGACAACAAGGTTTATGTTACCTCACCCTGCCCTGGAAGTAATAAAGGAATGTTACTTCATTTAATAATACAGCCATGGGGTAAGTGCCGGATAGAGCCTGCAAAGGTCTTCAGCTTTTGTCTCTGCTGCTTTTTACACTGGTAACTTAACACAGCACTTTATTTTCGAGACTAGTTTCACAACCAGTGCTGCAGTTCAACCCAGGTTTTTTCAGCCTTAGTAGGGAAGCATATCCAGGAAAGGAATATGGCAGAAACAACCGTGGTATTTCACAATGTGCATGTAAGTTCTTGGGTTATTCTTAAATTCAGGAGGGTAGGTTTTGTCTTGTTCAGGGATCTGCTTGGCAGGATCTCATGGGAGACTGTCCTGGCAGGCAAAGGGGCCCAGACAGCCGGTTGATCTTCCAGGACAGCCTCCGCCAAGCACAAGTGTCGTCCATCCCAACATGCAAGAAGGCTAACAAAAATGGTGGGAGGCCAGCAGGGATGAACATGGAACTGTTGATTGAGCTCAAACACAGAATGGAAATGTCAGGAAGGCGGAAGTGGGGATAGATGGCCAGGAGGAATATAGAAGTGTTGCCTGAGCCTACAAGAATGGAGATAGAAAAGCGAAAGCTCGGCTGGAGTGAGGGATGTGAAGGGCAACCAGAAAGGCTTCTGTAAGTACATTGGCAGCAAGAGGAAGGCTAGGAAAAATTTGGGCCTACTGCTCTGAGTACCTCCTGACCAAAGACATGGTGAAGCCAGAGGTACTCAGTGCCTTTTCTGGCCTTGTTTTTAACTGATTAAACCAGTACTTGCTTTTTACTGAGCAAAACCAAGGAGTTGTACTCACCCCACTCAATGAGGGATGATCCAGTGAGAAGAGCTGTTGGATTTGCATTCTGACGTGCATGAGTGACATCAGCCTGAAGCCTGTGCTGTCAGTCATACCTGGCAGTCTGCTTGGGAGCCAGACACTTGGCAGTTAGAGCAGCCTAGCAACGAAGGAGCTGGCAAGCGGAGCACAAGGTATGGAAGTTAGAAAGTAATTTATGCTGGGTAAGGAAGATGTTCACTGGAGATCTAGGTAAGCAAGTTTGCCTGCTTGCTGTACTTTCATTTGCAGCTTCTAACGTTTATTTGGGCGTTTTATGCTTTTTCTGGGACAGAGGTCTCCCAAAAGATGGTGTATATGAAAATTGTTGCCTTTGAACAGAGCAGCACATGACCGGCCTGCACCAAAGTATGAGATAGGTTTAATCTTGGTGAAAAGCTGGGAAGTCTAGGAACTGAGGCAGAGCAACCCAGCTCTCTCAGTGGGCTGAAAAGAGATGTTTTCTTAGTCAGGGGGTTGTGGAGGCGAATTTCGCCTTTCTGCTTTTAAAGTTAGGAGTGAAGAATCAAGCTTCTGTTGGACTAGTAGCAGAAGTAAACAAATAGTGAAAAGTTCCTTGAAAAAGTTGAAGAATTGCAAAATGAGTTTATTCTTGGATGGGCAGCAGACATGAAATGATTTGATAGGAAATGTCAGCTGGTAGATCTAAGTGAGGAGAAGGTCTGAAAGCTAGGAAGTTGAGGGTAACTGGTCATTGGTGGAGAAACAAGGCGGCACAAATAATTTCAAATTTTCAGCCAGCTTCCAAAGAAGAAGGTGTGGAGAACAAAGTCTGGGTGAGGAGAGTGAGCCTGGAGACATAGCGTTGATGATTACAAAGGGAAGGAGATTGTGGTTTTGTTTCTTTCACTACTAGTCAGAGTTGAAAAACAGTCTTATTTCGTGAAAAAACAAAGGGGACATTCTGCCAGAAGTTGTGGTTTCAGGAAAAAGACAAGGGCATTCAGAATCACAAGAGAAAGAGATGAGCAAGCTGGGGAACAGAGGAGAAGTAATGCTGAATTAGCTGCATGTAAAGAGAGATTCGTACCCAAGATTCATACCGGAATCCGTCCATGTGATTGGAGATTCTGCATCAGTTATGGCCAGAGCAAGCAGGCTTATAATAACTCCAAAAGAAGTTCAAAGAGATGGAGGTGTAGAGGGTGGTGGGTTTTGTAGGAAAGTTACTTTGACAGCCTGAGGAGAAGGCGTGCCAAGAGAGTGAAGGTCAATAGGTGGTTCATGGACTGGAACTATAAGGAAAGAGAGGCATTTTTCTTAATTGATAAATTTCAGATGAGTCTCTTGGGCACTGTGCATGCATGGTTAAATTCGTTTGATGATAAGAAAAGCCTTAAAATGGTGAAGAACCAACAGAGGGATAGGGAAAGAGAGGGATTTCAGGCAAAGGAAATGTTGTTACGGATAAGGCAATATCAGAAAGCAGGTATAATGCCAGGATAGCTAACAGGGATGAGGAAATGGAAATGAACATATCAAAGCTGAAGTGAAATTTGAAAGGTTAATATATTCCTTTCAGGCAGGAGACTGGAACTAGCTAATCTCCGTCTCAGCATGCTGAAAATAATGGTGCATGTAATTAAGAATTTTGGAGCTAAGATTTTTTTATCTATAAATTTTACCAAATCTTTGGTGACAACACTTGATATATGTTAGAAAAAATGTATGAAAAATGTTAGAAAAAATACATGAAGAAAAAATTATCCCAGCAACTATAATCCCAATATTGTCAGCTTTAGGGTGAAGTTTTTACAAAAAAAAAAAGAGGGGAGACAAAAAAACCCTGGAGCCTGAGATTAAGAAATTAAATATAATATGGGTGTTCAAAAGATAGCCTATGTCACGTTAATCTGAGCTTTCTTTGTTAAAATTATTTATTTCTGCATAAGAGAGGTGTAGTAAATTTCATGTCTGACCTTGTAACTTCTCTTTTGTAGCTGTGACAGGTAGTTTTAGTTAAAGTGGAAGACATCAGGATTATGGGAAGTATCAAATAGGTAAGAAACTGCCTAGAAGAGCTATCAGAAGAGAATTTACCCATGGAATTCTTGAATAATTCATTTCTTAGCAAAATTAGTTACAGGTTCAAATGCATAATATGCAGTGGTACCCCAAATTCAGGAATTATGGATCAGAGTAGGACTAGAATACAATGGCTCTTCCAATTTGAAATAACACGGAAGCTTTATAAATATGCAGAGGACTCTGTTTCTTGACCCCAGCTGCTTCTCAGAAAGATAGGCCAAGCCTCTCCATTTTGGTGTCCAGCATATCAAGATTTAAGAGGCTTTTTTGGTTTTAATTATTTCAGCCATAGCCCCATGGAAAAAATAAAGTGACCTGAATGGAGAAGCAATATAACTGCATCCTTATGGTGGTGTGCTTCCACATTAACGAATAATTTCCCCTGTGGCAGTACTGTGCTGCTGGTGGTTAATTAAGTCCTGGGAAAACTGGCTATACCAGGAAGTCTTCTGCGGGAATACCTGTGCTGGTTCTGGCAGCGATGTCGTTAGCATGATGCTGCACGGAAGCTAGTAAGACTTGGCAGACCTTGGCCCAGAGCCACTTTGGGGATGTTTGTACCTGTGGCATTGTCCACCCACCACCCTGTGTAATCCACCTGCAGACAATGGACCATCTCTGGTATAATCAAGAACTGGAAGGTCTTTGTAGCCAGAGTAAGAGGAATGAGGTGACCTTGAATAGCACAGCATGCAGAGTTGTGTATTTGGGGACTAACAGCAGAAATTTGTGTTAAAAAACGCAGACGTTAATGCTAGACACTCCTCTCAAATCCCGTTCAGAAACAGAATCTAGTCAGAAACAGAGGAATGTGCAAAGAAAGGTTTTCCGTTTCTCTGGCTGTAGCTAGTTGTACAGTATAGAGAGGATTAGAAGCCGTGGACTTGTTTAGCCTAGACAATGAACTATGAGAGAAAAGTATTGTTCTATAAACAGTAAGAACAACTTGTTTGTGGTGAAACCCAGTGTTAATGCAAAACCAAATGGCATTAAAATTCTTTATTGTGGTTATTTTGTACCCTTTCTAGTACTGCTTTCTAGTATGAGCAATTGATGCAGACATTGAGACACCTCTAATACAGCTTGATACCCTTATTGAAGAGATTATTGTTGCCTGAAATAGCAAAAAGCTGAAAGCGGTCCAGTGAAGTCTTGTCTATTCCTAAAATTAACAGCTTCCTGAGGTAGAGAGGAGGAGGAAACAACGAGTTGTATGTTGGAAAGAAGGAGGAGAAAGTGTTTTCCTGCTTTGTATATCTTAAATGGTCAGAAAGTTTGCATCCACTTGGTATCAATTACACATATATTTGTAATCAGCTTTGTCATCATACTGAATTGGCTGTGCATGCCCCAGGAGAAATGAGAGTCAAATTTGAAGAAATAGGGTCCTGTTCTTCCTTGTTGTAGTCAGATCAAAAGACACATTGATATAAATAATAAAGTCTAAATCCAGAAAAGATGTTATGATTCGGACGATATCCCTCAGACTCTGCAAAATTCTGGAATAAGGCAGATCTTCAGTTTAACTAACAAAGAAACTGCTTCTGAATTAAAGATATCTTCAAATGTATGATTCATTTTTGATTTGTTAGGCAGTTCTCCTTGCAGAAAATGGGGCAGGGTTTGGGCCTCCGCTGGGTGAGATGGCTTATGATACTCAGGTCAGACACTTATATGCTTTTTTCCCTTGGTTTCGTAAGATGGCATTTCCCGTGTGCTGTTCAGATGATCTCAATGGGCATCTCATTCCCACACTTCTATTTTCCTTGTTCTGTGCCTGCACAGAGTCTGTTTGACTTCTGTTCAGAGCTTGTGTTTGGGATATTTGTTGTTACCAGCTAGAATGAGCAGCCTGTATTGGAGGGCAGTGCAGCTCATATTTGTGTATGAGGTAGAATTACCTAGCAACAATATTTTTGTGTTGAATGCTTTGTTACACCCATTCCACTGTCTTTTATGCTGCTAAATTCTCTGATCATGTATGTAAATCCCACCTTCAGGCATGGTCTTTAAAATTACATTAAGAATCCAGCTTACCAGTGAGCACAAAAATTCTTACCTGGAAGCACTTTCCTTAATCATTTAAAGCAGAAGATAGATCTTTTTTTCTTTTTTTTTTAAAAAGGAGAAGTCTCAGAATAATATTAATTATAACGCATACACATGCACACATGCACACCGTGGAATTGCAATGTGTGAATAGAAACAAATAAATATAAAAGATCAAAGACTAAAAAATAAGGATATCTACATATAAAAGGACAGCTGACAGCCAGCCCTGGAGCAGACTTGCTACATCTTCGTGATACCAAGCTGTCAGTTCTGTAGAAAGGAACCTATGAACATGAGAAGCTGCAGTATTAAACTTAAAACTTTCCAATACATCTTGCTGAGAATGACACTAATGTTTTGTTGAATTCTGAGGCATTTATCTCCATTTTAGCCCTTTTTGGTTCTGTGGCAGGAGTCAGCAGTCACTGAGCACCTGATAAAAATGTGCGAGCAGGTTATCAGTTCCTTGGGCACTGATGCGTTCCACACCTCTTCTGCTTTCACAGCCAGATGCAACCTCAGCGAGGGTGTAATCCTTCCTCTGCTTCCCGGGCTTGTGCTGACAGGTTTGCTGTGTGCAAGGCTGTCCTCAGTTTATTCTGGTCTCTCTTTCTTCCAGGATGGCACGCTCTCTGAATGAGTGGCTGTGGCAGCATGAGTTCTGGCTGCCCCCAGGAATCACCTGGGAGGACATGCAAGAGTCTGAAGACGTCCGTTACCCTCAGCCTCGTGATCTCCTGCTCAGTATCCCTTTTGCTTTCATCTTGGTTGTCGTTCGATGTGCGTTTGAAAGGTAAGTTATTTAGTACTGTTTGGGGTTTTTTAGGGATAATGCTGGCAGTTTGGGTCCAAAAGCTGGCTTTATTGTCTGTGCCAATGTATGACTGAAGAGGTCCACAGAAACTCCAGGTCATAAAGTCTGCTGAGGTACATCTTTCAGCTCTTTCTTTCCAGCCCTGCGTACTGGCTAAAGAAGTGTGTTCAGTATAGAACACAAACCCTACCCTTAAGATCTAATTATAAGCAATGTGACTTCCTACACTTAAAACTGGTAGGCCCTAGATGAGGTTTATGCTTGTGTTTTAGAAGGCAGACATGCTGTTTTGTGTTCTGTTGCACATTACTTGCTGTTTCTGGGTCGAGTGGAGCAGAAATCATGTTTAGGCTACCCAAATACAGTTAAGTCTCCTTTATCTTGGGTGATGGGGATCTGGGGTATCGCACCTGACAGACAAGCCTGAATAAGATGCATTAGATTGAGCTGAGTCATCTGACCTCAGAATCAGCACTGCATAGCCACACGAACAGGTGAATGTCACTGACCACTGCCCTGGGTTCAGGAGTGTCATTTCCTTGGGGAGTGCCACGTAGAGACATTTGTAGCTGCTTCTTTGTGGCCAGAGCCATTTGAGTGGTTTGCATATTACTCTTCAGCACAGCCAATTTGGGGGTTATGGCAAAGACATAGCTAGAAGTTCTGCAGGGTTCATTGACATTTCCTAAAGGTCCTGAGCTGGTGCTGTTGCTTTATGCAGTTTAGTCAATAGTTAGTATGATCTGCAATACAACGTGATTTGCTGGTGGATAACTGAGATTTACTATAGTGTCACCCATTGTCAAGATTGCAGAGTAAGTCCCCTTTCATGATTTTGAATATTCTTCAAAGTGGTCTTCACTGGATTGAAAAATCCCTATTCCTAGTTGCTGATCGAAGAGGTAATCTTCTGAAATAGTTTAATCAAATCTACAGTGGTTATAAGCTTAGGAAGCGGGGAAAAAAGACAATTAAAATATTTTTGTCATCTTTTTTAAAAAAGTGGCTGCACAAGAAAATGGAAGCAGACCTCTGTAATGTTTTTTCTCCAGATTCTCTGTGATACAAGGACAGCTTGGAAAAGTTTATAGAAGTTGAAATGATTCAGAGCTCTGCTATGAGAATGTTTTTAGTAAAAAGAAAAAATTATAGCCAGTATTTTACGTAAACACAAATGCGTGAATGATTCTTTAAATAATCATTTTATGATGATACAAAATTGGAATCCAGATCTCATCTTTGTAAACAATACATTTAGTGTACATTCCATAAATTCCATGGATTTTGTCCTGCATTTTCCTGGGGACATAAGTGTCTCGGTTACCTCCACTGATGTGGGAACCAAGGTGCTGTAGGTAACCATTAAAACACAAGTGACTCACATTTCTTCCTTGCTGATCTGCAAGACATGGCTGGATACAGTATTCGTTCAGGTAGGCTCTGTCAGTCAGTGACTTGGACACATTTGAAATGTGAAGCTGAAGATTAGCCCCCACGTCCTGCCTTGACTAGGACTGTCCTGTTCTAGGCTCCCCAGTACAAGACATGAACAGGAAGAAGAAGGAGCCAAATTCTTCTCAGTGGTGCCCGGTGACAGGACAAGAGGCAATGGGCACAAACAGAAATGTGTGATACTCCATCCGAACATAAGAAAATGCTTTTTTTACTGTGAGGGTGGTGAAACGTTGGAACAGGTTCCCCAGAGGAGGAGTGGAGTCTCCATCTGTGCAGATACTCGAAACCCAGCTGGATGCAGCCCTCCACAACCTGCTGTAGCTGACCCTGCTTGAGCCACAGAGGTGCGCTGGATGATCTCCAGAGATCCCTTTTAGTATCAATTCTGTGCTTCTGTGACTCTGTCCCTTTATTCCCCTTCTTCCTGCCACACCACTCCTAGTCAATCTAAATATCTTTTCCATCTGCTTTAAGATGCCGGTGGCCAAGGAAAGAGATTTTTTTCTTTCCCATCCAAGCGCTGCCTCAGCTGGCAGAGTTTCCACAGGCCTGGTCCTACTCATTAATTTTTAAAGCTGTTTTGATTCACAAGCTTCATTAAATAAAAGCTTCTTGTCACACCCTTAAAAAAAGATAATATCACAAGCCCATTTTACAACATCCAGGAAACCTATAATCATACCACTATCTTACCTATGCAAATTACAAACCAGTGTTCTGAGCTGTATTCTTGTTTGTCCTAACTCTCTGCAGTCATTTATTTCAGCATGACATTTTCTTATTCTCAGTCATTACTGTTTCACGTTCAGTTCATGCTGGAGAAGAAGGCTTCCCCTAGTGAATGGGAGGTATGAATCAAGCCCTCTGTTGCTCTGTTACCTTGTGTGTACAGTGGCTCTAGCCCTGTTTAAAATAATTTGCACAAAGTTTGAGAATTGCAGACTGAAAGGATGTGTGTGTTATTTTTCATTCTCTGTGTAGATGGCCTTGACTTTGTAGCTTTGTACATCTGGTCTGTGGGTCAAAATGAGTGTATACAACTAGTATACAAGTTTGGGTTTGGTGGCTTTAGCTTGGCCTCTGGCAATTTATTCTACCCTCACCTATTACTTGCAACCGTGCATCGGGTGCAAAGCGTTTTTTTCTCTAGATACGCTCTGTGTTCCTGGTGGTGCCTGCTCTGGGATTTCAGGAATGCCATAATGTGTTCATGTCATTTATCTGTGTCAGAACTCCAGGAAAATACTAAGAGGCAGGAGAAGCCCAGAGGATTTTCTGCAATCCCTCATTCAGCAACTGCAACAGCCACTGTTGGTGGCTGATGGTTCCATCTTCTTGGTTTGGAGATTAAATGTGGGAAAGACCCCGCTTCCTCGAGCATGGATTTTCCTCTCTTTGGTACCTGCTGGCTGAACTGGGAAAAACTGAGACAGTGACATCCTTTTAACAACCAGTTATTCTGTGGATTAGGTGGTGGCTGTGGGAAGAGGACATGCAGTAGCTGGGTGGGGCCTGGGAGAGCTGAGGAGGTTGTGGGTGCAGCCCTGGGGAAGAAGAAACAGCTCACGCTTCAGTGAAGCAACTCTTCTGTGAGCCAGTTTTGCTCTGGGGAAGATGGGAAAATGGGGCATTCAGTGCTGGAGAGCAGAAAGCTTGTTAACGCTGCAGTGTTCACAGTCTTTGCCACAATACTGAAGCAGGTGCTGGGGGAGGTAGGTAATGATGTCCTGACAAAAGAGAGGATCTAGAATTTGGGAACCTCTCCCCTTCCTTTGATGTTTCCAGATTGTGCTTGTGAGTAGGAGATCTGTCCTGCACCCATCACTTGGAGCCTGATTTTAAGTGCCTGTATACCTTAGCAGAACTTTTCCCTGGACATATGCCTGCAAGCGGGGATGTCAGCTTCTCTTCTAGTTCTATAATGTTTGAGACCTTTTTCCGTAAAAATCAAATTCTTGGAGTGCTATGATTATGAAGGAATCGCAGCTTCTGTTGCAAAGTGTTTCTTGCCTGCATGGTTAGGAAAAAGTGGAAACTGAAGTGCTTTGAGGGATAGTAAAGCAGAAACTTGAAAAACAGAACCTACATCCAATTTCATTGTCTGATTTTGGATTTGACCAGTGATTTTTGGATACTGGGGAACTGAAAGCCAATGTCAGTGAACTTAAACCTAAGTAGTTCCCAAATTGCACTAGAGGAGGATTTTAGTCAGAAAGATTAGGTCTCTTCTTAGGAGGGTTGCGACAGTACGTGAGCCACGTGTTGTACATTAAAAGAAAGGGATGCTGTTGATCTGCAGGGAACAGATATTTGAACTTGGAACCAGAAGAAAGATAGAAGAGGACACCCTTTTCAAGTATTTTATTTTGAAATGTATCTTTCTGAAATTCATTTTGCAGAGAGACTTTTGTTGTTGATCAGTAATCAGGAAGGATGTGAAAACAGCTTCCTCTTAGGCCCTATAGGCAGGGTTTTGTGCACAGAGGTGGGACACATTGTAGTATTTAATTGAAAACTGTGAGCTGGCTTGACTCAGTTTGGACAGTAGCACTGTAGTGACTTGATGTTGTCAGTTAAATGGAACAGTCACTTTAACTTTGATGTGAAGCGTTCCCCTGTAATCAAGAGAACATAGAGACTGTTCCAGGAGCACAGGGATAGCCCTTTGCCTAAGAAAAGCATGAGGCTAAAAGAGATTGTGCAGTTCAAAGAATAGAAGTTCTGGTTGCTGCTGTCACTGGTTCTGCATTTCTTAGTACTAGAAGATATTTGCAGAGTGGCACCCTTATAAATTCAGAAACATTTGTGAAAGAAAAAAAAAAACCACCCACCCCCCCCCCAGTTAAATTATTTCTTGTATCTCATGCTAACTCTGAAAGCCTCTGCAGAAGGCGTGTAGCCTGCTTTTGCGAGGTGGGGGAGTATCAATTTATGCCCCTTCACGATTAATCCATTTAGTTTCAATATCAGCAGGTTTCACTCAAGACGTTTTGTTCTTTGGTGATTGCTGAATAAAATGCCTTAGTGTGAACTTTCCCATGTAAACCGTGAAGTGAGAGAAGCTCACTGATGAAGAAGTAGGCTTGAGATGATTCTCATCTCACTGACTGTGTCTTGCCTTACCTACCTGTGGAGAGTGGTACAGTTTGGTCCTCAGACTTTCTCCTTCTGTCTTCCAGAGAGCTGATAAACTGCCATGATGAGACCATCCCTGCAACTGAGATGATGAATCTGTGATGTTGAAATCAGTACAAGCATCATCCTCTTAGGGTTGTGCTTGGACAAGATTTAACTGAAAACTGAGTCAGAGCACATCCAACATGTACAAACGTCCCTTAGGAAGAATTTCAGGCCTTGATTTCCCAATGATGTTCATAAAAGTAGGATTGGTCCCATAATTCATGGTTAAACTCAAAACCTCAACAACAAAGTAATTGTAACTTTGGTTAATTACACCCTGTGTTCATCAACTGCAACTGGCTTGTTTCTATTATAGTAAGATTTTATGACCATGACCATAACTAACCAGCAGGAAAGAGAGAGAAGACAGGGGTTAAACAAAATTAAGAAATCAGTCAGGATAATTTAAATAGTTTTTCAATAAAAAAAATTGTTGGCAAGCTGCTCTGACACCTGGCAGAAACATTGTCTTTCCTTTTAATGTGTCTGGAAAATTTCAGACCTTTCCATTCCTGATGTGGACTGATAAGAAGCTGCAATAAGGTGGTTCTTCAACAACAGAACTTGATTACGTCTTTGTCTTCAGAGGAGCTTGTATCAAATGACTTACCTTTAAAAAAGAAAGATCAGGCTCACTTCAAGGAACCACTTAATGTAAGAACCAAAACCTAGTGCAGAGCTTAAGATAAATGTTTTCTCAATTTCAATGCAGTTGCGGATATCATTGAAATAGCGTTGTCATTGTTCTTAGCACAGGACCTGGTGGTCCAATGTCACTGTTAACCCCTTTGATATTAAACAAATCATAAGATATAATTGAAACATTTCTTAAGAGCAATCAGAGCTAAAAACCAAAATTCCCAGTGATGGCTATATTCCTCTGCCATCCAGCAGTCTGCCAGTTGCAGCAGTGCCAGGGTGCTGATGAATTTCACTGAAGCTAATCAACACTTAGACATAGCTTTTGCGATAACTGTGTGTCTTGTTGGAAAGTAGCTAGCCCTACTCTCTGGCCCTTCTCTCATGGTAGAAATGTATCTTCTTCATTGGTCTTGGTACATCTTTGAATGTTCTTGTAGCCAATGATGCCAAAGGAATTTCCCAGAGATGATGAAAAAGAACAACTGATATAAAAGCCAGTGGGCTAACTGTGCAAAAGAAAGGTGGAAATCAGCTGCTACACAAGTGAGCAAAATGTGTAACCATTCTGTGTTTTATGCCTTAATGTAATAGAAGTTACAACATTCCTTAGGTAGGTGGTCTGTTTATAAAATTGCTTTTGATACCTGTTAATTAAATTAAGAAATGGGTTCTTGAAAAAAAAACTTCCAAAAGACCCTTCTGGAAGGATGCTTGATCTAGAATAGTCCCTAAATACATGCGCATGTGGAGTACAGGCTGTATGGCTAGAAGATCGTCCCCCTATACTCAGCCCTAGTGAGGCCGCACCTCGAGTGCTGGGTTCAGTTCTGGGCCCCTCACTACAAGACAGACACTGAGGGGCTGGAGCGTGTCCAGAGAAGGGCAATGAAGCTGGGGAAGGGTCTGGAGCACAAGTCCTATGAGGAGTGGCTGAGGGAACTGGGGGTGTTTAGCCTGGAGAAAAGGAGGCTGAGGGGAGACCTTCTCTCTCTCTACAACTCCCTGAAAGGAGGTTGGAGCCAGGTGGGGGTCAGTCTCTTCTCCCAAGGAACAGGCGACAGGACAAGAGGAAATGGCCTCAATTTGCGCCAGGGGAGGTTTAGATTGCATATTCGTAAAAATTTCTTCACTGAAAGGGTTATCAGGAACTGGAACAGGCTGCCCAGGGCAGTGGTGGAGTCACCATCCCTGGACGTATTTAAAAGACATATAGATGTATCACTTAGGGACATGGTTTGGTGGTGGACTTGGCAGTGCTGGGTTAACGGTTGGACTCGATGATCTTGGAGGTCTGTTCCAACCAAAACGATTCTATGATTCTAAGAGACCACAGGCAACCACACCATATAATCATAGTCATAAATATATCCCATACCTTTTTTAAGTAAAACCTCTTTAAACACTTACATAGTGAAGTAGCTTCCGCAGCTTTTTTGCTGCAAAGTAAAAAAGGAGAAAAAAAAAAAAAAGAAATCTTGTTCTCTGTCTGAATCATTAGGGATAACTGATCAGAGGACCTGCCTGAACAGCATGAAGACTGACCAGGCAGAACAGGCTTGGGACTCAGCACTCGCTTCCTCTGCATGGTATTCGTTGGCTCGTAACCACCCTCAACACCGATTTACAGTTGGTAACCCAATAACTGTTCAGGGAAGCTGTTAGCACCTTAAGCAAAAAACTTTTACTCCAAAATGCAGAGATGAGAAATTCCAGAGATTTTGCATGTTCGGTGTTCAGCAACAGTGCTGAAAAGTGCTTCTAGGCAGACAGTCTGCTCTTTCTCCTAATGAGACTAACTGCATGCCAGTGGCCGTGTTTAAGTGGTAGAGATTAATAAGGAACAACTAATTCTCCAGAAATTCAAGGAGAATGCAGTTAATTTGGGCCTTTTTTTAAACGTTGATTTGCCAGGTTTCCTGTTTGTGCAGTGTCTGTGCAGGACCTCACTTCACACTATTGATGAGGCTATTTCCTATTGCCAAGGGAGAGAAGAGTGTTTGTAGTGGAGAAGTTGAATTGTTGAGCAGAGCAATTCTATGCCCAGTTTTGTTATGTCTTGGTAACTTTTTTCTATTTATGCAGATTTTTTTATTTGCATTGTTTCACTGTGAAAGACTGTAGATGCACAGCTAGCATAAGCATCCATTCCTTGTGACTACGTTTCTAGTTGCTATGTCCTTTTTTACATTTTACAAAGATCATTTTACAACTGATGTTTGACTTGCATTAGGAAAAGCGGCGGTAAGTTACTCCAGTAAAGACCAAGTGGCCTCCTGTTTCAGCAGGACATTTCTTCTGTGTTAATACCACACATCTGATAGAGCCTCCCTCTTGATCCTGAGCCAAGTCCTTAGTTCAAGTGGGTGCCATGTAGGTTCAGTGTTCTAGATCGAGCAGTGAACAACATTTAGGCCTTATCATCAATGTGGTACTCTGCATAAGCTGCAAGCAAGCCAGAGGCCAATGATAGGTATCATGACTGTCTGCAAGCCTGGGCTTTGTGCCATAATCCCAGATGTCCAAGTACAGTGGATTCAGTAGTTGACAAAGCAGGATATAGCATTTCCCAACCTTGTGTACTTTTGGATATTACAGCACAGAGCTCAGGACAGTAGAATACAAGTCCCACTGTTTCTGCTATAAGTTTGGGGTTTTTTCTTCTCAGTTTCTTTTATCTATCTTATGTGCTTGACATGATGCTTGTGCTTAGATTCAAAATGTGGGAGGCAGCTGTTATGTACTACATCATGTTTTAACAGTGCTGCAATATCAGAAATGACTGTTCTATTTTTGGCTGAACCTTTATCTTTTCTTTTGCAGAGCCATAGCTCTGCCCCTCAGTAGCAAACTGGGTGTGAGAAACAAGCACAGACCAAAAGCTCGGCCCAACCCCATGCTGGAAACATTCTACAGTACACGTTGCAAGAACCCCGAAGAAGTAAGTCCTTTCTTCCTTTGCTTTCCTCTAGATTTAGCCCTTGTGTCTTTAGCCGAATAAAATCACATTTGGAATCCTGAAGTTTGGTAATGCCACTCATATTTGGAAGCTCAGCAAAGCAGCAGGAACCACTATAGCACGGGCTACCTGACACCAGCCAGCTACAGGGGTCATTCTACAAATGCCATCAACTATCAGTTCTGCTTCTGAACATGTGGGAGTAGCAGCTTTCTATAGGTAGCATTCAAAACATTTAAATCTCAAACTTCTATAGACAGGAAACTGTTTTCCCAAAGGAAATAATGACAAATCCTATTCCCCCTTGTGTTTGCCTCATACATAGCACAAACTGACACACAGGAGGCTCTGTCTGAACATCAGGAAATACTTTCTTACTGTGAGGGCGACCAGGCACTGGAACAGGTTGCCCAGAGAGGTTGTGGAATCTCCATCCTTGTGGATAATCAAAAACCATCTGGACATTGTCCTGGGCAACCAACTAGGTAGCTCTATTTGAGCAGGGGCGTTGGAACAGATGACCTCCAGAGGTCCCTTCCAACCCTCGCCATTCTGTGATGGCTTCTTTTCATATATTAGCAAATACCTGTCACATCAGCTGCCTTGAACTGACTCCCATGTTGCTAGTCCTTGCAGCTCAGCGGGTGTGGATTGCTTGATGCTCCTAGTTCTGGTGTGGGTCATTCTGTTGCTGTGCAATCCATGAGTTTGAGATTGGCCTTTCAGGAAGCCAACTAAAGACTTGGCCATCGTCACAGAGATTGTAAGTGCATCTCAAAATTGGTAATGAACATACTTTTGTACAGCATGCTCAGACTATGTAAGTCACTCTCACATGATACCATTAGGGTAAATGCATTCCCTGGAAAACTATTGCTTTACTTAAAAAATAAGGCTATCCATGGTGACACTTCCAGAAGGAACATAAAACATGACAAACTTTTTTCACGGCACGTGCCAAACTCTTAAGAGCCTAAGGACAAGGAAGGTAATTGCAGGATTTCTGTGCGTAATCTATTGAAAAATTATCCCTAACGGGTTTACCACAACAGGAGAATATCCGGTAGGAAAATGGTGTTGCCTCTGCTCTTGACGTCAGTAAGGTTGTTGGCTGATGCTTCATCAGAATGCTGAAAGGCATGAGAAGATTCGGTGCAGAAGTTTAAAAATTATTTAAGCTGCAGTGAATCTTTCGTGGAGTGACAGATTCAAGGGACTTGGTCCCTGAAGACAAAGTGAGGAAGTGATTTGACACCAAACTCCTGTGAGGAGACGAGACCAGAGTTTGAAAGTTGAAACTGGAGTTCACATAAAAAATGTATAGTTTCAACATTTAGCATTAATAAGCAGTTGCTTATGGGGGTAATGGAAAGATTTTCTACAAACTGAGGTCTTCACACTAAGAACAGATAGCTTTCTGAAAGATGCCTTAGCTTGAACAGATTTGGGCTTGCCAGGAGCCCCCAGCTGGGCTCTGTGGTGGGTCAGACGAGATGCCCATCTTGCCCCTTCTGACCTTCGAACCTGGATCTGAACCCTGCTTCCCCACCTGTTTTCCAGGGTGAGCTGATCAGTTTAGCCAAACAGTGCGACTTGCCGGTGAGGAAGGTGGAGAGGTGGTTCCGGCACCGGAGGAACACAGACCGACCCAGCCTGTCGAAGAAGTTTTGCGAGGCCTGGTGAGCGGGAGCACAAGCCACGAGCAGCAGGGGCCTTTCATGGGAGCTGAGCTCCATGGGCAGCTCACTGCCTCACCGCCTGCCCTCCACCCTACGCAGAGAGCATCCCAGCTCCGCTGCCTCCCAGCCTGCCCTCCACCCCTATGCAGACAGCATCCTGGGTCTTCTCTGCCCCACCTGGTTCTTCTGGAACTCTCTGCTGCTTCTCTGTTACTGAAAAATTCCTTGCTTTTCCCCTTTATTTTCACTCCCAGGTCTCCTTTTACTCCTGTCTCACCTTTATTCCTTATAGGGCCTCTGTTTCTGACTTTGTGAGGCTGGCATTCTGCTTTGAAACACAATTGTACCTGAAAAACTCCCTACTGTTTTTCATCTTACTGCTTCTTGCTGCTTTGCTGCTGTTTCAGTGCCCCCAAAATAGTCAGATTTTCCGTTGCCTTTCCCATGACTTCCCTTTGCCTCACTGCAAGCTGATTCCTTCTGCTGCATCTTTTCTGCAACTGTTCTGCATGCTGTTGCTTTCAAAAGTCACAGGCAGTGGGCTAGATTGTATTCTGCTGTCAATTGACTTCAGCATCCTGAAAGTCAAAAACCAGCACCCTTTTATAGTGGCAGAAAAAGGAGCCTATGTGAAAGCTTGTGTTTTCCAGAGCAAAACTCTTCTTGGAAACAGCTGTGTGGAAATCCTCCTTATTATGTGGAGGCACAAAATAAATCTCATGTCAGCCAGTTCTGTGAATGTTAGTCCTGGCTAAGCTTTCCACAGAAAAGGAGAATTCTCCTGAGCTTGGTTGAAATGCCTTACTTATGAGTGGCTGCTCTGCTCTTCATGTAAGGAAGTAGGTTCTCCCAGGAAAGCCACAGAGATGAAAGAAATCATTAAATACCTGCAGTGCTATTCATCTGTCTAAAAGTGTGTATCCACAGGGCAGGCATCAACTTTGAGCTAATCACCTCATGCTCCATTTAGCACTCAACCTCTAATTCAAAACCCCTGCCTAAAAACCCTAATTGAAACTGAAAAAAGAAAAGAAGGATGTGTACTATTTATTTATAATATTCCAGATAGTTGCAGTTAGAAATATTTACAAAATCCATGGACAAGGAGTTGTAAAGCAACCGTGCTTAATCTGCTTCCATCAAGATGAAATCTAAGTTCTCCCTGCACTCAGCTGACTTGCAGTAAATAGTAACAGTAAATAGTGAACAGTAAATACTTTTCTGACTCAGCTCACCAAGGATGGTGTCCTTCCACCTGCCCTCTATCACCATTTGCAGTCTATAGAAAGAGTGTCTTTCCGATGTGACGCAGTAGCTTTGTACAGTTTCTGTCTTGGAGCTCCTGGGGATTTCATTAACAGGTGGAGCCTCTTTCTCTCTCAAAATATAGTTACTTCTGATTTGTCATGGAGATTTTTGGAAATTAAAGGATTGGTTTAGAGAGTTTTACTCCTTTGAAGATTTCCTGTGTTTAGTGTATTAACTACTTGTTTATTCTGTTGGGGTGAAATTCCCCTCATTCCTTACTATATGTGTGTGTATTCAGTGTGACCTGCCTCTGTCCACTGAACTTGGCGAACAGTTCATATGTATTTCATATGGGGGTTTAATGTGGGTAAATCATTACCAGCTCCTGACTAAGACCAAACATGACAGTAATTAAATTACTTTACATGATAATGAATTTAGCATGCCTAATCTCTAAAATCCTAGGAGAAAGATTGGTGTGGTGTTTGAATTTTACCCATGCATCTGCTAGTGCGGGGAAGGTTTGGGATGATTATCAGGGTGATTTTAGTCAGCGGTATTGTATTTTCTGCTGTCTCTGAAGCAGAAGAATTGCTCTTTGTGAAGTCTGTTGAATGTGCAAGTGACATGCAAGGAGCCACTCCTGTTACGATCTGGGCAAACTTTGAACATGTTAATGTATGTCTTTGCCTTAATAGTGTCATTCTTTGAATGAGTGTGATTGATACACAGAATTGTAGCTTGGTGGTTAATGGATGGGATTCTAACGTACTTTGTTTTGTTTGTTTGTAGCTGGAGGTTTACGTTTTACATCATTTCTTTCTTCACTGGACTTGCTGTCCTGTACGATGTGAGTACACAAGCAGTGCCACCTGCTGTTCTACCTAGCCACTGCCTGCAAGAATGGCAGATTTTGTTGTCAAACATGTCCTTTCAGACCTTTTAATAGAGGTTTTCCTACCAGGTCAGTGTGTTTGCTCTGCACAGCACACTTATGAGACCACAAACATATTGGACCGTGCTTATTTTAAAAGCTCCAGCTCAAAACTGAAAGGTTTCCTCTTCTTTTGGCAAACCAGAAGACAATTGGGATTGTGTAAAAATACATTTCTGTGTGGTAGAGATGAAACACCTGAGATGGAAGCTGCAGGGCCTGTTTGTTTGTTGTATCCAATACCTGTTTAAGGTAAAAAACTCGGGCTTCCTTTGGAGCATGGACTGCAATTTAATAATTTTATTTATTAATTTTCTTCTCCTTACCCAAGATGTGATTGGTTCAGGCTCATGCCTCTGCCTTTTCTGTAATTTGATGAATAATGAGTTCTTGATACAAATTGAACTGCCTCAACAGGCAGAAGAGGTAATAGAAGCCATGCATATGCTCTAATCACTGAGCTGTGGTCGCTAAGCTGGGACTAAGGGCACTGGTCATCCTCTGGCTGTGTTTTAAAGGTTCTCCTGGCTATTTTGCTGAATCCAGTTCCCTAAGTGAGCTTTGCAAAAGTCTTCTATGCTGGCACCTTCTGAGGGATTAAGTAACAGAAAACCTGCAGATCCCAAGACAGCAGGCACAAACTATGCTTGTAACTTCTCATTATTGTAACAAGGGAAGAACTTCTGAACTTATACTGACTTTCAAGTCAGAATTTAAGGTACTCTATGTATGATTACATGATGAGCTAGCAGAGGAGTGAAGGTATCGAAATCCCAACTGCAGTGTTTTGTAGATCTGTACATCAAAATAGAAGGCTGTTCTTTGAGGCCAGCTGTGAAAGTTTGGTATGGATGACCTGCTTGGAATAGTACAAGAGCCCTGTGGCAACAGAAGGGGCAAAATCCTGTTCTGCATGTTATCTGACCATTCTAGAAATGAAAGATCATCTTCACTTTTTGTGAAAGTCTTTTCTGTATTCAGAACACATCTTCCAATTTTCACAAAAAAAGGAGGTATCTGTCCCACAGACAACAGCTCTAGATCCCGTAGCAAACAGCATGTTATTCTGTTACCTAAAATTGTACCAAAATGACTACATTAAAAAGAAGGACAAAGAATTAATGTGACAGGGCGTATTTGCATGTGATATTTCCTGACTTTCACATGTTTACTTTGTAATCTGAGTAGTATTTTAACATGCATTTGTTTTTGTGAAACACCCTTCTTTCTTTAGAAAAAAGAAAATGTTTAAATTCTGTATTAGTAGCTTTAGACTGATGGCAAAAACCGCTGCCCCATGAGTCAGTGAAATAGCATGTAGCAACGGAAAGTTATCTCACAGTAGGCCACCAGAAAACAGCTTTATTTGCTGAGAGTAGAGGAATGATGAAATACAGGGATCTGGAGTTCCTTTCTTTCCAGCCACTCTTCCCCAAGCCCGTAGCGTTGCATGGGGTTGGTGTGACCCACGTGCAGGACCCGGCACTTGGCCTTGTTGAACCTCATACAATTGGCCTCGGCCCATCAATCCAGCCTGTCCTGATCCCTCTGTAGAGCCTTTCTACCCTCAAGCAGATCAACACTCCCACCCAACTTGGTATCGTCTGCAAACTTACTGAGGGTGCACTCCATCCCCTCATCCAGATCATTGATAAAGATATTAAATAGAATTGGCCCCAATACTGTGCTCTGGGGAACACCACTTGTGACCATCCACCAACTGGATTTAACTCCATTCACCACAACCCTTTGGGCCCGGCCATCCAGCCAGTTTTTTACCCAGTGAAGAGTATACCTGTGCAAGCCATGAGCAGCCAGTTTCTCCAGGAGGATGCTGTGGGAAACAGTGTCAAAGGCTTTACTAAAGTCTAGGTAGACAACATCCACAGCCTTTCCCTCATCTACTCAGCAGGTCACCTTGTCATAGAAGGAGATAGAAGCTTTCAGCCTTCTTACTACATTTAAGTGGTGTTGTCCAAACCACAGAGATTCTTAATGAAATAGGTGTAAGAATATTTTAATATATTCAAAACATCACCACCACCACCCCAAACTTGAGGAAGGCTGCAAAAGTTGGTAGAAACCTTCCCTGAGCTATTTTATTTGGAACTGGGCATGTGAAATTTCAGCACAATAGCCACAAATTGGCAATGTCACAAGCAACTGCAAGTTCTTGTAGTGGAAATCTGTTGGCAACTGAATTCCAGATAGCACAACCAGCTCTGTCTGTAATAAAACACAACGAAGTCTGTAGTAGTAACAAACTGAAGGAGTTAGTTGATAAGAGAAGAGTTCTTCTGGCATTCTCACATTCACGTTGCATTTTCTTTCCAGAAGCCTTGGCTTTGGGACCATAGAGAGTGCTGGACAGGATATCCACAACAGGTGAGTCATGCAAGAGGGAAAGTTGCTTTTATAAATTATGTATTGTCTTTCGATATCTTTTGAAAATCAGGTTACATTAGTGACAAAAGAGAGGGCACTGAATTAAATTCAGACTCACGAGCCCTAAGAATTCAAAGCCAGATCCTTGCCAAGAGAGAATGTCTTTGTATATGGTATAATCTAAACACGATAGAGGATGAGTCAGGAAAGCAGGAGGAGACTGCAGAAATAAAGGGAAAGTGAGAGTTTTGACTGGGTGAGCCAAAAAAATGAAAAATGAGAATGCTCCAAGGTTGTTCAGTTTGTAGAAGAGACTGAGGCCAGAGAGGGACATGTTGCCTGAGCAGAAGAAATAGACTTCGGTGGAGAGTATGTAGAGCAGAGGACATGCTTTGAATGCTATGTCCTTTCAGCTATACTGAAGAATCATGTCCACAGTGCTCCCCAAGGAGTTTGTTTCATAGAATCATAGAATAGTTGGAAGTGACCTTTAAAGGTCATCTGGTCCAACCCCCCTGCCATGAGCAGAGACATCCTCAGCTAGATCAGGTTGCCCAGAGCCCCATCCAGCCTGACCTGGAATGTTTCCAGGGATGGGGCATCTCCCACCTCTCTGGGTAACCTGTGCCAGTGCTTCACCACCATCATTGTAAAAGATTTCTTCCTTATGCCTAGCCTATATCTCCCCTCTTTTAGTTTAAAACCATTCCCCCTTGTCCTATCACAGCAGGCCCTGCTAAAAAGTTTTTCCCCATCTTTCCTATTAGCCCCCTTTAAGTACTGAAAGGCTGCAATAAGGTCTCCACAGCTTTCTCTTCTCCAGGCTGAACAACCCCCACTCCCTCAGCCTGTCTTCATAGGAGAGGAGCTCCAGCCCTCTGATCATTTTTGTGGCCTCCTCTAGACCTGCTCCAACAGATCCTTGTCTGTCTTGTACTGAGAGCTCCAGAGCTGGACGCAGCACTGCAGGGGGGTCTCACCAGAGTGGAGTAGAGGGGCAGAATCACCTCCCTCAACCTGCTGGCCACGCTGCTTTTGATGTAGCCCAGGATACGGTTGGCTTTCTAGGCTGCAAGCCCACATTGCTGGCTTGTGTCCAGCTTTTCATCCACCAGTACCCCCGAGTCCTTCTTGGCAGGGCTGCTCTCAATCCCTACATCCCCCAGCCTGTATCGATACCGGGGGTTGCTCCAACCCAGGTGCAGGACTTTGCACTTGGCCTTGTTGAACCTCATGAGGTTCACCCAGGCCCACCTCTCAAGCTTGTTCAGGTCCTTCTGGATGGCTCCAGGTCCCTCTGGATGGTTTTCCGGTGGAACTGGCAGTATGGCCAGTAGCAATACAGCATCATTCCCATTAAGTTCAGAGGATGCTCTCTTACAGTTTTACAATGTATATTGTGAGTTTTTTCACAACAGCACTGCGAGAAGCTGTCCGCTGGGTTGGAAAGCGTACATCTCTTATCAGCCCAGACCAGGATAACCTCAATGAAAATTGCCAGCTAGGCACAAAATCTGCTCCTTGTTCATCAACATAAGGAACAAAGATAGCAACCAAAAGCCAGGTACATTTTTGCCCAGTTGCCCCCCTTGCTATTCCTACTCCTATAACTTGAGAAGTTGAAAGAGTGAGCAAGGGGCTTCACCCGCTGAGCACAGGAGCTATTGCCTGCTCTGCCTTTTCCCTTATGTTTTTATGTGCTCTGAATTCTTTAGAGAAGATGGCTGTTGCCTGTTCTGTAGCAGGAGCCTTCCTATATCACACTGCTGTGGATGCCAGAGCAGACATAGTAAAGAGAGCTAAATTTCATTAAAGTGAAGAATGTTATTCCAACTTTGGAAGAGGTTCCTCTATCCTATGAGAGCAGCTGGTAAGTGTTTCTAGCAGGATAGTAATCTCCTGTATTACCATGCAGGGAGCTACCATGCACAGGATTTTACAGTACTAGACTTTCCTGGGTAGGAAATAAAATTTCATTAATTGAAGAGGAAGCTAAAGGAAACATGATCCCACTATCAAGACAAAGTGAAGACTGCCTGTGTTCCAGGGCTTTTTGGTCTGGCAGTCAAAGTTAGAGCAAGACCCGGTGACTGTACATCGAGGTTGCAAACCCATAAAGGGAAATGTAATGCACAGTTTTAACAGTGTGAGCCACAGGAAACATAATGGAACAAATGAGTGAAGAATGAGGTAGTATCTTTCAAGATGAGTCTCCAAACCGCTGTTGCTCAAAGGCAGAAATTTTAGGGGCAAATCATAGAATCGTTTAGGTTGGAAGAGACCTTTAAGATCATCGAGTCCAACCATAAACCTAACACTGCCAAGTCCACCACTAAACCATGTCCCTAAGCACCACATCTACATGTCTTTTAAATACCTTCAGGGATGATGACTCCACCGCTTCCCTGGGCAGCCTGTTCCAGGGCCTGACAACCCTTTTGGGGAAGAAATGTTTCCTAATATCCAATCTAAACCTCCCCTGGTGCGAATTGAGGCCATTTCCTCTTGTTCTGCCGCCTGTTACTTGGGAGAAGAGACTGACCCCCACCTGGCTCCAACCTCCTTTCAGGTAGTTGTAGAGAGCGAGAAGGTCTCCCCTCAGCCTCCTTTTCTCCAGGCCAAACCCCCCCAGGTCCCTCAGCCGCTCCTCACAGCACTTGTGCTCCAGACCCTTCCCCAGCTCCGTTTCCCTTGTAGTACAGTGTAAAAGTCAAAGCATACAAACAGGTGGTGCTTGAATTGGAATGTAAGACTAAAAGGATCGCTTGGGTCCTTGTGTCCTGTTCTGTACATTTGGAGTACCTGTCTTTTCACAAACAATCCAAGCGATCAAAACAGCACAGTGGGGTGGACTGACCCTGGCTGGCTGCCACGTGCCCACCAAGCCACTCTTCTGCCCCCTCCTCAACTGGACGTGGGGGAGAAAATAGGACGAAAGACTCATGGGTCGAGATAGGGACAGGGAGATCACTTACCAATTTCCGTCATGGGCAAAACAGACTTGTCTTGGGGAAATTAATTTAATTTACTGCAAATCAAATCAGAATAGGGTAATGAGAAATAAAAACAAATCTTAAAAACACTTTACCCCCACCCCTCCGTTCTTCCCGGTCTCAACTTCACTCCTTACTTCTCTACTTCCTCTCCCTGAGCAGCACAGGGGGACAGGGAATGGGGGTTGCAGTCAGTCCCTCACACATTGTCTCTGCTGCTCCTTCCTCTTCATGCTATTCCCCTGCTCCAGCGTGGGGTCCCACCCATGAGAGACAGTCTTCCACGAACCTCTCCACTGTGGGTCCTTTGCATGGGGAGCAATCCTTCAGAAACAGACTGCTCCAGCGTGGGTCCCTCGTGGGGCCACAGGTCCTGCCAGAAAACCTGCTCCAGCATGGGTTCCTCTCCGCGGGGTCACAGGTCCTGCCAGGAGCCTGCTCCAGCATGGGCTCTCCACAAGGTCACAGCCTTTTTTGGGCACATCCACCTGCTCCAGCATGGGGTCCTCCACAGGCTGCAGGTGGATATCTGCTCCACCGTGGACTTCCATGGGCTATAGGGGGACAACTTGCATGACTATGGTCTTCATCACGGGCTGCAGGGGAATCTCTGCTCTGGTGCCTGGAGCACCTCCTCCCCCTCCTTTTTCACTGACCTTGGTGTCTGCAGAGCTGTTTCTTTCACATATTCTCACTCCTCTCTCCCAGCCACTGTTTGCGCAGCAGGTTTTTTCCCCCTTCTTAAATACATATTCACAGAGGCGCTACCACCGTCGCTGTTGGGCTCAGCTTTGGCCAGCAGTGGGTCCGTCTTGGAGCTGTCTGGAACTGGCTCTGTCAGACATGGGCCAGCTTCTGGCATCTTCTCACAGAAGACGCCCCTGAAGCCCCCCTGCTACCAAAACCTTGCCATGTAAACCCAATACACAGACTTTCTAACATCTGTCACAAACAGAAAAGACCAAAATCAGAGCTAGTAATGTCCCGCTGGCAAAGAGCAAGAAATGTCAAGGACAAACCTGTGTATTAGCGATAAAAAGAATGTATTAAATACAACTTCTACTAAACAGACCATGCCCTGTGCTACAGACAATGACAAAAGAAACACCAATTCTCCCAAATAATCTTATCTTCGGGGGAAAAAAATCCCTTCTGATCCAGAGCTCCTGTTTGGATAACCTCCAGAGTGTGGACAGTACATACCAGCCTGGGAGATGTTAATATCCCCTCTGGTAGCACGAGTGCATCCAGCTGTGCTTCCTCTTGTGGCCAATCACTGGTGCTACAAAGGAAAACAAACTAAAATCTATGAAGGCCATGAATCAACACTTTGGGTAGAGAAAGACCAAATAAATTGGTATTTGGGAGCACCACACTCCTTGATTCTTTGGAAATGCTAGTTGCCCCTTTTATCTAATAGGTTCAGGTTTAAGGAGGCCGTATAGTGCCACAACAGTGAAAAATTACTTACTAAATAGCATATATCTTGCTGAGTGGGTCTGAGCTTTTAGTTTTCCAGCTGTAAAACCCCAGAAAAATTACCCAGAACAATGCAGATTACTGTTCACACTGGGATTGCACTTTCCCCCTATTAGTTTGATTCAACTGAAAAATCTGTGATTGATAGATTACAAGGTGTCTGAAGCATCTTGAATCCTAAAGAGGGAATGATTTATTCGGCTACTACTTACCTATTTCATCATAGTGAAATGGTTTACATAGTTTTTAAAGCTCTATCCTGACTGCTCAGGTATCTGCACAGTGCTGAAGAAATCCTAAAAATATTCAGGGTCTTCCCGGTGATTCCCTAAATGTTCCCCGTGGTGCAGCGAAGTGGAATTTCCCCTGCTAATTGCTTTCACCTCAGCACAGATTACATTTAGTAAGTAACCAGGCTGTTCAATTGAAGTATTTCCCCCTGAAGCTGCAAGAACCAGTTTTGTTGGTTTGGTTGTCTGATATTCTTTTGCCTAGGAAGGAGTCTTCACTTCCAGCCCTTGCTCTACTTTATCTGATGGGTATTTCACTGTCTCTCCCTCTCACAGCCTCTCCAGCCCTCCCTGTTCTGGTACTACCTGCTGGAGCTCTCCTTCTACTGGTCGCTGGTCTTCACCCTGCCCTTTGATGTGAAGAGGAAGGTGAGTGGCAGCCTTAGGGGAGAATCAAGCACAAACAGGATCCAAGCTGAACAGTCAGGAGAGCGATCTCCAAAAGCACGTGTATAGTGCTAGTCTGAGGTTTTGGGGGACTCTGTCTTTGCTCATTCTCAGGAATTTCCATTCCCAGTCACTGGCTTCCCTCTTCTCTGGGAAGTAGAGAACACAAACCCTGACACAGAAAGGTGCAAACTACTGCAGAGTTCTCAATACAAACTTAAAATCCAAACTTAAAAATTGCTCTTCTGGGACTCTTCTTGGCTGCACAGACTGTAGAGACAGGAAAAGAGATGATTCTCTGCCAGTTAAGCTGCATGTGTTCCTAGGTGCCGGTGCCCCGACAGACAGGGTGCTGTGTGATTACATAGGCATACACATGCATTGAGGCTGCAAATACACCCTTGTAAGTAAAGGGTGGTTGTGAGTCTCCATCAGCGAGCCTGGGGGTATGAAATGATTGTGCAAACGGGTAAGCATGCACAGGGGCAGAGAGCAGGGATGGATATGGGCGCTGCTTTGTGACAGAAAGGAAGCTCTCGTTATGTTGAATTTGTCTGTACTGAATCATTGGCTCTTATTCTTCTGTCTTCTGAATTGCACCATCATTGGAATATTACTAGTGGAGGAAGAGAGTGTTCTTTGTTGTGAGATCTTCAGTTTACACCGTAAACTCTTCATCCAGTGTCTCTCGATTGCCTACATTTGTAGAATGTGTTTGGTAAAAGAGTTATATATGTAAGACCTTATAGTGGGAGGTTTCTTAGTCATTGGGTACAGAGATTTCATTACTACCTGCAGGAAGCATGCTTTAACCAGAGCAGAAGGTGCATTACGTATTTTATTATCTGCTGTCCCCTTTCTTATCAGGACTTCAAGGAACAGATAGTCCATCATGCTGCAACCATCTTCCTGATCAGTTTCTCATACTGTGCCAATTACATCCGCATTGGGACACTGGTGATGTTGATTCATGATGCTTCTGATTGCTTCCTAGAGGTGAGCTCCACAACTTACATGCCAGGCAAAGCCTAGTTTGCAATGGTGCTCTTCAGCCAAGGATGTCTTTTGATCTAGCACAGTATGGGCCAAGCATTATGGTGTTTCACAGATAACTCAGTACTGATCTCCTGACCCAGCCTAGGGTGCCCTGCAGAGAGCCAGGAAGAGGCATGATTACCTGCATGCAGATTGTATCATATCTGGCTTGTTAGCCTCCTGGAGCATGTGCAGACGCACTGTCTTGGCCTGCTGTTTTATTGTTCTTTCTCCTTCCAGCCAACTAAGATATTCAATTACATGAAGTGGAAAAAAACTTGTGACAGCCTCTTTATGATCTTCTCAGCTGTTTTCCTCATCAGCCGCCTGGTCATTTTCCCCTACACGTGAGTCTGCTGCAGTCAAGGGAAACGGAAAAGCTGCCTTCTGAGAGACAGGATAGATCAGCTGGGTGCTGAATCTTTTTCTGCAGCCTTTGCTTTTCAATCCTTGAGCATATGTCCCTGCCCTTTGCATAGGCTACAGTGCCACATTGCTGTTGCATCTGCCTTGGGCTAAACTAGGGTGGTCTGCCTTGGAGTTCATAGAGTAGTCTTAAAGTCCTGAAGTATACTGCAGAGGAGGAGTCCTCGGCCTATGGCTCTACCCTGCTTATTTCTGGTGGGGAACTGAGAGTTGGCTCACGTGCATTATATATAAGAAGGAAGTGACTTACCTGAATTTTCCTCTGCGACTAGAGCTTTCTGGGGCTTAATTACGGCCCTACTAACAACACGCTTTCCCTCCACTGCAATTCCCTTTCTCTTGCAGAGTGCTCTATAACACCTACTACTACTCCATGGAGATATTCCAACCCTTCTTTGGATACTACTTCATGAATGCTCTCCTGATAATTCTGCAGCTGCTCCATGTCTTCTGGTCCTGCCTAATTATTCACATGGTCTACAAGTTCATCCTCCAGGGCACGGTATGGATCAGTTTGTAGTGGCCTGCACATCATATGGGGAGGGAGGGTCCACCTAGACTGGGAGCACAGGGGTTCATCTGGGATGGATTCCTTCTTGCCCTAGTGAAATTATACATGTACATTCCTAATGGTGAGGTGAAAGGAACACTCAATATTATTAGGGAAAGTTGGCCCAAAAAAAGTAAAATTTTTATGAGTCACTACAATATTGGGTCCACTTCTGATGCTCGTATTCAAGAAAATTGTGGATTGGACTCCAAGGGAGATTTCCATGAACAAAGCCAGTGACTTCTGAGTAAGGATCCCAACACTTGGTCCAGTATGATTGGCTTTTATAACAAAACTAAGAAATCAAGGCAGGGAAAGTTGTCATGATTGGTGAGGCCAGTGCAAAAGTGTTTCCCTTATAGTACAGGATTTTTAATTACAGTGTTACTGACATCACAGAATCACAGAATGGCTGAGTTCAGGAAAAACCTCTGGAAGTCTTGTCCATATTCCCTGGCTCAAGCAAGATCACCTAAAGTAGGTTGCCTATGACCATGTCCAGACAGCTTTTGAATATCTCCAAGGACAGAGACTCCACAACCTCTCTGGGCACCCTGTGCCAGTGCTTGGTCACCTTCTCAGTAAAAAAATGATTCCTGATGTTGAGAGGGAGCCTCCTGTGTTTCAGTTTGTGCTCATTGCCTCTTGTCCTGTCACTGGGCACTACTGAGAAGAGCCTGGCTCTGTCTTCTTTACATTTTCCTTTCAGGTATTAATATACATTGATAACATCCCCCTGAGCCTTCCCTTCTCCAGGCTGAACAGTCCCAGCTCTCTCAGCCTTTCCTCATATGGGAGGTGCTCCAGTCTCTTCATCATCTTTGCAGTCCTCACTGGACTCTCTCCAGTATGTCCATGTCTCTCTTGTACTGAGGAGCCCAGAACTGGACACAGCACTCCAGGTGTGGCCTCACCAGTGCTGAGCAGAGGGGAAGGATCACCTCCCTCAACCTGTTGGCAACACTCCTCCTAATGCAGGCCAGGAAGGGCAAGGACACATTGCCGGCTCATGTTCAACTTGGTGTCTTCCAGGACCTCTAGGTTTTTCTTGGAGAAGTTGGTCAGCCCCTAGCATGTACTGGTGCCTGGGGTTGTTCCTCCTCAGGTGCAGGACTTCACACTTCCCCTTGTTGAACTTCACAGGGTTCCTGTCAGCCCAATTCTCCAGCCTGTCAAGGTCCCTCTGGATGGCAGCATGATCCTCTGGCATATCAGCCACTCCTTCCAGTTTTGTGTCTTCAGCAAACTTGCTTAGGGTATACTCTGCCTCATCATCCAGATCATGAATACATGTTTCGTATGGGTTGTCCTACAGTGCTGTAGATGTCTACAGAGTCGATATTTCTGTCTAAACTAGCTGTCTGGACTCTTTTCATAGCAGTAGAGGTAAACAGACATGTCCAAAGCGTACTCCATTCAAGATTGCACCCAGGTAGTGCTGTTCATCTCTGTAAGTCATAGAGCAACCCTAGATGAATGTCTGAGATGCGGCTGTATAAACTTAAGTGAAATGCATCCCACGCTTTCTGACCATAGCCTGTAGTATTTGCTGTGAGACCAAACTGCTGCTCAGCATGAAACTCTTCACAAAATCAAAGACATGACCTAATGGCATTAGATTGGCCACATGCCAAGGACACAGTCCAGGAGTAACAAGTCAGTGCCTTGTGGGAGTTGACCTCATAGCCCAGGATGAGTTGTTTTATTAGTATCCAACTGGGGAATTCTGTCTTGTGGGAACTGAGAACAAGCATTAAAGGCTCATCTTCATCCATACTGTCCCCATTTTCTTTATCTGCCTTCCCTTAAGATAGCACAGAGCAAATTACTTGCAAATTAGGAAACCGAAACTTCACAGAGCAGAAAATGAAGACACAGCTGAAGACGCCCTTTTATTGTTTTCCTAATTCTAGTGTGGGCTGAATTATCATTGCAGTTATTACAGTGTAAAATGATGAGGTAATAAATAGCCTTATTAGAAAGAAATGAACCATCAGGGAGAAAAATACTGAAGCATATCCAGAATTTGTCCTATTTTATCTAAAAATCATCTGCCAATTTTAATGCAAAAATATATTTGAGAGCTTTCCATATTGAGCAGTGAATAGCAAAGAAAAATCATCCTAAACAGGTCTGTTTCAATTATGATATTTAGTAGCCCAAAGCAGTATCAGCAAGAATACAGGACATTCTCCCCTTTTTGAGAGCCATGAAATTCCTGCTCCAGTCAGAAGTTCACATTCTTCTCACAGGCCTTTGTGATCTCCACAGTTTTCCTCTCTGGCTACAGGATTATCTTCACCACCTTCTCACATGATGTCCCCTAATCCCCAATAATTATAACTCAGCCTAGATCCTGAAGATCCTGTTGTGATAGGACAAGGGGTAATGGTTTTAAACTAAAAGAGGGGAGATTTAGACTAGATATAAGGAAGAAGTTTTTCACAATGAGGGTGGTGAAACACTGGAACAGGTTACCCAGAGAGGTGGTAGATGCCCCATCCCTGGAAATGTTCAAGGTCAGGCTGGACGGGGCTCTGAGCAACTTGATCTAGTTGAAGATGTCCCTGCTCATTGCAGGGAGGTTGGACTAGATGGCCTTGAAAGGTCCCTTCCAACCCAAACTATTCTATGATTCTATGATTCTAAGTATGAGTTTCATTCCCTTAGACAGGCAACCTGAGATACATCATTGTAATTCATGCAGCTATATAGTTCCTTTGTGAATCTTACTAGGTTTAAGGCCTCAGCCACATTCTATAGCCATGAATGGATAAATTTAGGAATATTGATTACTATTTGTCTTTATGCTGCAGATCAAGACTCCTGCATAGTTCCTGAACTGCCAGTTCCAGAATGACATGAGGTTCAGGTTATTCACAGAAGATAGCATCTCCTACCCATATTGTCCTTGGAGGCAGTTTGAATTCAGTGCAAGTTTAGATTCTTACAAATCCTGTTTGCATTTAGGTGTAGTGATCTCTAGAAAGAGCATCAGACCAAATAGACTTCTTAATATGATCCCAGAGAGAGCCCCAGAAGAACAGAGTAAATGGAGACTACAGGTGTCCGTGCAGCAACTGACATGCCTCTGAGCAGTTTCCAAAGCTCAGGTCACAGAAGGGGTTTGCTGCTTTCCCTCAGAGCACTCTTTCCAACAGGGAGTGTGACACTGTGAATTTGTCCCCTATTTTGGCATCTTGTAGTGCAGAATAGAAACAGCCTGGGAAGCCAGCAAGTGCTAGGCTGCTGTTTCTAAACTGTCGTTTTATCACATTGTTTCTTCTTTGTCTTCCTTTTAAGGCAATGAATTAAATATTTACAAAAGTGGTTTACAGATCTCTCAGTCAATAGCAAGAGCTGAAACCTGAACGTAAAACTGAATGTAACCAGAGTTGAGTGGATTTGTGTTGAGCTATTGGTTTGTTTGAAAGCATATGCTTTCAGACTGTCCAAAGCAGTGTGCTCAACCTGCAGCCACCAACGCCAAGTGTGATCAAAAGCTATCTCCTTGTCCCTTTTGGAAAATGTAAAAGAGCTTGATTAACTGCCTCCCCCCATCCTTCTTCCACATGCTGATGTCCAAAGCAGCAAGGTGGATCTCCTCAGTCTTACATGGTTGTCCTCAGTCCTGGGCATCTGTGGTTTGGTGCTGCTTCTCAACCTGTACAGTAATTCCTAATGTTTATCAGGGTCACAGCTAGGATTCCACTGAGACTGAATCAAAGGGACAGAGAGAATCTGTTTCCAAAGGTGATGTAAAAGCTGAAAGGACACAGTTAGAACTGTGTGCCAAAGGCAAGTGGCTGAAGTAGCAGATGAGTGTTTAGCCTGTGGCTCAGCTAGCGCTGCTTCTTGTGCAGACTTCTATGTTTGTATTGCTTCTCATTTACATTTTTCTGTAGATGGAAAAGGACATGAGAAGTGACACAGAAGAAAGTGACAAGGATGAAGAAAGAGAAGAGATTAGGGAAAAGGAGAAAAATGGGATCACATATTTCAGCAACATCACAAGCAACAATTATATCCAGAGGAATGGATCTGAGCCACTGAACAACAGAACCCATCTCACCAATGGCCATGTCAAGGAAAGATAGCTACTTGCTATCCTGCTAAGTGCTCTGATCTGGTCTTTAATGAATCCAGTCCACCGTCTTGAGAACAGTTTTGCTCATCGTGTAGATAAAATGGAGTGCAATTGCAGTATCATAGCTGAATTCCTGCTTCCCGTAAACAGAAGTGTTTATAGTCAAGTGATATTTGAAGGAAGTCTTTGGTCTTTCTTCAATAAAAGCTTACTATAGGTTGTAGCCTTGAAGCAGATAGAAAGGGATCAAAGTATTAGACTGTACCATAGATGTTGTTAAATGTGTTAATCCTGAAAAATACTTTAAAAAAAAAAAAAGTGGATAAACTCTGGCAATGTCAAGTCTTAACCACCTAATGTTGTTTTGTAGGAACCTGTTTAGCCTTGATCAGCCTCTGGAGGCCCTGGCCTATTGCCACTAATGATGATGGCTAACAAGTGTGAGACTCTAAATCTTAATATGGAGACACCTCTTTTGAGAAGACAGGTGCCCCATACACACTCAGAAAATTAAAACTGAGCATAGTGGAATGAACACTTTGGAATGACATAGGAGAAAACATTTTCTTCTCAAATGAAATGCTGCTGTGTGCTGTACGACCAGTTTTGTAATGGTATGGATCTCAGTCCCTTCTGTTGTCAGCGTTATTGCCAGGAAGGTGGGAACTCCAAAACCCAGATTGGAGAAAGTACACACCCAAATCATAGTTGGAAGAGCTGGAAAATCCAGGCAGCTGTGTCTCAACTGTCAGGTAATCCTTTAAACCTGTCTTGGAAGGAAACGCAGTCAGAAGAAGGGAGGTGACAAGAAACTAAGTAATCTAGAAGATAACACTGATTAAGTGCTCATGTTTTCACCTAGTGTGATTGGCACAGTGGGAAATGTTTACAGAGTCAGCTTGTGGCAAGAAGGGAATACATTTCCCCTATCCTCACAGGAAAAAGGATCCAGAGAAGGTCTGCTGAACCTTATGGAATAATGCTTTAATGTGGCCTTCTAACTCTAGGGTCTTTGCCTAGATGTACCAAGAATAGCAAGTTTAAAGCAGTAGTCCATGAAGTCATGATGCAGTTCTGATTCAGTTGAGATGTCTTATATCCTGTGTAGTCTTAGACTTTAGATTCTGTAATCTCTTAAAAGAGTTAAATTAGTATGACACGAATTTCTGTTTTATAGATCAATTAATCTATGAAATGAAAGTATTAACAGATTCACTGTAATGAGTGCAGGGACTTAGACTGCCAAGGCCATGCAAACACTTCCCTATATATGCCCAGTAAGGGCTAACTGGGGGGAAACATGGACCAAGGAAATGCCTGATTTGAGGAGGTGGTGCACATGTTTAAAATTAAAAGGCAAGTGACAGCATGGAAGGACAAGACGGTTTTCAGCAATCCACTCAGTTCGCCTGAGATGTGACTGAGAGAGCTTTGATCTGAGCTTGTATGAGCTCATCTTGGGTTTTAGTCCAAATACATTGGATAAATTCAGAGGGGAAAAAGTGGTTCCAGCACAAGTGATGCCAGGGCAGTAACATGCTCTGGGAGGAGAGCATCTGTTCCTGCATTGTCATTTAAATTCGTATTTGCTGAAGATAGTTTTCTCTGAAACCTTGAGCTAATTTGAAGTTCAAAGTACATATTCTGTATACTGTCATGTTTCTTTAATCTGAGTCTACAATCTTACCACTCCTCTGCAGGTGATGTGTTCAGGAGGGATGGTTATATATCATTTTGTACTACTGAATGTAAATGTTCTTTATAAATTACTTTTGAAAGGTTTGATTGTCTGGGCTCTTTTCTACTTCCTTAACTAGCGGGAGGTAACCTGGCTAGTTGCACCTTATAAGTGGATTTGTGATGAGGGAGACACGCATTGGTGCCATTGTCAAGGTCAATACACATGGAGCATGCATGGAGAGGATGTTGCGTACCCAGGACGTGCAGCCATGTCAGCAGAGAACTGAAGCTGCCTGATTTGTCTCCTAGTAGGTAAAGCTGCGTCTGACCCTGGAACAAGGCACACTTTGGGGCACCCCTACACTAGACCTAGGGGTGGGCCAGGTTACTTAGTACTGCCAGGGCAGTGGCAAGTCCAAGATTGGAGTACTGGGGAAATGGTTTGGACTTGCAAGGACAGGAGAGAAATTGTCGATTCTTCTTTTTCATGAGATTTTAGAAGGCTAGGAAAGATCCATGTTGCAAAATCACAACACCTCTCACCTGAGGAGCAGAATGCTTCCCAGAGACTGCACAATGCACTGTGGAGCCTGTGCAGACATACGTTGATGCCTGCTGAATTTTATTCTCAGGGCTTTGGTGTCCCCCTGAAAATTGAGATAAGCTCATTAGGAGGCAAATCTGGTTCTTGTGAAAGGATACATCAAGGATTCAGGAGGGCTGTTGGACTTGATTAAGAACTACTGAGTGCTGCTTTTAGCTGAGGAACTGAGCATGACAGTGATGAGTCACTGGGGCAGATCAACTGCTGAATTTGTTTTCTTGCCATCAACTTTCTAAGGCTTAAAGAAGCTCTGTGTGCAATCAGCTTCCTCCCCACATTGCTCCACCTTCTCTCTTTACGTCTGCTCCAGTGTTGGGAAGCTTGTGAGTGCTGTGATAGTATTTATGAATTTAGTGTATCAACTCGCTCCACCCCCTCCATACTAGAGGCATCACAGCCCCCAGCACAGACAAGCTGTTGTAGAAAACTTGCAGCAAGACTGTCACTTTGCTGAAAAACCCAGCAGAGCAGATGGAGCACTGGGCACCACAGCAGAATCTGAATCTGTTTCCCCTGTATCTTTATCACCCTACGTGCACAGGGGAGGTGTGCATCACACAGTGTGTGCATCACATAATGTTATCAAGCAGCTGTGGGAGGTGAGGTGTCCAGCTCCAGGTGAGCTACGAGGAAAAGAACATTTACTGGTGCTCCCAGGCTTCTGTGTGGTGGGTGAGTCGAGGACTGGCAAAGCATGGCCCTCAGGCTGGCATCTGGCCATCCTGGCCCAAAATTATGGCTGATACGAATCTACTGACTCCAGTAGATGTGGACATCTAGTGCTGTTTTGGATCTTGTTTTAAGAGCAGTTTGGCACAAGTGTTCCCTTCCCCCTGCACACACTCGGGAAACATCAGAGATGTGCATCTACCGCATTTTTTCATTTAGACATATACGCCCAAGGGAACTTTTACTTGGATGGCTACACTTTGAAAGACTTTGCTTCTCTCATTCGCACGTGTACAACAGGCACAGTGCCTGCAGGTAAGGCCGCCCCTAAGAAACAGCAAGGCATTGTTCAAAAGCTGAAGTCATGTCTAAACAAGGGAAGTGGAAAGGACCCGTAACTTTGGCAGATGAATGCGAATGTGCAATAAAGCAGGCCAAGAAATATCTAGAGAAACAACTTGAAAGGCAATACCAAAAGACTGCAGGAGTCGTAGATAATCAAGGCATATAGCAAGAACACTGAGACAAGATCAGGCTAGAGCCAAAAAATTCAATGAGCTGCCTGCATATGAATTCTCTACTTAGAAGCTCAGAGAGGATCCAATACCTGGCATCTTGCTGAGGCTACATCCCAAGAGGATCTATCTCAAGCTGATGGGTGAGAATATGTAATATAGCAAACAGACTAACTGAATAATAGCAAACCTTCAAACCTGGGTGGCATTCACTCGAATCTCAAGAGGAAACTTATACTAGGAGTTAACTACCAACTGTGGAATGCCATTTTTTTGTTTCAAATCATCTTGTTATCAGAAAAATTTAAGAAGGTTCCAAGCAGGAATGTGAGGAGCTACAGCCATCTGTAGTCCGACATCCAGACTGGTCAGACCGGTAGAAAGTATAATAAATGATGGAATTTGTGGAAACACATATGAACATAATATTATAGGAAAGAGTCCTAATGGGTTGTGCATGAGGAAATTATGTCTCACTCTGCAGGAATTATCCCAAAGAGTCAGTGAGCACATGCAGAGGAGAAAACCTGCTACCTACTCGGCTTCACAAAGGCATTCAGAAAGGTCCCTCACCATAGACTTAAAGAAATCCACCTGAGGTTACCATGAGAGACGAACAGGGATTTTTTGCAGCTATGTATTGTTGTAGGTGCCCCAAAAAGGGGGGAGGGAAAGGCAGATGGCAAAATTGGCTGATAATTAAAGTTACTCATGATGATGATACAGACTGACTTCAAGCAGTTGCAGAAGGGTTTACGATACCAAGGGACCGAGTGATAAAACAGAAGTGAAATTGAATATGGAGGAGAGCAATGTGGAGCACATGAGAAAGTCTCATGAAGTCCTGGGCTGTGTTAGCACTTCAGAATAGTTTTGGGGAGCTGTATATCAACTTAGCGCTCAGTATGTGATGGTTCAAAATGCAAATAGGACATGGGATGTTGCTGGGCAAGATGGAGGAACCAAAACTGAGACTATTGGGGCCCTGAGGGTGCCAGATCTTAATGGCTGTGGCCAGTCTCACCTGAGACCTCCATCCACACCCTCTGTCAGGTGTCAGAGTTGATTGAGAGGTGAGGGTTTTGCAGTCTGGGAAGGAAAAGGCTGGTAGAAAGAGGGGGCAAGAGAGAGAGAAGCCCCAGCTGTTATTGTCACCAGATAAGGACTTCAGTCATCTGTGCAGCAGAGTGTAATTGAAGTTAGCCACCTCCTTGACACCCACTAAATTACTTTCTTGTACTAGAACATCTTACCCCACCTCCAAGCTCATGGGCAGGTCAGAACAAGTAATGCTATTTCAACTAGTCTGAAGTCATACTCATGGGATCGGGTGAGAGGTGGGGAGTGTGAATGACAAGCTGTTGAGCTGGGAATCCTGATGTAGGAGTGAGTTTTATGCCTTGCTGCTACCTGCTTGCTGAGTCCCAGAGCCTCTGCTTTCTGTGCCCACCATCTTGACCAGGATGGGACTGTCAGAGGGGTTCTGGCACCATGAATACTGGCTGCCACCTGGAGCTACTTGGGAAGACATGAAGGAGTCTGCAGAGATACACTACCCACAGCCTCAGGACCTCTTGCTCTGCATCCCTGGTGCCCTGCTCTTGATCGTTGTCCGATGCATCTTTGAAAGGTGAGTGCAGCAAATCTGGTTTCTCCCGTGCTGGTTGCCACCAGTGTCTTGAAGGGTTGCTCTAGACTAATCCTTACCTGCTTCCTGACTGCTGCGAAGTGGACAGGGGATTTCCCCAAGAATACTGAATCTCTCTGCTTTTTGCGGCATATGGTATTTATGTGGCAGCTCTTTGCCCTGCCTTCTCTCTCTCCTGTACCCATAACATAACCTGTACCAGCAGCTGTGAAAAGACAAGTCCGTCACTCAGTCACACCTCAACTGCGGGTGAAGGGTCCCTCTGGAGAGAGTCCGAGTGGGAGCTTGCAACACAGATAAGGGATTTGCTGGGTACATCAGTGTTGGGAGTCCCCAGCTGAGCCAGGGTTCAGCCAGGTCCGAGAGGATGCTCCCAAAGGTGCTTTGGGAGCCCCCACTCTCAGAACAGAGGCAGAAGGAGGGGATGGCCATGGCTCCTGGAGCTCATTGTGGGACCGCTTTGGTCACACCATTCCTCCTTGCCCAGCTCTGCCCTGCTTTTCTCCCGGCACCAGAGATCCCCAGTTCAATCGGGGTGATGTACTCCAGTGCCCTCGCTGTGGGCATTAACCTGGCTGAGGGAAGTGGTACTCCCCAGGACTCACGTATGGAAACCAGGCAAGTCCACATGGGTCAGCACAGGAGATGGATTCAGACTGGGCTTTGGGCCCCTTTTCCAGGAACACAGAGACTGACACATGGAGAGGTACAGACCAACCCTCACGCGCAGGAAATCGCGGAGCTGATCAGTTAAAGCAGCCAGTGCACTAGTGTGGGCAGACCTGCTGAGATGCTTCCCTGCCAGGCAGAGCAGGACCTGGGCGGGGGGGGGCATGAAGCAGCAAGGCTGTGCTCAGCAAACCTGCCCTCAGCTGACATGAGCTTTCTCCTGTGGCCCAGAGGAGCAGTCTCATCTCCCCAGTCAGGGGGCTCCTGTCTGCTGTGCACAGCTGTGTGAGAAGCTGTGGCAGACAGGAGCTGTAGAAAGAGCCAGAATTAATTCCAGGGTCATCAGGTCTTCCCTCAAAGATGTTGCACTTGCCTGGCTTCCTAGAAACAAGAAGACCTTAGAAACCAGTGCCTCCCACTGAAGCCTTGCTGGGGTTTCCTGCAAAGCTAGTGTTTCCTGCAGAAACCAGCATATCCCCATGTCCTCTGTCCTTGGCTCCTGCCACAGCCAGTGGTCAGTTACCCTGGGCACAGAGCACATGGGGCACTCGGACACTTGCAGACTGGTTTCCTGGCACGATCTGAATGGCTTGGGAACATTGTAAAGGGGACCAGCATGCACTTCAACACAGAGAAATGCAAGGCATCTCGGGGGCCTCAGCAGAAGAATTAATTATTGCTTATTTTGTTGTCTCCACTGCACATCCAGTATTCCTCACCTTTGCTTTGCTGCCATTGCATCTCTCTCGAGAAAGAGCATTGACCTGACAGAGGCACTGGGCTTTGCGTGTGCCCCTGGAGCAGTAATGGGTCCCTTGGGCTGTGCATGCGTAGCTGAAGTAGTGCTGGACCCCTTGGGCTGGGTGTGTGAGCACCCAGGGCAGTGCTGGACCCCTGGTGCAGTGCATCCATGCACAGGACACAGCACTGGCAGGATCTTGCTGTTGGCTGGCCCTGGCTCACAGCGTGGGCACACACATCCTCTCCTGGCTGAACTTTCTTTCCTCTTGCAGAACTGTAGCTCTGCCCTTGGGCAGGAGGTTGGGTGTGAGTGACAAGCTGAGGCCCAAAGTTCAGCCCAATGCCACACTGGAAGGCTTCTATGTTCTGCTGGGCAGGACCCCAAAGGAGGTGAGTGTCCCCTGTGTCCCAGTGTCCTGAGAGCCCAAGCAAGCAACACCTTCTCTCTGTCCAGATACCCCAGCCCAACCAAACCAGCCTTGAAGGCAAGGCAGTTACTGCTAACCACCCTTCCAGGGAAGAAGATACATAAGCAGATATTTCAGCATCTTCCAACGTGTTCAACAGCTGCAATGCCAGCACCCCCTGACCTGCTGCATATTAAATAAAACAGGTGGTGTGAAAGCTGCTGGCTCTGGTAAGGAGGCAGCCATCACCCCCTTGGGTAGAGTCTATGGATAAGGCTCCTTATTTTTAGCAGAACTACAAGTCCTTCAGAATCATAGAATCGTTTAGGTTGGAAAAGACCCTTAAAATCATCGAGTCCAACCATTAACCTAACACTGCAAAGTCCACCACTAAACTATGTCCCTAAGTGCCACATCTACACGTCTTTTAAATACCTCCAGGGATGATGACTCAACCACTTCCCTGGGCAGCCTGTTCCGATGCTTCACAACCCTTTCAGTGAAGACATTTTTCCTAATATCCAATCTAAGCCTCGGCTTCCTTTTCTCCAGGCTAAACAACCACGGTTCCCTCAGCCGCTCATCGTAGAACTTGTTCTCTAGGCCCTTCACCAGCTTTGTTGCCCTTCTTTGGACACACTCCAGCCCCTCAATGTCTTTCTTGGAGTGAGGGGCCCAGAACTGAACACAGGACTCGAGGTGCGGCCTCACCAGTGGGAGGACAATCACTTCCTTAGTCCTGCTGGCCACACTATTTCTGATACAGGCCAGGATGCCGTTGGCCTTCTTGGCCACCTGGGCACACTGCTGGCTCATCTTCAGCCGCTGTCGACCAACCCCCCCAGGTCCTTTTCCACCAGGCACTTTCCAGCCACTCCACCCCAAGCCTGTAGCGCTGCCTGGGGTTGTTGTGACCCAAGTGCAGGACCTGGCACTTGGCCTTGTTGAACCTCATACAATTGGCCTTGGCCCATCGATCCAGCCTGTCCAGATCCCTCTGTAGCACCTTCCTAACCTCAAGCAGATCAACCCTCCCTCCCAACTTGGTGTCATCTGCAAACTGACTGAGGGAGCACTTGATCCCCTCGTCCAGAGCGTTGATAAAGATATTGAACAGGACTGGCCCCAATACTGAGCCCTGGGGAACCCCACTTGTGACCACCTGCCAACTGGATTTAACTCCATTCACCACAACTCTTTGGGCCCAAATCATGGCTCACACTAGCGCATGGATTTTAAAAATAATTTTTTTACTTAAATTTCTATGAAGCTTTTTCAGATTAATTAAAAAATGCTCATGAGCTCATCTTTACATTCCTTTTAGTCACAGTTTATAAATCTTAAGGCTAGCTAGTTTTATTTGGAATTCATGCATAAAATAGAGCATGTTGGAAATGATGCTTTTTAGCCTGTGAATGTGCAGACACTCAAACAGCTGGATGTTTTTTCTGACATTACTGAATGAACTATGTGATTGTTTATTTATCACTACAAGCTAAAACTTCTTTTATCTTTAAGTTTGCTATCTGTAACTGATAATTGTTAGTCAAAATTGCATCAGAGGTGGAAAAAAAAATTATTTAGACTTTTATAGCAAAGACATTGAATCCCATTTTGTACAGCTGGCAAAATTTAACCAGAGAGAGTCTCTGCTTATTTCTGAACCTGCATTTAGATATGGCTGGATTGGAGTCTTAAAATGGCCAAAATTATTTGGGAGTTCACAAATGCAAATAGAGCTGATATGATATTTTTTTCCAAAGAAAGGTGTTCTTCAGGGAAACATGGACCCACAGCAGCAGAGGCAGCCTGCAGGAACCACCCACATGGGGACAGACAGCCTTAGGAAGGCTAAGTCCTGCTTCCCTGCTCTGTTTTCTAGGGGGACCTGATTTCACTGGCCAAGCAAAGTGACCTGCCGGTCAAAAAGGTGGAGACCTGGTTCCGGCACCGGCGGGCCCAGGACCGGCCCAGGCTGATGAAGAAGTTCTGTGAGGCCAGGTGGGTAGGCCAGCAGAAGCTTTTGGTGATGGAGACCTCCAGCAAGGTCTGCACACCGTCACCATCCCCCGTTCTGTCTTTAGCCCCAAATACACTCCCAGAGGAGCCCGCTGCCAGCTGTGGCTGCAAAAGGAGACTTTGTACCATGAGACTGGGTCCCACCACTGCATGCACTGGCGACAGAGCAACCATGCAGTGCTGCCAGCTTCATCCTTCCTTCCTTTTCACTTTTCACTTTAAAAAGTTAAAGTTGCCTCAAAAGAGTCCGCTGGCCTTGATGCAGAGCAGGTTTAAATCTCAGACACTGAAGGGATTTTGAGCAGCAATGCCATTTGCAAAATGTGTCAAACTTCTTTTCAAGATCATTGGGATACAAAATTAAAATTTTAAAATATTCTCAGCATGGATCATTAGGCATCAAATAAATCCATGAAGCGCAGTTAGTAGGCACTGCAAGCCATGAACAGAGGGAGGTAAAAACTGAAAAACACCAGAAAGCACTGAAATCTTGATAGCATTCCTTTTCCTCAAGCTATTTGCTCTCTCATATGAAATCTTCCTGCCTATCTCAGTAACGCATGGAGTCAGAATGGAGAGAGGATTCACCAAACGTCTCAATCAAAAGAATCAGGTCATCTCTGGTTCTCAGCTTGAGGTTTAATGCTGTATGTATGCAAAGACCCCCATGAGGTATGAGATCTACTCTCCCTCCCCCTCTGAAAAATAAATTATTCAGTGCTCGAATCCTGTTATTATGCTTTTTAAAAAATATTCTCCTCCTGAAAGCTGCTTCAGTGCTCCACACTGCAGCATTTCTGAGGAAGCTCATAAAACCCCCAGTATTCCTGTGCCCTCACTGGGAAAAATGAGGTACCTTCCACAGGCTGTGGTATCTAAGCATTTGCACAGGTGACCTACAAACACCCACATAACAAAAGGAGACAGGTAGAGGCATCCTGGTAGTCATGCTGCATCCTGTTTAATGCTGATGGAGTACGCCAGGAATTTGGGCACAGTGTGGACCACAGCGGAGCGCGGGTGGGCTGTGGGTACGCTGTTGCCTTAACAGCACATGGGTGCTGAGGTTCTGCAAATCCCTGTCCAAACAAATGAGTTTTGCAGTGTCCTGGGCACAGCCTGGGGAGCTATTCTAGCTCTGGAGGCAGTCTTAATTCCTTGGTTTTTCTGTTTTAGCTGGAGATTTACATTCTATTTCACCTCATTCTTCTCTGGGCTGGCTCTCCTGTATGATGTAAGTATGCAGGCAGGGTGATGCTGTGGAGTGACACCTTTCAAGCGTTCCTTGTTCATGGCAAGTGAGGCCGATGGTCTTTGGGTGGGCTCTTTGAAATGGCCCAGGACCATGTGTGGCCATGACTATGGGTCCAAAGCCGAAGAAGGACAAAGTCAGGGGCATGGAGCAGAACCATCCCCAATCCTGACCCCGCAGAACAGTCCCCCTTTCCCTGGGTGGACCTGGCTAGGTGTCAGTGATGTCACCATGGTTTTCTCCTTGTCTTAGATCATTGTGTAAGTGATTCCCCACTGATAACCACACGCAGCCCTTGCATCTCAGCCAAGAGCAGACCCTGTCCTGGCTGTGGCTGCTGCCCACTGTGTATTGAGACCCTCTGTGTCGCATCCTGTGCATTCACTAATGACAAATGCATTTTGCCAACCACTTTTTCCAAAGCTCAAAGGCAGATGGGATCTAGCATGGGCACACTGACTTCTTGAAGTACTTCTTATCTAGTTGAAGATGTCCCTGTTCATTGCAGGGGGGTTGGACTAGATGACCTTTAAAGGTCCCTTCCAACCCAAACTATTCTATGATTCTTCACATGGTCATTATGTGTCATTAAAAGGCTATGGGTTCTTACTACTGCCTTCTCTTCGTACAGAAGCCCTGGTTTTGGGACCACACCATGTGCTGGCTGAGATTTCCACAACAGGTAAGCAGCAAGTATATGGAATCACCGGATAATTCATATTGGAAGGGGGACCAGGAGGTCTCTTGTCCAACCTCCTGCTCTCAGCACTAAGCTGTGAGATCAGACCAGGTTACCCAGGGCTTTCTCCAGTCTAATTTTGAAAATGTTCAAGGATGGAGACAGCACAACCTCTCTGGGCAACCTATTCCACTGTTTGATTGCCCTCATGATGAAAAAGTTTCTCCTTACATCCACCTCTCTTGTTTCAACTTATGCCTGCTGTCTCTCATCCTTGCACCATGGTGAACAGCTTGGCTCTGTCTTCTTGACAAGCTCCTCGTAGGTGCTCCATATGATAGCGGATGGAGAGTCTCTGCCCTGAACAGGCACCTCTTCTCAATGAGTTTCTCTGTAACACAAGCCTGGCTGGAAGTGGCTCCGTGTTGTGTGGCCACAAAAGGGACCAGCTGGTCAGGATATCCCTCGACCTCTCAAAGCAGGGATGGAGATGAGAGGTGGCTTTGGACCAGGACTGACAGTGCATCAGCAAACAGTTCACTCATGAGGAACATGAAAATTTAGGCATCACCAAGCCCAGCTGTCCCAAACGCAGGTTGAATGAAGAGACTTTGCCTAGGAAGACCCTTCCCCTCACTCATCCACCAGGGCTAGGCAGGGGTGTCACACTGCCTCTCGCTTGTCTTGCAGCCTCTTCTGCCTGCATTGGGCTGGTTCTACCTGCTGGAGCTCTCCTTCTACTGCTCACTGGTGGCCACCCTGCCCTTCGACGTGAAGAGGAAGGTGAGTGACAACAGCACAACCGCAACCCGCTGGCTTGGTCAGCCCTTGCCATGAAGCTCTCCCCTCCTGCTGTCAGCTCCCAGGGGTGCAAGGGACAAGGCACGTGTGATGCTGCAAAGATCTCTGAGCACATGATCTCCCTGCAGCTCTTATATCCCACCATTGTACCTTGTGCTGGGCCCTGCTCGTGTGCAGCATGGCTGCCCTGCTAGGCTGGGGAAGTGCTGGAGGCTGACATATGATCCCTGTGCCTGGCCAAGGGACAGCCACTGGGTGGACATGGCATCACGGCCCTTCCCGGCTCTGGTCTCAGGTGCTGCCTGAACCAGAGGGCTGTGTCCTCCTGATGGGAGGGAGCTGGGCTGTTGTGATGAGGGTCCTGTAGATGCATGTGTGGCTTTTGCAGCGTGGGATGAGGTGACCTCCTGGGACCCATGGACCCAGCACGCACCATTGCCCTCGCCTCATTCTGCAGTGGAGACTGCACAGAGCTGTGCAGTTCAACTGCACAAGCTGAGGTTCAACCTCAGCTTCATTTCATTCTTTAATGTGATGATCACATCTCTCTTCAGAGACTTCATACTTTTCCCCAGAGATGGGCTCTGCCCAGCTCTTGCAAAGCATGTCCTGGGTCCCAGAGGACCTGGATTAAAATTACCAACACTGCAATAGCCTTTGTAGACAGGTCGGTTATTGGACACCTGCAATGCTTCCTAGAAGAAGCAGGAACCCACTGCCTGGCAGTGATCCTCCCTGGGCCAGAGCCAGAGATGCCCTTCCCAATCCCTCCACAGAGCACTCAGGAGTCATGAGCCACCAGCAAGGTCCTCTCTTTACATGAGGCATGTGAGAAGCCATATTCCCCACCTGCAGTATCTCCAGCCTGTCTCCATTGGTCCCTCTCCATGGGCAGCACAGGGAGGTTGAACAGCTGCCTCCGTTATGGTTAGTGGATAGGACCTGCCCCAGGCCAAAGGCAATCTACTGTCATTACAAAGAGCTCTTCAATACATAGTGGAGGGGTCTGGGAGGAAAATATGGGGTGTTAAGAAAAGAACTTTGTAAGAGCAGATTGATTCATGGAAAATTTATACAAATCTGTCTTCTAGTATGCTTGCACCTATGTGTACCTCACTGGTATTTATCTAGGTTTCCATAAACTGGGCATAAAGATGTTCATTGTTCTTGGGATTGTGCAGGACCTCAGAGAGCTGTAACATGGTGGGGAGCACTGATGCTTTGTGGAGGTGTTTGATATGTCCTAGTGAGGCAGCAGCATCCAGGAACAGGTGCTGCCAGGCCAAGGTAAGACTGACACACAATCTCTCTTCTCATGCCAGGACTTTAAGGAACAGATCATCCACCATATTGCCACCATCACTCTGATCTTTGTCTCCTACTGTGCCAATCTTATACGGTTTGGGATGATAGTCATGCTGGTCCATGATGCCTCTGATTATATTTTAGAGGTGAGTTACCCTCACCCGGATATGCAGATCTGTGCTCGTGTCTGTGGGTAGCACTGGGAACTATGTGCCTTACTACACATGACACATGTGGATGTGGTGGCCCACAGAAGTGGGCCACGTGTGTACTATAGTGCCAGCGCATTTAGGAAGTATCAGATTTACTGCTCTTGGGGAAAAGTAAGTGACTGCACAGGGACTGGGACACGTCCCCACAAACCTGATAACCCTTGCAGGACATGGGAAATCCCTCAGCCCCCTAGAAGGAGAACACAGGCACACGGGACGTATGGCAATTTGTCTCTCTACAGCTTGCCAAGATGCTCCATTACACGAAATGGAAGTGGGTCTGTGAAGCAGTCTTTATTGTTTTCGCTGTGGTTTTCATCATCTCCCGGCTTGTCATTTTCCCGTTAATGTGAGTTACGTTTTAATGTTCTCTGAACATGGGTGTTATGCACTATTTGAGCTTCTGGGGAGATGACCCTCCGTGCGAAGGGGAGGAAAGGCAGGGAACAGGACACTACAGGTAAGCTCAAAGATTAATCAAACTGGAACTGAGGAATCCGAGAAAAAAACCCACAACAGTTTTTTAACTATATTAATTAATTAACTATATTAATTAATCTAGAGCCACAGCCTCTGCCCCTCCATTCCCATGCTCTCACTGTCTTTCCTAGGCAGGGACTGTCTCTCACCTGGGGCTGTCTCTTATGCTGTGACGAGATGCTTACATGCAGCCACAGCAGCTGGCTTCTCAAGAGCTAGTGTGGCACTGGGAATGTTTTAGGACTGTCTTCCTCCATCCTCCTAAAGCCATCTCCACCACAGTCTGAGGGTAATCCTTCTTCTCCTCTACTCCTGCTCAAGACCTGGTGTGTCTCTTCCAGTGTGTAGGAAGTGGCCTCCTTCTGTTGCACACACTGGTTCCTACAAGAGAAAGAAGGTACAAACTGTACTGGTTAGAATTTCCCAAGAGTTTCTTAGCAGACTAAGAAAGGCCTGCTTAAAGCTCTATTAAGATAAAATTAATATAGAAACAATGGCATAGTAATTTAAGGTGACCCACAATCTATTTGAAATAAAACAAGAAAATCATGAGTACAAACTAAGGATTCAGGAGGTAGGATACTTGACGTGCTGGGAGGGTATCAGCAATGATATCTCCAGAAGCCACACACAGGCACCAGTCTTGGAGAATGGCTTTTGCCTACACACATCTGACCACACTCCCAGCCTGTAACTATGCTGAAATTGTTCCCCTTTCTTTACCACTGCCACGTTGCCTGGAAAAGTTAGTATCATAGAATCATAGAATTGTTTTGGTTGGAAGAGACCTCCAAGATCATCGAGTCCAACCGTTAACCTATCACTACCAAGTCCACCACTAAACCATGTCCCTTAGCGCCACATCTACACGGCTTTTGAACACCTCCAGGGATGGGGACTCCACCACTACCCTGGGCAGCCTGTGCCAGGGCCTGACAGCCCTTTCGGTGAAGAAATTTTTCTGAATATCCAATATCTAAACCTCCCCTGGCGCAACTTGAGGCCATTTCCTCTTGTCCTGTTGTCTGTTACTTGGGAGAAGAGACCGACCCCCATCTCTCTACAACCTCCTTTCAGGGAGATGTAGAGAGCAATAAGGTCTCCCCTCAGCCTCCTTTTCTCCAGACTAAAAAACCTCAGTTCCCTCAGCTGCTCCTCACAGCACTTGTGCTCCAGACCCTTCACCAGCCTCGTTGCCCGTCTCTGGACACGCTCCAGCCCCTCAGTGTCTGTCCTGGAGTGAGGGGCCCAGAACTGAACCCAGCACTCGAGGTGCGGCCTCGCCAGGGCCGAGCACAGGGGGACGATCCCTGCCCTGGTCCTGCTGGCCACACTAGTGCTGACACAGGCCAGGATGCCGTTGGCCTTCTTGGCCACCTGGGCACACTGCTGGCTCATCTTCAGCCGCTGTCGACCAACCCCCCCAGGTTCTTTTCTGCCGGGGATCCCAGTTAGGTTAAGTTGATCCCAGTTAACTTCCCAGAAACTCATTCCACAACACTTACATTATAGTCTAAGGTTTCTGTTTTCTTTCAAAACCAAACATTTCGTTTATTACACCCAGAAGAATTTTTAAAATAGGACATGTTATACACACATAGGGACAAGTCTGCGTTGCTGGCCTCTTTCCTGCCCTGGCTCCATACTAGCACTGAAGATGCTGTTTTGAATTTTGGCCCTGCTGCCATTTAGTTTGGACGCCTGTGAGGCTGATTTTGCATAACAAGTCACAGATTCTGGTGGTGAAATGGCTCCCTTAGAGAGTAAAGCAATAAAAGCTTGAGGCACCTTTCCTGAGAAAGAAACTAGAATAACCACGATTTCAGTTGCCTCCACTGCAAAAAGTCAAGCGCCAATATCTCAGCCTGCTGTATCATAACATAAGGACAAAGAAGGTAACAGATGCCCCAGGTTAGACCAAGGGTCCATCTAGATCAGCACCTGTCTGCATCAGCAGCAAGAAGCAGATGTCTAGGAAGGCAAGAGCAGAGCAAATACACACTATATCCACAGTGTTTCCCAGCTTCATGTCTTAGATTTCATGTCTTAGATAACTTGCAGAGGAGGACACATACTAGCATTCATCATTTCTCTCCTGCGCTGAACTGCTGTCTGTTCTGTCTGCTTTCTGTTTCCAAACCTGTGCTTTCCTCCTTTCCTCATCACTGACGATACAGAGTTTCTGTGACTTCTGCCAAAAATAATGCCTTGCCCAACTGCTCATCTGTTCCCAACTCTGCTCAACTCTTCCCTAACTTCAGTTAAAAAAATCCATTTGTAATCTTTTCATTTAAGTGCCAGTGGCCAGGTCCCCTTATGGTTTAATTTTTGTCTATTGCTCCTCTCCAGACTTATTTTAGGAGAAATGCTGCCAGTTCCTGCTTCTTCTGAGAAGCATTGCGTGTTTCCGATAAATGGTCTGTCTGCAAAGACTATTGCATTTTAATACAGAGTTTCTGCAGGTCCTCTGGGACCTGGGACATGCTTTGTGACAGCTAGGCAGAGCATGAAGCCTGATGGTGCAGTCCTGCCCTGGGGACACATGAACCAAGTAGTTGCCCAGAAAGACACTTGACCCTTGTAAGTGTGAAGGTACTTGGCCTGCTTTAGTCTTGTGTCTCCTGATTTGTCTCTCCCTCTCTCTTTCCCACAGCACATACTATTACTTTGTGGCAAAATTTCAGTTGTTCCTCATAGGCTGTCTGATAAACACTTTCCTGATGATCCTGCAGTTGTTACACATTTTCTGGTCCTATCTAATAATCCAGATGATCTTCAGTGTCATCCTCCATGGTGCGGTATGAAAAAATCTTTGTCTCCTCTGTGCCACCACTACTCATGAGATGCCATGAAATCCAGGGTGATTCCTCCATGCCTGCAGGGAAGGGGTGGGAGAAATGGGACTGCCCAAAAAACAGCCCAAGATCTTCTGAAGTCACGTATTGGGAGTTGTGTGGATACCTTTGCTCATGGAGATCAGCGTAGCAGCTCACTTCTAGTTTGCAGCTGTCCCCTAATGACATGGGAGCCACCCACAGTCCTTTCTCCTCACTGCCTAACAGCTTCTCAGTATGCGGTTTGGGAGAATAGGAACCTGTTGGTATGTCCAAAGTGGAGTAAGGAAGGAGCAATCAGGTAAGCCTGGTAGATAGCACACTCTGTATTTTCACCCAGGCCTGCTTTGCTAACGTAAGCAGATGGCATCTTGGTAGCCTCTGAGTAGATCTGTCACGGCTTTGGGGATCTGTGGCCAGAAAAAAATCCAACACGGTGTTGGTGTTACGCCTTCAGCTTACCTTGAACTACCCCTTCATTTAAGCTAAATTAAGAGGAAAAAACAGTTTTTCTGGAGGAAATGATGGAACATATCAAGTTTGCAGATGAGATGCGAAATGAGAAGACCAGTCAATATGCTCACTGGACAAATACATGTTGACTTTGAGAGCTTCGACAGTAATAAACTGCACAGGAAAATATGCAGAATAACTATATGTAGAATAATTACTAACTTCTTATCAGAAGGTTGCATTACAAGAACATTATTGGGGTGACAAAAAAAAAAGCATTCAAAAGTTAGGTGCAACCATAACAAAGTCAACCTCTGGCAATTTAAGTCAACCTCCCAGTGCAGGGAGAATTGCAACACTGGCTTTAAGGACATGATCGCGCCTGTTATTTTTATTTTAGCTGTCAGGTTAACACACCAATGCTGTGAATGAAAACAGGACTAGTCCCCTCTAATATATACCATGATATAGGTTTTGCAGCTCATTTAAATTGTCTTTCTTTCCTACAGAAAAGAAAAGATGCCAGAAGTGACACTGAGGAAAGTGACAGGAGTGAAGCAGAGGATCTGGCAAAGAACAGAGAGTAACATAGATCTTGCTGCAAAACACCAAGAGCTGGGCAGAATCTTACAAGTGGGGAGGCTGAATAGGAGGTGGGGGGAGAGGCCAGACAGGCTCACGGGCGGCTTCACAGTAGTCTGCCCGAGGCATCATCCGCTGTCTAAATGGAACTGAATTTCACCGTAGTGTTTAACACTTTAGGAGATGATGTTTTCTTCACTTTTCCTGTTGGGACCATTCTTCTACTACTACTCTACGATCATTTATCCAGGAAAAAAAAAAGGTTTACCAGCCAAAGTCTTGCTGTAAACAGGAGAAGAGGGGTTGAACAAGCTGCTGAAGTTATGATACCTAACTGTGGTTATCTCAGAACCTTCCCAAAGGTTAATGAGGTAATAAATTATAACTGCTGAAGATTTAACTGACTTCCAATTTCAGAAGATACTGGCAGTCATTGCCAGCCACCTCATGAAAGAACTTGCATGTGAAAGACACTCACTTAAGTGGCAAATTTTCAGTTGTATAGTATAAAATGGTCGGGTTTGGGGAAGGATAAACCATTTCTGCAAATAGGGCCTGGCCGACTGATACAAGCTGTTTGCTGTATGAATTACACAAAATAGCTCATGTATCCAAAAGATGTTGCTAACTGAATGTCTACTCAGGGAGAAGGCTCTTAAAATTAAAAGCAACTGAAACTCTTCCAAATGCACACTTTTCCACCAGAAATTATAATTTAGTCTAAACGGAAACTTTCCATAGGGATGTATTTATATTGTTGAGGTTTTGTTTTCAAAATTGGAAAATGAGAGTGTTGCAATACTAACATTTTTAATGAGATAGTTTAGGGGTTGGATGACTTTTCACCTGGTATCTGTGAAGAACCATGGTCCATCTCCCACATCTGACCTATGCAAGTGTCCTGATTCCAGCCGGGATAGGGTTAATCTTCACCAGAAGCTGGTCAGAGTCTATTCTATACCATGTGACCGTCACACTCACTACATCATAGAGGGGGATGGCACCAGGGGCAGGATCGCTGCTGGGGAGCGGGCTGGGCATCGGGCTCCAGGGTGCTGAGCGACCTGCGCTGGGAAGCACCGCTAAGTACACTCTGTTGTTGGTATTGTTGGGGTTGGTTTGTTTTCTTTTCCTTTGCTGTCCTGTTAAACTGCTGTTATCCGAACCCACAAATTGTGCCTTTCTTTTTCCCAATTCTCTCCCCCATCCCTCTGGGAGGGGGGAAGCGAGCGAGTGGCCGCGTGGTGCTCAAATGCCGGCTAGGGCTAAACCACGACAGTCCTTTTTGGCACCCAATGTGGGGCACGGCAACAGCACTTTTTTGTATTAAGCGTGCTCTAGCTGTAGTCGTTATTAAGTGACAAGCTCCTGTACGGGTTATAAAGTTTGTTGGCTGCACTGTTTATCTCTTTGCTTTTGGCAACATGTTAATGCAAACAATGCAAATGTGCTTTGTCCTGGCGTTGATGGCCTTACTGTGCTGAAGGAGCTATCTGGTGGAGAAGATGAGGGAATACATCTCCCTCTCCCTACCCAGGATTGATGTGGATAGGTTTATTACGCAGGCTCCTGAGGTCCTTGCTCACCCTTATGTGAGCTGCTTAGTACTACTTATGAGTATTGTTGGCATATTTTGGGGTTTGTGGAATCTGGCCTCGTCCTGGTGGAAGAGAAGACAACTTTTGGGTGAGGCAATATGGAAATGTGACCTGAGGCGGCTGGTCCCAGGGTGGCAGGGTGTGTGGAAGGACTTGGGCAGGTTCCTAGGGCGGTTATCACCTCCCATAGCCTGGGACTTTACACCTGAACAGGCGAGCAACCCTGGCAAACTGACGTGCCACCTGATGGAAGGGTGCCTTGCCTATCCCAATGAGAACCAGCAGCTTCTAGCGCTGTACTGGGGCCTGGCTTGTGCCTATCGAGCCACAGTTCAGCATTCTCAGAGGACTCTGGTTGAGGCAGGGACCCAAACTGCACCTGAGGACACCATGGTTGAGATAGGGACCCAAACAACACCACCAACTACAGTAACTGCCCCAGTAGTTAAAAAGAAACAATGGACAAGGAGAACAGGTCCATATCCTCGATTAGTAAGGGAGGAGGAAGAAGAGGAAAGGTTTGATCATGAAGCCGGTCCTTCGACAAAGACATCGGAGGAAGGAGTGAGCGAATTCCAACAGGAAGCGGAAACTACCTGGTCCCTGACCTCATCAGAACTTCGAGACGTGCAGAAGGATTACAGCCGCCAGCCAGGTGAGCGGATTGCTGTCTGGCTGCTCCGATGCTGGGATAGCGGGGCCAACAGTCAGCACCTGGAAGGCAAGGAAGCCCAACAGCTGGGATCCCTTGCTAGGAACCGGGGAATTGAGAGAGGAATTGGAAAAGAGGCAGCAATCTGCAGTCTCTGGAGACGGCTCCTCTCAAGTGTGAGGGCAAGATATCCATTCAAGGAAGATCTTGTGAACTCCCCAGGAAAGTGGACCACTGCAGATGAAGGCATCCAGTACCTGAGAGAATTAGCAGTACTGGACGTCATCTACAGGGATCTAGACAATGATGAGGTCTCCAAAGATCCAGACGATGTCCTGTGCACATGGGCTATGTGGAGGAAGGTGATTCAGAGTGCCCCAGCGTCATATTCTAACAGCCTGGCAGAGATGTATTGCCCGGATGTTGATACACCAGCTGTGGAGAGAGTGTCGTCTTGGCTCCAAAACTTTGAAGAAAATCTCTGTACCTCCTCATCCCTACGGGCCGGTGCCTTGGCTGTCAGGGGTGCCCCAAGAAATCAGTCCCCTCCTGCCTCGGTCAGAGGGAAAGGGAGCCCCAGGCGCACACTGCGTGGAGCACTCTGGTTCTTCCTGTGTGACCAGGGGGAGGACATGAGGAAGTGGGACGGTGAACCTACCTTGAAGCCCGTGTACGTGAACTGAGAGGGAAGACAGCTGTTAAGAAGGGGCCACCCAGGAAGTCTTGTCAGCAGAGTTGCTGTAGAGACACACGAAGGCAATCAGCGATTTCCCAAACAGAGAACAACTGAAATCACCTCCCTTGATCCTGAGGAGGGGCCTTCTGGTCTGGCGCTGCAAGGGTCAGACAGAGAATACTCTGACGAGGAACAGGAATAGAGGGTCCCTGCCTTTGGCCAGGAGGAGGAAAGGGATGACCGTGTATACTGGACTGTGTGGGTTCGATGGCCTGGCACATCAGACCCACAGAAGTATAGGGCTTTGGTAGACACTGGTGCACAGTGTACCCTGATGCCATCAGAACACAGGGGCACGAAACCCATCTGGATCTCGGGAGTGACAGGGGGATGCCAAGAAGTGTCGGTATTGGAGGTTGAGGTGAGCTTAACAGGGGACAAGTGGGAAAAGCACCCCCTTGTGACCGGCCCAGAGGCCCCTTGTATCCTTGGCACAGACTACCTCAGGAGAGGGTACTTCAAGGACCCAAAGGGGTACCGATGGGCTTTTGGTGTAGCCACGGTGAATGCAGAGAAGCCCAAACAGCTATCATCTACCCTGCCTGGCCTCTCGGAAGATCCCTTCGTTGTGGGATTGCTGCGAGCTGAAGAACAGAAGGTACCAATTGCTACCAGGACAGTGCACCGGCGGCAATATCGCACCAACCGAGACTCCCTGGCTCCCATCCATGAGTTGATTCATCAACTGGAGAGCCAAGGAGTCATCAGTAAGACTCATTCACCTTTTAATAGTCCTATATATGGAAATCTAATGGAGTATGGAAATCTAACGGGGAATGGAGACTAACAGTGGACTATCGTGGCCTGAATGAAGTCATGCCACCACTGAGAACTGCTGTGCCGGACATGCTAGAACTTCAGTACGAGCTGGAGTCCAAGGCAGCCAAGTGGTATGCCACCACTGATATCGCCAATGCATTCTTCTCAATCCCTTTGGCAGCAGAGTGCAGGCCACAGTTTGCTTTCACCTGGAGGGGTGTCCAGTACCCCTGGAATCGACTGCCCCAGGGGTGGCAATGCAGCCCCCATCCTTTGCCATGGGCTGATCCAGACTGCACTGGAAAAGGGTGGAGCTCCAGAACACCTGCAATACATTGATGACATCATCATGTGGGGCAACACAGCAGAAGAGGTTTTTGAGAAAGGGGAGAAAATAATCCAAATTCTTCTGAAAGCTGGCTTTGCCATAAAACGAGGTAAGGTCAAAGGACCTGCACAGGAGATCCAGTTCCTAGGAATAAAATGGCAAGATGGACGTAGTCAGATTCCGCCAGATGTGATCAACAAAATAGCAGCTGTGTCTCCACCAGCTAACAAAAAGGAAACCCAAGCTTTCTTAGGCATTGTAGGTTTCTGGAGAATGCATATTCCAAATTACAGTTTCATTGTCAGCCCTCTCTATCACGTGACCCGAAAGAAGAACGATTTCACATGGGGCCCTGAGCAACGACAAGCCTTTGGACAAATTAAACAGGAGATAGTTCATGCAGTAGCCCTTGGGCCAGTCCAGGCAGGGCAAAATGTTAAAAATATGCTCTACACCGCAGCCAGGGAGAACGGCCCTACCTGGAGCCTCTGGCGGAAGCACCAGGGGAGACTCGAGGTTGACTCCTGGGGTTTTGGAGCTGGGGATACAGAGGATCCGAGGCCCACTACACTCCAACTGAAAAAGAGATCTTGGCAGCATATGAAGGGGTTCGAGCTGCTTCGGAGGTGGTTGGTACTGAAGCACAGCTCCTCCTGGCACCCCGACTGCCGGTGCTGGGCTGGATGTTCACAGGGAGAGTCCCCTCTACACATCATGCCACCGATGCCACATGGAGTAAGTGGGTCACACTGATCACACAACGAGCTCGAATAGGAAACCCCAGTCGCCCAGGAATCTTGGAGGTGATCATGGACTGGCCAGAAGGCAAAGATTTTGGAATGTCGACAGAGGAAGAGGTGACGTGCTGAAGAGGCCCCACTGTATAATGAACTACCAGAAAATGAGAAGGAATGTGCCCTGTTCACTGCTGGGTCCTGTCGTATTGTGGGAAAGCATCGAAGGTGGAAAGCTGCCATGTGGAGTCCTACACGACGAGTCGCAGAAGCCACTGAAGGACAAGGTGAATGGAGTCAGTTTGCAGAGGTGAAAGCCATCCAGCTGGCTTTAGCTATTGCCGAGCGAGAGAAGTGGCCAGTGCTCTACCTCTATACCGACTCCTGGATGGTGGCAAATGCCCTGTGGGGGTGGTTACAGCAATGGAAGCAGAGCAACTGGCAGCATAGAGGCAAACCCATCTGGGCTGCCAAATTGTGGCAAGATATTGCTGCCTGGCCAGAGAAGCTGGTTCTAAAAGTACGCCACGTTGATGCCCACGTAGCTACAAGTCGGGCCACTGAGGAACATCACAACAACCAGCAGGTGGATCAGGCTGCTAGGATTGAAGTGGCGCAGGTGGATCTGGACTGGCAACATAAAGGTGAATTATTCCTAGCTCGGTGGGCCCATGACACCTCAGGCCATCAGGGAAGAGATGCAACATGTAGATGGGCTCGTGACCGAGGGGTGGACTTGACCATAGACGCTATTGCACAGATTATCCATGAGTGTGAAACATGCACTGCGATCAAGCAAGCCAAGCGGTCAAAGCCTCTCTGGTATGGAGGACGATGGCTGAAATAGAAATATGGGGAGGCCTGGCAGATTGATTCTATCGCACTCCCACAGACCCACCAAGGCAAGCGCCATGTGCTTACAATGGTGGAAGCAACCATGGGATGGCTGGAAACATATCCCGTGCTCCATGCCACTGCTCGGAACACTATCCTGGGCCTTGAGAAGCAAATTTTATGGTGACATGGCACCCCAGAAAGGATTGACTCAGACAACGGGACTCATTTCCGGAACAACCTCATAGACACCTGGGCCAAAGAGCATGGCATTGAGTGGGTGTATCACATCCCCTCTCATGCACCAGCCTCTGGGAAAATTGAACGGTACAATGGACTACTGAAAATGACACTGAGGGCAATGGGTGGTGGGACCTTCAAACATTGGGATACACATTTAGCAAAAGCCACCTGGTTAGTTAACACTAGAGGAATCTACCAATTGAGCTGGTCCTGCCCAATCAAAGCCTTTACATACTGTAGAAGGGGATGAAGTTCCTGTAGTGCACATGAAGAATATGTTAGGGAAGACAGTCTGGGTTACTCCTGCCTCAGGCAAAGGCAAACCCATCCATGGAATTGCTTTTGCTCAAGGACCTGGGTGCACTTGGTGGGGGATGGGGAAGTCCGATGTGTACCTCGAGGGGATTTGATTTTGGGTGAGAATAGCCAATGAATGAAACTGTACGATGTTAATTGCTATATAACCTTGTCACCGTGTGTCATCTCTATCATGGTTGCTATATGCCAAATCAATTATATTATAGCAAGAATTACCCAAATTAATAAGGAATGAACTATTGATAAAGCTGAGCAAAGTGCAGTGGTAATGGAAGCAGAACTGGCTTTAGCAACTGGCGCCCAGCAACTTCCTCAAGAGATTGACATCTTCAACGCACAGACCATGGACATGATGCACCAGCCGAGCCAGATACCACATCTGCAAGCTCCAGATGCAACATGCATCGATCCAACGCTACACACCATCCTCCCACTGCGTCCAGTCTCACCTGCCGCACTGCACCAAGACGCAGCCCTGTTTCACTGACCAAGCAAACTCCATGTCATCTCTCCTGCCCCAGGAGAATATTATGACAGATGGAGCCCAAAGTCATGGACTAAATGAACTCAATAGACACTTCAGAGGGATGGTCCATATACTAAGGGGAATGATATGTGTGTGTGTATGTATACATATATATATAACACAGGAAAAGTGGTGGTGATTAATTGGAAAGTGTAGGATCTGAGCATGACGTATATGGTATAGAATAAGGGGTGGATAATGTCCTGGTTGCGGCTGGGATAGGGTTAATTTTCGCCAGAAGCTGGTCAGGGTCTATTCTATACCATGTGACCATCACACTCACTATATAGGGGACAGCGCCAGGGGCAGGATCGCTGCTGGGGAGCGGGCTGGGCATTGGGCTGGGTGGTGAGTGACCTGCGCTGGGAAGCACCACTAAGTACATTCTGTTGTTGGTATTGTTGGGGTTGGTTTGTTTGCTTGCTTTTCCTTTGCTGTCCTGTTAAACTGTTGCTATGCCAGCCCATAAGTTTTGCCTTTCTTTTTCCCAATTCTCTCCTCCATCCCACTGGGAGGGAGGGAGCAAGCAAGCAGCCGCGTGATGCTGAGATGCTGGCTGGGGCTAAACCACGACAGCAAGGCAAAATATAAAATCAGGAAAGATGTGCGAGAAAAAGTCAGAAGGAACTGAGCCAGCATTCCCTTGAAGGATTTGACGTTCAGATCTGCAGGAAGCAATGCTGAAAGGCAGCCAGCCACCTATCTCTGTGGGACACCAGCCTTGAGAAGGATGTCACCTAGCCCCGACTAGCTGTACTGTGCTGTGAGTGCAAGACCCTTCATAAGGATACCTGATGTAAGGGTTTGCCCAGGAATTATTTCACCCTGTCCATCAAGGATGATGCTTTCTTTTAAAGCCCCAAATGATACATGAGAAGCTCAGCTTTTAAAAGATTTATATTGCCACCAGGGCACAAGAGTACAACTGGCACTCGGACTCAAAGAACAGTCCCAGCCTTTCATTGCTGCCAGCCTCATCATGGGGGAGGCACCAACTCTGCTCTCAGCTCACAGAGCTGGCAATGCCACAGCCTGGCTGAAGGCTGATAGATGGACTAGAGCCAAGGAGTGGAAGCCAGCCTGGATTGAGAGGGCTCCGCATTTGGAGGCCTGGATACAGTAGCTCCTGCCATCCTGACATAGTTCCCACAGTGGTAGGGTTGCTTTTAACCAACACCTCGGTTTTTGAGGCCTCTCCCATTCTCTGGAGTTGATAATCATTCAGCTCAGGAACTCTCTGAAGTACATTTTCCTTTCAATGTTGCTGTATCACATCAACAAACAGACTCTGCTAACGTAGATGACAGTAACACTTGTGGTGCACTCCCCTTCTCGTCCAGCCAAGCAGACTCGTGAGGCAGCCATTCTCTTGGCTGCTCCACCCTTGGGAGGCCTGAGCGCCCTTGGAGATCTATCCTACTGCTGTGCTAAGTCCATAGTCCTGCCTATCAAACCCTCTTCCTCATACGCAGTTTTTAATTAAGGCTACATGCAGGTCCCTGCTCCTTTCACCCTCATTTCAGTGCTGTGGGATGGGGATTTTTATGCTGGGTCTGTACAGCAATGAACCCAAAGGGGACTAAGGACACTGAAACAAGACTCTTAAGCACCCCAGTTTGCAAATGGTTACTATCACATACCTGAGTGCATAAATCCAGAATAGCCTCCCTCCTTCTGTGGCGCTCTCCAGCCTGGAATAAAGGTAATTTTAGCCGTAATTACATAACCTGGGAAACTCGCTGATTTCAGGCTAAAATGATACTGATACTGAGTATGGCTTGACTGCAGTGGTTGGTTGAGTTTTTTTGGTTTTTTTCCTGTCCTACAGCACTAAGAGCTCATACATCCTTGCTGAAGATTCCCTTGACGCACATTTGATTTATTATTTTACTCCTACAATACAGATCTATTTTCAAAATTAAAAAAATTCACAGACCAAACTTGATGCAATCTAACTCCCATCAGCTGTAAAGCACATGACTTTTTGGTTATGCTGGATCTGGCATCGCTCATGCCCACGTATCAAATCTTCGCACAGAGACACACCCATGAATAGGAAGGGGGCAAGGGAGTTTGTTATCTATGACCTGGCACATATCAACATAGGGATCAAAGAGGACTACAACAGGGAGAGCACTGTTCCCCTTCCTCTGTCCAAGGAGATAAATTCGTCCATTCACAGTGCTGCATCCCATGAAGAACTTCTGGGTCAAGCATTCCTCATCCACCTGGGTCCATTCATCTGTCTCCACATCAAATCGAAAAGCTCCCCCTCCTATGGTGTACAGAGCACCATTCAGTGATGTGATGCAGAGGTCATACCTGGGAGGGAAGAAACCCTTGATCAGAATCAACAGACAGAAATGACCCTTGAAATATTCAGTGTGACCTTGGTCCTCATATCAAGAGTCCCATTTAAACAGAGAATCACAGAAGTGTTGGTGGGACAGGACTTCTGAATTTCTCTAGTCCAACCTCTTCTTGGAGCAGGACCAACACTACAACCTTTCTTCTCCTGCCAGGTCCCAAAAGATTATTTCTTACCTTGGAAGCGGGGAGAATGAGATGACATCCCAGTTGTCTGTTTCCGTGTTCAGCCTTTGCACTCCATCATAGACATGTCCATTTTCATCCAGGCCACAGACCACATAGATCCTGGTTCCCACACTGACTGCATCTCCCCTCTCCACAGGTTGAGCCATAGGACTCATGCTTTCCCATTCTGACTTCATCAAAGCCATGCGCTCCACTGCTGGGATTATCCCTTCATCTGTGCTCCCTCCAAGGACATACAGGTAGAGTCCAGCTCCTACTGCACAATGGCTATTGCGGGACTTCTTCATGGCAGGCCCTTCCAGCCAGCTATTGTCCAAGCAATTGTAGATAAGCACCCAATCCACACTATACCACACAAACTCATCCCGGAAATATCCTCCTGTCACAAAAAGGAAGCTCCCTGGAAAAACAGCAGAGAAAAGTATCAGTTACAGGAAGGCTGAAAATTGCTCCTGAGAACTAGGGTTCTCATTTCTCCCTGGGCTGTACCAATGAGGTCCAAGATAGGCAGATAAAATTACTGCTCTTTGTATCAGTTTGCAGTATTTGATTCCTCATCTGCACAGATATGCTGGGCCTACAGGATGCATTAAGTTCTTCCAAGTCTGCTCCCACTCTTGAACAGAATCATGGAAATACTGGTTGGGAATAACCTCTGGGGATTTCATGTCCAAACTCCCACTTGAAATGGGACTATTACCGACACTAAATAAGGGAAGCCATGGTATTGAGCTGTCTTGAAAGTCTCCAAGCATGAAGATTTCACAACATCCATGGGTAAGTTTAACTTAATGGCAACTATAAATCAGAAGTCACCATCTGTCAAAACTACCATGAAAGAGAAGGCCAAAAAAAAAATGCTGCTTAAAGTGAAGTCATTAGACTCTCTCCAGATAAAACTAATACAAGGAGTTCAACAGTTTCTGCTATATGAAAAGAAATATTCAGCCTTGTCTAACATTCTCCCAGGACTAAGGAAAACAAACCCATTCTTTGAAAGAATATGAACACAAATACGAACGAGGTTTTATCAACACTGAACAATGCAGTTTTACAGAAGCAGCTGAACTCCCTGCATTTGGGTCTCTAAGCCTCAACTTCTGTTTGCATTTGCTCAGTCCCACTTTGTAAGTTACCTACTGCTGCCACTGCATATTGGGTGAGGTTCCTGCGCTGCAGTGGAGAACAAGCCTGCCAGGTCCCTGTTTTAGGTTGAAAGAGAAATAATTCTTGCTGTTCCATGTCATGCTTTCCTCCCAGGACATATAAGGTGTCATAGCTCCGACCAGCATAAGGACACAGTTCCATATGTTGCCAGCTGGGTGGAGGACAGCTGTCTAACTTCCTTATTAGTCTGGAAAAGGTATCTGTCTCTCCAGGGCGCTTGCTGCGTTTCACCAAGGTATCAAGGAAGGACAAACTCAGAAAAGTGACCCTGACTTCGCCCATCAAATCCAGAAAGTCGTCTTCTCTCGTTGCTGGGTCCTCCATTACCCACCTCATAATACTGTCAAAAACCACATCTTCTCGCGAAACAAAGAGGTCATCGCTTTTTAGGAGCTGCATCAGCATTTCTTTGGGTAGTGCCTTAAATTCTTCCTGGCACATCACATCCCCCCAGTGAGTGAGAGCCACATTCATAGCAGACACATACAGCTCTATAAAGGCAAATTGCTGCGAGTAGGTCATCAGGCCCAGGCAGTTGGAAACATGCAGCTCTCTCTCCAGAAATTTCTCACACAACAGTTTCACCCTGTCAAACTGAAAAAAATCAGCTGTTTCCAGTAAGCTGGTCACATTTTCTTGACCTATAAGCACTTGGGCTGTGCGAGTGAAATCAAGTAGCGCCTGAAAAGGCACTGCATCAATCCCTCTGATCACTATGTGGTGTTCAGAGCTCTCTCTTGCCCCCCCAAAAAACATGGCTTCAAAGTAACGACTGTGTACTGAAAGTACCCTACGGCTGACCTGAAAGAGTCTCTCTCCAACCTCAAGAATTGTGTCTGCAATCATTTCTGTCCGATGTTCCGGCTCCTCTGGTTCTTGTGCAGGCTCCATGCTTGTTGACTGCCAGGCAGTTAAAATTAACTCAGCCCTTATGCAGCCTTTACTCGTGTGAGGTCTCTGGAAACATTATCCCCCTAGCTAGGATAAATACAAGATAAGCCAATCTTGTCCTAAAAATAGAATATGTTTTCTACCCTCCTGCTTTGCTCTTCAGTCTTTCCTGCTGCTTTCAGAGCAGCAATAGCAGGAGAGCTGTATAACCAAAAAACGCAGATTTAATTGGCATCTACCTTAGCCAGGTAAGACCACAGCAAATTAGGGGAGCTGTTAGCCAAGCAAAGAACATGGACTATGAGGAGGAAAGAGGAGAAACAACCAAAACCTTCCTAAGCACTGACTAAATATCAAGAAGTTGTAGAAGAACATTGAACCCATTTTGAAAAAAGTACCCATTATATTACTTTTCACTTCTGCAAATCAAAAACATAGGAAAGCTTGAGACTTCCTGGGAAAAAACCCACTTATTTCCCCAAAGCCACATCCTTTATCAGTTCAAGTTTAACATCAAATTACAGATTGCTTGCAGTATTTAATACATATTTATACTTTAGTAAGAGATGGAGGGAAGAAATGAGCCCCCATTCAAACCCAGATGGCTGTCACATATTCTGTCATCCTCAATCTTAATGCACTAAAATATAGTCATAGCACAAGCAACAGCTCACTGAATCCAGACAGCGAATTTTTCCAAAGTCTTTAGACAAAGCTATTAAGCGGAGAGATTTGCATAGAGACCTTCAACTATTGCCCTTTATTCCAAAGAGCCCATCCCAGCAAGACTCAGTCCCATTTCTTGGTGGAGTTCAGCAAGCAGAACAGTGCTATCTGGATCAAAAGCACCTTTTTTCCCTGGCGGTTTCCTCCTGCATTTCTGGAGGAGGCTCCTGCAAAACTGCTGTTACAAATGGTTTTATAAAGACTCACACTTAGGAATGAATCCAATAGAAAAGCATATACATGTTTAAAATTCAGCTATCATTTTCATATTCTTATTTTCAGGTACTTAACTCCCAAATATAACCCAGAAGTCTGCACTGCAGAAAAGGACAGCCATGTATCTTGCAATGCAGTCCGAGCAACCTACTAACTGAGCAGGAAATGCTGGAAACATGCCCCCCTCCAGAGTTTATGCACTTGACACATGACTTCAGGTAGATCTCTCTATACCCTCTGCATCTAGAGCCTGAATCAAGAGCGCTTCAACAGGTCTGTTTCTGATGCTACACTCAGAAAACAAGAAAGTGCAGAGATGGTGCAGCATGTTATTGGTATCAACAACCAGCAATATCTCTCCCACAAAAGGGACAGTTCAAGACTCTACTCAGGCTGATGGCGAGCAAATTCTGTTCCAAACACCCTAAATAAGGAGTCCCTCTTGAATTGTGCAATTGCATGAAGAACAAGTTTTGTAGTGTTACAAAAAAATTATGTTGGAAGGAGCATGACTGTACAGACAGCTCTGTGAAGCACTCCAAGAATGAACCCCTAGGAGACTAAAACCCAGAAGCACCCAAGTTTACACAGGTAGTATGCCACACAAGACAACTGGTCCCTAGTTGTCCCTAGGTCCCTAGTTTCATAGCCCCCTGGAAAAGTCAGATACACTAAACTGGAATTTATTTACTTCAAGTTCCCAAACATTTCAGAGCTGACCCAGGAAAGGCTATGAATGGGAGTACAGTGCTGTTGCCAAAATGGATAGCCAATACAACCTGTCCTTGGTATGTTTTCTTGACAACCTCTAGGAACAAGACTGCTGCTGCCACTAAAACAATTTACTCTGCCACAGCCTCCTCATAAAGGGTCCTCAGGAAAAGCAGGTGGCAGAAGCAGGTTACATACAGCCGATGGGCACATATCCTCTATTAGACAGTCTTTAAAATGCCTAACAGAAATGCACGAGTCCTCAGAAAAAGGACCAGATGCTCTCAGTCATTTCTCATCGATTTCCTGTCTTAGAGCGGAGCACGGCTTCTGATCTGGTCCCTCCCGATTTTGCTGTGTTTACGCACCTGAACAAATTTCATTTAGATTTACAACTGTGGAGAACTGCAATGTCAGCTGTAGAGCACTTTTTCAGACTAAAACCCAGACATTTAGGAACAGATTAATTTGTATTTATTCACTCAAAACTCCTCAAATCATGCTACTTCTGCAGTATAAAAGAAATAAAAATATTTACTTACATCAAGTTATAACAAGCAAAACCACAAGTGGACAGCTACAATATAAAAATATGCAGTATTTCCAGACACAGCCTACAATTCACCATTAGGATCTTAAATATTCTTCCCCAAAATTCCAAGTATCAAAAAGATACTTCTGTAAGGTTCATGTCACTCAGCCAAGAATCACCCTAGTAGTCCAGTCCTTCTGTACAAATGTGGGAGCCTTCTGATACACAGATCACAGCCCACAAGATCTGGAACAAGTGCTAGAAGAGATCTTCTTATCTACATAGCTTGTAAAGGTGATGACAAGGTACTATACAGGGAAACTAATTTTCCTGCAGGCACTGGAGCAAGCAGGCAAAAGAGACGGAACTCAACAGCAGGAAGACTACAACACAATGCTTCCCAGCTGAGTACTGACATCTAAGAGGAAGAAAAACATGTTCTAATGTATTTAGGCTTTAGATTAATTTATATTAAATACATTTTTAATGTATTTTAAAATGTAAACAATATAACCAATATTCAGAGCATTCTTTACTAATTTTACGTGGTTGTTTCAAAACTCACAAGATCAAGAGGTTCTCAGACAATTCCATGACAGTATATTCTCTTCTGTCAGCTCTAAACACTGTAGTTACACATTTATTGGCAGGGGGTGGAATCAGAACTTATTTCTTACACACCATGCCCCATCCTCTCATCATTTATGGAAAGCCACAAAAATAAAAGTTAACTGTTCTTTCACACTAACAAATAGACATTCAAACTCCTCTGCCAAAACAGGAAGCTTCTCACACACTGATACTTTTCTCTGATGATTTGCACCCTTGAAGTCTTCAGAGACAATTCAAAGAAAGCATTAGCCATCTTGCTGCTGAATGAAAGGGTTTGGAATAGCTTCCATTCCATCCTGTGGACAAATAAGAACCACAGAAGTCCCTCTGCAGACCACAAGTCCCAGCTGACGTGTGTCTTCTGTTAATTTGTATTGATCATCTGGATCTGAAAAGCAGAGATCCACAGTTACAATGGCAACATAAGGAAAAGAAACCAAATTCCATCAGCTTCAAAAGGCACAGACATACAGGTTTTTTCCAGGCATCTCTGCATTGGTTTATTGAACACAGACTATAAAAGTGATGTAGCAGTAATATCTGATGCCTTCAAGACATTACTGATTTACTAATTTTCAAAGTAGCACATGCCAGAGTGAGCAATAAAGAACTTCACTTTGTATGCAAAGCAGAACTCCTATCTTTGAAAGAATTCAAAGAACCTTTCATTCATCTAACCAAAAGCATACATACAAGTGATTAAAAAAGTTCCTGATCCCATTTCAAATGCTATTATAGACAAACATTTTGGGATCAATGCGAATCAGAAAAAGACCCTGACTTCAGAATGCACTAAGTACAGAATGCACTGGTCCATTCCCAGACCAAGCCAAACAAGGCTGTGGAGGGGGACAGACAGACAAACACTTAACACAGCAATAGCTAATTCTACCCTCCTCAAGATGTCGATATATTCGATAAAAATGCACTACACATCTTTTAAAACTCCCTTCTAAGAGCAAAATTAAGGCTTCAGGTGCTGCCTTGTAAGCAGGCAAGAGAATACTCTTCAAAAACGCTGTCCTATCATGATAAATCTTGTTTCAGAGAGGAGAAAGGGAAATGGGAGTATTTATCCTTGGATGGGAAAAAGAAACAAATAATAAGAAAAATAACCCTATAGCTTTATTAGTTCTGAGAAGCTATAGAAGGCTTTAGTTCCACAGAAATGCAAAGATTGCATTTACAGTAGAGTTTAAGACAGTAAGATACTAGTTCTTGCTGAATGCTTTTCCCGCTTTTAGCGAACCAGCAACCCTCCAGCAGTATAAACAAAGGCAAAGGTAGCTGCCTTATCTGAAGAGAGACACACTACTTTATTCAAGCTTTAGAGGACAAGAGCGCCAAATGAGTTATAGAGGAGCTCAAGCAAGGACTACCAAGAATGTTCTACCCCAGGGAATGTGCTTAATCTAACTTTTGTTATCTTATCCCTTTCTTTACAACTTAGTTATCCTGAACATGTCTCAGTTTGGATGATGTCAAGCTGCAGTTTCTGGTTATTCACTCACAGAGCTGTAAGATTTCTGTTACAAAAATTTGGGGAGGGGAATGGGGGAGGGGGGGCTTTACACAGATAGCATATTACTTACCTCGCATATATTCAATGGTACCATCAAGCACAAGGTTCAGAAGAGGGTCAAATCCTTTCAAGACACCACTTGCTATTGAAGACCACACACAAAACAATGATTAGAGACCAAAACCAGATATACAGCAACACAACACTGCATGAAGGATGCATTCAGTTCTCCAGCTCTGTTGCCTCCTTCACGCAAGGCTATCAAGCAAATGAGGCCAGAGAAATTAAACAGTGTCCTTTTCATCAAAGTGCAAATGCATGAGAACCCGGTTTGTGTTGTGCTAACTGAAACTCACAGGTTTTTCAACCAATTCTTCAAAATGCTCTTTGAGACACTAACATTTTTGTTTTCAACCAATTTCAGGGGCATTTTAAGAATACTTCAGCATAACAAATCAATACAAGTCACACAACCAAAAAAAAAAAAACCCAAACAAACCCAAACCACAACCCCAAAACCAAATAAATACCCTTAGCGAAGGGGTATGGCAAAAAATGAGGCAAGACTGCAATATTTTCAAGTATTTTCCTCAGAAAACCCATCTTCCAGGTGCCCTCCTGGAACATAATCTCTTTAGCATAAGCACTGCCTTCACAGAAATGCACTGTAGACAGCCAAGCACTTTGTCCTAAAACAGAACATGATTCCACAAGACCGGTCACTAAATAAATCACAAGACTACACAGAATGATCTCCCCAGTTTGAAAAATATTTGTTGATTAACAGCATTACTATCATTGCTAACAGCCCAAATCAAAGAAGAGACTCTTACAATCCCAGGTGTAATATGAAGATCATAAAGGAACTTGGCGTGAATTTTTTGAGAAGAAAATCTAAACCTATAGATTCAATGGAATTGTCAACTGCCCAAAAACTACCAAAACCCCCCCAACAACCCACAACAAAACCCCACGCTTATCAGTAAGGAGTCCAAGTAACTTCCAAAACCTCGTAAGCATCAGGTCCCAGTGGGGTTTTAAGAGAGATTTTTAAAAGCAAACGGAGCTTGCTTTGCAAGACCTTCTGCTGAGCGTCTCCCACGCAGCATGCTGTTAACTTTCAGTCAAACAAGTGGTCAGCAGGTGGCACTATCAGCTGCATTGGGATGGATAGCTGTAGATACGGCAAGGGAGCAAGTAAGGGGGGGAAACAACGACGTAAGAGCCTCGAAAGTGATGAAAAGACATGGTGAAATACATTGAAACAATCTATGAACTCCAGGCACACTTAGTATGTTAAGAGCTGAAAGAGATGACAGGTGTATTAATCGTAACGCCCATAAATGTTTCTTTGTTGCTTTGTTGCTTACCCCTGCAATGTGAAAAAAACAGCCAAAAGAAACAAGACAGTTGAAGACAAATAATAAAAGAAGATGAAAGAAAGGCGCATGGATGAAATATAAAGATAAAATTGCAGCCAGGAAAACAGAAAAGTTAAAGGAGAGAACCTAGTAAAGGAGATACACTAGTAACAGCAGTGCCAAATAAAAGCACCTGCTACTCATCGTCTTTTCTTGAAAGAAAGCAACGTGACCACACAGGAGACAAAAGCTGACAAAGAGCAAGGAAATACGCAAAACCTCAAAGTAAGCTTCAGGCTGCAGAGGCACATGCCTCATCCTCAGCCTGGAACCGAGCACTGGCTCACCTTCTCTCCCACCTTGGAATTTCACTCGGATTGTTTTGTCGATGTATTTGGAGAGATCCAAAATACTCTCCTTCTTCTTCTTCTCCTTATCCTAAAGGAGAGGAGCAAAGGCAATCTGAATTGAAAAGAATCCTCCCCTGCCCCGCCCTTCCCCTCGGTTACACACATACTCCATAACACTTCTTTTTGTAACACTGTTTGTAATACAACTATGGAAACTGCCCCAAGGCAGAGCTCCACGTGAAGGAAGAACAAGGGGACAGGGCTCACTGGCACGGCGGCGGGCCGGCACCACGGGACGGGCGGGCCTGTGCAGCACAGCCACAGCACCTACGGCCACAAACGCCCCCAGAGCCGGGCCGGGCCCGGCCTAGCCCATCCCTGGGCGACTGCGATCAACAGGAGACGGTCCAGGCCCCGACCGGCTCCTCACACGAGGCCGCGCGCCCGCAGAAGCCCCGTTCCTCACCGCCATCTTGCTCGCACCACCGCTACCGACGCTCGCCATTTCATTCGCCGCTGCCAGAAGCGACGTTGGCTGCCAGAAGTGACGTTATACCTCGGCGAAGCCTATTAGACGCTCACGAGCGTGGGGCGGGACTTCCGGGGCGGGTTGCTGGGTTACCCGGTGCGGAAGGGCCCGGCCCGGCCCGGTCGGAAACAAAGCGGGCGGTGGTGCAGCGGGCCCAGTATGGCGGCGCGGCGAGTCCGGCTCCGGCTCCGCGTCTGGCTGCTCCTGCATTTTCTGCCGCAGGTGAGTGGCTGCGCCGGCCCTGGGAGCTCCTTGGGCTCCACGCCTGGGGGGGGAGCCCTGCTGGGATGGGGAGCAGCTGTCGGGCAGAGAGCAGGCGAAGCCGGGCACTGGCCCGACACTGGTCCCAGGGCCCTGGCGCGGCCTGTGGTGCTGGTGGCCTCGCTTGGTCGGGTGGTGTTTCTCGGTCTGAGAGTTGCCTTTCGTGGCTAATAACGGCGCAGAGCAGAGCCTGAGGTAGCTGGCAGCAGCAGGAGGGTGCCGCAGCCCTCTGTAGCGGGAGGGGGACGCCTGCGGGGTGTTAGTGACCAAGTTGCATCCCGCTTTTTCTGGAGGAAAGAAAACAGCATTGTTTGTACCCTAAGCTGTGCCCCTACGTCTGCGTTGTGTGTCCTCTGCAGTTTAGCAGTATTTATATTTGCATATATATTATATATAGCAGTATGTATATTTGGGGTTGTTTGGTGGTGGTTGGTTTTTTTTTTCTTTCTTCTTCTTCTTTCTGTAGTTAACAGTGTGTTCCTCATAGTTCTTAAAACATCAGGTCCCTATTGGGCCAGGAGCCTTCTCCAGGCAGTCCTTCAGGAAGGGTGTGTGGGCCAGCAGTTGGGGTCGTGGCTGGGATCCTCGCAGCAGGGACGACTCTTGGTGTTGGGTTCATCCCAACTGACAAACTCGCTCTGAGAAAGCAGTCAGCAGAAAAGAAAGGAGATTTCTACTGAACCTGACCCCATAGCCTGTCTTGAGTCTTGCATTCTCATTACTTACAATACTAATAAGTTTTGTGGGATAAACTTTTAAGGGTGTGACAAACTAGGCATGTAATCCTAATACAGGAGAGAGTGGATTTTCAGCTATTGAACTGCATGGTTCATAGCTTTTGTGGTTTAAGTTCAGGTGTTTTGTCTTCTGAAAATGTTGAAGCATCATTTAAAGTCCTTAACTGTTTCTTAGGTAATTTGGAGAGTACTATGTCATCTTGACTATTATTGGTGTAACATCTTAACATGACAGTCTAATTTTTCCCTCTTCTGTACCTGTATCCTTACTGATTCTTTGTCAGTGATCTTTAGTTACAGAATGGTCTGGCTGCCAGTTAACTACTACTTCTTTTTTATTTCTGCATCATCCCCTTTTTTCTTTTCCTCCATCATCTTTTCCTGCATCATTCCTTCCTTATTCCCGCCATGCCCTGTGCATTTTGAATCTTAATGATTCAAGTGGACTGGTAGTACCAGGGTAGGTCCCACAAATTAATAAGATATAAGAATGTGTTAAGGACTGGCACGGAGTCAATTTGATCCATCAGTTTGGAAAACGTGAGCACAACACGGTGTAGAAGGACAGCAGGTGAGGTAGCTGCTAGTGGATACTTGGAGATCTTGGCTTCAGCTCCATGCGTTGCAGCATACTTCTTTTCTGTAAGCAAGTCATTTAGTATGTTTGTGCAGTGGAATAGTGTTAACATGCTTGAGCAAGCTTTGAACAGGCTGGCCAGAGTGCTGAAACAGTCCTGCTGCAGCAGCAAAAAGCTAATTTACTGTATGCTGCTAATATGTTTCTGTTAGCCAAGCTATCTCATTTAAAATTTGTTTGAATACCTCATATTTTGCAATACTTCTACATCTCTTGTACTTGCACTTGTCAGTATGGTCTTTAGGTAGTACATCACCCTCAGCTTGAGGCAGACAGGAGTGCTCGGATGCACTTGTACTAATGTGACACACCAGTGACTGATGGATGGGGTTATTCTGGGGGACAAAGCTGACAGCTCTCACAATGAGCTGTTGTGTGCGTTTGCTGTGCACTAGCTGTACTCATTATCAATGGCTTACTCTTGCCTTAGTGCTGTTAGGCATATTTGGAATATATCTTTGTCTCCCTTCTTGAGGTAGGATAATAGGATTTTTATTTTTTTTTCCCTGGGGCAGGGGGAGGTACTGTCCACGTTTGCTTCCTCTGTTCCTTCTCCCTATATAAATCAGCTTGGCTAGTGAAGCACCGCTCTCCCAAATATGGGTCCTCGTCTAGGAACACCTAAAGATGGGTATGATCTTATAGATCCAAGTACAATCTGCGCTTAGATCTTACTTTGGTATCTGAGTCCTTGTTTTCATTTAACTTCCCTCTCATTGTAACCATTCCTTCATGGCATTGCTACCTCTCAGTTGTCCTGTAACAATAGCAGATATACATGAGCCTTTGACTGATGAAGTATATGGTAACATGATCTGCAGTGAGCGTGTTGGATCTAGCTGGTCTTCACTATACTAGCTTTCAGGAGAATACTGACTTGAGGTGATGGTTTCTGTATTTAAAATCAGAGTGCTCTATGATGTAGGTCTGAAGAGTTGAAAAGGCTATCTGAAATTCTGGATTAAGGTGGTGGTTGACAATTTAGTTTCATGGAATTGTTGCACTGTGAATATGAAATTCTCTCCACTGTACAGTGCTTGTTGAAGGAGTGTTTTCTTTGTGTGCAAATTTGCTGTGGGCTATTGATGGTCTCCAAATTGATCGGCGCAGTTCATGGGATAGAACTCACCCCAACTCTTGGGAACTCTGCTATGTGTCTTGCATGATATGTGCTGTAAGAGTAGGCATAGCTTGTTCATTCCTTCTTCAAGGAACACAGCTCCTAGTGTCTGTTAAATCGCTCTGAGATTCAGGTGACCAAATCAGCTGATAGAGCTAATGAAAGTGGAAAAAGTGTATGGGTCATCCAGGTGAGTTTGGGGACAGGCAGGAAGGAACAAACAAGAATGAGCCACTAGGTTGACTCGGTCACTCACATTGCAGTTTCTTGAAATATGAGTGAGCTGAATTCCTCCTCTCCACCTTCTTCCATCATTTAACTTGCAAGCCCCAGGGCTTGTCTCTGAGCTGCATTAGTTCACCAACATGACAAAAAAACCCTTCACTCAGCAAAAAACTGGGGAGTGTTCTGCTCTTTTAATGTATTAAATAAACAATGGGAGGGTCTGATGAGGTTCAGAGCAAACAAGCGTGCTCTTCTAATGCCACAAACAATTAAATTGGCTCAGTTGCCTGTTAGGTTGTGCCCTCAGACTTTATGCTTCTGTTGTGTGAAAACCTTTCTTTGTTTTGCAACTTTATGTAAAACACTTCACTTTATGAAGACTGTTGTATAATTAACACAGAGCTATGATTCTAGCAGATTTCCAGCTTTGCGGAGGTCTTGCTTGTGACATGGCACTGTTGTTGAATATGGATACCTGATTGGTAACAATGTTTAAATACAAATACTCTCTCCGTATTCATATAGGGAAAATAGATAATTCCTTACTGAACTGGGAGAAGTCACTTTTTCTATTTGAGGCTAGGAAGCCCATTGAAACTTCTTGTAGTGCTTTCTAAATCATATGTACTGTAAGAAGCAAGTATCAGAAAACACCTTATGGTCACAACAGCTGTTGGTTTTCTGCCAGTGTTTGAAAAAGGCTGGGCTTGATATCCAAACACTTGGAAAAGAGCCCTTGAGGGTTGTAGGAACATTGTATAGGACCTGCACAGGAGATTACATTTTCTCATGGGTTAATCTAGGATATGGAGTGATCTCTTGGACCTAAGAACAGTCATAAAAGTTGCCACCATCTCAGTGCATCAGCTGCACTGCTTTGAACTTACTTTTGTTGTCCAATAGGTAGTGACATAAACAAAACCAAAACTGGAAGCATCAAAGCCCTATGGTACTGAAACAAGAAACTCTGATGCCTATGGCTCCGGTTAGGTGGGAGGATAAGAACAGACTTGTAGTGGCGGTTAACAGAACTATGCTTTGATGCTAAGTGATAGTTGCTTGGTAAAAATGTCTGTTAATCCACATTCTCCATAGACTCCATTCTCCACGGACTTTCTAAAACTGTATACCCTATTCTGCTTTCAGCCCTGCTCATATTCCTTTTAATTCCTCTCATCCTTGATTTTTACTTGGCTTTTGGCACACAAAAACACATAGCTTCTAAAACGTTTTGAGCACTTCACATTACGAACCTTTTACTCCCTTAATATTTCTTTAAAGGGCATCCATTAAGTTCCTCAGAAAGCATAATTGTGTATTATTGTCTTCAGTGTGCCATTTGGGGATTATTACTGAGTTCCAGTAATGGTTATCTAAATGGAAGTGTAGCGACACACCCTATACTTACACATCTTTAAAAGAAGAGAGTAGCTTATATTTTATAAATGTAAAACTTTTAACTGTACAGGTTGATTGTTTCTCAAATGCATAAAGCTCTTCAATTACAGGTAGCTAGCTCCTGCAAAACTGCCTGAAGATTTTGGAGGCAGTTGTACATGTAATATTCAAAACTGAGCTACTTGATGTTTGGGTGGGTTTTTTTTTTAAGCCCAGTCAGATCCTGTAACAATAAGCAGGAAACACTTTTGTTCTGGTCTATTGTCTGTGTCTGGAATTGGATCTCTGTGGCTTGTTACTGTTGAAAGTAAAATTCAAGATAATAATAAAAATGGATTATTTTTCAATACTTATTCCTTTTGTTGAAAGGGTTTTAGGTGCTATGGTTGGATAGCTGAGATATGAGTTAAAAAGTCTGCCATGACAAATAGTTGGAGTTTTTTGCTAAACACATTTTTTCATCACCACATATGCACAATAGTGTCTCCATTCCTCCACAAATAGCTGTATTTTGTAAACTTGCACTTTTCTCAAGTGGCTTTAATCTCCACTAAAATAAACAGTGTAACCTGCCATGCTCAGCACACTTCAGGACAAATCTAATAGATTTTAGAGCACTTAATGAACACTAATGTTACAGGGAAAAAAAAAAAAAGGAAAAAGTTGCTGCATGAGTTATCGAAGACCAGTTATATACAAAAGAGCTAAATATAAAAATCTCTACCTCCTGTATATTTTTAGGATGATATTTCTTTACTACTTTGCTGACATCTTGCGGTGGAATGGCATCATTTATCCTCCAGGCAGTGTGGAGATCTTATATGTTTAAAGGACAATTCTTTGAAGAGTTCCAAAAAGCATCTTTTTACCCTGAGTGTCTCCTAGGGGTGCAGGGTAACTTCTGTGTAGTGGGATTGGAAATAAAGAGGGAGAAATGAGAATGATCAATTCTTTTAATGGATTTTTGAACAAATGTGTTAAGATACAACTTTGCTGCTGCCTCCAGTCATCTTTAGAATCTTGTTTCTCAGCTGCTACCTGGAGAAACAAATGTGTAAGATGTATTTGTAAGACTGTAACTGATAATTATATTATCAAGTCATTAGTCTGCTTGGCTTATGAATGTTAAACTAGATGTTGACAGATTAGTCTGTCACAACTTTCTGTCTAAGTCAGTAGCAGTGATGGTTAGGTATGTTACATTGTGTTTCTCTCCAGAATAAGTTTTCATCAATTCTGGTAGACAGAGTGATTCGCTTGGGGAAAGCTAAATCTGAGCAATAGAGCAATTAAATATGTCTTCAGTCAATGACTTCAGTTTTGTTTAAGAGTGCTGGACGGGAGAAAGAGACAAGGAAGAATGGGAAGGGAGGAGTTGGGTCTGTGGGTAGAAGACAGTAGGACATGAAGGGAGATGGTAGAAAGATAAGACTGATTGGTGGGGTTTTTGTTTGTTTGGGGCGGGGGGGGGGGGGGGGGGTGGGTTGCTGCTTTTTTTTCTGAACCTACTCCTGTTGGTGGTGGTGAACTGATGGCCTCCGCTCATCCTGTGTCCTGGGGTCACTAATGAATGGGTAGTGTTCCACCAGAAACAAAATGTGTGAGTAGTTAAGGTGAGAGCCAGGTCAGTTACTGTACGTATTTCAGATTTTTTTTTTTAAACAAATTGCTAAGTGCTAGTAAGGATTATTGAGAGTTCTCAATTAAAATGGCAGTAAATGGAGAAACGTCCCCTTACAATAGGAAGCAAATGGTCTTGGAACACAGAAATTATAATAGGAAGAATCCAGTTACATTAACAACGTTTGGTATTCCTAAGCACTGGATTCCTAAATCACTGGGCTAAAATAGTATTTTGAGAATACTACATTTAATATGTTGTCAATTTTTTCCTGACTACCTAATAACTCATATGAAGCTAAAGTACAGATATAATTTGTATTTGCTCTCAGCATTGTCTTTTTATAGTCTGTTACCAGACAACACTACTTAAACATTGCTCTGTAAGAGGACTGTGAGGCTCTGAAGCAATAATTAAAGATCAGCAAGACTCTCCTTCTTCAAAAAGAAGCATTGATCTGGATTTGTATAATTGAATTTAAAAAGAAAACAAACAAACAAAAACCCCAAACCAAAAAATAGCCCTCAAAAGTTTTTGTCCTGCTTTCTGAGCATTTCTTTTCTATCTGAACTACTTTTTTTTTTTTTTAAATCTGAGGCATTTAAAGCTTTCTGCAGCAACTGTGCAATGGTCAGATCTTAATCTTAAATTGAATTCTTAATGTGGTGGTGTTCAAACCTGACCAGATGGGTCACAGAATGCATATGAGCAGGCTTGGCACCAAGGACCCGATGTTCAGTATTTTGCACGAAGGAAAGAGTTCTTAAACTTACACTTTCACAATTAATAGAGGTGGTGTCTGACAGTACTCCCAAGACAGTGCCTGCAACCGCATTGTTGTTGCCCTGGACGGCATAGAAACGTCCCATAGAACTTAATGGTGACTTGGATGATGTTAAAATTAAATTCTGCATGCGTTTTCATTCCAGCAAGGAGAAGACCTTTTTGTCAGAGTGTGAAGCAACGAAAGGTACCCACTAAGAAACGGGAAGGAGGATTTGTATCAGAGCCCTTAGACTGCAAGAACAGTAACAGTAGACCTCATGATACACTTTGTATTTCTTCAACTATTTCTGAGGGCAGGGGGGATTTACAGTTATTTTCATTCAGTTAATATGAGAATGAAGTCACCACTAATTAAAGTTAAATCAATCCATCACTAGTGGAAGGGAAGTTGCTTTGTTTGTCTTCCAGATTTCTGGTTGCCTGGGTAAATACCTACTAGGACTTGGTGTACAAGCAGACAACTGCATCAACTCCACAAAAATATTTACTTTTGCAGGTTCTATGTATCATCTTGTAGGCACTTTTGGTCTGGCTTTTTGGGTGGAAGATGAGGCATATATATGGTACTCAGGGCTGTATGCAGGGAAGGGAAGCAGAGGAGGAAACATTTAAAAGAACAGAGCTCATCATGAAGAATAAGATTATTGGTGAATAACTCTGTAGTAAGGAGGTGTTTGGTAGTACCTGCTTGTGATGACCAGTCACCCTATGCTAGCCCCTAGGTCTTCCAATTTTGTTGGAAAATGGCTTGATACAATCTGACATAACCAAAATAATGAGGAAATCACTATATTTGCTATGTATTATTTTGCAGGGATGGGAAGCTGAAAATATTTGTGTTAAAAGGTTAGAATGCTTAGCTGAATAAACAGTGTTTTGCAATTGAGAAGCTGCCTTAAACTGGTATATTTGCTGCATGTTACTATGTTCACTTTTCTCTGCAGTCCTTGTTGTCTTTCTCCAAATTCCTACAGGATCTGCGTTCTGTTACAGTTTCCTGGAGTTCTTAAGGAGAATTGTGACGTTTCCATGATTAAGCCAGCTGGGATTATTCTTGGTACCATGGGCTGCTCCCAGTGCAGAGGCAGCTCCAGTAAAGGCTGATGTAGCTCCAACCTGAAGCCAGGCTGCACATCAACTGGAAATAACCTATAAGTGTGCCTTAATTAGATGAAGACTCAGGCTTCATCTGGAGTCTTTTTATTTTTTTACCTTTTGAAGCTTTGAGTAATTAGTAATAGTTTTAAGAGAGCTTTGAGTGAAGAATGGTAGGCCAGGTTGTTATGTTTGAAACCTAGTCTGTGAATAACTGTGCATGAGGTGCACACACAGCTTTGAGTGTAGTGTTCCTAGTTCTTCAGCTCGGGACTGCAGCCTGGGCTGTACTTGAGTGTAGAGCTCAGATGGTCCTTCCACTGCAATTCAGCTCTGTTCCAGACGCTGAACGTCAAGTTAAAGGTGGCCAAAGCTCATGATTCATTATTCAAGTTAAGGGATTTTACCTATAAACAACTGGAGTGAAGCTGTCCCATTTTGCCTCTATGACCTTGTTGTCGGTTAACCCTGGTAGGGAGCTAAGCACTACACAGCTCTTCACTCACTTCCTCTCCCACTCTCAGTGAGACAGCGAAGAAGAGTTTTGACAGCAGCTGGTCACTGAAGGAGTGAAAAGTATACGCAGTATGTAGTCTTGAGAATCTACATGTGCTACCTAGGACATAAAAAGGCAGCCAACGATGCTGTGGGGTCTTGTCAGACCTACAGCAAAGGTGTCCAAGGCTGAGTTTTGGAGTGATGTGAATCTGGAATTGATCATTACTTCAGACTGTACTTTCAGGAGTTGACAGGGGCCAGGCCTCTTTTATCTGTTCTGCAGTAATCCAGCTTCTTTCTATTGCTCTGGTTATATACATATATGCACCGTCCTAGCTGTGTTGTTTGGGGGTTTGTTGGGTTTTGGGGATTGTTTTTTTGTTTGTGGGGGTTTTTTTTAAACACATCCAGTAACGTTCAGTGAAGTTTCAATTGATTCTTTGACCAGTTGCTGCGTAGGAGGGAATCTGCCTAATGTATCTGGAGTCTTTGTTTGAAGTATGGTGGAAATAATAACAAATTCCACTGTCCTCCCTGCACAGATACTGAAACTTCGTAGAATCTTTTGTTTTTCTTTATAATTCAAAGCAGGCTAGTCAACAGCAAGTTACACCCATCGCTTCTGCTATTGCAGAGTTCTGCTTCTGAAATTCTTGTAGCGAAATTTTTGTTATGTTTTCAGGTGTATTGCGAGTATGGGATGGTACATGTCCTTTCAGAGAAGGGGAGCAGCAAAGGAAAAGACTACTGTATCCTCTTCAACTCCCAGTGGGCCCATTTGCCACATGATCTGGGTAAAGCTGTAAGTACCTAGCCAAGCAATGACAGAAGAATGTATTCAGAAATGCTTTTGTTATAGGGAAATTTCTAATTTCTAACTTGGATTAGCAGAATTTGAAGCAACTACTTTATTTGCTCTACTTGGAAAATATTTTTATCTGTTAAGATTACCCTAAGCAGTGCTATGATGGCAATATTCTTTTCCATGCAGTGGCAATGACTATTTCTGGTTCAAAACAAAAATCTTCCTTTTGCTCAACATGATCAATTAAATGAAAATGGCACTTACAAAAACTCCCTTCCAACCACAGGTATGTCAGTATGATACAAAAAGATACCATGTGGCCTTGCTAATATACTGAACTGTGACCTTTAGTGCTTTCTCAGTGGTTCGTAGTTCTGTCAAGTGTAAGAATAAGTAGTCACAAACTGTGTCAAGCTTTTGCTGCATTATCCAAAGCCATATGAGCTGACAATTGAGTCAATTCTTCACTCTATTCCACAAGAAAAAGTTACTGTCACTGGATGATGGAATCAGCAAATACACTTTGAATGAGCTACTAATGGGGGAAGATGTGGAGTAGTTGACTGATACTCTGTTCATTTTATTCATGGTATTCCTTAGTCTACCAGTTGAGTGCTACACAGAATTATTAATGTTCCTTATCAATGTATAATCAAGTCTTAATTACCCATAATGGGTTTATTGCAACTGCAGATTACTCCCTGATATGTAGCTCAGATGCTGCAGCTGCCTTTGCCTTGCATAGACCCAGCACGGAATCACAGAACGGTAGGGGTTGGAAGGGACCTCTGGAGATCACCTAGTCCAATCCCCCTGCCAGAGCAGGTTTACCTAAAGCAGGCTGCACAGGACTGCATCCAGGTGGGTTTTGAGTCTCTCCAGAGAAGGAGACTCCACACCCTCCCTGGGCAGCCTGTTCCAGTGCTCTGTCACCCTCACAGTAAAGATGTTTTTTCTCATGTTCAGACGGAACTTCCTGTGTTCCAGTTTGTGTCCATTGCCCCTTGTGCTGTCACTGGGCACCAGTGAAAAGAGTCTGGCCCCGTCCTCTTGACACCCGCCCTTGAGATATTTATAAGCATTGATGAGGTTCCCTCTCAGCCTTCTCTTCCTCAGGCTGAACAGCCCCAGCTCCCTCAGCCTTTCCCCACAGGAGAGATGCTCCAGTCCCCTAATCATCTTAGTAGACCTCCGCTGGACTCTCTTCAGTAGTTCCTCATCTTTCTTGAACTGGGGAGCCCAGAACTGGACACAGGACTCCAGATGGGGCCTCACTAGGGCAGAGTAGAGGGGGAGGAGAACCTCCCTCGACCTGCTGGCCACACTCTTCTTTAGGCAACTCAGGATGCCGTTGGCCTTCCTGGCTGCAAGGGCACATTGCTGGCTCACGGGGAATTTGTTGTCTACCAGGACTCCCAGGTCCTTGCACTTGACCTGACTCTGTGTAATGTGAAGTCAGCACATGTATGCACTGTATCCCTTTGCTTCAACAGCAGAAGTGGGAACACAGAAGTGCATGAAGCTGGTTTGAGAGGCTTAGGGTCTTGTTCAGCTGGATCCAGGCAGACTTCCCGCAGTGTCTCTAGTATTCTAGACTCTACGATTTGTCAGAGCTGGGGATTATACTGTAGACATCTTGTTTCAACCAGTCTCATAAAATTTCACTGGAGACATATTTCAGTAGCTCTGCAGGAGCTAATATAGTCCAGAATAACTTGCACTGAACTGAAACTGAAGCACTCAACAGGTTCTGATCTGCCTTTAGCACCTGCTTTAGCAGAGGGGTTGGACTAGATGATCTCCAGAGGTCCCTTCCAACCCCTACCATTCTGTGATTCTGCCTTCCACAGAGCACTTGGGTTGCCTATGCTATATCCCTTGCCTATTCCGGTTTCCTTCCTCAGCTGTCCCTCTGCCTTTCCCTTCTTTCACATTCTCCTTCCTTCTTCCCTCCAGCAGTACAATTTATTAACTGAGGCAATGCAGTGCACCAACCTGAGCTCACTCTGCGTTTGTGTTGTGCTCTGATAGAGCTGATAAGCTTTCCTGAAACCTGGACAACCAGGAAGTGTGTCTAGAGACATTTTACTGTCTCTAAAGTAGGAGCCAGGTTGGAGACAGCAGTTTTCTGAATAAGCTTGGAGCTACTGACAGCTTGACCCTTACCTTTCTCTCCTAAAACAGTAGAGTCAGTTATACAGGTATTTGGTATTGTATCGCATACCTGTGGATTTCTAATACTAACTGTTACATGTGTCAACTTTTCAGGTTAAAACTTCACCATGACACTCTGAAACCTAACAGCTCAACTTCTAGTAAGAGTGGGGCTGTGACCTGTTTCTGTTAGCACAGCTCACACCAAGAATCAGTTATTTGGTAGATAATTGCATTTTTCAGGTGACTTGCAAATAAAACTGGGCAAAGATGCTCGTTGTTGTTTAGGTTTTGCAAGGAACGATTTGTGCCGGTGTTATTTCTAAAACCTTGAAATGTCTTTGGGCTGTTCCTGTGTAAACGTACCAGAGTAGATGTCTTTGGGTCTGCGGAGGGCCAAAACCAAGGAATTGGGGCAGGCCTGCAACATGTCTGAATCACAAGCAGTGAGAGAAGCAGCTTAGAAGCCAGTATCCAGGTGCTTAGGATCCAAAATCTGAGCTAATTGGGTATGGTTGGTTTCAAAATGGAAGTTTGGTTTTGTTGCCCATGCTTTTGTCCTTCACCCTAGCCTGTGTTTGTGTTTCTAGCTGTTCATACCCTACATCATCTCAGCCTGCCACTCTGTGCCACCCTAGCAATTACAACGCTTTGCTGTACTCATCCTACATCCTGGATGCATGCATCAGAACAGCAACAGTGCTGAAGAAAACAAATGCAAGTGCAGATCACAGAATCACAGAATGGAAGGGGTTGGAAGGGACCTCTGGAGATCATCTAGTCCAACCCCCCTGCTAAAGCAGGTTTACCTAGAGCAGGTTGCACACAGGACTGTGCCCAGGCAGGTTTTGAATATCTCTAGAGAGGGGACTCCACAACCTCCCTGGGCAGCCTATTCCAGTGCTCTGTCACCCTCACAGTAAAGAAGTTTTTCCTCCAAATTTTGTTACCAGCAGAATTCTGTACAATAAGGTGAAGCAAGTGTGTCTCTACAGGAGGACCCTACATAATAGAGGACAGCACTGTTTCAGCTTTCAAGTTTCTCTGAGAATATTCCATTACTCCATTACTTGAAAGTTCTAAATTACCCTTTAGAAACTCTGTGGTTTCTGCTCTTGACTTCTTTTATAATTTTATTTTGTATTTATGTATTTAACCAATTTCTTTCTTTTCAGTCACTCTTGCAACTGCAGGATCAGACAGCATCTGTTTTGTGTTCTCCTTCTGATGTACCTGATGGGGGATTTAATAATCAAATCCCCATGGTGATGCGAGGGAATTGCACCTTCTATGAGAAAGTGAGGCTTGCTCAGATAAATGGAGCTCGTGGGCTGCTGATTGTTAGTAGAGAGAGACTGGTAAGTCTGTTTCTGTCTTTCTATATTACTGATACTCCCCTGACGTTAGATATTGTCTTCTCTCCAGTGCTTATTGCTGATATTTGATACTCCTCTTTAAATTTAGTAATATATGTGTGTGTGTTTATGTGTGTATATACATTGCATAGCTATGTGTGGAAATAATATATCTGAAGGAAGGATTAATGAAACAAGACAAGGTACTTATTTAGGTAGGAAGAGCGCTGTATAGATCCCATGTAACGTTCAAGTCAAGGGCTCAGAATTCTCCTTATGTCACGTGAAATACTGGAGTCAAAGAAGGAGGTTGGTTTCTTGACTCATATTACTACCTTCAGTGAGATCTAGAGCACAGTGAACCTAGTGGTTTTGATTCAGCTGGAGCATCACCAGAGTATGTTTTCTCAATTTAGTAGTTGTCCTGGTTGTGGCTGGGATAGGGTTAATTTTCGCCAGAAGCTGGCCGGGGTCTATTCTATACCATGTGACCATCACGCTCACTATATAGAGGGGGACGACTGGAGGGGTGTGGATTGCTGCTGGGGAGTGGGCTGGGCATCGGGCTCCGTTTGGGGAGACACCGCTAAGTACGCTCTGTTATTGTTGGGGGTTCTTGGTTGGTTGTTTTCTTTCCCTTTGTTGTCCGGTTAAACTGTTGTTGTTGTTAACCCACGAGTTTTGCCTTTCTTTGTCCTGATCCTCTCCCTGTCCCAGGAGGTGGGGGGTGAGCGAGCGACCGTGCGGCGCAGCCTCCGGTTGGGGCTAAACCACAACAGTAGTTTTGAATACTGTAGTCAATACTAGAAGCACACATCAGTCATAAAACCATGATCCTGACGTGCAAAACAGACTGCTTGAAGTTTGGCTGCTGCATTTTGCTGTTAGTCTTTAATGACTTAAGTTTTACTGGAAACAGGCATACATTTTGAATTTGAGTTTTTGCTGTCATTATGTTCCTTTCTAGAATATTTTCCAAATTAACAGAAACAGAACTTGCAACTTTAACCCTTTTGAAGTAGTAGAAGTATTTGCAGAAATGAATATATTCTTACCTGGTCTGAACTGTCTTTCAGGTTCCTCCTGGGGGTAACAGGAGTCAATATGAAGAGATTGATATTCCTGTGGCTCTGCTCAGCTATACTGATATGTTAGATATTGGCAAGGTAAACTCAATACTAAATGCTCTGATTTATATTATCTCATTTAAATGAGTCACTGCTAAACAGTATTTTAAGTCCATCTTAAGAGCTTTGAATCTGTAGAGTTGTACTCGTGAAGATTGCATTATTATGTTTTGAAAAAAAACCCGCAAATCTCTTGGGAGGTTATTTGTCATCTTTAGAATAAAATCAAAATGGAGCCTGGTGCTGGAAGTAAATATCACTAATAGTAGACCCAATAGATTGCTCTTAAGTGTTTATAACAAAGCTTGATTCTGAGGTTGCTTAGTGAAAACTAAGTAACTGAACCTTTGCTAAGGTAGCTTTTTGGAAGTTCTTCATAACTTGTACTTACCTCCACAGAGTTTCGGCAGCTCAGTGAAAGGGGCAATGTATGCACCAAATGAGCCTGTGCTAGACTATAACATGGTGATTATATTTGTCATGGCTGTGGGGACCGTTGCAATTGGAGGCTACTGGGCAGGAAGCAGAGATGTGAAAAAGTGAGTAACTGGAATGTAGTATGTCAGGTTTTTTGTATTTTTCACTGAAAAAAAAAAAAAAACAAACCATGGTATTGATCTAAAGATCACCTGGTAGCTCTGCTAATGAGATTTGGAGACTGTCTATATAACCAGAATGGGAAAATGCTGATGTGAAAGGCCCTGAGACTTGTATTGGCTTTGTCACTGTATGAACTTATTAGAGTCTAATTTGCACAGAGTGTTTTAGTATTTTGCCTTGTCAAAAAGCCAAACATTTTAAAAGCTCAGAAGGAAAATTGGATAGTAATAGGCTTCCTATTTGCGCTTTTGCAAAAATTCACCATAAAAATCTTTTGTAAAAAAATAATAAAAATTGTTTTTACTAGTACAGTGCAAAACAAACTGATTAGATGGCTAACACCTACTATGTTTATTACGAATCTTTTATTGAAATTTTATGGTTACTTTTTGCCAGTAAGTGGAGTTGGGGGGAGGAGGTCGTCTGTGCCACGCTTATTTCTAACATATACTTTATATACACAACCTGACTTTAGGATTTCTTCTGAAGTCAGCAAATTATTCTGTGGTAATTTTCAGGATTCTGTTGAGTTCTTAGTGAATGAAAAATAGTACTCTTGATAAACTAATGCAGCGATTACTGTTTTATGCATTGTGTTATATCTGATGTTCATACATCCATGTAAAATGTGGAGTTCCACTGGCTTGAGTGGAAATCACTGCAGGAGTTGGTGTCGTGTCATGTACCCCATGTAGTTCTCGCTGAAGATTCAGTGCCCTTTTATATTTTGTTGCAGAAGGAATGGACTGATTATAGCCATGTTACTCTTTCAGGCGGTACATGAAGCACAAACGTGATGATGGGGCAGAGAAACATGATGACGAAACGGTTGATGTCACTCCAATAATGATCTGTGTATTTGTAGTGATGTGCTGCTCAATGCTGGTCCTCCTTTATTTCTTCTATGACCACTTAGGTACTCTTAAAGTTGTATTTGTATTGATATATCTTGAATATCACAAGGCTGCCATTGTTTAGAGAACATTTTTACTGTGAAAATAATTATGAAACAGCTGTCTTCTGCCATGTTTCTTCATCTCAATATGATTTAAAACCCTGTAAGAAAACCCACGGAGTAAATTTCTATACCTACTTTTAGTGAGGTTGGATTAGGTGATCATAGAGCTTCTTTCAAACATTAAAGCCTATTAATAGGTACAGACATAATGTCTTCCACCTTTTTTTGTCAAAGGTGTTCTCAAACCCACACTAGTCTTTCTATTATTATTCAATTTGAAGTTAAATTATGGGATCCAGGATCAGGGTTTTTTATCATCTTTATAAAGATGATAAGTTTCTACTGATCACTTATCAAATTGATTGACAAAAGACTATGAGAGCCTAATGCGCTGGAACCTCCATCCTCATATTTCTGAGGAAATTATGAAAGATGCATCCCGTCTGTATTAATTCATTTTGCTACTGAGTGATTTTACGAGTTCCCTTACAATGTTCATGTATACTCATAATGAGAAGATAAACGCTTCACCATAAATTGCCTTTTTAGGCTTATGATTTAATGACTGACTTTAAAATATTAGCACAGAGGTTTTGATTTGTTGAAGTAGCTATTGTATAAAGTACACTTGAGTAAAATGAGCTAGAATTAGATACTTAAAGAGTATAAATCTAATCAACAATCACTTTAAGTCTCTGAATTTAACTTGCACTGGTGAAATGTAAGCCTTATTGCTCATTCAGGTTTTTTGATTGTCTGTTCTTTATTCAGCCAGGATATGAAAAAAAATCATCTCTTACCTTATACTTGAATTTACTACTTTTTCTTTCTCAGTGTATGTTATCATAGGAATATTCTGCTTGGCTGCCTCAATTGGTCTTTACAGTTGTCTGTCTCCCTTTGTAAGAAGATTCCCCTTGGGAAAGTGCAGGTGTGTGGCAACTTCTGAATTTTTATAGGCAAAATTACTTTGTTATAATATTGGGTAGGTGTGGGATTTACAAGGTGGTTTCATACTTCAAAAAGTTTATAAAGGAGGAGGGTAACTACACAGACAACTGTAGCTTTGGTGTGTTTCATTTTCAGAATCCCAGACAACAACTTGCCTTATTTTCACAAGCGTCCACAGGTGCGGATGTTGCTATTGGCGGTATTTTGTATCTCTGTCAGCATAGTCTGGGGAATCTTCAGAAACGAAGATCAGTAAGTGTACATTTTAGTTTCTGTGCTAGAAATTGTAATATGCTTTACAGTATAAGTAACTGACATTTGTAGAAGCCTAAGCTCATCCAGAATTTAGGAGTGACAAGAAAGAAACTAGAGACTTGGGCAGAAATTCCTAGTTGTTCCTTATGTACTTCATCTTTGTCTTGTTGGTTTAAGTTACAGAAAACTGTCTCTTGTTAAGCTTGAATTTCTCTGAGTCCCAGTCCGTATTCTGATCTCTTTGGCTTAAGACAGCTTTTCAGAAGTGGTATGGAAAGTTGGACACAAGTTGTCTAACTTATTTCTTCAGGTGATGGTCTGCATGTGCATTTGCTCAGAGAGAATAAGAGCTGTGAAGATTGTCAGATCTTTAGTTTCTCTCAACTGTCTGGTATGAGTAAATAATTCTCTATGTCCAGTATTGCTGCGGTACCTAATTATAGCATGTTCTTACCACTTTTGTTTAGAGTTTTTTGTTGGGTGGGGTTTTTTGTGGTGTTTGGGGTTGTTTTTTGGGTGGTGGTTTTTTTTCCCCTTACCTCACTCCCAGATGCTCCAGTTTCCCCATATATACATGATGTGTTCATCTTCTTGGTCCCTCTATCGGGATTCTGTGTCGGAACTGAAATGCTGGCTTGTGTTTCTGCTGATGGTACCAAAGATGTCTTGCTTGTGCCTTGAATGCCTGTTATTGCCGTTGTGGGGTCCATTTTCTGTGTTAAGGCTGTGGATCATTCACTGACAGAATTCATAAATACAGGAAGCATCAACTCTGAAACACCTTTTAGAGAAATAAGTGTTAGACTGAGCAGTACAGAAGTACTATAGAGCTATTCCAACCTGGGATATTTAGGACTAGGAAATCCATTTTCTGCCTCAAAGCTGGATTGGACCTGAGTGTCTCCTGCACAAAGCTCCATCAGCAAGTGCTCAGGTATTGATCACAACAGCATAATCTCTCATCTGCATCTAGACCTTAGCGATTTTAGGGAAACCTTAGTGTTTCGTATCTCAAATCCTACTTCTCTTTGCTTTACTCTCGATTACTAGGATCAAAGAGCCTTGGTACTTCTATACCTAACTTGCAAAACACAATCAAGAAAGCCCCAGCTGTAGGCTTCCCTCAGCATGCAAGGGTGTACACATATACACAGGCCAAAGGACGCCGACACTTCCTATTTTGGTACCCACTGACCTCATTCAGCCAGTTTTCAATCCACCTCACTGTCTGCTCATCCAGCCTATACGTCATCAGTTTCTCTATGAGGATCTTATGGGAGATTCTCAGTGGAAAGCCTTACTGAAGTCTAGATAGACAGTATCCCCACTGCTCTTCCCTCATCTACCAAACCAGTCATTTCATTGTGGAACGTTATCAGGTTGATTAAGTACAACTTCCCATTTGCAAATTCTTGCTGACAACAATGTTGATTTCAAGCAAGTACTTTTAATAAAGTTTTTTGTCCCAGGCAGGTCCTTAGTGAGGAAAAGGCTTGGTCTGGCTTTCCCACTGTTTCCTGCAAAAATGTTACTCTCCTGTTTCTTTAGGTGGGCCTGGGTTCTGCAGGATGCTTTAGGAATCGCTTTCTGTCTTTACATGTTGAAAACAATTCGCCTGCCTACATTTAAGGTATGAAAGTTAAACAGATGTAAAAAGAGGATGTTTGCCTGTATATAGTTGAACAGAGAAGCCACTTATAATGGAGTACATTGGCTTGGAAATGTACTTTCATTCGTATGTAGCTTGGAAAAGAGTGATGTAATGTGTATAATGTAGACCAATAAGTGGCATATGATTGTTATGCGTGGTGTTTGGTAACTTAGAATTCTGTAGAGTGTTGACCACTAGTAAATCACACACCACATGCTCACTTGTGGGGTTTTTTGATTTTATCCCCCCCCCCCCCCCCCAATTTGACACACAATTGATGCATCATTCTGGTGGGTTTTTTTTCAAATCTTCCAGAACTTATTCAGTATCCTAAGATAAAAATCAGTATTAGTCATTTAGTTGCCCCTTAGGCAGTTCTTCAAACTTGGTTTCAAGTTATCTTCACCTATGTATTTGTTTCCCTGTACAGATTGCCCAAAGTAATGTGGATACTGTTTCAAACTATGCCTAGCATCCTCCAGAGAAAATGCAGAACTTCTTAATATTGCCTAACAAATTGAAATGGCGTAATTTCCACATTTTACATGATAAAGAATTTGAGGGACTAACATGTAATTTTGTGTCTAAGAATTACTTTCTTTTATATGGTCCATGTGAGGAATTAAGAAAATATGTGGGTGACTTATTTTAGTCCTTGTTAGCTTTTGCGTTGAATAGTCTTAAGTTGCTAATTATTAATTCTTTGCTGTTTACTAATGCATAGTATGTAAATACCAAGTATCTTGTCTCTTCCTTCAGGGTTGTACCTTGCTCCTCCTGGTTCTTTTTGTGTATGATGTATTCTTTGTATTTATCACACCTTTTCTAACAAAGGTAAGTAAAGTACTTCTCTAGTGCCTGTTGCTCACACAGCAAAGTGTAATGACCTGTTTCTCTCTGTGTTCCTAAATGATTCCAGACCTGCTGAGTGAAGTGCTGATTTACAATTTTTCCCTTTTTTTTCCTTTAGACTGGGGAGAGTATAATGGTGGAGGTGGCTGCAGGCCCGTCTGATTCTGCCACTCATGAAAAGGTACTGTACATAGTCTGAAAATATGGCACTAACTTCCAGCTATTATACTTTCAACTTCTCCCAAATTGAAAGACCACAAAGCTGAAATGGAGATGCGTGTCTGAAAAGAATTTAAAGTGGAAATAAGCACTCCTGAGCTCTCTGGAAATCTACACCAAACACAGGGGGCAAAGCAGACTTTTTGTGCTTTATCACAACAGCTTTGGTCTTCCTTTATCTTGCTTTAAAAGGGTTTCAGTATAAGGAAGCTGGTTAGCTCAGCTTCACAAAAACATGTGACCACATTTGTAAATATAACTTACTGCTAATGAAGTGTATCCGTTTTTGCCTAAAAAGATAAAACTTTTATGATCAGTCTGTCTCTTCCCCCTCCTCCTCTGTTTTGATAATTGCTTTATGAAAAGCTGAGGCTATAGGCAAAGGAGAGAAACAGAAATTGGAGGCAAAGAAAACAGAAGTCAGTATTCAGTGGTTCTGTACCATTTGACAGCAGCCAGCTGTATGCACAGAGCTGTACAACATGATGTGGCTGACTCAGGGAGGAAAGTATGTGAGATGTAGGAGATAGTGAGACACAGTGTGCAAAACAAAGAAATGAATCTGTAGGAAAACTGGTTTTGTTAATTTAAGGAAGTTGGGTCTCTTTTCAGCAGTGAATACAATACTATCGCATGGGAAAATAGTAAAGAAAATAGTTGTTTGCAGGATGAACTATGAGTGGATCAAGCCATACAATCCGTACTAATTTCTTTAACTTCTTACATTGTTAGTACCCCTTTAGTTTCAGTTTTATGCACAGAATGAATTGTATGAAACAATACTGATAGTATAAGTAGATAAAATTATTCTGGCACTAATATAAGAAAAGAAAAAAAAGAAAATAAAGTTTCTTTAATGTACGGTATTAAGGAGAATAGGTGTTTGCAATAAACCTTGCTGTACTATGCCTCAACATTGCAAATTTTGTAATAAATAGGAACACTTAGGAAAAAAGAGTCTTTAAAGTGATTTGAAAAATCACTTTTAAAAATTATTCAAGTCTTTACTCTTGAGACTTTTATTGCAACCAATAGAATGAAATAGAAAAGGTTATTTCTTATGCATGTGGCAGCTTACCTAAATGTTTTACGTTCCTGCAGTTAAAGCAGAGTTGATACCCTATTGCATGTAAGGACTTTGAAATTAATGTAGTGTTTTGAGATGTCTGTTGTGTGGAGTTGTCTTGGCTGTTTGTTTTTAGAAAGTATTTCATCACTTCTATCTTAAATACATTTTGTTAGTTGTCAGTAATATTAATAAAAGATTTTAAGCATAAGGATCTATAATGTGAAAAAAGATACATTTGCTCTATTTGAAGTCTGCAGTTTCAGTACAACAGGAACAAGTTCTGGTAGATGGTGTCAGTATGTAGAGAAAACAGCTTTTCATAAGGCATATGTCTCTTTCATTCCAAGCTCCCAATGGTCCTGAAGGTTCCGCGACTGAACTCCTCGCCATTGGCTCTATGTGACAGGCCTTTTTCTCTCCTAGGATTTGGTGACATTTTAGTTCCAGGTATTTCTTGTTTAGCATGTTAAGAATTTTACTTTTTGCACCATCATGTTAGTTTATTCCTCTTGTACTTCCACTTCAAGTAGGAAGTTTGATTTGACTTCTATAAACCTGATAAATTTGTAAGTATATATTTTTTTATGTTCTTTTTTTCTGCACTATTCACTTTTTCCATAAGAAATTAAATGCACTTTAATCTTACGGTTCAGTTTCACATGCAATGATGTCAAGAAATGTAGAGAAATCTCAAGAGTTGATTTAGCAACTGATCTTATAGTATAAAACATCTTTAATAGTGTGGTGATACAGGAAATTATTTGTCCATTTGCACATGATTTGAGTACACTCATACCTGACCACTCAAAACTTCATAATTTTGTTAGTCGCATAATATCCAGTGCTTCTACCACACCTTCTCTTAAATTTGACTTTAGATAGTATGTAGAAGCATGCCTGGCACCATTGCAGGTGAAAACAAGTATGTATCTTCTGGCTTTTGGATTTCTTCTGAGAAATCATTTGTTTATTTTCTTGTATTTTGGGAAATATGAACTGTCATCCCTGTCCGTGTCCTCTCCTCCCCCTGACCTATAATAGGCATAGTAATTAACCATAAATTTCTACTGTCTTTACTAGGAGCTGGAAGGGATGAACTTATCCTTATTCTTGTTGTGAACACTGTATTTTTACAACTGTTTGTTAGGGAAGGGATGACTTTTTGTGTCTAGGATCTGTGTATTTGTAGATGTTAATTTTATTATTAGAGTGCTTCTGTTGTACTGGGCTTGTGTTATCATATGACTGTTTCGTAAGCTGCGCAGCCTCCTGAATGATGCTGTCATAGTACTTAAACACCGGGGCGCCCAAGAAAGTGTTGGGGGAAAAAAAAAAAAATCGTAAAAGTTCCTAGATAATTTGATGGTTTTGTGTATCTTAATGTGTGAATGGGTTGAAAGCATGTTGTAATTGTTCTTTCCTTTCCTTTCCTAGGCTTACTGGTAGCCTATTGCCATAGATTTGATATTCAGGTGCAGTCGTCCAGAGTCTATTTTGTAGCCTGCACAATAGGTATGTATAACAGTGACACCTGAACACAGTGCCTACAGGAATTGCTCCCTTTAAGAGCATACCATCGATCTCATATTACATAGTTTGGGGTTTTTTTATTCTTCTCCTCCTTTTATTATTAAACAGAAATATTTTAGCAAAGTACTTTTGAGGCTAGACCTTCCATCACCAAGTTATTTGATGTCATTTTCCTGAGCTCTTTTATCTGTCGTATATAAGGGGAGCTTCTTGTTACTATGGTTTGTATCACTATAACCCTTACATCTACACTATCTTTTTACATGCTTAGCCACTCATTCTAGTTTCTTGATTCATGAATCAAGAGTTTGAGTTTATTGCATATGAGAATTCAGGTTCAGAGATATCTTCCTTTGACTTCGCTCTTAACTTTTTGCGTATTCTAAAAATCCGTGACCTGCGATGCAATGAATTATATTATGATGGCTGTAACACCTCTAAATTAGTTTTCTTCTTTAGTTTGTAGAATCCAGAGTTACATGCCATGGACTTAAAGACAACTGGTGAATAGGATTTTACAGATTTCTGTTGGCTTTGTTACAAAGTATTTATGCTAGCAAAGACTTAAGATGCATGCAGTTAATATCAGGAAAAATTTTCATGAAAAACTGCTTTAGAAATTCTTGTGAAAAAACTGCAGGGTTAGAGAGATGCTTTTATCTCAACGTACCAAATCTTAAATAATTTCCTCTCGTAAATACTTGAACAAAACTGTTGTCTTACCTGGTACTTTCAAAACGCGTTTACAGAAATTGATAGGAAAATGTATCGATGAAGAGTCAGCAGTGTGCTATTGCAACAATGAAAACTAATCACATACAGGGCTTTGTTAGCAAGATTGAGTCGGCAGCGTAAGTGATTATTCCCCTCAATTTGGCAGTTAAGACTGAGTCTTAACCAGGATTGCTGGTGCAAGACACACATTGACATACTGGAGTAAATCCAGTGGAGGCCATCAAGATGGCTGAGGGCTGGAGCGCATGATTGTAAAACAAGAGAAGGCAAAGAGTAGATTCTCTTGCTGTACACAGTTACCTAATATGAGGATGCAGAGAAGACAGAGACAGACTTTTCTTACAGGTGTGGAGGGATAAGATGTGAGGGCAATGGACTTAAGTCACAAGAAGAAATATTTCAACTAGATAGAAGGAACTCTCACTAATAACATAACGTGGCCTGAAAAAAATGTTTTTGAAGAACTGTAAAAATTTACTGAGTATTCTAATCATAGAATCATTCAGGTTGGAAAAGACCCTTAAGATCATCAAGTCCAACCATTAAACTATCACTACCAAGTCCACCACTAAACCATGTCCCTAAGCACCACATCTACACGTCTTTTAAATACCTCCAGGGATGGTGACTCAACCACTTCCCTGGGCAGCCTGTGCCAGTGCTTGACAACCCTTTCAGTGAAGACATTTTTCCTAATATCCAATCTACAGCTCCCCTGGTGCAACTTGAGGCTGTTTCCTCTCATCCTATCACTTCTTACTTGGGAAAAGAGACCAACACCCATCTTGTTACAACCTCCTTTCAGGTAGTGGTAGAGAGCGAGAAGGTCTCCCCTCAGCCTCCTTTTCTCCAGGCTAAACAACCCCAGTTTCCTCAGCTGCTCCTCATAGAACTTGTTCTCTAGACCCTTCACCAGCATTGTTGCCTTTCTTTGGACATGTTCCAGCACCTCAGTGTCTGTCTTTGTCTGGTTCCTGAATAAAAATCAGTTGGATTTAGCTTCATTGCTCTGAAAATGTAATTGAAAATAATTACAATATAAGATCCTAGCTGCTTCTGTTCTACTTTTTTAGTAGATTTTTTAGTTTATTTTTGTAGAATATATGCAGAAATATAGATACTGAGAAGCAGCCAAAGTCAAGCCAAACAAGCAGCACATGTTATAATGGTCAAAATAATTGTCTGTATCTGTTGAATTCATAAATACAATATGAAGCACAATATTTCATTTGTTTATTTTGCCTTTCTCAAATGACTTAAGGTAATTATTTAGTTGCACAGCATGGACTAGGCCAATCACACTACTTTCACAACATGTTATTATTGATAGAAAGACTGTAGTATCTCGAAGTAAAGCAAGCACTATTCCACATTTACCTTGTGTATATAATGCTTGTGTCTAAAGAGGCCTGAAAAAATTCTGGAGATGTTGTTTTACATACTACTTGAAAAAAGTTCCTGTTAGAATGCTCATCTAGCTCATTATTTAGTTGTTCTTGAGGAGAGCTGTATCTGAATAACTGGGGTTTGATGGTTTTGTTTCCCTCCAGCATATGGCATAGGCCTTCTTGTGACCTTTGTTGCCTTGGCATTGATGCAGATGGGCCAGCCCGCTCTCCTCTACTTGGTGCCCTGTACTCTTCTCACGAGCTTTGCTGTGGCTCTTTGGAGAAAGGAGCTTGCAATGTTCTGGACGGGCAGCGGCTTTGCGGTGAATACCAGTTTGATATGAGTGTCTTCAAGAAATACTAATATTATAAAAACCTAACTAGAATTAAAGTTGAGTAAAATATTGCAGTCTTATCAAACAAAACCAAATATTTTTGTTTTGCTTGATTGTTTCCTTTTTTACATGCTTTTTTGCCTCACTAAGGTTTTTTTTTTTAATGTTTATGGCCACTTAAACTGGCTAGTGAAAAGGAAGGTAGACATTGTCTATCCTTATTGATTCTGCCATAATTTTACTGGTTTGATCTCTGTTGAAAGTATTATTATGAGTAAAATATTAAAATATATAAAATATAATGTTTTATAATATTTTATAAAATATATCCTTAAAATATTTTTCTTATTTTGTTTTTTCATAGCCTACTGCTTATGAAGGTAGAAGTCTAGTTCAATATAGTAAATTATCACTTTGTTTCACTGCGGTACAAGTGAAATTAATTTGATTCCAAAAGGAATAATTTCTATCGTGATGCATGACTATAGATTTTGAATAATTACTTGAAGGGCAAATCTATCAAGCCAGAGGTTCCCCCCCCCCCCCCCCCCCCCCCCAGTTTTATTTTGTTATCCAACTATTTGTGGTAACCTTCACAACTTTTCTCTAGAACACTGAATTTAATTGTTGGAAAATATTTGAAATCATCTGAAAGTTGCCAGTTGTTGTACACTGATAGTAAAGGTGGGCAAAACCAGAGAATGACAAAGTGCCAAAGTGCTGTTCGCCTGTTCCTGCGTGATCAGCAGAGCACATCTGAAATTAGTGAGGAATGATCAGGCAGAAAGCAATTAAACGCATTTCTGGAAGAAAAATCCCCTTGTGTACTATAAAACACAAAGACAGAATAACTGTATGCATGTGTCCACTACTGAAGAATGATAACAGAGATGATGGACCTTTAATCTTCACCTTGTATGACCATCACTCCTGATAACTGGACATGGTAATTCTTGCTTTCCGTCATTCTGACTGTGATCTTCCATTTACAGAAAGACCTACCTCAGCCTCCCTTGGTGATAGCTCCTGTCAACTGCCCTGAGCTTTCCAAAGATAGCAATGTACCAGCCTCTCAACAAGACACAGAGCAAATGACCAACCCTACCCTTCATGTGAAGGACCTGCATGGCCCCGCCTCAGCTGCAGAGGAGCTGGCTGATACTGGCACAAAGACGGACCAGTCAGAAATTTCTATTGCACAGAGTGAGGAACCAGCTGGTCAGAATGAGGATGACCTTGAAAGCAAACGCCTAACTGCAGAGCAAAACCAGCTGGAATAAGCGATGTGATAAGAACTCCTTCTTTTCCCTCACAAACATATCCATATAAAACCAGTATGTATTTAGGACTGGTTTAGTAGTGTTTGCGTTCATTGAGGAACCTCACTGGGAATCTGATCATCAAATCCAACAACGAATGTTCTGCCTCCAGCTTCGGTACAGCTATACACTTCAAACAACTTTCTGAAATATGGTGCTCTACAAGGGTTCTGATGTATGGATTTCAGTGATCATTTTATTAGTGAATGCCTTTGTTCCACTTTCATTACACCAAGGTAGTATTAAGAGTCTGTATTTACACAGTACTCTGTGCTTGTGTGGCTATTTTGCTGCTTTAGCATAGTGTAAGTTAACATGGAGGAAAAGCATTAGCACTTCCCCTATTGTCACCTTTTACTTTACTTTTCCCTACTTGTCAAAGCCATTGATATAAGGGAATGCTTTAGTATAAACTGACATTCAGGAAATGCAGAGAATGGTTAAATTACCAGCCTCTGAAAGGATTTATACTACCGTGGTGCATTAAATGCATCTCTTAACTTTTTTGTCTTTGTATTTACTTCCAGGTACCTGGGTTGGCTACTAGTCTAGTTTAAAAGGCAGGATGAAGGGAGCTACAGGAAGCTTTCTAAGCACCCATATGAACTCTAGGGGCTGTCTCTGTAAACAAGCAGTGTTTGTCACAGAACACTGTCTGGAAGCAAAAGTATATTATGAATGTTTAATGTTTTAGAAATAAAAATACAAGGCAAATAGGTAAGAAAATAGGTAGTAGCACTATACTAAGCTTAATAGGCAGTATTTTCATTGGGAAAATGTTAAAGCAGTAAAAGTTCATATTTTGGGGGTTTTGAGCTTCTACTTGTTACTTGTTTAAGGAATATAATTGCAATTTCTAATGCTGAAGAAAATCTGGTGTTTTCACTCCCAAGGAAGCAGATGTGGTGTTATAGTCAGTTGTGATTTAAAGCTACTTGCTGCTCAGTAACTAATCAACTCCTTCAGTCATGTTTGGTCTTTGTCCCAAGAGTGGCTAAAGTATGGCCTGTCAGGTTCTGGAATAAGGCTGTGATCTAGCCTATTATTTTGCACCTCTTGCTACGTGACATTATGAAGGACTAAATTTGTGAATTTAAAACGTTTTGGGGTGCAGCTGGTCTTACTTTATATTCCTGAAATTGTGCGTTTTCCTCTAACATGATTGAGTCTTTTATGCATCAGCTTCAGTACACATAGAAGGATGATGTGATTTGCATATTATTTATTCCATCTAAGAACATTTGGCTTTATCAAAGGTGTCTGTTCTACACTTAAATTGCAATCCCAGAAAGACTCAAACATTTCATATTAAAACTGAAATATAAAATAGAAGTATTCTAGGACCCTGGAATATGATTCCTAATTGCATGGAAGAAATACTCTTCAGAGTATTTGAGAGCCCAAAATGTCATTTACAAAAGTGTCATCGTATTGACATGATCAGAGGCAATGCTTTTAAATTAAGTGTCTCCAGTTGGCATGTTGAGTTGGATTCTCAAGGGCTCTCTTTTAATGTCTGTCTGTTAAATTTCAGCCATTGTCTTTTTGGCTAGGTCTTTCAAAAGTTTGCCCTGTGCTTTTTGGATGATAACTTCTGGTTTTATCTGTTTCACATTGGGTGGATAGTATTCTTTCTCTAGAATGTGAAAGGCTTTCTGTAAAACCACACTATGGCCTCAGAGTTTTACCAGCTTCTGCTTAAAGCCTCAAGCCCTGTCTGGTAAGTTGATTTAATGGTGAGTTTCTTGAAAGGCTTCCTGAGTCCTAAGGCCTGCACTACATTTAATTTACAAATCATCCTAATAGAAGATAGTCGGACTAAAGAGATGTTTTTCTCCTCTTTAATGGACTATGATACTTTGGCCAGCATTAATCTGAACCACTTATTACTACTAAAAAGCATCAGTGACATTTTACTGAAAACTTCAGCCAGCTGGATTATGCCTTAATTTAAGACATTGTATGAGTATGTATATTAAATTAAGAAAACAACCTTGTGTTTAAATAATGAACTTGACAAATAGCAAGAAAACAAGTTTGGAGACTGACTCAAAGTTCTATGGTTTTTTGCCTTGATTGTCTTTCAGTCATAATGTTATTTGGAATAGCTTTTTATATACTTAAAAGCCAATAGCTTTCTGATGATGAAGCATTAAGTTTTATCATCTACTTGAAAGTGTATTTTAACATTTGTTCTCGTATGTTGTGGGTTAGGAAACAGTTTATTTCTCAAATTGTTTATAACTCAATTAAAATGGAAGAATTCATACCACTTAACTTGTAGGCATTTAACAGTTGCTTTGTTCACATTACATTCTAGATAGGTCTGCTTGGAGTATGTACTTCACCATATGTTTCTGGGGGTTTTCCATCTATTTTTAAGTGTGGGTTCCCCCTCCACCTCCCGCCCCCCAAACTACAAAGATCAATGCAGAAAAAACCCAATAGCTACTCAATGCAATATCTCCAGTTAAAGTATGTAAACCGGCAATGAGTTGCATACTTTGGCTATTCTGGTACTGTACAAATCAGGTGACCCTGGTGCACCAGTTTGGCTGCGACTGTTTGGACCCTGCTCCTGGGTAGTTCAATCACTTCCATCAAAAACCAAGGCTGTGCTTTTTTGTCTTTCAAAAACCTCCCTGACCAGCTTAATATAAAACTTAATGCTGCATAGGAAAATGTGAAGATACGTTCAGTGTAGCTGACTGATTTTATTTGATTGTACACATACATCCCATACCAAACTTGAGTTAAAATGCTCAAAATAATGAAAGTAATGTTAATGTTAAAAGTAATGTTGATGCGCTTCTTGTTTACATCTTTCACATACTTAGCCTTTAGCTAACTATCTAAAAATACAATAATAAGGATTCTGTTTCTGAAAACTGGTATGTGTTCAGGGGAAGCACTTGTTTTAGTCAAAAAAGGGGGGGGGGGGGGGGGGGGGGGCAAAACAAAAAAAGCCCAAAACAACAACAACCACCAACCCCAATTAAAGAACATAAAAATAGTAATTAAAAAACCACACCCAAAAAACTCTTTCGATCACAGTAGTGAGGATCAGATTATTGCCTGGGTCTGAAATTACTAATATCAGTGTGTTGGACCGAGTGTTTGGTTTGACTGTCTCTTCCTGAAGCGGTTGCATTAAATGCAGCTGAACGTAGAATGCAACCTGAAAGACTTTACTAGGGGTGACAAGTAAGGGAGAAGTATCCCAAACCCTCTTTTAATTCTGGGTTGTTTTTTTTTTTTCTTGTCACAAATGAAGAGCATTTTAAATGAAATACATAAAGAAACAGAAAAAATATATTCAAAAATGTATTCTGTTTTTACCAGAGGCACAGTAAAAAAGAGCACATCCACATATGTAAGAATTACACTTGTGAAAATATTTGATGTTTTGTCTAAACTTGGACAAATGCCAGAAGACAGAAAATCTGCAGCACAGCATATTTTCCAGTAGGTTTATTAACATGTCTAATAGAAAGCTTCATTTGGAATACTGTTGGTTTCATTTTTTTCCTTCCTTTTATGTTAACCATGCCAATTTTCTTGCACTTTTTACGTGATATCTTGTTCTCAGATAATCAATCAAGCTTTTCCTTCAGAAGCTGTTCTTTTCTTACAGTAGTATGTCTTTTGTTAAGAATGTCTTGATAGCATTTTTCACACATGCACATTTCTGTGTTTCATACTTGGTTTTTGCATCCGTGATGCATTGCTCAGACTGAGAACATACCATGACTATAATGGTAGTGCCTGTGACTTCTGAGTATGCTGGGAAATAGCACTGACAGTGGAGCCAGAAAGAACGTAGCTAGTAAATAGTACTGAAATAATATGATTTTGAGATTTAAGAATGTGGCTGCATTCATTAATGAATTAATATGCCGTTTGCGAGATGCTGTGTATTTACCTGCAGCTCGTACTTTGTTCTCTAGTATGTGATGGGCAACAGAATGCTTAGAATTTAAAGGTAGTTTTCTACTTAACCACAAATCATGCTCTCCTATAGGTTCTTACTTTGAAAGCTCTTTCAAAACAGAATACTTGGATCCACATATATGCTCAGTGTCTCCTGGATATCTCACCCTACAGTTTGTAGAACTTTTCCTGGCTAGACAATTAAAAAAACCCTATGTTGGGTGTGGGTAAGAGCGTTGCCTTGAAGTAAATGCTTACATGCAGCTATTTTACTGCAAGATCCTGCAGTTTTGTTCTTGTCTGTCTTCTCTTTAACCCCGTGGTTGGGTAGTGCATATATTTCTGGTTTCTTGCACTACGCTGGCTGTTCAGGATGTAGTGTGGTTTCCCAGCTGGCTGGCAGGACATGAAGCACAGAATTGCGTTAACAAGCTCTTTGGCTTTTCAGTTTAGGCTCTATTGCCAATGGTGCTAGGTAGGATGGAGAGGGAAAGGATAAGAAAAAAGGGAAGGTGGCTCAGAAAGCATGAGGAGATGCTGAAAAAGAATGGCAGTGGAAGAGTTCACTCCAGAGAGGTCCAAAACTACTACTCCAAAGAGAAGACCTAAGGGCATGTTTGATAAATACCCAAAAATCTGGAATGCTACTGCAAATTGGAAAAACACAAATTATTTTTTCTTTTTTAAGTAGGTACAGCATTAGAATTAATAGACTTAAATTACAGTAAGGGAATTTTGGGACTGGTGGTAGAAAAATCTCTAAGAATGGCTAACAACTTAAGTCGTTAGCCATGGGAAGCATATGAAACCTCTGTGGGGTACAGCTATTTCCAAGGCATGCTATTGCTGAACTCATCTTGTTCTGAGAGTAAAGAATTAAACCACGTAGACAAGAGCCATGTCATGCCACTTGCATTAGGGGCCCGTGAACAAGCCCTGGCCCACTTCAGTCCAGGTTGTAGGATGAGGGTCTGGCTTCCTGTAATTCAATGCCGTCACAGCGTGAACTTCATCCCATAGCAGTCAGTTTGTCTCTTACGAGTGCTGTAATGGAGTTTTGCAAGTATTGTGACTGCCAATTCAGATCTGGTATTACAAAGACTCTTTTGGTTTGGTTTTGCTAATTTAGAGATGATTAATCCTCTGGAAAGAAACCACAGCATGTGTTAAATAGATGCAGTGCTCTTTCTACTGAGATAAGAAATTTTTTTAAAATGTATGTTTAATCTGTTGAATTGTATTGAATGTTTCTGGCACCCTAGAACACTTTCAGAACAGGACAGCCTTGTGTGCTACTAGACGCTTCCTTTGGCACTGGCACAAGAGAATTGCCTCTTCACTGATCCTCTGTATCTTCTGTCTTTGTCAATTATGTGCTCTTCTGTGAGTGTTTCACCTTTTGCCTTTTTCTCTTCCAGTTTTGCAGGTAAATATTCAAATTATGTGGAGTAAAGATGAGGTTTTGCCATTTGTAGATTAGTGACAGATGATAAATAACATGCTTAAATTGGATTTTCTTGAATTGTGAACTAATATATTGTGCACAGTCTCATCTATAATTTCAGGAACTAGTAGAGGACTTAACTTTGTGTGATGCAGTGACTCAGTTTTAGTTCTGTTTTCCCAGCAGCTATTGGGAATATTGCAACTCTTGGTCCTGTTGTTGATCTGCTGGTAGCCAAGGGTCACAAGTGTGCATGGTCCTGGGATAATTTGGAGCCACCTGCCTTAGCTGAAGGCGGCATTACATTTTATCAAGTTTCTCACAAAATTTTCCTGCGTGTTAGCATGCAAGTTTAGCTCCAGATGGCAAATTTCATCTAGGTGTTTATCTCTGAGAAATCTTTTAGATGATCTGTAGGCTAGAAATCTTTGGTTGAGAACTGCTTGCTGCTGACACACATGCACTGTGTGTTGGGAACTCTGGGTGTTTAATGTAAACGTTGGTTAGCTGAAAATATGCAGAGACGTGGTCTCAAAGTAAACAAGCTCATCATAGCTCCTAAAAAAAAAAATTAGTGACTTGAGCTGGTAGAGTGCCCTGCAGTAGCAGATAAATAACACCTAATATTCAAGTACTGCTAAACGATTTCCAGTACTGAGAGTGTGATGCTCTTTATGAACAGCAATACCCTGCTCGGTCTGCGCGGTTAGTTCAGCGGTGCTTCCAGGAGACTGGCCTGTCGGTGTTGGATCGTACACAAGAGTCACAGCTGATATTGTTTCCAATACAATAACCTTTTCCTTAAGCCAGAAGTTTGTAAAGAATAGAAATAGCCCTTTTCATCTTAAAGGTGTAGCTGTAGTGAGGAAAATGCCATAAACATGCCACTTTGTGGATCCAAGCTTTCAATGGCTGCGATGACAGGAAGCTGGTGATGTCTAGGAGAAGCACAATACTTGATATCCATTTTCCACAGCAAGAAACCAGTAGGTTTGTTTTTCTTATTCTCTTCTGACTGCAGTTGTTGAACAAAAACTTCAAAACAGTGGTTCAGGTTTAGTTTGACCAAAAAACCCACAGTGGTGCAGTTCAATCTGGTTTGGGTCAGAATCTGTTTTTTTTGTAGCTGACAGGAGACTTAAAAAAAAGTGTGTCATGGATGTTACCACAGACCGTAACGTGGCAGCAAGCCTTGGTGGGGAGAGAGATTTATTTCTCTCCAATTGCCAGTTAAAGGCAGTGCTCTGTGTGTGCTGGTGTGAACATCTATTGCCTGTTTGTTTTCAGCTCATGCTTTGTCGCTTGTCCTCTCCCAACAACCTTTTGATTCTCAAACTTTCATAGAGCCAGTACAGGCTGTGGGAGAGCAAAAAGAAATCTCTGTTTCATAGTGCACGCCTAGTGCTGTCGGAAAAGCATGCAACGGGGAATCGGTCACCATAGCCCAGCCTGATGCCTGGATCATGTGTTGCATTCATCGAGGTGGGGGTGGGAGTGTGTCACATTTTAACCCTAAAAATTAATCTTTTTGATCCTAGAAGTCGCTGACAGTAAGTATGAGCTCCAGTACTTTCAGCCTGGCGACATATGAAAGTGAAACCTAACTATTTAAAGAAAAATATGGATTTACAGCCCTGACCATGGATGGTCTGCTCATTATTTTTAACCATATTCCTCCAGTTTCTCCATGCAGCCCAGTGCTGGAGGAGCTGGGGTTCTAATAACATCCTAGCAATGCACAAGTTCCGTTTGAATGATGCTAGTGTTACTTTACTAAAACTGAATTAGTGGTGCTTTGTGTGCGGATCAGATGGGAGGCTGGAGGCAAAAGTTTAGAGCAGTATAAAGAGGATTTATGAGACGAGAGTAAGATACCTGTTTGCTTAATGCTGGTTCCTCGGATGCTTGATAGTAGCTGCTTTTAGTGAGGAAGTTTATTCTTGGGAGGTAACATTATAAGTAGAACAGTTTTAAATGTCTGATGTCTTTGTGGAAGAACTTTGTAATAACGTTCGAATAATAGTACATAGGCTAGCGTTACGAAGAGTGCAAGCTCTAAAGGTGGTCAATTTTAGTGCTTGTGAATGCATATGTTTAACTCTGCATATGTATGCATGCGGAATAAACTTTGAGCTCGTTTCATACGGTGCTGAAGGAAGGATTTTCTTGTGATCCAAAACTTATGATATATTTTTGCTGGTTTAAGATCTATGCAGTTTGGTCCCTTAAAAAAAAAAAACCAACACAAAACAAAAACACCACACCACCAAACCCACACCCACCCCACCCCCTCAAAAAAAAAAAACAGGTAAGAGAGTTGGCCGGTGCAGGAAGACGGGTGTGAAAACTCAGTTCAAGTGTTTTCCTTGCCCAGGGATTACTATTGCCAAACGAACTGAAGCTGTGGAAACGAAGTGCAGATAGGATGTATAAGTATCTTACACCTATGGTACAAGAAATATTATTTTTTGTTGTTATTCTTTGCAAGTAATAACAACTGAACGTGTCACCTCACTAATATCTTCCTGTGCTGACAATAACATAAAGTCATTGCAAAGACCAAGAGAAAAAGCAATGTTGTTTCCAAGTAGTAAAAGATGTTTTTGGTAAACATTTCTGTTTTTCCAAAACTGTAGGTTTTACTGTAATATGTGCATCAGATTTTCAATTCAGTCTAGGTGGGTTCTTTCCACCCTATGTCTATATAGCTCTTCATGGTTTTGATATCAGCCCTCCCTCTGATTTAATTACAGCCTTGTATCCAATTGCACAGTATATCATAATATATATATTTTTATATATGTAAATACATTGTAATACATAGCATTTCCAGTGACCAAATGTAGATTTGCTGCTTTCTTCTGTGATGTAACATGGGAAAAATCCTATTTCAGAATTAACAGTGAGGGGAACAGAATCTTAGGACAAGAGATGAGAAATATCCCAAGGGTTTCTGTAGAGTGAATTTTCTATGGAGTAATTAAGCCTATTTCAGGCATACATAGATATGGTGAAAGAAAACAAATTTGAAAATGACTGGTCAACTGCAATTGCAGTGGGTTTTTTTTCCTTCTGTTTTGCTTTTAAAAAACATTGGCATTTACTTTCCTTTAGCCTGTTTTAGTTTAAAACTGTAAAAAATTTTCTAAAACTGTAAAATAAAGATACTTAATTTTTGAACTGAATTTTGCTATTTTATATCACCTTTACATTTGAAATTCAGCCATTTACTACTTTTTATTGTTTGCATCAGGATGTGATAAAATGTCTTTTGTGATTTAAAAGATCACTGTGCACAGCTTCCATCTTGAGCTGGATTTGACACAAAATCCTTAAAACTTGCCCGTGGCTTTTTCAAGTTTTCTGTTAATATGCAAGACTCCGTACCAGAAACAGCGTTTCATGTCCCCAAGCAGTCCATGCAAGTCATCTCTGTTCCCTGCTTTTATAACCCTGATGCGATCCTTGTACTGATACAATCGGTTTTGACTAATCTGTTGCGTGTTGTAGTGCTATTGCTTGGAAAGGAACGTGGTTACTAACAGTCCCTCTTTTAAAAAAATAGTAAATTTCTACTGAATTACAAGGCAAATCATGGATGTATCGGAGAATGGTACAAACTGAAAACAGGCACATTTCCACGTCGTGTTTTTGTGCGCATGGCTTTCAGTATGCCCTGCATTTCACTTTTAGATATGCAATACAGCCAGGAAGACAAAAATTGAGAAATTTCTTGTGTTACCTGGCTTTTTTTTTTTTTTTAAAAAAAAAAAAAAAGGAAGTTGCAGCAAGACAAACTTTCTGTTTGGGCTGTTGCTGGGGGATCAAGAGACAGCTACTTCCATTCAGACAAAGAGGGTTCAAAACCAGAACGACTGGTTTTGTGTTAAATAAAGGGTAGTAAATACTAAGATACAGTCTGGCTCATCCTAAAGTATTCTAAACCTCATCCTATATTAGTTGAAACAGTAACTAGTATTCTAGATTTAAACATGCACCTGTATATTAGAACAAAATTAGCATAATGAACAAGTTGCATGACCCTTATTACTGTACCTGTTGCATAGACATGGACAAAGCATTTGTTAAAAACCCACACACACACAAAAAACCCAGAGCAAAACCAACACTAAATTATTGGACTTGACACGGAGTAATGCTCCAATGGGGAATTAAATCATTCAAACAGGAGGATGTCTTCATCTGTGTCAGGTGAGACCTTAAACTGCTGTTCTGCTGTATTCTTACACTAGAGCTGGCCTCTGCACCAGTACCGCATGTGCCTGATCTACCACTATTGATCATCTTAATTACCTTCAAAGCGTCTCCCAACTATCTTACATATTTACTAACGATCTGTCCTACGTGACCATTTCTGCATCTGCAGGAACAGTTTGTGTTGACTATTTACAAGCATCTTATCTCTGTACAGCTTGGTCAGTTTTGCAGCAAGAACCCCCTCAGGGAGTCTCCGGGAGGAAAGGCTGGATTCTCTACCCGGCAGGATGGCTCATTTAAGGACAGGAATTGTTCTATGCACAGGTGCTGCCTGAAGGTTTTCTTCAGGGCACACTGAAATTCCCACCTGGAAAGCTCCTGCATCAATTGCTCAAATACTTTCTTGTGAAGATCTTGAGTCAATTGCCTAGTTTTGAGTCAGTTCATTGTCTCAAATCAGTTCATTATCTCACCGATGCAGACGATTAAGTGGGGAGTTCCTGGACCATCTAGGGACTTGGTGACTTAGCTGCACTGCCTGTGCATACGGGGACAACCTTGATCTCCAGCTATACCACAACTAAAAGATACACTTGAGTTTCATACTCGCAGCTCACTTGTCACAACTTCCATAGCTCTTGCCATATATCTCAAAAGATTTTTTTTTTTCTATTTTAGAAGGGAATTAAGTTTGTGTATCATACGTAGCAAATAAGAGAGCGCTTTCCACTCACTGTAACGAACTGCAGCAGCCCAGATTTCCAGCATTCACAGGCCCAGTGCTGTTGTATATGAGGAGGTGGAAGAAAGTTACTTGAACAGAAAAATAGCAATGATGAGTGAAAATACAAATCTCTGAACTTTAGCCTTTAAGCGTAACATTAGGTATGAATCTGTGGTATTTTTCTTTTTGTGGGAACTGTATTCAGGCAAATACAATATTTTGAATTTTGATCTCAGGTTTTTCTGTTTAAATACAATTCTCATATTCACGGCTTGTCAGTTTCCATATACCTTCTTTTCAGTATCACTTCCAAGATAGACTTGACTCTCTAGATCACCTCTGCATACTGCTCTCAGTAGAAGAGTTCCTTGGAACGAGATGCAGCTTTGGGAAGAGGTGTGCTATGGGTCTCCAGAGGCTCCTAGGAATCACGCTGTTCCCAGCAGGTGCTCCTGAGCAAGTCCAAAACAACCCCTGCCTCTAGCCCAGGGGACTCTTCCAGTGTTTTTTAAAGGACTGCTTTTTTTCCACTTTTGCCTCGCTGGTTAACTGCAGTGGAGCCGAAGCAGTAATCTACTGTTCTATCTTACTTTTGGGTTCATGCATCAGATGAGGACAGCTGTCACTAGTTCTTGCAGAAGACGTTTACATAAAAAATCTAGATGCTTTAGGGGGAAAAAAAAGTTAGGAGGGCAAATGACATCCCACTGTTCCTTCCTAGGTGTCCATCAAAATATTACTATGGTCAAGTATGTATGTGTCCTCTGCTAGTGCATCGCCATATAGTCCGGCCATTCAAATGTTCCGTATTTTCTTCTGTGTGGGGCAGGAGAAATCCTCTTTTCCCTGGAGGATACAAGGAAACACCATCTGAGCAGCAAGCCTTGGCTTGGTGCCTCTTCCTAGATCTGTTGCCCATCCCCATGTTGGGAAGCATAGTATAGGCAGAGGGCATTAAAGGAGCTGCAGGGACTCTCTGGTGTGGGCTTAGTCCATCCCAGGGGCAGAATTTTTCAGTCTTGTTGAACTTCAGGAGGTTTCTTTTGTCCTGCCTACTGCACTCTTACTTCATTACTGTTGTGTTAGCCACAGGCAGTAGCTCTTTAAAGCTGGTGAAAAGATCCACAGTACCTACTACAGTGATTAAGGGCGATAGTCTTATTTCGAGTGAGAAGTTGGTTTAGAGACCTCCAGAAGACCATATCAAAAGTATATTTATTTTGTACCTTACCTAGGATGGAGGTTAGCAAAGGGCCACAGTGCTGTGGCCATTACGGAGCTGTTCGGTGGCTGCCATACACTGAAAACAATTCCATCAAAGTTCAAATAACTTTCATTAATAAGAAAGAAGTTAACAAGTCACGCAGTATTTCTATAATATTTCTGTGGAAAAATAGAGAGGCAAACTCCCAGCAGGAAAAAGCCATATTAGCATCAGTTTTCTACATTTATAAAAATCACTAGTGCAGAATTGGATTTCATGGAAAAAAATGTTTTTCTTCTCAAATTTCCTCATAAAGTTAAGTATGAGTATTATTTCTTCTGTTGTTCCTACATTCTCTTGTATTTGGATTGGTTTATGTCTCTGAAATCAAGATTTAAAATGAAATTAAATCGACAGATACTTTTGTTGTTCACTTCAGGTCTAAGAAATATCTCTTCCGAGTGCAGAAAAAGAAAATCTGCACTGAAAATACGGCTTAGGGGTGGTGCAGCAGAGTGTGTAACACCCATCTTGATGTATCAGGATGGGGTTCTGATGATAAAATAACTCTTAATTTCTGATCAGTTGCCATAAGCTGTTGTTTTTCTGTCCCCGTTCCATTTCTTAGTTGTCTCATAGGAAGAGAACCAGGAGACACAACCATTTAACCTCACCTTCATTTTTTCCATGCCTTCAGTAAAAAGGCTTTCCCGGGAAGCAGAACAAAATGAATGGTCTCTGAAATCCTTTGATGTACAGCCCTCCTTGCTGTGTGTTTTGCACCTCGGCGTTTTCTTGGCCCTTGGAATGTCTCCTGTGCAAAGAGTTTTTCAGCACTCCAACACGTAACACAGCAAACCAGCTAAATACTGTTAAAGGCATTTAAATCCTTCTGGTGCATCACGATGTTTTCCTGATTGTTCTGTTGAATTTTGAGTATTATATTGCTTTAGCGCAGTATTTATTTTATCTGTACACTGTAATAGCGTGTGCACCAGACCTGCGATGAGCAGAGTGGCTCCGACTGCCACTCAACTCTGTTGAGTTTGGTGAGTTTGGTTGCTAGTGGTCACATTCAGAGTGACCGTCTTCTCACTTAACTTTTAGGTGTTCACTCCCAGCCCCTTCAGCGGGAGGGCAGAGACTGCTACTGCTAGTCCTCGTTTCTCACCTGTTTTACCACTAATGCACCTACTAGATTTTTTTAGCAGGGCCAGTTGTGACAGGACAAGGGGTGATGGTTTTAAACTAAAAGAGGGGAGATTTAGACTAGATACAAGGAAGAAGTTTTTCACAATGAGGGTGGTGAGGCATCGGCACAGGTTGCCCAGAGAGGTGGGAGATGCCCCATCCCTGGAAACATTCCAGGTCAGGCTGGACGGGGCTCTGGGCAACCTGATCTAGTTGAGGATGTCCCTGCTTATGGCAGGGGGGTTGGACTAGACGACCTTTAAAAGGTCCCTTCCAACCCAAACTGTTCTATGATTCTGTGATTTTGCTGGTTTCTTCTCTAATTGCAGCCATATCTCCCCTCCTCCCCTTATTGCTTTTGGGGTTTGGTCAAGCAGTTTTGTCTTCTCAAGTCCCACGAAGATATGTGCAGGTTCTTCTTTATCTGCTGAACTTTTAGGAGGATGTCAGGCTCCTGCTCAACTCTTTCACAAGGATGTACATATAGTACGTGCAGTCTGTCGGTAAGGACAGGAGCTGCTTGTGGCATTCACTACCTTGCTCACAGCCAAATGTGTTTATATTGAGACACTGCTGAAGTCTTCATTATTGGTGCTCAGGAGAAAACCTAAACCAGGTTTCAGTGGTTGCTGCTTGGTCTGGACAGATCTGTGGGTCAGCGGATGTTAGGAATGAAAGAATATACTCTTATCAAAACCAATTTCAGAGAGGTCTCTATGATCATTTTATAATTTAAAAATCTTACGTTCTTTCCTTGCTTTGCTCTTTAAACACACTAACTGCTGAAGTTTGCCATTAATGTTGAAGCTACTTAGGATCAGAAGTGGCAATCAGGTGAGAGCTGACTGTCTCAAGCGGCAGGCAAAAATTCAGATTAAGGCAAAACCAGTTTTCAGTTTTTCATGTGTTTTTTGTCTTTTCAAAATGGCAGAAGGGTCACTTGTGGGCTCAAATGTCAACTTCAGCACAGGGAACCCTGTCCAGTTTTGGCCTCTGCCGTAGGTGTGTGCTGCCAGGTAATCCCTGCCTGTCCCCGTGCAGCAGTTTTAGGTCATTTTCCTTGCACAGAGACTGTTATGATGATAGAGTATGAACTGTAAGGGCTATGGATGTCTGACTGAGGAAATGAGTGGTTTTTGTAAAAGTGCTCCCCTTTACTGTTTTCTGTGTGGTTGGGACAGTGCGTGTTAATCACCCGCACGGGTTTACTGTGCGGGGCTGACAAGTTCTGGTGAGGGGGGTGAATTCAGTGCTGCTGGCACGAATCACCAGCACTTCAGACAACAATTTTGCTTTCTGTCCTGCTGCTGAGACGCTACTGAAGTGAATGGGAGTTGTGGAGTGACCTGCAGGAACTACTACGGGCTGGGGAGAAGCAAGAGCTGGGGCATCTCTGCTCGAGTTTCAAAGGCAGGCAGCTGGGGGGGGGGGAAGTGCTTAAACCCAAAGTCCAGTGAAGAACCAAACCAGCTTTTCAGGGTGCATCGTTTCTGCTTACCAGCCTGTGCCTTTAAGCTCCGTACGCGAGCTCCCCGTGGGCCGCCCACGCTCCTCGCCAGCGTCGCCCGCGGCCGGAGTGGCCGGGCAGGCGCCGGGGGAGGGGAGCTCGCAGGAGGCACCGCTCCGGGGGGAGAAGGTTTCTGGGGAAAACCAGCTTGGTGGCATCTTCGGAACAGCAAAGCAGGTGAGTTCCTACTCCTTCCTAACAGTCCTTTTTTATTTCCTTCAAGGAGTCGGGCTCTCTTGGCTCGGGTGGGAAGAGAAAGACCTGCACCTTCTTTGCTAACTGCACCCATCCGTGGGTGCTTCTTGCCTCCGTGGCCCCACGCCTGCACACACCAGCCCACGCAAACTTCCAGCGCAGCAAATGTGTCCCGGGCAGGCAGAGCCATCGCTGCTGCCGCCCGCCCCTGGGGCCAGGCGGCGGGAGGGGCTCGGGCAGTGCCCCCTCCTCGCTTTTCCAGCAGGGTCAGGCAGGGTTTGCTGCCTGCACTCGGGGTTTCCAGACAAGAGGGAACTTGAAACTCGTCCCCACTGAATTTTGCTCCCACGCGTGGGGAAATTCTTCGTGCTTTGCTGGCTCTAAGGCAGCTGCTTGTTTCTGACTTTATTGCCCGTTAGGGGAAACATCTAACCTTTTATTTCAAGTAATAGATGCACATAACTTCAGTGCTTCCTTTTTAGTCGCTCATGGCTAAATAACTTTCCTTATGTGATCCCGGAGTGCTTTTTAGTGTTTTTCGATTCCATGTGACTCTAAAATGATTCGGGGGAAGTTGGGAGCACTTTGCACAAACGAATCGGTGATACTGGAGGGGATTTGTTCGGCTCCTCAGACCAAAGGAACTAATTGAATGTGCGTGGGAGTTGGACACTTTTGCCAGTTGTGTCCTGCAGGTTATATGTCTGTAGGGCATTTCATCTTTTGCCTGTTAACCAGCGTGTCTTTAGCTACACCAAATGTGTGATCTAATGGATGAGCCTTGGTGGGAAGTGATCTCTGTCTGGACCCTCTTCTCTGAAAGTACTGGTTAAGGAGGAACATCTTGGTTTCTTTAACACTCTGGGAAACAAATGCAGAGAATGGTCTACGTTATTTAAAAGCTACACAATGAATTATGAAATATTCTAGAAAGAAAGTTCAGGGTACTTCATGGGAAATAAAAAGTGCAGCTTTAGCAATAATGCAGACCTAAACGCTAAACTAAGCAACATTATCACTATATGAAATATGCTAGTGACACAGCCATGGCTGTGAGCAGTTTTGACCTTGGCATGGGACAAATCTTGTAGCAACCTCCATGGACTTGGAATAGCACCATCATTCGAGCTAAAGTAAATGTTTCTGCGTTGGATAGTGCTTTGTTCCCACAGTCGAAGGAAAGGGCTTGAGGGTGCTGCCATGCTGCTTTGCGCGCACTTGTCTTCCAGCCGTGAGGCTGCCCTGCAGAGAGTTCAGGCATGTCCCTCCACGTCCTGCTTAAGGGAGGTCCCTGCGGGTGAAGGTACCAAGCACGGCAGCACAGGCCAGTGCAGGATTTGAGCGGTCCGTGTGTGCCAGCGTCCTGCGGCCTGTGCTTGGGGATGGTCTCCTCAGGCAGGAGGGGCCGACCGAAGGTGTACGTGGTCACACAGCCTCAGCACTTGAGTTTAGCAGATGACACTATCGCATATCAATACATGCGGAGTTTCATTCTGCAGCCTCTCTAGTGAATGACAAAAAGCCCATTGACTCAGATGCTGCGAGTTCCCTGCGTGACTGATACCTTTCGTCACTGGCTGGTGTGTCTGTTCTTCCTTTGAGGGAGCATGCATTGCAGATTGTTTTCAGGGTAGCATGGGGGGTTTTGTGCCCATGAACATTAATGCCTACCTGTCACACTGTAATAATGGCTAAAGCTAGTTACAAAAAAATGTAATTTACACGTTGCTTCTGACGTATGTAAGCTGGTAAGAAAGAATAAAATGTGATTATCTGCAAAATGAAGACATCTACTTCAGCCTTGTTCCTCCAAGAACCGCTGGTCCCAGTACGTACACTAACTTCATTGGGACCAAGATTTCTCCCACAGCCTTTGCGCTGGGCCAGATACAGTGTCCAAGGGTGGAGGGTGGTTGTCACTAAAGGAAATGCCATGAGTTAACCATGTGAGTTTTTCTTGGCCATTCATGAGCTGAAAAGTATCAAATTATATAGTGCGCCTATTGTGAAAAGTAACTGGACAAAAATGGCACTTCCTTGCTTACTGGATACTCCCCAGGTGTATTCAGTATTTACTATCTGTACCGAGTTGTCAAGCCAGCACAGGCAGGGGAGAGGAAGGCAGCCTTTATTTTACTGTGTCATCCATGGCTAAAAGTTTAAAAAGTAATTGCAGGTACAAATCTGCCAGGTACTCTGTTAGCAAAGGGAGAGCTCGGGGCTGAGTGGCTCCAAGGTGGGAATGATGTTAGAGCCTTTGTTACTGGTGATAATAGGAGCACCGGGGAGCTCAGCCTGTCTGTCGTGTCCCAGCTGAGACTGCAGAGCTGGCAGGCAGGGAGAGGATCTTCTTACTTGTAAATTGAGAGACATTTGAAGTCCAAGAGGGACAATGAACAAGGCTCACACAGCGTCACTGGGCGTGCTGAGAGCAGGACTACAGCTGAACCAGACGCACCTCCAAGAGGAGTGCTGCAAGTGAGCAGGCGTTCGGGATCATTACTAAACCGAATGGCAGGGACCGGTAACACCCGGAGCAGCGTTGTTCACTTGCAGGCTGCTCACGGTCTGGAGGCTGACAGTGCTGGGGACTCTTTGCTCCTTTACCTCAGTAGAAAAGAGATGTCCTCAGCCCAGGGTCTGCAGCCTCTTAGGTGACAGTTTCTTTCTGCTTGGAAGAAGGGTATAGCCTTTCAAATGCAGCACAACCCCACTAAAGGTTAACCTACAGAGAGGTGGGGACATGCACAGCTCTACATGTCCAGTTACAGAAGCTGGAGATGGGTTAAAGCAAAAGGTTTAAAGAAATACAGTGTTGGGTGGTTCAAGGAACCAGTTTAGTGGCAGGAGATGCTCATGCCACACGAAACAAAAAGGCCACGTTAGCCAAACCTGGCTTGACCGTGTCTGCTGATTATGTGGGCGGTTTGTCTTCGCTTATGAAGGTACTGTCTGCTCCAGCTGTCATGATGCTGAGCAGCTCTGTCCTTTCTTTGTGTGTTCTACCAGCTGGCTGCTCTTTCTGCATGGGCCAAATTTAAGGGAAGACACGTGGGCTCACCAGGAAGCAACAGTTTTATTCCAACACTCCCTTCCTACTCTGGAGCCCCACTCACAGGGCAGCCCTGGGGTGCCCTCGAGCCATACGGGGGAACTGGCACACGGTTCTCGGCCTCTCTAGACTGACATGTCCTTGCACTGCACCACCACCCAACGGATACCTCTGGTTATAAATCCACTCCCCTAGGAAAATATTCTACCTTCTATCAGTAGCTGCTGCCACAAGTTGCTGAGCTGCGTTTGCATACAATTAAATTCCCAACTGTAAGGAAAAAATCACAAGGCTTGACCCCATTTTAACTGAGATATTTTGGTTTCGCTGTTCTCACCACCAGGGTCTGCCAGCAGACCTCTTTGCACACCCACGTATCTTCACCTCCTCTGGTCATGCTTCTGCTTTCACTTACCGCAAGTGACCATCTTCTCTCTTACGCTCAAGCTCGTGGTTTGGTGGCACAGATGTGGTTTGTTGTTCTGGCGCCTGTGATTTTGAATGGTGAACCCACCCAGTGGGGCATGTTGGTGTCCACTTTTTCATTTTGGGCTTTCTCCTTCTGGAGAAAGGTGATTCTGCTTCTGCTACATTCCTCCTCTGAAGTGCCACAAGTCTTGTCTTGGTGATAAAATCATTAGTCCTTCACTCACCTTTGACCAAACGCTCTTTACTTCCTGAGGCTGCAGGTGGATTTGCAGCTGATCCTGTTGTCTGCCTCAAGCAAGTCGCATATTTTTCATACCAATGTCATCATTTCGCAAAGGCTCCATCTGGGGGAGAACTTACAGGCATGACCTTAGACCATGAGATGGTTTTACAACCCTTGTGTCTGAAGGCTCAGCAGACACAGTATTGCTGTGCTGAGAGCCAGACTACCCTGTAATGGTACCAAATTAATGTGGGATAAAGCAAATGTTTTATTAACACTTGGTTATTCAAATGGTTGCAGTGTATCGGCTGCTCTTCACCATCATAGTGTTGGAGAAAACCATCCAAACATGCTAGAATATAGAAATGCAGCACAAAGACTCCAGAGCAGCCTGGACTCTGCCGTCTGGGGACATGAGGGTTTTCTCGCATTCATTATCTGTAAATTAAGTTGACTTTTGAAGACATGAGTACCACTGTTTCCTTCCTGTATTTCTTTCCCCATTTCTTTCCTCTGGTCAACACGAGAGGCTTGACTCGTGTCCTCACGATGGAGGGCTGCTGCTAGGGGCTGGCAGACTGGGAACAGGAGAAGCTGCAGAAGAGCAGGAGGGAGCCCGGGGCAGAGCAGCGTGAGGGGTGTGAGCATTCCTGTTCTGAAGGGAGCGAGACTAAGCACGAAGAGCTGGGGAGGGCTGGGAAGGTGGAAGGAAAGGCCTCAGGAGGTGAAAACATGAAGGGAAAAACACAGCAAAGGCAAAGGAAGAGAAATACGGAGTAGTGGAAGACGAGAGACTGGGGAACGTGGAGGTAAATGAAGAAAGAACCAAGCCCTTTTGCTGGGTAGGTGTCAGCACAGTGCTGGGACGTCGCCGTCGCACTTCAGCCTCAGGCGCTGCCACGTTTTGCAAGAAGACAATTTCTACCTAAAACCAGGAACCACCACAATTCGTGCTGAGCAGTTGTGTGCTCTGGGCCAGTCTTACGGGTGTGCACGCCACGGGGCTCGCCAGACTGAAACAGACACCCCTGCCGTGGGGTCTGTGATCTGTGCCCGACGCATGGACAGACACCCGGGATCTCCCTCCTGTGGCCCTGCCTTGTCCCCTCATTGCTCCTGCGCATGATGTGCTGCCAACCCGCTGCACGAGTGCACGCGTGTCCTCACGCGTGTGCTCACACACACACACGTGCTACTTTTTTGTCCTCCTTGATGAGAAGAGCGTGTGTTAGTGACAGTTTGGCTAATTAGAAGAAATATTACGGATCAATGGATATTTATACCATTCCACTTTATATTTTGAAATTTCCCTATCATCTGAACCGGTTGAGAAATAAGATGCATCTTCCAAGGAAGTCTTATGGAATGACTCAAGGCTGCCCAGGAGCAAAATCCAGAATCCTGTGGAGAGAACAAACCCTCAGCTGCCAAGAAGCAGAAGAGCAGAGAGAAGAAACCTCGCTAAGACAGGACTGCAAGGACTCTCTTAGATCACTGACTTCTGCCTCCCCCCCACCCCCCGCCCCGGTATCAGAGGCATCATATTTTATAACCACTTACAATTTATAATTGACAAAAAATCAATAAATGTGCTTTTTCTTCTCAACATTCCTACTGGGAACTCATGTTCCTCTGACTGTTAATACTCTCCTAATTTCTGCCCCCACCAGCAAAATTTACTTTTTGCTCATCTGATTTTATGCAACGTTTTTCAACGTATATAGCACCTTGCTACTCATCTCCATGATGTATTTATAGATGGTCCTTATCTTCTTTCACTAAAAAACAATTCCAATCTCTATTTTGCTCCCACAAGATGGGCTTTCCATTTACATATCTTTTTAATTCTTTTTTAACTTGCACCACTCACACCAAAAGAAAGTAAACTTTCCTTATGCTAAAAGGGAGACCAAAGAAGACAAGTTTTGATTATTCTGGGAAGTAGAAGGCTTCTCTGTCTCTAAATACTGTATTTTTTCCAGCTAAAATGCCAGTGCAATCAGTAATATGAACTTCTTTCTAGGGTCCCGAGGACCTTTTATTGTAGCATGACTTTTTATATGCAGCAAAGATTAGTTTGATCTGATTTGTATTGTCAAAATAACATCCAACCACAGTCAATGTTGTCTGTGATAATTTTTTTCTCAGATGCAGTTGTCCTACCTTTAAAGTCCATCGGTAGTAAGACCACTGTTGCACTGGGCAGCATATCTGGACTAGATTTTTGAGCTTCCATGTTCAGCATACTGCAAGAGAGCCAGTGACTCCAAAACCTACTGAAAGAGTGGAGGAGGGATCGCTCATCTGTATGTATTCAGGTCACAAGGACCCCTGGAAAAAAATGTTTCCTACCTGTCTCCTCTTAGACGGAGCTGAATTGTCAAATGGAGATATTGTTAGCAAAACACAGGGGCCCGAAGTGCCTCTCTCTGCCAGGCTCAGTTACAGCTGAAAAAGAATATTTGGAGGTCTGTTAGAAAAAAGAGGCATCTTGGACGGACTCTCCCTTCCTCTCCCCTTTCTCTCTGTCTGTTGCCTCACAAAGAAGTGACCTTTTAAAATCTCTTATCTAGAAGCTTCAGTTTAAAGAGCTGCTGATGCCTCTTGGAAAACACTGAAAAGCTCTTCTGAAACAGCGCTGCTGCTCCCTGGGTCCTGGGTCCGTTTCTTCCCTGGTTCTCTTTCATTGCGAGATGCATTTGCATTAGAAAAGGCTGTTCCTCCGCAGGTTCCCTGTTTGCCGAAGTCACAGCCTGACTTACAGCATCAGTAAATAGCTGCTGTTGCAGCGCAACCACTCACAGCATCTTCTGAGCTGGTGGGAAGTGGCCAGACGAGACGTCCCTCAGCAGAACAGAACTTGGGACTGAGGAAGGAAAAGCCGAGTGGATTTTATGTTCTTGAAGCTGTCAATACCTAGGCAGAGTAAGTTTGAGAGATGAATTTGCCTTGCCAAGACTCTTCTGGTGTGACCTGCAAATCTGAAGTTTCCCAGCAGCTAGAGGCCGAGTCCTCAAAAAACTCACTCTGAAGCTGAGGAACTTCAGACGTTTGGCCAAGAAGGCTGGACTTCCATGTATTTCAACTCTGACCAATGAAACTGCCTTAGATAGACTTTTGTGTGCCAGTCCGAAGGGAGGGGTCGTGTGTCTTCTTCCCATCTGTGAGGGAGGAATATTAATCCAGTAATTTAACACATTTTAGGGCCAGAGGAAATCAGTGCCCCTTCTTGTCTCGTCAGGCTTCTTGCAAAAACTAACATGGCTGAAGTACGGCTGATCGAATGACTGCGGATAAAGCAGGATATCCCAGGCTGTTTCATTCCAGTTGTTGATGACGTGCAAAAGAAGGCCAACCACAGGCTGGCTTGTACTAGCAGACAGAAAAACGAGATAAAAGTGCCCTATTTTGGGCACTTCTGAGATCACATTTGGAGCACCATATCCTGTCTGAGCATCTTCAGTGCACGAAAAGCATTGACATACTGGAACAAGTCTAGCAGAGGCCACTGAGGTGGATGTCAGGAGGCAGGAAAGAGCACGTGAAAGGGCCTTGCTTCGTGTGCAGGATGTTTGTACCACTTGAAGCAAAATACTGGAAGCACCAGTGCCAGTGCTGACCATAGGGAAGAAGAAACTGCTCATCCGGACAGGAGCATAGCTGTAATTAAAGCACTCTGCTAAACACCGTAGTGTTTTGTCATCCACTGAATTTACTGACTGTGATTTTATATTTCCTTCACAATTCTTGCAAAAATATGGAATAACATTGGGCTGCATATGAAAGCTCACCCTGGAACCTGCCTCATAAACAACTACAGGGTGAGGTTTATTACTTAGCCAGTTCTAATCCATATAACATATACCATGGGGATATAAGTAGCCTAGTGTCAGGACTTCAGTAGCCAGGTCAGAATGGTCCAGTAGAAGCAGCCAAGGATTCCTGAGGTTTTCAATACCAATGGGCTTTGGTACATTTACTAGCTGGAGTACCAGGCACGTCTCTCTCCATAGCTCTCTATTCAGACCGCAGAGTTTCGTATTTAAGGATATGACTGCAGTCTAGTCTTGTTATTTATTTGCAGGCCTATAAGATTACTCTGAGAAAAATGGTGTACTTTCCAACTTCACTGTTCCACTTGCTACTCAACTCCATGACTCCTGAGCAGCACCAAAGCATCTGCTAGTGACACTGGTTGGTTTTAGGATCTTTACGAGGGGTGATATCTGAGGCAGAAAGAGCAAGCCGAGATGCCAAGCCCAGTCCTTACTCACCCCTTGCTATGAGGTGGTGTACCAGTTCACCCTACCATCATAGATGGTAGGACCTTGAAATCCTACTGCTAAAGCAGGCCTGGGGAACTGCCTGCTGAAGAACAGGTGCCATGTGCTGTCCTGGCCGGACCTTGAGGCAGCGCCTGTGATGGTGGGACACTGGTTCGGTGCTCACCCAGAGCCTGTGTAACCAAAGCACCTGTCCAGACCACGGAGATGGAGGCATCAGGCTGGTTTGTACTTAAAATGGACATGGCCATGCTCAGTGGTGGCCTCCTAGAAAGAAAGGGAGGGGGAACCAGGCAGGGAGGGGCCACCATGGTTGATGTGTTCAGGTCCTACAACCTGGATGTATTACTAAAATCTCCTGACTGCAGCCTGAGGCACATTCAGAGGATGCAGTGTGTATCCATCCTTCTACTTCTTGTGATAACACACTGGTTAGAGCTCCTGGGGTTACCATAGCTGGCATGTCACATTTCATCCCAGTCTTGTCCTTTTCCTCTTCTTCTTTTCAATCCCAGAGGCCATCTGTAGAGCTGCTCAGAAAGCATGGACCAGATAAAGCTCGGCACCCAGAGAAGGGGACTGAGGGCCAGCTGCTGGAAGGTAACCGTTGCTGCTGCCGTGGTGGGCAGCGTGACAACCCTCTACCTGGGGATCCTGCTGGGTGAGTGTGCAGCCAGGTACATTCTTTCAGTTTATCTGCTCCAAAAAAGAAATGGTCTGCACAGCTCACAGTCCTCATAGCAAAAATCCTCAAAAGCCTTCTGCTGAGGACAACATGCAGTCAACTCTCCCCACATACACACAAACTGCAAGGGCTGTAATCAACTCATGTTCCGAATATCTAACTTTAAAGCACTTTATCTTCGGTGTCGCGTGGCACGTATGCTCTATTCCTCTCCTCTAATCTCTCCCTGTGACTCCCAAATTTCCTGTCACTGTACCTTGCTGCCCCAGCCATCTCCTATCACAACCTCTTGCAGCCACTGGCCATTGCCTGTTTTACTGTCCCACTCCAGAGCATAACCACCATCTCCTTGCCTCTCCTACCTCCCTCCTGCTGCCTCTGGTGCCCCATGGCCAGGCACCACCTCGGGCCAGCACCCTGGTGTGGGCCCGCGCCTGACATGACTGCCAGATCCCACCAGCACGACTCTACTGTACAATACCACTTTCTAAGCTGGCTTCAGTACCCAGCACACCTTTTCCCAGCCTGTTCCTGCAAGGATGGGGCCAATCTGAGATTGCACTGCCAGGCTGTACCCATCTGTTCACGAACTTTTGTCTCAGGCTTGACAAAAATCCACCATTTTCAAGTTCAAATTAGTTCAGTGCAAAATTCTTCCATTGCATGTGTGCGGGGTAGCCCAGCATGTCCATGGGGCACCCCCAAGGTAGCCAGGAGTGGTCAGGGACAGTCCAGCTGCTCAAACCAGGGGAGTCTAAAGGACACGATGAGACCCGTGTTCCAAAGCAGACAGCGAGGAAAGCTGGGTCCAGCCATGGCCCCAAACCTCTGTGTGTCCTTTGTGCCTCTGACAGACTCCTTCCCTCTCTGGCAGCCTGTCATCCTATGGGAGAGACCAGCTTTGAGCACACAGTGGAGCTGCGAGGAATCACATTCAATAGCAGCTTACAGATGGAGAACTCGGACTACTACAGGTTGCTGACGCCCGCTCTTGAGAGGCTGGTGAGTTGATCCGGGCTTGCCAGGAAAAGACTTGGGAAAGATTGTGGCAATTCCCCAGGGCCCAGCTTGACTGTCCTCATTCAGCAGAATCTGGATGCCAAGGGCAGGAGGAAAACAGGGATTTCTTAAACATCAGCAGGGTACACCATGGGGCTGAGTTGCACTTCGAGAGGCCCCGTCAGGGCCCTAAGAGACATTTGCGGAGTGGGAAATGTGTGCTCAGGTCTCTTCCTTGCAAAAGAGAGGTGGTAGGAAGGCATAAAGAAGGGATGCGCTGCCTTGTGCCCTGAGCCAGGGTGGGAAAAAGGTTACACGTGAGGTGTACACAGGTGCTTCTGCTGCCTGCAGAGATAAGAGAAGATACTTCAGCTAGCTCCAGCTCCCTGCAAAATCCCAGGCATCATCTAGTCCCATCTCCCTGGGGTCTTCTGCCCAGTAAGTCTGTGACCATCGTTCTTTGCTTTGCAGTTTCTGTCCAGTTTCCAGAACTCCCAGCTGGACTGGAGCTGCACCAGTTGCACCATCCTGGGCTACAGGTGAGTGTAGGCAGCTCTCTCTGCAGACTGTGCAGCTCATGTTTCAGGGCATTCTGACAAGCTCCACCAAGAAGATGAGCCCACACCTGTGTTCTTGTTCAAAACTACTACAAAGAGAAACTGCTTTTTGGTCAAGGCTGGATTTTCTTCCGGGATCACACCAATGTTCTGGACTCTTTCATTTGGAAATGCAGTCAGAAAGGCAGAGAAAAATGACTTTGTTCAACCAAAGCTGAACTTTGGGCCAAAGAAAGAAATGCAAATGACCATTTCAACCCAGGACACATGTCCAGAGAAACTTGTGCCTTAAATTATTAAGAATTAGTTTTGTTTCCCTCGAGTTCCCTGCAGGCAGCTAGCACAAGAGCCTGTCCCTTGTACTGACCACGGAGCCAAGGTACCCATTAATTCTCTGTCTTCCAGCAGGAATGGAAACTCGAGCGTGATCGTCCATTTCCGCCTCCGCTTCGCCCCCCGGGATTCCCAGCCCCTGAGCTCTACCATGGAGGAGGAAGCTCTCAGGCACGGGCTGGCGGCTGCTCTGCATGAGCAGGGTCTCTCCCTGGCTGCCTATGGGACTATATTCTCAGCTTCTCTTACAGGTATCTCCTCCCACAACCGCCGGGCAGCCAGAGCAAGGTGCCCTGTGCTGGTGCTGCTAGCACCAAAGGTCACGCTGGCAAAACCACAAACCGTGTCTCCGAGAGCCAAACTGCTGCAGGGCTTTAGCTCTGGATGTCCAGTCAAGGCTTCGTGCCCAGCAGCAGTGTTAGAAATGGCGGTGCTGCCGGGCACCCGAGCAAACCAACAAAAGATGCTCTGCCTGGCTCCTGGGTGATACCAGCCTCACAAGACAGCAGCAGAAACTTGCCTAGATCTTGGCGGCTGCTCAAGAGACGTTCATGGGGAGTCCCCAGGTCCCGTTCCAACACTAATGCTGTCCTGCTGCTCTCTGCCCTGCAAGAGCAGCTTTGGGGGTTTGCAGCAACAACAGAGCCTAAAGCATAAATTGCAGCTTCTTTGGTTTTTCTTGCAGCACCTGGAACCAGCCTGAGGGACAAGAGGTCAAGCTTCAGGAGGTTAATTGCTGGGTTGTCTGTACCTGCAAGTGTGCAGCAGCCTTTAGGCAGTCCTCAGAGTTGTAGCAATAATTCCTGCTTATGTAGATATTTTTCATATTTGAATTGTTCTTTGAAACCACCCGACTAGAAATTCTCCTTTCCTTCAGTGACTGTGGAGTTGCATGTGACCATAGGACTCCAGCTCCAGCGGATTTAAAAAAAAACCTTGTGCCTGGAAAACATGAAGGTGTGGGTTCCTCTGCAGCTCCCTCTGCACTCCCTGCCACGATGGGCAGGGTCCCTGGATTTTTGGGAGCCTTGTGCAGCTCACATGGAGGGTGCACAGACACCCCTTGGCTTTAGGCAACAGCCCTGCACAGCTTCAGCCGTGGAGCCTGCTCCTGGAGGCAGCTCACTGCCACAGCTCTTGGGAATTTCTCCCTGCGCCTGGGATCGCTCCAAAAGCCTGCAGGGCTGTGGACGGGTGCTCCTCCACTGCGCATTGTGCCCATGGTGGAGCAAACTGAGGAAGGCCCCAGGAAGGGAACGGGGCCAGGAGCTCACCACTGGCTGTGGGGCAGGGAAAGCAATTGCCAGGCAGGAGGAAAAGATGAAGCAAAGCCTCTGCCAGCCCTGGCCCGGGAGCAGCATGGAGCACGCCGCTCCTGTGCCCCTGACTGGGACGCCCTCACTGATCCCCTATTCCTTCCACTTTGTCACAGGTCCCAGTGACGTTTCTCCCCGCAGACCTGGACTGAAATCAGGTAAGAGCCAGGCAGCAGAAAGAGCCACCTACCCCAGCTCCCTTGGCTGCGCTCTGCAGCCTGACCTGGAGCCCCCTCCTCGCCAGCGGCCTGGCTGCAGATACAAGAGGCCTTTGTGCCCCATCTTGTTCATAACCTAGTGGTCCAGGGCCCTACACACCTTTCCCCCTGCAAGCTCAACAAGACCTGCAGCTCTGCTCCTGGCTCCATCCCGCAGGGACTTGGGCACTGCCAGGGAGCAGAGTGACGAGGGCACCACAGTGGCTGCCCCTTGGGAAGCCGGGGGACGGTTGCTGGGAGGGCTGCAGAAGACACGAGTGACTCAAGTCTTGCTGTCCCCAGGGAGCTGCCCTGGAGACACATTCACTTGCCCCAACACCCAATGCGTGTGGAAAGAAAACCCTGCATGCGACAGCCGAAAAGACTGTGCCAATGCCTCTGATGAAAGGGGCTGTGGTGAGTCTCACGCAGCAGGTGTCCAGGACATGGGGGACAGGCCACAATCCAGTGCTGCAGACATTGACAACTGTAACACCACTGGGCTTCTGGGCACTGAAGAGAGCCAAGGACACGGCACGACTTAACTTGTCAGGCCAATAATAGATGTCTGCATCAGGATGAGGGGAATTGTACCCTAGAAATACCTTGGTCCCACCACCAACTGCAAAGGGTCGTGACAAGGCCCACCATCCCGGTGGGCTGGCATGCTGGGCAAGCGCCACACGCCCACGAGCTGCTGGGAGGAGATCACGAAGAAGTGGCTGAGCTTGTGAAACTAGCCAAGATATTTCTCTCCAGAATTTCTTGCTTTAGAAGAGATTCAAGGAGGATGCTGTGATGGGCCAGTACTTTGCAGGACTCTTTTCCAAGCCCGCAGGTTAAAGTCTGCCCTGTGACATCCCTGGCAATGTCCTACTGCTTGAGCATGTGCTGGGAGCATGCACGAAGCTGAAGCAGCTTTTCCCACTTGCCCGAGAGCATTTTGCTGGGGTGCAGCCGGCAGGATCCTGATGCGCTGTCTCTCTCCTCCCTTTCAGACTGCGGGAGCCGCCCTGCCATGCAGACTGCCAGCAGGATAGTTGGAGGCTCAGAGGCGTCCAGAGGGGAGTTCCCATGGCAAGTCAGCCTGCGAGAGAACAATGAGCACTTCTGTGGTGCTGCAATCCTCTCGGAAAAGTGGCTGGTGTCTGCCGCTCACTGCTTTACTGAGTAAGCTCTAGCTACACTAGCTCCCCCCCCTTTCTGCCCCCCCTCCCCTTTCCAAAAGCTACCATATCTTCTCGCTCAAGCTCCCACTGTACCACGCTGCCCTATCACGCCTGGTTTCCTTCCCCTACCAGCTTAAGCCATGGGGAACCCCTGTCCCAGAGCAGATGGCAGGATGGGCAGGAGGCAGCACCGCCCGCACCGGTGGCTCTGGTTTGCAGGGTGATGCTGTGGCTGCAGGCTCACGCGGTCACAGCTGTCTCTCGCTTCCAGGTTTCAGGACCCAGCCATGTGGGCAGCTTACACGGGAACCACCTCCCTCAGAGGCTCAGACAGTGGCGCAGTGAAAATGGGCATTGCACGGATCATCCCCCACCCCTCCTACAACGCCGACACGGCTGACTACGACGTGGCCGTGCTGGAGCTGAAGAGACCTGTGACTTTCACTAAGTACATCCAGCCTGTGTGCCTGCCAGATGCCGGGCATCACTTCCCCACCAGCAAGAAGTGCCTTATCTCCGGCTGGGGCTACCTCAAGGAGGATTTCTGTAAGCAAAACGTGGCAGGCGGCAGAGAAGGCATGGTGGAATGTGAGCGGTGCAGGAGGCACCAGGGAAGGGAACGCGGGCCATGCTCTGGCCAGCTGAGGTGGGCTGTAATATGGGCAGCTGCTCCCGTGCAAGGCTCCCTGCGGTGAGCTCATGGTTGCGTCTTTCTCATTTAGTGGTGAAACCCGAGTTCCTGCAGAAAGCAACAGTGGAGCTGCTGGACCAGACGCTGTGCTCCAGCCTCTACAGCCATGTCCTCACAGACAGGATGCTGTGTGCTGGTTACCTGGAAGGGAAGATCGACTCCTGCCAGGTAAGCTTTGCCCAGGGAAGCCGGCACACCTCCCCGCATGAGTCTCTTCCCTCTTAGTATGCACCAAGCAGCACTTCAAGAAGCAGGATCTGACACCATGGTCACAGTTCCCCCCCAAGGTTTGAGGGCCATGCCTTGAACCCAAGCACGGATCAGGGACTGCAGAAGACAAAAATGAGGATATCTTCTCTAGTGCTTAGAGCAGGGCACAGCTGTTTAAGGGGCTCTTTTGGCTATTTAACTACTTTTCTGTACTTCCCAAGCTGTAATCGGGGCTGGTGCTACCAATGTACTTGGTAGGTCCTCAGATCAAAATCCAGATGGCAAAGGGCAGCAGTGGAAACTAAAACATACACAACCGTTTTTTGGTGAACAACTTAATGTTTTCCCTATTTAGCCTTTATCCAGCCTGGAATTGCAAGTAGTCAGCTGAAGAAAATCCTGTCTTTCACAATGTGTGGGGAGAGGACTGTGTTGTGAGAGGAGAACTGTGATTTCCATTGCTATTGCTGTCCCTCTGGTTGGGCAGGGCCCTTCATAACTGCAGCCACCAGCTGAGCAAAACTGCACTTCTCTGGTAGTAGCACTTCATATTTCTGCATCAAATGCAGCACAAACACCAGAGAAGGGGCCAAGAATGGAAGATTTGAGATTGGATGACAAACATGACCCCTCCGATCATTCATTACTCACCTAAAGCAACCCAACCCCTAGAAGGCACTGCCAGCTTCACAGACACCACGTCCTACATCGGTGACGCTTATATGGCCCCACAGTACCAAAGAATTGAACAGGGAACCACAGGCCAAATCAAGAAAACATCATGCAAAGATTAGCATGGTCTTCCTGGGTTGCGTATCATGCAGTGACCACCCATCATCTGGCTGTTTAGGGGCTGCTGGGCTTAACCTTTAAGAGCAGCAGTTTAACAAAGGATTAAACCAGTAGAAATGCTTACCCTAGATTTTATGGAGGATGTCCTTGTGCTCTTCTGGCATATCAAGGGCCCCAGGCTATTGCTTAATAGCAGGACAGTGTGCCCACACAGAGGAGCACCCAAAGGAGACGCTTCACTGATCACTAGGCTGGAGCAAACAGGCAGAGGTGAGCTGGGATACACAGGGACAGAGAGATACAGTCTGGCAGAGGTATGCTGAGGGTGGACAGGGCAAGCTTGGAGCATCCCCAGGGAGAGCTCACCATCTGGCTTCTTTTGCAGGGTGACTCTGGTGGGCCACTGGTTTGCCAAGAACCATCTGGCAAGTTTTTCCTGGCGGGAATCGTGAGTTGGGGAATTGGATGTGCTGAAGCCAGGCGGCCTGGGGTTTACACACGTGTTACCAAACTCGGAGACTGGATCTTGGATGCTATTTCTGCCTTCCCCACCTCCATAGCCCATACTGTCCCTCTAATACACTCCAGTACTAATAGTAACGTGGTCAGCTCTGAAGAGCTCAACACCACCACCACCACCGGAGCAATCCCCACCACTTCACCAGCCCCAGCTGCCAGCAAGCCAGTGACCGCGTCGAGATCACAAGGTATGAGGGCCCACAGCGTGGGTGCACCTGGGCAGGAAGAGTGGCTGATACAGGTCCCAATGTCAGGTTCGTTCTTCTGGGGAGCTGAAATGACCTTCAGCAGGGTGACCCATACAACCCTTGCCTAAGTGCTGAGGGCCAAGGCACAAGTGACACTATTTGGCTGCCCCAGCTCAGCCCAGAGCAGCCTGGCAAAGTCACTCAGTACCTGCGCAGATGAGTTTCATGGGCTCCTTTGCTTATGCAACTGAATGTGTAATTTTGTCTGCTGTGTATAACTGGTCTGCTCCAGCAGGCCCAGGACAGAGTACTAAGACACAGCAGTGTCTGACACTGTTTAACCTGAAGACCACTCATTTTTTTTTGCCACCTAAGGATCTCCCAGCAGTTCGAAGTTGATGGCTGCAACTTCACAGCAGCCGTGCATCTTCTCCCTGAAGAGAAGGAGGGCAGGTGTCTATGGGATGACCTGTCAGCTCCAAGGAGCCCTCTCAGCAGCTCTGCAGGGAGATACAGATGTAGGCTATTTTTCTAAATTTAGTATTAACTTTTTATCTGGAATAGCGAGGCTAAGAGGCACAGAGATGCTGGTTACTATGCCTTCAAGAAAGGCACAGGATTAAGGACTTGCCAAGAGCAAGATGCAGAACAGCAGTTAGGGTGAATGCCCACGTATGGTTGTGTGCGGCCACCATCAGGAACCGCCACGATCAGCAGGCAGGGCTTGGGCAGATGCCTCACACTTCAGCCCTGACCTGTCCCTACTCAGATTTACTGGTTAAAGAGAGCAAAAGGCTCTCCTCGCTTGTCTTCTGCCAGGAGTACTCACAAATCATGCTTTGGCTTTTGGTTCAGAGTGTGGAGGACGACCTGAATTCTCTAAACCCAGCAAGATTGTGGGAGGAACAGAAGCTTCCAGAGGAGAGATCCCCTGGCAAGTCAGCCTGAAAGAAGACTCAAGGCATTTCTGTGGAGCCACCATAATTGGGGACCGCTGGCTGCTCTCAGCAGCTCACTGCTTCAATGAGTAAGAGTCCATCCCTGCTAGCACTGCTGTTCCAGCTCGCCTGCCCACCGGCACAGAGAGGTGCAGCAATACTTGGCCATGTAGCCAAGGCCACGGCTCTGGCACTGGAGTCGCTGAGGAAAAACAAGAACAAATGTTGGACATTAATTTTTGTTATAGCTGGAGATTCATAGTAAAAGGAGTTTTGTGGAGAGGCAGGGAAAGGTTAAAGTAGCAAGGCAGGGAGCAAGGACAACACATCTAACTGGGGTGGAAAAGGAGAGGTGCCACAAGAGTTTCTTCAATAAGTTTAACCTTAAAAATTGGCTGTAATATAGGAAATAGAGACACGTGGTCAGCTGTTAAAGACAAGATGGTCAGTTCAATCCTGCATAGTTCTGTTAAACAGCAAGAGCCCAAGCCCAGATTTATAAATAACCTAGATAAAGAAACGAGTAGCAAGAGGATAATGTTTCTCAAGAATAAAAATTTCTGAAGGCAGAAAAGGTGGAGGACTAACTATGAAGAGTTTCAAGACAACCTTATGCATTAAATAGCTGGGCAATAAAGCAGCAAGTGAAATGCAAGGTAGGCAAGTGTGACATGAGGCACATGGCAAAAAAGCAGTGCTATCCGTCTGCAGATGATGATGGGTCTCCATCAGCTTTTACCACTCAGAAAAAGAGGTCAGAAATACTGTGGATATTGCCATGAGAACAGCAGTTCTGTGGGCAGTGGCAATTAAAGAGCAAGTGAATGCCAGTAATTATTAGAAAAACAACTGAGATTACCAGTATGTTGCTGGTAATCCACAGCATACCGACTTCTCAAACATTGCACGCAGTGCTGGAATAACAGTGTAAAAAGGCCAACACAAGACACAAGGACGTAGAACAGCATCCATAACAAGCACGACAAAATAGATCAGACTAGACTTGGGAAAAGCAGCAACTGGGTGGGAAGGGAGTGTGTGATAGGGACTATAAAATTATGAAGGGTACAGACAAAGTGTTTAGGGAATGCCATTTCACTGTTTTTCTAAGATATCAAATAACCACCAAGAACAGGCAGAAAACAATCAAAAGGAAGCAATTTTTCATAAATGTCATTAAACTGCATGTTTAAAATTCACATGGGGTTAAAAAAAAAAAGGGATAAACCACAACTCTAAAAAAATCAAATAAAACCCCAAAATCCATCAAGACCTACTGAATACGGAGACACCATCTGTGTGCCCGAACACTCCTGAAATTACAAATTTCTGGAGGTGAGGAGAGGATTACTACATGTTTATCTGCTCCTCAGGAGACATCTAACATGTGCCACTGCTGGAAACGGTTCTTTGGGCCTGATTTAGCAGGGCTGCTCTTCTGTGTCTGGGCTCTGCTTTGATAAAGTAGGGTTTCAACCACCGATCATTTAAAGTTGTCTGCAATTTAAATGTCAGAATTCATGCCAGGCATATGTGTGTGAGCGTGCATGTTTAGGATTATGTATTTGCAGGACAAATCCAGAAGAGATTGAAGCCTACATGGGAACAACATCACTAATGGGAACAGATGGGAATGCAGTGAAAGTCAATGTAACAAGAGTGATCCAGCATCCCCTCTTCAACCCTATTATTCTGGACTTTGATGTGGCTGTACTTGAGCTGGCAAGACCTCTTGTTTTCAACAAATACATCCAGCCCGTCTGCCTCCCACTTGCTGTGCAGAAGTTTCCTGTTGGCAAGAAATGCATAATTTCTGGGTGGGGTGACCTCCAAGAAGGGAACGGTAAGCAGCGATGCATTACCAGTTCGTTTGCTTCTGGAGCAGTGGCAGACTCAGCAGCAAAGCCTGTGCCACTGTGACCCAGACAGTCCTGGGCGCATACAGCATAGGGGACAGCAACAGGGACAGTCAGGAACTGACAGAAACACAATAATAAGCGAGAATAAGGGCACACAGAGCACCGCAGTTATTTAGGAGCCACCAGCAAACGAGAAAATGCAGAGAGTAGTTTGGCAGGAACCAGGAGAAGCCTGCTGGGCTCCCCGCAGTAGTTCTCCCGTGTTAAGCAAGAGTGGGGCACTGCCTCCGTGGCCTGCTGTAGCTCTGGCAGGACAGTATGTCAGCCTCAGCAACCACGCTCAGTTGCAAAGATGTTCCAAGCAATTAGAAAAAGCAAAGATCCCATTGCAGGGAGAAGGCCTGAGGGTGGCACGTGTGCTACCAAAGAAGTCCTACTGTCCCTCTAACAGTTGACCAGGAGCCCACAAGCTGTCAAGACAACAGAAACTTGCTGCGTGCCCGTGTGCAGTATCCTTTGTACAGGTACGAAACTGCACACTGGGGTGAGCCAGGAGCTTCAGGGTTCTGAGAGGGTAGCTCATACAGGACCCAGCTCCTGCGTGGGATTGGAGCCTGTTTTCCTGAAATATGTGTTGGGTCAGTCTAAAAGCCATTAGTTCCCACTTCCCTCTGCTGCACTCACTAATCCCATGGTTTTCGTGCAGTCACCAAGCCTGAGATCCTGCAGAAAGCCTCTGTGGGCATCATAGACCAGAAGACCTGCAACTTCCTCTACAACTTCTCCCTCACTGACCGAATGATCTGTGCTGGCTTCCTGGAGGGGAAGATAGACTCATGCCAGGTAAGAGTCTGGGATTTCTCTTCTCCTCTGTGGATTGTTCCAGAAAGCTGGGCTAACTCACAGCCTCAGCACATCTTTGGGAAATACTTACTGAGCTGCTGTGGCCAGAATGTAATCCACGTGTACCTTAGCTCAAAACACCCAGCCCACTGCCTTGGAGCTTTACAAAAGTAAATAAAGCTCCATCAAGTTGAGCATGACTTAAACCAACATCCCACTGCTCTGTCTGGCCAGACTGGAGTCCTGGATGAAGCAGGTCTCCTCCTGTGGCAGCAAGACAGTAGTAGTTGGTGGTGGCTGTCCTTCACTTGTGGAAAGGTGCTGTCAGGAGCTATTAACGTTCATGACAAATGCCACTTGTATCTGTGCAGCCAGGTTGAGCCATGGACCTTAGTTTCAGCCTCTGCACACTTATGTCTTGCACACACACCGCATGGCAGCAGACAGCCCCATGGGGCTGGAGAAAGAAGAGTTTGGGGCTAGCTAAGTCCTCCCAGTGTGGCTGAGGGGCAGCTCCACGTAGACCTGTCTTGGGGAGATTGGGCTGAGCAGCCATTGCCTTGCTTCTTCCTCAGGGAGATTCAGGTGGACCCTTGGCCTGTGAGGTGACCCCAGGAGTGTTTTATCTGGCCGGCATCGTGAGCTGGGGCATTGGTTGTGCCCAGGCTATGAAACCCGGTGTGTACTCCAGAATTACCAAACTCAAAGACTGGATCCTGGATACCATCTCACAGTTGCCCAGTCCTGGCACAGGCACCCCTTCTAGTTCAGCCATCACTAGAACTTCTACTGCAGCCATCCTCACCTGCCAGCCCAGCACAACAGCCGCAAGTCCAATCAACAGAACCACCCTGGGGATGAAGACAACCACAACCATGAAAGAAATCTCCACAGCTCTGAAAACCGCTGAGCCTGCCAAGCCCACCCAAACCCCAGGTAAAACTGACGACAGATTTATTGACATGTTGTTAGGAGGCCTCCAGCCCCAGCACAGAAGGTACTGAGCAGGCCATGGGTTATTGCCTTCCAGTGGTGCCTTGTACCAGCCTCACCTTCAAGTGTTCTAGCAAGGTCTGTATTGGAAAAGAAAATCCCGAATGTGATGGCATCGTTGACTGCAGCAACGGCTTTGATGAGCGCAACTGCGGTGAGTACTGCTTTGCAGGCTGTGACTGCTGCCTGGCCTTATTCCACATTACCCAGACTCCCCAGTGCAACCCACCAACTTCACAAGGGCTGTCTTGGGCCCCACATTGTACATTGGGGGCCAGGTCCTACTTGGTCTGCCAGAGCCTATAACAACATAAAGACGGATAAGCAGGGTGCAAATTTTCTGCCAGGGAATGTGGCCTCTTTTCCTATGCTATAAACATTAGAACCCCTTTCCCAGCACACGGGCCTTCTGGCCAGTCAGTCTGCTAGTACAAGCTGGCAAGACAGCACAACATGGCAGCCCAGAAGATGTCTTGTCATCCCCGGGACTGCTCCTTGGACTGCACATTCCTTGCTGTGTGACAGCTCAGCCAGTACATCCACATGTTCCCTCCTCACGTACCACATCCCTGGAAGGTGTGATCTGTGATAAACCAAAGTTCCCAAACCATACCGTGTCTGCCGAGCCTTGCCTCAGATGGGTGAATGAAATTCATCACATCGTACTGCCCTGTGTATGTCTCCCAGAAGGCTGCCCCACGGCACGGGCTATGGAAGGAGGGCAGATATCCCTTTCACTTATGGTTACTTAAACCCACGGTGCCTCTTCTGTCCCAGACTGTGGCTTAACAACTGCTCTGGCCTTCAGCAAGATCGTGGGTGGCAGCACTGCAGCGCGAGGAGAATGGCCGTGGCAAGTCAGTCTCTGGCTTCGGCAGAAGGAGCACAAGTGTGGGGCTGTCCTCATCGCCGACCGGTGGCTGCTCTCTGCAGCTCACTGCTTTGATATGTAAGTCTGAGATCGGCTAGTGAAGTCAGCTGGCTCTTGGCCTCACTCCCGTCAGCCCACCTGCCCTTCCCCTTCCTTGCAGTCCAGCACCACGGCTGGGGTGCTGTGCCCCACTGGAAGCACACGCTCCCTATTACAGATGTGCCCCTACAGGTAAGTGTGAAGAGGAATGAGTGGAGCAAAGCCTGGGTATGTCCACAGCGTGATGGAGACAGGGGTCCTGGCCTCACAAGGTGTGGCCATAGTGTTTCCCAGCCCCATAAGTGGAGGAACAGCCCTCCTTGTGAGGCCATGCTCCTAACAGCCAGATTTGCTGTCTTTCTGCAGTTACAGTGACCCCAAAATGTGGGTAGCCTTTCTAGGAACACCTTTCCTGAGTGGCATCGATGGCAAAATGGAGAAAATATTCCGTATCTACAAGCACCCTTTTTACAACGTCTACAGCCTGGACTACGATGTGGCACTGCTAGAGCTGAACATGCCCGTCACGTTCAGCAACACCATCAAACCTATATGTCTCCCAGACAATTCACACGTCTTCCGTGAAGGAGCCAGATGCTTCATCACAGGCTGGGGCTCCACAAAGGAAGGAGGTACTGGCTCCCTCGCATCCATGATGGCCAAGCGAAGTGCCACCTACCCTGTGAGCCCAAACATCTGTGATTCCCACTCCACTGCCCCAAGCACTCCCTATGCCAGGCCAGACCCTGCAGGGGATACCAACCTGGGCAAGGCCTGGTGTCACCACAATCTCCTCCCCAGCCGCCATGCACTGTACTCCTCCATTTGGTTACACCTCTGCCCTCTTGCAGCCTTCCCAAGCTTTCTACATGCCAGCCACTGTGCTCCCCATCCCTGTAGCAGCTGCTCCTGCTGTGCTCCTGCAGTACAAGGACCACCCTGATACCATTTCTATCTGGTCAGCCAAGCTGCCCGGCAATCTACACACCAAAGGGACCTTCCTGTGCTTGCTCTGCTGGAGAGAAAACAGGCCTGATTCACTTTCCCGGTGCAGGTCTTCTCCCTTTGGCAAGCAAGGCTGCAGAGACCTCACTCCTACACATGCTGCTGCTTCTCACGTGCTCTGCACCAAGCTAACAGCGATACTTGTCTCCTTAGGTCTCATGTCAAAGCATCTGCAAAAAGCAGCGGTGAACATGATCGGAGACCAGGCCTGCAAAAAGTTCTACCCTGTCCAGATCAGCAGCAGGATGGTGTGTGCCGGTTTCCCACAGGGCACTGTCGACAGTTGTTCAGTGAGTGAGAGAGAAGCAAATGCTGCTGCTGGGACAGAGCAAACTTGTGCAAAGTCCCCGGGCTATATTCTCTCAGGAGGGCCTTGCCCTGTCTCCCCTAGCTCAGCTGTCTGTCCATCCATCTCCACTGGCTGTTGCCATTATCTAAGTCCATCCTGCATACACCTCATTCTGCTTGCCCCATCAACCTGTGACAGGTCAGGGACACGTGCAGAGACGTAATACCAAGCAAGAGACCACAGGGATACCATGGAGCCCATTTCATGACCCTGTTGTGCCTTGAACATGCTCTTCCGTGTTCCAGAACCCCAACCTCAGATTGTGCATGCAAGTACATCACTGAGCAGCCCTCCAGCTTGGAAGCAGGCTCCTGGGGAGGTGGGGAACAGGACAGCCAATGCTCTTATGTCCCAGAGAGAAAGAACATCTCACAGATGGGGGGGCTGGGCTGCCTTTTTGACTTGATACAGGATTGTTTTCCTCTCTCCGCAGGGCGACGCAGGTGGGCCCCTGGCATGTAAAGAACCCTCAGGGAAGTGGTTTCTAGCAGGAATCACAAGCTGGGGCTATGGCTGTGCCAGGCCATACTTCCCTGGTGTCTACACCAAAGTCACAGCTGTCCAGGGCTGGATTGTGCAGAACCTTAAGCTCTGAAGCTGCATTTCACCACTCAGGGAAGGCAACAAAGGAGAGGAGTAATCCCCAGAGGATGCACTAACCCCTCAGCTATTGTACATTTTTTTTGATGCTGCAAAGGGGTGAAGATGGCCTGCAGGTATTAAGCAAATGCCAGTGTTGTGTGACCCACTGCAGTTGTGACACCAGGCCATTTGATAACTGCTTTGCATAGAAAGGTACAATTCTAGACATTTTCTATAAATAAATGAGGCCTGTTCCATCTTAAGACCTGGCCAAACATCCTACGCGTTAAAACATGGCCTTTCTAGTTGGAGGGGTGCTCGAAACATCTGCCGGAGATTCATGTAGTTTGCCTGACCTCTGTCTATGAGCTGTCATCCCAAAGCCAAGCCAAGAGACAAGTCAACTTTGCCCCAGCCCAGAGTTATTACCTTGCAGAAGCCTCAGATCTCACTGCCTTGATGGAGCTGTTATGTTGTGCGATGGCTTTTGGAAAGGGTATGCCACTGTTTCCACTCAGTGCTTGGCACTAGTAAGCTCAGTGACGATCCCCTTACTCACCATTTGATCACAAGAGAAGGCAGGACTAAAACACTTGGACTTAACACTGCACAGGCCCTCATCTGTATTACAGAATCAGGACAGGCTTCTCACACCCCTCCATGCCCCCCGCTCCCTTTGCATAAGGGCACAGGTGATTAAATTGACAAAGATTAAGGCATAGCCACACAGACCACTGTTCTGGTTAAGCTAGGTGGGAACAATTCAAAGTGCTGGGATAGTGGCCCAAGGATACAACTCTCTCAGTGGGAATTCAGGTCCCACTAGCCAGCATAAGGCACACAGACACCTTTGTTCACAAGAAAAATCTGCTGCAGAGCTCATGCGTCAAGTCTTAGGTAGACTTGGACATCTCCTCATAGATTCGACCACCAAAACTGAACAGCAGCTAGTACCCAAACCCCTTCCTAGTCTTTGGCACTTAAGCTCTGCATTTGGGTATAGCAAGAGGTTTCTTCTTTCCCAACCCAGCTGGCAGTGAGATCCACCACTTTCGCAGCTAGAGCACTAGCAAGGTGGGAGACCTGGCTTCCAGGCATGGCTCAGCTCAAGATGGGTTCAGATCCATGGCTGGAACACTTGTGGGATGCTCCCATCAATGAAACAGGACTGCTGCACAGCAAGTACCACAAAATTCATACAGCCATAAAGAAAAGTAAAAAGGCCCCTAAGCAAACATGGCTGGAAAGCACTTTATTTTCAAGTAGTCATTCTGCCCAATCTGGATGGGAAACTCCAGTTCAGTTTCAGTTAGTCCAAGTATCCAGTTACTTCCTAATAGTTTACCTTACGTGAGAACAGTTTTAGTCCCTCATAGAAGCCACGACATTGGGAGACTAAATGAAATCGGGTTCTCCCACATCCCTTTGAATGTCCTAGCAGCTAAGGAGATGTCATCCTTCTGGTCTGTCTCCCTGCCCCAGGAAACAGTGAAATATTTTATAAAATACAGAAGAGCTTCAAAAGAACGGATTTCAAAAATCTCACTACAGGGGCATGGGCACTTCTAATCTCCAACACTCTCCTCTTCCAGCTGCTGTGCACATTGCAGACTGCACAGCATAAACCGACCTTTCCAGGACAGGTGTGTAAGCCAAGAACAACACAGAGCTCAGCCCCAAAGCAGACCCAAGTCTTCTGTTGCAGAAGTACTCCTCTCTCAAAAAAATTATGCCCAGAAGGTAGGCTCCAAGATGGAACATCTGTGCCAGAGCCAAACCAGAAGTTACAGAATATCACAGCCACACAACACATTTTATTCTATAAAGAAATCAACCTAAGTACTTCCCAACCCTTTTCATCCCCAGCTGTGCTTGTACATCTATTTGCAAGGCTGCGCTGCAAACCTAGTAAGAGCACTCCTGCTCCCCAACACACTGCTTGAGCTGAGTCAAAGCCTACGAGCCCCAACGTGAGCCCCACATACAGCTATACAAATACAAGGGAAGAAAGAGCCAAGTGTGGCATGTGGAGCACCTTGTGGCACCTTTTCTACTGATGACTGGGTAACTACCTGATGGCTGGGTCCATGCTTGCTTCCTGGGCAAGGGGACTGTGTTGTTGGCTTGGCCCCCCTTTTCCACAGAAGGCTCTTTGCCTCTCGCAGCCCTTTCAGCAGGGATTTATCAGCTGCTATATGCTTTGGCCAGTCTGGACCGTTGGGAAGGGCATGAGGCAAACCAAGCAGCTCACAGTGGCTCTCAAGGCTGGAAGATTCACTCGCTCCTGGGGCTGGTGCTAATAAAAGCCAATGGATGCAAAAGGTTCAGCGAGGGTTTATTGCTCTGCCATGGCAGGGGCTGGAAAGGCAGCAGGATTTCATCCCCAACCACCTGGACTGGCCGCTTCCCCACATGGTCCCTCCCTGGTCCAGGAGCCGAGGCGCTTCACATGTTGGCTCTCTCCCGCTGCAGCCGAGAGTTGTAGGCTCGGGAAACCGTGTTCCAGGCGTCCATGTACCGGTCCATGCACATGGCGATGCACTTCTGCGGGACGGAGAGCCCTCAGCAGTCGCCCCAGGGGGTGGCCCGCGGGTTCCCGCTTCTTCCCGACCGCGCTCACCTGCTCCGAGTTGTCCAGCGCGCCGCCGGGCTTCCCGATGCACTTCCGAAAGCACTTGTCCGTCATGCGCTGCGGAGAGAGGCCGTGAGAGGGGCCGCGGGCCCCGGCCGGGATCAGCCGCCGGGCCGGGCTGGGAACACCGCCCGCTGTCGCGTCCCCCTCCCCGCACTGCTGAGGGGCAACGGCACGGCCAGGCTCCCCCGGGCCGCAGGGCAGCCCCCGCTGCCCGGCACAGAGCGCGACCGCGACCGGGACAGAGCGGGACCAGGACAGCCCCCGCCCACCCCCCGCGGCCCCTCCTGACCTGCAAGAGCTCCTGTGCGTTGGCCACGGCGATCTGCACCTTCACCTGCTCCATGATGAGCCCTGGGTCCAGTTTCCCCCCACTGCCACCCCCGGAGCCGAAGTCGGAGCCGAAGTCGGAGCCGAAGCCGCTCTCCATGCCGCAAAGTCACCGCGGGCGGCAGCTCCCACGCTGCCGGCGAAATGGCGGCTCGCCGGGACTACGGCTCCCAGCATGCACCGCGCCCAGCGGGCGGGGCGGCCGCCGGGTGACACCGCCGCTCCCAGAGCGCACCGCGCTGCACTCCTCTCACCCGGGGGCGGGTCGGAGCGGTTCCCTTAGCGGCTGCGGGCGGTGCCGGGGTTTGCGCCGCTGATGTTGCCTCGGCGGAGCCGGAGCCGGAGCCGGAGCCGGGGTGGTGAGGGCGAGCTGCGGCCTGCGAAGGCCCCGGGGGCGGGCCCGCTCCCCGCCATGCCTAGCGCAGGGCGGGAGGGAGATGCGTCCCACCGCGCGTCGTGGCCCCGCCGGGCACCGGGGTGAGGGCAGAGGCCCATGTCCCGTGTCGGGATGAGTTTTGGTGTCACCACCGACTGTGCTGGAGGTGGCCATGAGAAAGCTTTTAAGTCCCGGGGCTGGAGACGTGCCTGCATCGCTTGCAGTGGTGGGGCCGGGGGAGCTTGGGGGGGGGGGCTGCTTTCCCGGACTGCCAGCTAACTCCCCAGCTTGGTGCTCCCCAGCGGTGCGAACGTGGGTGGCTGGGCATTGGGCTGGACCGTCCGCCAGGCCTGTGACATTTTGCAGGTTGAATACAGCACAGCATTTAAGTATCAGGTTTTAAGTGTAGCCCCACACACTGAGGCAACGGGAAGGGACTTAAACCGGCTTTACCACAGAGAAAAATGATGCACAACTACATCCTGACGTGAAATACGAGTGTTATGATCTGGGCTCCCTACAGAGAGCAACTCCCTGGTGAATTTTCTCTGGAATTAATTCTTCTGTCCTTTGGGGATATAATGATGGTTCCCTCTGCCTTAGATGACTCAGGTAAGAGGCTCATACCCTTAAAGCCTGCATTAATTCCACGATGGTATATCCTCCATTAAGTAAGAATGTAAGAAAGAATGCTGTTGGAGTTGGTAGAAGCAAATGGGAGACGACAGTGCTACAGAGCTTTTTTCAGGGGTAGGTGCAGTGTGCAGAAGAGATTGCTGCTTACCTCTGTGTGAGACGAGGAACTGAGCATTACAGCAGAGCTAAACCCAGAACTACTCTCATCTTCACTAGCTAGAGCCCACATTTAGAAGATAGAATATTGTGAACTATATCATCCTGTCTGTGGGTCTGTCCACTTGAAAAAGAAACCATTCCTACACCTTGCAGAATTATCATCAGCTAGCGCTAAAGATGTGGTAGTTCCCTATGGTACAATTTTATAATGAGTACAGTCTAGTGAAAAGAAGTGGACTGGAAACTGAGCTAGGCTAATGATGAACATAGCAGCTCACAGCAACGCTTCTGCCCGTTTCCTAATTCCTAAGAATCAATCACTGCTGGGCCTCGGTATCTGCTCTTGTTCTCTCAAATCACGATTAAGTGGTCTAAATGGAAACAACCCCTTCAGTGCAGGGGCTGTAGAGGTCAGCAGGGTGATGAGAAAGGAAGGGGATGTTTATCTGCTCTAAGCTACTCAAGTTCTTCCCTCTGCCTTTGTTGGGAGTGGTGCTGTTGATCAGAGAGGACTGCACCTGCGTACAGTTTAAAGGAAAGCATTCATTTGCTTCTGGAGAAACCATGCAATTCAGCTGATCTCTTTTAGGAGTGCGGATAGCTCATTGTCCCCTATCTCTCTATGCACAGGGAAGTCCCCTGGGATGAATCATCTCAAACAGCCCGTGTGGCCTCTGTGTTGGTTAAATGAAAGGAGGAAACAAATAAAATGCAAAACATTTATTCGAGTGAGTTGTACAAAAAGTTTCCAGTCATAAAATGTATATTACAAATCATTGAAAAAGACAAGACATTTGGCATGCATATTCTAAAAAGAAAAAAACCCACTTTGAAATGATAAAGTCTAGATCATTATGTAGTTTTCATAAGTTCCATGTGAACATTTTCATCATTTTGTCTTTGTATTTCAATTTGCAACCTTTTTCACAATTCCTTATTTTAAAAACTTGAACTTTCCAAAAACTCATTTGCAGCAGCTGACCGGAGGTCGTCAGTTAAACTGACCAGTGACCTAGAAGCTAGCTAAAGATTGTGTTAAAAAAAATTGAAAAAAAGGAGAAAAAAATCATAATTCAAGTCACAAGGCATCACTGTTAAGAAAATAGAGTTCAACTGAGAAGGTACTATTGTGCCCAAATGGAAAGCATTTTGGCTTAAACTTGTTTAAAATAGCTTATTGCTTGTAATTTTAGTGTAAAGATGATCTGGGTAGCTGGAATACACAATAACATCTACCTTATCAACCCGGAATCTTCACTTCATGAAAAGCTAACTAGAAAATATGGAAGTTCAATAAAACACATTTTATTTTCTTGAACTCCAAGTCAATTCACTGCTTGTGCTATTCTGAATGGAGTCTTTCAATATTAAGCATCCTTTTCACTCTCTAGACCTTAGCATTTCAAGAAAGGCATTATGTTTACAAATAATAATTGCATGTAAATATGGTCTTGTATATAAAAAAACCCCACTTTTAAATTATTTTAAACTGGTTTAAAGCTAAGCATATTGAAGGGCAAATAAAAATTCTGTTTCCCAGGCTATTTTAAGTGAGAAAAGAAACTCTCCAATATAATTTGTCTTGACATTCAGCTAAAACAATGCTTTGAAAAATGCAATCATTATCTCACCTTCCACTCACTGGTTTACAACAAGGCTTTGTTTCCTGCTCACACAGGGTTTGGACCCAACAGTGGCAATAAAATCCAGTATCAAATATGGATATGACTTTGTTTAGAGATAAGACTTTCAAAAGAAGATTCAGAAAGAAGAGATAGAATGGCTTAGCAGTGAGGAAGTGAGAGAAGTGGCTACAAGAGATACAAAACATACAGCATGCATGTTTTCATACAGCATCAAAATCTTTCTGATGCACACAAAAGAAACAGATTCTCAAATATTCAGGGGTGTAGAGAGGTTTTCTACAAGCCTCTTCTAATTAACTCCTGTTCTGGTTTCAGTTACAGGGCCTTTATACAGGATGAGCATTAAAAAGAAGAAAAAAGAGTGTATAAAACCAGTAAGATCCCTGAACTGAACATGAGGTGTCCCGTTGCTCAAGGATAAACATGCACATTAAGTGATGTCCTTTCACAGTACAGTCTGCTTCATGCTGCAATACAATTTTTGTGACTAATGCAAGCTGCAGACAAGCTTGTCTGGCTTTTACGTTACATGTCATGGGAAGCAGATGTTTGTTTTCTTCCTGAGACTTTTGGTTTCTGCTACTAACACTAACTATGCCAGCCAACTCCCATCTAATGGCAAAATGGTGCTGAACACAAGTGATCAATGCATCAGTGTAAACTATTGTTTTTGTCAGAGTAAATCCAGAGTCCTGAACTAGCCTAAGTAGACACGCTGGGAAATAAAGCTGTGCAGCAACAAAGGAATCATAGCCACTCTATTACTTGCAATAAGTGACTGCAACACAACAGCTAAAGTAACAAATATAGAAGCAAGGGAGAAAGAAGTGGCATGAAATGTCAGAGGCTCTCTGTAACCATGTCTCACCTTGCAGGACACCATGTTACTGATGGTTCTGCAGATGGATGGACTTGTTCTGACACAAGCACTTTCACATGGTACAAATTTAGGTATACGAGTAGGTAGTATGCGTTTATCATATTCTATATGATATTCAGTTATGATCTACACAATGAAAAGATTGGCTTAACTGTTCTGCTGCAGTTATGCTATTACTCCTTCCTCCTCTTAACCAGTGTGAATCATTTAGGAATCATTTTTACTGTTTCATCCAGAATAAAGCTTGCTTACTTATGTTTCTGGAATAAGAACATCCATATGGGTAGTTACACTCAAGTAACTACTCTGATAAAAGCTATACCGGTTAATTTCCCTAATCAGTGAAGCCTTAAAATAACTTTTCTTCTGACAAGTCAAATCTATTTCTCCTTCAAGCTCTACACCTGCTATCAGACATTGGAGTAGAAATGCTGACTATCCTCCAACTTCAAGAGTGGTTCACATACAGGATCAAATAGGAAAAGAGGGCAAGGGAACACTGGATTTTATTTGAATAAAAAGCTTTAATAATCCTGAAAATGAAAAAAAAAAAAAAAAAAAATCTTTGAAAGACAGAAAAAAAAAGAAACAATGCTTTTTGGTTTGGTAAAGCCAAAAAGCCTCCCAGTATGGAGCACCAACTTTAAAGGGATAGTGCCGTAACACTGAAGCTCAGCATTGAAAGCAAGAGGAAAGGATGGCGTCTAGAGAAGACGCCCACACAAAAAAAGAAAGTACGTGCAATACAGTAGTTTTTATGTGTCTTGTAATTTACAGCTAGGAATTATTTCTCGTATTTTTAGTAGCCTTTTAGAAAGCACTCTGGTGACAGAATCACCCACATTTAGACTGTTGGCATTCAGCTTTTCCCACAGTGTCAATCACTGTTTTATATGAACACCTATATATACCTAAACACGGTACAGAAGAATAAAATAAAATGTTTCCAAAGTTAAAGGACACAGTTCCAAATCTAAGGACAAATTCTGCAGACTGTTACTGAAGGGCACAGTGCTCATCACAAAAGATCTGCAAGCACCAGTCCTTAAGGCTACAAGAAGACACATTCCCCATACAGTAGCTGTTAAGAAAACTATGGCTCAGGTAGCAAGAGGTTTTTCCTCATTCAAGCTGCCTTTCCTAGCCCATTCTTTACAGAAGAAAAAAATATCACAGAAAAAATGCAAATGAACTACACACTCATTGCTTTAGTATTTAAGATCACAGAACAATCTTAAATTTACAGGACAATCTTAAAGAAGAATAAGCAATCTGAAAACTGGCCAATGTAAAAAAAATAAATACAGATCTTTAGAAAAAAAAGCAAAAGGCCCCCAAACACTATGTAAGTATATTATAGAAGCTGTGGGTCAGAAAGGGAAATGCTGTCCAGTGGTTGGAAGGTGCATTGCAAAAATACTTTTACATTGATTGCATTCATTTGCATAACAACAAATTTAGAAAAGATAATTGATAACAGTATGTCTGAGAAACATAATTTCACTAGATACATTTTACAGAGAGATAGACATGATTTACTACATATTTAACCTTCTACTCAAGCAGAGTGGGAAAATTACATTAGAAAAATGGCCAAGTACCTCAATAAAGTTATCCCATTAGCCCAAACAGCCAAATCTTCATTCTGCTTTTTTGTAATGGATCTTCTGATCATGGATTAAAACATAATTCTAAATTTCTATTAGTTTAACTTCAGTAATTCAGTCATCCCACTCAGAGAAAAGTAACATCTTTGATTTATTTTTAAATGGCAAAATAAATCCATAAGCTTAAAAAAACCCTTTTGTTCCCACCCTGCCTGCATTACAAAGCCATCAGTCAAAGCCACTAAACTGACTTTCTAGGTTATATCTGTCAGTCACAATACTGTTCAGAGAACATAATATCCAAAAGCCACCGAAAACATCCAAACCTTGTAGCTTGTTTGACGAGTCTAAAACTATTTGAATGACAAGATCAGAGTTCAAGAGTGCAGGTAAAAACAGGATTCTATGCTGGCATCAAATGGTATCCAAATTTTGTATCCAAACTAATAACTAGTGGAAAAACATTTGCTTGTACAGTAGCCAATACATTCTTTGGAGCAGTCAAGTATTTTTCCTAGTGCTTAAAGATGCACTACTATATCAATACTAACCCTTATGGGAGTCAGTTATCTCCACAGAAATGCAGCAGAAGAAACCTTAAGCTAAAGGGACACTGTCAGATACAAAATGCATAATACTGAAATAAAAATCACCCGCTACTCATACAAAGCGTTTTTTATAAAAAGCATTATTCTCCCTTCACTCACTGTTAGACTTGACTTTTGAGCATTTGAACACTGCAAAGCAATGCTTATGTCCTAAACAACAGCAGTTCCTTTTAACTTTTTAAAAAAAGTCATGAACTATTTCTGTACTATTTTGCAAATACTGCTCCTTAAGATATCTGACAATGCCCCTTTGAATATAAGGGAAGTATGAACAAGCTGCATCTAGCTCTGATTAAAAAAGTCAACATTTACACAGGATAACCTTTAAAATCCCCAATATTTATCATTGCCAAAAGTAAAAATATTTTTAACGACTAAAATCTTCACCGTTCTGTTTAATGCTGAATATGTCAAAAGCATTAAATCATGATGCTTAACATCATAAATACTGTACATCACAACTTGTGTCCATGATTTAACAAGGTCTCATTTGTGACAATGTCAAAATCTCCTGAAAATAAAACAGTTAAAACTGGTTTTGACACTTCCATACCTTAAGATAGTGTATATATTCGATAAGCAGAACTCATCATTCTCCATCTTCTGAAATAATATGGAGCTAAGGTGTTGACAGACTCAGATGTTTTTACCACTAGGCTGTCAAACCCTGGAGTAGGACAAGATGCCGTGGTCCTGAGCCAAGAACGTCTAAATGCAGCTTCCCTTTGTTACTTCCATTGGTGGAGTAGCATTTTTAATGAACTTGGAGTCTAATTCTCCTAAGTTGGGCACTGCTGAGGTTACCAGGCAAGATACTACCATTTCTTAAAGTATGGAGGAAACACTACTGTGAATCTCTCCTGGGGCCCTGCAGATGAACACACTTTCTTAAACTTTAGTTTTTTTGAGTTATCCTGGTTATATATGCAATTATAGATTTACCATACACTCAAGGAGTCTTATCCCATTTTAGCTAAAAATTTCTTTTCTGCTGCAGGTTTGTACATAAGACTTTAAACTCTGTATGGGGAAAAATGCTGTATTCCAATATAGTGTTTCAACAAAGAGGGAAAAATAAAGAAATCTATTAAAAATTCTGGCAGTTTTGTTCAGTAAAGGGTTTTTTTGAATTTTTTTATAAAAATGTACCAAGGCGTAAACTTCAAAGAAATCAGATGATGCGTATAAAAATAGTTTTCAGTGGCTCTGGAGGGAAAAAAATAGCAAAAATAAAAGGAAATAAATGGAAAAAAAAAGGCAAATAATAGTTTCTTTTTTTCTTTCTTCACATCACTGAACATCCTCTAGAGGTTGTTCTGGGATCCCCCTGAAATAAGACAGATATAGTTGAACTCAGTTCTTACTAGCTTTTCATATTGTAAGCCTCGACTCTGGTTATCATCTCAGTTGTTAAAAGCATTTTTTTTTCTTTGTAGTTTAGTTATATTCAGAGAACATCACAACTGTAGAGAAAGCATAGCACATGTCACAGTCTACTGCCAGGATTAAGACACTGCTACTCTGGTTGTGGTTTTCTACGATGGATTGATTGGTTAATCTCCATACTTTCAACACTGATACACATGACAAATGAAATTGTGATGTCATTAGCTTTAGAACAGAAAGTTCCTTCCTTTATTTCAAATGATGCTTCCATTTGAGAGAGATCTATGCTGCATAGCTGCTTCTTTGGGTAAATAAAAAAAAGTTTCTGTTTCAGTTGCTTTATGCTACAAACACCCTGCTCAATCTCCTGGAGACCAAAAAAGCTTTCAGAACTCAACTTCAAACCTGCACAGAATGAGTTCTTTGTGAGAAGACCTACTAATGGCCACTGATCAGGAGAACAAATTGCTTAAGTTTGAAATAAATTTAAAATATTTTGTGGTATCACCTGTATGAAGTATCTTTCTCCTTTCCACTCTGCCGACTGCTGGTCAGTTATTTCACAGTACTTAGTTAAGGGTTATGACAACATACAGGTGGTATCATTAAGAAAAACTAAGTTTATTTCAGATGTAGCAGGTATATACTATCAGAAAATAAACCAATAAGCTGAAGCTTGCATCAACAGAAGCACTCCCCCTTTCCTGGTTTTTAATGGTTATGTTTCCCAATGGTTATATTCTGCTTACAGCAAGAATACCACAGACTCTTTTTTTATAGAGAAGCAAATACTGGAATGGGAGGAACACTGTCTTACTAATCCTAAAAATAGTCTATGTCATTGCAATGCTGAAAATCTGTGATCTGTTGCATACTTCCATAGATACGCTGGCATCCTGACCTGACATTAGCCACTGCTTGATCTGTACCATTATTGATTCAAGCAGCAATTCCTGGAAGAATTGCTTATATAATACTCTCCTCTGTATTGTAGTAGTAATTGTAGTTTGTAGTAATGCTGCAGGGTTGCAAGCCATTTTGAGATCATCCTCTGCAAGCATCTATTGGAAAAATGGACCAGGAAGCTGAGAGCCAGCAAAAGTTGAAGGGACCTCCCTAAATCTTATGTCTGATTAATCTAACCAGTGAGGCACAAGTTAAACATCTGGTCTGCATCTTATTACCTCTTGGTTGAAAAGGTCTTCCTCTCCAAATTCTGCTTCATCCTCTTCCTCTTCATTCTCTCGCACGACTACTGATTTAGTAACGCTTCTCACTGCAACTTCCTACACAAAATGACAGATAAAGAGATGGCCAGTAGTTTATATCTATGTCTTAAGTTTTTGCTATACCATCAATATAATACCCCTATTAAATTTTGGAGGGTTTAAAGCAACTTACCCTAGATTTAGCGTTAGCTATGCAAGCAAATACTTGTAGTATCCTGCAAACCACAACAACATTCCTATTTCTATCCACTAAAGGCATGGTAATGTAATTTAGCTTCAGGAATTTTCTTTCATTACCTAGGGATTTGAGAGGAAGCAGCCGTGTTTCAGGTGGTTGTTAGTCCATTTTATACAAGCTCATAGCAGACCCAGCTAGGAGCTGTCTGAGCCATATCATAATGCGAGAAACTAAAGTTTCTCAGTATGATTACACAGCATTAAGAATATTCCTAATTTCTACTAAATATTCTCTATCAATTGCATTTATCAGTTATCAGGACAGTCTTCCAAACTAGGCACTAAAAAGAATTCTAAAATCGCAGGAAGCTTCCTTTATTACTAAATTATTTTTAACACTTCTTAGTAGTAAGAAATTCTTCTGTACACTTGCACCCTTGAAATCATAGGTGCAAATTTCTACTTGTGGAAAAAGTTGCCCTAAACATACACTTCTAAGTAGGGATACTCAAGGTAACCACACTGGGAACAGACATGGATTTGAAATTTTTTCAGATACTAGTTTAACCGCTTCTATTTGAATACTAAGCCAGTTAGCTTTCTATTTGTACAAATGACCCTCCCTCCTACCTTGTCCTGTGCTGCTGTGCTTCCACAGAATTGCCAGCAAGAAAGGCAGCATGAAAACTGATACAACTGTGGTCTGTTTCACTTTCCTATTTCTATCAGATCGCTGGAAAATGGCACATTTATGAATAACAGCCAAAGCACGATCCTCCCTTGCAGGAGTCTTCTGCAGGGATGATTTTAAAAAATCAGTTGTGGGCAGATGTAGGACAATGCAGAATACACAGGAACCTGTGCCAAATGAAAACTTCTGATATACTTCCAACATTGAAAGGACAGCTATCTTCCTACATTAATATTTACATTTCACCCCAGAATATTGTAGGTACTATATAATGTAACTTTGAATTGCCAGCAATACTTATTTTCTTTGTCTCTTCTGAAAATACATACTCAAATTGCAAACAAATTCTCTACTAGCAGAGTGCTTTTCTAAAATAGGAAAAAAAGTCTATGGATGTAATCAGGATGATCATAACAGTTTTCCAAAATTTCCCAAAAATCTCAGAGATCCATACAGATATTTAATTATTTCCATGTTATAAACTGTCTTATTTTAGAACACAAGAGGGGAGATCTTAAAATCAGTGTTTTATCATTGTCATCCTCCCCCACCCCCCAAATTAAAGAGTTTGAGAGATAACCCATCCCACAGCTTTTTTCTACAGACACAGCCTACCTCTCCTTCAGAGTTGACAAGGTATGTGCGGATATTTCCTCCAGTGCCCCAGCTGCCTTGATTCTTCCACACGAGAACAGAAGGGGGGCTATGAGATACGCCTGCATCTGCACCCCAAATCTAGTGAGAAAGACATTCTGTAATTAGCTATTTATGCAAATTTTATTTTTAAATATGCAGAATCCCCTAATTCTCCTACTTCTCTCTGCATACCAGCTTTGTTTCTGAATTCCAATGGCAGTTTTACCCTGCTTGTACCTACACCATTACTTGTTGTAAGGTACTATTCTCAGTCTACAACAAAAAGCAACACTAGCCATAAAAAAAAAAAGAGAAAAAAAATTATCTAATATTGCAGTCATCAATTCTTTTCTGAATATACAAATTTCTCCTACCACTGCCTCAATGACTATACTGTATGGAGCCAAGACATAAAATCAATTTAATCTTTTATATGTATCTGAGCAATTGATACTTAAGTAGAAATAGCTGGAACTGATTAAAAGAAAGCCATTTTTTTCTTCTGAAAGAAGATCTGTTGCAGACGGAAAATAAAATACAAAATTATAGAAAAGCAGCTGTTCTACTACAGTTAAGGCTGAGAATGTCTAGTCTTAAACTCAACTAAAGTCTACTAGACTGAATGAATGCTCTGAAATGTTCCTATTTCATTAAGAGGTTGAGCAGGAGTAGTGTTCCAAACCTGGACAAAGGTGTTTTTGAAAACAGACAGACCTTGACACCCCCACCCCACCCCACCCCCCATCCCCCTTTTCTTCAACTTTCTCTGTGCCGGAAATGGTCTTAAATACTGAAATGCTAATATAGAAACTCAATTTCTGTTCTGCATTTTTATAACTGAAATCCTCCTCCTCTAAAGTGAGATGCATGAAACCAAAAGTCATACACCAAATCACGCTGTACCAAACGTCAGATTTACAACTGCCACAGCATCAACAAAAGAGTATGTTGTTGACATACTGTATGTATAACTTACTGTTACAGTCTGCCCAGCTCTGAGGACATACTTAGGAGTAAATTTGTAAGCAATTTCTTCTCCATCTCCAATTTGTCTTTTCAGTCTCCAGTTACCCAAAGACTGATCCTAATGGAGAGAGTCATAAGGTTATTTAGGGTGAGCAAAACAGAGCAAACAGGCATCAGAGCTTTCTCTAGGTCTCTCTGTTATTAAAATAATGTGAATACAAATTTATGTACATGGTTGTTAGACATCTGCATTCTAACCTGAAAGTATTTTTCTATGCCCACTAATAGACTAAAGTGTAAATCCCGTAAGGTCATTCAGCAAAATTTAAAAAGATACACATTTCACACATAAAAGTTCTGCTAGAGCCAGCAAGGCTATTTACATGAGCAAGGTACCAGCACACGTTTAGACGTTTGGGACACAATCAATGTTCTCTTCCTGCAGCAAACATTACAATCCTGCTAGCACACTGTAACGTTCAACTTTCAAATGCCCCTGTTAATTACTGCAGGATGCTGCACTTTGAGATGTTGCTCCTGCCCTCCAAGTGACTCCACCTACTTGTGCTACAAAAGGCTGTGTAACATTTCAATTTAGCTCCTCCTCTTTGTTTTTTAGGAGTTCTGCTGACACTCACCTTTTCCGAGTTGTTCTTCAGTTGAACATATTTGCCCTCCAGGTCTATCTCTTCTATGCTGATACTTCCTGTAGCTGAAGCTTGCTGGGACATTTGGAAGCTACTGCTACTACTGCTGCCACTAATACTTCCAGTGCCAATTCCACTTGTTCCGCTGCCTGAAAGCTCCTCTGCTTCAATACGTTTTCTCTTGCCTCGGGAAGAGCGAACAAGTGAAGTACTGCTACTGCTGCTGCTGGAGGTAGCCCGAGAGACTGTAACACGGGAGGAGGGACTTGGAGAGAGCTTCAACCTTAACACAATGAAGTAAGCATTTCAATTAACTCATCTAGGGAACTACACACAATGCAATAGTGCTACAATATACTCAGTAAGCAGACTGTAACATGCCTCAAGGCTGAAAGCAGCCTCACTGTGTGTGTCAGGAGGACTGCATGTAAGAGGAGGGGGGGGCTATCCATCCCTGAGAAATTTTCTGGTAGTATGATTATGTGACATGGAAAGCAGTGCTAATGACAGCAACATAGATCAGTTAACCCTCCCCTCCAGTATAGCTACTACTAAACACACTATTCTTGGGTCACATCATTTAGAAACAGGAAAACACAGAAGTGTAAGCACTTAAATAAAAAGAGGAGATGAATGTCAAGCACAGAATAATATATTCTGTACTCTGAGACCATTATAAAAAACAAAATAAAATAAAGATGGTGTTCAGATGAAACACTTGCAAGTGTTCCATACAACACATTATGGTGTGAAGCCAACATGACTTCAGTGAAACAAAATCTGGGCATTCCTGCTCAAATGGTAAAAAATAAGCATAAGAAATGAAAATAACACCCGCTAGTCCTAAGAAAAGAATGTGGAATATGTACGTACCTTTCCTCTTCTCCTTCCAGGAGTTTTCGGTAAGCACTGATCTCCATGTCCAGTGCTAATTTAACATCAAGCAGTTCCTGGTACTCTGTAAGCTGCTGCTGCATCTGATCCCTCATTTCTGTCATTTCCCTCTCCTTTGCATCTAGCATCTTCCTAAACTTTTCTCGCTCACCAGCCATGATTTCCTCCAATTCACGAATGCGATCTTCTGCTGCACTAGCCTAGGTAGACAGCACAATGGAAAACCCAGTTGGCATCTATGTGGGTACAGTAAAAAAGTTGAAAAATTCATCTCTCTCCCAAATGAACATAACAAAGATTTTTCTCCATAAAATTCAGAAAATATGAAGGGACAGAAATGTTAACATATCCAAACAATACAGTGCTCTATTAGGGATGAAAGCAAATTTAGTCCCTTTACCTGTTTCTGAAGGCCAGAAACCTGGTAGCTGAGAGCTTCTATTCTCATGCGAGCCTCCTTCAACTCCTCTCGAGCTGCACCAGCAGCTTTGTCATTTTGGTCAGAGGACAGTTTGGCATTCTCCAGCTGGAAGGCAAGTTTTATACAAGTCACTTCATTGAGTTAGATATCCTGCAAATATCCTTTTGGTAAAAAATAGAAGCTATTTAATCTTAAATAATTTTAAATGGAAATCTGTTAAGTTTATGACAAGAATTGCATAACATTAAGGAAATGTCCTAAGGATATTTCAGTCTATTTCAGTCCTATTCCTATAGGATTTGCTTATGCTATTAAAAAAAAAGGTCAATTAGCCCTTCCATTATACAAGCAGCCTTATACTTTCCAAAAACTGAGGTTCATGTGATCACACTATCTGCCTGTTTGTCATAAGAACAATCACACTGGGTCAGAGCAAAGGCTGCCTAGTTCACGTCCTGGTCTAACAGTTCCCTAGATGCGCAGGGACTAAGCTCAATAAAATATTCCACGGGTATTATGTCTCAGCTGGCCATTTGCAACTCAGGGACTTCCTCAGCCAGAGACAATGTTTTGACGCTTACTGTCTCTCAGTGGATTTTTCACGCAGGAATTTGTCTCTACTTTTTCAATTTATGGGGCAAGCAGTTTAGCTATATATTAATGAAGAACAACATTCTTTTGTTTCTTCCAAATCTGCCACTGGACATTCACTGTCCCTACTTCTACTGAAAAATAATAACCACTCCTCATTCACCTTCTCTGTGCTATTTATCCTTTTACAGACATCCATTTTATCTTCCCCTTCTCTCAACTTATCTCTTTTCCCAGGTGAAGTTTTATTTTAAATTTTCCTCATGCAGGACCTGTTTCATACTCTTAATTGTCTTTGTTAGTCTTCTCTGTATTACTCTGTACTACCTTTTCAAGAAGGACTAAAACTACCCACAGCACTCCAGATGACATCCTGCCCCAGAGGCAAAACAATGCTTTTGGTTCTATTCTCTTTCCCTAATAGTTGCCAATATTCAATTTGTTTTCAGGTTTTTTTAATTTCACCTAGTGAACAAGCTTCATTTCTAGTAGCTAATTTTAACCAAATCTGACAGAGCAACAATGGAGCTCAAAGCTATTACATGATATGTTTCATCAAAGTAGACGGCTAGAAAAAGCATCCTTTTCATGCCTTGCAGCTGGAGTTCCACAATTCTGCTACACACCATGGAATCCACCCAGGAACTAAACTGCCCCAATTCTAAGAACAGTTACAGGCAGAACATGTGCTTTAGCCGCACAGCACAAAGCTTGATAAAATCAGTCTTCATTGTTCACAGGGTTCTGAGGAGGGAAGAAACACACATAGAGCCTTCTTTAGGCAAAGGGTTTTGAAGGCACTTCAAGTCCATATACTCCATTACTTCTTGTAAAGTTTAAAATTATTTGAATGCTGACAACCATTCACTTCCTTACAGTCATGCTGGCATAGTGCCAAATCCTCAGATTTATAATTTCTATTGCTTAGTATCAAAGATCATGGTCAGAGCAAGAAGTGAGCTTTTACCCAAGACCCTCTCATCCTGGAGAAGCTCAGTAGCTAAACTTAACAATCCACTTTGACATCATATTCCTTAACAGCTCGGGCTCTCTCTGAACAGGGACACATCTTTATCCAGAAATCCACAGAATGAAGCTCACAGCTAAGCCCATTTTTTCCTTTCGCATTCCAACTTCATCCATAACAACAATCATCTCTTATGTGGGGAAAAAGCAGCTTAATTTGTTCATCCCCCATTCAAATGTTGTCACTTTTTCATTCTCTAAGTCTCTATTTTGCAGAATTTTTTTTGTTCTACTAGGCATCTTCTACCCTGGATCTTCTTTGGACTGTGACAAGTCAATCCAAGTATCTCGTTGTATAAAAATATCATATGTTCCTAACTTCTGTGAATAATGCCAAGACTGCTAACTGTACTTAATTTTGGTTTTTAGTATCTATTATCTATATTGTTGCTGCCATAAGAAATAGTTAAATGTTTGTAGATCAATGTTTCTCAAACTGTAAATCATCAAACCAAAGAATTGAAAGGGAGTCTCAGTGAAGGGTGGGGGAGAACAATGTTAGCAGCACCATAATTTCTCCACTGCAAGAGAATCAGAAGTGGCTGTAATTATTGGCAAGTATTTTCAACAACCAGAAAACTAGCAGCTGCCTAATTCCTTCAGGTAGGGCAATTAGTATTAAAAAAACCAACCAAACAAATCTGTAACCAGCAATTTTACCAATAACAAAGCTGCTACTCCTCCCATGTCCCCAGTGCCAGATGAACTGGGATTTGCTAACTCAGGATTTGCACAGGTGTGACGGATACACTTGACTCCTAGCCATACTTTGGTTCAAGCTAAGGAGCAACAGGCCTCACATTCTTGGGGTGAACATGCGAGCTGGAAAGCCTCTGGCTCACGTACAAGGGAGTGAAGGTATCTTGAAAAATATTTCAAAAGGTGGTTTCGAAACCCTAAAGTGCAAGATAAGCAAAGCACAGAACAAGATACCAGAGCTAAAATGAAGACATCTATCTTGTCTGTACTATTGACTAGCAGCCAACTACTTCCCCCTGTAAATATTACCATCAGGATGGGCCCAGTGTGAGCTCTCCCTGAATGGCAGCTGGACTGCATGCCAGCTGACTCTCCCCTTGAGCAGGGATGACTCTCAAGGTTAGAGACTTCTTACCCGAGGCTAAGAGATCCTTCCTTACCCAAGGTGGAGAGATCCCTTACCCGTGACAGATCCTTGGTAAGTGACTGACAGCATGCTGAATTAATACTATGAAACATTACTAATCCAATGTAGCTACTCAATATTATTATAAACATTGTATGGATAATTCCATTAGACATAAACCGTTGACCAAGTCTGAGACTAAAATTGGATCCAGCTGCACCTAGGCTCCAAAAGGAGTTTAGAAAGCAAGGGGGTCCACTCTGAATCTCGTGACTGAACGGGAGGGTTTCTCCTTACTCTTTGCATTGCCGGTCTCTGTGTGAATCATTTTAACTCAATTTTCATTTCTATGTTCCTTCCATGCAGTAATTAATAAGGTGAACCTTGCCATCAAACTTATTGAACCTTGTCAAACCACTGTTAAACTTTGTCAAATTCCATCGAACTTACTGAACTCTGTCAAATTATTATTTTACCCCAATAAAACATACTGCTGCTTCTCTCTTTTGAGTGAGGTGCATTCCACTCATCTGCGACAACAGGTAGATAAACCAAAAGAGTGTAAATATTTTTAAGAAGTTTAAGAAGCATTCTCCTGGATTAAATTACTCCTATGTTCACATTTCCCCTCTACTCTGCTCTGGTGAGACCCCACCTGGAGTACTGCATCCAGCTCTGGAGTCCTCAGTACAAGAAAGACATGGACCTATTGGAGCAGGTCCAGAGGAGGGACACAAAAATGATCAGAGGGATGGAACACATCACCTATGAGCACAGGCTGAACGAGTTTGGGTTGTTTAGCCTGGAGAAGAGAAGGCTCTGGGGAGACCTTACAGCAGCCTTTCAATACTTAAAGGGGGCTTCCAAGGTGGTAGATGCCCCATCCCTGGAAACATTCAAGGTCAGGTTGGACGGGGCTCTGAGCAACCTGATCTAGTTGAAGATGTCCCTGCTCATTGCAGGGAGTTGGACTAGATGGCCTTTAAAGGTCCCTTCCAATCCAAACTATTCTATGATTCTATGATTTCCAATTTATATACCATGGTTTTCATCACCAAAGCTGGTCAAAAAAGGTCCAATACCTTGCCTGAAGTTTCCCTGCCACCAATGAAACCACAACTGTATCTAGTAATTTTCCAATCCAGAACTAACTTAGATCATTGAAATGTGATAAGGCTTACACACATTTAAAAGAGTATTTGGGCTAGCAAGAACATTGCAGAGGCCACAGTAAGAGTAAAGTGACAATGCAACCTTAGACATGGAGCCCCTCTCAGTATGTCCATATTAGTTTGCAAGCTCACTGCGTCCAGGCAAAAGCCCGTATTGAAATGCAGCCATTCCCCAGCTTCTTAGAGCCAACGCATTGCACCTACTGCAAGTCTCCTCCACCACCTCCATTTCAGAGGAAAAACTGGATCTACAGACATCAAGAAAAAACGCCTTACAGCAGAAGACATTGTCTAATCAGCTATTGCGTGACATCCACTATTCCCACTGTGTCTTCTGCAGTGACCAACAGTGCCATGTGTTTTCTCACAAACTGGCCTTTCTCGGCTAAAGCTATTCCTAGCTATTGCCTCTGGCTATAACCTCCCTGGAAATGCATCTGCACACAAGCACCAGAGGAGGCATTTGAACACGGGGACAAAGCTGCTTCGTATTATAATTACTTGTCTTCTTAAAGACAGTAGGGCTGATGGAAATGGTTTTATCTCACCAACTGGACTTCCTGTCAGACAGTGCTGTGGACAGCAGTAGTTACCTTAGCCTGATAGGTCTGCTCAAGCTCCATTTTGTACAGTTTGACTTGTTCATCATGTTGATTTCGCAGATCCTCCAGGGCCTGAGTCATTTTGGATTCATACTCCTGTTGGCGACTAGTGTCCACCTCAATCAAACGATGTTCATGTCGTTTTCTTGTTTCCCTTATTTCCTACACACACGCAAAAAAACCAAAAGGGGGACAAATTCCCACATTAGGGTAAGCCGTACAAGCAATTACATTCAGACAACAATTAACTATTTCAGTACTAATTATTTAGTATATAGGAGCTACAGTACTAAAGTAATTTAAGCCTAAGAATTATTGCATGTATTAACAGATGCAAGTTACGGTTCTCATTTGGCAGGATATAATTCTTAAAAGTGATCTGACTTAAAAACAGGTTTAAAAATAACCGTATACAGTTTAAGTAAGGACCTGTTTTATGCTACAAAAGTCAAAATGGAGGGGGGGATGGGGAAGAAAACATGAATTTTTATATAGCAGAGAGATTCCATGTGCTGCACTATGAACCCTTTCCTTCTCAATACACATCCCTACATTACAATAGCAGTCTACAGGGAGTCAGATGAAAATGAACACCTTTTGTGACCATTATATATATTGAAAAAATAATCATGATATGAAAAAATGCATCTTGAAATTTCACTTTTAAGCATATGCACATCTTCTCTCTTTTTCTATATACTGGATGACCTCTACTCATTAGATTATGATTATGTTAGTAATAAAGCAGCAACCCAAGCAATACTGAAGACATAAATACATTTTTTTCTGCTCAGAGCTTGTACTAAGAAATTTTTGTTTTTAGAGAAGTATGAGTTCTCTGTGCCTAGAACACTGGTCCCAAACTAGTGAGGTACTTACTCATGGACTTACTCATGTTGAGCCCTGCAGAGACCTGGGCAGGCCTGAATGCATGGTATGAGAAAGAAACCATTTCTCTCGTCAGGGTAGGACAAACAACAAGGGAGCGGTTTTCAGTACTGGGAGGAGGCCTGAAGGTAGCAGCAGGGCCATGAGAAGGAATAGCAGGCAACCGAAGCAAGGCTCACTTGGCATGCCTAAACTGGAGTCATAGCAGGCTAACACAAATTCAGAGCAACTTTACAAGTTGTTTTGCAGAAATGTTCTACATCTAAAAATAGACTCTTAGAAACATGCCCTTCTACTCACAGCAATGTGCCCTGATGTGATCTGGAAGAAGCTTTCCCTTCTGTGGTGAATTTTTATGCCAAGAAAACTAGCAAGCAGCAGTCTCTCAGTAACTGTAGGCAATGACCCCTTGGAGGCCACAAAAATATCATGGGGGACTACAAAGTATCAGGTGAAGGGCTGAGCTGATCTAGCAGTTCAACACCGCTATAATAAGCAGGCTTCACTTGCCACACTCCCAATCATGGTGTTCTAACTCTAATAGAGCTTTGGACCCTTCACTGAACCAAATGAATTCACTAACCTAAAGAAAAAACAATTCCTTTTTTTTCTTTGTGTGTTGAATTGGTCCATACAAGGATCAAAGAGCTCCAGGGTGGTTAAAGGAACACCCCCACTTCAGCATGGCAAGTGCTAAGATTAGCTTCTGCTGTCTCATTCAGCTTCACCTTTAGTCAGAAGCAACACAATTGTCCTCAGGAAGCAAAGTTATTTTAAGGTTCTACAACCAAGCAAGGGTCTGTCATTGCAGTCGTGTGCAGTAATCCAACTACTCCAGGGCACACAAGTGAGACAATGGTCAGTACAACTCAGGATGATCTACCTGGTTGGTTTCTTTGCCCTGCTCCAGCCCCCGTCCTTAGCTGCACAGCCCTGCCCCATCCCTTAATCCACTCTGGGCACTCATTTCATTCTGTGGTAAGATGTAACTCAGCTACTAAGCTGACAAGAATTAAACTCAACCAAAAAACCCTAAGTATTTTACTAGTTAATCAGGCTGAAATGGTTTGGTGCATGGTGAGCCAAACATCACAAGTAGTATAGGTGAGATGAAGGGCAGAAGCATGTGGCAATTGCTCAGCAGCCACTAATTGAATGAGCTCGCAGAAGAACCAAAGGTCAGAGTTGGTTTTCACAAGATGGAATAAACTGACATAACACTTTGCATCTGGTACAGAGAGAACGTCATGCTTCCCTTTCCCAATCCCCACCTATGCATTCCCACTATTTACTTCATAAAAACTCTGGTCCTCACTAGAACCACTATGAGCCAATTTGACTAAATAAACAGGCAGAAAACTACCCTTGCAAAAAGCAGGGTAATTGCATACTGTTCTTGTCAATGAAAACAGGTTACAGTCAGGTCCAACAACCACCAAAGTTGGTGCAAGGAGCAGGGCCATGCAACCAGGTGCAGGGAAAGGGAACAAGACTTTCCCATTCCCACAGCAGTCAGCTGCTACATTAGCTCACCTGCCCATGGAACAATACCCTTGTCACTTGGCTCTCATGCCAGCTCTGCCACTGATTTACCATGTAACTCCTGCAAAACCATTAACTGTTCTATTACTCAACCCATTTATAGCAAGGATAATACTGATTTTCCCTACCTGGACTAGTTAGTAATTGCTTATAGTCAGTTTGAATAAAAGCTATGTAAACTTCAGACTCTGATGAGATTACTAGGTTGATAATACCTCCTCAAACACATTCTTCCTGAAATCCAGATCCTCTTGCAAGCTCTGGCACCGATTCTCCAGGTCCACACGCATGAGCGTCTCCTTCTCCAACTGCTTCTTAGCCACAGCATGACCATCTTCAGCCTAACAAAGAATTTTAAAGAAAAAGAATCAGAATGGTTTGGGTTGGAAGGGACCTTAAAGATCATCTAGTTACAACCTCCTGCCGTGGGCAGGGACACCTTCCACTAGACCAGGTTGCTCAAAGCCCCATCCAACCTGGCCTTGAACACTTCCAGGGAGGGGGCATCCACCTGTTCCAGTGCCTTACCACTGTAAGAGTGAAGAATTAATTTTGTCTGAATCCCTGTTTTCCATCCATAATCCCTTTATGGTCTTTATTTGACATCTTTGGACCAATTATTCACAACAACAAATCTAGTGTCAAGCCACTGATTTTCCAAAAAAAAAAACCCCACCCAACTGTGTGCTTATGAATATTTAAAACAAGCTTTCATGTTTCTATATTTAAAAAGTAGAATTATTTCAATACAGTACGATAATGGAGATGAGGATTATTAATTCCCCAAGCACGGTATGTTGTATGCTCTTTTTCTTGCTAGCGTAGTCCCACTGGGTACTCCAGCATAAGTTTAAAATTATGCAGCACCTTACAAAGGACAACATTTAGTGATCTGATATGTCATGAATATAGAAACACTTACCAGAAATTTTTAAATAAAAGCTTTTGACCAGCAAAATTTCTAAAACACCATGTTGCTTTGGTTGTTTTACAGAGATTTCTTACAATTTAGTTTTATATCCAAGAGGGACAGGCAAAGGTTCAGCAGTAAGCAAGCTGGATCAATGATATTCAGACTATAAACTAACCGCAAAGAAAAATAACAAATTTTACAATATACAGCCTCTCCTGTGCTAAAGCAAGGAAGCATTCACTGACGTACCTTAGCAAGTTGGGCACGCAAATCGGCCACCTCTGCTTCCAGATTGCGTTTCTCATTCAGGACAGTATTGAGTTCTGCTTCACTTCTATGGAACAGCACTTCAAGATCCTTAATGCGACCCTGAGCCACAGACAAATCTGCATCTTTCTTCTTGTAGCTGAAAAAACAAAAGTTAATTATATTTATATGTAAGTGTACCCACATCTTGAGCACGTCTTGGTTACAACTACAGATACTTTGTTATTATATACATTTTATTAGGATTAGCGTACCACTAGATGGCTCCTAGAGTAACCTGCAAATGCAGCTAATAAAAGTAATCATAAATGCCTCTTAAAACTCACAGCTTGTACCAATGTGTTGGAAATGCATTGCCTAACAAAGAACAACATATGTCATGGGCAGGTAAGGGAAAAACAAGAAGGCAACTCTGACAGCTAATGACAATAAAGCTGCTTTACACACAAGGTGTAAAGAGTATTTTTTCATCTCACTGCTGCACAGCACATTTAATTGCTGACATCTATCACTTTGGACTACAGCCTCTGAGAAGCAGAGTGCATGCATCTCCCAAAGAGGCCCATGAGCATCCCCAGTGTTTTGTACTTGATGTGGCAAAGCCCATGTCCTAGGATGTATTCCCACACAAAGCAGTAAAGCAATCCACTACGGAAATGTGGTCACCTTTCAGGAATAAACCAGTATTTCTTCAGCAGTATTCATTACGAGCAAAGCAACACTTTAAATATGGTTATTTGGGCTGTTATATCCAACTCACAGAAATTATCAAGGTCATCTTCCTCCTGCCACCAAGTATTTGTTTACCTTTTCCTCTAACATACTGACTTTCTGCAGCTTCTCTAGGTGTGTGTCGTTATGTTATTAAAAAAATGTTTTGCTATGTGAAGTAATCCTTTCTTGCTGCAGTTTAAGCTTGCTGTTCTAGTCTCACACCGCTAAGAATGCAGGGAATGGCTTTTTGTCTTTTTCTCTTAAACCATCTTAGAGTTCATTTTTCGCCTTTCCTTTCCTCAAACTTCTCTTCTATAGATCTGTAGTTTTCAGCCTGTGGTCAGCGAGCTGCTTCTAAGGGCCCACAGAAATAACTTTGAAGAGGAGTTCTACTACCTGTAGGCTTTAAAAAGGTCTGTATTTGGTCTGCAACCCCAAACATGGAAAAAAACATGTTTGCAAAGCAAAAAAAAAGCTGAAAACCACTACTCCAGATTATACAAACCTTGCTCTCCAGCCCAAATCCTGGGTCTTGGTTCCCAAACTTCTGATCACTTGTACCGTCCTCTTGAATTTCTAATTTGCCCATAACTTTAACAAAATGCGATGTCCAGAATTATTTTACAAAAGTCCTGCTTTATGGGATATTGGTGTGCCCTACAGACAGTATTTCTTTACATGCTTCAGCATGATGTGCATCTTTTTCTAACTACAGAATAAATCGACAGACTTATTTTGTGATAATGCTTTAGCTACAAGGCTTGTGTTCTCTCTGCATTCACAGAATCATAGAATAGTTTGGGTTGGAAGAGACCTTAAAGATCATCTAGTTCCAACTCCCCTGCCATGGGCAGGGACACCTTCCACTAGACCAGGTTGCTCAAAGCCCCATCCAACCTGCCCTTGAACACTTCCTGGGATGGGGCATCCACAGCTTCTCTGGGCAACCTGTTCCAGTCCCTCACCATCCTCATAGTGAAAAATTTCTTTCTTACATCTAATCTAAGTCTACCCTCTTTCAGTTTGAACCCATTACCCCTTGTCCTATCACTGCATGGCCTTGTAAAAAGTCCCTCCCCAGCTCTCTTGTAGGCCCCCTTTAGCTACTGGAAGGCTGCTATAAGGTCTCTCTGGAGCCTTCTCTTCTCCAGAGAGAAGAACAACCTTCTCTGAACAACCCCAACTCTCTCAGCCTGTCCTCATAGGAGAGGTGCTCCAGCCCTCTGATCATCTTTGTGGCCCTCCTCTGGACTCGCTTCAACAGGTCCGTGTCCTTCTTGTGCTGGGGGCCCCAGAGCTGAACACAGTACTCCAGGTGGGGTCTCACAAGAGCAGAGCAGAGGGGCAGAATCACCTCCCTTGACCTGCTGGTCACGCTTCTTTTGATGCAGCCCAGGAGCCCAAAAAGCACACATTGCCAGCTCATATTCAGTTTTTCATCCACCAACACCCCTGTCCTGGTTTAGGCCAGGACAGAGCTAGTTTTGTCTTCAGCAGCTGCTGTGTTTTGGATTTAGTGTGTGAAGAATGGTGATGTTGTTGGTTGCCGCTAAACGATCAAGGACATTTTACAGTTTCCCAGGTTTTGCTAACGTGCAGGTGCAAAAACTTGGGAGGGGTATAACCAGAGTATTTGATCCAAACTGGCCAAACAGAGTATTCCATACCGTAGACGTCATGCCTGGTATAAGTGAGGGTCAGCCGGTGGGCCAATTCCCTTAGTGCCTTAATCCTTAAGCTTCCCTTCGGGTTGCTTTTTGTTACCCTGGTTTTTGTTTTTCCTTTTTTTTTTTTGTTTGTTTGGCTGTTCGTTCCCTCACCTGCTCTCTCTGGAACGTGCTGTTCTGGGATAGCTGGGGGGGAATAGCCCTGCTCTCTGACTGCTGCTCAGGATGGGCTGTATTGGTTGTCTGGTGGTGAGAAATTGTGCACCATTTGTTTTATATATTCTAGTATCCTTATATATATTACTATCATTATTAATATATCCTTATATTTTTTCTTTGCTGACCTAGTGAACTGCTTTTATCTCAACCTGCGAGTTTTCCTTTCTCTCCGATTCTCCTCCCCACCCCACTGGGGAGGGGGAGGAGTGAACGAGCAGCTGCGTGGTATTTCAGTTATCATCTGGGGTTAAACCACAACAGTCCTTTTTGGTGCCCAACATGGGGCTTGAGAGGGGTCCGGCCAGCTTAGCTGAGAGAGCATCAGATTGAGAGTCCAGGGTTTGAAGCCCCCAGTCAGGCTCAAAGGGCTGAGATAACAAGAGATTTGACCAGACTGTGTTAAAACAATTTGTTATAAGCATCCATTGTATTACTTTAATTGTTGCTGGTCACAATGTTGTTTCAATTTTTTACAGAGCTCTTTTCAGAGTTGTATTGTGTATCACCCTACTGTATGCTGTTTGTCACAGTTTACACATGGTTTGTCACCTCTGGGCATTGGATTAAGGTTATTGCTTCGGTGTGTGGTTTAGCACTGGCTTATGGCGTGATAAAATCACTGGTGTTTAGACCAGTTTGCTACCTGTATTCATATACAATGGGGGAGGGCAATGTGCAGAACGGAGCAGCAGCAACGGTTACAGCTTCATACTTCGGGAGCAATCTGGTGGGGACCATGAGTAATTATTCCTTTATTTTTTCCTTCCCAGGGGATCACCAGGGGGAAACTTCCTCCGTTGCTTTCCCTTTCCCCTCCTGGGGAAAGGAAAATGCCTTCCTTTGATTTCTCGTTGCCCTCCTGGCTAGTTACGGGAGTTTCTGAAAACTTTGAATACTTTTGGGATGTTCAGACCAGCTTGCTATTCCTAGTACTAGGAATAAATTTGTGTCAAATCTTGCTTAAGGTCAGAAATTGGTGCAGACATAGTCGCAGGGCCACCCCAGTTCCCTGCTACAGCCCCTGCGGCCACGCCGTCCCCTGCCACGGGTGCTGCAGCCGCCCCACCCTCCACTATGGGCACTGGGGCTGCTCCGCTCCTCGCCACACAGGTACCGTGCCAGCCCCCGCCCTGGCACTTGCTGCAGCCTCCCACCTGTACAGAGATTTCCTTCCCTACCAGTTCTGTCTATCTGTCTGGATGCATCAGCCACCTCGGGTGCTTTCACCATAGGAGCACTGGTTTTAGCTCTGAGGCGAGTGCCCACCATTGTGGCAGAGACTGAGACTTCCCCGGGCTGTGGGACCACGAGCAGGCTGCAGGGCCCTCCCTGCGCGAACCGCTGCGCAGACTGCCACGCGTCACGCCCTGCTCGCGGCCTCCTGGTTGCTGGCGCTCCTCAGGGCCATTTAAATCTCCCGCGGTTGCTCCTGGCAATGCCCAAGCCACATCAGCATCGCTCGCGAGAGCGGCTGGTGGGTCTCTCTGCTCTTGCTCGGGATTCCCTGGCTCTGGGAACCCCCCTGTCCACCTCAATCTACCGTGCAGCTACAGAACTCGCCATTGCCGCCGCTGCATTCCTCGCCAACTGAGGTCCTGTCACAAATCCTTGTGTACCAACAAGGGTCTTGCTGCAGGCCAGTCAGTTGCTTCCCAAATCCATGGGAGTTGTGCAAGTAGATAGCCTCAGGAATAAACTAAGAGCAGGGTGAACCTCAGGCTCCTTGGGACACAAACTAGGCCTGATGTCACCACACCCAACCACACCCTGTGGCCTCCCTGGAGTGTCCTCAGTGCCTTCAGGAAAGGGCTTTCCATGTTCACAAACCCAGGCTTTAGGAAAAAAAGAGGGGAAGTCAGCTCTTGAAGCAGTAGGTTGGCTATATTTGGATCCTATAGTTCGAAAAGCCCCGCAAGCCTGTGGCTCAGTAACTGAAATTCAGTTCAGTCTAATGTTGAGGAAACATTTCCCAGATATCCTTTCAAGCCAATGTTTACTCTACCTATTCCACCTACCCTTTTTCTTCTCCCTCTCTCGCATGGGAGACCAGAGGAGACATGTCCCAAGACAGAAGTCTATTATCTCCCATCCCAGTAACCCAACTTATTCCAAACAAACAATGAAGTGGCAATGTCTGGGATCCCTCCTGGCCAGACTGTGCTGGCATCCTTAAGCCTCTCCTCTGTCATGAGCTTGAAAGACAGACTGAGATAATCGTACTGAATATAAAATTACACACTAACCTACTCTTCCACTATACACAGTTCTCAAAGCACTGAAGCAAGCTTGACCTATGAGAGGCACCTTCTGACTGTCAGCATGGGCAGGGAGAACTTCAGTCATGAGCTAGGTGTCAAGTGGACACTGTGCAAACAGACTTAAAAGCCGCATTTTCAAGAATCACGTCACAAGCATAACTTTCCCTCTGACCCAAGCTAGGCACCCTGAGAACGTTCCAAGTACATTGCAATCATCTCAAGGGACTGGAAGCAATCTGGTAGAAGAAACTTTCAAGCCAAGGAAGAATTCAATTCTACTCCTATGAAATGTAAGACCAGAGAGAAAACCTGAAAATGAAGTATATTTTCCTCATATTTAGTCTACCTCAGAAAACAAAAAAAAACGTTTGAAATTAATCTGGCAGAATTAGCTAGTCTTTGAAGTGACTGGTAATGGACAACTCAATTGTGCAAAAAAAGGCAAGGAAGATGACTCAAGGGAAAACATGGTCTCCACCACTTCAAGTGCTCAACATTCTACAAGGTATTTGTAAAATCTCTTAGTACTATCAAAAGCCTAAAGAACCATAATCAATTGGCACTGATTCTCACTAGCTGCCGAGTGAAGGTACTTCTGACAAGGATACCTTCATCAAAATACAGAAAAAAGCACCTTGCAGAACAGGAGAGATGAACCAAATTCCCAGTTACCACTGCTGCTCTCTTTTAGAGCTTGCTTTAAAAGCCAAGTGTCCTGGTTTAGGCCAGGACGGAGCTAGTTTTGTTTTCAGCAGCTCCTGTGTTTTGGCTTTAGTGTGAGAAGAACGGTGACAGCACACTGATGTTGCTGGTTGCTGCTGAACCACCAAGGACATTTTGCTGTTTTCCAGGTTTTGCTAACGTGCCGGTGCAAAAACTTGGGAGGGGTAGAGACAGAATAGTTGATCCAAACTGAGAGAGTATTCCATACCATAGACGTCATGCCTGATATAAGCAAGGGTCGGTCGGTGGGCCACTAGGCTTTTAGACCCTTAACTTGCCTTAATCCTTAAGCTTCCTTGCGGGTTGCTTTTTTGTTTCCCTATTTTTCCTTTTTGTTTTTCGTTCGTTTGGCTGTTTGTTCCCTTGCCTGCTTTCCCTGGAACTTGCTGTTCTGGGACAGCTGGGGGGGGATACCCCTGCTCCCTGCCTGCTGCTCGGGACGGGCTGTATCGGTCGTCAGGTGGTGAGAAATTGTGTATTGTTTGTTTTATATATTCTATTATCCTTATATATGTTATTATTATCATTATTAATATATTCTTATATTTTTCCTTTGCTGTCCTGGTGAGCTGTTTTTATCTCAACCTGCGAGTTTTCCTTTCTCTCCAGTTCTTCTCCCCACCCCAAGAGGGACGGGGGAGTGAGCGAGCGGCTGCCTGGTATTGGGTTACAATTTGGGGTTAAACCATGACAGCCAAGCAAGCGGAGTATTTGCTATCACCAAGACAAGAGAGACAACTTTGATGGCCATGTAATGCCGACTGCCGTGCAAAATATATTATCTGAAATAAACACCAGGACTGCTGGCCTAAGGCTTTTAAGGGGGAAATCAGTCCCAACAGGAACATCACGGTAGGGCTGGGTGGTATTCATCCCACTTAACTTTAGGGGTTTACGTCTGACCTAGTTACCATAGCGTCTTTTTATGGTTAACAAAGGCCTAGCTAACCAAGTCTGTAAATTTTAGTGCACAGGTGATCTGACTACATGCAGGCATATCTTCTGGTATGAAAGGTACACCAAGTTCAATAGGCTTTACAGTGACTTACTCAAATGGAGATGCTTACACTACAGCTATTTCGTATTTGGATACTTATTTTAGGGGCAAAGTCTACAAAATGTATCTGATGGCCGACTTCAAGAATGCCCAGCACAGAAAACAAAAATCCGGTGATACAGCAAAGTCTACAGAGAAAAGAAGAAATACTTCATCATAAATCAACTAGCTAATTAGAAAAACACAAGGGAGGGAAACACCTCATTCCTTTTATAACCACTTAGATGCAAATGAAGGGAGATGGGAGACTTACAGTAGGCCTGTACTGGCACTACTGGATTAAAAGCAATTTTATGGCCAGTAACGTTCAGATACAGGTGATGTACATACTGACATGCTCAGGAAAAATCTACTAAAATAGGTACCAAAATCAGAAGGAAAAAAAATAATTTTCCCACCACATACATTCATTTTAAAATGAAGAAGTTTCAACTGCTAAACAGTATTTGATTACAAAAACTCCCTAGGAAGAACAGAAGTAATGGATTACATTTGGCTTCAGTAGCCAGTTTATTAGGCCAGTTCTCTTTGATGCAGACTGAATACTAGTTTTTTTTTAAAATATAGTTGGTACAAGGTCTTTTTCCAGCACACTTACATTGTAGCTTCACATGTTTTCAAGCCAACACTGCTTCCATATTCCCAAATTGCTCAGGGCCACTCTTTTCCTTTTCCTTCATTTCTGCCATCAGTCAATACAGTGAACCAGATAATAAAACTGTAATGTTTAAAAATTAACCTTCATTGGATGGGTCAATTTTAATCTAGATCAGTTTCTCAATCCAGTTTACCAAGCAGCTGCATGCGTGCATGCTCACATAAGGAGGTACAGTAGAACAGAAGCAGGCACAACCGATCGTTTCAGCCTCTAGATGTCTGAATTACTCACATCACAGTATATTGCTGAGGAATTTCCCTCTGTGTTGTGGTTAGCCCCAGCTGGAGGCTGAGCCACCTGGTTGCTCGCTCACACCCCCTCCCCTCGGCGGGACAGAGGAGAAAATTGGGACAAAGAAACTCGTAGGTTAACAACAACAACAACAGTTTAACCGGACAACAAAGGGAAAGAAAAACAAACAAACAAGAAACCCCAACAATAACAACAACAGAGTGTACTTAGTGGTGCTTCCCAGTACAGGTCGCTCCCGCCTGGAGCCCAATGCTCAGCCCACTCCCGAACAGCAATCCCGCCCCTGGTGCTGATCCCTGGTGCCATCCCCCTCAATGTAGTGAGCATGATGGTCACACGGTATAGAATACACCCTGGTCAGCTTCTGGCAAAAATTAACCCTATCCCAGATGGAACCAGGACATTATCCACCCCTTATTCTATACCATCTATGTCATGCTTCTATTGGAGCCTACACTTTCCAATTAATCACCACCACTTTTCCTGTTTTATATATATATATACACACACATACACACACACACATCATTCCCCTCAGTCTATGGACCATCCCTTCAAAGTGTCTATTGAGTTCATTTAGTCCATGACTTTGGGCTTCATCTGTCATAATAGTCTCCTGTGGCAGGAGAGATGATGTTTCGCCAATGGAACGAACTCCACAGGGCTGGACCTCAGTGCGGTGGGGCAGGTGAGACTGGACGTAGCGGGAGGATGGTGTGTAGTGTTGGATTGTTGCATCTGGAGCTTGCAGATGTGGTATCTGGCTCGGCTGGCATATCATGGTCCATGGTCTGTGCGTTGAAGATGTCAATCTCTTGAGGAAGTTGCTGGGTGCCAGTTACTAAAGCCAGTTCTGCTTCCATCACCACTGCACTTTGCTCAGTTTTATCAATAGTTCATTCCTTATTAATTTGGGTAATTCTTGCTATAACATCATTGATTTGGCATATAGCAACCATGATAGAGATGACATACAGAGACAGGGTTATATAGCAATTAACATCATACAGTTTCATTCATTGACTATTCTCACCCAAAATCAAATCCCCTCGAGGTACACATCGGACTTCCCCATCCTTTCGCATCACCCACCAAGTGCACCCAGGTCCTTGAGCAAAAACAATCCCACGGATGGGTTTGCCTTTGCCTGAGGCAGGAGTAACCCAGACTGTCTTCCCTAACATATTCTTCATGTGCACGACAGGAACTTTATCCCCTTCTACAGTATGGAAAGGCTTTGATTGGGCAGGACCAGCTCAATTGGTAGATTCCTCTAGTGTTAACTAACCAGGTGGCTTTGGCTAAATGTGTATCCCAATGTTTGAAGGTCCCACCACCCATTGCTCTCAGTGTCATTTTCAGTAGTCCATTGTATCGTTCAATTTTCCCAGAGGCTGGTGCATGATAGGGGATGTGATACACCCACTCAATGCCATGCTCTTTGGCCCAGGTGTCTATGAGGTTGTTCCGGAAATGAGTCCCATTGTCTGACTCAATCCTTTCTGGGGTGCCATGTCACCATAAAATTTGCTTCTCAAGGCCCAGGATGGTGTTCCGGGCGGTGGCATGGGGCACGGGATATGTTTCCAGCCATCCCGTGGTTGCTTCCACCATTGTAAGCACATGGCGCTTGCCTTGGCGGGTCTGTGGGAGTGGGATAGAATCAATCTGCCAGGCCTCCCCATATTTCTATTTCAGCCATCGTCCTCCATACCAGAGAGGCTTTGACCGCTTGGCTTGCTTGATTGCAGCGCATGTTTCACACTCATGGATAATCTGTGCGATAGCATCTAGGGTCAAGTCCACCCCTCGGTCACGAGCCCATCTACATGTTGCATCTCTTCCCTGATGGCCTGAGGTGACATGGGCCCACCGAGCTAGGAATAATTCACCTTTATGTTGCCAGTCCAGATCCACCTGCGCCACTTCAATCCCAGCAGCCTGATCCACCTGCTGGTTGTTGTGATGTTCCTCAGTGGCCCGACTTGTAGCTACGTGGGCATCAACGTGGCGTACTTTTAGAACCAGCTTCTCTGGCCAGGCAGCAATATCTTGCCACAATTTGGCAGCCCAGATGGGTTTGCCTCTGCGCTGCCAGTTCCTCTGCTACCACTGCTGTAACCACCCCCACAGGGCATTTGCCACCATCCAGGAGTCGGTATAGAGGTAGAGCACTGGCCACTTCTCTCGTTCGGCAATATCTAAAGCCAGCTGGATGGCTTTCACCTCTGCAAACTGACTCAATTCACCTTGTCCTTCAGTGGCTTCTGCGACTCGTCGTGTAGGACTCCACATGGCAGCTTTCCACCTTTGATGCTTTCCCACAATACGACAGGACCCATCAGTGAACAGGGCACATTCCTTCTCATTTTCTGGTAGTTCGTTATATGGTGGGGCCTCTTCAGCACATGTCACCTCTTCCTCTGTCAACATTCCAAAATCTTTGCCTTCTGGCCAGTCCACGATCACTTCCAAGATTCCTGGGCGACTGGGGTTTCCTATTCGAGCTCGTTGTGTGATCAGTGCGACCCACTTACTCCATGTGGCATCGGTGGCATCATGTGTCGAGGGGACCCTGCCTTTGAACATCCAGCCCAGCACCGGCAGTCGGGGTGCCAGGAGGAGCTGTGCTTCAGTACCAACCACCTCCGAAGCAGCTCGAACCCCTTCACACGCTGCCAAGATCTCTTTTTCAGTTGGAGTATAGCGGGCCTTGGATCCTCTGTATCCCCAGCTCCAAAACCCCAGGGGTCAACCTCGAGTCTCCCCTGGTGCTTCTGCCAGAGGCTCCAGGTAGGGCCATTCTCCCCGGCTGTGGTGTAGAGCATATTTTTAACATTTTGCCCTGCCCGGACTGGCCCAAGGGCTGCTGCATGAACTATCTCCTGTTTAATTTGTTCAAAGGCTTGTCGCTGCTCAGGGCCCCATGTGAAATCGTTCTTCTTCCGGGTCACGTGATAGAGAGGGCTGACAATGAAACTGTAATTTGGAATATGCATTCTCCAGAAACCCACAACGCCTAAGAAAGCTTGGGTTTCTTTTTTGTTAGCTGGTGGAGACATAGCTGCTATTTTGTTGATCACATCTGTCGGAATCTGACTACGTCCATCTTGCCATTTTATTCTTAGGAACTGGATCTCCTGTGCAGGTCCTTTGACCTTACCTCGTTTTATGGCAAAGCCAGCTCTCAGAAGAATTTGGACTATTTTCTCCCCTTTCTCAAAAACCTCTTCTGCTGTGTTGCCCCACATGATGATGTCATCAATGTGTTGCAGGTGTTCTGGAGCTCCACCCTTTTCCAGTGCAGTCTGGATCAGCCCATGGCCAAGGGTGGGGCTGTGTTTCCACCCCTGGGGCAGTCGATTCCAGGGGTACTGGATGCCCCTCCAGGTGAAAGCAAACTGTGGCCTGCACTCTGCTGCCAAAGGGATTGAGAAGAATGCATTGGCGATATCAGTGGTGGCATACCACTTGGATGCCTTGGACTCCAGCTCGTACTGAAGTTCTAGCATGTCCGGCATGGCAGCACTCAGTGGTGGCATGACTTCATTCAGGCCACAATAGTCCACCATTAATATCCATTCCCCGTTAGATTTCCATACTCCGTTAGATTTCCATATATAGGACTATTAAAAGGTGAATGAGTCTTACTAATGACTCCTTGGCTCTCCAGTTGATGAATCAGCTCACGGATGGGAGCCAGGGAGTCTCGGTTGGTGCGATATTGCCGCCGGTGCACTGTCCTGGTAGCAATTGGTACCTTCTGTTCTTCAGCTCGCAGCAATCCCACAACGAAGGGATCTTCCGAGAGGCCAGGCAGGGTAGATGATAGCTGTTTGGGCTTCTCTGCATTCACCGTGGCTACACCAAAAGCCCATCGGTATCCCTTTGGGTCCTTGAAGTACCCTCTCCTGAGGTAGTCTATGCCAAGGATACAAGGGGCCTCTGGGCCGGTCACAAGGGGGTGCTTTTCCCACTTGTCCCCTGTTAAGCTCACCTCAACCTCCAATACCAACAATTCTTGGCATCCCCCTGTCACTCCCAAGATCCAGATGGGTTTCATGCCCCTGTGTTCTGATGGCATCAGGGTACACTGTGCACCAGTGTCTACCAAAGCCCTATACTTCTGTGGGTCTGATGTGCCAGGCCATCGAACCCACACAGTCCAGTATACACGGTCATCCCTTTCCTCCTCCTGGCCAAAGGCAGGGACCCTCTATTCCTGTTCCTCGTCAGAGTATTCCCTGTCTGAGCTTTGCAGCGCCAGACCAGAAGGCCCCTCCTCAGGATCAAGGGAGGCAATTTCAGTTGTTCTCTGTTTGGGAAATCGCTGATTGCCTTCGTGTGTCTCTACAGCAACTCTGCTGACAAGACTTCCTGGGTGGCCCCTTCTAAAGAGCTGTCTTCCCTCTCAGTTCACGTACACGGGCTTCCAGCTTCAAGGTAGGTTCACCGTCCCACTTCCTCATGTCCTCCCCCTGGTCACACAGGAAGAACCAGAGTGCTCCACGCAGTGTGCGCCTGGGGCTCCCTTTCCCTCTGACCGAGGCAGGAGGGGACTGATTTCTTGGGGCGCCCCTGACAGCCAAGGCACCGGCCCGTAGGGATGAGGAGGTACAGAGATTTTCTTCGAAGTTTTGGAGCCAAGATGACACTCTCTCCACAGCTGGTGTATCAACATCCGGGCAATACATCTCTGCCAGGCTGTTAGAATATGACACTGGGGCACTCTGAATCACCTTCCTCCACATAGCCCATGTGCACAGGACATCCTCTGGATCTTTGGAGACCTCATCATTGTCTAGATCCCTGTAGATGACTTCCAGTACTGCTAATTCTCTCAGGTACTGGATGCCTTCATCTGCAGTGGTCCACTTTCCTGGGGAGTTCACAAGATCTTCCTTGAATGGATATCTTGCCCTCACACTTGAGAGGAGCCGTCTCCAGAGACTGGAAATTGCTGCCTCTTTTCCAATTCCTCTCTCAATTCCCCGGTTCCTAGCAAGGGATCCCAGCTGTTGGGCTTCCTTGCCTTCCAAGTGCTGACTGTTGGCCCTGCTATCACTGCATCGAAGCAGCCAGACAGCAATCCACTCACCTGGCTGGCAGCTGTAATCCTTCTGCACGTCTCGAAGCTCTGATGAGGTCAGGGACCGGGTAGTTTCCGCTTCCTGTTGGAATTTGCTCACTCCTTCCTCCGATGTCTTTGTCGAAGGACCGGCTTCGTGATCAAACCTTTCCTCTTCTTCCTCCTCCCTTACTAATTGAGGATATGGACCTGTTCTCCTTGTCCATTGTTTCTTTTTAACTACTGGGGCAGTTACTGTAGTTGGTGGTGGTGTTTGGTTCCCTATCTCAACCATGGTGTCCTCAGGTGCAGTTTGGGTCCCTGCCTCAACCAGAGTCCTCTGAGAATGCTGAACTGTGGCTCGATAGGCACAAGCCAGGCCCCAGTACAGTGCTAGAAGCTGCTGGTTCTCATTGGGATAGGCAAGGCACCCTTCTATCAGGTGGCACGTCAGTTGGCCAGGGTTGCTTGCCTGTTCAGGTGTAAAGTCCCAGGCTATGGGAGGTGATAACCGCCCTAGGAACCTGCCCAAGTCCTTCCACACACCCTGCCACCCTGGGACCAGCCGCCTCAGGTCACATTTCAATATTGCCTCACCCAAAAGTTGTCTTCTCTTCCACCAGGACGAGGCCAGATTCCACAAACCCCAAAATATGCCAACAATACTCATAAGTAGTACTAAGCAGCTCACATAAGGGTGAGCAAGGACCTCAGGAGCCTGCGTAATAAACCTATCCACATCAATCCTGGGTAGGGAGAGGGAGATGTATTCCCTCATCTTCTCCACCAGATAGCTCCTTCAGCACAGTAAGGCCATCAACGCCAGGACAAAGCACATTTGCATTGTTTGCATTAACATGTTGCCAAAAGCAAAGAGATAAACAGTGCAGCCAACAAACTTTATAACCCGTACAGGAGCTTGTCACTTAATAACTACTACAGCTAGAGCACGCTTAATACAAAAAAGTGCAGCTGTTGTGCCCCACGTTGGGTGCCAAAAAGTGCTGTCGTGGTTTAGCCCCAGCTGGAGGCTGAGCCACCCAGTCGCTTGCTCACACCCCCCCCCCAGCAGGAAGGGGGAGAGAATTGGGACAAAGAAAGGCAAAACTCATGGGTTAACAACAACAGTTTAACTGGACAACAAAGGGGGAAAAAAAAAAAAAACACACAAACAAGAAGCCCCAACAATAACAGAGTGTACTTAGCGGTGCTTCCCGTACAGGTCGCTCCCGCCTGGAGCCCTATGCCCTGCCCATGCCGGAGCAGCGGGCCCCGATCCCCCCACCTCGGTCAGAGCAGTGATCCCCCGATACCCCCACCTCGGTGGTCCCCCTCTATATAGTAGTGTGATGGTCACATGGTATAGAATAGACACCAGCCAGCTTCTGGTGAAAGTTAACCCTATCCCAGCCACAACCAGGACACCCTGACAAGCCTTTATCCTCTCATTGATCTGCAGTGCTTCCAGAAGACACCCACTAAGGCATTTTAAGATGCATCAGTAGTATCATTCCCATTGCAAGTATTGCCCACTCAAAAAAAAAAAAAAAAACAATCACGCAGGACTTTCCTTACCTTTTATTGAACTCCTCGAGTTCTGCTCTCAGTTTTCCTATTTCAATCTGTAATCTAGCCCTCTCTTTGGCTGTTTCATCCAGAACTCTTCGAGCATCAGCCAGTTCAGACTCATAGAGACTCTTGATTCCACTCACCTACAGGGCAAAAAGTATTCAGATATGAGAACATCCCAAAGACTAACTATCAAAGAACTGAAACACAGCACCAGGTTTCACATAGCTTGCTTTGGAAAAAGAGAGTGTACGATGTGATTTCTGTTGTATAAGAACATTCTATATCAAACATTTTCAATTAATACGCATCTACAATTAGATATCTTCGCGACTAGATCACAAGATTTAATTTTTATTCCCAGTGGGACATAACAAAACATACTATGTTTGAAGTGTACAAGTCTTCCAAAGAGGTAAACCGATGCAGATCAGTACACCCTACAATTAGATCTTAAATTACTCGCTTTCATTTCCAATACTCTGCTTTCAGAGATTTTTTTTAAACAGTAATATCAAATGATGATAGATTTTTGTGCAATACAGGTCCGAGGCCCAATTTGACTCTGCTGCTCTTGCACTATAAAGCTAAAAAGAATCTGAAGCTAGATGAACTACAGAAATGTGAACTGTTCAGAGATGAGCTTCCACTCCTGTTCTCCACCTCAGAGGATGAGGATCTACAGACCTCTCCCTGTCCCAACTCAATATATTAGATAATCAACTATTCAGACTGCAGCAAGGCACCTCAAGGTCTTCCACATCTTTATTTTTTTTTTTAGAATGCAAGATTATTTGAAAAGTGTATCAGATAGATAGCTAAAGTGTGAAGACCATATAAGATTGCTGCTATTGCTTCTATCAAAGGATACCAGAACAACTGTTAGCAGTGTAAAATCAGAAACAGAGCAATCAGGGAGTGTGAAGAGCCAAAAGCAGAATGTACCAACTTTAGGAAGAGAAATTTCATAACGAAGCATAAAATGCAGATACAAGAAAGCAAACTGTGCTATTCCTAGGAGTGCCTATTTCAACATCAGAGTGGCACCAATGACAGACTTAACCATCTGGTCTTGAAAAAGACCGATTAAAAGCAGTCAGGATATAATTAAGTTCCTGATAGACTATATTCTCATAAAACTTCTGAAATTAACTAAAATATGACAGTATGAGGGCTGAGAAGCCTTAGTTTACAAGCATACCACATACCAGAAACGACTTGGCTGTCTATCCATGCAATCTTACCTCTTTTCTTTAAAGAATTAATTCTTTGAAGCTTTATTCAACTTACATTTTGGGTTTTTTTGGGTTTGTGTGGGTTGGGATTTTTTTGGGGGGGTGAGGAGGGTTTGGTTTGGTTTTGGTGTGTGTGTCCCCCCGTCCCGTCCCCCCCCGCCATAGGTGATAGCCAGAGGTCGTCTATGGCACAAGCCAACACCACTCTGTATTATTATTTACAAAATTTAGGAAGTTCTACAAAGAAGTGTACCATGACTATGCTAAACTCTTTCATATAGCACTCCACAATGCCAAGAAAAAAAATGGGAGATTTTAAGGCTGTAAAGCCTTTCATTATGGATGACCCTTGAGTGAAAATACAGTATTTGCAAATTGCAATACAAAATACAATTGTCCAAAGGCCAAGCACTGATTCTGCACCATCATGTACTGCATCTACATCACTTCTTCTCTAATGCTGGCCCTTCTTTAGACCATCTGCCCTTCAATTCTTAAATGTGCTAAAATCCTTGCCCTAGGACATCTGCCAGGAACTTGGGGCTGTATTGCTGTAGGTTCAGAGAGACACACTAAATCACAGTGCAGGACACAAGGACAAATCCCTTCCTAGTACTCCAGGGCATAAACTGGAATTCCATGTCAAGGTACAAAGGAAGAAAGCCTTTTTCCATAGGTTTTTGTGAATATTGTCACAAAAAGGTGTTGCTGGTGTGATACTTACAACAAGCAGTAAATAATTTATGCTTTTGAGGCATTACAGACAATACAGAGCTTAGTAACACCAAAACAACAATATTCTGAAGAGAGGATAAACACTTAATGCAATTCCTGAGTAGAGAGAATATAGCTAGATGGAGCTAAAAATTGCATGATGAAAGCTGCTTCAGAACCTGTTGGTAAAAAGAGAATCAGAGACTGTGCTTCTTAATTAGAAAGGACTGATTCATTCACAGCATAACCAGTTGTGGTAGCTTAGTATGTATTTTTCTCCTGCAGCATGTTAACCTATTCTCTGCTCTTATTCCAGTAACAAGCATGAGAAGGAAACACAGGTCCAATTCACAGTCCAAAGTGTTAGTCAAAAAGCCACTTTCACTAGAATTTTAAGCTAATGCACTGAGCAGACAGAAATAACTGAGACATAAGGACACACTGCAGCTTTCAGCACAGGGAGGCAGCAGACAGCTGGGAGCAGTAACACCTTCAAAAAAACAAAACAAAACACCACACAACAACCACACCCCAAAACCCAACCCTCGCCATAACTCTAACCGGGATGCAAAGAGAATATGGATTCATAACAACATTGATAAAAGTTTTAGATGATCAAACTGAACTGGAGGGCAGTTCAAGATGGTCTTTCTAGATCATAAAACAATAACATCTTGTTTATTTTCAGCACTGGTCCAGCAAAGAAGAGAGAACCAAACACAGCCATAGGCTCAAAGGAAAGCAACTAGCGCCAGCTCAGCTGAACTAGCCTGGTATTATGTACTTGACAACACTTCTAGCCCAAGATGGTTATTCACTGAAAGCACCCTTCCACCTCAGCACTGAGGGAAATTCTAGAAAGTATTTCTGTTCCCTGAAACTGTCACCCCTCAAACTCTGTTCTGGTGGAAAGAACTCAATGTAGAGTCTACTAACTCTCTGAAAATCTCCAGAGAAGTACGGTCCCAAAAGTGCCTCACATACTCCTTCTGGATGACAAAGAAAAGAAAAAAGTCACTAGGAACAACAGCCAGTACCCACAGCAACAAGAGAAGGAAGTTGAATAAATATATCTGGCAAATGTGAAGCCCATTTCTGGTTCTTTGTCTCATCACACTTCTGAGCAGAGTGCCACCAGACAGCATCTGCCTGTCCTTGAACACTCCCAAAGAATACTGGATGCAAGAGAGAACCTATTTGACGACGTCTTCCATTTTTTGTCATCTTCTATCAGTAGAATCTATCAATTCATATTCCTTCCTTCATTTGTTGTTTCTCACCATTTTGCTTGGGTTACCACAACCCATTGTCTCCTGCTCTGCGCATTTGAGAAAGGTACAAACTCATCCTTCAAGCCTATGCCAATCCTTCCAGTGTAAGCCAGTAAGAAGAGCAGCTGGTAGCAAACGCTGAAGGGAAAAAGTATAGAGAACGAGGCAAACATATGATGATTCTTCACTTACATATACTCCTAGCTTCTAAAAATTAAAAAAAATTCTGAGCCAAAAATTGCTTCTAGGCACTAAAAACCCATAGTCACCAAATACTGTTCATTTGTCTAATCCTTTTGTAAATCTCTTTGGCTTTTGGTTTCCACAGAGAGCATCATACAAGCACAACTGGTGGATTAAGACCTACTGCTTGATAATTTCATTTCACGCCTTTAGTTTTTGTGTTGTGAGAAATGCTGAATATTTGCTTCCTAGACAAATTGGACTTGTGACTTAGAGACCTCAGGTTTCTTCTCAACTCTTTTCCAGATTTGCTCCTGGTCAGAAATTATTCTGCTGCTCTGCTGATCTTTGTCACCTTTTCCTTACACACTTTTTCCAGGCTCTAGATGTTTTAAAATAGGTTAAGAGAACTGCAAGCAGCATACAGAATACAGAAACAACATTGATTTACCTCGTGATTATTGACTACCAGCTACAAAGGAAAAAACAGGGACGCGACAGGAGATCAGAGAGGCAGAAAATGCAGTAATTCTAACAGGTTTCAATTAGCCCAAGCTGTAATCCAGGAGGTGATACCCGAGCTATATTTTCATATGCTAGTAGTGAGTGCCATGGACTGGCTAACCCAGGAATCCACAAGAGAGAAAGCAACTCTTCACCTGGTTCTCAGCAGCACATAGGAGCAGATTTGCCAAGATACTGTCAAGAACCTCAGTTGACTTCATTTCAGCATCCTTGCAGAAGCAAGAGAAGCCAAAAAAACCCCACACCTACAACTTGCGATTGTTTCAGCATGGCAACTAGGGAACACTGAAGTATTTGTCAAAACAAGTAAAAAAAGCAGTTAAGAATAAAATCTTTCTAGAAAGCAAGATATTGCATTAAGACATCATCGTAGGCTAAAAAGACCACATATACAAAATATTTTAAAGTGATGAAAACAAGGAGGATGAGACATAGTAAGGCATTTTTCAAAAAGCTGAGGTCATGTACAGATGAGAATAACAAAATTTTGTTAATCACCATACAACATGGCAAGCCAAAAAATGAAGTTTGAAGAACAACTCATGAATGGTGTAGAAAGTATTTACTCTTGCTCTGCTCATGAAAAAGGCATACATAACAGTCTATGGCCCCAAGTCAATCAGTTTATGTAGGGGAATCACCTAAAAAAAAATGCAGTGAAAACATACCTTTGGGGGTTTTTTACTTATATTTGCACTAGAGGAATCTTTAAGATATTTCTGCACTTAAGCATCAGTTGAAAGTATCATAGAACAGATCAACAAAACAAGCAGTAACAATCACTCACATTTAGAAAGTATTAACAGCTTTCTAAATCCCACTTTTTGAACTAAATCAATCAGTATGTTATTTAATCTCTCATTTAGAGTTTACTTTTTACTAGAGAATTAGAAGATGGCTCATGCCATACACGTTTCTAAAATAGGAACTACCTATCACTAAACTCTCAAGTCCACAGCAGTACAGTAGACATTAACCTAAAGAACGGAATTACAAGGCACGCAAGTAAGAGTCATACTGAGGAAGAATCAATATGACTTGTGCAAAATAACAGTTTCACAACCTACTGGACTTGCTCAGTTAACCAGGGAGCAGGTATTTACAACAGATCCAGTAAACAACAAAAAAAGAACAGAAGTAGTGGGTGCAGAATCATAGAACGGCAGGGGCTGGAAGGGACCTCTGGAGATCATCTAAGTCCAACCCTCCTGCTAGAGCAGGGTCACCCAGCGCAGGCTGCACAGGGCCGCATCCAGGCGGGTTTGAATCTCTCCAGAGAAGGAGACTCCACACCCTCCCTGAGCAGCCTGTGCCAGGGCTCTGTCACCCTCACAGTGAAGAAGTTTTTCCTCATATTTAGACAGAACTTCCCGTGTTCCAGTTTGTGCCCATTGCCCCTTGTGCTGTCACTGGGCACCACTGGAAAGAGTTTGGTCCCATCTTCTTGACACCCGCCCTTGAGATATTTGTAAGCATTAATGAAATACCCTCTCAATCTTCTCTTCCTCAGGCTAAACAGCCCCAGCTCCCTCAGCCTTTCCCCACAGGAGAGATGCTCCAGGCCCCTCATCATATTTGTACCCTCCACTGGACTCTCTCCAGTAGTTCCTCGTCTTTCTTGAACTGGGGAGCCCAGAACTGGACACAGTACTGCAGATGGGGGCCTCACTAGGGCAGAGCAGAGGGGGAAGAGAACCTCCCTCGACCTGCTGGCCAACACTCTTCTTAATGCTCCTTGTTCATCCATACAGGTCTCCTGCCATCTCTGCTCCATTTCCTGATTGTTGGGATAGACCACTCTTGAGCTTGGAGGAGGTTATCCTTGAATACTAACCCAGCTCTCATGGAACCCTTTTCTCTCCAGGACTGTAACCCATGGGATTCTTCCAAGCAGAGCCCTGAAGAGACTAAAGTCTACTCTCCTGATATCCAGGGTTCTGGTCCTGCTTTTTGCTCTGCTCCATCCTCTAAATATCCAGAACTCCACCGTCTCATGGTCACTGCCCTGACCTTAACATCCTTGACCAGTTCTTCCTTACTTATTGTTAGGTCCAGCAGAGCACAAAGACTAGGGGATGTGAGGCTTCTTCCAGTTGACTGAAGGAAGTCTCATTTACCTCTTCTTCTTGATCAGGTCAGTAGCAGATACATACCACAACGTCACCCATCTTGGCCTGCCCACTAAAACTGACCAACAAGCTCTCAGCTAGCTCATAACCTGTCCTTAGGCAGAGCTCCAGGCATTCCCACTGCTCTCCCACATAAAGGGCAACTCCTCCTCCTCACCTTCCTGAAAAGCCTGTATCCATCCATCATAGCACTCTAGTCATGCGAGCTATCCCTGACCGCAATGAGGTCATAGTTCTGTAACTGCCCCCAGACTTCTCGTTCCCCCTGTTTGCTCCCCATGCTGCACACATTAGTGTTACAGGCATTTCAGAGAGGCACCTAAGCGTGATGATTCCCCAGGAAGGGCAGGAGAGCTTTCCCCACAAGGCTGTTCTGTAGGCGCTTCCTTCTTTACGTGGCTGTGCTTGGGGTGTTTCCATTTCATCCTTCTTCTGTTGCTTTCTCTTCTGTTCACATAACCCCAGGCCTGTCGCTTGCTTACCTCATCCACCACTTCCTCACCTGATCTTACCTGAGAGAGGAATCTCTCCCTCCCTTATCATTCCCAGTTTAAGGTTCTTCTCAGCAGATTGACCAGCCCTGTTGGCAAAGATACATTTGCCCTACTTAATCAGATGGATCCCATCTCTTTGAAGCAGTCGTCAAATCCTGAAAGACAGTCCCATGGTCGCAGAAACCAGAATCCTGTTGCCAACAGCAGTTGTGCAATCCAGTGTCGCTCTGCAAGATCTGCTCAGCCATCCTCAAACCCTTCCCCCTCCCCACACCGCCTGGGCCCCCATGCCATTAACAATCAAACATGACTACATGGCTCTGGGTGATGCTTTTCAGGTCACACCTGTCGGTATCACTGGTGCCTACATGGCAGAGCAGCAGGGATAATAGTCATACAGCCAAGTGAGCCTCAGTAGCTGCTCTACAATGTCCAGAATGCCAGCCCCTAGAAAGCAGCAAACCTCCCCAGATGACAGGTGAGGCCAGCAAATGGGTTCCCACCACTCTGAAAATGTAGCCCCTCCCGTCTGAAGGCAATGGAAGAAATAAAGCTAAAACCTCAAAACAGAGTTCAGCGGGAAGCAGAAGACAGGCTGCAGCCAGATCCACTACATGTCAACATGCACCCAAGCCTAAGTCTTCCTGCACAGAGGCCAAGTTGGACACCCTACAAATTGCACTATGAATGTGCTTTTATTTTTTTCCCCTCTTTTGCTGGCAAAAGAGCCTGCAAGTTTGTAATTGGGCGACACAAGGGACAAGGAAATAGAGCACACGGAGAACATGAAAATAGAGATGGTTCCATAGCAGAGTCTGAAAGGCAGGACTACTGGATGCTCTTTAACCTACCAACCTGTGCTGGGAGCACTCAAAGCTCACTGTGCAGCAGTTCAAGGATAGACTCACAAACACAGACCCTCCCACAGCAATCACTTGAGAAAAGCTGCGAGACGTCACTCAATGAAGACACAGGGAAGATGCCAAGAAGGCAATGAACCTACATGCTAGGCAAGAATCATGCCCCATCCAACCACAAGTGAGTCCAGACAAATTTGGTGATGAAACATTAATCTCATTAACGTGCATTAATGTGCAAACCGTGAGTGTATTCCCACCAGGTGTGGCTCAGTATGTTCTTATTCACCCAGTTATGGATTGACAAAGGCCTGCCAATCAGCTATGGCTCATGACTCACCAAGAACATCAGTCAAGTTCTCAAGAACAATGAAGATATGTGTTGCATATCACCATCATCACCTCCCAGATCATGTCTATAGCAACAGAAGGCCATTTAACCCCATGTCTTGGACACTACAACTCGAGTGACTCACCATCCTCAGCAGCATCTGAACACGTATTTTGCAGGTGGCAACTAGGCAACACCAGACCTGCATATTCTGGTCATGACAGTAGCTCTGGTTACTACACATGGTGCACATGAAGGGCATAGTAGCTGCAGTACTGGCAGATAAGTGGAGATCAGGTGAAACTATAGTGAAAGTTCTGATGGCTGCGACATAGAAGATTGCAGCCACCTGCAATCACACTCACAGAGCTGGGAAGACACAGGTGAAGAGGGAACCCCCTGTAGATACTGCTTTTGTCACAAGGGCCATTGCTGTCAGTGGCTGAGGCTCCCAGGGATCACCTTTTTTTTCTCACTACTACTTCTTTCTGTGGGTGAGAACCACGGGATGTTCTCAGAAGAGTGTAGTAACCCCTTCCATGCCCATCAAAACATCATTTCTGGAAGGCTGCAATCATAAGCACTGCAGGGGAGGGCAGGGAGTAAGTAGAAAAGGAATTAAGGAGAGCTCTAGGACTCTCTTTCTCTTAGCCCTTCCGATATTCCCCCTCCCAGCCTCACAAATCAGGTTATTGTAACAGTGATCCCAATGCAGTGAGAATAACATCAGTCGTATACCAGGGAGGTAGAAAAACAAGGGGATGAGCTAAATTTCTCTTCTGTCATAGGCTAAGCTACACAAGGGGATTCACGCAAGAGAGCAAACAGAGAAAGAACGAGGATGATTATAAGTTCCCCCGGCTACACAAATACAAAACAATATTTTGCCTGTCTGAGGGCTTACTGTATACATTTTTGTTTCTCTAGAGGTCTGCTGCATACAAGTAAAGGTAGAACAGCATTGGATAGGGTTAGGGAAAGCACGAAAAAGGGCTATAATTAGTAGAGGCCTAGAGATGAATCTCAACTTCTGCAAAGTTCCTTTTCTCTGCTGTTAAGAGGTGGCAGTCCTGTGTTCCTCAAAAAGAGCAACAGGAGTTATTTTGTTCCAAGGTCATGATGCAGCTATGGTCTGTAAAACTAAGGAGACTGCCCAACAGAAGAGGAGAAAGTGGCTGCTTTCTTCTATCTTCTGCAGATTGGTGATTAAAACAATGAGGAAAAAGAACTTCCTGATCAGCTGATTAAAGAGTCTCTGACAGAACAGTGACTATGGTCCTTGCTTCAACAGCATCAGCAGAACATCTCTCATCAAAAAGATATTCCCCTAAACCAGAGCTTTGAGAACAAGATCAGAAATGGCAACCCTTTGTTCCCATGCATGCGGGGGGGGGGGGGGCACATCGGTAAGGGTCTCGTCCCAGCCCCTTTCTCAGACTTGGTCACTGTGGGATACTGGAGTGACAAGCAACGGACAAACATCTCTCTCTTGACACCATGCTCTTGTCTACTGCTTGTCATAGCAATCCTCAACCTCCCATTTGCCTTGGATTACGGACCCATCACCTCCTCTCAAGGCAAAGGTCTCGGGTGTTAACATAGAGCCCACTGGTGAGCAGTCACTCCTGCTTGCCATCCCACAACATGCATCATTCCATCTACCACAGTGGCAGATAACGTTCCCTGCCACTACCAGAGATAAGCCAAAAATATCAGAATATTTAGATAGCTTAAAAAAAAAAAAAAAAAAAATCAGAGTCAAACGTACACATAGTTGAGGACAACCAAGGGGAATTTTCATCTTGAACACCCTGGGAAAAGAAAATAGTCTATTTTAAGCATGTAGAGCTAATATAAAGATATAATGATGTAGCCAGAACAGTGCGCAAATATCACTGGACTATGCTTAACTGTGCTTCTACACAGAAATTAGAGTTGCTTTGGGGTTTGTTTGGGCTTTTTTTGTGCCGTTTGGACAGTTTATTTTTAATGAATATCTTATTTCATGCTAAGCCTAATCATTTTATGAACACAAATTCTAACGGTGTAACCAGAAAATTGAATTGCCAGCAGAAAATCCAGTTTACTAGATTGGTCCTGAAAGCAAGGACAGGATTCCCCCATTCCAGTAAACCCAAAATCTGACAGCCATCTGAAGTTGTACTGCTCCCACAGTCCTAAACCACTGTCTGCTATCCTTCATCAAAATAATAAGACTACAAAGTCTCCTTTACTGGACATATGTAAAGAATAAATAGGCTGTCCTAAAGGGATGGGGAAGCATTTAACAAATGTGGTCCAAAGACCAGCTAAAGTATCTTACATTGTCTCTGAGATGTCAAAGAGCTTGAGGAATCCTGACAAAGTTTGTTAGAATACGTCTAAGAAGTAGGACTTTTTTTGAAGTCTGGAAGAAAAGTGAAGGAGGAAAGCTCAAGGACAAAGTAAGTAAAATACATCAAAATCCTCAAGTTTATTTTCCGATTACTGCATCAAAGTATTTTTCTAGAATTGATAACACACAGAACTACTATTAGGAGTTGGTTTATGTTCATATTAAAAATCTAACGAGATTATATCTGTTTTCTGCTTGTCCTGTTCTTACTCGTTACATGTGTACTGTCAATAGAATTACATTCTGCCTCCTACATTTAAAATGCATACTCCTTCTAACCTCCAGCAATCTACAACTTAGAAGCTCCCTGAACCAGACATGATTATTTTGTTTATAGCATGATTTCACATATGACAAGCGATGTAGCCATGTTTTATGTTTAGAAATATCTCATTATTTTGAAAACATGGAAGTTATAATATATCATTAAGTGGTACAAAGGGACTTTAAGGTACTTGAATCCTGGATGTACACTGATTTCAGGTAGGCCAACCACTCCCAAAACAAGACGCTATCATATCTAGTCTGCTTAAACTAAATTAATTCAAACCCTTCCCCCATCACCCCTAGCATCATCAAACCAGATCCATAAGGGGGGGGGGGGGGGGGGGGAAGCCTGCACAGTGGCAAAGTAATCCATTGCATCACAGAAGTTACAGTAAAGGCTCTTATCTACAGGTTTCCCACAGAAGTTTAACTTCGTCTCAGAGGTGAGACACCTTACCTCGCAGACTGCCTCCAACAGCCTCCAACAGATGGAGTAGACGGGGTTTGGGCTGGTAAAGGAAGGGTGGGACTGTCCCCAGCTGTGTCACTGACTACATCCTTCCTCTATATGGGAAGGAGAGCCCTGGGGGAAAGCAGATAAAGCAGAAGAGGGAAAAGCAAAACGTGGCTTAGGAAAAAGGATCAGCCAGTTTTGCCTCCAAGATCACAGGAAGCAGACCAGATCCCCTTTTTATGATGGGAACTGTCAGCAAAGAGTAGTTCACACTACAAGGATTTGATTCCTGGCATTTGCAGGGACTAAGAAAGATTTCCTCTGGTGAGAAGCAGTTTTAGTCCAAACCCTTTCAAATTTTTGATCTCATCACATCAGCCATCAGGATAGGGACCATAAAGAAAAAGTAACATTCAGGTTGCTACAATTCACAGGACGCACATGCTCAGCATGTACACCAAGAAGGCTCAGCCTGCACGGGGAACAGACTACAAACTACAGCAAAGAACCAGCCCACAGCGGATGAGACCTACACGAAGACTCAGAGGACTCCGAGAGCAGTATTCTGTACTGCAAGCCCTACCTAGCAGAAACATGAAAGGCAGCGTGCGACTTGAACGGCCGCTCTACCGCCAGAGGCGCGCCGTGCCCCCCCCGCCGCCCAGAGACGCTTCCCGGCACGGCCGGCCACCGCCAACCGCGTCGGCCCGCTCCCGCCACCGGTGCCGTTCCAGGTGTCGAATTTTCACTCTGTGACGATCCCGGCCCGAACCGTCTTTAACGTGTCACCAGCAGCCTCTCTGCCCAACAGCGAGGCCAGAGAGCCCCTGACAGCCCCCGAGGGGCCACACAGACACAGGCAGGTGCTGGATCTCCACAACCCGCCCCCCCGCCTGAAGCTCCGTCTGGCCCCCACAGCTCTCGCCCTCAGCCCCGAGCCCAGCAGCCGGGCACAGCCAGAACCCAATGCGACCCTCGCCCCAAGGCCAGAGCCAGGCGGGAACGGCGCGGGGGCCGCGCATGGCGCCGCCGCGGCCGCCTGGAGCCGCCACAGCGCGCCCCGCGCCGGGCGAGCAGGCGGAGGCGCCGCGCGGGAACAGGTCGGCCGAGCCCCTGGGCCGCGGACCCCCTCCCCGGGACGGAGCGGGAAAACGCCTCCAACGGGCCGCCGCTGCTCGCCCTCCTGCCCTGGAGCCGCGGGCGAGGGCCAGCAGGCCGCCCCGGGCCGTACCTCCCGGGTGGTGACCTCCTCCTTCTCAGAGATCTTCAGCAGCAGACGGTCATTCTCCAGCTCCAGCGCCCGCACACGGTCGATGTAAACGGCCAGGCGGTCATTGAGCTGCCGCAGCTCCTCCTTCTCCTGCAGGCGGGAGATGCGAGTCGGCGACAGCGGGGTCCCGCCGGGGGTGCCGCGGCTCGGGGTGCCTGACATGGCGCTCAATTCGCGGGCAGGCGGGCAGCGGGCTCATTCAATCCAGCCGCACCGGGGGAGGAGGGAGCGGTAAGATGGCGGACATCGCCTCTCCCACCGCCGCGCCGCCTGGGAAATGAAGTCTCGGCGCCAAGATGGCCGCGCCGCGCCGCAGGGCGCGCTGGGAGGTACAGTCCTGACCGCCCTCCATTTTGTGGGCTGCTGGACAGCCGGCGGGCTCGAGTCTGCTTCTCATCCAAAAGTGTAGCTTGTGCCGCGTATTAAAATACAAAATTAGGCTGTCCCGAGTGTGAGTAAAGCGCAGAAAGCGAGGGGCCAATCTTGAAGGCAAGATTTTTTTTTTTTTTTGGTAATAAAACTGGGAAGGACTAGAGCTACCCACCAGGATTGTTCCTCACACACACCTCAGCTGTCACCAGCTGCTCCCAGTCCCACTCACAGCCGGAGCAGCTGCTCAGGCGTTGGTGGGTGCTGGTCACCCCACGGGTCCTGGCCCCACAGCGTGCCCCCCACCTTGCCAGCAGCTCCTGCGGCCTTCTGTCCGTAAAGTCCCACACTCGCCAAACCCGCCTGAACCATCGACCGCCATCACGCCCCAGGAGAGGCACGCCGATTCAAAGTGGAGCCGTGCTGCTCGTGGTCACAATTTTATTGAAACCTCTGTAGTATTTCTCTTACAGGATATATTTTCACATTAGTTATCTAAAACGTATAACCCTGGTTTGAGCTGTTTATGAATTTGCCGTGCTTTGCTGTTAGCACTGAAGTTTTATAGGCCAGGGACCTGCTGTTTGCTTAAATTGGGGGTGGAGAGTCTCAGAAAAACTACCTATCAGCTATTTCCAAGGGTGAATTTTTAGTAGTGCAGTTTTGGAGATTTTAGAAATTTCTTCCGGAGGTTGCAATGCCTCCCAGTCTCCCATCAGGCCGTTCAAGAAGGAAGCTATCCTGAAATCCTTTTGCAGTCCCAGGGAATGCAGCCAAATTTTGTACAAACTAAAATCCACTGGGAAGTTTTCCTTCCCTAAAGATTTGGAGTATTATTTTTCCAAAAACATATTTTTAATTAATATACCCCAACTTTTGTCAGTTCTTGTGCGTTAACTGGTATAAACTGGATTACCATTCCCATGAGCTAATTCCTCATGTCCCAAGACTGGAGGCTGAAAAGCCCTTACTGCTGTTGTGCCTTTCAGCTACCAGGGAAGGCTGAGAAAAGGGAGATATTCTGCCTGAGAAGTAGAAAAACCAGACTCAAAGTCTGTCATCCATATACATGGACAGCAAAGAAAAAAAGCAGCATTCTGGATGCTCAATACCCTTGTTGGCAAATAGCTGTAAGTCCCTCTTGCAATCACTGCATATCTTTAGCAGCTGACCCATGTAAATAGTAGGTTTTCACCTGAATGCATTTGTTTAAAAATATGCATCCGATATGAAAAGAGTTGTCCTGGCTTCCTCTCTAGACAACAGACTGCCCATCCCACCTGGCTTGGGCATCATCTCTCCTAGGACAGCATTGACGGCTCCTTCACCTCTATCTCCTACAGAGAGCTGAGGACAGGGATTTCCACACCAAGTCTGCGAAGCCATGGGTATCAGAGGGTTACTTGGAGGGAGTTTATGAATGATAGCTAAAATGAAAGTAAGGCTATAGATGACTACACGTGCCCTTTCTGTAAGGCAAACATCCCTATTTGAAGGTCACTGTTATCAGATCTTCATCAGTGAGATCTGATAATGTGATATACAACTTAGTGTGAAACTCAGCTTTCTGACTCAATTCAAGTTGGTTTTGACTTGAATTTATCTGGAAAAGGAAGCAGAAAGAAGAGACTACAAATCCCAGAGTGCTGTCGCGTCTTTGCTCAGCAGGGAGCTCAGATCCTGCCCCATCTGCCTGCTCAGGGTACAGAGCCACACCAAGGACAGCCCAGGAGCCCCTGGAGCCGCCTCCTTCCTCATTGTTTTCATCTGCGTCTCTCGATTTGAAGTACAGTGCGTTTTTTGAATTTTGGCGCCTGTCTGCAAACTGTAACCAACGGCTCCTGGATCGGCTCCAGCCCCCAGCCCCGTGCCTCTTGCCGGAGCTGCCTGTGTGCAATCTGTATAATTTTAAACATCGCTGCCTTCCCCTGAGGAAAGCAAAAAAATGCATAAGCATCAAGCCATGCACTTAGAATGAACTTTTTCTCTCTCAACATGCAGTTTCCAAAACCAGCAAATTCGTGGAAGACCAGTTATAAACTTTGGTTACGTTAAGCCAGAAACAAATATTTTAGGAATGCTGAAAGCTTCTGTATAAGCATTTTTGGGTTAGCTCATTTCTTCTCTTGTGATTTGACCTGATACTCTGCACATCTGTCATATTTTGGAAATTCTTTTAAACCTCTTGCCTAATTTTGATTGATAATGTAATCCAGATATAAATCCCCTCCGTTCATGAAGTTTACCCCAAACTCACTTTGAATGTTTCAAGGGTTTGGGGGTTTTTTTTGCCTTCTAATTTTCATAGACCTGTTATCAACTGTGTTGCAGTAAAATCTTTTTTTCTAAATATACCTCCTGAAATATGCCTCAACAATAATACCTAATATTTTCTACATTTTTTAGAAGGTCCCTTCCTTTAGCAGTAACCAGAACACTTGCACACTTTCATCCTTGTCACTGGTCTCCCCTCCCTGTTAACTGAACATGTATGTTCATTTTTCCTATCTGCTAAAAAGAAGAGAACAGTTTGGGGGTGGCATGGGGAGAGGAAAGCATCAAGGGAGGAGGGCAAGTGCAAAAGCTGAGAGCCCAGTAGACAACTGTGTTTTACAGGGAGTACAATGCATGCTTTAGTTGTGGATTTGGCATCTGTTCAAATACTGGTCCTCTTGGATCATTCTGATGATATAGGTTAGTACTGAACCAGAGTCAGTGTTGTCATTCGTCTCTCAATATTTAGCAATTAGTTTTTCATTAAGGACCTTGACAGTTCAGTGCTACCCAAAACAATTTTATAATAAATCCCTCTCTGCTTTCAGAAAGTAGAATTGATTTGTTAGCCCAGGACACAATCATTTAATGTTTAACAAAGGGACAATCTAGGGATGTGTCAGCCTGACTGGCGTGGCAGAGGGCCATGGCAATCCCTGGGGCTGCGTTCCCTCTGCTTTTCAGATTGGGAACCTGTTTGGAGCACACCAAGGCTCCTGCCTCACCTGCTCCCCCAGGTTTACTCTTTGTGGAAAGCAGAGCACAGGAGAAGGCTGGTGCATGTACAGGTTTCACCCTGATATAAAGTCAGGAACTTGGAAGTGCCCTGGGCTCAGTATCGGAGCTCTAGCCCAAAGGTACTTGCAACATATCTGACTGTCTGGGTAAGATAAGAATAAATTTTTGAGATGTCAGAGAACACAGACAGCAGTGATAGGCTCTGCCTAGCACTGGAGTGCTTCTCCCATCAGTTAAATTAAGAGATTACTTACAGTATGTAATAAAGACAAAGGAAAACCTCACATATCCTTTGATGCAGAGCATCTTCTCAGTCACTGACCGGTTTCCTGTACAGTTGGGTGTAACGAGTTTTTTGATGCTGTCTGGGATTTCATAATGACTCTGACATTTTCATGAATCTGGGGATGCAGGATTTCCACTGCTATTTCTTACCTCAACTGCTTTAGTTTCTCAGCAGCTGCTGCCATGCCCTCCCCTTTCTCATTCTACACTTTATTATTTGTATGTCTTTAATAGCAGGATTATTTCTGTCTTTTCTGTAGTCACCTAACTTCCACTCTGCCTCGTGTTCCTTATCTCACTCTGAACAGCCTGTCAATGTTTAATCAATTGTCTCAGATATTTTCATTAATTTCAGGAAGGGGCAAAGATTGAACATATAGAACAAAACATTTTCCTATCAGTCCAAATTCAATCCAGCTCAGCATTAGAACTTAAAAAATTGCTAGCAATGACTGCAAGTCTGGAAGAAGCACTCATACCTCACCACAGATTTCTGCTCCAGAATTTCAGCTTTCATTGAGTAAAATTGATTCCAGCAGTGTCAGGACAGAAAGCACCAAAGCAAGTAGAGAAAACTAATAGTATGCCATGTGTCATGGATGAGATCTTCCTCCTCTGCTATAAGAAAGTTTGCTAAGAGTCATGTAAAAAAGAGCAAAGAGAAACACAGTGCACAATTGTGGGACTACAGCAAACAGACAGCAGACTGTAAGTAGAACAAGGATTTTTTTCAAGATAAGACACCACGCTGTAATGTGTAGAGGGCATATTTATTTCTAATCCCAGGCATATAACGTTTGGCAGGAGCCTTGAACAACAGTATTATTCTGCTACAGCATTTACCTCCTTACTGAGGCAGAATTCAACCCGTATCACACTGGGGGAAGCATTAACCAAGCCTGGGGAGGAAAATTCAGGTCTATGCTTGGGATTGTTCATTCCTTTGTGGCAGGAAGGCGAGTAACTTTCATGGTCAGGAGGGCCTAGGTGGCCCTTTAGACTCTTGTACTGGAACCAGACCCTGGTCTCATGTGACCAGAAAAAAAAGAGAATTTCATTTAAAAACTCTCTCATATTTTCCCCCCATCTCAACAGAAAAGTGGTAAAGGAAGAAGCTTGGGGGGTCAGTGCTCAGGGCTTCTCAACTAGAATCATAGAATCATAGAATTGTTCTGGTTGGAAGAGACCTCCAAGATCATCGGGTCCAACCATTAACCTATCACTACCAAGTCCCCCACTAAATCCTATCCCTTAGGGCCTCATCTAAACGCCTTTTGAACACCTCCAGGGATGGGGACTCCACCACCTCCCTGGGCAGCCTGTTTCAATGCCCAACAACCCTTTCGGTGAAGACATTTTTATGAATGTCCAATCTAAACCTCCCCTGGCGCAACTTGAGGCCATTTCCTCTTGTTTTGTTGTCTGTTACTAGGGAGAAGAGACCAACCCCCATCTCTCTACAACCTCCTTTCAGGGAGTTGTAGAGAGCAATAAGGTCTCCCCTCAGCCTCCTTTTCTCCAGGCTAAACATCCCCAGTTCCCTCAGCCGCTCCTCATAGGACTTGTGTTCCAGACCCTTCCCCAGCTCCGTTGCCCATCTCTGGACACGCTCCAGCACCTCAATGTCTTTCTTGTAGTGAGGGGCCCAGAACTGAACCCAGCACTCGAGGTGCAGCCTCGCCAGGGCCGAGTACAGGGGGACGATCACTTCCCTGGTCCTGCTGGCCACACCATGGCTGATACAGGCCAGGATGCCGTTGGCCTTCTTGGCCACCTGGGCACACTGCTGGCTCATCTTCAGCCGCTGTCGACCAACACCCCCAGGCCCTTTCCCGCCGGGCACTTTCCAGCCGCTCCCCCCCAAGCCTGTAGCACTGCCTGGGGTTGGTGTGACCCAAGGGCAGGACCCGGCACTTGGCCTTGTTGAACTTCATACCGTTGGCCTCGGCCCATCGATCCAGCCTGTCCAGATCCCGCTGTAGCACCTGCCTGCCCTCCAGCAGATCAACCCTCCCTCCCAATTTGGTGTCATCTGCAAACTGACTGAGGGTGCTCTCAATCCCCTCATCTAGATCACTGATAAAGATATTGAACAGGACTGGCCCCAGTACTGAGCCCTGGGGAACCCCACTTGTGACCGGCCGCCAACCGGATTTAACTCCATTCACCACCACTCTTTGGGCCCGGCCATCCAGCCAGTTTCCTACCCAGCGCAGAGTACGCCCGTCCAAGCCATGGGTAGCCAGTTTCTCCAGGAGGATGCTGTGGGAGATGGTGTCAAAGGCTTTACTAAAGTCCAGGTACACAACGTCCACAGCCTTTCCCTCATCCACTAGGCGGGTCACCATGTCGTAGAACTTTCCACAATTCCACTTTGTCACTTTTCCACACAATGATTTGCTTATAAGACCACATGCTATAAAGAGCCATGTCTGTAACACAAGAGCAGTGGAGAGGCTTTCTGCAGTACAACTCATTCACTGCCTTTATCAGGCAAAGGAAGTGTTGTAGTGTGTGATACACCACAGCCTTCAGTGTAGCATTAGCTACTGAGTCTTCCACTCACTGGCTCCCCATCGCTCAAGAATTCTTCCAAAGTAATAGGAAGACATATCTCTTGGCAATAAAATGCTGTGAAAACACCACTGAAAACAGATGAGGTGGCCAGGTAGGAACAATATCACCATTTCCTTCTAGTCAGGCAGCTGGCAGCCCTGGAGTCTGTGGAGATGGAGCCATTGGTGTTCATGTGCATAACTAGCTGCTACTTATATAAGTAAATAGAAAAATTAATCTAAGATCAAGGAAGGCATTATTCATATCACCTTTAATGAAATATTGGGCCAATAATCTCTAACATTAAGAGTATTGACTTTCACATACAGAGCTGAATTTCATTCTAATTATACTTTTAGGGATCCAAAGATAAAAGACTCCCATGCAGCCTGTCAGGGTAGCCCCAGGTTCTCAGCACTCCATGGAGTTCAGGTTACCTCAAAACACAAGCAAGCCCCTAATCTTTTAGCCATTTGGCAGTTCGGAGAGTGTAGTGGAGGAGGGTGGGGACTGGCTCTGAAATGCAGTTCCTCGGAGTTCATAAAGCTTGCTTTATCAGCCAGGAGCAATCCCAGCTCTGCTCTGAGAGTCACTTAGGTCATTGCTACTCCAGTGGAGCTGTGGGAGGGGAGCATGCAGTGCTCACACCCTCATGCTGCTATTATATAAAACCTGGCACTGATCTCCAAGCTAATGAAAACAAACTCAGTGGTTTTTTTCAAAACAACCATTTGGCGCCTAATTTTCAAATCCACAGACCAACTGCAGCTGGCTCAGTGCCCATCACCATAGAGCTATTTATGTATTTTCCTCCAGCAGCTGCAGTAACCTGTTAGGTACCTCGTCTCTGGCCAGGCTGGCTCAGCCTCTGTCCTGGTCTCACTGGAGATGGGCTAAGATTTCAGTTTTCTTCTGTGAAACAAACAAACAAACCTCCAGTGTGTTAGGAGCTCAGTTTTTAGCAAAGGTAGGTGAAAGCAGAAACCTTTGGCTCCCCTTTCAAAGATAATTAGCCCGTTGTGCACCATAACGTGAGAAATACTGTGTACATCTGGGAATGCTGACACTCCTTAAGACAGACCCTCTGTCAAAGGTAAACTTTACAGTGTAAAGATACGTGAGAGAGGAGAAGACAGGTCTATGGAGATAAAGGGGTATGTGCATGACATCAATCTCTCTTGTCCACGTTACATGATTAATAAAGGAGATGAAAGGAATGCTTTCTGCAGTTCCACAGTGTGCTCCCCCCAAGATCTCAAAGTATTTTACAAATTTTTTACAATTTATCAAGCTTTATAATGATCTTGAAAAGAAATTAAGATGACCATGAAGATGACTCAGTTAATATCTGTATGTCTTGAGCTTCATGGAGTAGCTCAGTGGACCTGTCGTTCAGGTCCTATCAATGCATCTGTCTCATTGGAAAACATTTTTCCAGTTCACAGCTGGTGACAACAGTGAAGTGCCAGACCACAGGCTCAGTTAGCATTTGTGTTGGCGTTGCATGTCCTTAACGTGAGGGACAGCTCTGACCAACCATGAACCTACAACAGGAAGCCACTCGCTGTCTTGAGTTTGGTACCAGGAGAGACCCTGCCCTACCCTGCCTGCAGCCTGTGCTGTGTACTGAATTTTGAAAGCCAGCAGCATCACGTCACTTCTTTCTCTATCACCAGTGCACTGTGGGTGGGTGTGGGTGGGTAGGTGCAAGAATCAGATGTTTTGGGCAGCCGTGAAAGAGATGTGCTTGGATGGAGTAAATGAGCAGGAGCTACAGCAAATGAGGAGAAGCTTCAGGTTGATGGAGATATTTGCAGGCTACCTCAACATTGCTAAACTCCATTTCTGGGTATGAGAATATCATAGTTTTGTAGGATTTAATTTGGTTTAGAGTGTCTGCAGAAATCTTGCATGTAAAAGGAAAATCAGCTGCAGCTTGGCCCTGCGTGGGGCAGTGTGGACAGAGTGGCATGCAGTTTTGCCCACTGGAAAGACTGGGGCCATTACACAGTGGGGGCTGGAGAGATGTCGTTGCTCAGTGGGTAATCCGCCCAAGTGCAGGAATTTCAAAGCTGGGCCTGCTCATAGAATCGTTTAGGTTGGAAGAGACCTTTAAGATCACTGAGTCCAACCATTAACCTAACACTGCCAAGTCCACCACTAAATCATGTCCCTGAGCTCCACATCTACATGTCTTTTAAATCCCTCCAGGAATGGTGACTCCACCACCTCCCTGGGCAGCCTATTCCAGTGCTTGATAACCCTTTTGGTGAAAAAATGTTTCCTAATATCCAATCTAAACCTCCCCTGGTGCAACTTGAGGCCATTTCCTCTTGCCGTGTCGCCTGTTACTTGGGAGAAGGGATTGACACCCACCTCGCTACAACCTCCTTTCAGGTAGTCGTAGAGAGCAGGAAGGTGCCCCCTCAGCCTCCTTTTCTCCAGGCTGAACACCCCCAGTTCCCTCAGCTGCTCCTCACAGGACTTGTGCTCTGCACCCTTCACCAGCTCCGTTGCCCGTCTCTGGACACGCTCCAGCACTTCAATGTCTTTCTTGTAGTGAGGGGCCCAGAACTGAACCCAGCACTCAAGGTGCAGCCTCGCCAGGGCCGAGCACAGGGGGACGATCCCTGCCCTGGTCCTGCTGGCCACACTATTTCTGATACAGGCCAGGATGCCGTTGGCCTTCTTGGCCACCTGGGCACACTGCTGGCTCATCTTCAGCCGCTGTTGACCAACCCCCTCAGGTCCTTTTCTGCTGGGCAGCTTTCCAGCCACTCTTCCCCAAGCCTGTAGCGTTGCCTGGGGTTGTTGTGCAGGACCCAGCACTTGGCCTTGTTGAACTTCATACAGTTGGCCTTGGCCCATCGATCCAGCCTGTCCAGATCCCTCTGTAGACCCTTCCTACCCTCAAGCAGATCAACACTCCCACCCAACTTGGCATCGTCTGCAAACTTACTGAGGGTGCACTCAATCCCCTCGTCCAGATCATTGATAAAGATGTTAAACAGAACTTACTGACCCTCTGAGCTCCCTCAAGTGCAAAAGATTGTATATAACTCCATGGAATCCAGAGAAATAACTGGTGACTTCAAAGTACTGAGCTTCCCAACCTGCAGAGAACTAATAAATGACATCAGTTCACTTAGCTGACAGTTCTTCCCGTGCACCAGAGACCAGGCCAGTTCTCCCTCAGTACATCAGGAAAGATTGCCTCAGTTTAACAGCACGGTGTCCACCTCTGTCACTCTCAGTAGTGTGGACAGGTGCTCTGAAGGGGTCTGTGATACTGCCATCATAACTGGTTCAGGGCTTCATCAGTCTCGGGGGATTTACTCATACCATTAATGGAGATGATAGCCCCAGGCATAATCCCCCTGCTGCAGTGTACACAGCCCAATGCAGATGTGTGCAACCCCCACAGCACATGTGGATGTGTTCTTGATGCCTGCTTGGGGTCTAGCACTGCTTTGGTGGTTGTCTTGGAGAGTGGTCTATCTGAAAACACTTGCCTGATGTGCAAGACCTGGACTTTGCTCAGCTTTAACCAGTGAGATTAATCTGGTATCTGCTGGATAATAAAGAAGCAGTTGATAAACTGTTATGCAACTGTTGCTGGCTTTGCATTTTTATAACACATTTGGAGTGGGAGGCCAATGAGTGCTAGGAAACTGCAAACTGCTAAGTGGCCTCAGGTATGGCGGAAGGCAGAGACATTGGTGTGGGGCTATGTGATTAGTGAGGCCATTGGTGGCTTATACCGACAATTTAATTTAAAAAGCAGTAAAGAGTTAACTCAGTGAAGCATCTGTGTAGGGGAACACCACATACATGGCTGATATTGTGTAGATGAACCACCACTTGCAGGAGTCAGCATGCTGATGGCTGGAAGTGAGCATCCTCTTTCCTGTGCCTGTATGGACTGAACCGGTCTGGAGGGGCAAGAAGCTCTGATCTGTGCAAGCCTGTCGTGACTGCGTGTTGTAGAATAGAAATCGCTATCCACCCACTATACCCCTCCTGCTAAGCAAATATATTTTGATGATATGTCACTCAGTGGTTCTGGTTCAGTGGCCACCCCACCCAGTTTCCCAGTGGCAGGGGTTGGGTCTGCAGGACTGGCCTGAAGCCAGAGGGGAGAACACCTCCACCCTCCATCTGGAAAGGAGCTGGAAGTCCAGTGTAGTGACTGGGCACCTCAGGTGCCTAAAGGTGCTCAGGTAACCTCAGGACATCTTTGGCTGCATGACCAGAAAGCAGGACTCCCACAAGGAGAAAATCCTGTGTGAAGAACCTACACTTATGTGGGGCACCCATGGGCACTATGACTGCTTACCCCTTTGCCTTTGCTCTGTCTTTACACAAATCTCTTGAATTCTGTTTACTTTTTCATTCAAATAGTTTTCTCCTCCCCACCCTGCACATTCCTCCTTTGGTGTCAACAACAGGCAGCATCCTGGCCACACCAAACAATTCATGACCAATTTTCCTGTTCATTCTTGTCAAAAATGCCTTCTTATATAAAAGCAATCACAACATTTGCTTCCAACAGGACTCTCCTGTTGGCATACGTACAAGGAAGAACTGACACCTCCTTGGAGGGTGGATACCCCCATTACTCCCTTCTTCTCAGGAAACAGTCTTCCAGGGTTGTCTTTGTAATCCTTGGCCTGTTGATGGGTCTTCTTCTGAAAGAACTCACTTCGGGAAGGACCCCCCTTTACAGTCCCCCCATCTTCCTCAACCCTTGCATCATTCTTGTTGCTTTTCTGTCTCCCTTTGGCCTGAGGACCTCTGTGACCAGTGGCTGCTCCCTGCCATGCAGGAGGTCACAGGTATTCCCCGGACTCTGCAGATGTCCCCAGCCTCCAAGGATAAAGCATGGGCTTTATCCATCCATGCAAGCAAGGAGTGGGAAATGTTAGAGCTCTAAGCCTTTGCTAAACATGCTGTGTAATGAGATCAGTCATGTAAAAACATTTTGTAGCTGTCTGGTGGCATACAGTGCAAGCAGGCAGCACAGCTGAGAGCCAGCTCACATGCAGCTGCTCCTCTGGAATGGTGTCACTGGAGAAATGAAGGGGCGCCTCTATGCTGGGGAGCCCTTCTTGCCTCCACCAGGGCATGCTGGTCAAAGCCCTCTTGGGGTGGGTAAGAGACGTGCCCTTGCTTAGTGGGACCAGGTCTGGCCAGGCAGTGTCCAACCACAGATAGTGCCAGTTAGCTTCTCTTACCAGAAGCACCAGGGCCTGCTCAGGTAAATGCGCAGGTCACCTCGGGGCTGTGGGAAAGCTTGTGCCAGAAAGGTGAAGGATCCTTCACACAGGTACTCTGCAGCCTGGGACGTGCCTCCTTCCCCTGCAGCACCTACACGCATCCACCTGCACAGGGCACAGTGGTTCGTAGCAATTGTCCCATTCGCTGCCTATGACTGCTGCCCATGTCTCTTGTCCATGCTGCAGACTGAGCACTTCACCCCACCTTCCCCTCCAACCTCCTCTTCAACACTGGGTACTCGGCACCCCGAGGGCCTCCCCACAGGCTCTCATGCTGGCAGCCCCTTCTCCCGTGCCCTGTTACTGCACAGCCAAGCGCTGTACCCTGGGCCAGGAGCAGCGCTCCTTCCAGTCCAGAATGACATGCCCACGTAAAGGAAAGCCATGGAGGGCCAAGCACCTGCTGAGCTAGAAATGAGGGCCAGCTCTGAACCTCCATCTGAACCTTGAGGTCCTCACAGGCTCCACTGAGATGCCAGTCTGGGCTTCTGCCTCCCTCCGGGAGGCTCCTCATGGCTAGGACAGCCCAGGACCCCACCAGCACAGAATGATGATTAGGCCAAGCTCATCTGGCCTCCCAGAGCTCCCCAAAGGGGCAATGCACCCTCACTGCCCCAACCACACCATCCAGCCTTCTCCCTTGCGCCTGCAGTGGCACTCAACTGGCCCACCAAGGAACTGGGGCAGGGGCTCATCCCCATGGAAGCCATTCGTATCTATATAGCATTCGGCCATTGCAAAACATTGGCCATCTTTTAAAAGGCAGCAATAACACAAATTGGTAGTTGCATTTGTCCGAAGTGGCTAATTCTGAGGGAGATCTGTAGGGCTGTAAATGGCCTTTCTCACCTGATAAGGGTGAAACCTTTCCATCCCCAGCAACAGCAGCAAGTAGGAAAGGAAGGCAAGTCACTGTGGTCCTACTGAGAGGTGCACTGACACACGGGAGAAGCAGCATGCGATACACTAGTACGGTGGCTGCAGGGGAAACTGAAGTCCTCCACTATGTGGTTCCCTACAAGAAGGCAGGAAATTTGCTTCTTAATGACAGAAATAAAAGTTGTTTACCCAAGCATATCCTTTTAACTTGGAAGTGATGAGCAATTTACAAGGAAGACCAAAGCTGAGGCACCTATAATTGCAGAAGTGGATACAAAATTAAGGCATTCTGAGCGTTGCAAGCCCCAGTGCAGCCCCAGAAGGGTTAAATCCTTTCCTTCGGCAGATGGAAGCCTGCCTGAACTAGCAGCTGCGGATGGTTCCCCTGCTCAGGCAGAGCAGGCAGTTGGACTGGCCAGGTGGATGAAAACCATCATTCAGCAGAAGCTCCAAGGAACAGGCAGGGGTTGTTTTCCAGTTTTTCCTGGAGCAGGTGGACTAAGGAACAGATGCTGGTCTGTGGCAGCATGGGTGACAGTTTTAGCAGTGCACCTGTGCTATGAAAGAAGCCTTTGCACAAAACATAACATTAGAAATACATGTAACCTTCCCTGTTCATTGATGTTACCTGGAGTGATAGGGGAACTGTTGCAGGGTCATCGGCCTTTCCTCTCTCAGGAGTGCAGTTTTCGTGGCTTCTCTGTGTGTGTCTGTATGCCCATGCACACGCGCTGATTCAGAGGGGAGACCGTGGCTTGAGTGGAGGAGCTGGAGCCCTTGCTTATGGGGTGATAGAGGAGAGGATTTAGCCTATTGTTTCCTCTCCTGGTTGTGGTGGTAGAGGCTGTTGGTTTCTGATTTTGCCATGGAAAGTCTTGCAAGTTACCAAATACTTCTGGGGGATATTGTCTGGACCCCAGTTTACTTACCAAGACCAGAGTTTTCTTTAAAGTCAGGCAGGTTCAAACTACTTCAGCTGGAAGAACCAAGGATCAATGTGAAAATTGCGTGTGAAAAGCAGCATATTGTTTAAAAATGTGCTTAAACCTAACTAATAAACCACCACCAAAGAAAGTGGTTAGAGTCTCTGATTGCCTCAAAGCAGGGCTTTAAAACTTTGTGAGAGAGACAGTGAGCAACACGGTAACCGTCTGGCAGAAAGCAGCCAGAGGTTAGCCTGGCTGGGCTGAGACTGATGCAGCACGTTCCCGTGTGCTGCGGCTTGCTTGGCAAACACTATGTAGGAGAGAGACAAAGTGTCCGAAGGCAGCAGAGTCATTCCAGTGGGAGAGGGCTGTTTTTATTAAAAGAGGTAGCAGTGGGGACTCAGCAACCGTCACTTCCCTCCCAAGAATCTTAAGCAATGAAGGGCCACCTTGGTTTGGCTCTGATCACTCCGTGGACAGGCTCGTTGCACATCAGGGACTCCTCCACCTCCGGCATCTCACCAACAGAGGCTGGATGGACCCCTTCCCTAGCTCTTTCCTGCCCCCTCAAAACAGCACAGTGGAGCAATGGTGGCAACTACTGCCAAGCGCCCGAGCACTGCCAGCATAGCACTGCATGTCTGCGAGAGGGGCCTTGCTCAGAATCACAAGTTTCTGTGTCTAACAGCCACAGCCACTTCTTAGCTGGCAGAGAGAGATGTTATCACTTCTGCTGTCCCCACATCCTCTTTTCAGAGCCCTGTTCTATCTTGGTGCATGGGGGTATTTCCATCCCTGACTGTGGGGACCTCAGTTGCAGAAATATTGCGTATGACGAACCCTGTGCAGGGATTTTTGCTGGTTGCTGTTGTGAGTAATTGTTTCCTGGAAGACACGGAGGCTCCATCACTTGGGGAAACACCCTGCGTGAACATCTGAAGTTAAGCTGATGAAGCACAGAGCAGACCTCAGTGCAGAACCAAACAGGCCCGAGCCTTGCAGAACTGAATGAGGCTTTCAGGTGTTTGAGGTTCAGAAGCCTCCAGCGGGACAGCACTGGGGAAAGGGCGCTTCAAGAAGAAACTCCAGCTCTGGGGCCCCCAACATAAGAAGGACACGGACCTATTGGAGCGAGTCCAGAGGAGGGCCACAAAGATGATCAGAGGGCTGGAGCACCTCTCCTATGAAGACAGGCTGAGAGAGTTGGGGTTGTTCAGCCTGGAGAAAAGAAGGCTCAAGGGAGACCTTATTGCGGCTTTTCAATACTTAAAGGGGGCCTCCAAGAGAGCTGGGGAGGGACTTTTTACAAGGCCATGTAGTGATAGGACAAGGGGTAATGGACTCAAACTGAAAGAGGGTAGACTTAGATTAGCTATAAGGAAGAAATTCTTCACTATGAGGGTGGTGAGGCACTGGAACAGGTTGCCCAGAGAAGCTGTGGATGCTCCGTTGCTCCTGGAAGTGTTCAAGGCCAGGTTAGATGGGGCTTTGAGCAACCTGGTCTAGTGGAAGGTGTCCCTGCCCATGGCAGGGGGGTTGGACTAGATGATCTTTAAGGTCCCTTCCAACCCAAACCATTCTATGATTCTATGAAACCAGTCCACTGAGAGCAACAAGATCTCAGCTCAAAGGGGAGGCCTCTGGCTACCTATGGGAATGGTGCTGAATTCCTGTCACACTGGTTGCTCTGCATATTTTTGTTAACTAACATAAGACAGTAGCCTCTGAATTTAAAGTAGCCTGGATTTAGGCATGAGGCTGAGCGTGTCCCCTGCTTGCCTTCCCAATGCTCAGCCCTACCAGCCTCCCTGGGTCTGCTGGCTCACAGGGTGACCCACGCTGCTTGCTAGAAGACATCTGGCAGAAAAACATGGCTGGATCTTGGCAAATGCAAACACCTGCATCTTGCAAGGCCTTGGCCAAGGAGGAGTAAGACAGGACAGTAAAGCACCCCTGGACAGCAGCCGGCTACAGCTTCCTGACTGTCCTCCTCACTTCTCAGGAGGCGATTAAGTTCATGCTTGGAATTACTGGGTGAAGGGCCTCCACCATTGTGCCAGCTACGGGGGCACATCCTGTGAGAGCATCTTTAATCCGATGTTACACAAGAGGCTGTTGGTAAGTATAGTCTCACAGTGACCCTCTGGGAATTCTGGCTCACCTAGCAGGAAGGAAGGGAGCTCTGCCCTTCCATGGTTGCAAGTGATGGATCTCAGAAAGTATGTGTGGCTTTTTGGCCGTGACAGCATGCAGGGGGTTGGCTGAAAGAGAGATGCAGTGAAATGGGCAGGTGGAGATGATTTTGGACCTGACTTGGCTGCCTGCCTTGAAGGCCCATACCTGTGCAGTGAGCAGGCTGAGCTTCAGGTTCAGAAGACGATGGGGTCCAAGGCATCATCATTCAGCTGTGCATCCTGTGCCTCTGTGAGGTGGATCATGGATTGTGATGATTCTGTACTTGGAAAAGAGGAGGGACACTAAGCTAAACCTCATCTGTCTTGTGGCAGAGAATGGCTCTCTCTTTATAAACCTGACAGATGGGAGAAGGGCAAGGTGTTGACATGCTGAACTTTTCCTTCTTCCCTTGGTCTTCAGCCAAGTCCAGTCGAACTTTGGCTTTTCCAGTTCCGTCCCTGCATGTCCAGGCAATGCTTAGGTATGTCTTTTGGGTAGCTTGATGCTGCTTCCATCTTCCATGCTCTTCATTTTTGCATTTAAACTCAATCCAGAATTTCCCATTCAGCCAGTGTGGCCTCCTGCTGTACTTGCTCGACTTCTGGCACATTGGGATGGGTCATTCTTATATTCATTCTTCTCCATGGGTTAATCAGAAATTCAGGTGGCTGCTTCACGCCTATCTCAGCTCACTTCTGCTTCTCCTCCAGGCTGAAAAAGCCTCCTTCCACCCACCACTCCTCACAGGACATATGCTCCAGGCCTCAAACATCTTCATGGCCCTCCTCTGAACTCGTTCCAGTTTATAAACATTCCTGTTGCGCTGCGAGGCCTGAACCTAGACGCAGTACTCCAGATGTGATCTAATGAGTGCTGAGTAAAGGGAGCAGCCCCTTCCTCTAACCTCCCAGGTGCACAGCTCAGTAAGCTCACCACAGCCAGGACACGCTGCAGACGTTCAGCCTGTTGTCCACCAGGACCCTCATGTCCTTCTCAGCAAAGCCAGTCAGTCCCAACCTGGGGCTCCTGATCCAGCCCCAATCACGTGGTTTCCTTTACCTTACCTCGCTTTTTTCTCCCTCCCATGCTCACCTGATGGGGTCTTTGCTCGTAATGGCTCTGGGAAAGTAATAAGGCAAAGAGTGTGGGGACTTAATGCAGAATTCAGTGAAAAGGGGAAAGTCAGCTGAGATGCAAACCATTTGCAAATGCCGGGAATGTGGGAGAAGGGATTTACCATTGTTGGAATGGGGCAAATCTGGAAACTGAAAAACTGGATTTTCTAGTAGGGACGTGTGAAGGCAATGATGGGAGGCAAAGGGTCTGAAAGAACATTTTCTTGGGGGAAAGGCAGTGTTTTTGGGAGGTGAGGGTGTGGGTTCAATGAAGAATAGGAAGGCAAAATGAGGAGAAACCCAAGGAGAGTTTGGGAACTGTACATCTACGTGTCTGCACGTGGAGTGGAAAAGAAGGAGATGTCATGAGTGGAACACAGCAATAGCCAGGGTTAGTGGGGGAAGAGCCTCCCGTCTGCAGCACGCTCTGCTGGGTGGTTTATGCTCGCAGGCCAGGCAGCAAACAGCAGCAGCCTCTCCCGGGCAAGTGTTTGCTTCAGGGCCACCGTGCCTGACGGTGGTCACAGAGACAAAGCAGGTCGGATCCCCGTCTGCACACCCAGAGCCGATGTAAGCAGCCGCCTTAAGATGGCTCCAGGCACAACGGCAGTGGCAGGAGAGGTGACACGTCCTTCTCCAGCCCGGGGTGTGCGGCAGCTCCTCCTGAAAGAAAACCAGAGCTTGTGGATGGGTGGACCTTTAGCTGCCCTGTATGATAGTTCTCGTTAGTAAAGATGGTATCAAACTTGGGTTGATTTTAGAGGTGCAGATAATAAATTTGGCATTCCTAATTTTTTTTTGCTTGACTTTCAGAAATGTTAGAATGATGCAGATTGGGGGTTTCTTTTGTCTGTATAGGACAGTCACCTTCACCGTGCAAATATCTGTCCATATTCTGCCCTCCTGTGGAGAAAAGCATTAGAACTAGATCTGTTTCATGATCTAAAGGATGACTATTCCTCACTGCTTGCATTTGTGCCGTGAGCTGGGCGACACAATGAGGCTTTGTGTGCTAGTTGGGACAACTGCTTTGGTACAGCAGGAACAAGTCCTGCAAAGACTAGTTCTATAGTGTGTCTAACAGAAAAATGTAAAATGCTGTAATTTGTTTAAAAAATTCAAGGTTTTCAATATTTCTATTTATATTTTCAAGTCAGTATTTTCAATTTTGAGAAATTAAATGGAACTGCCTTTGAAAGCAGAAAACAGTTCATTGGGCTGAACAACATGTTCACCTCCGTTCTTTTTCAGAGGTAAGGATTTGTCCAGGCAAGAAAATCCAATCTCTTTCATTTCAACAAAATCATTTAATCTGTTTCTTTTGATTTGTCTATCCAAATGGCCCAAACATGGCCAAGCAATACAAAAGTTTTAATTTGTGGTCGAAATCTGTAAGAGCTGGGCTTAGTCACAGAGCGTGGTCTGACCCATGGCCTGCGCTGGTGGGTCTAACGTCTGTATCCGCGTGTGCTTCATGCTCGTGGACCTGCAAAAATCTAACTCCTCTTGCACTTGTTTTGTCTTCTTGTCGTCACAAATCACCGCCGGTAAAGAACAACGGTCCCTTCCGAGGACGGTCCCCGCCGAGGGCCCTGGCCGGGCGGATGCTCGGTGGGCCGCGCCGAGGCCCCCCCGCCCACGCCAGTCCTGGCTTTGCCCATCTGGTACTAAACCAGCGGCTCCGTCGGGCCTTTCCCGGGGGTGCTGGGTGACCCCCGTGTCGCTGGGATCCCCACGGCCCCGGGACGCCGCACAAGGTCCCGCCCGCGGGGTCGCGGCCTTCGGTCCCTCCGGCGGCGGCAGCGGCAGGGCCCGCCCGCAGGGCCGCCCGCGTCTCTATGGTCACGGCGCGAGACAGAGCGCCATCGACGCCGCGGGGGCGGGCCGGAAGAGACGCTGTTCCCGTGCTCCGCGCGCGCCCGCTCTTTCCGGTGCGGCGCCATCGGCGGAGCGGCAGGTGAGGGCTGGGGCCGCGGCCGGGGATCCGCGTCCATCGGCGGCGGGGCTGACCGCTCTCTCCCCGCAGACATGGCGATCCGCTACCCCATGGCCGTTGGCCTCAACAAAGGCTACAAGGTGACGAAGAACGTGTCCAAGCCCAGGCAGTGCCGTCGCCGCGGGGTGAGTATGAGGCGAGTGAGGGCCGGGCCGGGCCCCGCGAGAGGCTCCGCCGCCAGCCGCGGGGCTCGGCCGGGGCTGCCGCCGGCGCAGGCCTGCTGCTGGCTGGCGGAGGTTCCGGACGTGGGCCTGTTGCTCCGGGGGTGCGCACCTCATTTAGCGGCCGTGTGTCCGGCGTGGAACCGGGCGCCGCCGGGGGAAGGCCCGCCGATCCGCCTCCGTCCCCGTTCCCCGGGGGTGGGGGGATGAGCTGCAGTTCGCAACAGCTCGGGACCCTGGTCAGGGAGGGGCGCGGTGCTGCAACTCCGCTCCTTCTCCGGCTGCCGAGGAGAGACGGGAAGGCTCCGGACCCACGCACCGCCATGTGATGGTGCGGCTGTGGTGGGCTTGACAGCGTGGAGCTGGGAAGGGTGGTGGCCCTCGCAGGCTGCTGCTTTACCGTCTAACCCCCGAGACTTAACTGGAGGTGCGGACTGGCTAAACGCAAGGTGGGTGACTGTGCACAGCAGCAGTCGGTGTAGGAGTTGAATGTGTCTTTGTGGTGGATTGCAGAAGTGTGTGCTTTGTGGGTCTTCTCCGTTCGTAGTCTCGGGGGTGCGGAGTGCTGTCTGGCCCTGACTGCAGTGACTGAGACCACCAGAAAACCTGCAGGAAAGCACAGCGTTTTAAGGGCTGAGAAAGCTGGTGATGTTACACATGGAGCGAGGGCTTAAATCATGGAAGGTGTTAAATCTGCGAAGGTGGGCATGGAGTGAAATAGCTGATTATAAGAGAATTGGCAGCGGAGCAGTCTGTAATGGAAATATAACATAGATGCGCTTCAACCACAGCTCAAATCAAATTAGCGGTGAAACGGAAAATAGGCTGAGTGACTTCTGAGGTCCCTTCTAATCTGCTTCTCTTGGTAGCAACAACAGGTGTACCCCATAAAACCGCCCAATAATGACAAATATTGGGCATTACCCAGATTCAACAAATGTGTGTGTTAACATGAGAGATTAATTCAGTTTATATCTTTTATCCCACTTTGATGAAATGCTGTGTTTAGTTGTGGCGTTTGAGATGTGTAGTAACGCACACCCCGGATATCTAATGGTCCTGCTTTTTCTAAAAATGTTGGTGCATGCAAATGTGCAAAATACCCAGTACTGCGGCTACAAGGACAAGACTGGCATGTCTCGTAGAGATCACTGTGCTGCTTAGCACCTACCAGGGGATCGTTAATCACAGAAGCTCGTTTTGGGGCCTTAGCCGAGTTTGCCACAACCCTTTGCCGTCTAGTCTGGGTAAATTAGCACTTACATTCATTGTGATTCGTATATTCCCCCCCTTCCTATAGCGCCTGACCAAACACACCAAGTTTGTGCGAGACATGATCAGGGAAGTCTGTGGCTTTGCACCCTATGAGAGACGTGCTATGGAATTGCTGAAAGTTTCCAAAGACAAACGTGCTCTGAAGTTCATAAAGAAACGGGTAGGTCCATCTGACATCTTAATGAGGATGGTAAAAACTTTGCTATAGTTATTTTTCTGGTTTCTGCCCTTCTCTAGGGATGCTTTGCTTTTTAATTAATTTTCTTATTTTTTCAGTTGTTTGGGAAGTTATTGGTCTAATTTGAGGGAGTGGAGGGAATACTCCTTGGGCTGGGTGGGAGAGCAGGAGATGGATGTAAGGGTACTTTGCCAAAAGCCCGCAAGCTACAGTAATCCAGACTTGGCTTCCTCTTTTTGCATTATTTGCAACTCTGGTGCGGGGAAGAGGAGAGCGACACTGATGGAGGTTGGGTACCATTAACCAGGCGACTTGAAATGGGGTTCACTGAGGGCAGCCGTGAGAGCTGAAAGCAGCTTCTACCTTGCTTCAGATAATTCTTGAGTGGAAGTACTACTGTGATGGGATGGCAAGTAGTTCCTGGCCAGTTGAGATGGATGGAGTTCGAGTCCCTGTTTACCAGGACTTCACTATCCTGCCTGCTTTTTGAGTAAAGCATCTTCAGTGAATGCCTGAGGCAGCCAAGCAGTTTTATCTGTGCTTTGCTGGGATGAATGCTGACTGTACTGCTCTCTCCCCTGCAGGTTGGCACTCACATTCGGGCCAAGCGAAAGCGGGAGGAACTCAGTAACGTCCTGGCAGCCATGAGGAAAGCTGCTGCAAAGAAGGATTGAGTGGTACAGTCTGTAACTCAATAAAGTCCTTTCTCACAAAAATGGTGTAGTGATTGTTGATGGTACGTGTGCTTCAGTCTGTAGGAGTGGGGTGCTCCTGGGGATGCTGAGTGACTGTGATGAGGCCCCGAACGGCAGCAATCCGGAACTTTCATCGCTATTTTATTTTACCTGCAGCTGGAGATGCTGATACTGAAGTTGCTGGTATTGGCCTGTGATACATTCCAGAGGGGGAATCCTCCTCCAGCCCTTGCGGAGGTAGCCTTGCTCGGGAAGTGGAAGCCTCTGCAATAGCTGAGTCTGTGAAGGCTGAGATACCTTCCACCTCCCGGTCTGTCTCCAGACCTACATGGTGGTAGGAGGGAAGTCAGTGGACAAAAACTGCTGTTGAAAATAACTTTACATTCCTTCCCCATGGCAATTCAACCCTGTGCAGCTTTTCTCGCTCATGCATTTCCCCTTGTACCTTCCATTCACACCCTACTTTCTGCAGTGTGCTATCAAATCACGAGAGAGAAGTACAGTCACTAAGAGCTCCCTGAATTTCAGCAGGATGATTCTTTATTCTCCACTAAGGGCCACCTTGCTGTGAGACAGGACAAGTGCTGTTCATCCCGCACAAAGAAAGATATTTCAACTAGACTTCATGTAACTACTCTTCCCCTATTTAAATTCGGTTTTTCTAGCAGTCGCCATAAGACAAAGTACTCGTGTTCTCTGGCCCAAGCCTGTGTTTATTGCTATACAACAGTCACACCAAGACATTTAGTTGTTTTTTCACTCAGTGAACATAATAGAGCTGCCGTGGCAAAGACGGTCTATGGTGGAGTGCAGCGCTAACTGCTGATGCTGAGCACATATTACTCTTTTGTCCAGGTTTGCTCGCTCTTTAAGCCTGGAGTTGTTTCTGATGGTACTGACCTGTGATGATTTAATCTGGAGGAGAACTGTGTCCCTCTGCAGCTGAACGCGCTAGCTCTGCTGAACTGTCCTAGCACAGGCTGATATGCTGAGACAGGGAGAGGTTTCCGAGAGCTACACAACTACCAGTACATCAAGAACACTATCTCTGTGAATCATAGCCCCAGCTCTGTTTGTAGAGTTAATGTTTCCATAAGCAGGTACTTAGAATTACAGTGAAATAACTTGAAAGTCTTTAATTGTAAGAGACTAGACTAGCCCCACTGCTGGTGGCTCATAACACTCATAGTCCTTCGGTAAAATTTCACAATTTTATTGGAAATACTGAATGTGGATCATAATTCTAATATTAAAGAGTGAGAAATACTTTATTCTACCAAAGCCATAATTCATGTCAGCAGCTGCGCAGCAGCAATAGCTCTATGTCCCACTTCAGGATTGCCACCAGGTCACCCCATTTCTGGGCAGGTGCTGAGCATTAAGGGATATCCACCTTCTGGCCAACAGTTGTTGAACGTCATCCTCCAGCAGAATCCAGCTTTGAAAATGCTATATCAAATACCTCTTCGTAGTGCTCAACAAAATGCACTTCTAGTCCTTCTGTAATGAATCCAGCAAGGTCATAATAATCCTTTTTATTCTCTGATGGCAGAATGATACAGGTAACACCTGCCCTCTTTGCCTATGGGGAAAAGAAGGTTATGCAGTCTGGTGAGTCCTAGAAATCTATCAATCATCTACTAGAAACACACTCTCCCATTTTAGAAAGCAAGAACAAAACCAGTTATTTAGGAGCATGATCTGGCTTTACTCTGTTCTGTGCAGAGCAGCAAGGGCATTACTTACAGAAGATGTCACTAAGGATGGATCATGTTCTAGGTCTCCCCAAGCCCCCAAAACACACACTCTCCAGTCCCACCTTCTCAGCTGCAGGGACAGCTGAAGTGGGAAGTATTTGAGTAGGACTATGTCAGCACACTGGGGGACTGTTTAGACCAGTTCATACTATTTTACAGAGTTTTAAAAGTCTGTTCCAACTTGAGGATAAATCCTAGAATCAAAGGAAGAATTAGAAACAGCTTATCAGACCAACCCACCACATCAATATGCACGACCCACTGCACCATTCCACAGAACCTTTTGATATGGACGTCTGCATCAGAAGGAGCACAGAAAGTGGAGCCCACTCATCAAGTGGCAGGTTTGTACCCACTCGCTTTATGGGTGATCCTGCACTTATCCCTGTGCGGCCACTCGCACTCTTGGAAGTGCAGCCAGTCATCAGTGCCACAGACATCCTTATCATACACTAGTCCTTCTGTAACGACTACCACAAAACAAAATGCAAAATTACCCATTTTAAAGCCATATGAGGAAAAGGAATCACATTGCACAAGGCAACGTGCCCCTGCACAAGGCCCAAGCAGGTCTGGGGACAGAACACTGATGTGAAGCCCCAGCTCAACAGGCTACTGAAAGAGCTAATACCATTCTTGAAGACTGAAAAATGTGTGTGATGCACGGCTGATGTGGACAGGAGCTGTGCAGATGAAAAGTACAGAGAGAGATTCAATGCTTGGAAAAGAATTCTGAAAACTGCAAAGGGTTGAAACCAAAAAAGCAAGCACCACTATAAATCCAGCGCTCACAAGAGTGCTTCAGACAACTCAGTCTATATAGCTTACTAAAGGAAAAAAAAAAAAAAGAGGATTAAGTAACTTCATTATGATGTACAAAGAAACTTCACAGAGGAAAATGCAAGACACTAAAAGGGATATCTGTATGAAATTTTAAGTCAGACAAATTCAAGCTGGAACTAGGGAACAGAGCCTTAATGTTAAGGCCTTATGGATACTGTGAAAGCTACGCTGGGTGCCCTCCTTAAACAGGCACTTCAACCCAGCACAGATTATTGGACCATACCAGTCTGTGATAGAGAAGACACCTTTAACAGCCAGATGATCCCTTCCACCCTTAATTCTACCAGTCAAGTAACTAGATCAACACAGATGCCCTGGCACAAAGCCTGGGGTCCCATCTCCTCCTCACAGCCAGAGACACAGGCAAGATCCCCACGTTCCCCTAGCAGGCTTCTCCACAGCGTATATTGAATCACTGCCTCTCACACCACAGGAGCAATCTATCGCTCTGGTTGTCCCAGCCACCGCTGAGCCAAATCCAGGGTTCTCTCCTACATATGATGCACAGAGACAAGATAAGAGCTCTTACCGCAATAGTCTTCTCTTTGATTCCACCAACAGGAAGAATTTTTCCAGTTAATGACACCTCTCCAGTCATGGCCACGTTCTGCCTCACTGGGCAATTCATGGCCAGCGATAGCAAAGCTGTTACTATAGTACACCCTGCACTTGGTCCGTCCTTTGGTGTTGCTCCCTGTTTAAAACAAAAGCACAAACCCCCTGCCTTTAGCTCAAAGAGTAGCAAAGCCAGACAATACCTTTGTCATTGCTGTTTTAACATGGCCCCAATTTCAAGGGGTCTCACAAAGGTTTTTGTGAAAGCGTCACTGATGGAATCCTGCTATTTGAATTGGCCGATCTATTAACAAGGATGTCAGTCCTCATCTTATTCATGAGGAATAATCCATGAGTCTACAATTTGATTTCTGGCCTGATGTCGCCACAATACTCATCAGGCTCAGGACTTTGAATAAGCAACATGAGCAAAAACCAGAGCATGAATGCTTTGAAGCTTTTTGTTGACCTATGCCAACCATGGAAACAAGTAACAGAGGTGAGCATCACAAGGGAAGAAAGCATCAAGAGTCACAAAATAGTGGAAGACAATATTGAGAATCATTCAAGGCAGAAAAGATCATTCAGTTTAGAAAGCCCAACAAAATCCAGGCCTAAACTAGTGACAGTCTGGATTTATCTGATACCAAACAGATCTTTGAGGTAAGAGCAGAAGAGAGGAATGTTTGAGAGGGAGTAGAGGCAGAGATAACGTCTGCTGTTTTCTGATCCTCCAGGAAACGAACACACAGATAACAAACAAGTACCTCAACAGACGCAGAGCAAGCTGCAACAAGGAGACTGGGGACTAGGTTAAAGCATGCAATAGTTCAGAAGCAAAGCTTGGACACAGTGATAGTACAAACTTTGTCTTCAGTAAAGCACCTGCCAAAAGCCTGTTACACCGTGTATGAGCCCCTCTGAGCATTGTGTGCATTTATTTTCAGCCCCAAACACTGGAAAAATGCAATCACTGCCATTATGTGGACTCAGAACCATGGCACAGAAGCCAAGAGTAGTACTTTCAATTATGTGTAAATGACCTGAAGCCTTTATGAAGGCCTGGTAACACAGAGACCTAAACTTTGGTTTCCTTGTAGCTGCATACAAGCTTTTATCCAAATTACTGATCTCTATGCCATGGTTTCCCCACCTGCACAACAGGGCCAACAGCTACAACAAAAGTCCATGATTCCTTACAGCATTATCCAAGCCCCTGTATTCTCGCCACATGCTTGCCGCAGAAAGGAATGAAAACATAGCTCATAAGAATGCTTTCACAAGATCCTGAGGAAAATGTCTTCTTTTCTAGGTTTTACTGCTAAAAGAGGGCATTCTGCACAACATAGGAACAAATGAAGTGCTTTCCAGCTTCATGTCTGGGGGAGCAAACCAGCCTAGCTGCTATGTGTGCTCTGTGAATTCTGCATCAGTTTACCTCTGGAACATGCAAGTGGATATGGGAAGACATGAGAAAGTCATTGTTGGGGTCCTTCTGCATCAGAAAGGCTCTTGCAAATGTGTAAGCTATTTTGGCACTCTCTTTCATTACATCTCCCAGCTGCCCTGTTACTTCAAGGGACCCATCCTTGTTCTCCTTGTCTTTGGGTCGCCTCAGGGATGTTTCCACAAACAGAGTGGAACCTCCTATGAAAGAAAAGAAAAACAACATCCTGAGAAAAGTTAAAGGAAAATCAAACCAGAAGGTTTTGGTGATGCAGAAGCAATGTCAGGAATTTGGAACTGGGGCTCTCTGATGAGACACTAGCTCTTGTTGAAACCTGCTCTCTGAATCCCTTCAGGAAGGCTAGCTAGAAATCTCAGCAGCAGTGCACTGACAGTCTCCATTCATTGCTTCTTAGGACTTCACACTCCACCAATATGGATGCAACCCCTATTTAGTGGAAATAATCAGTTCTTATAATGGTTTCAGGTTCTTTGTAGCCAAAAAGCAAGATGAGCTCCTACCATGACACACTTCTAGCCAGCTCAGCTTTCCAGTGCCAGACATCTATTTTACCTTCTCCATCATACTGATCATTTCTACTTCAATTCCACTCAAGGTCAATTACAGTATGCAGAGGTCGTACTCTTTGCTATGTGCTGCATTTCCATACTGCGGTGCACATAAAGACCCCAAGTTACTAGGGGAGTAATCCAGTGAACGGTAACTAGCCAACTGCACCCCCCCCCCCAGAGTCCTAGAATACCTGTATCTGCTAAGTCAGTGTTGTGACATCATTGAAGAGATAGAGCATGCCCCAGCTGTGCCGTAAGTCAGAACGGCACCTCCTGCTTTTAAGGAAACAGACAAGGTCTTGTCCTCTCTGAAAAGGCTTATGCTTTTAGTCATTGCTGTTCCTAATGTATGTGGAACATAAAGAGAAAACATGCTGGCCTGAAGCTAAAATGAGCCTGGGTAAGGGAATAAGAAAGGATCCCTTCTTCGGGGAAGAAGAAGTAAGGATCTAAAAGGCCACAGAAGTTAATTTTACTGGTGCCAGTAGAAGAACTTCACTGGACTCAGTAGGGAAAATTCACTTTGACTATCACATTCAATTTTTGAAAATTACACGGAAATCTAGACATTAACCCAAAAGTCATTTTGTCTCACCCATAGCTGTCCAGGCCAGACCCATCACCACTCCTGGAGGAGTGGTTTCATACATGCGATCCACAGTGAAGACGGGCTTTCCTACAAAGTCCTGCAGGTTTTCAGGTGTTACTTGGACCGTCTCTGCTTCTCCACTCACAATTTTATAGGCAGATTTCCTCAATACCTGAGTGAGACAGTAATTTGTTTCTGTAGAAAAAGCTGAGAAGGCTGAAGCACAGTGGTCACGGTTACACACAACTTTCCCTCACCTTTTCTACTTGTTTCTGCAGATTCCTCACCCCACTCTCTCTGCAGTACTGCTTGATGAGAACAGTCAGGACATCCGATGTGATTTTGGCTTTGTTTTCATCCAAGCCACACAGAACTCGTGCTTGAGGGACCAAGTACCTCTGAAAGAAATCATCCCCCACGTCCTTCTGTTAGTATTTGTGACAAAAGCCCGGTGGTTCCAATTCATTCAACTTCATTCTGCTATTAGCTCAATGCCATTTTCTGGAGTCCACAGCCCATGGAACACTGGAGTTACTTTAACTGGGTGTTCAAATCAGAGGAACTCTGTCCAAAATGCCATGTGCCTGATTTTTTTGGACGCAGTTGGATGTAAATATTTAAGCCTGAATCTGCCAAATATATTTTATCAGATATAATTCACAGCACATCAGTGGTTTCTCTTACCTCTGCAATTGCAAGTTTCTCTTCTGCTACATATCCCGATACATTGATCACTTCCATTCTATCCCGCAGTGGCTCTGGAATGGTTTCCGTTACATTGGCAGTACAAATAAAAAGTACCTAGAAATATTACAAGATCCTATTAAGTATTCTCATTAACCTGCTGCTTTACTCCAAGCAATAGTTCCTTGGTTATGTGTTTCTCTGTCTGAAGGGCTGGAGCAAGATCATCTTCTCTGTGGAATCTAATTTTTATTACAGGAAAAGTTTTGGATTTTAGAACTATGTAGTAGTATGTTCCCTACCCCCAAAATAAATGTTTAGAAATACACACAGCACAAACTGGGAAATTGAAATGGTCCGATATGGACCAGGAAACTTTGCCTGGAGAGATCTAGATCTCACTTCTAAGCCATTTCTGCCTTCTACCAAGTTAGCACAGAAGTGATCAAATGACGTATATATATTTCTAATCTATCAATTCTGCAATTAATGTAAGCTGCACAAAAAGTGCAACAATGTGCAAAGACAACCAATTTCAAAAGCTTGACAGCAGCATGAGGCCACCTCACTTGATAGCAAGTCTGCCAATCATTATGTAGAAGAAAAATTCCTGCCTTTTCTAGCTGAGACCACACATCTCTGTGTCCCTAGCTCTACAGGGAGTTAAGGCTATAAGACATATGCTGGTGATCGTGTTCTCACTTTAACCAAAGTAGAGACACTTTGGTTAAAGCCAACTCCTGCAGAGACAGCCCTATACCACTCGTGCCTCAATCCCATCTGTCTGACTTCCCAACTGACTAAAATGTCAGCATCTTTTCATGGACGGGAAGTCTCTGCATTGATACACATCGATACATTCCAGCTCTACAACCTCTGCAGAAGAGAGAAATACCTTTGATAAATCCACAGGAACATCAAGGTAATGATCCAAGAAGTTAGAGTTCTGTTCTGGGTCCAACAGCTCTAGAAGGGCTGAGGATGGATCCCCTTGATATCCTCTTCCTATTTTATCCACCTATGGGAGAAAAACTTTAAATGCTCTAAGAAGTTTCTCACTGCAATAAATTCGCATGCAAAGATTCTTTAGAGGCTCCATCTAAAAATCTTCATGTGTTTGTTCATAAACAGCCACTACCAGTCTATCAGTTTTCTGTGCATTCACCCAAGTCCTCACTATTCTACTGTGTGAGCACGAGACCCCTGACAAGACACAGAACTTTAACAGTGTTGTAGAGAAGCACTATGAAGTCTCAGGGAGCGTGCATACAATCAAAAGCAAGTGAGTTATGGATTAGTGGGCTACTACTCGTTAAGCTAAGCTAAGCTATAATCACAGACCAGAATACTTATTCCACAGCGGGAGGACTACAGAGTGCTAGCTTATACCATTTCCCTAATATGTAAGCTAAGACACTCTCCTTACTCTGCCCAAGGTGTAAAGCGCCTATACACAGCCACTCATCACAGCTCAGCTTGTGACGTTTGCTGCTTTCACAGAATCAGACTGGTAGGGACTTCCTGAGGTCATCTTGTCCAACCCCACTGCTCAAGCAGGGTCATCTAGAGTCGGCTGCCCAGGAGCATGTCCAAGGCTGTTGTCTCTTTCAACATTGTTCACGTCCTCAGAAGAAGTCACAACAGGGCTGCTCTCCACTGCTTTTTCTCCCTAAAGAGCAGTTTTAACTAGATGGACATAATGCAATTTGCTACTACGGCCAATGCAAGGCTCCTCACCGACACCACTTAAGTGCCATGACCTACAGGTTTCATTACCTTTCAAATCAGGATACTCATTGGTTACATTACACTGCAACTCATTACCCAGTTTCTTGGTCCCCCATACCATTCCCAAGACATCTGCTGTTGATCTTTCCCAGGCATAGCACACAAGGAGGCTAGAGAGACCTTTAGTCTATTCTGAACACCTGCTACTATATCCTGACCTTATTTGCTTTTCCACAAGCAGTAGGCTGGTAGCCCTGTCTCATTTATTCTCAAATCAGACCACAAATTGACTGTAAGCATCTTATTCCTTACAGTCTTGCTTTAGACCTGCTGAGAGAGTGACTCTTTCTACTAATCACATGGGCAATAGTGGTTTTGTGCACACTGATGTCCCCACACCTAGGTAGGGAACACAAGAGCTACTGAAGCCTCTGAATATCCAGTCAGCTCCATTAGGATCCTAGCAATCCAAACAGCTGCAATTTAATAAGAAGGGCACAACTGAAATATTAAAGTCGAAGTCTGTTATAGGAAGAGAAAACAAAGGGTCTAAGGTATCACTGTCACCCAAAGAACTTGAGAGCCCAGCCTCATTTAAATAAAAAAAGCTTGGGTTTTTTAGGAGAGTTACTGCTTCACCTTTCCTACTGGAGTCAAGAATTGATACATGTTTTTAAGAGCAAAAACTAGAATAAAGACCAGATACATCACCTCATCGATCAATATAAGTGGATTCTCTGTCTTGGTCTTCTTCAGACACTGGATGATTTTTCCTGGCATTGCTCCAACATATGTCCTCCTGTTTTACCAGAGACTGTATTTAGGGAACCATTGTAAAGTACAGCACGCATCACACAACATAGCGTGCAGCTGATGGAACAGGTGTATCCTGCTGGGAAACAAGTCTGTATTTCTTCTACATCTACCAAAAGCATTCGCCATCTCCATGCTAAGCATCTAGTCTGTTTCTAGTAGAGATCAGACATGAATTTTGGCAGAATACTCCTGGACTGCAGTTTTTATCTTTAGTTTTAATCACTTTTAAATTAGAGGGAAGCAAAGAGTTAAGGCTGAGAACAGAGACGTTTGAATAGTGACTTCTTGGTTTTTGGGTAAAGAAATGTTAGAAAACGTTTCATTCCCTCAGTTGGTAGGGACAAAAAAGGAAGATCAGTGTAAATCAAAAGATACACTGAAGGAACAAGCTGCTAACAGCAAAACACCATCTTTCTGCTAGAGGCAACTGGCATCCAGGAACATGCAGAAGCAGAGCAAGAGGATAACAACAGAGTGGATGCCAAGAGGCACAGAGCAGAGAATATCCTGAAAAGTATATAAAATATTTCTCTCTGCTTCTGTGTCACATAGGGCAGAACCTCGCAGGTTCAATTCACGCTGCAGAACAGATACTCTTACTAGTTTGAAAACACTGCTAGGTTTGTTTTCAGGTGTATGTGGAAGGACAATAAACCCGTGGCAGGGTTACTGATTTTTGTATTCACATCATCTTGTTCTCCCCATGAATACTCTTGTTCCCAAGTTTTCCTCATGCAGCACCTCCCTCCTGATTATTCAGAAACCAAGTCTCAATCACACCTGAACACATGAATGACCCTGTTTGAACTGTCACCATTCTCTAGTTCTGGCATTTATAGAGACACGAGTTAGCATTTGGCATCAGTCTAATGCTTTTGGGTAGCTCACAAAGCTTTTCAAAGATCTCCCATAAGCATACACAAGAAGCAGGGAGTGACTACACTTAGAGACATGAATATGATTATGTTCCAAACTCCGCCCTTTGCTATCCTTTTCACCTCTTCCTATATCCCAACTCCTGTCAGCAAGGGTTGGCAGAACAGAGATGAAAGTTACACACGTTGTCCAACTTCAGTTAGGTTCCTATTTTGACAACATTAGGAAAAATTGCTGGATAGAGAAAATGCTCAAGTTACACTGACCTGTGTCCTTTTATTTCTGCTACATCAGTCATCCCTCCAACACTGAAGCGGAAGTACTCTCTGTTTAGGGCTCTGGCAATGGAGCGGGCAATGCTGGTTTTGCCAACCCCAGGGGGGCCATAAAAACACAGGATCTTCCCCTGGGTGGATCCTCGCAGCTGGCTGACTGCTATAAATTCCTGAAGAACAGATGAAGCACCAGCAGTGAACAGGGGGCAACTGCAGCAACACCAAAACATATTTGTTATCAGGTCAAGCAACGATTATAAAACGAGCATCATACACAAAATTGGTCCTCAAAGGAGTTGGGGAGGGCAAGGGGAAGAGCTAAGTAAGGTGCACATCTTTTCCCTCTGGTTATTTACACACTTGGTTGTTTCTCGGTTTTGTGCTCTGTACCCATCTCACCAGGAGAAGCAGTCTCTCCCTTCACTGTCTTGGAGTGGGAAGACAGACTTCTAGTCCCTCTCCCAGCTTCCTTAGTTCTCACCTGAGTCTCTCAAGCTACATGTGAGCATCTCCTACTGTACCACTTCTTCTTTACTAAGTTAAACTTGCATCTTTTCACACTCCTGTGCTAGGCAACCCTCAAATAACACTCAGCAGTTGAGAAATCAAAAGATCATGGTTCAGAACTGAAGTCTCAACTGCTCATACGCTTACAGTGGAGAAATCACTATGCAAGTGGGCAGAGAGATGTGGTTCCCCTGTAACAAGTCAGTTATTTAGCAAAGATGAGCCTTGAACTCTTCCACCTACAGCACTGATCTCCACAACAATACTATACAAGGACAATAGGACCAATCTAATTAAGGCTCAAACCTGCACAGGTATTTCTCAGTACCTTAAAATCATCAACCTCGCTTGCATTGCTACAACTGGGGAATCTCTTCTGCGTGGAATTAATCACATCAATAATCAAAGCCACAGACCTGTATGATGCAACTCAATCTGTTTCTGTATAAAGGCTGGGGCTAGTCAGCATGAATAGTGCTGACAAGCAACATAAGAGACTGATACTTAAAAGGGGTTATCTGCTTGCAAGTGTGCAACAACAGGCTTACCATAAATCATTCAAAATAATAAATCAGAGAGATTTAGTCACAAGTCTTGGGCACTACTAGGGAAAGAAGCCCCCTTTGGCTGTCAGCAAGGAGATACTTTACAACCGTTATCTTTTTCTAGAAGAGACTGGAACAAAACAATGTAATAAAAGCAAAAGCCCAGGATGTCTAAGAATTTACTATTGGTTATATATAACGACCTCGTACCATTAGCTTAGGAGATACCTATATGGTTTCTGTGCACAACAATTACTGAGGTGGCCTAAGTACCATCAGTGCTGTCCCCAAGGTAACACACAGCTCTGCTATACACAGCATGCAGGAACAGTAAGAGAAACTGCCTCACTACACTCTTTGGAAGGAAATGGCCAAGTTGAAGGCTAGCTACAGTCAACGGCTTCACCAAATCCGCTAAGATCTCACCATGATTTGTTAATGCAAAGTCAATATCTGCACCTGTCTCCCCTCCACTGGGCACCTTCTTGCACTTGCCCGGTATGATACAAATCCTGCCAGCACTGGGATTGGCTTTCACTGCTTGAATGCATTGGCTGGCTACAAGGAGGAGCCTATTCCTGTCCCCTGGAAAGGAAGGCAGTTCCCACAGCAAGTTGTTGAAGTTGTTGCAATCTGTTGCAAGTATCTACTCTTATCTAAAACAGCTTCCCTAACAGTAAGCACAGGCCAGACATCCTCAGGCAAAAGGGACAAAAGTTGTGGAACAAGGCAACACTGAGAACTACCCTGTCTGCTTATATGACGGCTGTATTGCACAGACTATAAACCCTTCAGCATCCAACACAACTCTGGGGATAGGTAAAGTTTGTGAGGCAAACATGCATCTTAGCTAACTTCCTCCCTCTTAATTTTAGAGGTATGAGTAGAGGTTCAGTGTGTTTTCGAAAGGCAGTAACTTTGCCAATCAAGCAGAACCATTTTAATAGTCTCTGAATGGATTAAAATCCAGAGACTGCTTCCCTTGGACACTTATTCACATGCTCAGCATTAAATAGCAAAACACTATATTGGTGTTCAAAATCAGAATATGACATTCATTGCAATAAGTAATTAAACACATTAACTGATCACCAGAACATTCTGTTCTTTGATTCAGCTTTTTGTTTGATATATGAATTAACACAAATTCAATGAGGAGCTGCAATCTGAAACACAACCAAAATGTCTGATGCCAAGCAGGGTGTGAAATGGGACACACTGCCTATTCCTGCCTTACCAGAATTCGCTTCTTGACGTCATCCATTCCATAATGATCCTCCTCCAGAACTGCTCGGGCTCTGGTCAGCTCCAGGTTCTCCTCACTACACTTACCCCATGGGATGGATGTCAGCCAGTCCAAGTAGTTCCGTGTAACACTAACAGAAACACAAATGAGAGTGATTTGACAACCACCAGCTCATGTTATCCTCCACTGCCTTCCAAAATAACCCCATTCAGAACAAGTGGGATATAAACTACTCATGGAAGGGGGACTATGAAAAGAATATCATTATCCGGGCAGTCATTGCTAACCTTTCATTATGGTCTTCATTCCCTTCTCCCTTAAAAAAAAACCCAAAGCTTTTTTTTCACAGCTTTTCCTTTCCTGAGACGAAGAACCTCCAACATACCATGCAAAGACCTAGATTTCTGCACACAAATTCCCTGTACGATTTTTTGGTGTGGGGCTCGTTCCTGTCTGAAGATGAGCAAGATTGTTGTGTAAGCTCTGCACTACTGTCAACTGTTTTGATCAGGTCATGAAACTTAAAGATAGAAAACCAGTTTTCTCTGTTTCCCCAGTGGACCAAGACAACATAAAGAAGAGAGATTCCTGGCTCAGAAGCAAGGAAAAAACAGTTGGATGTACAACAGGACAGAGAATTAGTTAAGACTGGGAGGTAAGGATGTTTGTGCAGAAGCTAACAGTAGAGATAATCTGTTTAAACAGACTGCTCCTGAGGAGAACACAAGTGCGTAAAAGCAGCACTCATCTGTTCTAAAACTCTGCGCGCTCAAATCAGGGATTCAAATGTACAGGGAGGTCTGCACGATGCAGTAAATAGTAAATTGTGCGCAGTCATGAACACAGAGCAGCACAGCCGTCCCACGCTTGGCTGGCTGGTCCCAGGATTCACTCTATGGCAATTGCCACGCCAACAGAGCTTTGGCTTTTTTCTCCCAAGTACTTCCTTTGCAAACTTGCTATCACTGTTACTACTCTGCGGGAAAGGGAAAGGTACTGTGCCGTCTGTGAAGCCCAGCATGTCTTTCCTAGCTTCCTCCCTCCTCCTATACCAAGATGTTTCTCATCCAAAGGACGTGTCTGCCCTCACACACAGTCTTTTACTCCATAAAAGATACTTTGTTTTAGAAGCAAAAATCCAGGACATTAAAGTGCCGATGAGTTACACTGACTGCTGTGTTGTATAGCGCACACCGCCTCCACAGACAAGAAATGTTCAAAGCAAGCTCAGTTTCTGACAGTCCATATCACGGATTATGTGGTAAAAGCTATTCACTCCTTTGCAATTCCAACCCTGCCCCAACACTTCTGGCTAAGCTACCTGAGGTGGTCCCTATGTCACGTGTTAGCAAATAGCTTCTCTTCTCTCGCATCTAATGAGAACACCTAAGTACAAGAGAGAAGAGCCAAAATTAAGAGCTGAAGGAATCACTGCACATTTCATGAGGGATAAGGAACTGCACAGCTCTTATCCACAGCATTAGACTGCAAGAGAAGACCTAAAACGATCAAAAGAGGTAAATTATAGTAAAACATAGGAGATTCGGAGAACAATCCTATAGCTAGGATGTGATCATATGCTACATTCAGGGAAAACAACTATGACAAAAAGAGAAAAGAAACTCTTAAGGTAAGAGCTTCATAGAATTGTATTGATTTCTCTCATTCTCCCAACTAAGCCTGGTAGCAGAGGACACAGCTATGCACTCACTTGAATTCTGAGGAGTGATTATCCAGCAAGCCCAACTTGTTCAACTCTTCGTCAATCACATCCATGACATGTTTTGGCACTACCAGCTCCTTTAGTCGCTCACGGAATTTCTCTTCTATAGCATCCTTGTCCTCTTTTTCCAGACCTAGCTCTTTCTTAATGATCTTCAATTGCTCTTGGAGAAGATATTTGCGATGTGTTTGCTTGATCTTCTCCTCAACCTAGACACAGCAACAAATACAGTAACTATTCTGTTCCTCGTACAACCTCTCAAACATCAAATGCTTCCAAATACTTCTCAGTTATGACCTTCTCAGCAACTGAAAATACTACTTGGAAATCATTTGCATCATGTTCTAATATAAAAAGTGACTCTATGACATACTCCAGCTCCCTCCACATTTTGGTGGCCTCCGCTGGCCATGCTTCAGTACTTCAATGTTTTGTTTATGCTGGGGAGACCAAAAGCTGGGCCAGAGTAAGCCAGAAGTGATCTCCCTAGTGCCAAATAGAGGGGAATAACCACTTCTCTCGACCTGCTGTCTACACAACTGCAAATAGAGCCCAGTATGCAGCTGGCCTTCCTTGCCACAAGGAGAGACTGATAATTCATGGTCAGCTTCCTGTACATCAGGGCCTCAAAAGCCCTTTTCTGCAAAGCTATTTTCTGTGCAGTTGGCACCCAGCCTGTCCTGTTGCACAGGGTTATTCCAACCCAGGTGTGGGACTATGAATTTCTCTTTGCTGAACTTGAGGAGGTTCTTACTGACTCCCTGAGGCACACCACTAGTAGCTAGCTGCAGTTAGACTTCATAGTGTTGATGACAACCCTTTCTGCCCAGTAGTATAGCCAATTTTGTCACCCACCATGTACTACATCCTTCCAGTCTGTAACATCCCAATCTGGTCATAAGGATACTATGGCTGACCACAACAAAAGCCTTGCTAATGTCAAGGTATCCAACAGTCATTATTCTCCCTTTGTGCTCTAGGCCTTCTTATCAGAAAAAGCAATCAGGTTGATAAGGCACAGTTTGCTCTTGGAAAATCCCTTCTGGCTCTTCCAAATCATCTCCTACTTCATTTGCCTGTACAGGGCTTCCAGGAGGATTTTCCCCATAATCTTCCCAGGGATTGAGGGTAGATTGACATGTCTGTAGACTCCCCGATTCTCTGTCTTGAAGATGGGCATAGCATTTACCTTTTTCCACTTACCAGGAACCTCCCCAATCACCACAGTGTTTTAAAGATAATTGAGGCAACAAAATAATGACATTGATAAGACCTCTCAGCATCCTTGGATGCATCCTATTTGGTCCCACAGTCTACATGTGTTCAATTTCCTTAAGAAGTCTCCAACAATTCCTACCCTGGTCCAAAAGCATTTTGCACTTAACATGAATTTTAAAAGCCCCAATTATTGGGAGTTAATAAACCCATGAACTTTTGACTCAATATACACAAATATTTGTACTTCATATACTTAGTTACCACTTTGATGCAGTTATTGTATTCTGACTAAAACTTACAACAGTCAGGAACCACTGCAGTTCACAGCGGTTAGCAGAGGGTCTTTTAAAATAATGTGTTATTTACACTATTATGTGCTACTTACAGTATTATGCTGTATATTTTTACACAGATGCTTGGTAAACTGCAGTCCTCTAGGATTTACCCGCTTGCATGAAATTACAACTTGGACACGTTTTAACAGCAGATGCCATAGCCTCAGGTCTTGTTACTTTTACAACGTGCATGAAAAATTGAATTTCTAATGGAAGAAGAATATCAAGTCTTAACTCTAAAATAACCTCCCCTTAGAGTGTGTACCATTGTCTTGCTTTAAAATTCTTCACTGACCGTGCTAAGCATCACAGTGGTGGACATGATATAAATACATACAAGGTACGTGTTACTTGCAAAGTTACCTCCCTTCCAAGACGCTGCTGAAGTTTGCTCAGCTCATATTCCTTCTTTAGAAGGGAAAGGGCTTTGTAAAGCCGTTTGGGAATCTGGAAAAGATAAACACAAAATGAGTTTTCAGACATTGTACTCTTGGCAACTCCCTGTGAGAAAGGGAGAATAAAAAGCTCCAACAGGTTGTCTGGGAGAACTCTCCAGCACCTGCAGATGTAAAAAGACGAACCATGTAGCAATTCCACAGCGTGCAACCAATGTGCAAAAGACAATTATGTGCCACCAAAGATGCAGAGCATCCAGACTTTCCCTTAAGGCAAGTTATTAATGACTTACTATATCTTTCAAGAGGAACCTAGTCACTGATACTAACCTATCATCAAACATAGTACTGAAGCTGGTAAAGAAACCATGACATATAATGGACATACTTTTGATTCTGTTAGCATAGCTTTAGTTAAAAGCTTCATCTTACACTGGTTTCTTCCAGGATGTCTTGAAGTTCTTGCGACTCTGCCCCTGTTAGTGCTGCACCCATGTCACTCAGATAGATAGGGTTATCTACCACACGTTGTCCAGCCTGCATCATCTGAAGTACGGACTCTCTGAAAAAATGGTAATAAAACCCAAAATGCTCAGTAAACTTTTACATTCATAAGGAAGAATCCTTATAGAGTTATTACTTGTTATGACAGAGTAAAGAAATGAAACACAGCTCAGTTTCATAGCAAAATAACTTTTTTTTTTTAAATTTGACTAAGCCAATACTCAGTAACAAACATATACATCACTTGGTACAAGGAATGATCGCTGATAAATAAAACCAAATACATGAAATGCTCTCTTAACAGTTATGTACAATTTTTGTGTGCCTGTACGCCAAGGCTCTTACTATGCTCATATTACACGGATCAGACCATGATACTTATTGCAGCGAGCTTCACTTAGACCCAGATCACCTGCCATAGGACTTACTGTCCTACCCTGTATCTAAGTTTCACATGAGGTTTTCAAACTTTCCCTCTGCTTCCAACAATGGATGATAAAGCTTACATCCAAAACCAAATTCTAGGTGATAATTCAGCAAATACCTCTTCTTCATTACAGCAAAAGGACAAGTGGAATAGAAGATCTCAGTGTACTCCAGCCTGAGAACACGCTGTTCCCAAAGCAGGGCAGCATGGGAAACACATACCTGTATAAGGGGTTCAAGGCAATGATGTCCCGGATTGTTTTGACAATTTCTGCCGTAAGTGCCTACAAACACAACAGAGATTTAATCAACAAAAAGACTGGAAAAGGACAGTCAAGACCTCAGCACAAATATGACATTTCCCAATCTCTCCAGCGTGGGAGCAGAGAAATACAGCCCCTGGCCACCCATCTACAATGGTGTGCTGTAATGGTACTTGGTGTTGGGGCAGTTATTCCTCCTGGAAGACATGGAAAGGCAAGAAGGGCTATAGGCTGGCTTCCTGCGCGCACAAAACTTAACTGGTTCTTGGCCAGAATATACGATCAGGTTGACCACTCAAGTCACCTTGGAGCAAAGACTCAGTTTGATAGAGGATATTACACAGATCTAACCTCTTCATTAGCAACTTTTTGAAGTGAACAGTTCTAAGGAATTGAGCTGTTGTAATGAAAAATCGTTATTTTCATATAATCCCCTCATGCAGTGACTGTGAGAAGGAGAAACTGTGGTTTCTGAGACCTGAAATTAGAGCCTGATTTTAGAACTCTTCCTTTTAAGCAAGACATGTAGGTGCAACTCTACAGGACAAGTCCAGGCTTGCATGATTCACTCACTTTAACCTCTTCTGTGATCTGAAAATCTTCATGAACCACGTTCTCTACTTCTACCATGAGAACTTCCTGCGAGGAAGCAGCTACAGGATCTAGTACCACTTCCACAGCTTGGTCCTTTGTTCCAGGCTCCTCTTCAGCCTCTTTCTTAGAGCGCTTCTGTTTCCTTCTAACTTTCTGTTTGTTCTCAGGCTCCTCAGGCTCAACCTCTAGTTGCTTGTTTATACGAATCCTGAAAGCCAAAAGAAACCAGCTACAACCAATTCTCCTCTGTTGTATGTGATTTCAGCTCTTCAGCACGAAAAGGAAAGAGTCTAAGTTGTATTTTGAGTAACTAAAATTTCAAACTTTGACAAAGGTAACTGTACGTGTTCTGACAAGATTTAGCCTTTGGTTCATTTTTTCAAAATAAGGCTTGATTTAGTAAAACAGTAATAATCAAGTGGTAGATACTAATAGGACTTACTAAGTAAATTTACAATAAGTAAGTTGCCATACAAACAAGTTAACTGAATTAGCCTATTGGTGTGTGAATGAGAGGCCAAGGGCAGCTGACACCACCTTTATCATAAACTGTGTTAGCTTAAACTAGTTGCAGTTTAAACTAAAAAACAGATTTCTAATGATTAAAAGAAAAATAATCTAAATAATGTTCATGAACATACACATGCACATGAAGCTCAGTATCACAGACTGACTTCTCAGTGACAAGCTGCAGCACATGAACAGAACAATTAATAAGGCATCTTTGTTAGTTAGTCTGCTCAGGAGCTAGTTTCTCTAGCTACATGAACCAACAACTCTGATGTGGATTCATACGCTCTTCTTGTCTCTCCTGAAAAGCAAGTTCACTGTTTCACTTTAGTTCTGAATATAATGTTCTGCTTTTTCAGTTTTCTGATTCTCAGCAATCAATCTCTCTGCTTTAAACTGCATCTGCTGCATTATCTACTGTGATACTAAATATTACATACTACATGTGTAACAGACCTTGAAGTCATTCCATACCTAGACATTTGAAATTTTGGTCCGTTACACAAAGAGATTTCCTAGATTATGATTTTGAAAGAGATCAAATCCACAATATATTCCACAACAACTAATTGAGTGTTAATCCCTAAAAAGGACAGGCTAGATCACATGGCATAATCATCTTCCAAAAAATTCATTTCCCTGTTACTGTTTTTAAACTTTTCTGAATTTTGCCTGCTGTGCATACAACCTCACATCAGACGTTTTCAATACAGATTAAGACCTACAGTTTAAGAGAGAGGTGTAAGCCTCTCCACTGGCTTAAAAGGTTTCCCCACTAAAGATGAGTGCTAGACAAACACTCAGGAAACTGCAATAGCTTTTGACAAAGTTGTCTTACTATGCTGTGACTATGGAGTCCAAAAAAACCTTGTGGTGTAGCAGACTCCCAGCTCACGGGATAACCGCCATTATGTGCAGGGTGTAGGTCTTATTTTCCATGTGATCTCCTTCAAAAAATGAGACCTCCTCAACTATTCCGACTGTCTCCCACTAGCAACTTTTGACTAATTTTCACTACTCTTGTTAACAGAATAGAGTCACAAATAATTAAGTTCAAAAACATTTTCTGGACGGTAGGGTTGCTCGTGGTGGAAATCAGTTGCTGGGTGAAAGAACACCCCCTTGTAGGGCAACCAGACAACAGTCTGGCAGCAGCCAGCTGGCCAGTCAGCATGTAAATATCTCCAGATTGACTACAGAAGCTGCTGCCCTGACCCAGAAGGCATGCTAGAAGGTGTATGGGGAGAGCTAAGGGAGGGATTTAGAAACGAGAGGACCCACACTTGCAGGACACCACATTTCATTATTTTGGCTGCTGATATAAGAGTTTCCTTTTCTGTATTTTTCCCCGTAAACGCAGCATGCTCCTCAGATCTGATATCCAGTGTGGTTCCTGTGGACATGACTGACCGGTGCTTTGTGTCTCAATCAAATAAACAAAGACCAATTCCCCACATGTTCCAAGTTATATGGAAATATTTCTATTCCAAGTAAAACCAATAGCTGCCTATTTCCAAAATCTAGTCAAACAAGGTTGTTCTTTGATAATGCAGCAGGACGTCCAAGACTTCATTTGGAAGGGAGTTGACTTGCTAACTCATGCAAATTCAGCTTTGAGAAGTACTGCCCATTCTTTGCTGCCCAGAACATATGCAACTGAAGCAAAGTGAGTGGGAGGGAAAGAAAATGCTTCAAAGCAAAACCCACCCTGAATCTGTCTCTCCTGCCACGTTTCTGTCCTTGTGTTTTCCCTTCTAATGGAAATTAATTATTTGATGCTTTTAAAATCACAATTTTATATTGTCTTAGCTCAAAATACTTGGCACAAATAGCTAAACCTATATTCCCAACAATAATTCTATTTTCTTCAATTCAATTCTGGGACAAGATTATGTAGACAAGACATAATCAGAGTTCTGGAACGCATCTTTTTTTTTTTTTTTAAAGCAAAAATACTGGCTTGAATTACGTCCAGAGAATTTCTTTCACTATTACTAAACCTTGCTGTACTTGTCAAAGAAACGGCTAAACTTCAGCTTACTGAATCGCATTACAGTTTACACGAGAATGACATGCAGTAGCTCTTCCTTTTTGGGGCTAACCTGTCACATCTGTAATAGCACATAGAATATTGGGGCTGGAACAGCAGAGCACTATCAGGATACGTTGTGGTAACAAAGCAAAAGCTTGCCATACACAAGTTGTGTATGAAAATGCATATATGTGGTGAAAACAATAAAGGGATATATCTGTTTATAAAGAAGTCTGGTGAGATGCAGTGGAAGTACAAGTAATTACCTTCGGTGTCCCATGACTATCATACGCAACTTGTCTCCAAGATCCTGCATTTCATGAATCTGTACAAAAGTTCCCATCTGGTAGATTTCATTCAGATCCTCCACCACATCAGATTCATTGCTATTGAGGAAAAAAATTGGAGTAGATATTCAGAATCTTGAGCAAGCAGGTAAGATTAAAAAAGAAAGAAACAATCACTGGTTACAGAACTTTAAACTGGACTCAGGAGCAAAGACACTTCACTTTATCCCCATTGTTACCACCATGTAGCCCCTTTCCAAATCAGCCAACTACCTGGATGGTTCATCTCACTCCCAAATAACAACAGCCTTTTCTAAAGCAAGACGCAAGCTCCTAGCAGTGCTGGCAGTGGCAATGAAAACAGTCACAGTAGGAGGATGATCCAAGCCTATACACAATTTCTGTAATACCATCCAAAGCAGGAAATTTCAGATCATAGCTTTTAGTGTAAATGCAGCCTAGTCATGGAAATAGCTTATTTTTAAATTTTTAAAAAGATCAAGAGAAACAACTTACTTATCATCCTTTTTAAGAAAAACACCAGCATAAGGTTGAGCAAGACGAACTTTCCTCCTCAGCAGCTCAACCAGCTTCTTATTTTTTACCTAGGATAACAATAGGTATGAAGTCAGAGGTGGATTTTCCATAAGATTTCCACCCTCAGCGTGTAAGGCCAGGCATGGTAAAACCCTATGACTGAATTATGAAGTCTAATCTTGGATTTTTCTAGTCTTGCCCTCATTAGGGGACAGTAATATGGAAGTGGAAGAATATTAAGGAAACGTGAAATTTGAGTATTTAAAACAAGTCACTGAGTACAAAGACAAGCTCAAAGGGAGGGGGAGAAACTAGGCCTAATCTGTACAAGTCTTACAAGCAAGAAACCTCTCAGTCACTTGAACAACACTTTGTAGGAGTTTCTGTTGCTATCACTGTTCCCTTGCCCTTCCATACCTGTATGTCCCAGCTCTCCACTCCGACTGGGGAGCCAGTCCAATCTTCCCCATCGATTGCCTGAATTCTGCCCACCCACCCTAGTTTAAATCCCCTTCTCCAAAGCCCCCTCTGCTCTCCTGCACCCACCAGCCTACCCAAGTCCCTACTTTGAGTCCCAGCCAGTATTTCTTCCTGCTTTACTTTCTACTCCCCTCTGCTCTCTGGATGCCACACATCTGTCCCTGGCAGACCTCCCAGCACCACTGTAATTGTTAACACAGCAGGCTGAACCCTCAGCGACGAGGAAAATACCTCCTCATGAATTTTACTGTTGCATGAAGTCACACTGCCGACCACTGAGTGTTCTTTTGAAGTGATGGACATAAGCTGCATTGCCCAACGCTTTTGACAATAAACAGCATGGTCTTGACAGAACAGCATGAGCAATACCACCGTTGTTGGCCTATTCTACTCTTGGCACACTTATTTTAATTTTGCACAATGTCTAGCAAAACTATGCTTGCCAGTGTCACAGGCATTAACGGAAAGAAGAAAATTAATAATTCCATATTCACTGTAGAGACTTCACATTGTCAAGAAATAAAGCATTAAATGGCAGCACAATGAATTCGCAGGATAAGAGAGCGCATTTAACAATTGTCTTAATGTAAGACACTGTTGACCTATGCATTGAAATTACTGACTTATACATAAAAGTGTCATATGATTGCATGCCTAAAGATCATAGTAATACATAATCTTCTCCTTCCCCCAACACATCTAGAAAGACACTAAAAGTTGCATGTATTAGATTTGGACATGCAGAAAAATACTACAGTAGAAATAACATTATGATAAATAACACTACAAGAACAGGAAACTATTGATTAAGTTCTTGTTACATTGACTCCAAAATCAGATTGGTAAAATACTAGTGAGGAGCAAAAATACAAGTACGTGTTCCAAAACGGTTGTATTTCAGGAGGAAAAAGTGTTTCTGGCCTGTGAGCTCAAATCACATATCAAAGATCAAATTTATGGCTCTTAAAAATACATACAGAGGTGCAGAGGGGAAAGATCACACTCTGAAATTTTGAGATTACCATCCCCATCTCTCAGCACCCTCCCTCACCACAGTAGTGTTGCTCTATACTGAATTCATGCTTTCTTCTTGCAGCTCACAGTTTACTGCCTTCACAAATGCTGTTCTTGGTGCTATGACACAAGCCCATGAATCTAATCCAAGGATACATTTGCTTAACCTTCAGAAAAAGAACACGGAGAAGACAGCAAACTGAAAGAGTTTCTGTGTGAATCACTGACCTTCCCTGTTAGAAGCAGCGTTACTGACTCTGATGCAATACTTATGAAACCTGAAGTCCATTAACTACTCCAAAAGAAACCACTATTACAATACAGTCAGGCTATACCGTTAGTTAGCAATAAACACCAAGAAGCAGAAGGCCATAGAGCCTTACACACCTTGCTAACCTCCCCAGTGCTCTACGATTAAAAGAGACCCGTAAAGACAAAGCGTATGGCTTTGAGGAGAAAAGCATCCCTGGTATTACCAGAAGCTGGGAGACAAGCTCATGCTCCCGTGCAAACGGTCAAGGACCGTTACGCCCCCCACCAGAAAGACTGCCGTCCCCCCTTTCAAGGGCTCTCAGCCAAGGCCAGGCAAAGCCACGCTCGGCAACCAGCTGCAAAACCGCCCCGCAGCCATCGCCCGCCCCACGCCCCCGGCCCCTCTCGGCGGCAGTCAGCTCTCCCCTTCCAGCCGAGCCGGCTGGGGCGGTGAGGGCGAGCCCTCGGCGCCGGGACCTCCCCGCCGGGCCGCGGGTGGGCCGAGCTCGGCGGCCCCTCACCTCGATGATCTTGATGAAGCGCGGGAAGACGGGGTTGCGCGTCACGGCGATGAGAGGGACGTTGGGGAAATGCTCCGGGACGAGCAGCGGCGTCAGCGCCGTCATGACCGGCCCGGCCCCGCCAGCGTCCGCCCCGCCGCCGCTACCGTCCTCGCCGCCGCCGCCGCCGCCCTCCAGCGCGTCGCCCCCCGCCAGGCCGCCGGGGCTCCACTGGTGCCATCGCAGGCCAGTGCTGAAGGCGGCGCGGGCCGCCGGCGCGGAGCCCAGCGGGGCCAGGGGGGGCGCGGAGGAGACGACCGCCAAGAGGCGGCGCCGCGCGGGCCCCAGCAGCGTCGGCCGCCAGCGCCCGCACAGCCGCAAGCAGCGGGCGGCCGCCATGCCGCCGGCGCCCGCCCCTACGACACTTCCGCCCCCCTCCCCGCAGCGCGCAGGCGCCGGGAGCGCGCGGGCCCAGGTTGTGGAGGGGCGCGTGGCGGCGCGCACGTCCGAGCCCTCCCGGGGCTCGCGGGTTCGCGCCGCGGCCGAGCGCCCCTTCATGCAGGAGCTGGGCGGGGCTGCTGAGGGGACGGGCGGCCGCCGCGTTCCCGCGCTCTCCCGAGGTAACTCCTCACCGCGGCTGTTGCGCCAGCCCGGCCGCTGCTGAGCCTCACCACCCGCCGGCTGGGGGCAGTGGGTGCGCGGAAGCCAAGCCATCCCAGGTGGAAGGAGTGGAGAGACATGGAGGGAAAGCGGTGTGCAGCCAAAAAGCCAAAAATGAAAGAAACTCCCACTGGAGAAAGGGCTCAGGGGATCCTGTGAATGTGTCTTTGGCCACTGCCCCAACCTTACCCTCAGTAGGCCAAGGCCTCAGTGGTCACCTAGAGCCGGTTGCCCAGGACCGTGTCTGGACAGCTTTTGAGTATCTCCATGAATGGAGAACCCACAACCTCTCCGGGCAACCTGTGCCAGTGCTCAGTCACCCTCAGAGCGAAAAAGTGTCTCCTTGTGTTAAGAGGGAACCTCCCATTGTTACCTGAAATTGAAAATAACTCCTGAAACACACAGAGTATGTGTGGAGAGGAGACACTGTTTTATTCTGCGCAGGGGGCAAGGTGGAAGATTTCCACAACTCAAGCACACCTCCTGGGATTTCTCGCTGGATATTTATACACAAGAGTTACTAAAATCCCGCCTAAGTAATGGAATTATTCCACCTATCTAGGACGTATTCATTGTGTTGAGCAAGCAAAGTATTCTGCGTCTGCGCAGCAATTATGCTTAGGTAAGCAAAGTCTTGTATGCCTGCGCAGGGGTCTCGGGGGGTCTCTGGTGGTCGTTTGGGAAGAACACCCCTACTCGTTTTGTCCTTTTATGGTCACGCATCATCTGAGGACCTCAGAGTTCTTGTATTTCTTGCCAATTTCTTGTTTCACCATCTCACAGAGGATGTATGTCCTTGGGTGAGCGAGTTCGTAACCATGAGATGTTCCTTACAGACCCTGAAACTGAGTATCTAAAGTACCCGAATGCCATGCGTATCATATTCCCATGAGTTAGTAACTACCCCTTAGTTGTAACCTTATTCTTAACTATTAGTTTGTCTCATTCTATTTCATCTATGACATTATTTCTGTTTGAACAATTATTTTTTTTTTACCTATACATAAAATGTTTACATGTTGGCAATGTTCTGATTAATGTCTTTCTCACGGCTTAGTTGCTCCAGGATGTCCTTGGCCATGCTAACTGCTCCTTTTTTTGATAAGAATATCTCTCAGCATGTCAGTCAAATATAGACAAAGAACTATCTGTACCTAGTACAGTTTTAGCTAACTTTTAGAGTTAGTTTGCAACACCATGTTTCAGCTTGTGCCCATTGCCTCTTGTCCTGTCACTGGGCACCACTGAGAAGAGTCTGGTTCCATCTTCTTTATACCCTCCCTTCAGGTATTTATATACGTTGATAGGATCCCCCTGAACCTTCTCTTTTCCAGGTTGAACAGTCCCAGCTCTCTCAGGCTTTTCTCATGGGAGGAAATGCTCCAGTCCCTTCATCATCTTCATGGCCCTTCCTTGGACTCTCCATGCCTCTCTTGTATTGAGGAGCCCAGAGCTGGACGCAGCACTCCAGGTGTGGCCTCACCAGTGCTGAGCAGAGCGGAAGGATCACCTCCCTCAACCTGCTGGCAACACTCCTAATGCAGCCCCGGTTAGCCTTCTTTGCGGCAAGGGCACACTGCGGTCTTGTGTTCAACTTGGCGTCCACCAGGACCTCCAAGTCCCTTTCTGCAAAGCTGCTTTCCAGCTGGATGGCCCCCAGCACGTACTGGTGCATGGAGTTATTCCTCCCCAGGTGCAGGATTTTGCATTTCTCTTTGTTGAACTTCATGAGGTTCCTGTTAGCCCATTTCTCCAGCCTGTTGAAAGATTAAATGGAATTTAAAGATTCAAGGGAGCCTTGAGACTTGTCTCAGTGGTATCCGATGAAAGAACAAGAGACAATGGGCACAAATTGAAATACAAGAAATTCTTTTTAAACAAAGGAGAAGCTTTTTTTACTGTGAGAGTGACTGAACACTGGAACAGGTTGCCCAGAGAGGTTGTGTAACCTACATCCTTGGAGATGTTCAAAATCCAACTGAACAAAGTCCTGAGCAACCTGCTTTAGTTGACCCTCCTTTGAGCAGAGGGGTTTGAGTAGATGATCTCCAGAGGTACCTCAACCAAAGTACCTGTACCACACAGGAGAGTCTGCATGGCTGGGAGGGCAGGAGGTGTGGACTTGTCTGCATATGCACACCAAGTACACTAATAGGCCTTAATGGCCCTGGGCAGCCTCACTTGGGGCCCCTACCCACGCTCATGAGCCCAGGAGCTCTAAACTCAGCCCTGGACCTTCACAGCCTGAGCTATATCCCTGGAGGAGTACAGGTCTCTAGTTCAGCAACAGCTGTGACCATGCCTGGCTGTGGACCCTGTTTATCTGAACCCCAGGCCCTGGACTAATTTTTCAGAGCTTGACCTCAGCCTTGCCTCGTCACTGTGTGCCTGCCCAGCAATGACCAGACCTGGCTTGACCTCAGACCTGCTTCATCACGACGCTATTGTCTTATGGTCTGGACTCTTGGCTGGACCTGGCCATCATTTCTGAGTCTGTGCTGCTTGCCCTTCCTGGGTACTGTGGACCTGGGCCCTGAATGGGGATGCCCTTGCCCCATCAGCTGTGTTATTCACCTTGGTTCCTGTCAGAAGACAAGAAAAAGGGATATCAAGGGGAGAACTAACAGCTTTCACTTTGCTCAAATACCATGCCATTAATGCAACATTTCAGTGAGTAATGTAAACTCATTATTGTTTAAGCCTCAGAGACCTCTTCCACATGAACTTTGTTTGGGGTGGATTTCCTACATGGAAGTATGTGCTTGTGTGCTGTGTACTCTGTGTGAAGTAAGCCTCGTGCAGCTTTGCCAGTTTGTGGACATATGCAAAAAATGGCATCAAAGAAAAAGTTTAGGGAAAGGCCTTGTAAAAATCTGAATTTAGTATTTGACCCATGACATAGGCACATGGAGATAAGGAAGTGTAATACATAATGCTAAAAGTAGCATCCCTAACTTTGTAAGGTCATGGTCCTGAGGAAAAATAATAGAAAAAAACATCATGGAAAAAATTCCCTTTATTTTTCAAATACGCAAACTATCTTTATTAACACTGAAACTCACAGCATGAAGAAAAAGCCCTCAGGAATTAACATAGTCAAGCTGCCAGAATGCTATGAACACACTGTACAGCACTGATTTCCAGTTATCTCTTTCTTCCTTGGGCAAAGCAAAAGAAGGACATACAATTTCAGGGCAGTTTTCATGAGCAGATATGACTCCTGGAACAATGTGCATGTATCATATATGTAATATGACACATGGCCTATCATCTGAAAATCCATATTCTTCATGGATTTTCTCTCTTAAAATTAATTTTGAAGAGATGTGTCCTAATCCAAGAGCTCCTCATGTATGTATGCATTGAGATAGCTCTCTGTTTCATCCCAAATGTTGCCCATCTAATCATTAGGAATAAATCTGTTTGCAAATAGAAGAAATTCAGAAAGTTTCTGCAAGTAGAAGCAGCAGGACTGCAGTAAAGACTGCATAAACTCTCAAATATCTGATAATTTAAAAAGACAGTTGATAAAATTACTTAATACTTTCAGTTATCCAGATTTGGAGGCTGAGTTAGTACAAGGTCAGCGCTAGGTTTGGAAGGAGTACAAACACTTTTGTATTCTTGGCTAAGCTCTTAAAGCCTGCCTCCTTGCCACGTCAGATGCAGTGGGGATGCGAGTCCTTGGGGTATGTGCAGGGAAGTCAAAGACGAAGTGGAGAATTTTCTCTATACATTGAGAAGTTCTCGTTACATCACCAGCAGGTACAACTCAAAATTAGCATGCATTGAGCTCCATCCTGGTAAACCTTGCTTTGGAAGACTCATTACTGGAATGAAGTAAAATAGCCTCTGTTGTTTTAAGGATGGGATTAGTTGGGTAAATCAAGGTAGGCATCAAAATGAAGTATGCAGCTTTACAGAGTGAGAGTTTAGTATTGCCTTTCCTTCTTGGATTAGCACAAAAAAATTAATTCTGTGTATATGTATGTTTGTGCACATGTGCCCCTTTCATACGTATATCCAGAGAGAGGTGTGTATATATATATACACACACATATGCAAAATCCTGACAATACATTACTGTTCAGGTACTGTAAACAGATAGATAATCCCAATCATAAACTGGTTAACAACATGGGTAAACACCAGAGCTAAAAACTGTCAGCTGAATTCTGAAATTCCCCATGGGAGACTGGTTTGCAGTATTTGAAAATGAGGCCTCTACTTGTTTGTGCTCCATTAATCTTGTGTTGAAAGCAGGAAATCACAAATGGCAAGGCTTGGAGTGTATTGCTTTGTGGGGACATCTGAGATCCCCTTTTGTGATATGTTTACATGTCTGCTAACAGCAACTGAAAAAAGGTTAGACTCCTGCTGAGTTTTATGAAAGTATCATTAGGATCCTTCCAGATAGCTTTTAAAAATGATCAGGCTGGAAGGACCCTTTGCAATATCTCTAAACCAGAAAGCACGTGCATATATTATAAAGACAGAAGGGACCCTTATGATCATCTGGGTTGATTCTCTGTGTAACCCAAGCCATAGGACTTCCTAGAATTAATTCCCATTTGAGCTAGTGTCCAATCCAACAATCTTTTCTTCTGATTCATCCGTCAGTTTGCCCTTTATATACAGGAAGTCTCTTCAGGATTAGAATTCAATGCTTTCTTGAAAAGTTGGACAAATAGTCTGGAAAAAGAAAAGAAAACAAGGTGCAGTTCAATATGGACAAATACAAATTACGATACTTAGGTAACACTAATCAACTGCACAAACACAGGCTGGGAAATTACTAGCTAGGCAGCAGTTCTACTTAAAATGATGGAGGAGTTATCATGTATTACCACTGGAGTGGAGCCAATGCTATCATGCTGTTGTGAAAAAAAAAAAGCACTTTATTGGGTTTTATAAGCAGGTCTGTTCTTTATGAAGGTTTAGACTCATGTCAGCTGAGCTGTGTTAATGATAAGCTAGTGCTGTCTTAGCCCACTATAGATACAAGCTAATGCAGTGTATCTTAAAACTCTTTGATTAAGATCCAGTCTTTAGATACAGCCATCTCATCAAAGTAAGAGTCTAACCTCACTAAGATTTAAGATAAGATGAACAGACTTGAGTTTGCTGTATGTATGCATAATGGACAGTCATCCTGATCAGCTGATGCATAGCATGCTGTTAAACTATGGTAACTTGAGTCTAAGATCTAAGTCTTAATGTACATGAAATATTCTTTCCTCAGTGCCAAGCACTAATAAATATTTAGTTGGATTGTTGTGTCAAATTTTAGTTACTCCACTTTAAGAAAGATGTGGACCAGCGAGGGAAAAAGTCCAGAGGAGAGGAAGGTGAATGATTATTACCTGTGAGGGTATACTGGGTCTGTTTAGTCTAGAAAGGAGAAGAGCAGACATTATAATAGTATTCATACAAGATAAAAAAATGCTGCAAAGAGGAGGATAATAATTTGTTATCCTGCTCACTTGCCCCCTGCTAAAGCAGATCTCTTGTCAGAATAAGCAACCTACCTCCCACAGTCAAGAAACAGCCTGCTGCCTTAGGGTCTGGGGCCAACTACTGCTAAATGGAGCTACAACACACTTCTGTTTACTCTGCTCTGTTTTGCACTTTTATTTGAAAGAGATGCATTTGTCCATTTATCTCAGATTCCCAACAATCATCCAGCCCATAAAAACAGAATACTCTGCCTACAGGATGTGGAATGTGGCAGCACCAATATATAATCCTGCAATTCCTGAAGGACCAAAAAGACCCTCAGGATTTGGCTTTGGACATCTCAAGAAATATGTTTTAGGAAGCTTTGTTAGTGCTAGGGAGCTAAGCATGGGCAGTTGTGCAGTCGTGGTTGGCAAAGCTGACTCCAGCTGATGCTTCTGAGGTCTTCCTTCCTGAGGTCCGCTTAGGTGCACCTCTGAGTGTACGGCTAGGGCTTCTGGATGAAAAGGATCAGTGTGGAAAGCCAAAGTAGAGGGGTTTAAGTGATATGGTGTGTTTGGAATAATGAGCAGACCTCAAGTAAAAGCTGCCCAGTTTAGATAGTCTGGCTGTGCAATAGGAGGCTGCTTGCTGCTATTTCTGGGCTTAGCCATTTCTAAAGCAGAACAGCTACACTGTGGTAGCCCCAAAACTGTGAACCCTTTCCGTCTTCCTAGTTGTGTTTAGACATTCATTTTCTGGATGTTCATGGACCTGGATATTATGAAGCAAGCCCTACTGGTCCTGTTCACTGGAGTGAGAGATACAGGCTGTGTTCCTGGCCACGCCAGGGAAGGGGGATAGATCATGGATGAAGCAGGTCCATACTTCTTGCTTGAGCCTCTGAGTTGTTTCGGATATCATGTGGGCTTATGTCCAAGTGTGTTAAACAGAAGCTGAGCTCCATTTGGTAGGAACTGAGAAATTTATCCTGAATTTATAAGTTTGGTGTCTGGCAAACTTGTACAAGTGCTGGGAAGTGATTGGGTACTGCCTATAAAAGATAAGGAGCTGTAGAAGGACAGAGATATTTTGAACCACATTCTGGAGCAATGTGACTGAAGGGAAGTCACTTCTGAAAATAGTCCAAGATGAGCAAAGGAACAGTTTCCTTAGGAGTCTTATGATGAGGAGTGAAACTTTTCTGAGCAAATCTAGGGTGGCAGGGAGTCATTCCTGGCATGGAGGTACCACCCAGCTGCTCAGGTAACTTAAACTTTGCATTTCTCCTTCTGCTTTCACCAAGAGGAGAACAGCTTGCTAAAGAGAAAGGAAGTTAACTGGTATTTGGCAGAGCTTGGTAGAGGGGAGAGCTGTTTCAGAGGCTGAATAATGGATATAATAAATTCTTTAATTGTTCACTGCTTTCACAATCCTTTAGCAGCTTCCACTAATGAAAAGCCTATTGACTCCTATTTGTGCTACCAGCCAGCACAGTAAGCCCTGTCCCTGCTTTATGGTCCCACATTCCTTCAGGAGCTGGGTGACTCTATCTGCAGCCAGAAGGGTTGCTAGAGGAGTGAGAAGCTCTCAGGAAGTGTCATCCACATATCTGTGCAAACACCAGGACTGTGAGCAAGACACAGTGTTTATCATAAACACTCTTGCCAGTGAAGAGCTGAACAGGAGTGCTGGGGCTCTCCAGAGATCTCCAAATGGCCAAAGCTAAAAGCTTTACGTGCTTGGGGGAAGGCACTAACCAAGTGAAGGCTTTGCAGCTGTATCCTGCAGGGTGGAGTCATCATGGCAACATTTTGGTGCCAGTCCACAGGTGGTGGTGTCCCCGACCCACCTTGTCACTTAGCTGTTCTTTAGCTCAGAAACGAAGGAGCTCCTAGTCCAGCTCATTCACTGAGTCTTCTTTACTGGGGTCTAACGCTTAGTCCCCATAAGAATGACTAAATCAGGCTTTTGTGGAAGAAAACTTTCTTTGCAGTTTAATTTTCTCCTCTTTAATGCCAGTCAGAAAGAGATAGGGGAGAATTGGGATCAGGGAAGATTGCATGTGGCAGAGGGGGAGAAAAGTGTGCATCTTGGAGAGTGGATCTTTCTCTGTCCTCCTCTATGGACTTCTGTTTCAAGTCTTGGCTTTTTACAGCATTAATCTGCACTCTGCTGCCCAATTTCACAGTGCTGTCTCACTCCTGGAGTGCCTGTGGGTGTTGTTCTGTGGGCAAACCAGGTGGGAGAGCTGCTCTTTCTCCTCTATCACAGAATTACCAAGTTCGCAGTCCTGCGCATCTAGCTCATGCCGGGAGAGATGCTCCACAATGCCAGCCCCCAAAGAATCCCCCAGGACGTTGGTGGTCGTTCTAAGGCGATCCCTGAAAAATCAGAGAGAAAAATGAAATATAGCTTCTTAGTAACAGCTAAGGGGATGAAGACTATTTCAAGAAACATCTTCAATGAAACTTTTTCTACTTCTCAAGTCACTCTAATAATTAACACTTCAACATTGACAGAAAAATGACTCCCAGAGCGCCTTCCTTGATTGACAGCCCTGAGCACAGGCTTCACATTCCTTCCTGCTCTATTGCATTCCCAATTTCTCACTGAAAAGTTTGAGAATTGACACAAAATGAGGGAAACGTTATTGTGGTTCCACATGGACAGTTTCCTTTCCAAAGGGCTGCTAAGACCTTTCTGCAGACGCAGATAAGCCTTGCCACATCTGTTACACTTGAGTTGCATTTTGGTTTACAAAAAGTGCAGAAATTCTGGTGCAAACCTACGACTTAGTGCTGCTGTGGAGCCAGATTTCCTCAGCTTGAACAGTATACACTAAGACAAGGCACCAGATTTTTCGTGCAAAATGGCAAATCTAAAACACCCTTTGTAATGAGCTATTCTCCACAACCACAACTGTATGTAAGAGCTGAAGCTATCACCAGTCCAGCCACTCATCATATCATTCAGTGGTAACAACAGATAAGACTTTTGGTACCTGATTGACACCAACCTTTCTGGGTAAGTACAAGAGGTAACCTGGCATCTTAGGAGGCAGGGCCTTTTCCAGCCAAGTCTGTTCTTACGCACAGTTCACAGGAAAAGTGGAGATGTTGGGCAAGACTGTTTCCAGCTGCTCAGCCATGGCTGGCAGCAGACTTTGGCTGCTTTGGCTACAAACCAGCAATACAAGATACAGAAGAACAGAAGAAACACTGACAGTGTATCCCTGAGTCAGGATTTTGTTGTGTTTGAGAAGACTGAGAGAGCGAGGACTGTGCACAAATGCATTCTTCAATCTAGTACCCAAGAGCACTCCTGTGAAATCACTCGTCCCAAGGTTTAAAAGGGAAAGAAAGGTGAAATGGAGCAATGTAGCTGACTAGCTGCACTCATCTAAACACTCCTCAGTTTTGTATAGCCCAGTCTCATCCCACTTTCCATGTTTGGTAGCGCAGAACCGTCACTCTGCAGTGTGAATTTGCTTATTATTGGCACAACCTGTCCCTATTGGTCTGGAGACAGTTTCTGGGTGCCTTTTAAGACAAAGCAAACTAAGGACATTCTGCTTGGTGACCAGGCTGATCTGCAAGTGACCTCTGATGCCTTGGGTCACTGTAGTACATAGTGAAGACTCCTGCACGGGCAGAGAGGGCTACTGTGCAAAGCTCTCATGGATACAGGTGTGTTTTAAGCTTAATGATACAGGTTACTGAGACTGCTTGTAGCAGAGACGTTGGGAGTACGGACAAACTCTGTTAAGTACTGGCAGGGAGCACAGAGCAGTGCATGCTGCTGAGCAGAGGACTTACAGAAACCAGTCCACAGCGATGATCAGTGTAATGTCTTCAGTAGGCAGCCCCACTGATGTCAACACTATAACCATAGTCACCAGTCCTGCCTGGGGAATACCTGCGGCTCCAATGCTGGCTGCCGTGGCAGTGATGCTGGAGGGAACAGGAAAGCACAGCTATCATCAGCAAAGGGAAGAAAAGAGGCAGTCGCATTTGCAAAAATGTTAGGAAGTAGCTCAAACTCATCATCTACAAAACATCTTGGCAGCCTTTCTGCCCTGGTCACTGAGCAGGATGCTGACACATGGGACATCAACACAGCAGCCAGGCTCCCTCCTGCCAGGCACCCATCCATAACAGACTGCACACTGCAGCTGGGATGGGCCAGACCTGGAAATGCAACAAGGGCTCAAGTGGAGCCTCAAAGATGTGGTGCCCAAATCATACTTGCTTCTACACCTGGAGGTGTAGTACACCCTTCTTTTCCATACTTTTTTTTCCTCATTGTATCTTCTGAGCAAAAGAGGAACCTGAGCACACTTCAGATAAGCCAAAAAAACTGAAGCCCTTCCTGTAGTCCCGTAACTCTTTCAAAAGTCACCTTATTGTGATGATCTGCCCGAAGTCAAGTTCGTAGTTGTTGACTTGTGCAATGAAGATGGCTGCAAGGGCCTCGTACAGAGCAGTGCCGTCCATGTTAATTGTAGCTCCCACAGGCAGAACAAACCTCGTGATGCGCCTGTCCACACCATTGTTTTCTTCCAGGCACCTGAAGGTGATGGGCAGAGTCGCTGAGCTGAAAGGAATTTACAAAACAACATGAATTGGGTATATGCTGACTTTGGAAGAGGGACTAAGCCTCTGCCTGGTTTATGACCTTACCCACCTGCTTTTTCACCCTGCCATGTGAGCCAGAGGCCAGAAGCTGCTAGGAGAAAGAACAGTCTAAGCAAGGCTTCCTCAGATATGGTGCACGCTGCAGTTGCACATTCAGACATGGCTTTCCTCAGGGGGCTGGGACAGGGGCTGTGTAGCCCTGAGGCTGATGATGCTAGTATAACACCAAAAGAAGGTGAAGCTGGAGGATTCAGGGTACATAGGACAGAGCCTCAAGACCAAAACTCCTTTTCCAGCTATTAAAAAAACTTGAGCCCTTTCTCACCCCCCTCAGTGCATAAGACAAGAATGACCCATGTGTGAGAATATATCTTGCAGAGAAAGCAGAGAGTTGTTTCTGCAAGAGCACATGAGCAGGAAAAATGCAGTGTGTTTCAGTGTGAGAACGCATGTGGGAGAGACTGTTATGTGCTTGCCAGGAAATGAACGTAGCAAGAAACAAGGCACTTAGTGACACAACAGCTACTTACAATCCCTTGCTTTGGCTGTGTTGCATGGCAGTGTGAGTCATTGAACATACGGGTGTTTATGCTTTTGCCCAGGCCTCCTGTGAGTTTAATGCCAGCTGCATACCGTATGTGTGCCTGGGAGAGAGAAGTGTGCAAATGTGTGCAAGTACACGTGTGTGAGAGGTATGTGCATGGGGAATAATGCTGCAATTCAGTGGGATTTGATATTTGTCCTGAGCTCAGCATTTCAGTGCTGCAAGCAGTCACCACCACGTTTGGTAAGGAGGAATATGGGTCATGCACTGATGGTTAGCGATGGCCACGTGATTAGGGCTCCTGAGCAGGGGAGTGGGAATCTTTCCACTCTCAAATGAGCTTGGCCAGTGCAAAAGCTGCTAGTGCTAGAAATTGTGAGACTGCAGTGCTGCACTGAGGGCAATGGAGTGCTGAGAAGCAGCCCCAGAGTATCCGTACCAGCCCCAACCCTACTCCTATGTCGCCATCGTACCTTGAGGAGGTGCCCAGGGCTGTGATGAGGGCCTGCAGAAGCCCTGCAATGAATACCCAGGGGTTTCTGTGAGTGACGATGAAGTAGAGCAGTGGCAGGATGCAGAGGGCATGAATGAGGAGTCCAACGATGACGGTGAGCGTGTACATCCCCAGCTGACCTCCCATCACTGCTAGGTCATCCATCTCCAGGATTTTGCCAGCAATTAGAAACATGATCCCAACTGGAGCATACCTGTGGCAGAAACACAAGGCTGATGCTCAGAACTGGCACCCACACTTTCACACCACCTTTAATGCATGCTGTCTGGACAAATCCCCAATAAGCCAGCACACTGGAAGTGCTCACTGAGCCTAATCACCAGCCTAATTGATGATACTGCTGGTTTCTTTTCTGGAAACCTGGAGAGAGCTGGGACTTGTTCACCATATGGTCAAAAAACAGCACTTGTTGCACTATCAGGGACCCCAGCACTCTGTTGTGCACACAGCTTGGGCACTGGTGGAGGTTTCCTCCTTCTGTGTTCCCTACATGTTTCCACACCACTCTTGATAGGGGAGGTTATGTAGAGGAGTCTTCAGAGTTCCTTCCTTTCCTAACAGAGCTTGGGCTGAGAGTGTTTTTTTAACTGAGGGCACAGGGAAGTACAGGAGAAACAGGGAATCAGAGAGTAAAAGCAATGGTGTCCTATAGGCTCTGGGATATCAGCCTTGCTATCTTCAGACGTTCACATTTAGGGAATAGGAACATACAGGGGATCCATATCTGGTGTAGTAAGGACAGGGCACGCCAACACCTGTGAAAGCAGCCATGGCTTATATAAAATCCCATTTTGAGGTACACTGCTATCCTTTCGATTTCTTACAGCTTTTTTCTCCCTTCATAACAATGCATCTCATGAGCAGCAGTGAGGCTCCACAGAAAGGAAGCCATAACACAGATACGGAGAATATCATGGGCACTAAACTAAACGTGAACAAATAACTGGACCAAAGAAAATCCCAGCTCCACAGCCACACCTCTCAGGGCTTGGCCTCTACAGCTCAAGAGCTCACATGCAGTTCATGCACAAGGCTCAGAGGTCCACATGCCAAACTCCAACTTAGCCTGGGAGGTTTGGAAAAGTTTCAGGAAAGGATTTCATAAATATTTCATTTCCTCTGACTTTCCTCTTAGAAGACATTCTTGGCTGCAGCTAGTTACCAGATCTCCCCAGGAAAAACAAGCTCCTGGGAGATGCTCTGCAGACTGTGCAGGAAGGAGTGCTGGGCTGCAGCTGATAGTCCTGCCTCCTATACCAGCAGGATTTTGCAAGTCAGGAGGTCTCTCCAGGTACTACCTACTGTATGTGCACAGGCAGTTTCCTGAGTGTAACCAACACCCTGCCTTCCTTCACTGTAAGGGGGAGCTGAAGGTGGGGGTGTTGAAGGCACCTTGAAATTGTCTCTGGGAGTAGTGTGCAGGTCTACTTGTTCCACTGTGCTTGTGCCCTTGGGCAACTCTTATCTCTTCTTAGGAAAGCAAGGCCCCAAGTTCTGGCTTACCCGTGGAGGAATAGATCCCAGAGGGGCTGTGGCTCCCCAGCGCTCTGCTATGAGCTCAGTGTTTTTCATCGCCTTTGCGTCTTTCTTTCTGTGTAAGGCCTGTTCCCCTGTGCCCAGGATGTTGCTCTGAGATAAAAGGTGGTAACTAGAAGACTGGAAGCTGGAGTGATCTAAAATGGGAGAGGGTACGGGGCTAACAGATCCCCTCCCTGTCAGACATTTCCATGTATTCTGCCAGCCCTGCATCTCTCCTGTCTCGTGGTACCTACCACAAACTCCTATTTAGACCTTGAGCCCTAGATGGGTAAAGAGCTTAAAATAACAAGATTTGGTAAAATGCTGCCTTCTAGAGAAGACTCGTCTCAGCAATGCCTTGCTTATCTGGACAATGTAGCACAGGCAGCCTTACACAGAAAGCAAGAAGTAGCTGAACTCTAGAGGAGTTGGCATCTGGGAGACCTCAAATTGAAAGGCAATAACTTTGAGTTGACCTTGTCAACCCAGCTCAGCTCTCAGAGCTAATGCATACAGGTGCCACCCTGAGTAGCAGGAAAGTGGCAATAGGTTATTGTGATTCGTAGCTAAGTCAGACTCCTGGAACATAGCTGGAAGGAAAGCTTTTGGTGGGAAAGCCTCACACCCTACCCCTGTTGGTAAGGCTAAGAGATCTTCCACTGCAGCTCTCTGGTCTTCCAAGGATGTTTCCAGCAGCCTCAAGGAAAGCAAGTCCTGGTGTACCTGATATTTCTAAGGTAAAAACAAAAAACAGGAAATGAAATGTGAACAAATATCCCATCCAGACTTTTCCCTCCAGCCTGATGGAGCCAAAGGAGAGCTGTGCCCATCTGCTTTTCCTGTGCATGTCATCCTTAAAGCTACCCCACTTCTCATCAGGTCAGTGGAAACTGCACCTGCAGACCTCCTGCTCCAACCGGCCGTGCTCCTCACCAGATGATAATGGCCACCAGCCTCATGATGGCTTCGTTGAGGCAGTTAAAGAACTCCCGCAGGGCCCGTCCCTTCTGCTTCATGCTGCCGATCACCAAACCGAAGCACATGGAGAACACTACCAGCCCCAGCGCGTTCACCCCATTGGCTGAGCCCGGGATGGGAATGACTTCTTCAAAGGTCAGCACCTCGGAGATGGTCCCCAGCGCATGAGTGACATTCTCCAGGATGCTGGTGAAGTTCTCAGGCACAGGGATCGGAGTAGTTGTCACACCTGCTGTGACATTGCTGCTGTGGAGGACGGTTCTGGTGAAGACCCTGGTGCTGTACTGCGTCTTGTACTGAAAAGACACAGATTATCAGATGCACTCACAGGCCCTGGTTCAGGAGCTCAGGACAACATGCTAGGCTCTTGCATCCCTTCCTAAAGAAAGGAGAGTACTGCAAGTTCACTGCTGACCTGTGTGGGAAACTTGCCCTGACTGTTCTCAAGCTCCCTAGCTTAGTACTTTCATCAAAAAGTTCATAGAGCTGAAGGTCAGAAGAGACCATTGGTGCATCTCATATCCCTAGGACTGAGATATTCTGGCTTCTCTGATAACCCTTTATACTGCTTCCAAGGGCACTAGCACTACAGAAGAGACAAATCCTTGGAGAATCTGCTCCCACTTCACTGCCAGTCCAAGCCTGCTACTTGAGATCACACAAACTCTTCCTGATGCTCAGTGTGGGATGGGACGGAGGTCAAAGCCTCCATCTACAGACAGTTTGAAAAACTTGCGTGAGGGATGCTATAATACAGACTAATGACTGCAATGCCTCCTGGAGCAGTCAGACTTGGGGAAGTGTGAAGGCAGTATAAAGCAATTGCTGTTCCATCCCTCAGAGAAGTAGGCTGGACCATGGTCTAGGGCACAGGGCTCAAAGGGAAGTGATAGGTCAGGTGGGATTTCATACCTGTTTGAAGCAGGCTTCTACCAGATTGGGCGGGAACATATTCCTGCAGTAGATAAAACACGGAAAGAGTTATTGTCCTGTTTGACTAGCAAGAACACATGGGCTTCCTGGCCAACACCTCTGTCCTGGAGCAGTGTCTCAGGTCACAACTCTCACAATGCCAGCTCAGGCTACAGAGCAGATGGGCCCTTTCTGTCTAACTGACAGAAGATGGGAACATGCTGATCTAGAGCCAGGCACCCTCCTGCGTCTTTTCAGACTCCCACTGCATCTTTTCAGGCTCAAGAAGGTTGTATTTAAGGTATGTGGAAAGAGACTACACACACACAGCACTGGGATATGGGTCCATTGTAAAAGCATCATCAAACCCAACCGAACCTTGAAACAATACCATATTACAATTTTTAATATACTGCCTTGCTCTCAGCCTCATCTCTACAGCTGTCATTTGAACTCTCCATTATCTTGTACCTCAGAAACATAGCTTCATACAACTTGAGATGGTACAGCTTTGCAATTCACAGTGTGAGGTCACAGCAAGGGAGGGAGAGAGAATGTCTTGGGAACCACTTCCTCGATTTCCTTGGGTCAGTGAAGATGGGTATTTGGAGTAGCCTTTGCTGGGTGAATTTCTGAAGGGCATACAGCCACTGATAGTTTTCATTACTTGTTTTGCTGAGCACACCTTGGCCTCTTGCATTAATACCTCTAACAGAAGGGCTGGACGCCAGAGCTCCAGGCCAAGCATTCAATCTCAGAGTGGCAAAGCCAGTTAGCTGGACTGAGCTGGAAGCAGTAGGCTGGGCAAGACTCAGCCATAAACCTCTTTCCCTAAGAGTTTATGCCTAAAGCTGTGACACTTCAAAAGGACATTCTATGGAGGAATGTGATCTCACTGATACGGTCTCAACATGAGACCATCTTGTTCACCTACCTCACCAAGTCCATGAAGGCATCTGTGGTCTGCACCTGCTCAATTCTGCCTTCTCGATGAAGCTTGTCCTTAGATCCTTTTCCTGGGTGGATGATGATCACCATGAGGATGCCAATGAAGACTGCTATGATCGTGGTCACCATGTAGTAGACGACAGCCCGCATCCCCATCTTCCCTGAGGCTCTGCCATCCAGCGAGGCCATTCCTGGGGAGTCACACAGAGAGACAAGGTGATAAGGTCTGTTGTCTTAGAGGGAAGGGGGAAGCCCGAGGAAGATTCAAAGTGTACAGAGCACATGTGTGAGTTGGATGGGGAGCTGGGGTCTCTAGGAAGCACAGCATACAAGGGGCAAACTTTGGAGCTCCAAGATGATGTTGATATGGGAGAATGTGGCTTATGGTTATGAAGAAGCATAGCACTGGTGAGTCTTAGGCTGCATTTGGGAATATAGCAATTTCCTCCTAAAGCTCTCAGAAGGGAAATAATCCTCTCCCAGTACATTTGGCCTTTAAGTCCCTAATGGTGGGATGTTTCAGCAGGTGGAATGCCTTGCAGTCCCTTCTGCTGTCTGAGAGCTTGGCTGGCTGGCATGTCTTCTATGAGGACCTGGTGAAAACACCTGGATGAATTAACCTTCTCTAGGCTGGAGGAAACCTGAAGCTGTCTTGGGCAACAAACTTGTTGATGTGTGAGGTTACATAGGATGAAATCCTTGTTAGTGCTCAAGTGCTGGGCATTGGAAACACCACATTGTGTCCTTCCTAGTCTCCTGAGAAAGCACAAGGCCTTCTGCTTCTCTTCCTCGCCACTGAGCCAGCAGGGGTATGAATGTGAATCACGTTCACTACAGCTGTAGGTTCAGGCTTGTCACTATCAGCCAAGCTAATCCAAGCACCTCCAGCTGGGGCACAAAGGGGTACTCCAACAACAGCTAGCATCCATATCTGCTGATTATTGCCCTGGCTGAAAGCAGCAGAAAGCACTTCTCACCTGTAATCAAGCTAGAGACAATGAGAGGAAGAACCAACATCTGGAGCATACGCATCAGCAGCTCGCCAGGGAAGGAGAAATACTTGATCTGGCGATAGGTCAGCTGGTAGGGCCGGAGGGAAAACGCCAGGATGATCCCTGTGGATCAGCAAGAGATGAGAATGGAAATGGGACAGTGTGATCCATTGGTCTGTCCCTCAGTCCTACAGTGTGGCTTTTCTCTTTCTCATCTCCTTTCAGCTCCTCCTCTCCCCAAAGGAGCAAATGCTCTTTCTTTTTCTAAAAGGCTATGATCCAGTTTCTACTGTATGCTCTCTCTCTCTCCCCCTCTGACATATTTATATGCACAGGAGCTTCATGCTAAACCACAGGTCTCCTTGTTGTTCTGTCTGCTACTCCTCTGGGGTCTGTTCCCAGGAAGATCATAAACACAAAAATGCTGTCACCAGAGATATGATCTCCCAGCCTAACCTAAGTGTGACTACACAGTTCAGAGACTTTGTCCACCCACCTCTTAAAGCTGAGTTCAGCCAGTGAGTTAGAGACATATAGCCTGGATCAAAAGCTAGGGACAATTCACTATCTGCTGGGCAGATTTAGTTTGCATTGTATCACAGCCCTTTGCATCAGTTCCCCTTCTCGTGCTGTCAGGCTAAAGCTACGGGATGAAGCTGAAGAGCCCTTGTGCCTGTAGCTGCACTCACAAGAAGCCTCTGAACAAACTTGGATGATTTTTTATGAGGATTGGTAGAACTGAATCATCAAACCCTTTCTGTGGTAGACTGTTCCTAAGCTGCAAACAGAAAGGATCAACAAGGACTCCCTCACCCATGCCCTCTGCAAGGCCTATGGTTCTTGCATACAAAGGTACGCCTGATTTGGACAGCATTTTGAGCTGTCAGCTCATCAGCTTCACCTCCCCAACCAAATCATTATGATAAAATAAAACCTTTGTAGAATAAACAAACTTTTCCCACATTTATAAATGGTGCCCAGTGTTGCCACCAGCTCCATACCTAGTAAGACTGCAGCAATGGTGAAGAGGACGAAGGCATTTCTCCTGAAGAAGCTTTTAGCGCTGTCAGCAGTGATGCTGTGCATCCGCTTCTTGGCCCGTGCTGCCCGCTTCTGCACTGCCTGCCGGAAGCGCTGCACCCGGCTCTCGGCATTGAGCCGCTTGGCTGCGTCCTCATTGAGGAACAGGCTGTTGACGTGACTCTGCTCGCTCATGGTCAGCAAGGCTGCTCAGTCCCCAAGGCACGGCTCTGCCTATGCTGGGCAGAGAGAAGCACAGGAGAGAAAGCATAAGCTGCAGCACCCAACACCTTGCCTTCATTTTTAGGTCATTTCCCTGGGGTCCTGAGCAGGTTTATTTAGAGTTGATTAATGAGCTCCTCTGCCCCTCTGCAAGGAGCAGACCCCGGGGAAAGGCATCCAAAGGGCTGCCAGGGTCTTGTCACGACTGCTCTGGTGTCTCTGGAGAAGCTCTGGCCTCTGTAGCACTCAGCTTGCACTGAGGAGCGGCTTGTGGTGGCCTGGGCAGCCAGAAAGGGCTCCACAGCCACCCGGGCTTGTTCTTAGGAGTTTATCAGTTTGGACAGGAATGAATTTTTATCACCTGGCAATAAAACCAGTTCCTGTACACAAATTGTTCCAAACAAGACCAAGCAGCAGACAACATTTCTGACATACCTCCTAGATGGACAGGCCCCTACCATAACAGCTTTCCTCATGACAGCGAGTGGCACCAGCTGTTTTTGCAGAAAGGAACATAATCCCTTTGCCTTCTGTGGAGCCTGAGGATAATGCTTTACTGACTTTCCTTTGAAGCACAGCAGGACTTTCAAGTAGTATCTCTTGTCAGACTCCACTGATGGGGTTAACCTGCTGTCCTGTCTTCACAAATACTAAGATCGAGATCAAACCTACTCCAAAGAGGTAAATAAAGGACCAGTTCTGCTCCATTAGCTACTGGCTGCAAGGCCTGGAGCAGTCTACTGTTCTTTAACTGTTTATTTTTTACTATTATTCCCATATTCCTCAGAACAAAAGAACAAGGGGGCTACACAGGCATACCAGTCCACTCTGGAGTGCTAGAAGGCACCAGCAATCCAACAGTTCTTATCATTAGGATTATTGTCTGACTATTCAGGTGCCATTTTCCTACTGTCACTGTGCCTTGACAGATACAAGGTCTGAAAATGATTCTTGTTCCCAGGAGTTTGCAAAGAAAATACAAGACTAGATGAAACCAAAGAAGAACAAAGTCACCTTAGCACATGAGCAGGTGCTGAAAGACCTTTCTTTGGCGTTGCAAGTCAAATAAGAGCTACTCCATTTGCAATTCTAAATTTAAGTCAAAGAAACCATCACAACTGGGATTACATTCTCTATAAAATACACATCTAATGTGGGTGGTCACCCAAGGTTTTGGATTAGCAAACAGCGTTCTGTGGATTTTGGTTCACTGATTCCAGCTTGATCACACATTCACTTTCTTATTATACCACCCTGCTTTTATCTGTTGATGGAGCCAATATACATCAGGGTGAAAACTTTGCCTGTCTTCCTCCTTTTCACTGCCAGTCCTCCTACTTTTCATGGCTACGCATGAGAGAAAGAAACTGCAAAGTACGTATTCCTTCAGTTCATTGAGTTTGTGCCTCCTGAACTCCACAGTAGGTAAAGAAACTATGGATTCAATCCCCTGTGCCCTAAAATAGACTTGTTTTATTTACTTAGTAGCCTCCCAGATATAGGGTTGGACAAACAAAATTATTAGCTGTCGGGTTTCAATGAGCCAGGACTTTCACACATCTTGTATCCTCCTGTCTTGCCAGTTACTGGCATCACTGGCCCTACAAGGAAGAGGACACCTCTCAGATCTCACCCTTTGCCATCACAGACTCACTGAATAATCCCTTTTGTGATCCATCTTATCTTCTTTTGTCTGCAGGATTTCCAGAAGTCTGTCCCAGAGCTTACTGCCCTTATGGTGAGAAAAGTAATTGTCTGCACTGTCAGCAGCTGGAGGGATAAATAGAATAGAATAGAATAGAATAGAATAGAATAGAATAGACTCTTTCAGTTGGAAGAGACCTATAATGATCTAGTCCAACTGCCTGACCAATTTTGGGCCGACTAAGTTAAAGCATGTTATTAAGGACATTGTCCAAATGCCTCTTAAACACTCTGTACTGGGTTTGCGTGGCAAGATTTTGGTAGTGGGGGGGGCTACAGGGGTGGCTTCTGTGAGAAGCTGCTAGAAGCTTCCCCCATGTCCGACAGAGCCAACGCCAGCGGCTCCAAGACGGACCCGCCGCTGGCCAAGGCCGAGCCCATCAGCGACAGTAGTAGCGCCTCTGGGGTAACATATTTAAGATGGGGGAAAAAACAAACTGCCATGGGATTATAGCAACAGAGAGAGGAGTGAGAAGATGTGAGCTCAACAACCCTGCAGACCCCAAGGCCAGAGGAGAAGGAGGGGAGGAGGTGCTCCAGGCGCCTGAGCAGAGATTCCCCGGCAGCCCATGGTGCAGCCCGTGGTGAGGCCGGCTGTCCCCTGCAGCCCATGGAGGTCCATGGTGGAGCAGATCCCCACCTGCAGCCCATGGAGGAGCCCATGCCGGGGCAGGGGGATGCCCGAAGGGGGCTGTGACCTCGTGGGAAGCCCATGCTGGAGCAGGCTCCTGGCAGGACCCGTGGCCCCGTGGAGAGAGGAGCCCAGGCTGGAGCAGGTTTGCTGGCAGGACTTGTGACCTCGTGGGAAGCCCATGCTGGAGCAGGCTCCTGGCAGGACCTGTGGCCCCGTGGAGAGAGGAGCCCAGGCTGGAGCAGGTTTGCTGGCAGGACTTGTGACCCCATGGGGACCCACGCTGGAGCCGTCTGTTCCTGAGGGACTGCGCCCCGTGGGGGGACCCACGCTGGAGCCGTCTGTTCCTGAGGGACTGCACCCCGTGGGAGGGACCCACACTGGAGCAGTTCATGAAGAACTGCAGCCCGCAGGAAGGACTCATGTTGGAGAAGTCCATGGAGGACTGTCTCCCGTGGGAGGGACCCCATGCTGGGGCAGGGGAGGAGTGTGAGGAGTCCTCCCCTGCGGAGGAAGGAGCGACAGAGACGACGTGTGATGAACTGACCGCAGCCCCATTCCCCATCCCCCTGTGCTGTTGGGGGGAGGAGGGAGAGAAATCAGGAGTGAAGCTGAGCCCAGGAAGAAGGGAGGGGTGGGGGGAAGGTGTTTTTAAGATTTGGTTTTATTTCTCATTGTCCTACTCTGATTTAATTGGCAATAAATTAAATTAATTTTTCCCTGAGTCAAGTCTGTTTTGCCCATGATGGTACTTGGTGAGTGACCTCCCTGTCCTTATCTCAACCCATGAGCCTTTCGTTATATTTTTCTCTCCCCTGTCCAGTTGAGGAGGGGGAGTGATAGAGGGGCTTTGGTGGGCACCTGGCATCCAGCCAGGGTCAAACCCTGACACACTGAGAGGTTTGGGTTATCGACCACCTCTCTAGGAAGCCTGTTCCAGTGTTTGACCACCCTCTTGGTAAAGAAATGCTTCCTAATGTCCAGTCTAAACTTCCCCTGGCGCAGCTTTGAACTGTTCCCATGTGTCCTGTCACTGGGTCCCAGGGAGAAGAGATCAGCACCTCCCTCTCCATGTCTCATCCTCAGGAAGCTGCAGAGAGCAATGAGGTCGCCCCTCAGCCTCCCTTTCTCCAAACAAGACAAACCCAGAATGCTCAGCCGCTCCTCACAGGACATGCCTTCCAGCCCCTTCACCAGCTTTGTTGCCCTCCTCTGAACGCATTCTTCTCAAATGGTGGGGCCCAGAACTGCACACATGACTCCAGATGAGGCTACATCAACACTGAATACAGCAGGATAAGCCCCTCTCTTGACCGGCTGGTTGTGCTGTGTTTGATGCACCCCAGGATGGGTTTGCCCTCTTGGCTGCCAGGGCTCACTGCTGGCTCCTATTGAGCTGCTGCCGACCAGCACCCCCAGATCCCTTTCTGCGGGGCTGCTCTCCAGCCACTCCTCTCCTAATCTATACTTGTGCTCAGCATTACTCTGTCCCAGCTGCAGAATCTGGCACTTGGACTGGTTCAGTTTCATGCCACTGATGATTGCCCAATGCTCCAATCTATCTAGATCTCTCTGCAAGACCTCTTGTCCCTCAAGAGAGTCAACAGCACCTGCCAGTTGGGTATCATCAGAAAGCTTGCTAATTGTGCATTCAACTCCTGCATCCAGATCGTTGATAAATATATTGAACAGCACTGCCCTAGGATTGAGCCCTGAGGAACACTGCTGGTGACCAGTCACCAGCCAGATGTAGCCCCATTTACTGCAACGCTTTGAGCTCTGCCCTTCAGCCAGTTCTTCACCCAGCACACTGTGAACCCGTTCATCCCACAGTTGGACAACTTGTCCAGAAGGATGCTGTAAGGGACAGTATCAAATGCCTTACTAAAATCCAGAAAAACTACATCCACTGCCTTCCCTTCATCCACGAGGCGGGTGACATTATCACAGAAGGATATCAAATTAGTTACAGAACTTTCCCTTTGTGAACCCATGTTGACTGTGCCTGATGATTGCATTGTCCTTTAAATGCCTTTCAATAGTACTCAGTATAACCTTCTCCATAACTTTTCCAGGTGCTGAGGTTAGACTAACAGGTTTGTAGTTCCCTGGGTCTTCCCTCACCCTTTTTGTAGGTTGGAATAACATTGGCTAGCTTCCAGTCACCAGGGATGTGGTTCAGTTTCCTACAGAAGAACGGATTACCACCTAAGGCAATCACTTCTAAAAGCAGAACCACCAAAGAAAGTTTGAAACCCCAAAACCTCTCTTTCTTACTCCCAAACCACTCACTCTTCATCAAACAACCCAGCACACCTTGGTAAGGTGAAGCACTACCTTACTTTCACATGCAAAGCTCCCATCTCTTTAGTGAAGTGAAAACAGTCACACTGACGGCTCTGCAATCACCCATCATGGGCTTGCTACATGCAAACCAGGCTTCCCATTCACCATGGTGACCTGAGGAGACTGGCACTGAACCAGGAGTACAGAAATGCAGACTCACCTCTCCTCCAAACCTTGCCTTTCTTAGAGTTCAACCACACCACAGCAACAGCACGAATTCCCATACAGGGAAGGCAGGAGCAGAACCCACTCACATAAAGGGACTCACCTGCTCTTTTCTCCAGATGTGTCCCCATCCACATGCACTGGAAAACGTATTTTTGTGCAAACAAAATGAAATTTCTATTTTGATATGGGAAAGTTCGGGATTAGTCATTTGATCCCATGTTCCACCATATGCTCAGCAGCCTTCTCAGAGCAAAACTTATTGCACAGAAGGAACTCACCAGCACAACTTGCTCCTGTGATGTCCCCACCCTCTTTCTGACTTGCTCCGTTTCTCCATCTGCATATTTTGCAATACAGCGGCCCCCTCCACAGCACATTCCCTCTGCATCGCTGGCCTGAAATTGTGTAAATATTCTCTATTGCATCAGCTGGAAGTTCTCAGACTGCTGCAGTAAGTCACTCTTGCAGATTAACGGTCTGTCAATGGCTTGGATTTTCCTTCTTGTGAGGAAGAAGGTGGCTTTGCTCTCTTGGTGAAGGCCTCCATGGCTGCTTCTCCAGGCTCCACTCTGCCAGCAGCACTGAGATATTTGAGAGAGTATTTTTGGAGGTAACTTCAAGGCTAGAACCAGGAAGCACAGGATATTTTGCAAGAAAGTTCAGTGTTGCAAAACTAATGCCTAGTTCCTGGCAATGAGGTTTCACATAAACAGTGGAATTTTGGCTATTTTAGGGACATCAGTCAGAAGATGGTGAAAGTAAAAAATGGGGAAGGAAGACTTTTGCACTATATTTTTTTGTCCTGCTCTGCAGATTTTTGTGTGGTTATCTTCCCATTTATCCAGGGAGAAGATTTCCAACATGGAGGGAGGAGGGCAATAGTGCTTAGGGACCTATAAAGAGCTAAACCCCAGGAAATATCTGAATCAACCGAGGTACATCTGTTCCAACTTGGACTGTACGTTGAAGAACACCCCTCCTCGTTATGCCTTGTCCCTGCTAAAGTAGCCAACATCAGAAAGGCTGAAACCATCCAGTGTGCAGTACCTTCCCGTGGGCATGTTTTAAAGACAGAAGGTAATAAAATCCTGGCTGGAGGGAAAGAGGAGCTAGCCCTCACACACTCACCAGGAGGCAGTTTTGCTGGGGGGCTGTGTGGTAGCATCAGGGCATATTTGCATCCCCTTGTCACAAATTGCATACTTTTGGCCCCTATGTGCACCCTTGTCCTCAAATACCATTTTATTGTAAAAAGGATGTAAGCAATATCAGGACATGAAACTCCTTTCATTTTCTGAAGGGTATCCTAGCTCTTCTCAGATCTGTGACAAAGGGATGCAAATATGCCCATATTCTACAACCTACTGAGTGGCTTTTTGCGAGTTTCTCTGACATCTGCACAACGGGGAATGCCGGGCACAAACCCGAGCCTGCCCATCCATCTGTGGTGGTGAGGCCAGTGATGAAGCAGCCCCGGCAGATGGGCTGAGCTCTCTGCTCTGCGTCCATCGCTCTGCTGCAGCCTGGCGGCATGTGGGGAGAGGCTCGTCCCCTGAAACACCGGGAACCGAGCAGCTCCAAACTTAGAGACTGAGAGTAAAATATTGCACACAGCAGAGAAATTTCTTGAAATATTATCTTGGATGTATGCTTTGACTACAGACTCTTTAAAGGCACACAGCCCCCCACATCCTTATCCATGAGAGATATTATCCCTCTCCCAGAGAAAAGGTCAGCTTGTTAAAATGGACAACTAGGGAGAGCAGTAGAAGTAAAAGGGAATCTTCAAATGCATCTAATTGAAGAAAAAACCACATCAGTAAGGATATAACCTCAGTGTCAGATCAACCAGATTTTTAAAAAAACTTTTGGCAAGAATCCTGTATGAAAGGTTTTTAAAGCAATGGATATATCATGGGATGAAAGGGAAGATCCCCTTATAATCACTTGTGGTGACAGACAAAACCAAAATGGATAGAATTTACTTTTACCAATAGAGAGATTTCAGTTGTGAGGTCCAGTAAGAAACTGTGGAGAGTGCTGAGCTATTGATCTGCTCACAAGTGACCTGGAAGATGAACTGCTGTGTGAATAAGTGAAAAGCAGTAAACACAGGAAGAATAACTCTTAATTGAACACCCTAGTGACTCAAAAAGATATTGGAAATAGCACATGAAAGCACAGGTTGACAGAAAAACAGTGCTAGGAATTATTATGGAAGAAATTAGGGGACAGAAAAGAAAACGGTCTTATGATGACCTACAAATATAGAGCATACTCCATCTCTGAGAGGTTGAGTGGCATCCGCAGGCCTGCTCTGCTTGACTTGCTCCAGCACCACGTGGCTACGTCCTTGCTGGCCAGACCCTGCCCTGCTGGCCCTCTGCTTGTGCTCAGCTCCCAGTCCCTTTGGGAGCTATGGGCCCATGCTGCTCCCTCACGAGGCTTTCCTGGAGGCCAGGCATTTGGAGTTGGCCCCCAAGGGTATAGGGTTGACATTTCAGACTTTGTCTTGCGATAAAGTGAAAGTGTCCAGGCAGGAATTACGCTTGTGGGGAATAATACAGATTTTATGTTGCAACATTAAATGCTCAAAACCATTAAATGCTCAAAATGGGATTTTTTTTTAATATTCAGAAATCCACATGCAGATCTGCTATGTCACAACAACAGAAAAAAAAGAAATTGTTGGGGCAAATTTTAAGTCGTTTGCTGAAGGAATTTTGCATTTAACTCAGATTCTAAGAATGCAACTGTGAAAGCCTTCAAGTTGTTCTTTGTTTTTTGTACAGGCTGAGCTTCAGAAAAAAAAACAACCAATGTTTGACTTTTATAAAGCTGCCATCACTGAAATGTTCCTGCACTCAGTTATTCAAACAGCAGCATCAAGAAGCAGGCTGTAAGTATTTCTTAAGGTTTTTTTCATGCGGCAAAAGATTTTGCACTTCTGTATTGAGGCAGTTTGCATCCATGGGAGCCCACAAGCAAGTTCCTCCTGAGCAGTGCACGTGTCAGACTGTCAGCAGGGGTTAAGGGGAGTCTTTCCACAGGAATGCATGGGCCATGAACCTCGTCTGTGCACTGGGCAGGCATGTAGACTGTCCGTCTACCTGTTCCATGGTGGCTGGGGTAGTCCTGCAGAGCCCTACAGGAATGGTGTCTGAAACTGGGGAAGGTTTGGTGCAGTGTAGTGCCCAACGCTATATGTCCATAGGGCTGCATCTGGGGGCAGGATTTTGGGGGGGAGCTGGAGGAGATGGGCTGCATCTGCATATGCAGAGCTACACAGCTAAGAGAGGGCCCAGTTCCACGTGGAAAACAGCTCCCAAGAGGTCAGAGCAGTGGTGCTGGCCAGAGAAGGTCAGTTCTGTGTAGCAGCGATGCATTGAGTTTCTGCCACCCACAGAGAACTTGTTTCACTGTTATGTTTGTAACTAGCGAGGGAAACTCACTGTCCAAACAGAGCTTCGCATACCTTAGCCCTCCTTCACAACAGGAACAGAAACTACATTTAAGCTTACGGTAAATAAATCTACTCCATGCCTGCGCACGGCTCTGCCCTCACGCCAGTCACATGCAACAGCCTCTGGGGTCACGGGGCTGTGAGCTTTCCGAGCATGAGGGGAAACTGCGGAACATTTTTCTCTGGTCTGGTTTTGTCCAGGCAATGGTCAGGGTTAGACTGTGCTGGGTGAAGAGGAAATGCATTTGACTACTTTACATGGTCCAGATGAAACTAAATGCTTGCAAACCACTAACAACAGTGCAACCTTTTCTTAGGGCCTCCATCCAGTACATCACCTCTGGGACCCCAGAGCTCTCTGGAGGTCCCAGGTGAGGCCAGCACCAGGGTCTAGAAACTCTGCTGTGTTTGTGCCAGCAGGTCGAGGGAGGTGATCCTTCCCCTCTGCTCAGCACTGGTGAGGCAACACCTGGAGTGCTGTGTCCAGTTCTGGGCTCCTAGGCACAAGAGAGACATGGACACACTGGAGAGAGTCCAACGAAGGGCCATGAAGATGATGAAGGGACTGGAGTATCTCTCATGAGGAAAGCCTGAGAGAGCTGGGACTGTTCAGCCTGGAGGAGAGAAGGCTAGGGAGGATCTTATCAATGTATACCTGAAGGGAGGGTGTAAAGAAGACAGTGCCAGACCCTTCTCAGTGTTGCCCAGTGACCAGTTGAGAGGTGGTGGACACAAATTGAAGTACCAAGAAATTCTTCTTAAGTGTAAGGAATGGCTTTTTAACTGTAAGGCAGACTGAACACTGGAGCAGGTTGCCCAGAGAGGTTGTGGGGTCTCCATCCTTTGAAGATATTGAAAAGCTGACTCGACACGGTCCTGAGCAACCAGCTGTGGTTGACTCTGCTTTGAGCAGAGGGAGGTTGGACTAGATGACCTCCAGAGGGCCCTGCCAACCTCAGCCATGCTGTGATCCCTCCATCTTCTGCTGATGTGCTGCGAGACAAGGCTTTACAGGACTTTTCAGACAGCACTGACACACCCCATCCCTGGCAGTGTCCTGGAGCTGACTTACATGCATAATTAGTACAGGGCCATGGTCTGGTTCCCCACTCTTCTCTCACCCTCTAACCCCTGCACAGCACTGTTGCACCACACTGGAAGATAAACAAGAACATGCTACTTCATGGAAATGGCCAAGTGCCATTTGTGGCTATTGGACAGATTATGAGGACCCCAGGGGTGTCTCAGCAGAGGGGGAGCTATCGGTCAAGTGGATCCTCTGTGAGATACTCCTCTGGGACAAGGAAGGTGCTGACCACTGGCAGGATATGTCGTTACAGGGCACTCTTGCCATGGTGTGTGGGGTTGGAGAAAGTAAATGAAAAGTTTGAGTGAAGACTTTATCCGCCTTCTTGCCCTGCACTTTGTTCTCTCATCATCAGTCAGCCCGTGCCCTGCTCCCTCTGCCTATGTGTAGTGCACTGGCATGGCTTTCTGATTGTTAACGTGTCCAAGAGATGTCAGCCGATTATCACATAACCCACCCCAAGGAAGGCAAAAAACTGTGTGGCCAACACAGCAGAGGAGAGCTCCAGTCTCCAGAGGGTTCAGGCTCTCAGCTGGGACAAATCCAGTTGTCACTACTCAGAACAAATGGATAGGAGACAATGATTGAAACGCTGGTGCTTTACATCGTTGTCCCACTATTGCTAATGTAAGCGTAGAAGAACACACAAGGGGTTAATCTAATTAGTCAGTTTTACTCCTGGGACTGATAGAAGTCAGCCAAATTAGAAATGCCCACCACAAAGTCTCTCCCAGGTTTACCAGCCTCCAGGGACTGGGGAAGAGTGGCAATACAATCCCAAAGCAGTGGTGTTAGTACAGCGTGTACTGTCACACCACTGCCATGGGCACGGAGCGTGGCACTTGGGCAAGCCTTGCTGCTACAGGGATGACACTGGAAAAGCGTGTCAGAGCCAGGTGTCCCCCCCGGACAACGGCTACCCCAGGCTCCCTCTTCCCTCTGCTAACGCAACTCCTTTTTTTTTTTTCGTTGCTGAAAGCCAGCCAGAGACTGTGAAATAATCAGCACTTTTGAGCCTACTCTTTCTCTTGTCTCCAAGGAAACTCTGCTATTATGTTCCACATCAAAGCCAGCAGGATTTTTAAGGAGGGAAATCTCCACAGGTAGCAGCAGGGAAGCACCCTAAGAGGGAGAAGAGGGAGGAATCTCTGCAAGAGGAGAGGGGCTGGGAAGAGCTTTGCACAAGCTAGGCAGATATGGAGGGGCAAGGCAAGGGGTCACTGAGAAAGCTGTACTAGTCTTTCCAAGGTGGACAGCTTCTGGTGCTGGGTCACCTGGTGAGAGGGCAGAAGTTAAATAGCCCATCCTTGCATGCAGGGACGGAAGGCTCAGTGCTTGTGAGGAAGGGATGTGCCAGGCTGTTCAAGGGAAGGCAGGCAGGGCCGTGCTTCACCCTCAGGACTGCTCAGTGGCCGGACAAGGGCAGTTAGGAGCTATCAAGTCCTGCTTGCTTTTGGGCAGATCGTTGGCACTCCAGAGTAGGAAGCTACAGTCCCTCCACCACCAGCTGAGTAAAATAGGTGCTTTGCAGGGACTGTCTTTGCAAGGATGGCAAAGGTGGAGTGGATGTCTCCGCTCCCACCTCACTTTCCCCCATCAGTAGCTCAGTGCCTGTGGTCAGGAGCATTGAATCCAGCCACTGTGCTAGTGACTGGGTTTTTTCAGTCCTGAGGACCAGGACAGGGAGCGCTCACAGGCCCCCTGGCTGGAGGCATCCTCACCCCTCATGCCTTTGGATCCTTTGCAGTCTGGCCCATTGCTTGCCCTCGGGAAGGGCAGTACAAACTGAAAGCAATGCAGCCAAAGTTCCTATGCTGAAAATTTCCATTCACAAGCCCAACTGGGGTGAACTCAGCCATCTTTGTGTTGCTACAGCAGCCCCTGGCAGGGCTTTCTGCTCAGTGAAGTTCTAGGGCACCTCTATTTTCCACTTGCTACCTGGCAGCCAGCTCCCTCCCAGCCAACGCCTACCATGACAATGGACCCAGGAGGAGAACAGATCTGCCCAGGGCCCAGCCACTGACCCGTCTCTGTGAGGGAGCACCAGCTCAGGTGAGAGGAATCTGCAACAGGCAGGAATTTCAGCCCAGCTAAGCTCTACAGTGACAAAGGGATCACCATCTGATCAGCTGGTTTGGGGCCTAAGCCTGATACTGGGAGGACAAGTGCCGCTCTCCCTATTGCTCTTTATTCATGCTATGGTCCTCTGATAAAGTCATGTCTCTCTAGCTGCCCACCAGGCCTTTCACCCCAGCCCAGAACATACAGTCCCACTTTTAAAGCACTCCCCTCTGGGCAGTCCCCAGCCCTAAAGCAGGGTGAGAGCTATCCCTGCTGCTCCCTCCTGCATATGCCCACAGGGAATCTTGTGCCATCCTCCTGTCCTGCTTCAGCCCCTGGACCTGGCACCGCTCTTATTCATGCATTCAGATTTGCTGACAAAACCACTCACCTGGAACAAGTGCTGATCGTCAAGCAGGAAGGGCAGCGGGTCTTTTTCGTCTTGGGGGATTATTCTGAGTTGTTTCGTTCTTTAATTCTTTAAGCTCAAAGGCAGGATGCAGGATTTTCTCCTTAGAAAGGTACAGCGTTAGCAGAGAGCTCTGAGCAGTACCTCCTGAGAGAGGAAAGGAAGACTGTAATATGCTCAGGATACATGGCAGAAGGGGATGGGGGAGTGGCATGTAGGAGGAGACTGAAAAAATCTTCGATGATTGCAGGAGACCAGAGGACAGAAAGCACCTGTCACCGTGATGTTGCATATAGTCCATACTGGATTTAACACTACCAGTGGTTTTGCACTTTTTTCTGCCTCCTCATACAAGCTGCAAAGAGAGTTAGCAGTAACAGCAGGGCAAGCTGTTAAATGAGAACCAGATCTCATCCTCATCCCACTCCTGCCCCTCCGTCTGTTCCTTCCACGAAGGTGGCTGCATGCAGAAATCAATGCAGCAGCAACAGCTGGATACCCTGACCTGGCAGGTCCTTCACCAGTCCAGTCTGTGTAAGCAGGACCTCAGAGATCCAGACACACCCCTAGGGCTTGTCCAGATTAGCCCGAGGGGACGGACATGTGTCTGTGCCTCAGCTGAATCGCTGTAATTTCCCGTTGGTGTATTGGGCAAGTCACAACGAGGAATCGATTCACTGCATGTGCAAAGGAAATACGTTAGCAATACAGTCTGTCAGGGAGCCAGGCTCTGCTTTCAAGGAAGCAGGCAAAACTTCCAGTGTCTTTACTCACTGATCTCTTAAATATTGATTCCTGCTGCAGTTTCTTTGATAGAAGTCCTGAATTTCAAAATTTCCATTAATGCACTATGCCAAAACCACAAGTCAGGTTGCAGGTGTGAGCACCACACAGCCAGTGCGGGCCTCTGAATGGGGCAGGGTGAAAAATTATGTCCAAAAAACAAGCCCCAGCAACAAGGTTAAAACAGCACCTCTGTTTCTATTCCTACCAGATACATGACTCACAGGGGACATATGAGTTATTTCCTGACAGTGGCCTTCTCCTTAATTCAGGTGGCACCAGTGCAGGGGCTTTGCTGCGTGCTCCAGCTTCAGCATACCAACAGCATTACATTGTGTCTGCAGCCAGAACGTGCCCCAGGGTTTGAACTCATCCCCCACGGGGTAGGTCAAAGCCAAAGTGTCAGGCTCATCCGACAGAGAGTCCTGGAACTGAATTCCCCCCAAGCCCTGTGTCCCCATGAGACTCTGTGGGAAGAGGAGAGCTAGACCTCTTCAGCTCAGGTTACAGAGAGCAGCTCCCAACACCAACTGGCTTTTTGCAGACATTAATCATTGAATCATTTAGGTTGGAAAAGATCTTTAAGATCATTGAGTCCAACCACAAATCAGGATGGTGATTAGATGGGACTTTGCTGGACAGGCCATTTGGAGCCTGAGGTCTTGACTATCTCTGTCATTTTCCCTTGTGTTAACTTGCTCCATCTGTCAAACCAGCATGGACACAGGCCATTGCTGCATCAGGAGACAAGGACACACTGTCTGCACCCGACAAATTGCTTGGGCTTCACGTGACTCAGTGGTCACATGTAAATGGAGGAAATGGCACTAACCTTCCTACTGAAGGCTGCACAAGTTCAGCGAGGTCTCAGGTCACGCAAGTGTCAGCTGGGCACTAGGAACCCAAGCCCTGTACCCTGCAAAGTTTCAGTCATCTTTCCAGCAAAGCACATATTAGAATGGGTTACACAAGAAGATAATTTTATTCCAAAATGAATGTCTCTGGTTATGGGGAATAGACTCCAGCGCTCTGCTTGCACCACACACCCAAAACACTCCTGCAGAAATGTGGCTGAGAGCCGGTCCAGCCACAGAGGGAAAAGGAGGCGGATCGTGGCAGCACACAGCTGATCTCCTTTGTTCCTTCCGCTAGGTCCACAACATTGGCTGCCGGTGGGGCCATCCCAGAGAAGGGACATTTCTTACTCTCCGTGCACCTGCTTCTCTCAGTGGCTTAGCCCGCAGCTGTTTTTATAGAAGGGTACCCGCCTTCACTGTTAGCTGTCTGCTGGAAGCTCAGGTGACCGGCAGCAAAGAGTGCTCTTTGCCTGGACAAGTGCATTTCTGACACTACCCAGAGAGGGGCAGAGCTGCCACACACTTGGCTGTCCCTCAACCGCTGCAAATTTCTCCCTGAATCCACCTCAGGGACAAATGGTTGGCTAACAGTGAATAATCGTCCTTTCCACTTCCTATGCCTGAAGTTCAGCTTGGCTCCTAGAATCTGTACTAATTCCTACCCAGTTTTTTAATCCCCAGGTTAATATCTCTGGGCCTTTTTTTAGCCATAAAGTCACAGTGACAAACGCCTTAAACCTTCTCCTTCAGCAACTTTTTCCATGTTTCATTTCGATTGCACCTGTGGCAATTTCCAGACAGCAGTCTGAAGCTATGGAGGAGGTGAAGAGCTCTGCTCCCTTGGGATGGAGGCGGCTGATGCCCAGGCAGAGTCTTTCCAGGGTGGAGCAATCCTTGGGGAACAAACCCCATGGTGAGCTAACCCCGCCAGGTCTCTCCTCTTTCCACAAGTGATCATCCACATCGCACAGAGGCCACATGATACTGTCAGTTATCAACAACAGGTAAAAAGGAAACTCACAATGTCACCCTTGTGAGAAGCAATGAGAAGAGACATAACAACTGCGCTTCATGTCACTTAGTCACCTTATAAAGGGTCTTCTGATGCTATCCTTGCACAGCCATTTGAAGATAAAGGCAGGGCTTGTTGGGAAACAGCCTGGAACAGCTTTCCCAAATCTTCTTCCTGGTGATTTTCCCCACAAAGCACCTTTCAAAATGATTTATGCTAATCTCACAAGTAGACTAAAATTGTTACATAGGGCCAGGGCAGTTTGTTTTGCACCCACTCCCTCTTTAAACATGCCCTCAGTCTGTACCTCTGCCCAACTTGGAAAGACCTCGGTCCTAAACAAGTCAAGTTCTGGGCAAAGGACTTATGAGACAGATTTTTTCAGAGGATTTGTGTATCTAAAAGAGAGGTTTGCAGGCCCAGTAGAACAACTACTTCTTTATCATCTCTTTTTTTTTTTTTTTTTGAGAAAAACATTGATTATCTATTGGATCTTTAAAAAGCAAAACACCTAAAGATGGGCTAAGTGTTGATTCATAATGTAATGATAAGGAAAGAACCCATACGTGAATCTGTGTTAGCATGCAGTTATGGCAAATTCAGTTTGCTGTACACAGCCTGGGAGAAGTACTGAGGCTGCAGGGTTGGCTTAGAAAAACTCAAGCAGACGGCTGTGTCCAGCGTCCCGTGGTCTCACTGTCTTCCAATGAGCACCTACTGCATTAGCCTTTTGAAAGGGCTTAATTTTTCTGAACTGCTGAAAAAAACCCCATTTCAGGAGCATGCTGTAGTGAATCGCAGGTGTAAGTGTGCGCAGCCCCGTCACCCGCACACGTGGATGACTGGGGGGATGTACGTGAACCATCCTTACCCAGATGTGTCATAGGAACACGGTGTTTTCTGCTGGAGTGTCGAAAGCCGCTGGGATATTCCCAGTTGCTAACTGTCATGGGGAAAGATGTGATTTTCTTGTATGTTAAGCAATCCTTCAACCCTTCCTTCCCTGGATTTTGCAATTCTGTGGTCTCATTCTCCTTGTTACAGTAACCTTAATTTGGGGGCTGGGATTAATTTTGTATCCTGCACTGCTCACTTGGCCCAGGGAGCAGAGTCCAATTATGCAGCTGTGACTTTCATTCCAAGTTAGCAGAGTTTCTGCAAATGAATCTCCTTTGTGTTTCACAGAGCTGCTCAAATAATGGAATTTCCTTCCTATGGGAAATGCCAATATTTCAACATTTATTTTGCCCTATTTTGGAACAAAAAGTCAAAATTTCAACTCTTGCAACACATGAAGTTCAGGAAAATTCAGAAATGTAAAGAAATGTTTTAGTTTAGATCAGACTGATATAAATCTACTCCCACCTGAGCTGTAATATTTCTTCACGTGAGTGCCTCTCATGATAATTTTTCACCTCGTTGGATAGACTGCAACTCTCATGATACCCTGCGGTGTCCCCCCGTAGCCGAGCTGCTACAGTGCATCATCCTTGATGCAGCCTGGAGGGAGAGCAAAGGCCAAGGAGAACAGGGCCAGGAGGGCTAAAAGAGAAAGAGCATGTGATGGCGTTCTCACTGACAGCACCTGCCAGGACATTTTGGTTAGAATTTCTGATGGGACAATGAAACAAAGAAAGTGATAGTTAAAAAATGGTATATCCGATGACAAAAATTATTACCCTGAATTTTTCACTGGGTAGTTTCAACTGATGAGTGAGACAAACTTTTGTGAGCTCCTGAAGTGTCTGTCATTCAAAAGTGCCCTCGTTTTCTCCTTGGTTCTGCTGAGAGTGTATGTGATTGAGACGTTTCAGCTATTTTGAATCCCGGCTCACGCTCCCTGGTTCTCCCAGGTGCACAGGGAACTTGTGCCGCACACTTCTAGGGGGAGTTCTGCTTCGGGAGTTTGTGTGATTTGTTTTGTACCATTTTTTAAGAAATCTCTGTATATCACTATACAGGCCCAGGCAGTGTGAACTGCAGATGCCTAAGGTGGTTGCTCCTATGATGCCTGAAGTCTTAAAAACACCGTTTTGTCAAACTGTTCAACAAACTTTACTGACATTTCCACTGGAGAATGAATCCCCTGCTCCCTCCCCGAAAGGCTGCCTGGTGGAAACTCACCTGGATCCCCCCCAGCGTGACAATAGGTGCGAGGAGTCATTTAGCTTTTCTTCCCTGCTCTGATCCACCTCTGACTCTTCCAGCCCCATGCTTTTCTACTGACACTGCAAACTGCCTAGCAGTTGTTCTGCCTGATGTATTTGAAAGAGGCTTGACTTAGATTTCATGCCATAAATTCTTTCTAAAGACCTTTTTTTGGCTTGCTTTCCTGTATTTGTACATTTAACTCTACCCTATTTTATATTTTACCCATGACTTCAGAATGCAGCTTTCTTCCATGGTTTGTGCAGCACAGAGACAGTTCTAATGCCCATGTGGCATTGGTTTTTAATTTCGTTTCTTCCACAAGCAGATTGCATCTATCCTTCCTTCCCACCACCGCTCTGCCTCCTGCCGTCTGTGCTTGGCTGTGCTTCGTACGGCACAAACAGCTTCCCCAGTTCTCATGCTCGCGGGTTTTACAGCTCTCTCCCTGTTCACTGTTGCAGCTTCTGTGTGCAGTAGAGTCTCAGCACGGATGCTAACAGCCATCAGCTGCCTGGTTGTATATTAGCACAGAGTTTGCATTCTTTGTTAAGATGGCTGGAAAATCACTTTCTGATTCTGCAGTAGATCAGTGATAAAAAGCAAAGTACCAGAGCTGTCTCTGCTATGCTCTACTGGCGTTTTAGCTATTAACCAACTCTTTACACATACTATGAGATGTTTCTTTTTGCACTAGGCAGTTCTCTCACAGTCACTTTCTCATAAGTTTTGACAACGGAATTCCAGATGTGCCCAATTGCTCTGGCTGCTCTAGGGGCAGATGTGCACTGCAACCTCACAAGTGAATTCACAGCAGGTAGAAGCATTTCTCAGGGCCCGTCTTCATACACCACTTGAAGCACTATGAAACGCATCCTGCCAGAATGAGGGATGGCATCACTCCCAGGGATTGTCCTTGCAAAGATATTATTTCTTACTTAAGATCTCACATGCAAATTCATTCAACGAGAATATTTCCTGCTGTGGAGAAGGGTAGTGTTCAATACAGCACAAGACGGATTTGCCTTGCCACAGCTGCCCTGGGAGGAGGGAGAAGCCAGGGTAGATATGATGGCTGGCCTTTCCCTGTCCCTTTCTCGGCACCCTTATTTCTGAAAACCTCTATCTGCCCAGCAAGAGGCAATTCAGACTGGCAGGTTAGCTGAATGCCCATAATAAAGTGAAATGAATGTGATCTGTTCTTATCCCTTCATCTCCTGCCTTGTCTGATCTCACTCCATTCCTTCCGAGTGATGCTTTGCAAATAGGGAGGCTCAAATCTGAGGTGGCTTCTTCCATGGTCCCAGGGTCTTTTCTGGGGATATTCACCTTTACAGAGTTTTTCTCACTTTGCCCTTTCTCTGCTCTGTTCCCTCCCCAGCAGCTCTCTCCTGCTGCTCTTTCCCAGCTCCCCAGCCTCCCTGCTGCCACAGCTCGGTGATGATGGGGCAACCAAGAGTGGCTGGGGAGAAGGGAATCCCACTCAATGTCAGAATAAGAGTTGGGCTCTCAGGAAACACAGGTTATTAGGTTGGAAGCAATCACTCTGGAACAGCCTCTGGCTTGAGTGATGGTTAGCGGGTCTCTGGGAAGCCACGGAGGGGTAAATCTAATCTTCAGTGCAGGGTGGCGGCATCCCATAGGACAGCCATGGTAGCAGGAAGGCCAAAACTGAAAGAGCAGCTGTGTTGAGAGGAAGCTGCAGAGCTGCATGTCGGGTATACCGTATTGTTTGACTGCAATTTTTATGTAGCCAACAAGCAATTAAAAAAAAGTAAACAATATTTCTTGGCAGCAGCAGCAGTCCTCTGAACACTAGTGGACACAACTATTATTTGTTCTGAGCGTGGTTTGTTTCTGCGGATGAGATGCTGCGATACAGCACCTTCATGTACACCCTGCTCCATATTAATAACCTGAAATGTCTGAACTGGCAATTAATTACTTCAGGGGAATGGCTTGCATGGCTTTCCAGCAACAGCGTGTGACTTTCTTTTGGGCATCCTGTATTAGGGAGTTATACAAATTGGAGAAAGCCAAAAAGCCTTACTGTTGTTTCAAGTAGCTTGGTCTGATACTACTGTGGGCTAAGTCTCTCTTCTCTGAGCTGGGAAAACAGGATGGAAATGCTTTACTTCTGCTGCTCTGATGATATATTTGTCCAAATTTAACTTGGCCCATTTTCTTTGGCATGGTATTACCATTGGCATTGTGCTCTTCTCCAACAGCTCCCAACGCTGTATATGTGTATATGTATTACAAGGACAAAAGGGACCAATTGTGATCATCTAGTCTGACCTCCTTTTTCAGGACAGGAATAGCCCTGTGTTAATTAATTTTCTTTTAAGTAGAATATACTATTTAGAAAAATTTCTGAACCTGCATTACTCTCTTCTGGTGGTGATGAATTCACCACAATTCCAGGCAAATTATGTAAGTCTGGGTCTACCTGACCCTGGAAATTATGCATGACAATTAGGAAGAAGCAGTCAGCTGCTGCTGTAGAGAAGCTGAACTGAACTTACTAATGTTAATGGTAATACTGACATTGACACACCAAGAGGCTGTAGCTTAATCAATGTGGATGTGCAAACACTCATGCATACAGCACCTGCAGACACAGTCTTAGAGGCTAAAATGCAAATGAGATCTGGTGTATGAAAAGCTTAGTCAAGGTGGATGATCCTGCAGCAGTCACTGGGACAGCAGCACCTCCAAGTTTCTTCCAGATGCGCCCTCAAATCATCGCTTCCCCCAGTGTAGATCCATGTGGTTCCTCCTTTTCTCCTCCCAAGTGAGATCTTAGACTACAGACCCAAGTGTTGTGTTGACTTCTGGGGTCTGATTTTGCAATTTGCTTTCTGTTATCCAGTTATTCACTGGCTTTCTGCAAGGAGAGGAATTCAAAACTCCAGGACTTCAGAGACAGCAGAGCTCTAGAGGAAATCCACACCTTTGGCTTTCCTTCACTGAACTGCAGAATCCCCTAAAACCAGCTGCTTTCAGCCACTCCTGATGGACTTTGTCTGTCATTCTCTCGAGTTCTCTCCAGGAAAAGCATGCTCTACCTCTCTCTTCTTGAGCGACTTTATTTCGCTCTTTTTATGACACCCTTCTGTCATGTTTCTCAGGCTCCTAATTTTGACAAAACATCTGTTCACTGTAGAGTAGAGCCTTGCTGTAAGACCCCCCAAGTGGAGAACTCAAAGGTTCCCGGATCCAGCAGGAATCTTCACATCTTCCCAATGTGGAGCATCTCCTGGAAGCTGTATCAGAAAGATACAGCATCTCCTCTAAGGACTGCAGGTGATATTAAATGCATCTCCTTGCCTTTGTAGGCAGAGAATGGTATCTTGTATCGAAGTCGTATTGAGCTATTTGCCTATCTTTGGATCTTGTCCAGTCAGCAAGATCTCTGCCAGATCACTCTTTTATAAGTGTAAGTACATCAATGCAGCGTTAAGTCAATAAACCAGCTTTCATATTAACAGTTGAATAGGCTGAGCTTCATAAGCTTTTCCCCTCCTGTTACATCTTTGATCACTTTGAAGTATGTCAGGGGAAAGTACGGCCTTCCCTTCAAACAGTTCTCCGGATCTGGTGTTTCAGTGATAGTTTTGCCCCATTCAGTGCTACAGAAGGGTCTGCTGGGCACCCTTCACGCACTGAGACTGCGCATGATTTGGTGCCTGGGTCTCCCTGGCACACCGAGGCAGCGTGCACACGCCATACTGGGCTGCGATTCAGGTCTCCGTATGCACGGAGCGTGCTCCGAGCTGGCTCTCCCCTGCCGTACGGGGGATCCCTTCTGCCCCTAACCCAGCATCCTTGCTGAGTTCCCAGACGGGGAGCCTTCTCCCCATCCCCTATCACGGATCATAAAGCAGACGGGTGAAGTGGTGGCCCCACATGCCTGTGGGTGTCAGGCTGAGCTCAGGCAGGCGCGCAGGGCCCAAGCTGCAGCAACGGAGAAGCCTGGAGTGGTGCTGGCTGCACGCTGTCAACAGAGGCAACGCAAACTGTCTCACAGCTCATTACAGAAACTGAGCCAAAGGGAAGGCACGTTCCCAGCTTATCAGGCCACCTCCTCTGTGAGCTCTCTGATCTACTTTTCCAGTGATTGTTCCTGACCTAGGAGAAGCCCCTGAGAAATCTCACAGTTCATAGCCTGCAGCTAAATGGGCATCCGCAAGCAGCCACGGTGGGGAGTCGGGAGTGTGGCACAGGCAGTCTGACTAACCAGCTGGAAAATTCCACTCCTCCTCATCGCAGTAGACCATGCTGAAGCGCTTGGGAAGCAAACCTTGCCAGCAGTGTGTTTATCTGCTCGCTGGGCTGCTGCTCTGCTTTGCTCCCATGAATTGTGCCACATTTGCCAGGATACCTGCACTATCTGCTCAGTCCTTGTTTAGCACTGTGATAAGAAGCAGCTCTGGAACAGTGTCCTGCCTCCTTTGCGTTGCTTTATAATATTGGGGTTTTTAGCGTTGCTGACAGTCAATACAGAGTGACATGAAGGGTGAGGCTCCAGAATGGGGGTGCCAGCAGAACTGACCTCTCCTCCAGCTCTGGCCGAGCTGAGCACAAGAAACCAGTTCCTCTGATGCTTTCACTCCTTGCACCTCTGCTAAGTGATCAGCTCTAAACAACCTCTCCTTGCCCCAGATTAACTCGAAACCTGCTAACTTGCATAAAATTGGTCAAACAACTTACAATGGTCTCTTCTTACTTAAAGACTATCAAACCATGAATGATAAAGTAATACTGATAAATGCTAGCCTTTCAATGCTGAACGAACCCAACTGGCTGAGGATCTGAAAGCGCTCATGTGCTCCCAGCTCCCATCTCTCTCTGCCTTATTTGCACACATTTCCTCCCGTTCTTGGCACATTCCCGCCCACCCACTCACTCTTACCTTCTGAATTTGCAGCTGTGCTTGCTGTAGGTTTGTTTAATCCCCTGTTAGGAGGTGACAAAAGCCTGCGAGTGTCTGGGCAGAAAGTCTCATGCTACAATGTCACTCAGGTCACCAGCATACACCCAGTGCTAACCAGTGGCAATAAATCCCATGGGAATTAGACAGCTGTAAATCCTGGAAACTACGCTTCATGCTTTGAATGTACTACTGCTGGTTTCCTTGCAACACTATGAATCAAATAAAACAGAAACCTTTGGATTTAAGCGGCAAATCAAGAAATAAAAATTATTCAGACATTTCCCTGTAACACTCCTAAAACACGGAGTACCACAAGGTACCCCACTGCTTCTGATCATGGGAGGCACAAGGAAATGCAGAGCAAGCGGCTCCATAATTATCCAAGGACCGAACGTCCACCTTGCAGCAATAACATGCTCTTGGCGCTGACAACAAGGGGAATGAGGTGCAGGCAAGAAGTGCTCTCTGAAGGATTTTACTTAGGTACTCAGTAACAAGGCTATTTAATGACTTCAATTCCATGATATGCTTCCCCTTAGACAGGTTTTTAGATGTACATATAAGTTTCATCCACGTTTAAAACATTGCCTCAATAAAGAGTTGATGGGGGAGGTCTGTTAGCACTTTCCAGGTCAGCTAGTTTAAAATACAGTATCAGAAGAGGGACTGAAATTTAAAGAAGTGATGCTTGCTCAGTCTAACCAACATTTCCAGGGATCTGGCACAAAAATGACTTCATGAGTTCTGGTTAAAATGCGTATCTTGCATAGCTGTGGTAGAAAATGTGAAAGACTAGGCTGAGTGAAGTGATACAGTCGGCATCCTGCCTTTACTTACAGGAAGCCCAAAAGCAAAGCTGCTTCTTGAAGGTCAGAAGTGTGTGAGCGTCTGTTCACAAAACCTGGATTTGCATAAACTTTGTAATAACAAATTATATCAGAGATACCCCATGCCCTCATCACCTATTCCTGTGACAATGGGAAATGGCACAAAATCTCTGAAAACCAGAAATAAGAAAGAGAATTTCCTGGTCTTTGCAAGTCCCTTAGCACCTTTAATGATTCCCTGGATCAGGAGTCCTGCCCACATTTGGGATCTCCTCTATGAATAACAAAGTCTTCATGCAAAATTGAGCAGCAATCTGAGTATTACCTTTACAGAGTTCTCACCATACCTTCACACTGTAGACCTGGAGTAAAGGCTGTGGAGGGCTCGGGAGGCAGGGGGGAGCCCAGGTTTGCTCAGGAACCAACCTCTGCCTGCTTAGGTTGAACGACAGCATCTGCAAACTCCCAACTGCAGAGTAAAGCCAGGCACCAAGCTTTTGAAGATGGAAAGAAACCCTTTAGAGAGGAGCAGTTAGCCACAAGCATCCCATCCACGGCTTGCTCCTTACTCCTTCTTGTGCCTGTGACTTCTGCTGGCCCCCGTGTGCAAGGCCCCGCTGCCACCCCTCCAGTGTGGGGCCAGGCTGGGAGGTAGGGCCAGGACAAGCTGCGGTGGTGCACAGATATCTCCGGGCTGAGCACTATGCACAGATAGCGGCACAGCGAGAGCAGATGGCTGGCAGGGCTCAGCCCTCGTTCACGTGCTGCTGGGAGATGTTGGGCAACGGCGGCTGGCGGCAGCAGGAGCTGCTGGAGGGGAGAAGCAGAAAGGAGCCAGGAGGTCTGAAGTCAGATCTTGCAATGCTGAGAGCTGAGGGAAACAGAACTTGTCTTGGGGATAAAATTGACTACAACTGATAATAATGCTGTCTGCTATCAATAACGAACCACTTGCAAAGTCAAAACACAGGAGGACCTTCTCAGAGCACACAGTCCTGCACTGGGGTCCCTGGGAAAGGCCAAATGAGCTCTGTCCTGAGCCCTGAACACTACAGCTGTGACTTGCAGCACAGGGACGGTGCCGATGCCGTGCTTGCTACCGTGTCTGCTGGCCCAGGCTGATCCAGCTGCAGAGCTGCTCACCATGTAGCTGCTCTTGCATGGTGCTGTGTGGCATCCTGCGGACGCACTGCCCTACTGGGAATGCGCTCCCAGACTGCTTAGGTGATGCTGCATTGTGTAGTGCTTATATATTCCACATACCAACGTATGAGGGTGTTGCTTATTTTTCTTTCAAGAGATTAACCACTTCCCTTAGCTCAGGCTGCCTTGGCACCACAAGGGTTTCACTGAAGGCTACGGTGGGATACTTTTAGAAAGCTCTTGCTGTCCAGCAGGTCATCAGTGGAGACAGACAGCACATCTGGCCTCCAGGCGAGTGTCCTGTACAACGCTGTAAACATGGGCTCTGCAGCCAGCAGCCACAGCACAAGCTCCCATGCACAGTATCACAGGGTGCTGCATGCATAAATGCTTTTCAGCAAATGTTTCTTTTCTCCTTGAGTAAGAACGATCATTTCTATATCTACAGTGAATGGTCACCTTAGAAAAATGCAAGAGTAGTATAAGATGCCAGCGCTGTTTCAATAGAGAAATTACCTTTATTCTAATATGCCTTTGAGAAACAGCTTTACAGATAGTGATTTTTCTTTTTTTTCCCTGCCAAAATAATAAATATCTTACTGTTTTGTTCATTGGCAGTTATAAATCTCTTACAAAGCGAAATTTGGAAGTGCCCACTCGCTCTGCAATGAATGCATTCACAAGAGCTATACAGGATCTGGATTCAGGTCTCTGCTCCATCCTGGCAGGGTTGAAACCCATGTTTTAGGGTTGTAATCCACCTAACAGGCCATTCCAAGTGGTGAATGCTGTGGGTCCTTTGTTGGGTCCAATCCAGTTTGTGTACATACTATGTGGTAAAGAGAGCCAGAATAGAAAACTGAGGCAGGGCTGGCAGATTCCTGCAGGACACAGCACTGATTCAGCACACTGAACAAGCACGGATGAAGAAATGCAATCACAGATTGGTACACTATGGCTGTACTACTGGGGAAGCCACTGAGACCATCCCAGTGTGACTGAACAATTCAGAATTCTTCTGTCTTTCCTCATGGGTGATGTTTTTCAGCTCTTGCCTTCTCTGGACTCTCCAGCTGTTCCACCTCTTTTTGGAAGTCTGTAGCATCTAAACAGGGATGCAGTACTCAAAGCAAAGCCTCTTAGGAGTGATGATTAGAACCAAAAGCTTGCTTTAGTTTGCTTACTGGCAGCATTTCAGATCTCCTTAGGATACTTTTTTTGCAGTAGTACCTCTTACAGACCACAGTGACACTCCTGTAATAAACCAGCAATTTGCAGGAATGTGTTAATTCTCAAAATCTCCTGCTGTCCTCTCAGCAGGACAAGTAAAGAAAGCTAGGATTTTTTGCTGTCCATTATACACTAATTTGTCTGACTTTTACTACACTTTGTATCACAGAGGCACCAAGAAAAAGAAGAACGTGAAGAGAAGGTGGAATGAATCTGTTGTAACTATAGAGAGGCGGTGGGAGATCACCAATCTTAATTGCTTCTCAGCTAATTTGCAGGAATCAGTTTCCACAGAGCTGACCTCCGCTGGGTGAAAGCCGATGAGGCAACCTGCTACAGTTACTCTGCACTTTTCATAGCCTGCCTTCATGACAGCCACATCATTTGCAGCCCTCCTACCTCCATCAGGATCACGCTATTAGCAAGGAAGGGATGGCTCAGTTATTCAGCAGCTTTGTACTTCTAATTATTTTAGGCCAGTGAGGTATAAGGCAGTCAGCAATGCTGCTTTGCAGAGAAGAACAGTACCTGAGCAAGGCCCACCATTGCCTTGCATCTTACACGCCTCATTTTCCACTTGAGACATTTCCTCTCTGGCTCTAGAATTAAGCAGGTATCAGCAGCATGGACCAACTCTACATCAGCTTTCATAAGCACGCTTGATGTGGCTCTGATCTGCTTGGACCCTGAAGGACCCATTTGTGCCTCACCGTCCTCATCAGCAGAATGGCAACAGTGATCTGAATACCCTTTGTAAAAGATGCTCACTTCTGCTGGTTTAAAACCAGGAAAATTTGACTACTGGAGACTGATACTGGATTTGTACAGAGCATTGCTGTGAAACTCAAAGTAAGGTTGTTTTGCAAAACTGAGGAAGGAGGCTGATAGTACATTTTGGTCATGTTTATACTGAACTTTAAAAGTTCTGAAAGTTTTTGTTAAAAAAGATCAGCAAAAGTGTGTTCTCTTTGGGTTTGTTTACATCAAAATCCATGTTTTCATCTTTCAGGAAACTCTTTTCGTTGTACAGAGACAATTGCCTCCTCTGCATAAACTTCACAACTGAAAACTTGTGTCGTCTACCCTGGCACTTCACCAGTGTGAGTCTGCATGCTGGTGCTTAGCTGGGAAAAAGAGTGACTGACCCTCCTTTAATCCAAGATGGGACCCAGCATATGTAATGCAGAAGAAAACAGACTCAGATAAACAGGTGAGATAGTTCGTCTCCAGCACGTGAAGTGACACCCATCTGCACGTGTGGCTTTGGGAGGAAGGAGTGCTGCAGCTATGGGCACTGATACGTAAAGCGTGTCATTTTAATAATGTGGGTAACTGTGATATTTACTGAACTGCTGAGATAAGGGCATCTTTGCTCCAGAATCAGTCTCTGTACACTCTCCTCGCTCTGGGTCCCAGACAGGACTGCAAAAAGCTGTGCTTGCACTCAGGTGCGAGCAACTGCTGGGGTCTAACCCTGTCATCCTCTAGGGAATGACATTATTCCATCTTCTAAAGCCTTTCAGAAAGCTTTGGGAGAGCTGAGGGGCTCTTTGGTGCTCAGGGGGTCTCTCTGCAACAGCCCCTATGCTTACGGCCTCGCCAGGGCAGGTTGCAGAGGGGCGTCCAGTTCAGCTCCCTGAATGGTGCCGTTTGGCAGAGGCAGCAAATGCAGTGTCACTGGTTTCTTAAGATTCCACTGCCCAGTCCAGGAGTGCAGGGTGTGTTTTGGCCAGGAATATTCCTCCAGCCTGCGGAAGAGAAGACTGAGAGGGGACCTCATCAATGCTTATAAATATCTCAAGGGCGGGTGTCAAGAGGATGGGACCAGACTCTTTTCACTGGTGCCCAGCAACAGGACAAGGGGCAATGGACACAAACTGGAACACGGGAAGTTCCGTCTAAATATGAGGAAAAACTTCTTCGCTGTGAGGTGCCAGAGCCCTGGCACAGGCTGCCCAGGGAGGGTGTGGAGTCTCCTTCTCTGGAGAGATTCCAACCCGCCTGGACACGGCCCTGTGCAGCCTGCGCTGGGTGACCCTGCTCTGGCAGGGGGTTGGACTGGATGATCTCCAGAGGTCCCTTCCAGCCCCCACCATCCTGTGATTCTGCAATTCTGTGATTTGGCGTCATCCACCCTGGTCAGTGCGAAATGCCTGCATTATCCCAGGTGGTATGTTCCTGCTATGCCCCTGATATTGGCCCCAGAGTAAAGTTTTAGGGGTAGGGTGATGGAGATAGTCCCAACTCATCAGTGAGGTAGGAGATTGTTGCTCATCTTGTGTCACTGCAGGAATCTATCACTATTGACCATATCCTTTTCCTGTACAGCACTGGTATGCTGATGTTTCCCCATAGCTTCTCCAGTGTGATGTCTCTTGGGCAGTGCCTCCTATAATCTTCCTGGAGGTAAGATGTACTGGTGTAAGCAGTGGCCGGAGCAGCGTCGAGGGAGATTTCTGACAAGTTGTCCCGCCCCTCTGCACCTGCCCTCTCCTGTGGCCATAAAGAACATTGATTTGAGAAATGAGGGCAGGCGTGCTGCCACCCCGGTACCTTGGGATCTCCCCCCACGCCCTGACCTCAGCATCTCCAGTGCCCTGACCCTACATGGTATCTGGCGTGAGAGCGTGTGCCCAGCCCGTCCACTCTGCCTGCGCAGAAAGTTGCTGCGTCCGTGCCTAATGCCTCCCAAGAGCTAAACTGCACAGGGGTGTTAACCGGGGAGGAGTGTGTTTGGGTTAATGCTGGGAAGGCAGAAACACATGGGAAGCCTGTGCTGACTTACAGCTGCCCAGGAGGGGTCCTGAGAGGGGTCAGGGTTGCTGTAGTTGGTGGTTAACATAGGTGTAGTGCCCTGGTTGACAAAGGTATAGCGCCCTGCTCGGCATGGCCAGGAGACCAAATATCCTGAGCTGCAGCCCGAGTTGAACACGCAGGGCCCCTCTGGAGGGGTCCTTCGCCAGACACCTTTGTCTGTGTGCCTCATGCTCTGCTTGCTTCAGATTTTTCTCTGACATCTCAAGTCTAGGAAGATACCATTTAGAATAAAAATTGGAATTCACATAATAAGTGAACTGCCTAATCACAAAATTGTCGTGGCAAAAGTCACGGTGGCTGATAACCCCAACTAGCGACATCCTTAGGGACAGACACTGATTATGAGACACATCGGCACTGCACCCCAAACCTTTTATTTCCTCCTTAATATAGACTGCAGTTTTGAATGTCCACAGTCTCTATTTCTAATTTTCCCAGTTGTTTTTGATGATATTTTTTCAGTGCTAGGTTTTGAAGTCAAGACAGGCCTTGACTGCTTTTGTTACAGGCAAAAATGTTCCAGACTGCTAGAGAAACTTTAAAAACATCATGGAAGTAAAGAAGACATAAGAGACCAAAGGTATTGACTGTTTGCAGGTGTATCCACAAACTTGTCTGTTAAATCATTTCCCTGGAAGAGCCACCCTCCTGCTCTACAGTCTTTGCAGACCTGAACCTGTGCACTATACACCTCCAGATTTGTGGCCTTTCTTTTGTGGTATAGTGCAGCATCTCTAAACTTAGATGGGCTGAAATCCCCTGGTCCAGCACTACAGCACAGGGTCCCAGAGCAGGTAGCCATTTAGAGATGCTAAACAGAGAGGCAAGAACACAATGAATTGTATGAGCATAGCCAAAACCAAGGAAGTGAAATTTTTTAGCAAGAACTTGTGAAAAATCAAGTGCTTGCTTCCCCATCTAGTGGTTACGTTCAGAAAGAAGAATGCTCCAGTAAAAATCAGCTGCTGGTCTCTGGAGGCTGGGGCTGTGTGCATGCACCTTTTTGAGTGAACTCCAAGATCAAACACCACAAACGTGGTCTTACATGTTTTTGCATGTTGATCCTACTCAGATGGACAGGCAGTTGCAGTTATAACTGTCCATGTCCTCTTCCCCTTCTACCTGCACAGCTTATTTCAGGCAGTCTTCTAAGCATGAAAGAGATCAAATATATTGCAGAATCATAGAAAGGTATAGGTAGGGCAGGACATTTTGTACTTTAACTTGCTGCTTGAAACAAGGCTGGCTTCAAAGTTAGATCAGGTTATTCAGTCAAATTTGGTACATTCAAACTTGAAACTCTCCAAGGATGGAGATTCACCACCTCACTGGTCTGTATGCCAGTACTGCTCCACCACCTTGGGAAAGCACTTCAAGAAAACAAAGTCCTAGGAAAAAAATGCTCTCCAGTCCTGTCAGAGAATGAGTGTAAAACTCCCTTTTTGCTTGCATGCTGTGTGGCTGCAGAGGAAATGCTGTTTGCACTTCAGCTCTTAGGTTGTGCCAAACATAGGCCCAAACTGCCAGCAATGCAGGGAGGTGAGTGCGATTTCTAAGCCTTTTAGTTCAGCCCCTGAATAGCCCTAATTACTGAAAGCCTTGCTCACACTTTCAGGCTCCATCATCATGCAGAACCCACACAGAGCCATGAGGACCACCAGTGCATTGATTCAAGTCCTGGACCAGTGTGCCTGGAGGGCCAAAGCTCGGGAGCAGCATTCATGTTTCAAGTGACTTAGAGATGTGATCTACAGACTATGAACCCTTCTAAGGCATTTCTTTGTGTTTGTGAGTGGGCTTAGTTGCACTTGCACACATGCACTTTGCTGGAAGTAAGCCACAACTTGGAGTGACCCAGCTTGCTTCCTCCAAGAGAAAATAGCAGCTTTTCCCAGGAAGGCAGCTTCAGTGATCCCCACCATGACATTTTTAGGACTGTGCCCACAGGTCCTGTGTTTTGGCACGCCCCTTAAGCCCCTCATGGCAAGCAACACCTGGCCTGCTGCTCTCGGGCCCTAGGAAGCCTTCCTGTTATCCTAGACCACCATCTAGTGGGTGCTGGTGATCACACCACAGCCACAGGAGAAGGCTGCACGATGGCCTGTGGAGACCAGGTTGCTCTTCTGAGCTGACCCATAAGCAATGCCCGGATCAGCAGGGCTGTGTGCCAGCAGAAAGTCATTTAAATTCTAGAGTTTCACTCAGCCGGGCTGTTCGTTACATGCAAAGCAATTAACACAAACACATTCCCCTTCATGTCAGTGGTGCATTGCTCCATGCTGTTACAGGGTCTGCAGTTGAACTTGCGTACAGTTCCTGGAAATGCTGAGTAAGCCCCATAATATTCCCTTATTTTTATAAACCAGGTTCAGTTCTGCAGTGTGTTGAGCATGTGAGTAGCTTCACTTGTGAATCAATCCACAGGTAGGACCTATTGATCCTTTCACCATAGCAAGTATTTTACCTTGTAGATATTCCCTCTGAAATCATTGTGAATCCTTGCAGATGAGGATATTAGAAGGAACTGAATTTAATAACAGCCTGAAAGCCTTCTGAAACTGTACCAGATGCCAGAGAAAAGACAAGGTGAAGGCTGTGTAGGTGGTTGGTTCCTCACATGGGCTTCCTCAAAACTGTCAGATGACCTCTTTCCTTACAGCTGGAGAAAGATTGATGGCTTTACTTCCTCAGGGAAAAAACTACGGCTCAGTCCTCCCTCAGTGGGAAATAAATGTTTCATAAGAAATCACCTGCTGAGTGAGAACATCTGAAAACATTAATGGTGTAACCATCACTGTCATGTTGTGAAAGACCCTCATAACAGCTTATGCACAACTGTTGGTTTCCAATGATGAACCACTGCCTTCACAGTTGCATGTGCCTTGAAATCAGGCCAACAAATGTGTTTTCTTTATTGTTGTAATTTCTAGAAAGCAAATGTTTGTAAATCTGCGGCTTGGCACCTCTTCAATAACCCAATGTCATTAACACAGCAGTTTCTGGCTGAGAGTCACGATGCTACAGGAGGTCCTGGCAGTCACAAGAGGGATCAGGATTCTACCAAAATATTATTCTAAAGTGGGTCTAGAAGACCCACAGAAATGGTCTGGCAGCTGGGAGAGCCTGTGATATTGGTCAACTGAGTTTGGCATAAATCCATGCTGCTGTTGAAAAAGGAAGCCCTATCCTTCCTGAGGTTGCTTGTCCCTTCCAGCTCTCTTCTGCCATAAGGAATCAGTCCTCTGAGAAATAATCCCATCAGTGCAGAGACAAGTTAAAAAAACAGGTTTTCAACTGGATCGGTTCTAGCAGAACCTGACTTACACAGAGTCCTGGATATGCTTCCCAATTAATAATGGTCACTGTATCACTGAAAATCGTAGAAGTGCTGGTAGAAGGGACCTCTGAAGGCCTCTGGTACAACTTTCTGCTTGAGCCAGGTCCATCACCAACAGCAGACAAAGTGGTATATCTAGAATCATAGAATCATTTAGGTTGGAAAAGGCCTTTAAGATCATCAAGTCCAACCGTTAACCCAGCACTGCCAAGGCCACCACTAAACCATGTCCCTAAGTGCCACATCTACATGTCTTTTCAATCCCTCCAGGGATGGGGACTCCACCACTGCCCTGGGCAGCCTGTTCCAGGGCCTGACAGCCCTTTCGGTGAAGACATTTTTCCTAATATCCAATCTAAACCTCCCCTGGCACAACCTGAGGCCATTTCCTCTTGTCCTATCGCTTGTTACTTGGGAGAAGAGACCGACCCCCCCTGGCTCCAACCTCCTTTCAGGGAGTTGTAGAGAGTGATAAGTCCCCTCAGCCTCCTTTTCTCTAGGCTGAGCACCCCCAGTTCCCTCAGCTGCTCCTCACAGCACTTGTGCTCCAGACCCTTCCCCAGCTCCGTTGCCCGTCTCTGGACACGCTCCAGCCCCTCAGTGTCTGTCTTGGAGTGAGGGGCCCAGAACTGAACCCAGCACTCGAGGTGCGGCCTCGCCAGGGCTGAATACAGGGGGACGATCCCTGCCCTGGTCCTGCTGGCCACACCATTGCTGATACAGGCCAGGATGCCGTTGGCCGCCTTGGCCACCTGGGCACGCTGCTGGCTCATCTTCAGCCGCTGCCGACCAACGCCCCCAGGGCCCTTTCCCGCCAGGCACTTTCCAGCCGCTTCCCCCCCAAGCCTGTAGCGTTGCCTGGGGTTGGTGTGACCCAAGGGCAGGACCCGTCACTTGGCCTTGTTGAATCTCACACAATTGGCCTCGGCCCATCGATCCAGCCTGTCCTGATCCCTCTGTAGAGCAAGACAAATTGGTGTATCTACTGACCAACATGATGTGAACATCTGGTGACTACCTTCTTGTCCAGGGCACTGGTAGAGCGATAGAGTTGGAAATGAGATCATGATTACCTGTGGTGCTGTCTTCACTCTAGAGCCTCTGTTTCTTTTCCTGCTGATGAATGCTTACAGCTATGGATCAAAATACCAAGTGATGTTATTACTATCATGCTATGGAACACAACACTGTGTAAATCCTTCAGGGCCTGAGTTCATCCAAATTACAAAGTCTCAGAAGTAGAAAGCCTTCAAAGAGGGTGGGTTGGTTTTTTTTTTTTGAGAGAGAGCTCAGCCATGGAAAAAATATTTGTCAAAGTCATAGTGACTTTTAGGCCATGTCCCTTTAGAAATGCTGACCTAACAATAGTACTAATCAGAAAGTATGGCATTTATAGTATCTTAATGGCATGCACCCAAAATAGATTCTAGTTATATCAGCAAGTTGACAAGCTCACAGGGTACAGATAACTCTTGTAATTAATTTCTAAAAGTCACAGGAACTGTAAAGTTGGTGTGGGTGGAGTTTACTTTTTATTGAAATAATAAAGTACCAGAATCACATTTACCCTGGTATTATTATAGACTTACTTGAATGTAAATTAAATCAGAATTTGGCCTTCAAAGTCTGTTAGGATAAAACTGTTAATTTTCCTCTCTTATGTTAATGATGCTGGAGAAATATGGGCTCTAATTAGAACATGAATAGAGAACACACTGTGACCTGCTGGCTCTTAAGGTTTAGTGAGTGTAACTTTCTGAGGTACATTCTTGCTAAATCATTTCCCTTAACTAGGTCACACCACTCACTATGCTAGTACCATGTAGTCATTAGAGAAGCACAGTATAGTAATCCCTATAATTAAAGTTGCCCGACATTTCCATGATAAAAGCATGTTCACAGTTTCTTATAGGCTTAACAAGCTTTAATGCTCTGAAGTGAAATTTTCCATAATGGATATCTGTATCAGAATAAGGGCTTAAATTCAAAATGTAATTATTGTTTTTTAGATACTCACACAACAGGTAATTACTCTCACACCTTTTCAGTATTAGTGTTTGGGTCAGTTTGTAGGACCTGTCTGCTTTGGGACAGGAACTTAATTCCATTAAAACTGGAGCTAAGTAAGCCACATTGTGTATCTCTGAAAATTATGGTTCTCGTGTGATTATCATAGAATCACAGAATCGTTTTGGTTGGAAGAGACCTCCAAGATCATCGAGTCCAACCATTAACCCAGCACTGCCAAGGCCACCACTAAACCATGTCCCTTAGCGCCACATCTACACATCTTTTGAATCCCTCCAGGGATGGGGACTCCCCCACTGCCCTGGGCAGCCTGTGCCAGGGCCTGACAGCCCTTTCGGTGAAGAAATATTTCCTAATATCCAACCTAAACCTCCCCTGGTGCAACTTGAGGCCATTTCCTCTTGTCCCTCGTTAGAGACATGATGTTTCCAGCTAAATTCCCTGCAAATTGCCTGCACCAGATGTGATCCCGTTCTCCAGGGAAGAGGCACAGACAAGGCCTAGACCCACACATAGACTCAGGGTGCCATTTGGACATCACACAGCTGCCAGCAGTAGTGCCTAGCCCTGTAAGCTGCCAGTGGACATGCACAAAAAGAAAAAAATCTTACAAAGCTGTTCAAAGTCTAAGGTCATGATCAGAGGAGATGATAAAATGATCTTTAAGTCAGCTGGGATCAAATAAAAAATGCTGCAGCGTAATGACCAGAGTTTCAGTAATATTGCCCGGGGCTAACTCTTATTTAGCAGTGTTGGTGTTCTCTGTCGGCTCACTGTGACAACAGATATTCAAAGACCTGACCTAAAGGCCTGTCTGCCAGCTACTTTCTCCTTGTTTTCTGCTCTGCCCACTCTCAGATCCCAATACCTGCACTGTTGGGTAGGTGAGCTGAGACCTCAGACCTCCTATTCTCTTAGGTGCTTGCTGGATATTTTCTTGGCTGTTGTTAGTTGTCAAAAGTAGCATTTAGTCTCTGAAAAGTTGTATTTAGTCTCTGAGTGCAGCTGTGGCTTTACCCATCTTGATGAAAATCCTGTTCCTGTGTATAAGACTACTGCTCAAAATTTGGCATGAAGAGGGCATTAAGATTGCTCAGCTTTTCACAGTTGCCTTGTGAATAGGATGTTTGGTAGACAGTAACGATAGCCCAGTTCTTTCAAAGCTTTGTCCTCTTCAGGGAGCAGATGCAATGGTGCTCACTGAAGAGTTCACTGCCCAACCTCCCTTTTTAGCCTCCTTACAGGCATTATGCATCAAGCTTTGCATTCAAATACTTTATATTCAGACTCTGCACCAAACACAGAATAATTAATTAATATTAATTATTATTAATTTCCTTGAATGATTTTCTCTGCCGTGTCCCTTTTATTTTAAGTCCTGGATCCTCTCCAGAATTTAGATGCTTAATCCCCATGGAAGTCAATGAGTTCAACAGTCTTGAGGATCTGGGACTTTTTCTAGACAAACAATAATTTTCCAAATCCCTTTCCCGTTCTCAGCTCCAGAAAGGTGAGGTTCCTGCTCAGGCCTAACCCAAACATTGCTGAAGCGTTGCTATGTGTCCTCCAGATATCTGTGGATACCACGGCCAGAGCCCTGCCCTCAGAGACCCTGGGGATGACTTGCTCAGGATCACGTAGCATTTCAAATAGTGGCAAGTTTACTTAAGCCAGAGGAGGGCAGGACCCATCTCGGGTGAAAAGCAACACTATTAATGGTATTTTTCTTCTGCCTTGGTAGCCTGCTAAGTGAGAGGTTAAAGAGAGTCTTCTGTTGCTTAAAGTGCCCCCTTGAATGCGGACATGGCCTTCCCTGATCTCCATAAACTTTTAAAGATGATGGAGCATGTCTGCTCAGTGACATTAGCCAGCTTTCAGTCCCCTCCAACACAGCCCACTGGGTCCCATGGACCTGTGTGGGCTGAGAGTTCTCAAGAGATTCTTGACTAGATACTGTCTGTCAGAATCTTGTCTCTAAGCACACAGGCCTGTGAGACCTCCTTGGTGGAGACTGAGACAAAGACAGCATTCAATGTCCCTTGCCAGTTTCAACTCTATTTGAGATTTAGCTTTCCTAACACCATCCTTGAATGCTGAAGAAGTATTTCTATGTTCCTCTTTAGTAGTCTGTCCTTGCTTCCGTCTCCTGTATACATATTCTTTTGTTCATTCACAAGTTCTATGTTTAGCCAAGTTTGTCTCCTGACACATCTACTTATTTCCCTGATGGCTGGGACAGACTGCTCTTGTGCTTGGAGGAAGATGTCCTTAACGAGCCGCCAGCTCTCTTGAGCTCCTTTGTCCTCAGAGCTGCCTCCCACAGAATTTCACCTCACCTATTCCTGAATAACCCAAAGCCAATTGTCTTGAAGGGTCTGTAGTCTGCCATTTGCCTTTCTCACTCCTCTCAGGATCTTGAATGCCACAATTTCATGGTTGCTATAGCCAACACTGCCATTGATTATCACATCCCCAAACAGCCCTTCCTGGATCTAGGAGGGCATCCAGCTGAACTAGATGGCCCGTCCAGCAGGTGTGGCAAGAATTTGTCCCTAACACCCTTTAGAAACCACCTGGATTTCTTGTGCCCACTGTGTTACTCGTTCAACAGAGAATGCAGCTTGCACTAGTAATTGTATAACTCCCAATAGTGTTGTTTGATCTACAGAAATATTTCCACCAAATGCTGACAACGGACATTGATTTAAATGTAGGTATCCTGTATGTTTTCTAAATTAGTGCCATTCATTTATTCTTACTAACTTTTTCCAGTCCTGCTGTTGTATTCCTGATGGAAAATTCTCCTAGCAGCTAAACCAGATGGTTTAGATACATGGTACTTGCAAGAGGGATCAGGAGCCTGGCCCTCGGATTCTGCTCTACGCTAGTGTGATAGCTTGTGAGGGATGTATTCACATGATCAGGCACTACGCATGCTGTTCTTACACTGTGACACCGCCTTGAAGCAATCATTAGGGGCAAGACTAAAGTTGTATCTCTTGGTGTCTACCCCTCTGAGCTAGCTGCTGTTGGCTCCCTTACTGATGAGTAGAGACCTAGTCAATGCAGTCAAGGGAGCTTAGGTGCACTGGCCAAAGAAGCCAACAAAATATGGGGCACCATTAAGAGAACGACGAGAGCGCAAGAGTGTGGTTATGCACTATACTGTCTCTGTACTGTATACACTATACAGTATCATTTTGTAGCCATATAAAGCCGTGGTGCATGTACATTTTGAGCAGTGTGTGCAGTTCTGGAGATAGTAGTGTTAGAAGTCACAGAGAATGGCAAATAATTGATCTTCGGGATGGAGCAGCAGCCTTCCGTAAGCTGAAAGGGTTTGAATTCTTCAGCCTGGAGAAAAGACTAGGAAAGATATGGTCAAGGCTTCTAGAGTCACAGAGTAGTTAGCTGAATGGAGAATTACTGTCCAGTAAATCCCACAAGACTCTAACTGTGAAGCACTAATGAAAGCAGTAAATGGGAATCAAGGATCTGTTTAACTCTGGAGTGAACCTCTGGGTCCTGCAGCCACGGGAGGCTACGGAGGCAGACCAGAGGGCAGGGCCAAGCAAGGAACAGGAAGGCCCACGCATGGGCAGCCGGTCTCAAAGGCCTCAGTCCAACGATCGCAGGTGCTGGGGGCCTGCACGGGGAGCGGGCCGCAGAGAGCGATCGGGCTCACACGGGTCCCCATAAGCTGTCGCCACAGAGGGACCGCAGCCACGCCGCCCACTCGGGCCCGACCCAACCGGCACTGCAGAGACCTCGGGCTGAGCCGGGCCGCCCTGCCGAGCCGGAGGCGGCACCCGAGGGACGCCCGGCACGGGAAGCCTGCGCCACCGTACACCAGCCGGCCCGAAGCAGCTCGGCTCCGCCGCCGCACCTCAGGGGACCGGCACCAGCCACCCACCGCTCCCCGCCTCGCCCTGCCCCCGCGCATGCGCAGCAGCGCACCCCACCCCGGGGCAGCCGAGGGCGCCCCCCGCTGCCCAGACGAACTGCCTGCGCATGCGCAATGCCGCCACGGAGCGGCCGTGAAGTGGCGCATGCGCTGCGCGGCGGGGCCCGCTGTAAGTGGAAGCCGTCCGGCTGCGCGATGCATTGTGGGTGTGATTGAGGAAGTAAAATGGCGGACCTAGCGAACGAAGGTAGGCGGGCGCTGGCGGCGCGCAGCGGTGCCGGCCGTGGGCCCGCCACTGGCCCGGCCCCGCCGCGGCCCCGGCCTGAGCCTAGTCCTGCGGCCCACTGTCGGAGGCACGCCCGGGCGCGGGCCCGCCCTTGGAAGCTTCCCCCTCCCCGCGGCCTCTCCGTGCCCCGGCCCCTCTAGGGCGAGCGGCCGGACAAAGGGAGCGCTCGGCTGGGCCGCCGCATTCCCCGCCGGCTCCGCTCCGCTCTGCCCTGCGGGGCCAGCCGCGGAGCGGGCGTCCGCGCTGCTCGCGGGGCTCGGGGGTGGCGGCGGGCAGCGCGGGGCGGCGGTCTGGGGCTGCGCTGGTAGGTGCCTCCCGCCGGGCGGTGGCACCGGGCTCGCGGCGCGGCAGCTCCCGGGGGCGGCGGCCGCCAACGGGTCCGTGCTGCCGCGCTCCCTGCCCGCAGAAGGCGGCCCTGCCGCCCCGGGCACCGCGGAACGAGCCCCGCCGCTGCCGGAGCGTGGCAGCGAGCGCTGCGCTTTTCTCCCGGGGGAGTTCTGAGCCGCTTTGTATCCCTCCTTGTCCAGTTGCTTTTTGGGGTCCTTGTCCACAACTTTAGGACTGTTGTAAATCTCTCATTAATTCCCACTCGTGTTAATCCTTCCTCAAGCTAAGGGAATAATAGAGGCGGTTATGTAAAACTAGGCAAGATATAATAATATATATATTATTTTTTAAGCTGAAATCTCTGAAGTAAAGCAATAGTGGTTCCATTTTTCTCTGAGGAGGGCTAGGAAAACATGGGCTGCACTACTGTAGGATTTGGGTATTCCAGGGGGTGTAGAATGTCATTTAAGTGACAGTGGGCATCAACAGTTTGCCTTTGAGAATGACTAACTTCCCTCAAAGTCTCTGCAAAACCAAGTTTGCCCCAGCTGTCTCTGTTGTTTCTCATAATTCTTCTCAGCTAATGAAAGAGAGGGAAATGCCCTGAAGGAGGCAAATGAAAGTGTGCGAGGCCCCTTCTTCCAGGAATCTTACATTTGAACTCTGTACCAGTGGCAATTACAGTTCTGATATTAATGTTAAACAACAGGAAGCAAATATCTATTGTAGGTGTAGCTTTTGAAGATGAAGTCTACAAGCAGCCAACCGCGTAATTACACTTATTTGACAAATCCTGTGGTGCGTCATGTCTTGGGCTGTTGGCTCCCAAACTCAAGATGAGCTGTCAGTGCCCAAAGAGGCATGATAAGTGGTCTCAAGAATGGTAGTAAATAGTCAAATGTGTAATGACTATTTGTGAGAAAATGACAGTATCTACATACTGTCATTATAATGACCTTATAATAAATTTTGATGGTTTATTGTGTTCTTTTAGTACCAGAAGTTTAGGAATGGCTATCTTAAGTCATGCAAGCCCCTTGCTTTACCTTCCTATTCTAGTGGTAAACATTAGGCTCAACAGTGAATACCAAGTTACCATCTTTTGATGCTGACTTGTCGTGTGTTTCTACCCCACCTCTATATTTCTGCAGAATTGTGTAGACTATCTGGGGTGAAGGGGAGGAAGTGCAGTGCCATCCTTACTTTTTTGTCTGATCTTCCTTTTTGTCTCTTTCTTTCTCTTCAGACCCTTTCCTGACTCCGGTGACTTCCCTCACCTACTAATCTCTTTAGTTTGTGCTTGCATCTCCTTCCAGATTTGTCATCTTCATCCTTTGCTGTTCTGTTTCTTCTTGCGATAAGAATGTGGTATAATCATTTGTAAGATTAAGCAAGATCAGCTTGCTTTTGAACTATTGTCTCTTCTGCTCACTTTAATATCATTGACTTCATTGTCTGGTGTTAGATTTTCTTTCCTCTGGTTCCATTTTTGAGGTGTCTGTTCTTTGTATACCAGTGCAATACACGTACTTTCTGGAATTGGCATCCTTCTGCTGAAAGTCAGTGGATTCCATAGTCTTTCTACTTGCCTTGTTTGCTGTCTCTGACGCGACAATGATGTTCTCAGGTGACTTTGTTTTCTCCTCATTCTTAAACACATCAATCTGTTTGATTTCCTAGTACTGCAGGTGAATGTTTTACTTCCCTGTGCCCAGGTATTTTCATTCGAATAATTTAAGTCACTGTTTTGATACTGGTAATTCTTTGATCTTCTGCTTCATATTGATCTTCTCTTGTTTGACATATTTGATAGATAAATGTTCATGTTCACAAACCAAGCGTGGTTAAAACAAAGCTCTTAATATTCCTTAATCTTGTTTGATCTGTACAACAGTGCAGTCTCAATCATACTTCATTGTGAGGTGTGAAGCTAATTATTCTTTGACACACAGTAGACCACAAGTACCTAAAAGAAGTTCAGTCATTCTTGCAGATTGTTTTTGCTTAGCGTGTTTGAACAATAGCTTTTCTTGTCTTTTCATGCAAGTGAAACTCGCTTAGACTCTTACCCATTGATTACTGCAACGAACCTTCTTCTGGCCTTGAAAAGTGCTGGTTTGCTCTGCCTGTGTCCCTTCATCTTACTAATGCAAAGCTTTTTTAACTTGTTGCTTTTACCATGGCACCCCTTTGTTTCAGTTCATCATTGTTTTTCCTTTTCCGACAGCGTATTAGTTATCTTTACCTTCTAGATTCTGATGTCTCTCTTAGTCTATTGTCTGTCCTAAATCACCACTGAGATGTCAGTATTGCCTCCAAGTAACCGTTCTATCAATGTCCTTTAAGCCTTCAAACTATTTTAATGGATGATCTTTCCGCGATGCATTTCTTCAAAGCTACAAGCGTGCCCTCTAATATTCTCGTAACTACTTCATTTTCTTCATTCTAATTGTTCCTTGAATTTTTCCATTCACTTGTCTTTCCTTTTTCTCTAGTGAGTTGGTGAAACTGTACACCTGCCTCTTTGTAGTGGTTGATGGCAAGCTGTACCTTGGCAGGAGAAGGTTGTTGGATTAAGAGGGTCCTCTACTGCAGAGAAGGGGGGTGAAAGATGAGGTGGTCCAAGTGCCACTTTCCAAAGAAGTTTGTACTGTGAAGTTTCTGAGGAGCAGGCATTGCCCCTCATCATGAGAGGAGATGAGGTGGTAAGTGTGGAGCTAATGAAGAGGAGGAGAGAGTAACTTCTCCCTGGCTGTGTGAAGTTTGATCAACTTTGTCACAATGATTTAGTGACATTGTGATAAAGGCTTTGGAGGCCGGCATTGTGAGAAGTTTGATCATTGAAAAAGCAGGATTTGGAATGGTAGGCACAATTGTTATTGTTACTATTGTATAAAGTAGTTACTGAATGGTATTAGAAATTTTCTCTGAAGTCTTTGGTATGATGTTCTTTGTTGGTATTCTAGCTGAATTATGTCTTAAACTGGCACTTCACACGCGTGGCAGTGAAGTATGATGGAGAACTAGACAAACTCCCATCAGGCTGTAAACCTGAATGCTTTTCCTCATTAACTTGCTGTTAATACACAACTAGTAATTTGTTTGTATATAACTTGCTGCTGAAGCTGCTCTTTAGATGATAGGATCTTATTGTGTTGAGAATGAATTACTTCGTCACCTTTCAGTCATTGAAAAGGTACGAGTTTTTCTCAGGGCTAAAACTTGATGGCTTTGTTCACATTTCCCGTCAGGAGCTGCTTGCACCACCTGTGTTGGCAAACTCTCTCCTTAGACACCAAACACAGTTTACTTTGCTTTCTGAAACTGCTAAGCGTACAGTTCATGATTGTAACAAGTTTACCGAGTGTAACTGCCTTAAATGTACAGAAGACGAGAGACTTGAAGCAGTTCCTTCCAGAGTAAAAGCATCATTCCTTTGTAGGACTTGTATGATACTGACATTGCTTCTGTGCTGGTTGTTGGTTGGTGGGGTATTTTTGGGGGGTTGGAGGGGGGAGAGGAGGGAGGGGGTGTGTGTGTTTGGTTTTGATTTTTTGGTGTGTGGGGGTTTTTTGTTGTTTTGTTTTTGTTTTGGTTTTTTTCTTCCCCTGACTGTATAATTCTACTTGCCTTACGGTTCGGAGAGAGGAAGGTCTGTTGTTACTTTGAGGGGAAAAGCTGGCATGCACCACTGTCTCTGACATTTGTAGACCCTATAAAACTAGTGGAGGCAAAGTTAGACAGTGATTTGAGTTGGGGGGGGGGGTCTCTTTTTTTTTTTTTTTTTTGAGATATCCTAATAATTCACACCCAAACACCATAAAGTAGTATTCATTTACAAGATAGAACTGTCTAAATACTTTAATGATTTTTGTTAACACTTTTTGAAGCTCTTTATAAATATTTAATCTGCATTGCGAAGTAGTTGGGTTGCCTCATGATTTTCTTCTTCCTGTCACGTGAAAACAAGCTACTTTTTTCCATTTCTGACTTGAAACATTTGCTTTATGTGAAATACCTGAGCTGAAATAGTATACCTAATGCAGAGGGTAACTTATTTCTATTAATGCCACGAGGGCTTGGGAAATGAAATAACACGTGCTCTGTAAACACAAAAGGTTTGTGCTTTAAATATGGTATATGGAATTTTTATTTCATCTTAAATATGTAAAAGGCATTCTATTCTACCTTCCCATGCCAGCCGTGGAAGTACTGTCTGAAAGTAGCCTGCTTACTCATGCTATGGGAGACAAAAAAATAAAGGGTTTGAAGGTGAACAAGAACATCAGATGTTTTACTTCAGAAAAAGCAACTTATCAAAGTTGTAAAAACGAGACAGAAGTATCTTTTTTCCTTGTCAGTTATATTCACCATGACATCACTTGTGAAGTCTAGCTATAAATGATCAGTCATGCTTCTTGTACTTTCTGACATGAAGTATGATTGGACTTTGCTTGTGGAGTCTTTTTTGGAGATCAGCTGTTGGTGTGGTAGCTTGCTCATTGCTCATAGCTATTCGTAGCTATTGGAAGAGAAAAAAGTCTTATTTTTTTATCAACACCTTTAGAATTTATAATGCTGCAGATTGCTCGTATCTCTTTTAATATGTTTTTTTTTAGCATGATTATTCTGCTTTTATAACTTAATAGTATTAAGGTGGGAAAAAAAACAAAACAAAACCAAATGTTTTTGTGGCCTGAGCTGTTCAAATAAGCATAATTAAACTTAACTTTGAACTTAATTTTTTCTTGACCCTCAGATAAGCCTTTCGCAGGCAATAAATTACCACTCTGAATATTTTTGGTGAGATAACAACCTAATTGCTGTTCTTTTTAAACACTCTTTCATTGTTCACAGGTACGATCTACTTTTTCTTTCAGGTGATGTATTATAATGAGTTAAAGTCACAGCAGTTGTTCCCCGACCTGTATGGTTTTAGTGTTGAAGATTGCTTCTTCAGACCTAAGCAAAGGCTGGCTTGCCTGAAGTTTCTCAGTGGTTTTTTTCTGCCTTTCATATAGGTTTCCATGTAGTCAGGCACTCCTGCACTTTTAAATATAATTTGGAGTAAATTTAAAAAGAAAATGTTTGAAACAGTGTAGTTCTTAGCTTTAAAAATAAATTCACCTCATAATAACCTGGCTATAGTGAGTCCGGTGTGGACTTGAGAGTTGTTTTCATGACGTGGGGCCTGGGTTCCTTCTAAATCTAAAGATTAATTTGAGTGACCAAGATGGTCGGGGACCTGCGTTGCATGACCTGTGAGGAGAGGCTCAAGGAGCTGGGCTTGTTCAGCCTAGAGAAGAGGAGGCTTCAGAGAGGCACATTTGGAGCTTCCAGGGTCTATGAGGAGATTATTAAAAAGACAGAGCCAGGCTCATCACAGTGGTGTATGTTGGAAGGACAAAAGACAAAAGGTGAGAGGTGGAACAGATGTTCAGGCTGGATATAGGGAAAAGTTGGGGGTTTTTTTGCCATAAGGACAGTCAAGCAGTAGAAGAGATTACCCTGGGAGGCTGCTCAGCCTCCATCCTTGGAAGTTAAGACCAGACTGGATAACCTGATTAACCTAGTCTGACTCTATACCTGACCTTACTTGGAGCAGAAGGTTGGACTAGAGACCTCCTGTGGTCCCTTCCAACCTAAATTATCCTGTGCTCTTATGGTAGAGACACAATGGTCTCAGTGGCAGAGGAGAAGAATGCTTTCTTGGCCTTTGTCACTGCTTTACCATGGGATTTACACTGTGACCGTGGCAACTCTACACCTCTGCGTATACCAGGGTTTTTTTTTTTCCCCATATTGTGCAGTTTTACCTTGTCTTGTCTTGTCTTTTCACTTATGTGGCCTTCAAAGATGGATTCAAAAGGGGCATGGGTTTTGCATCTATACGCTCAAAATACCCACTGGATTTTTCGGTAATGGGTCCTTTCATGCTGCAGTGAAGGTTTAAAACTTTGTATTGCAAAAATAACTACTGTAGCTGCTAGAGATTCCACCAACTGCTATGGTTGCATTGGTGTGAATGAGTGGTAAAACAAGGCCATGTTTTGTCTAGTTGCAGGAAACATGGTTGACATGAGAGTTTGGTACAGCTACAAATGGTCCTTGTGTATCTGAGGTAAAATCTTGCATTAAATAGCATATATGACTTGAAGAAGATACCGCTGCCTGAGCCATTAAGATAGTATTTTCTGCTTCTGCGTTTTGGTTTCCAAGGCTTGTGAAGCAAGCTGAGTAGGTTTAATAGTACATATGTTTTTCTGACAGCACATAGGGCATATACTGATAGTTAATGACTCAACAGTGAAATATGTTAAAGGAATTTATCCTGTGAAAGCCAGCTCTTGAGGTTTTTGTAATTATTCATGCAGGTTGAAATGTCTGAAACTTGTGAATAAAACTGCAGGAAGGAGTTCTGTGGATTCAGTAATTTTTCAGACTGGTTTGACAGCCTACAACCACTCGGAAGAAACTAAGTGGTTTGTACGAGTTCCAGATCTTCAAATTGGGGATTTACTGTCTCTACGACAGTAATTACTGAAGGTCTACTTTCCTCCTTAGGTGCTTGAACTTTCTCAGAACACCTTTACTGAGACTGACGTGGTTAGAAAATTGACATTGTTTCTGCATCTCCAGCTCCTTATTTTGCCTTGTTTCTGTCTGCTTGTCTGGAGAAAAACCAAGTCTATTCCACAGTATTTAAGAACTATGTGCTGTGTCTCTTCGTATCTTAGATGAAGGAGAAGATCTTATGTTCTTTTAAATGTATTGTACCTGAAGTTTGAAGGGTTTTTTTTTTCCATCCTTTATCCTGCTTTATTTTCCCTTTAACTTGGTGACAGTTCTGTGGACCCAACAGATCCATTTTACTGTAGGTTGTCCTTCAGACACCCTGGTGGAATGGAAGCATGCTTGCTAAGTGAGAACATGACTGTCCACCTCTGATGTTGGCTAGTACAAACAACAGTGTAATTCTCATTTTGGAGTAGCATATAGTAAGCTGCCACACTCACTATGTGGGAGAAAACCCCAACAACTACTACTATATGCATTTCTGTTCTACAAAAATAAAACCCGTTGTGGTGGTTCTTCATTTGTTAGGAGAACATGGTTTGTGTAAGTGCCTTCATAGGAAAACCATTAAATACTAGACAGCTCTTTATCTAGTACATAAATGCATTCAAAAAACATAACTAGGAATCAGAAATAGGAAATTTGACACTGGAGTTTTTTTACCAAGTGAGGTAATGGATGATAGAGGGCAATAATACTTTGCTTTTCATGTCTTTAATAATTGAAGCCTTTGATGAAAATGTTTCCCCAAAACAATAAGGATCAGAAAAATATGCAGTGTTTAATGAAGGTGGTCAGATTAGACAATCTAGTGATCCCTTCTTGCCTTGGGCTAGAATTAGGGAAACATTTCCAGCATTGTGGTCTTGTTGCAGACTTTAGAAAGGACATAGTGAACAAGTGTTCCCCTGTAAAGAACGTGCCTGACTAAGCACTGGTGTAGTTGGTAGCTGTGAGCGCCTACTGTCTTGTCGTCATTCCTGCCAGATGCCATCATGTCAGTTGGTCTCACAGCCAGCAAGAGTAATAGTGAGATTCCTAGATCTTGAGTACTGGAGGACTGTGTTCCTTCAGTGGATAGAAACTCCCATACAGAATCATAGAATCATTTAGATTGGAAGAGACCTTTAAGATCATCAAGTCCAACTGTTAACCTAACACTGCCAAGGCCACCACTAAACCACGTCCCTAAGCTCTGCACCTATGTGTCTTTTAAATCCCTCCAGGGATGGTGACTCCACCACTGCCCTGGGCAGCCTGTGCCAGTGCTTGACAACCCTTTCAGTGAAGAAATGTTTCCTAATACCCAATCTAAGCCTCCCCTGGTGCAACTTGAGGCCATTTCCTCTTGTCCTATCGCTTGTTACTAGGGAGAAGAGACCGACCCCCCCTGGCTCCAACCTCCTTTCAGGGAGTTGTAGAGAGCGAGAAGGTCTCCCCTCAGCCTCCTTTTCTCCAGGCCAAACCCCCCCCAGTTCCCTCAGCTGCTCCTCACAGCACTTCTGCTCCAGACCCTTCCTTGGCTCCGTTGCCCGTCTCTGGACACGCTCCAGCACCTCAATGTCTTTCCACCTTGACTAACAGGACTGGTCATAGTTTGTTTTACTAGCTTCTTTTCCCAGTCTCATTTGCTGTAGCTGGATACAGTCTCTAATATTTGATTTTTTCACCTCCATTTTCTTCTTTGGTTCTTAGAATCATAGAATAGTTTGGGTTGGAAGGGACCTTTAAAGGTCATCTGGTCCAACCCCCCTGCCATGAGCAGGGACATCCCCAACTAGATCAGGTTGCCAGAGCCTCGTCCAGCATGACCTTGAATGTTTCCAGGGATGGGCATCTCACCACCTCTCTGGGCAACCTGTGCCAGGGCCTCACCACCCTCAGTGTGAAAAATTTCTTCCTTATGCCTAGCCTATATCTCCCTCTTTTCGTTTAAAACCACCACCCCTTGTCCTATCACAACAGGCCCTGCTACAAAGTTTTTTCTCCATCTTTCTTATAAGCCCCCTTTAAGTATTGAAAAGCCGCAATAAGGTCTCCCTGGAGCCTTCTCTTGTCCAGGCTGAACAACCCCAACTCTCTCAGCCTGTCCTCGTAGCAGAGGTGCTCCAGCTCTCTGATCATCTTCGTGGCCTCCTCTGGACTCGCTCCAGCAGGTCCATGTCCTTCTTGTGCTGAGGCCCCAGAGTTGGACACAGCACTGCAGGGGGGTCTCAGCAGAGCAGAGGGGCAGAATCATCTCCCTTGGACTCGTCTCTTTTGTCCTGTTCCTTTGCATCAACTTCTTGGATGCTCCCTGTTCTACTCTTTGCCAGCCATTCCATGTTTCCTTTGCACATTGCATTGTTGTTGGATTTGCTTTTTACTGTTTGCTTTCTTCTCTCTCAGCACTTCAATTCTTTGTTAAGCACTAAATCACAAGTAGTTTCTTTTCTGGCAGTCCTCTTTGGTATCTGTGGAATTTGGTGCAGGAGTCCTCTTTCTATTTAATACATTACACAATCAAGTCCCACTTTGAGGCAGATCCCTGAAAGGGGAGAACATTAATACAGTGTTTTATTGACTGTTTGGCAGTCTTGGATAAAAGTAGTTTGGTAGAATGCATGCCACTTGTTGCTGTAATTACAGCATTAATGAGTACTGAAGTATACCAAACATGGTAGAAAGAAATGAAGATCACTTTGAAGCAAAGTGTTAAACACTTGGACCTTACAGGAGTGGAGACTCCCACAGGCAGGTTATACTGAGGCCAAGGGCATCAAAGGGATCCCTGGCTTGTTTCAGGTACCGGGACAGGTTTTTAGGACAGATATAGCTGTTAAGTTTTTGTTGATGACCTTCGTTAGTAGATTATTTTTCTTTTTGAAATAGATTGTCTGCATTGCTGTCATTAATAAACATTTTTAACATTCAGCAGTATTTGATGGATAGAAGAATTTAGAAAACAAAGGAAAAAAGAGGCAAGAAAAATGCTGCAGTAGGGAGCTTCATTTCACAATTAATTTTATCTTTTGTAGAACAAATTACGCCAGTCTTGCAAAATCAGTCTTGCAGTGTTTTTGCTGGGTTATATCCCTTTGAGTTAGACCCACAGAGGAGTAGAAAGAGGCTTTTCCACCCTCAAATAATGCACAGAGTTCTTGGAATAATTGCCTAATTTTTATGTGTTTGTCAGGTAAAGTTTCACTTTTTCAGCTAAACTGGTCGAATAACTAGCAGTTCCCAAATGAACAGTCCCATCTCCTTTTCCTTATATGCTGACCCAAGTGCTTTACTGATGCTGCACCTGATCTATGAAGGATTTTGTGATACTGTCTTTTTTTTTTAGGCACAAGGTAGTTCTTCCTGATGGCTATGTATTTCTTTTTTATGGGTAGCCTTTCAAGTTCTACAAGTTTTAAAAATTTTAATTTTCTTAAATGTCTAGTCTTGTTTGTAAGAATGAATATTGCAAAGATGGAACTTTTGCAAAGAAATGAGCCAAAATACAGCTCTCCCTGAATCCCATTGTTTCACAGCAGTCTCACTCTGAAACAGCCTTAAATGTTGTACTCATCTTTAGCTCTACAAACATATAGGAGGGTTGCTGACTGAATAGTGTATGTGCAGTTTCTCTTCAAATATAATGCATGCACAACGTGCATCAGTTTGTTAAACTCTCAGGAAAGCTCATTTCTGGTTTATCCACTCCCCTTCCTCCCCTTTTTTTTGGTCTTGAGGTAGTTTTGAGGTCATTAAGGACAATGGAAAACATACATTCATTCTAGAAATTCGTTCTGTTCTTGAAGACTAATGTTGATGTGCTTATTTAGAAAATAGTGTCCTGCTACTATTTGAATCGGAACTTCAAGTAAAAGCAGACTGCTCTTAAATTATGCAGAAAAGACTGGTCATCCTGTAATAATGTGCATGGAATATTTGGTTTAAATTGTAGACCTGTAAATGTTGAAGATTTAGGACCTTTCTAAAGGTTTCAATGATAATGAAATACAAGTATAATCAAGTGTCAGAGTTGGGCAACCTTTAAGAAGGGGGTATGTGGTGTGTACAGCAAAACTTCCTTTGCATTAATGCATTACTATGGGGGAAGGAAAAGCCTTTGCCTGCAAAAGTTACGTGTGTTCAAAAAGTAAACTACTGCAGCAAAGGGCCTTTCCCTGCTGATGTACCTAAGTATGATGAAAGTACTGGTTTGAAATAGATCTGGAGGGAAAAAAACAATAGCTTTCAGGTATCAGTTGTACTGCTGTTCTTAAAACACTCCTTTTTCCTTTTGAAGATCCAGTCCTTACAGTTATGTTACCAGGAACCATTGGAAACAATTTGTGTAACTGAGATTTAACTGTTTAGGGATTCATTGTTGGTAAAAGCATCATAGAACATAACAGTTTCATATTAGTCAATAATGAATGTGGAAAAAAACCAACAATTTCTCTTTTTACAGAAAAACCTGCCATTGCTCCACCTGTCTTTGTATTTCAGAAGGATAAAGCACAGAAGGTAAGGAGATGTTGATATGTTGGGGTTTTTGTTTTGCTCTGTAGCCCTGACTCATTCCATGGTGAGCAGCTGCTTGTCTGTATTGTTTTGAAGTTGAAGGTGGATAATAGAGCATTAACATTATTAATGGGCATAGGGTGAAGAGGTACTGGAGGGCTAAAAGTGGGAAGATGTATGATGGTGGCATGAAATGGGTAGCTCTTTAGACAGAAGATGGACCACATCTGGGAGAAAAAGTATGTTCAAAACTGTATCTTGAAAGGAACAGGTGGCAAAGGAGTATTGACAGTTGCAGTTGCACGAGAAAACTATAAAATTTCTTTTTCTGATAGTAGAATTAAGACAAAGCAAAGAAAACCATGGTCTAGATTATTGCTTTTCACCTCAGTATATTTAAATGTATCTCATATCTTTGGTTAGTAAGCTGTGAAGTGTCTAATTACCTTGGAAAACGGTAATCCTGGTCCCTCACCCGTCCCTCTACCCCTGCCATGTGTTCCTGTCCCCTGCCTTTGGGTCTGCGGTAGTGGTTACACAGTGTTGAGGTAAGTTGGAGCTGTGCCGTAATCTGCTGGGAGGTGTTCCGTGGGTGAGCTTGGCTTGAACCAAGATGCTGATACAACTCATGCTGTGGCTGCAGAAGGAGTAGAGCTCAGGAGAGAAATGAGAGCTGAAGGAAGGAGCAGGACCTTCCCTTTAGCAGAAATTGCTACTAAATTGAAATAGATGTAATGGAAAATCATGGCCATGTGGACCGAGTGCAGTAATAGTTTGCATTCCTTTTCACTTTGAAAGTGACACACAGTGTTATGGATGACTGCTAGGGTGTAGTTTTCTTTTTTTTTTTTTCCAAACAGTAAGCATTCCACTTCTTATATTGTAAAAATATTTTTAGTAAAAGAAACTGATAAGAATCTCAATGTATTGTGGTATTTGATTCTGCCTGCTTGATAGTAAAAGCTGTTAACATTTGGAAAAAAAAATAAAATCAAGGTTACACTTGTTTCAGCTGAAGCTGGTTTGAACTAAGAGAAGTGTTCTCATATACACTTGATTCACTTTTGTTGAATCACTGGATTGTTATATTATCTGTGCAATCAGAAAATCTTCTCAAATGTTTGAATAGAAATACTGAATCATTTTGCAGTTTGTAGCTTTTGTTTAGTTTGGAACAAGTACCAGACTCGAGCTTTCTCACGGGTTTAGTAGACTCAGCTCAGCAGGAGCTTGAAGTCTTCTGTCAGCTTGGAAAGGATTAAATCTGCCATTCTTCTCATATTAGCTGATCAAATTTAAATATATCTTAAATACTTTTGAGACGTTCCTTCCAATTACATTTTTACAGTCACAATTTACATGTACTTTGGAACGAAGGGAGTGGTAGTGTGTGCTAGTTTGGATCACGTTGTTTCCTTTTAGGAAACAGCTCCAGATCACCCACTGTTGCTTAGACTGTTCCTGAAGTCCCTTCTGAGTAGCACCATGGTGAGTGTTCTCCCCAGGTGTCCTTTAACCTGGCAGTGCTTCCACAGTTAGTCTGGAAGCAGTGATCATAGCGATGTGCACCTAAGCAGAGCGACGTGGTCCTGTGTCCTTTCTTTGCTGGGCTGGTCCTTCAGTGCTAAGCTGGCAGATCTTGTGCTCTCAGGTTCCTTCATGTTGTACCTTTTGTTTCTGCACAGAGTGCATACCTCCAGGGGCCTGCACGCAGTGCATGCCTTCAGCGTTAGGTGTGCAGGCTCCTATGCTGGGCTGTGGGACGGATCTGTTGCATTCTGGTATGTCTCAAGAAAATATTCATAAAAAACATTAGCTAAAGGCTTAATGTGTCTTTGGGCTGGCAGAGAGGTTCCAGGGAGAGGGATCTGTGATTTAATCTTCCCAGCTGCCCCTGAGGATGCTGAGGACTGTGGTGATGCCGAGTAGGGAGCTGTGTGCAGGACAGCCAAGGCACAGTCAGAAAGCCTGCCGGGTGGCGTGGGGTGGAGGGACTGTGTGACAAGGCCTGTGGGCGAGCCAAGTGTCTTGAAGGCACAGGGGTTAGAAATGAGTTAGGAATTGATCTAAATTCTGAGTGGTGTTGATGCTCGAGAGGGGGCTAGCTGTGGTCAGTATGGGCGTGGAACAGGTCTAGCTTGGCTGGGGAACAGGGCTTGTTCCTTGAAGCAGATCATGAAGAGTCTACCAGTGGCATCTGTCACTTGGTTGCCAATTTCCAAAGTGTAATACATCTATTAACAAACATAAATGTTTGTGTTTAAACTGGTGTAATGTGTGGAGATGTACCATTTTCTTAAAAAGGGGGAGGGAGGTGGTTAATAATCATTTCAGTAGCTTATACTGTGTGTATTTGAGACTGGAGAGAAAGAGTGAGAGAAGCAGCAGTGCTGTGCTTCTTGCCGTTTTATTAATAAAGGGCCAAAGCCTGCTTGTTCCTTGTGCCAGTAGCTCGTTTTTGTAGTGTTGATACAATAGTAATAGTCAGAATATGGTGTTGTCAGCTAAAAGTAACAGCCGCTTAATATATGCTGTATATATCAGAACCTAGCATTCAGGCCAGCTGAGTGTCCCTTTAATCAACTTAATCAAGAAAAGCTGACTGAGGTTACACAATGGTTTAGACATTTCACTGTATTTTGGAAAGACTAATGCTAAGTGTTACAGTTAATGGTTAACTCCATTACTGTTGCCATACAAGGTGTCCTGGGTAAGTGCATTGCCTGCCACAAAGATTATCCTTATTAAAGTTAGCAAGGAAAATCTACTAACAGAGGAGTTTTTCCTAGAGCAATGTTGTGAAGAAAATGCAAAAGTAACTTCAAAATAGTTGACAAACAGCACACTTCTAAAATATGTAATTTCTGTATGTAAATTACAATTTTAATTTGGCAAAATGTCTGTCTAGTCAAGTTAGCTTTCTTCTGGAGCTGTTAGCAAAGTGTTGCAGAGGCTTTTCAGTGCCAACACAGTAACCTGACAGTAAGCTGAGAGAGGAGAAAGCATTGCATTGTGTATTCAATTAACTGTCCATGATGATTATTTAGATGTTTGCCTAGTGCTCTTCCACATCAAACAAGACATCCTGAGCAGAATTATTTTGTTGCAGTGTGTACAGGCCCTCTCAGTATGAACATTATTTTTCTAGAAATCTCTACTTAAGTTTGTGTTTGTAAGGTTTCACACATCTATTTCTCCATTAGAAGTTGGAAAATACTCGGCATGTTGCAGGACAAAATGTATACTAGTCTGGAAACTAATTTTTTAACTGGTTGTTCCAGCTAAAGTTGTATACAGTTTAGTAAAACATCAGAACGTGCAGTTTGTCATGTTTATTTAGAGGGGACAGAAAGTGCATGATGTTCAGAATGATGCCTCTTAATTTTACTTTCAGTAAGGAGGTTCTGGTTGTTTTCTTTCACAGTTACAAAGACAAGATTAGTGTATCTGTTCTGATTTTCATTATAGATACCAATTAATGGTGGATGTAAAGTTGGCTGTTTCCACATTTGTTGAGTGAGTCTCCATTTTCATATCTCCTTAACTCTTTGAGAACTATTTTTACAATGTGTGAAATATAGTTCTTGCAAATATCTGAATGACAGCATCCAAATATCTTCCTTTTTATACACTGCTATTCATTTTTCTGACAAGCAGAGCTTCTAGTGCTGACACTAGTTGGAAAATTACATCAGTTTAGGAAGACTCATAGCTGTTAAGATCGGAGATCTGAAAGCAAAATAAAGTCCTAACCTCGCTATGTTAAGCTTAGAATGTTACTGTTACTCCATTATCTATCCTGATAACGAATACATGAACTATACTGTGCTGTTCATAGCACTTTTTGAATTAAAGATTTCAATTTATAGATACAACTTTTTCTATGATAAGTTTTTGTCATTTGTTAGACTTGTGGTTTTGCTCTGAAACTAATTTTAACTTCTACCATAAAACCATTTCATGACAGTTTCTGGCCATAGGTTACTTGAAGTCATTTTATGAAGTTAACTTTTAACGTGCGTTTCAGAGGTCAAAGTACTCTGAAGTCTTCCTTGCATTTACACATTTTTAAGTGGGTATAATAGCTCAAGCAAATTTAACCAGTAGTGTTGTGAAGAAATAATTTGTCCAGAAATGCTTTTAAAGTAGTGTCCTTTGTTCTGCAAGTGTGAGCTGTGGTGGTCTTCCAGTCATTATTGATTCTGACAATGCTAGGATCATCATGACTTCCTAGTCATGAGTACTACAAAAGGTAGATACTCATATTTTAAAAATATTTTTGCACTTTAAAACAAGCCATTGTCTATTATACAGCTTGCACCTTGTCCTCTTCCCTCCACCAGCCTGGGTTGGGGGTAATGGTGGAATATAGAAAAGAACACTGTATTTCTAGCTTGTTATATAACTAGTTTTGGTCAGGGTACTGCTTTCTGTAGGTGAATTGGTAGCGGTGAGTTTTTAAGGATTGCTCTGAAGGAAGATAAGTTACATGATACTTGGGTCATGTCCCATACCTAAGTGGTGCTGCAAAATGATGCAAAGAGTTTAAGGGGTAGCTGGCACCTGGGTCGTAAAGGTAAAGGGGTAGTTCTGGAGTGAAACAAGAATTTATGTCCTTAAGTTGTTAGATCTGTCATCATGGTCTTAACTGTGGAGCTTTAAAAATAGATGTGGCGTTGTAAAAGTGATTTAAGTGATTAGAAAGATGACATTCCCATTGTAGTCTGGAGAGCAAGATCATGAGTTTAGAAAAGAGAAAGTTGTATTAGACAATACATAAAGTAGGGATTGATTGAAGTCTGGGTTTGATGTAGTGTGATTTGAAAATGCTTGGGTTTTGGTTGTTTGAGGAGGCGGATGATTAGAAAATGTTGTTTGTGCTATGGGAATGACTTGTAGGTTTAGGATGGTGGCAGAGAGAGAACTGTGGAGGAGGTAACTTGTGTAGGGAGAGGCAACAATATCTCTTTTTCCAGGCTCTCTTAGCATTGTTAGCACAGCTGCCAAATGGTTTTGTTAGGGAGACCTAATTGAACTGTGGTGTAAGTCAATCATATACTTCAGGAGTTAAAATTAATGCTTAAGAGTTCTTAATTGTGAATATATTGCTACGCTGCTGCACTTAGAAGATCAATCATAAATGTATTTGGAGAGGACAGTTGGGCAAGGCAGAGCTTAGAGGAGTATAGAGAGGCTGGTCGTGTCAAAGGCTACTGAGAATACCAACAAGAGTTGTCCTCAGCTCTAAGCAGGTAAAGGTTGTGAAAAGATATACTGAGCTTAGTCTTTTTGGGTCATTGGATATGGGTGCTAGTTTGGGGAAAATGAGGGAAGGAGGCATAAATAGCACAACTTAAAATTGGGAGGAAAAACTGACCCAAGAGTGTTTGTGCCAGTCTTTATAAAAAGGAGTATTATTTCCTTGCCTATATTTGGTGGTTTTAGCATCATGTTAATCTTAGCTTTTATGTATTTCTTCATGTCTCTCCTTATTTTATGCAATGCAGAGGGAGCCAAATCTCCAAGTACACTTTTACGTATTTAGAGTAGGTGTGTTATTTTTATGTTTTAATAAAATAGGTGGTGTTTGATCTGGCTAAGCAAGGTGAGTTTGTGTAGGTGGCTTCCTAACATTATTAATCTCTCCATTGATTTTTGCCTTAGTATTTAAGAGGCAGGAACAGATTTCTGCCAAGTTCTCCCTAGAGCTGTACTTATAAGGAATGTTTCCTCTGGAGAAGAGGAGGCTCAAGGGGAGACACAAATCATCATAGAATCATAGAATCGTTTAGGTTGGAAGAGACCTTTAAGATCATCGAGTCCAACCGTTCACAGACATAAAACATTACAGCAAAAGGAAGAGAATGAACTGTTCTTCACCAGCTCCAAAGAACTTCGAGCAAGAACTTAGATCAGAATTTATGAAATTAAGAGATTAGAAGACACTTTCAATAGTAAGCATGACTGAAAACTAAAATGAGTTTCAAGAACTTGCAGTTTCCCTTAGATGTGCTTTTTTTGAGAACAGCTGTACAAACTTCTGTCTGGAGCAGTTTTGGGTTGACAAATCCTTGAGGCCTTTGTTGGTTTTGTCTTCCCTGACTTAAACCACACACTATTCACAAAATTCTGAAACTTGCAGTAGTTTTTGATCCATTTAATAGGTTGATTTATTTTTTTAATATAATTTTATGTATTGGCCTGGTCAAGAAATTCTCATCTTGGCATCAGATTTTTCTGCATAAAAGTGCTGATTGCCAATAATTGTTATTTTTGGTTTGTTTCTTTTCTGAGTCTTGGAGCACATATTCCAGTTTTGCTTAGGATAGAAATCAGATATATGCTGGAAGGTTACCTTGCTTATATCACTTGCTGCTTATTATAAGAATTACTGAAATCTGATGCATGTTTACTTAGCCTACTTTGAAATGTTGTAAACTGTATTGATCTGAATTACTTCCAAAATAATTTACTATCATTTCCACTTTTAACTGTATAGCACAGGCGTGTGTTGAATGTTCTTGCCTCTTCTTGCACTATTAGCAATTTATGAGCTGTAGCTAGAACTCAGTGTAAATTGCTGGTAAGGCTCCTGTTTTTTCTTTGAATTTTTCTGGTTGCTTGCTGAACCCAAGCATGTGAGCTACTACCATCTGCATGATCCTCTAACAAGGGATTCAGCAGGATAGGCTTTTTGTCTCCTTAGTTTTGTGTGTTTGAACCTGCTAGTAGCCTAATTTGATGCCTTCCAGCTCTTGCTCTGTGGGAGTCACCGTATTGCCATCCTATTATGCCACTCATGATTTCATAGCTATATTCCGGCTCCTTTTCCCTCCAAATTCTGTGTATTATGGCTGAAGAATAATAAGGTATTTAGCTATTTTTATGTGGAAACACTTCCATACCCTCTTCCTATGCGTTATTTTGGCTTCTTACGGACAGCTGAATTTTCTTAGTCATCTTCAGCCCCCGAGCCTGTCTGTCTACAGTTTCCTAATCATTCCCTGTTGTCTCCAGATCCCTGGTGATGGTTAGCTCATGCTGAGATTCATTCTGGCTGTTGACAAGGGCAGTCTCCCCCGTCCTCGCTTCCTAGTACTGTCTGGTTTCAGCTTTCAGCATTTTCCCCATTGTGGTTTTTAGGGTGTGTGTCCCTGCCCCCCCGCCTCGAGTTCTTCAAAGACCGTATGAATAACGGCAGGGTTGTCTCCATCACCTATGCAGCAGTTGGACTGAGTCTGTGGTCTGCTCAGTCCTAATGCAGTCATCTCTTCTGTAGTGCTCTGGGTCTCCAGACCACTAGAGAAGTGAGAAGTCTTTCAGCTAGGAAGCCAAGCAAAGCTGGTTATGCTGCCAGCTCTCTTCTGATCACCACGCCGAAAGCTTGCAGATTCTGGTAACTTGACAAGGCAATAGAGGTTAAATGTTAAAACCACTCTGCGTATTTCCTGAAAACTAGAAACCTGACTGGATCAGCAAGACCCAAATTGCCTCCGTTGCTGGTGTGTGCCTGGCCCTGCAGTCTCTGCTCGGTGCAGAGATAGCACTGAGCCCCGTGGACGGCCAGAAAAGGTTTGGCAGGATCGAAGAGGTGTGGGGCAGAGGTTTGTGTTGTGAGGTACGTGGGGAGGATTTGGGGTAGCGGAGTGAGAGGACCAGAGGACTCAGGCAGCATAAGCCACGAGAAAAATCAGATCTTCAGTGCTGCTGCTTGCAGAATTGCTTTGTGTTTAGTGTGATGCAAGTAACTTGTGACTTGATTCTTGTACTTTTTTTGTGGCTGCATCCCCTTGAAGGGGAAGAAAACAGTTTGAGTTGATGTTTGGAATGCTGTTAATTTTGAAAGTGAGATTTAGCATTAAAAAAAAGGGACTAGGAGTAATGGGTATAAACATCAAGTGCAGGACTGAGGTGTTTACACCTTGTCTTTATGTACGAATAACATACATATGTTGTAAGTGCTGTGGCCAGTTCCAGATAGCCTTTTCATGCTGTTCTTCTGAGACAAAGAGGTAAGAATAGCAGAGTGCTAGAGTTGGTTTAATTTTTGGTAACAAACAAAATGTTCTTTAACTCTTCTCTCTCGTTCTGTGGGGTTTTACGTTAGTGTTTGGATCTGTTAGTACAGCTTCATATTAAAACCAGAAAATTCTTGAAAATAAAAAAATCTAGCATCCCCAGCTTTACCTGATATAATGTTATCCCCTTAAATATATTTTGACTATTTTGAGCCTTAATGTTAGTAATTTCTTGCAAGATTTAAAACTTGAGTAGCATCACTGAACTGAAATGAACCTGCTGATCAAATTGCATGTATTGCTGTCTTTTATTAATTGCTTCTGTTTGAGGCCAGGCCAAGTCATAGCTGAAGAACTTTGGGCCCTTAAGATTTAAAAGCTGCCTGTTTATTTTGAGGTTGCTGAGTAAACAGAGTAAACTGTTTTTGCATGGACCTGGGCAATGATGAGCATTTTTAGTCTCTCTTCCTTCTACTGAATGCTTTCTGAGAGCAAGCCAAGATTATGTGCCTCTTAGTGACATCTTTGCCTAACAGCCTGGTTCTCCAGATGCTTCACCGTGACACCAGGAGGCTTGGCCCACAGATTGCAGCTGGGAGAACGTCCTTGACCTGCATATTATCCATGGACTATAATTTAGTCCTTTATCACAATTACAGTTGTTCAGGCTCAAACCCGTTAATGTTTTCATTCTTCAGACGTGTGCAGAATATGGTAACGCTAATTTTCGTTCTGCAAGTGGGGACCTGCAGCATTAAATGATCTGAAGAAACGTAAAGAGTCTATGGCAGAAGGTCAGCAAATATCAAATCCCATCAGTATGCACTAGCGGTCCTATCATCCCCCTCCTTGAAATAGATATGCAAACTTTTTAATTTAAAAAAGAAAGCATTGGTGTTGCTTTTCAGATAATTCACCATCATATGAATATGGATTGTGTGTCTTGTGTGAATGTTATAATAATGAATTTCTGTGGAGAATTTTATAGTCAACCCCACCTCCCTCAAACATGGTCTGAAGAAGCAGTGAAGGACAGTTGTGTACAGTGATTGTCTATTTAATTCTTATATCTGAATCTGGGGTAAAAGCAATTAGCTGTCCTTTAGGCCTTGAGAGAAGGAGGAGTTAAACCCCAACAACCCCGTAGCTGGCAAAAATGCTCTTTTGCCAGGGACACTGACATTTTTAGCTAACTTTCAAAAAAGTGCATTTGCTCCAATGGTTTTTGTGGGGAGGGGAAGCTAATTCAGTCAGCAGGTTCTGTTACCTGGTTTGTGTGTATTTTAATTATGTCTCAGCAGCAAGGAATTCCTTCTGCCATACTGTGAAAACAGTGGAATTTAAAAAGGGATTAGCAGATCCTCTCACTAGGACGACTGCTCTCTCATGTTGCAGCCTTGCATTGAAGGGACATTGTCTTTTTTGCTCCCAGTCCCCTGCAGAGCAAAAAGGTTTGTCGGATTCAGGCGAGGACCCCCAGGGAGAGGTTGAGCCCCCCCACCATGGTCTGGGTCACAAAGAATCAGCTGGTGAGCGCGACTCTGAGCACCCTGCTCCCGCTGTTGCCTCAGTCAGTGCTACCCTGAGTCCCGCTTCTGAAGCCCAGCTTGCTCCTATTCAACAAGAACTGGCAGGGGTAAGTGTGAACCTACCAAGTACTTCTGCTGCTGAGGGGATTAAAGAAAAAAGTCCCTTCTACTAGGAGGAATCTGTTACTATTAACTTTAGGTAGTGCAGCTCAGTATCGGTCTGGTTCTTTGATACCAAGTTTTAGTCCCCTCTAAGCCATTGTTTCAATTAGTAGAAATGAAATTTGTGTGGGACTTCCCTAGTGGGTGCAATTATAGAAGACACATCAAGTATTAATTTTAAAATTTAGGATGTAAACTGTGTGTTTGCTAGGGATAAGAGCTCTTCTAAGTGAGTGAGAAAGTGAGTATATATGAGGGATTTGCTTCAAGCAGTTAGAGGATTGTTTATTCCCTCTGAACCATAACGTTGCAGCTTGACAAATTGAGCAGCTAATACTCTGTTTCCACTGGATATAAACAGGAGCTTGTCATGCCAACCTGTAATGTCTTTAACAGATTAAAAGCAGCAAGAGAGATGCTAAAGCAGAATTTTGAATTTAGGTACTTGGGGAGGGGAGGGGAAGGAAATCAGTACCTTGAGGTAGGAAAAGCTGTCAGTGCTGTTAATTTTAAGATTTTTCTACTGATGGTGCAGCAAAATATTTTTTGAAAGATTGGATGACTAAATGACTGCTACCATACAGTCTTTCAGAGCAATTTAAGTGTTCGTAATCTTTCTGGTTGGTGGACCGTGTTTTCTTGGTGCAGGTGAGTGTCACTGCTCATTGTGACCACACACATGAGGCATGTACTGTTTGCCTTAACAGGCAAACAGATCTTTGCCTGTTAAGGCTGCTCCACACAGTACCTGCACCCTTTTCTTGCACTAGTTTGTTTGTTTTGTTGTGTGGTTGTGTGTTATGTGTGGTTTTTGTTTTGTTTTAAGAATGACCCATTTCAAGTAAACTCAGTGCCGAATGGATTGTCATGACAAGGTACAAACACCTGTAGGTTAAGTACCTTTCCATGTCCAGACTGTCAGATGTTGCTTGATGACCTGCTGCAGAAATTTTTCTATTTTTTTTAAAGGTTAAAGTTTTCAAGGGTTTATTTTAAAATATAGCTGATAAATGTACTCACAGACTTTTATGTCAATTTTCTATCATTTGAAATTGCCAGTGTTACTAGAACTGGCCAAGAAAACTGTATTAACCAGGCTTTCAGGAAAACTGCAGCAAATGGTCATTATCTTAGACTTGTTCTTAAAGAGCAGAAAATCTTACCCCAGTTAACTCAGGTCTGAAAGAAATTTAAGAACCAAAAATGCTGTTGGGGAATGTAGGCAGGATTTCTTGGCTGTACACAACAGATACCTATGCATCCTTGAACTTTACTCCATGCACTTAAATTTATGGAATAGTACAGTGCTCAGTATAGGCATGTAACTGGCCTTCGTGTGCACTGGCAAACATTCTTCAAATTATCCCGGTTTCTTAGAGTAAAACTCTCTCTTACCTTGAAATACACAGAAGGTCGATGCATCTTCAGAGTGCTCGTACTGGTTTGCTAGAGCAGAAAGTTTCATGTAATCTTCCCAGGACCTTGGGAAGATAGATGAATTAAGACCAAGTTCTGAAGAAGAGACACTGCATATTTCTTGTTAACTCAGTATTGTCTGTACATGCACAGGCAGATATTTTTGTAAGACGTGAACACGGTGTGGCCAGAGAATATGGCCTCTTGCAGACCTGATTACGACTTTCAGCTGTCTAACTTAAACCAGCCTACAGCAGCACGTAGCCATGCCAGCAGGACTCCATTGTTTAAGAGGTTCTGGAACAGCTTTTAAGCAACAGCCATGGCAGTTCAATAATGCTCATAAATGTACAGAGTGTCTGGATTGCAGACTTGCTGTACCATGCTCTGAAGTCCTTTTATATGTGACTTTTTGCGTCTTAAATGTATTTTTCAAAGGTAAACACTATAAGTGTACTCTTAGAGATTTCACCTAATTACATTGTCCTTTTTTTTGCTTTACCTGAATTATCCCTTGCCTTCCCTGTTTCTGCTCATTATTGTGAATAAACAAAACCTGATAAATTTGTTGAAGTTCGTGTAAGTTCTTCTCTGTTTGTTTGTTTGTTGTAACAACTGTGTGAGGAAGTACTGGGTGTAAAGAAGCAGTGTTTGTAGTTCAGTATGGGATGGTTAATTGCTTTCATTTGCACTTTTAAAAAGCAGTTAGTAGCCTTTAAAAAGGTAATTTGGTTAATTAGAAACAGAATTGTAGGAGCCTCTATTTAGAGATAATGGTAACTTTCCTGTAGCTGGATTTCTAAAAGTAAGGGCAAGAGGGAATAAGTGAAAGGTGGCATTTCTCCTATTAAATGAAGAGTGAATTGTAGGTTGGACTTTGATGTTAGTAGTTTAAGTGTCTCTTCACCTTCTAATTTCAAAGAACTGAATGGAGAGAAGTTCAGTCACCATAATGGTTCCTTATAGGATGAGATGGTCCTGGCTTTCATTTCTCTAGTGTAGTATACTTGTGTAAAACATCTATTGCTGTAAAGTATAGATTGAGTAGCCTGGAAAGAGAGGCCTGAAATGGAAAGTGTGGACTGCTGTTGTTATCACTAATTGTAATCTGATGGTTTTTCCAGTCTGACAAGTAAACTGTTTGTCATGCATATATTCCCCTTATTATTGTCTAGCCTCCCCAGCTTCTCCCGAATAAACAACACTGGTTGTTGAAGCAACTTCTGGCTGCAGTGGTAACTTCGTAGTATGGCTTCATAAGAAAGTGAAGCTTATGCTAATACAGTATATTGGTGTACCCCCACCCCCTCCCCGTGCCATCTACCTCTAACTCTCTGTCAGGTTTGATCAAAGATGTTGAGAGGTATGGAGATCTTGGCTCTGGATTCCTCTGTGGTTTGTGGGTAGAGGCAGACTAGAGAGGAGAGAAAACATCTCGCTGCCTCAAGCATTTGACTTAGAATCATAGAATCATTTAGGTTGGAAAAGACCTTTAAGATCATCGAGTCCAACCGTTTAACCCAGCACTGCCTAGTCCACCACTAAACCATGTCCCTAAGCTCCACATCTACATGTCTTTTATTCCACATTGTCATCTAGGTAGGATCTGTGGGAAATCAGGCTTTATTAGATCATGTGCATACGGCTTTATTTTCTTGAAAGCCTTTCTTCTAACGATGAAGGATTTGGGAATATTTTTCAAGATCTGTAAGAACAAATTGCTCATTGGTGAAAGCATTATTATAGTGAGAAAACTTGAGATTTATCCAAGGTTGAGGAGACCTGATAGGTCAAGTAATGGGAAGCGAATATTGACAGCAAGTTTTTTTAATAAAAGCAAGGAAGCAGAGCGGTGTGTGTCTTTTACTGGATGCCGAGTATAACAAAATTAAAAAACAGTTCCCAGTAGTGTTGGTAACTCTGCAGTGGAGTAACTCGTGCATATTCTCATTCATTTGAAAAGAGACAATCGAACCTGAATATCTTAACTGCTCAGGCAGGAGTTTCAGTACTGAGGTAGACATAAATGAGGTTCTTCAGCCTGTCCGTGCTTGGGAATCAACCCAAGGGATTATGACTTTTTTCTTCCCCAAGCAATAATTCACAGTGTGAGCAGTGTGTGAATGGGTAAGGATGAGAGGTAGCATACCAAATGATCTAGATATTTAGATGCCTATGTAGGAAAAAATACATTTGAGAGAAAGGGAAGTCCTTTTTTACTTCTGTGCAGCATCTGCTTTGACTAGGGTTGGCAGTGTCAGTAACTGCTGTAACACTTGTCGTGTAGGCTCTTGCATAGCTTTAATCTCCTAAAACTCTTGGACTAGGAAGCATGGAAATAATTCAGAGAGAGTAGATACTTAGCTCTGCTTTGCCCTCAATAGGTTACAGAGTTCGTTTTGGATATTGATGCTCCTTGCCCACTAAATGTAGTGATGGTATATTTAGGTCTGCTTGCATCAGTTAATGAAACGACAGTGCTGTGAGAATTTGAAGCTTGTGCTATACAGATTTGACTTTTTTTTTGTCTGTGTTACTCGAGCATTGAGAATACAGCACGTTAGTAACAACTTAAGAAGTTTTTGAAGTTCAGGGGGAAATCACTTGTTGATTTTTAAGGATTTTTGTACATAGAGATCTGCAGTTCCATTCATGCAATTTTTTTACCACATGATTTCCTTTTGCTTTCAGGATTTTTGCTAAAAACTGAAACAAATTGCGGATATGTGTGACAACACTTTCTGTACACGGTGTTTCTGACTTCAGATGCTGATTGCTGAAACAGATAGATGACATCATGGTTTTCCACTTTAGCCTTATCTTTTGGGAAACTGGTGTATGTTGGCAAGGGAGATGCCTAATAAGGTCATCTTCCAGTAGTGTGGAGTACTTGACCAATTATGTAGGAAGAGCATGGATCGTCAAATTACAGTTTTAATGTGATTGGGCTGATAGATATGTCTGGATGTGGGGGGGTCGTGTTCCAGAACTGTCAATAGCTTTTCATTTCCTGTGCTAAAGGTTTCAAAAGTACTTGAGTAGGATGCTAGTGAAATAGCTGTATTTTCTGTTAATGTAAAACAAAACAGAAAAACCCTTAAACTTAATTGCATAGGCAAAATGCAGTGTAAATGGGTTTTTATTAGCATTGAGTGAAATACTGATAGTACAGTAGTATCTAGATGCTAAATATCCTCTAAATAGAATGTTTTATACTTTCTGGTATTCTTACATCCAAGGTATGTCTTTCAGATGATAGTCCTGTGCAGCCTTAACCAGTCCTGTTGTGTTGCCCAGTCCTTGTGTGTCTGCCTGTTCTCCATGCCAAAGTATGACCAGTTGGAGTGGGGAAGGATGAGCTCTGGGGCCGCAGTGGGCTTTGTCCGTGAGCTACTGTTCCTCCCCAAGTCAGCCAAGCTCCGAAGTGAGGCTGTGAAGGCGAGGTGTCCGTCTGTGTGTCCTGGGGCAGGAGTGGGATGAAAGGGTAGTGTTGAGCTAGGAGAAGGTCCAGCATGTCAAGAGGTTTTGTAATGAGATGGAGGTGCTAATGCTGCCCTGGTCACCTTGCAGAGTGAAAGGAATCACGGGATTACGTTTTACAGGAACAAGGGAAATTATATCAGCTGAGGAACTTGCAGAGCAAGTAGGAGGAGAGAGACCTAGAAATCCTCAGAAAAGATGTGAAACTTTTGTTCAAAGACTTTTTGAATATTGTGATAGTTGTGATGCTTCCTGTTTTGTTCCTGGTTCTATGGAAGATGCTAGGAGACTATCCATTGCTGATTCCTATCAGAGTATTGTAGTACTGGCTTATGGAGCGTGCTTTGAAAGACATTCCTCCAATGCTGTCCTTTTGTTGAAGGAACTGATGTCAGTTACATTAATTAGGAAGAGTGCTTTGGAATGGAATCCCAGTTAATGGGTATGTTCATGATGAGCTTGGAACTTCTATGATATTTGTCAAATCAAACCAAATTCGAAAATTGTCATTTTCAGATTTTCAATATATAGAAAATTGTAACTGTAATAATTGTTGCATAGTCTCTAAGGATGTTAGTGCTTGGATATGAATTTTCAGGTATCTTATTTGTAAATGAAATATTTTGAATTAATCTTATTTAATAGTATGTGGGTAAAACTCAATATGCCTACATGTAAGTATTAAAAATAATGCTTTGCCTTGAGTGTATGTCATTGACAGTAAAGAGAAAAAATCTCCAAACTGGTGATTAAAACATTTGGATGTATCCAAAGAGATTGAAATGTTCGGTATGTGATTTTTGTTTTATCACTGTCATCTGATTTCAGAGATCAGCAGATGGATCGAGTCCAGAAGATGGAGATGGTAAGAGAATTGATTGTAAGATTAAAAAACACAAGTATATGTCTCCAGGATTTTGTGCATTTTCTCTAATTGCTTTTTTCTGCAGAATCTGATAGAGAGGATGGGAGCTACTGTCCACCTGTAAAGCGTGAGAGAACTTCATCCTTAACTCAGTTCCCTCCTTCTCAGTCAGGTAAATGTTGTTACAATACTATACACGAGAGGTGGGTTTCCTTCTTACAGGTGTGGGGTTTTTTCCTGTCATGTCAGCAGTCTTTATTACTGTCTGCTGTGCTTTGGTTTAAGACCAAAGCAACCACCTGCTCTGACTTTTTCTGTGGTCTGTGTTAGCAAATTCAGTGAAGCCCAAGGGAGTTGATAGGTTTTTAAAAATATTTTCTGTCTGTAAGTTTATATATATTTGTAGTTTCGGCTTTTAATCTTACACTGTTAAATTGAAGAATTTACCAGAAATCTTTTTGATTTGTTGTGATCAGGTTGCTTATTAACAAATTTATATAAATACTACCTTTTTCTTAGTTACTCTGCTGCCAGGCAAATCTTCCAAGTCTCAGGTCGTGCTGAAGTTGTTTTAGTCCTTTCCTTTTCTGCCATTCCTTTTAAAGTGGAGAGGATTCAGTGCAGTTCAGCAACATTGTCAGCTGGTAAATGCAAGAGAGAATGACCACTGCCTGCTTGTGTACACAGTCAAGGCAACAAAATCACTGGGATGGCCAGGGGTAAATTCTTGCAATTCACATACACGGGAATGGTCATGTTTGATATTTGTGTTCACCCACAGGATTGGTTTCTAAAATTTATACCTTCTCTCTTCACAGGCAATAAGTTTTTAGCTTTGGTCGAGAATTATTTTAGTTAAGATATGTCAGTGCTTGGGGCAGGTTTGGAGACTTCAGTACTTCATTTCTGGCGCCTTAGTTGAAATAAAGATGTGAAAAACAGTAAAGGAGAGAACAGTAAAAAATATGCCTCTAACATACAGCAGATTCGAGAAGTGTGACTAAAACATGAAGACCTAGTTATTTTGTTTTTAATTTTAAAGAAATAAGTGACTATGGAATTTAAAATGTAGTTGCTGGTATCTTATGGGCACAGTATCCTCATTTCATACCTCCAGTGCTAGTCAGGGGAGGAATCCCTTCTCATTAAGGTCTAGACTTTCTGGCGTGCAGCTTAGCGGGTTTTAAGGTACAGTCCTGTTAACTGAGTACAGTTCAGGAGACCAGTGTTGCTGCTGTCCGCTTGCCGATCGCTCTTAGTAAAAGAACATTGTCTGCACAAAAATAATGAATAGATGTATTTTTGTCTGTAGATTTTCTGTTAGGATAACAGAATGTGTATAGTCTGTTAGGAGCTTCCTTATTTATTGGACCTTATATTCCTAGATTCCCTATAATCACTAACTCTCCTAGTCTGTAATGCCTTTATCTTTTGAGATTAAAATCTCTCAAATCTCAGATTTTGGTTAATGCTAACATTTGTTAAGAAGTGGAGGAAAACAATTTATTTGGCTCTTTTATGGTTAAATACTGGATGTTTCAAGGAGTCCAGTATACTTTCTCAGCATCTTCTTGGCTAATGCATTTTGACTGGATATGGTCATTTATTCCCTGTTTGACTCCCTTGTTCTCTTCTGATGTGTGGTGTTGTCAAGTAGTGACAACTTTGGTTAGAATTGCAACTTCCATAAAGGCTTCTTTGAATATTGCTGGCAGTGTTCAATGGCCTTGGTTTATAGAAAATTTTTCACTTTCCAAACCTCCTAAATTTTTTGTGGGATTATGTTTCTCTCAAGGGTAGGGAAATTTTGCTTATATGAAGTCTGCATCATGTTTAAGCTTAAGGCAGACCATAATAAAAAGAGAGAAGATGGAATTAAAGGAAAGAAGCACGTAAAAAAAAAAAATCTAAAATTTAAATACAAAAGGCAAGTGCTGCATCTTTTAGTATAATGGTGTTCAGAGACGAGTTTTCTTTCTCTTTTCAACATACTTAATCTTCTTCCACAGCCTCATAAAGCCTAAAAGAGCTGATAAACATTGTCATACTTTACTTCATGCAATATGATCTGTTGGAGACAAAAACCCCCTAACCTACTGTTGTTGCCTTGTGACCCTTGATGCATCTGCCTCCGTCATATTTCATAAACTGCATTGTTTGTGATTCTTTGTACGCCACCGGGAGTACTTCAACTGCTGAACAGGGCCTCAACCAAACTCCTCATTATTCACTTCTCTAGGTCCCAGCAAAGGGTGGAAAAGAAACGCTGTCCTTTGCCTGTTCCTTTCAAACATTTTTTTGCTCTTTCGTTGACCGTTATGCTTCTTAAGTGTGACATCTGCAAATACTCTGTTGTACTCTCCTCTGTTTCTGTAGAATTTTTGTCCTTGCAGGACAGCTCAAACAAGTTGCCTAGCTCTTAGTGCAAACTATACTATCACTCTTAAGCCTTTTGAGGAGCCCACGTTAATAGTGTTAGCTTCCACTATTTAGCAGGCATTACACTGCTTTTTGCCCTCTCTGCAGAGGCCTTTTGAAATGTTATACGTATTTTATAATGATATTATACATTCTAACATCACTCTTAGTTCCTAATTTAGATACAATTCAGACTGGGAATCCTGTGTTTATCTTCCCTCCAGAATAAATGAAATTTGTTCTTTCTCTGTTTCGGGAGAAACTAAGGGGATTTTATGGACAATGACCTGTTTACTTCTGTGGCTGTAATAATACTGTTTTAGTTTAGAAGAAAGAAAAACCTAAAATAAACAAAACGACTAGAAAAACAGTTTTCAGTTTGCAGCCTTGATATGTCTGGGAACAAATTTTATAATTAACAACAACATACACAACCTCTCTTTATTTTTCTTTTTCCTTGACTGCAGTAACAAAGAACAACGTCTTTATGCCATCAAGCTTCTGTGAACCCTCTACAGGCAATTCTGACTCGGAACCAGGTAAGCTTCCCCATTTTTCTGCTTTTTCTCAGCAAACTACCGTCAGGCTGTCACAATCCAAAGTACTCTGATACTTCAGGAGTAAGACCCTATCTGGGAGAATGGAAGTGGTGATGGTTCTGATCTTACAGCTGTTCTCTTGCTCGCTTCATTGCTTGATTTCATGCTTGCTGGAGATAATTAAACTAACAAATATCAAAATTCTTAAATGTTTTGGGAGTGGTGGTGGAAGACTGCAATATGACTCTATGCCCACCTGTTAACCTCAAGATAAAACTTAAGGGAAATTTTCATTTATCTACTTTGCATACTGTTTTTTTGATAATGAAAATCTAATCAACCATGATCTGTGGTCATGATGATGCTCAAACGTGACCTGTGAACTCTGTTGACAGTACCGCTTATTTTGGTAATTACCATTGTTCTGCGGTTTGGTTGTGTTGGTATTGCTGTATAGCACGTTGTTATCTTACGCTTAAATGGTATGAGAATAATGAAGTACAGTAAGATGGTAAGGATAGCTGTGTATTTATGAATATTATTCTTTTGAGATTTTGGTATTTTATCTAAAAGCCTTAACCGTAGTGAGTACAAGCAAAGGAATTTCTTTTACCTTCATACTATAAAAGCATAAGGTAAAAGCTAATGGAATTACAAGAAACTAATATTAAGCAATGAAGTTTAACTTAATTTGTGAGAACTAGCAGTTGGGTGCTTGTTAGCAGCTGTCATGTTCAGTCACACTTTTGGTTGTCCTTTCTTTAGTTTGATTCTCACTTAAAACCTCTAAGTCTTTCACAGAAGGAACTCCATTTCTCTTGTGAAAATAGTCTGTTTCATGTTTCTCCTGGAAAAACAATTTTGAATCTTTTTCTTGCAGCAACTTGTGTTTCTGTCTTTGTGATGTATATTTGGTGTGATGATCACTGGAAATTAAGACTTCTTTTGGAAGAAGGGAATTTGTTGGAAATCTGCTTATGACTTTGGATATTTAGAAAACTTGTGGGTTGTTACAATGGGGAAAGCACGAGGAATTTTATGACTGACTGAATGTTACAGCTACGTCCTTGTAATTTTGTATTTTGCTTCTAGAGGAAAAGAGCAGTGGATTCCGGCTGAAGCCACCAATACTTATCCATGGTCAGGCACCTAGTGCAGGTGAGTTCAATGTTTTCTGCAGCAGTACAAAGAAACCAGTTCAAGCGTTTTATTTATTTGTGAGTTTCCTCAAATTGCTGTTGTAACTGGAAGGTGGCAATACCTGTGTTTATGCAGAAAAAAATCTTGTAATCTCCAGAATGGTTATGCCCATATCCACTGTGTAATGTGTATAGACACATCCAAATTTTGGCTTGGATCAGTCATGCGTTTCTGAAATGTGTCTTCCAGTTGTCTCTGCTTAGCATACTTTTGATTCAATTCTTCGAGTAGTCCTGGGCTCCATGAACTCAATTCCTTTAGTAGCAAACTGGAACAAAAGGGGTGCACCAGTAGTGTACTGAACAAGTTCCAGCCATTAATGGGCCCTCAGTCTGGGACGAGGCTAGAGCAAAGTCTGAAATGTTGTTCGCTCTCCGCTTCCTCCTCTCCCTGGCTTTTGACGATAGTGTGGATGTCGGGTCCTTGATGCTACCTGTTCTGCTGTACAGTTTGGCTCTTACTGAGTTTCCTGTTTGCTGATGTAGACCTGGCCAGTATGGGAAAGACATTAATATTACAGCTCCTTAGGAATTTAAGAGAAAAAAACAAAACTGTTTTGGTAATGGAAGCTATTATTTGCTATATATATATGGAAACTGTTTATTTTGTTTGCAGGAAGAGTAGTAAATTTAAAAAAAGGAGGTTTTTTGAGCTGACGTATGAACATTTGAACTTAGGATAGTTATTGTATTTCTGGTGTTATGTCCTTTGAATATGGGTGGCCTGAAATGTAACTTCTATTCAAAATTCTATTTTGAGACTGAGTGAGGGATGGGAAAGAAGGGGGTAGAAGCTTTTTAAATGTCTGGTTTTCCATTGTATGTTCTGTTGGAAGCAGTTACAGAGAAGATTAGATGAAGTTGAATTTTTCAACTTTAAAGCTTTATAGCTCTTGAAAAAACTTTGTAATTGCAGGTCTCCCTAGCCAGAAACCGAAGGAACAGCAGCGAAGTGTGCTACGTCCAGCAGTATTACAGGCACCGCAGCCAAAAGCTTTCTCACAGATGGGTAAATAATGCTTTTGCTTTCTAGAATACTGCAGAGGGAGAACAAAAATACAAAATTTGTTTAGTGTAGTGGTTTGTTTTTACTCAGCATCTGCCTTTGTTTTGCTAGGTTTCTCCTTTCAGAAAAGAAATATCTTAAATGTTAAGTATATCTGTGTTACATAAAGGATAACACAGTTGAACCTTCAGTTTTTGTATAGGATGAGTGTCTGAGATTGCCAGGCCTCTAACTTTGGTGTAGTCCATGCTTGATTTTTGGAATAAAAAGACTTTTAAGGGTGACTGCATTGACCATGCTGTAATAAGCTACTGCTGATCAGTTGAACAGTAGTGGTAGACTTCAGCTAGCTGCACAGTGATGTAAAAAGCCTAAATCATGAGGAGGTGCCTCTAGGCTTGGGGGCCATTTTGGAGTTGGGACTTTGAGATACTCTTTTAATTCTTAGTTTGGTCATGTATATTATATTTATTGTATTGTTATGGAATGTGATATGGCTAATAGAAATAGGCATGATTGAAAACTGGAAGTTGAAGCAAAAAAACTGTTCAAGATGTCCATGTCTCCCCTAAACTCCTATGTTTGCCCAGCCCCTTGCCTTTTGTTATTTGGAAGTTCAGTTGAACTGAAACAGAAGTAACTTCAGTTAATGCTGAATCTGGCATAGAACCAAATGTTTCTAGCTTGATTTCTTGGCGTGCCTGTTGGCACAGATTGGACTCTACAGAGGACTTAATATTGGGGTACAGATTTTCAGCGGGAGTTCAAGTATGTAAGTAGCTAGATCAGTCCAAAGAGGAGCCCTGCTGGCTGTGAACAGTATTAGACTGGAGGAGGGTGGTTGCTTGAAGTTTTATGTGTTGAAGTCCCTGCAGGGTTTGTATAGATTAAGTGACTTTTTGCTGACTTGGTTTTCTGCATTTGAAAGTTTGATTGTGCTAAGAATTGCTGAATCGTGGTCCTCGTGTCTTTTGCAAAATACTGTGGGAACTCTGTAGTTTACATTGCGACGTTTCATGGACTTAAACAAGAAAACAGCATGCAATTTGCTATAGAAAACTTACTACTTTTAGGACAATCTAAATATCTAGAGAATTTATGTCATTTTCTCATTCCTTATTGCAGTTCTCAGCAGTGGCACCAATGGTGTAAATATCCCACCAGATTCTGCAGCCACATCAGAATCACTAAGTAATGCAACACTGAAAAGTTCTGACTCTGAAGACAAGGTGAGTTGAAGAAGGATTGGGAGACACTCAAGGTGACAGACTTTAAAATAGTATTCTCTGAACAGAGTCTATTTGTTTAGTAATGTGAGTGCAATTTCATCAGGCATAGCCCCCTTATCTATCCTTACTATGGTAGTACACTTTAGGTGTAGTAGTAGATTTTATACTGTCCTAATAGTATGCTATATTTATCTTTACTAACTCAAGAACTGTAACAAAGATTTACTGAATCCACAGTTTAGGATGGGTTTTCATACCTATTTTCCCCTCACAAATTATAAAAAAAAGCTCAGTTCTGCTTCTGCTCTCACTGGTTCCTTTTAGTCCCTCTAGCTTTATTGCTAGTCTTGCTGTAAAATCTTACTGCTGCTTGATTCCTACCATAGACATTGGAGTCCTGTAATTTGGGTGTCTTGGTTAGTGGACTGATAGTCAGAATACTGCTTTTTCATCTGATCAGATTGCATGAAGAAATACATCTTTCTCCTGCAGGTTCATCTCTTGCTCTGTGTGCAGAGAGTGGGTCAGGAGAGAATTGTCTTCTGGGGGGGGGGAAGCTGTCTCCTCTTCCAGTGGCTGTCACCAGGTCTGACTGGTGCTCCTCTCAGGCCAGAGACTAAGAAGCATTTACTGAATTCCTATTACCGTCTGAAAAGGCTTTGATTTTGAGCTGGGCAAACTGGGCAGTTTACATTGCACGTGTTCAGTCTTCCTTCTCAGACTGCCTAGCAAAAAGCAATGCCCTGCCTGTGGATGATGGCTTTACTGGTGTTGTCTTGATTTCTAACAATTGAATGTGGAATAGTGTTAGGAAATGTGAGGATGGAAAGCATACAGACAACTGAAGAGAATGAGTAACACATAAAGAAGCTTAGAGACAGGAGCTGATAGTGGGTAAAAACCCAGAGGCAGCAAATAAATTCCCTACAGGAAATGGTGGATGGGAGAGTGCAGGTAATGAGGGGCTGAAAAGCTTCAGCTAGAGGAAAAGGCATCTAAGTGCATTAAAAGTTGTTTATTCAGTATCTTGAAAGGAAAGTAATGAAATAGTTCCTTCCCTGATCTGTGCAAAGTGTGTCCAGTCCTTTCCTTCCTGCAGGTATTGAGCTAACTGTTGGCATCTTAGGATATGTTGACTGAGAGCATGAGGAGGATGCTTGGGGATTTTGAGGATGTGTGGGGTTTGGGTGGTTTTTTAGGTTTGGGTTTTCTTTTTTTTGGTAGCTTCGTTAGACAGTGGGTTGCTTTTTTGATGCCACATTGAGCGTAGAAGTAGTATTGTTAGCAATGCAAGAATGTGCAACGATTTACTTGAAATTCAAGTCTCAATTTCGAAATCTGAATATCTAAGCAGAAAGACTTCAAGCATGAATGGCTTTTTAAGGTTTAGTGAAAGACTACTGCCATAATTAAGTAGCAAAGAGTAAATTCATTGCATGGATCAGTATGAAGTCTTTGTGGGACATGCTTGTTACCTCTGTGTATGTCATTAGGGAGACCCTTTATACATTTTTAACATCCAAAAGTCCCCTTGACTTTGATTTTAAAAAGTCCAGAAATACTGACCTGGGAGGAAGTTTTCTAATAGAAGAAAGCTCTTAAATCTAGATGTTAAGGATCACTGAAAGCTAAATATTAAATGGTATAAAGCTTCATAACTGAACATTTGCAGTTTTACTAAGGAGTGTGGTGGGATATTCTTCATTGTCTTGGCATTTGTAGTCAAGATGGACCATCTGCCTGAAGCTTTCTAGCACAGCTATAAGTAATTGGAGTTCGTACAGTAGTTGTGTTAAATGCTGGAGTCTCTCTGCAGAATATTAGATGGCTTGATAAGAGTGAATGGTTACTTCTGGAATTAAGTGTCGTATTAGTAATTGTGTATGCAGATCTGTGGCGTAGATTTGATGTACCACAGAGAGAAAGCTTCCTTGTGAGCACAAGTACATGGCATTTTGCAGTTACACATGAGCCTGGTCTGCCATTGTTAGAGCGGATGTGAGTCATGGTCTTACTTTACTGGCAGAAAAGATTTTTCTTTGAGGTCTCTGTCTTGTGCTTATACAAGGTAGCAGAGTGGGAATGTTCTCTATCTGGTGGTTGTTCTACTCTGAGCATCTCTGTGGCGACCTGTACCTATTTGGGCTAGGCCTTGCCTCTGTCTTGAAAATCCCCAGGAAACTGACGGAGCCCTAAGCAACATAGTCCTTAGATGGGTACAAGCTACAGCCTTCTATTCAACCTCCCTTGACTGGTGGGAGACTCTGGTGGCTGAAAGTCATCAGATGTGCAGGGAAGCTTGACAGGCAGCTGTTTAAGCCTATCATGCAGCCCTTGGCCTTTTTGGCAGCAGGGAGATACTGATCCTTATCCAGAAGGAGGAGGACCTGTTAAGGAGATCCTAGGCTAAAGATTTTTCCTTTTGTTCAACAGAATGCTCCTTTACCCTGTCTACACCATTCAGTGGTGGAGGACTACTCCCAGCAGGCAACACTGGCCCATTTCTGACTACCAGCAGAAAAAGGATGTCTTTGAAATGCCAGAATTAGAATCTCAAGGCAGATGATACAGCTAGGTTATGCAAAGGTTACGTCCCTTAAACATAAAATGGGATTTGCAAAACTCCTCTGGATCCAATCCAGTGTTGTTTTCCCACTGCTCTTTTTCCTCTGTGCAATATGTGCAGAAAGTGCCATGGCCAGCAGCCCATCTGAAGCACCTGTAGACAACAACACCCTGCACGAGAAACTAGCAGGAGGAATTGGAGAGCTATGGGCAGTGGCGGTTCTGTAACTTCCCTGGGATCACGGATACAGGAGGTTCGCTTGGACAACTGGAGTACTGCATTGGATACAAAGGGCTTTTTAGGAAGTAAAGCAGGAAAGACAAGAAGGGGATGGATTCTGCTATGGTCAAAGAAGCTCCTTGAATGCAGAGGCTTAGGTTTGGGAAAGGTGCTGAGTTGATCAAGGCTTTATAGGTTAAGATCAGAGGGGAAGCCAACAAGGGGGAGATTAAGGTGAACCTTCACTAGAGTTGGACCGATCAAGAGCAGAAAGAAGCTAAAGTCCTTGGAGAACTAGAAGCTTCACAATTGCAGACCTTGGTTCTAAAGTGGAACTTTATGTACTTTGGCACCTGATAAAATGGCAACATGTCCTGGTAGAAATACTCCTGGAGATTTTAGGAATAAGTTGAGGACAGTTTTTTTGATGCAGGTGCTGGATAAGTTGACATGGGAGGTACTCAGCTGGGCCCGATATTCACAGCAAAGAACTGCTTAGAAATACAAAGGTTGAGAGTAGCTGTGATTGCAGCAGCTATGAGATGGAGTTTGAGATCCTGAGGGAAGTGGGGAAGATAAGTAGCAGAATAAAGGCCCAAACTTCAGGAGAGAAGACTTCAGCTTGTTCATTGAGCTTGTTGGTAGGATCCTGAAGGACAGAAGGGCTCAGGAGAGCTTTCTATCTTTATGGACAACCACCTCAGAGAATGAGTAGTTTATCTCAATGTACAGGAAATTGTGCAAGTGTGGCAGGAGGCCAGCGTGGATGAACTGGGCGCTCCTTAAATACAGTTGGGAAAGAATGTACCCAAGAGGGATATGAAAGGATTGCCTGGATGTGTGCGGAGAGAACTGGGAAAGCCAAAGCTTAGCTGGACTTGGAAATGACTGGGGATGAAAGGGCTACAAGAAGCGCTTCTACTGGTGCATTAGCAGCAAAGGCAAGATGAAGGAAAAATGTAGGCCTGCTGCCCAATGTTGGAGGGAACCTAGTGATGAAGGACATAAAAAAATCTGAGGGAGCCAATGCCTTTGCATTGTTTTTTACTGGAGAGGTCTGCTGTCAGGTCTACCAAGTCCCTTTTCCTGGGGGAAGTTTGGGGAAGTGACTTATTACAGTAAACTGGCTTAAGGACCGTCTAAGACAGTTTAACATATACAAGTCCATGGGACCAGACAGCATGCATCCATGGGTGCTGGGGGAGCTGGCTGGTGTTACTGTGAGACCACTGCCACAGTGAACATCAAAATGTTGTCGTACTGTGGTAATGAGATCCCCATTACTGGGGAAGAAGAGAACATGGCACACATTTTCAAGAAGGGCAAGAAAGAGGATCCAGGAAAATAGAAACTGCTCAGCCCCTTCCCCTCCCTTGCTGGTGAAGGAGTCCTAGGATATGGAGCACCTCTAAAGTGAGAACACCTCTAAGAGAGCAGCCAGCATGTTCAAACATGGTGACCAACCTGATTTTTTTTTGCCTCCCTCTGAGATGGTTGGCTGTGCAGAGAGCAATACTTGTTGGTTTTGACTTTAGCACGGTCTTTGGCATGGATGGTCTCCAGTATCATCGTCATAGCCAAATTGGAGAGAGACATACTGGTTGGGTGGAATTTAAAGTGGGTGGAAAATTGGCTGAACCAGTGAGCTTCAAGCAGTCAGTGGTCCAAAGTCTGATGGGTGGCCAGTTACTAGAGGCATTCCTTTAGGGCTGATATTGAGGTCAGTACTCTTGAACGTTTACATGAACAACCTGGCAAGGTGGAGTGAATCTTTTTAAGTTTGTGGATGACAGTAAACTGCGGGAAAGGGAAAGTGGTCAATATGTTGGAATGCAAGGCTGTTCAGAGGGATCTCAGCAGGCTGGAAAAATAAGCCAAGAGAAACCAACTGATGGTCAACAAATGCAAAGTCCTGTACCTAGGGTGAGATAACCCACGTGTCACAAGGATTGAAGAGTGACTGTCTAGAAAGCAGCTATGCAGACAAGTGCTTGGAGATCCTGGTGTTGCATGAAGGATGATGAGACAAGTTCTCATGTACAGAATTTATTAGCAGGGTCTATAGCTGACAGTATTACTTCTAAGGGTTACAGTTATTTTATTTTGGAGGAGGGGAGAGCAAAACGGGAAATAAAAGGGAAGACTTCCCATGGGCCAGTCAGGAAGACAAGTGACAGGGATCCCCCGGACAAGCATCTTCCCCCTGGGCGTCCTCTCCAGTGGAGCAGATGGTACTTCATAATACTCCTCCTATAGCAACTATATAGTTTTCATCAGGATATGCTCAAACTTCCTACTGTTTGGGGTTTTTTGTGTGCTTATGATGCTGCTGATGCTGATTGGAGCATGCTTTGATGAGGGGCACTGCCGTGTGCTGATTTGTTGTTAGGCTTTGTGCATGCATATTGTTGGGTCTTCTAATGTAAATCAAAAGCTACAGGGTAGGAAATTAGGAGAGAAGAGGGAGGGGGCGATTCCCATCCTGATTGCCATTGCTTCCCAACACCACTATAGGAGTTTGCAGGTGCAGGGCCCTGAGTATAATGGGATGAGAACTATAGTATGAGAATAATAGGAGAAAATACTGCCACAGGTGCTCTGGAAAACACTGCCATGGCAGCTGCAGTGAAAGGTTACAGAGCGGCTGATGGAAAGTGGCCTGCAGAGGTGCAGATAAAAGGTCCTTAGCATGACAAAAGGTTCAGGAACCTTGAGGTCCTGTGCAACAGTGATGAACAACAAGTTGAACACAAATGAGCAGTGCATCCTTTCATTGATTAAGACAATCTTCTGGGCTGCTTTACTAAGACTGCAGCCATTAGGTTCAGAAGAGTGATTATTCCCCTTTACTTGCCACTGGTGGGTGGCATCAAGTGTATAGTTTGGGGCTTGCCCGTACACAAAGGACATTTCAAACCACCAAGTCGGTGAGGAACACAGCAGCAGCAGCAACAGTGAGTTCTGTAGCTGAGCGCTAGATTAAGGTGGACAGGGGGGTTCCTGGAGCCAGGGAAATCTGAGGAAGAGTAGAGACCCGTCAGGCACTGGCAGCTCTCACAAGCGAGGCTTGGGCGCTGCCAGGAGCAGCTGCGGGAGGTTTAAACAACCCTAAGGAGCACCAACGGCCAGGAGCGCTGCAAACAGGGCATGGCGCGTCAGGATGTGGTGCAGCAGTTTGCGAAGTAGTTCGCGCAGGAAGAGTGTGCAGGGAGGGCCCTGCAGCCTGCTCGTGGTCCCACAGCCCAGGGAAGTGCTCTAGGTCTCTGCCACAATGGTGGGCACTTGCCTCAGAGCTAAAACCAGTGCTCCTATGGTGAAAGCCCCCGAGATGGCTGATGCATCCAGCCAGACCGAACTGGTAAGGAAGGAAGGAGACTTCAGCACAGGCAGAAAGTTGCAGCGAGTGCCCAGACCTTTCTCCTGGTGAAAAGGTAAGTTCCTGCACAAGGTGTGCGCAGGTTGATGATCTATTATGTCAGGTGGCCGAGTTGCAAGAAACAGTTAGATGCTGCACAGTATCAGAGGATCGAAGACGGAGATAGGTAGGTGTTTTCATAACCACGCTTCTGCACCAGACATCGCTGAGAATGAGACACCTTGGACCCTAGTGACCCACAAAAGCAGGACTCTGCTTCAGTCCCCGCCCTCCGGCTTCACAACCAAAACCAGATACAAAGCTTTAACAGCTGTAGACACCCACGAACAAGGTCTGCAAGGAGAAACTACTCTAGCAGTACACAGTGGATACCGCAAAAAGAAACGACGAGTGCTCGTAGTGGGTGACTCTGTTAAAGGGGCACTGAGGCGCCCACCTGCCGACCTGACAGGGAGGCACGAGAGGTGTGCTGCCTCCCGGGAGCCAAGGGCTGAGATGTTGCCGAGAGGGTGCCACAACTTGTCAGGAGCACGGACTACTATCCACTGCTACTCTTTCATGTGGGCACGAATGACACCGCAAGCCAGAACCTGAGCAAAATCAAGGAAGACTTCAAAGCCCTGGGGGAGCAAGTGAAAAATATTGGTGCCCAAGTTATCTTTTCCCCCATTTTACCAGTGGGAGGAAAGGGGGCAGCCAGAAATAGGCGTATAATGCATATCAACTCCTGGCTTTGTGGCTGGTGCCGTCGTGAGGGTTTTGGCTCTTATGACAACAGGATGTTCTTTGGTGACTATAACCTGTTAGGGAGGGATGGGATCCACCTGTCTAAGAGGGGCAGGGGAATCTTTGGCAGCAGGCTGGCCAACTTGGTGAGGTGGGCTTTAAACTGAACGACTCAGCGAGAGAGGTCCAAAGTGGCAGTGCTCATGCCATTGCATCCAACTGGGGAATAAGCCAGGCCAACCTGAGCAGAGACAAATCTTCCTTCGCTGCCTCCCAAGATGAGAACTGGAAGGCCAACCACCCTAAGGGTGTATATGGCTACGGTGGATCCTCCTGCACCCCTCCAGGGAAACCTGCATGCTTGATTACCTCTCTGAAATGCCTGTACACCAACGCTCGCAGCATGGGGAATAAACAGGAAGAACTAGAGATCTGTGTGCGCTCGCAGGGCCATGATCTCATAGCAATTACAGAGACATGGTGGGACACCTCGCATAACTGGAATGCTGTCATGGATGGGTATGTACTTTTCAGGAAGGACAGGCCAGCAAGGCGAGGTGGTGGAGTTGCTCTCTATGTGAGAGAGCAACTGGAGTGTATTGAGCTCTGCCTAGGGGAGGACGAAGAACAGGTCAAGAGCTTATGGGTAAGGATTAAGGGACAGGCTAACATGGGGGACACTGTTGTGGGTGTATACTCCAGGCCACCTGATCAGGAAGAGGAAGTTGATGAGGCCTTCTACACGCAGCTGAAAGTAGCCTCACGATCACAGGCCCTGGTTCTCATGGGGGACTTCAACCACCCAGCTATCTGTGGAGGGACAACACAGCTAGGCACGCACAGTCCAGGAGGTTCCTGCAGAACATTGATGACAATTTTCTGACACAGGTGGTAGAGGAGCCAACGAGGAGAGGTGTGCTGCTGGACCTTATACTAACGAACAAAGAAGGTCTGGTTGGGGATGTGAAGGTTGGGGACAGCCTTGGCTGCAGTGACCACAAGATGGTGGAGTTCAGGATCCTGCATGGAGAAAGCAGGGCACTAAGCAGGATTACAACCCTGGACTTTAGAAGAGCTAACTGTGCCCTCTTCAAGGACCTGCTTGGAGGAATCCTGTGGGTTAGGGCTCTAGAAGGTAGGGGGATCCAAGAAAGCTGGGCAATATTCAAGCATCACTTCCTCCAAGCTCAAGACAGTGCATCCCCAGGAGTAAGAAATCAAGTAAAGGAGGCAGGAGACCTGCATGGATGAGCAAGGAACTTCTGGCAAAACTCAAATGGAAGAAGGAAGTCTATGGAATGTGGAAAAAGGGACAGGCCACTTGGGAGGAATACAGGAACGCTGTCAGGGTGTGCAGGGATGCTACAAGGAAGGCTAAGGTCCACCTGGAATTTAATCTGGCAAGGGATGTCAAGGGCAGTAAGAAGGGCTTTTCCAAATACATTGGTAACAAATGGAAGAATAGGGAAAATGTGGACCCTGTGCTGAATGAGGTGGGTGCCCTGGTGACAAAGGATACAGAAAAGGCAGAGTTACTGAATGCCTTCTTTGCTTCAGTCTTCACTGCTAAGGCTGGCCCCCAGGAATCCCAGACCCTGGAGGTAAGAGAGGTCAGGAGAAAGGATGACCTTCCTTTGGTCGAGGAGGATCGGGTTAGAGATCAGTTAGGCAAACTGGGCACCCACAAATCCATGGGCCCTGATAGGATGCACCCACAAGTGCTGAGGGAGGTGGCAGAGGTCATTGCCAAGCCACTCTCCATCATCTTTGAAAAGTCATGGAGAACGGGAGAGGTGCCTGAGGACTGGAGGAAAGCCAGTGTCACTCCAGTCTTCAAGAAGGGCAAGAAGGAGGACCTGGGAAACTAGAGGCCAGTCAGCCTCACCGCCATCACTGGAAAGGTGATGGAGCAACTCATTCTGGAGGTCATCCCTAAGCATGTAGAAGAAAAGGTGGTGATCAGGAGTAGTCAGCATGGATTCACCAAGGGGAAATCACGCTTGACCAATCTGATAGCCTTGTACGATGGCATGACTGGCTGGGTGGATGAGGGGAGAGCGGTGGATGTTGTCCACCTTGACTTCAGCAAGGCGTTTGACACTGTCTCCCACAATATCCTCATAGGTAAGCTCAGGAAGTGTGGGTTAGACGAGTGGACAGTGAGGTGAATTGGGAACTGGCTGAATGGCAGAGCTCAGAGGGTTGCGATCGGTGGCGCAGAGTCCAGTTGGAGGCCTGTGGCTAGTGGTGTTCCCCAGGGGTCAGTACTGGGGCCAGTCCTGTTCAATTTATTCATCAATGACCTGGATGAAGGGACAGAGTGTACCCTCAGCAAGTTTGCTGATGACACAAAACTGGGAGGACTGGCTGACACACCAGAAGGCTGTGCTGCCATTCAGCGAGACCTGGACAGGCTGGGGCGTTGGGTGGAGAGGAACCTCATGAGGTTCAACATGGGCAAGTGCAGGGTCGTGCACCTGGGGAGGAACAACCCCCTGCACTAGTACAGGTTAGGTGTGACCTCCTGGAAAGCAGCTCTGCGGAGAAGGACCTGGGGTCCTGGTAGACAACAAATTCCCCGTGAGCCAGCAATGTGCCCTTGGGCCAGGAAGGCCAATGGCACCCTGGGCTGCATTAAGAAGAGTGTGGCCAGCAGGTCGAGGGAGGTTCTCCTCCCCCTCTACTCTGCCCTGGTGAGGCCCCATCTGGAGTCCTGTGTCCAGTTCTGGGCTCCCCAGTTCAAGAAAGATGAGGCAACTACTGGAGAGAGCCCAGGCAGAGGGCTACAAAGATGATGAGGGGACTGGAGCATCTCTCCTGTGGGGAAAGGCTGAGGGAGCTGGGGCTGTTCAGCCTGAGGGAGAGGAGACTGAGAGGGGACCTCACTGACGCTTATCAATATCTCAAGGGCGGGTGTCAAGAGGACGGGGCCAGACTCTTCTCAGTGGTGCCCAGCGACAGGACAAGGGGCAATGGGCACAAACTGGAACGCGGGAAGTTCTGTCTGAACATGAGGAAAAACGTCTTCGCTGTGAGGTGCCCGAGCCCTGGCACAGGCTGCCCAGGGAGGGTGTGGAGTCTCCTTCTCTGGAGATATTCAAACCCCACCTGGACGTGGCCCTGTGCAGCCTGCACTGGGTGACCCTGCTTTAGCAGAGGGGTTGGACTAGATGATCTCCAGAGGTCCCTTCCAACCCCTTCCATTCTGTGAAGGTGACTAGTGGCTGGAGCACATGATGTCTGATGAGAGAGTGAAAAAGCTGAGTATTTTCTGCTTGGACTTAGGGGAGAGGAATTGAATTGTTCTCCTCAACTATCTAGTGGTGGGCTTAGCAAGATAGAATGAGACTTGGAAGTGCCTACCAAACAAATGAGAGGCTGCAAGTGTGGGGAAAGGGGATTCCAGTTGGGTATTAGGACAAAACTGTCATATTTAGTACAGTCGAACATTGAAACAGGCTACGCAAACTGTAAAACTGCCGTCCTTGAATTTTTTGAAACTTAACTCTATGAGGTCTCAGGTAGCCTAGCATAATTTTGAAATTGATGCTGCTTTGAGCAAGGTTTGGACCAAATAATTGTTAGAGATCCCCTTGAACCTTAACTATGATTCATTAAGAAACATGTTCTAAACAACAACAGATAAAACTAAAATTTGCCTTGTAGCTCTGGACATGTTACTGCCTTGTCATTGTAAATGACTGTGTGACTCACCATGTCATAATGTGTGGTTTTTGTTTACATAAACTCAATTACCTAGGCTAAAGCTTTCAATTTCTTTTCTTTAGGCAGGAGAATGTCAGAAAAAAGAGTCCAACAATACTTCAGATGATGACAGCTGTGAGAAGGCAGAACTAAATGCACAGCAAGCGTTTGTATTTGGGCAAAATTTAAGAGATAGAGTTAAGGTAAATACGTGTTTGTTGTCTTGACTAAGAGTTGATGTATTTGAGGATAAGCAGTGGAACAGATCGTTCGTTGGCATGAGCATTACATACTGTTTATGAAGCACTTTGAAGCCACTATATAACAGGGTTAAAATCTCTGTATATAGCAAAATTAGAAGCTGTCAACACAGTTCAGTTGGCTGTTTAGTAAAACTGGTCTTCCAGACATTTAATAATAAATTAATATTACTGTTTAGTAGCATAAGAAGCTTTTTAAAAAATAAACACATCTACTGCAATCATAAGTAACTTCTAAAGCTCAGTGCGATGTAATGTTTCCTCTTACCTTTTGGGTCAGAATTAAGTTGAAACGTGTTCCTAAGATGCTCCCACACAACCAACATTTCACAGAAAATGTGAGAAAAGAAAAATAGGGCAGCCTGGGTTCAAACCTGTGCATGGAGTAATTGAGTTGAATTGTTACTACCTCCTGTTGAAGATGGGTTTGCACAGGTTTCCTAGCATAACAAAGTGTAATACTGGGACATAGGCTTATATTGTTTTATTGTAGAAAGTGTTTGTGGATGGAACTTTATTTTGGGAAAGAATGAGCTGAAAATTTTGTTGTCAGTAGTTAAAACTGTCAATATATACTTGTTCTTTTTATAGCTAGGAGATGAAAGTGATGAAACTGCCGATGTGCAGAATGCTGGCCTTCCTCCATCAGACGTACCTTCTGCAACAAATTATTTTCTACAGTACATCAGTTCCAGGTGAGACTGCAGGGAAACCTGTAGGACAGTTTTCCTTATTTCTGTGTTCAAAATTACTTGTGATTCTGCTCTTTACTGGATGCAGGGCTTATACTGGGTCACTGGGAACCCAGGCTCCTGAAGAATGAGGTGGCAAACGTCCGATCTGAGGGAATCCTCAATCATCTGGTCAAGGGAGATGCATTTGACACCATTTACTTGACCAGGTCCTTGCCAAAGCCTCTTCAGAAAACTAACATGCATAAGATGAGAGAAGTCTTCTCGTGAATGATTAGAAAGAAACAGTGATGGAATAAATGGGAGCTACCAGTAGAATCCTGTAGAGATCCGTGCTGTGTTTGTGTTCAATATGCTTCATATATGGATAAAGGGAAGAATAGTTAAAAAAAAAAGTTGTATGTTCATGATAATGAGCTTTTCAGAGCAATACAGAGGGCCTGTATGAATAAGCAGGAACCTAACTGTGGGAGGTCTTCGAGAGAATTTCTGGTTAGGCAATAGCATCAGAAGAAATTTGATGTAGGTATACATAAAGTGAGGCAGCCAGGAGAAAACTCTGCTAATTCTATATATACAGTGATGAACTCTGAACTGAGAGCCTTCACTTAGGGCTAAGATGTCAGTACTGCTCTATGAAAACGCTAGCTCAGTAGTGGTCAAAAAAATAAAGTAGTGTTACAGAAAGAGTAGAAAACAGAAGAGCATTTCTTAGTACACAGAGCTGTGAATTCAAGTAATAACTGGAAAAGCATGGGGGGAAAATCCCACTGAGAACAATAGAGTAGAGCTCCCGGAGGAACCTGAAGTGCAGATTGTTTGAGGCCATGAAATAATTGTAGGAAAAGCACCGATGTGTGCTTGCCTTGTCCTTATATTCTGCATTTTTAAGACCCTGATGTTCACCTGCATGGCCTTCACCACAAAGTAGGCACTAAGCAGTTTTGCAGTCTTAATCCCTTTTGACATTGAGATTTTCAGATGATGCACTGGAGAGGTAGAGAACACCATGGAGTGACTGTGGATGCCAGGTCAATGCCTTTCCAGAGACACTGTCAGATTTTTTTAATCAGATTTGGCAGACAATAACTTATATTGGAATATTTGTTTATATCTTTCAACCTGTATGACATCTACTGCCATATTTCAACTGAGTCTTCACTTTGGGAGGATTTATTCATGGTAGGTCAGTTGCCAGAAACCTATGTTTAGGTTTGCCTTTAAAAAAAATAAGCATCTCTAAGTGGAGTTGGCTCTGGTGTTTAGCTGTCTGAGATGGCAAGACATTTATGGCAGTCAGCTTGTAAAAGGAACACTCCTCCCTTTGTGTAACACTGCCAGTCCTTTAAAAATTGTAAATGTACTAGGTCACATGGCAGTTATTGGTAGATCCTACTGAGTTCTCAATTGGCATTTAGAGCTCAGAACTGTGGTATTTAATTCCCTTAGTAGGCAAAACTTTCTTCCCCTGAGGATTTCCTCTGTTCTTTGAATCTCCTTAATCAGAAGTAGCAACTCTACATGCAGGACTTAAAGGTTAGTTTGGTTCCGCTTGAATTGCGTAGTGACATGTGCCCCCATTTTCCAAACTTAGTGAAATGCACATAGGCTTGATTTCAAATGGTCTACGTTCTGCGTGTTCACTTAGTAAGCATGTTGATGTCCTAGAGCTGTATGCCTGAAGGGAAGGCAGATGAACAATGACTTGTTAAGTTTTTGAGTCTGTAAAATAGTAAAACTATTGTCCTTCCTAAATGGGATTTAAAATCTCTTAATAAAAATGCCACACGGGAGGAGGATGCTTATCCTATAAGGAAGACGAGGGCTGAGATTTGATTGTGAAACTTCTTGGAGAGGCTGTAGCATTGCAGCTAGTCTAATAAAAGGCATTACTTATCCCTGCTATCTTTGCTTCAGTTATGATATTGCAAGTGTTTTTGTTTCAATTCTTTCCCTTTCTGAGAAAATTGACCTAAAAATGTGTAGTGGTTCAAGTTTGTGCATGTAGAATACTATTAAAAAAAAAAAGTATGCTACATGATTAAACAGTAAGCCCTCACTTAGCATTCAGCATTGCTTAATATGTAATTAGATATATAAAGGGAAGATACTTAGTGACAAAATCATTTGCCATTATTCTGAGAGAATTCTGATTCTGTAAAACCAGTATGAGTTCTCATGTTACTAAGTTGAATTAATTTTTGCTTATGTTTCTGTGTCAAGCAGTGCTTAATTTTTAAAGCCAGTGACAATTGCTTACTTTTTGAGGAACTTTATCAGTAGGAGATTAACAGATATTTTTCTGACTTACAAAACCTGTTTTGATTTGGGTTTTTTCTTTTTTTTTTTTTTCAGTGTAGAGAACTCTACAAACAGTGCAGATGCATCTAGCAACAAGTTTGTTTTTGGACAGAACATGAGTGAGCGAGTCCTAGTGAGTATCCACTGTGTATGAAATATTGTAATTTTGTGAGTAGTTTGCATTATGGATGCTCATTCAGGAATTTTGAGAACCTTTAATTATACTTGTCACTGGAGCATGGTTTTCTTTCAGAGGTTTCCCTTGTAGGTAACTTACTTTGCATGCAGCATGGGGGTTTCATTATGAGCTGTTGTCTGCAACAGCAGTGCTCTCCAGGATTTCGCTGCCGAGCTCTACTAGTGTAAGGAGATTGAGTGCCTTCTCTGTAGTGCACGTGGTTCTCAAGTTGAGCACTTTATGGCACAGCTTGCTGCTTTAAATGGCTTTTTCAATATATGTATTTGAGGGTGTTTTATGCTTGCTGTCCTCCGAATTGAGAAAAGGTCAATTATATGACTCCCCCAGTGACAGGATTTCAAGTCCAGCAGTAAGGCAGCTGCCTCAGTACTGAGGTATGATTCAGGAAATTCTGTGTTTTTTGTGTAAGGTGTAACTTCTAGTGCCTCGCTGTTACTGGTATGCTGGTACAAAAGGGAAACGCTTAATGCTGTGCATTTATACCTGTCCAACCACTGAGCAGGGAGTTCAGTCAAGTATGCCTTGAGTTGAACTGCAGCTGAAATTCGTTAGCTTCAAAATAAGGGCTGAAATTTGGTTTCAGTTCAGGGGAAAATAACTGTTTTTCAGGTCATGCTCCATTCAGTTCCTTGGCTGAAGTAGTAGGATAGCTTTTACTGTGAAAGCATTGTCATCTGCGGGATTCTTCTTTTGCCATATGGTTTATAAACACTAGGGCTTCCCTCAGTAATTGATCACTAGTCTTGTTCTGCAAAATTAGTGTATGCTTTCTCTCTTCTGTTTACCTCCTCTTCTTTTTGCAATAGAGTCCACCAAAATCAAATGAAGGTAGTACAGAGAGTAATAAGGAGAATGCTGCTACAGAGTCTGGGTCTGAATCATCTTCTCAGGAAGCCACACCAGAGAAAGGTGAAAAACAAAATATTATTTTAGGAACGGTAGTTGATCCTTGTTTAAATGATTGCATTTTTCAATATTCCGTTACTTTATAAAAACATAACATTTTTATGTTGCCTTTATTGTCTGTTGTAACCAAAGATACAGGCTTGGGGTGGGAGGTGACATGCTGGATGCTATAGATTCTCTTGTCCTTTTGTCTTTAATATTAAGCACGTACAGGCTACACTGTCTTTTTTGTGGTCGTTCTGTGGTATTGGGAGTATCTTCAGCAGAATGAAAGTAGAGGGAATTAACAGAGCAGGTACTTGGATCTACAGAGTGCAGAAGAAATGTGGCAAACTGTTTTTTAACAATTCTACTACACTTGCAGTGACTGAATGTCTGAGTCAAAGGTATATTGTATTGAGTGGGTGCACCAAATGTGTTGCTTGAACCGAGAAGTGTTTGCTGGATTCTAGACTTTTGTAGCTCTTCAGATTGGCAAGATTTTCTGGATGTTTTGGGAGCTATGAGTTTTCTCCAGCAAACTGCTTGCAAGCCAAAGTAAAAGTGGAAAATGAACTGTGCTGTACGTGTGTAGGCACATCTGTATAGCTGGTAGCAGTATCAGTACTGCTGGGACACCTACAGATACATAGGTGTCCACGTGCTAGCAAAGGTTTTGAAATATTATATGCGGGGACAAAATTTTTCAGTAATTTACCTCTTCTGTCCTTTGTGTCTTCCCGTGCTTTTAAAACAAGTTTCAGTCCTATTTCTAATGATCGGTTAATGTCTATCTTCCGTACTTTATTTCTCTAAATTCTGGTATACTTGTGTGAGACCTTTATAAATCTTACAAAATGATATGCTAATCATCCTCAAACTTTCAAAATGTTGTTCAGCTAATAATATTTCAGAATCACTGGCAGAGTCTGCAGCAGCCTATACTAAAGCAACAGCAAGGAAGTGTTTATTAGCGAAGGTAGAAGTGATTACTGGGGAGGAAGCTGAAAGTAATGTGTTACAGGTAAGAAACGGATAAAGTAGAGGAGCTTTGAGTTTATGGGGATCATATGGCTGTCCAGTGAATGCACACCACCTGATTCCCTACAACTCGGCCATCCTCTATCTCTCTAATGTACTTTCTTGTGTTAAAATACAAACTTTGGATATTTATTATCAGATCCTTACCTTGTTGTTTCTTAATTTCTTCTTTCTGTATAAATTTTAGTGTTTGTGCCATCCAGACAAATCTTAAGCATACTTTCCTGAATCCATCACATAAAAGCTTGTATCTCCTACAAAACAATTATTTGAAGAAAATTTAAATGAACTAAATATTTTTAAGTTCTCTAATTATTGTACTACTGAAGATTTTTTTTTTTAAACTTGGAATGGACTATTATGCCAGCAGTCTGGTTTCTTGCATAGCAGAAACCATAAAACAGTACTAAGGAATTTGTCTTGAGGTATGTCTTAATGGAATTAGTCATGTTTTAGAAGGACATTTGGTCATGACTTAGACTCCTGATTATAATTGTGATTTATTTAACATTGTAGTTATTCATTAACTTAAATATACTTATTAACTTCAGTATGTCCTTAAGAAAAACATGCAGGGTTTTTGTGTAAACCTAAGTAGTGTGTGTGTGTGTATATATATATTTTTTTTCCCTCTTCTCTTTATCCTCCAATTAGTTTTTTCTTGAGATCTTTTAAGTTTCTCAGCACTTGAACTGCTTTATTTTTTAAGGATAGCTTTTTGTTCTTGCAGACATGCTAGTCTATTTTGACACCAAACAGGTACACTGTGTCAGTAACTAACGTGTATCAGTTACACTTGTACTATCCTACAAAAGAATAATCTATAACGTTTGTCTTCTCAGACTTCTTTTTACCAGACATGAATGGTCTTTAAATAGGTGTTCTGGTACTTCTCTGTTTCTATGTAATTCAGAAACTCCTGGATGCTTCATGTAAGTGAACAAGACACTGAAGAGAGAAAAGTCCTGTTTCACTTAGGAAAACAACAACTTTTAGCAGTTGTATACTTAATAGAGGACTGATTTGCATGAATATGTTGTAACTTAACAGACCTCTCACTTCTGTTCTTTTTTCCTGTGAAATTTAATGCACTGGAATCCTGAATGAGACTTGTACAGACAAAACTATGTTAATGTTGCAGAAATGCAGTACGCAGAGCTAGGTGTTCTGTGTTGGAGAAAATGAGAGAAATGGAGGGAACGAAAAATGGAAATATATTCTCCACCTAGTGCATGCACGTATGTGGGGAACTTGAGGGGTGACATTTTGAAGTATGAAACCTCAGCAGTGACAATGAAAATGGATTAGAGAGGGGGATATAAAGTAGAGATGTTTAGCAGGGCAGGAAAAAGGGAGCTTGTATGGGAAGCAGGAATAGTCCTACCACTAGAAAGGACAAAAGGTGTACTTTTTCAAACTGACGAACCAGGAAGGCAGGAAGAATACCTCTTGTTTATTCATAACTTTGTGTGGCTCAGGGTTTATAAATTGATAATGAAATAACATGTTTGTTCATCCTTTCTTCCTTAATACAGGAAGAATTTTGCTTTGCTTTCATTGTACTGGGTCTTCCCAGCAACAAATACCACCTTCAATGGTGCAAAGTGCACCTAAGACTTTTAAAAGAATTGACTGATTAAGAGTAGACAACTCTTAGCTAGTGTCTTATCACAGTAAGTTTCCTCTGTGGAAGTTTGTACCTTATCTGAAAGTTATTCTTCTTGTTTGATCTTGAGCACAGATATTCTTTCTTACTCTTTCTGTTAAAACCTTATGAAACCAGATAGCATGTTTTGAGGAGTTTATTGCAAAAGAGAGGATGACTACTTTTGGTTTCCGCACCTAGAAACAGTTTAAAATTCCACTATGAAATCTGAGGGGTTTTTAACCAGCTGTAGGTGACTAAATATGAAATATATTATTACTTCAATCAACCACTGTGCTATAGAGATATTTTCTGTTACAGATTCAGTGCAAGCTGTTTGTATTTGATAAAAACTCTCAGTCTTGGGTGGAAAGAGGTCGAGGACTTCTGAGACTCAATGATATGGCCTCAACAGATGATGGAACATTACAGTCTCGGCTGGGTAAGAGGAACCAGGGGAAATGAGGTACTGGATGATAGTCAGTGCTATTTTCATAGGATGCTTCCATGACACACAGCAGCATCCACTTTAGATTATGTCTTAGCTACAGCAACTCAGAAATCAGTCTGGACCTCTTCTCTTGCTTCAATTTATGACCATTTCTTCCAAAGAGAGTATCTTTTCATATCCTCCTATTGTAGTAAATGTTCCAGTTACTTTTTTCCCCCCCATAAAAGCAATCTGTATTTAGCAACTGGAGTATTAGACTAGAAATTTATGGTAACGTTCTTCAGATCTGGGCTCTTTGCTTTTCTGGAACGAGGTGCTTGTGGGGAGGGGAGTCTCTTTGAATAGTGCACGATTGTTCAGACTGGCAGGAATGTGCATTAGCCTGAGATTATCAGCTCGGATCCAACCTCTGAACTTAATACATTAAACATACAAGACTTTGGACTAAATATCTTTAGACATGGCTGATAATCTTTAGTAGCCTACATTCTTCTGATTAACAGTTGTGACAAGATTCCTGTTGTAAGGGCTTTCCCTTGATACTCTTTGTGAAGAGTCTTAAACATTCACATAATAAAAAGCCATCTGGATTGTTTTGAGCTTCCTGTTGTGTCTTTTTCCACCTAACTGATCTTGTATGTTGGCTTTAGTGATGAGGACTCAGGGGAGTCTCAGGTTAATCTTAAATACCAAGCTCTGGGCTCAGATGCAGATCGATAAAGCCAGTGAGAAGAGTATCCGGATCACCGCCATGGATACAGAGGACCAGGGAGTTAAAGTTTTTCTTATATCAGTGAGTACTGGTTTTTGTTTACATCTTAACCTTCCTACTAAAATTGGTGCTTGCTTAAATTGTAGTTGAGGTAACATTCCCATTCTTCATTGCACCCTACCTCCTTACCACCACCCCCTCCCCAAAGACAAGGGGCTTGGCAGACTTTGCTTGTCTGAAAAGCCTTACTAGTTCTGAAGAAATTCCACATAAAAGTTTGCTCTAGGAAGCCAGATTAAGACTGTAGCTGTAGTGTAAGGTTAATGCTAATCGTTTTTGTTATCAAGGGAAATAGACAATGACAGCTTTCTTACGCTACAAGTTCTGGTAGATCTAATTTTGGTTAAGCTACTACATAGAAATCTGTGAAATGTCTATCTACAGCGTGGGTGGATGTATAGGTGCTCACTGGAAGAAACATCTGTCAAGAACATTGTGTTAGTAATTAAGGGTAACACATTTTAACTTTGATTTTCTTTTAATACAGAGTATTCCATGCAGTAGCAGGACAGTGAAGGTGATTTCTCTGCTTGCTAAATGGGGAAACAGCAATCCCAATTAGAATTACTAAAACACTTGGGAGATTATGATACAGTCAGCAAGAAAGAAAGGTCATTCCCTAATGTCTGCTAAGAGCAGTTACAGATTTTGAGAGGACAGTTTTGTAGGACTGGGATCTGGAGTCCCAGAGTGGAACTTAATAATACCGAATATCCATTGATGAAGAAAAAGCAGTGAAATTAATGGATGACTTTTTCTCAGCATTTTTCTAGATTTGGCAAGTTTGAGTTAGTCTGTCATCAGGTTATTCACTATTGATTTTAGTATTGATAAAAAGTATCTTGTACGGAATAATTTATTCACTACAGCTCATTGCAGGGGAATTTTGCAGATATAGACGTGACAGATTTAAGTGACAAATGAGGAGGATGGAAACAATTTTTTATGAAAGAATCTGAGAAGTGGGATCATTACCTTACAGTTAACTTGGGGTAATGGTAATAGGTAATATGAGGACTTCACTGATACAGTGGGGACAGTTTCATAGTATTCAGAAGGGAGTACCCATTTTACAAAGGGTAGGAAGGAGGACCCTGGGAACTACCGACCTGTCAGCCTCACCTCTGTGCCTGGGAAGATCATGGAATAGATCCTCCTAGAAGCTATGCTGAGGCACATGGAGGACAGGGAGGTGATTGGAGACAGCCAGCATGGCTTCACCAAGGGCATGTCCTGCCTAGTGGCCTTCTGCGATGGAGCGACTCCATCAGTGGACAGGGAAAGAACTATGGATGTCATCTATCTGGATTTCTGTAAGGCCTTTGACGTGGTCCCCTACCACATCCTTCTCTCTAAATTGGAGAGATAAGGATTTGATGGGTGGACTGTTCAGTGGATGGTCACATCCAGAGGGTAGTGGTCGATGGCTCAATGTCCAGATGTCGACCAGTGACAAGTGGTGTCCCTCAGGGGTCTGTATGGGGACCAGTACTCATTAATATCTTCATCAATGACATAGACAATGGGATCGAGCGCACCCTCAGCAAGTTTGCAGACGACACCAAGCTGAGTGGTGCGGCTGACAGACCTGAGGGACGGGATGCCATCCAGAGGGACCCGGACAAGCTCGAGAGGTGGGCCCGGGTGAACCTCATGAGGTTCAACAAGGCCAAATGCAAGGTCCTGCACCTGGGTCGGAGCAATCCCCAGTATCAATACAGGCTGGGGGATGAAGGGATGGAGAGCAGCCCTGCCAAGAAGGACTTGGGGGTACTGGTGGATGAAAAGCTGGACATGAGCCAGCAATGTGCACTCGCAGCCCAGAAGGCCAACTGTATCCTGGGCTGCATCCCCAGCAGCGTGGCCAGCAGGGCGAGGGAGGGGATTCTGCCCCTCTGCTCCACTCCGGTGAGACCCCCCTGCAGTGCTGCCTCCAGCTCTGGGGCCTCAGCACAAGAAGGAGCGGGTCCAGAGGAGGCCACGAAGATGATCCGAGGGCTGGAGCCCCTCTGCTATGGGGACAGGCTGAGAGAGTGGGGGTTGTTCAGCCTGGACAAGAGAAGGCTCCAGGAAGACATTATTGCGGCTTTTCAATACTTAAAGGGGGCTTATAAGAAAGATGGGGACAGACTTTTTAGCAGGGCCTGTTGTGACAGGACAAGGGGTGATGGTTTTAAACTAAAAGAGGGGAGGTATGGGCTAGACATAAGGAAGAAGTTTTTCACACTGAGGGCAGTGAGGCCCTGGCACAGGTTGCCCAGAGAGGTGGGAGATGCCCCATCCCTGGAAACATTCCAGGTCAGGTTGGACGGGGCTCTGGGCAACCTGATCTAGTTGGGGATGTCCCTGCTCATGGCAGGGGGGTTGGACCAGATGGCCTTTAAAGGTTCCTTCCAACCCAAACTATTCTATGATTTTAAATAATGCCCATTAAATACTTAATTCAGTAGCAATAAAAATTGATTCTTTTGAAGGCATGAAGTGGCCGTTAACCTTTGAGAGTAAAAAAAAAAATATTCTTGGACAGGTTGTCACAAATGCTTCCCTCTGAAACAGCCGACCAGTATAAAAGAGAGTGTAAAAAAAGTTTTGGATAATCACTTGCCTGATTGCATGTCCATTCAGTTTTCTCATTATGTCTTATGTTGAAATTTTATGTCAATGCATCATGAAACAATTAAGTGACTTGATTATGATTAACTAATATGTGAAGTTGAGTGATGGACAAACCTGGAAAAATCTGTGCAAGACAAACTTTTTAATTAAAGATCTTTTTAACATAAGCTTTTGAGGGGTGTCAGGAAAGCTGTGTGACTCCTGGGTGAAGAAGGTTATATAAAATCAGCTAGTACTGGTTATGTTAGCCAGAGAAAGTTAGCGCTGAGTGGAGAGGAATATACTTTCACCATCAGAGTTTAGTATATCTAGCATATTGCTATGTATACCACAACCTAATCTGACCTAGTTCGAAAAACCCTGTATGAGAAAACTGAAAAGTACATTGTGAAATTGGGCGTGACTGGTATGTATTACGTAAGCACTGTTTTATTCTGTTATAATTCCTTGCACTTTTTTCTTGTTTCTGAATATTAAAAAAATGTAGGCAAGCTCTAAAGATACAGGGCAGTTGTATGCTGCGTTACACCATCGGATCTTGGCCTTGCGGAGTAGAGTGGAACAAGAGCAAGAAGTCAAGAACGTAGCACCTGAGCCAGAGGTAACGCAATCAAATGAGGAAGACAGTGATGATGATGTCATTGCACCTTCAGGATCAGTTGGAAGTGGTAAGCAAGAAAGACAACGGAGCTTCCTGTTTGCCATACATTTTAATCTCGTTCTTTAAGGCAGGCTGTCTTCTCTGTAATTGTATATTATGGATGTACTTCTGGCCTGTTACTTCTCACAGGTGTTTGTGGAGTAAGACTCGCTTCATGAATTGCCTTTTTGAATGCAACTGTTTCTTGCTACTTCTCCAAACTGGTAAAAAGGCCCCTGTGCTGCTTCCATCTGAGTTACATGTCAGAGTTTAGCAGAGGTTATCTGTGCTTCAGTTAGTTCTAGTTTTGTTTACAGGATTTTTAAGGGGTGGTCGTGAGTTTCATTTTTGCCTTCAGTGTGGCCCAGGCTTGCACGTAAAACCTGAGATGACTCTCCTGGGCTATTTTCAGCAGGCAGGATCCAGACTGATCCATCCTTGAGTGGAGTGCTATTTGAAAAGTAGAAGGTTTACAAAGGGGCACGGAAAGAGTGTAATTAATTTCATTGTAGGTGAGGAGACTATAATTTAAGAAAAGCACTAGTCTTCAGTTTGAGGAAGGCTTTCTTCTGTACTCCTGACTTGGGAGTCATCTGTGCTTTGCTTTCCTATGGGTTAGAACATCCAGCCTTTGACAGAGAGCAGTCCTCCATCCTGATTACTGCAGGGGAAAAAAAGGAGGAATGAATATGAACAAAAGCGGTGGGTGGATTGGAGGCTGGAAACTGAGCTTTTAGGCTCTAGGATGCTAAACCAGATCCCCAGACCAGATTAGTCAAGAACATTAAGTTCTGTCCACTGCAGAATTTTATCTGGAGAAGGAAGATGCAAGGCAGGGGGAGGGGGAACTCTGCAGTTCTCATCTGTCATTGAAATCCTAAATCTGAGAATTCTGCAGGCGTCTCGGGTAGAGCCTCTTATTGTAAGGCAAGAAACAAAAGATATTTCTTATGACAAAGAACTGCTTTCTTTGTTTCAGGTCCTAATGATGAAGGTGACGGGCAGAATGTTGGCAGCACATAGCAGATGTGAGCCGATCTGCTTGCAAGGCTGCTATGAACACCATCTTGCAGGCATCTCTGGATACCCCAGGCCAGCTATTATTTCAGGCAGTGTTGAAGGCTCCAGGACTTAAGAACTGTGCATCCCTGTTCTGTTTGTTTGGTTTTTTGGTCTGGATCAGTAGATTCCACACAAAAAAAGCAGACTTGGAAACTACCTGAATGTGGTTTGGGACGTGAAAGCTCATCATATTGATGAGCCAAAAAAAAAAAAAAAAAACCCCAAACATTTCCCCTCTTCCTTGTAATTGAAATGGCACATTACAGCTTGTCACAGCTTTTCATTGGGACCTTTTGACTGTTTCTTCAGTAGTTCATGTCTTGCAGGCCTCCGAGATAGAACTTTCCGACACGGTTCCAACTTGAATTCTGCTTTCATAACCCCTACTCCCCCTTATGAGTTTCTGCCACATGCAGGGAAACCGTGTCCTCACCAGTTCCTGCGCTCACTGACTGCCCTTTTGGGTTCATTCTCTTTTTGGACTGCAGATGGGGCAGATTGTTTTTACTTTTTAATCTCAACGTAGGTTGTGGACACCGTTGTTCCCTGTCTAGTGGGTTTGTAAACAGAGAGAAACAAAACATTGTGGTTCACCAGAAAAGCTTTTTTTAATGCGCTAATAAGAGACTTTAAAGTCCACAGGACATTTTGCTAACTCGTTTTCTTTCTTCCCATTTCATTATTATTATTTGGGGATTTATATTGTGGTGATACATTTTTTTATTTTAGATTTTCAATAAGATGCTCTTGTGTGTTGAAAAAGTGAAACTATTGTTTTGTACTGTTCTTTTCTGTTACTATTTAAGGGAGAGCTAAGCCACTATATATAATAGATGTTGCCTACAATTTTTCTTAGAAAATTATATGTTTCTGTGGCTACAGTAAAGTGTAGGAGGCATACAGGTTACACCTTCAGGAAAGTTGATGAGGAAACAGCTGTTAGCCCTTGGAAGAATAAAATAGGCTCATTTAATGAGCTCTGTCAGCCATTAAAATAAATCTGTATAATAAAGCAGCTCTCATTTAATGGCTTGATTCAACAAGCCATTTAAGCACTTGCCTGACTTAACTCTACATGTGAATAATCTTACTGAAGTCAATGCAACTATTCATGCTTAAAGTTGAGTACATTTCTAAATATCTTGCTGAATTAACAGCCTTAAATAGAAAATTAACTTCTAACCCTTCCTGTCCCTGTTCTGTTTCCTGAAGTCTTGCAGCATGAAGAAAAAGGTAATATTGCCAGCTTTGAATAGTTTGGGCTGAAGGATATTGTATTCTGTTCCACCAAAATAAAAGCAAGAATGTGTTTTCCTGTGTGTAATTCTAAAGTACTCCTACTGTAACCATAACTCACTTTTTGCTTTGGATGTTTTCTAATCATTTGGGCCTCTTGTGTGAAAGTTGAGTTTTATTTTGTTATTAAAACATATGGTATATGCTTGTCCAGCAAAGTTGGAATTTGGTCATCACTAAGAACAGTGACCAGATCACTTTCCTTATAAATTCCCCAAACTGTTCTATTTCCTTTATAAATAGTTTACTGATACATAATTTCTCACTTGCTTGCTCTTTATCCTGTAGGTTAAGGAGATCTAAAATGCACCATTTAAAAGAAAATTAAAGGGGAAGAAGCATTTAATGTAGCATGAATTGAAAATGAAAACCCAGGTTGTAGCACAAAAACTTTGAAATTATTCAAACAGTAAAACAGTCCTTATTGCTTCTATTTTAATGAAACACACTTTTCTTCACTGGGAGTCAAGAACATGTTTTTACCTGTTGTCCGTTGTTAACCATTGTTGGAGCTGTTGGGGCAGGGGGGTGCTTTGCTTTTCCTGATCGCCCGTTGAAGGAACATCTTGGATTACTTTTCTGAGGAGTGAAAAGGGCTAATGATTAGCTGTGCCACTGCATTTGTGATTTCTCTGGATTGTCTGCTCACGTCTTTTTGTATTTTGGGGTTTTTTTTCTCCTTAGAGTTACGGGTTGTTTTAACCATGCACAAACCTATTGATGCACCCCTTATCATGCAGCTCACTAACAGAAGCGTAGCATGTTTCTTAATATCCCCACACACAATTGTTTCTGCATCACAAGGTCCGGGGAACTTCTGTATTTTCAAGTAAGTGATCTCCATTTTGGATCTTGGATCTTTTTACACTGAGATACTCAGATTTAAACTACTCTTTTCAAACAGCCTCGCAGAATAAAGCTGCTTGTTGTCAGCATAAAGAAAATTAATAAGGTGTCTTGTTCAGCGGGGCCTACTTGTGGAGAAACAGGTGTTATTTCCTGGTCCCAAACTCCATAGGGTCTGTGCAGAGTCTCACTTTGAGGTGCTTTATGTAAAATGAAATTGATGGTGCATGAAGATTCAGAAAAATGGAATAGGCATGCTTGCTTTGATGGGGTTTAGTGGTTGTACACAATCACCAACAACATTCTAAAAAAATCTGGCAACTATTTACTGATACAAATTTTATTTCAGCTGGAAGCTTTGCATATATGTTCATAGTGAAGAGGAAAATATTAGTGCGAACCACTAACAGAATTGGCCATAGAGTGAGTTCAGGCCCTGCCCAGCAAGATGTAGTTAGGCCAAAGCAAAACTCTTACTTCACTCTCTGCTTTAAGCCTTAGTAAACTAGTGACAGCTAAAACCAGATAACGCCCATGTATTTTGAAAGATTTATGTAAGACTGTCATATCAAAATGTATGTGGGAACTACATTAAAGCTTTTATCGGAAAACAAGCAAACAAAACACCCTAAGCCCTGTGTTGTATTTCCTGTGCTGGGCAATGGCTGTTAGAAGGGAGGTTGATGATGGCCGGGCTTGCCGTCTTACAACAGTCTTCCCCTTGCACCACCTTCCTGCTGCATCTTTGCTCTTAGGTCTGTTGTTTATGTATGGATGTTGGCAATTACTGTGTATCTTGTTCTGGCTGCTGACTGATGTGGGTACAGCCTTTCAGATTTTCCAGGAAAAAAAAATACTGAAGACCGTAATAAAGTTGGGCATATCTGATGGGGAAAATGTTGCAAAAATGGTGGTGTTATTAAAACCAGAAGTAAAGCTCTTATCTATAAAATTAAAAATAAGATGATGCCCACAGGAAATACAAACATTAAGGTAAGAAAATGTGTAGTTACAACATCTTTCTATAGTCCAGTTCCCAGTGCATGATGCGCTACTTCAGAGAAGACAGGGCAGGGAAAGATCTAAATAAACTAGGCCTCGGCAGTCCCCCTCTGAACCCAGGCTGGGCAGATATCCGAACCGTTAGAAGCCTGCAGGAATAAAAAACCTCCAACTTTGTAATGACTCTCTCCCCCCTGTTCCCAGTCACTGAGGTATCAATTCCATTGCTTAGGTATTGCTGCCATAAATGACTGTTCCTAATGCGTCCCATTCTGCAGTTTGGCTGGCCTCTTGTTCTCCCAGTGAGTGTAGAAAATGGTTTATTTCCTTTCTAGAAACATGTTACATATTTGAAAATTTACCATGTTTCCCCGTAATCTTCTCTAGTTTTAGGAATTCCAGTTATGATAATTGCCATAATTTGTCATGCAAGATTTCATTAAACTGACTTTTCACTGTGTGCTTTTCTCCCCTTGTTCTTTCTGTGCACTGACTTGCTTAAACTGAACTCTAGAGTCCATTATGTGGGTAGCAGATAAATTCAGACACTGTTATAAAGGTATTTTAATTTCCACCCCACCCCCCGCCCCATGAAGATTAGCACAGAGCAACAGAGGTGCTAAGAGAATGGCTAAACTAGACTCCCCAAGTCAATCTTAATTCCTGTCTCCTCGGTTACCCTACAGGTATCTTGCAAAGAAATGCTCAAAGACAATTTCTGTAAATAAAAGTCATTTAAAGATAGTATTGAGTTCCCTTTTGACTACCTCCTTTCAAGGGCTTAAAGATACGAAAGCTGAATTTGTCATCAAGAACGCTGGTAATTCTGTTGCTGGGGGTGGGCAGCGAGTGCCTTGTCTAAGGATATCTGTGAATGCAATGTGGGGTGTATTTTAAACGAGCCATCCCTGGTCGAATTCTGGTTGCTTACTTTCAGCTTCTAATGAAACCAAGAAAAAGCAAAGCAGTAATGTTGCATTTGATGTCCTCCTCCCATTCAAGAGACCAAGAGGTATCAGTCAAGCCCCCAGCTGGGGGACATCTGCTGCTGATAACTGTTATCTGAGCAGCCCATGCAAAGCCTCAGTCTGTGCTAATTGTACGCATGGGAAATGCTTTTTATGTTGATCACTGGAAAGTAGCTCACTAATTGCAGTCCGTTTTGCAGACAAGATAAAATTCCTGTTCTGGAGAGTTCAGAGTGCGAGTTTAAATGGATAGGAGGTCTATTGAATAAGGCCATACAAAAGGCTCCCAAAAGAGGGGAGGATGGGGGAGATGTTTTGCATGTGACTTGATGGTGGGTGGTTCTGTCCTCATTTGTAAAAAAAAAAGTTTCAGAGGTAGAAGGAGACTGTGTTATTTGCAGCTGGCAGTACAATGGCAAGTCACTCCCCCCATTTAACAGTTAAGGGAACTAATACTCCCTGTATTGGCTAACCTGTGTGTAGCCATAGTCTACAGTTAATCATAAAAATATCTGGAGGCAAGTTAGATGTTTAAGAGTAACGTTACTTACCTAGATTGATTTATATGTTGCTTTCCCTGGAACATGCCTGTTTATAATAAGATAACAGTTACATCTTACTGTAACAGTTCTCTAATGAGCGCTAATTGCCTAGGAAGTGTCTTACAGCATTCAGAAGCCTGAGGACAGGCATCTGAAAAATAAACCATAGCAGCAGTGTGCCAGTCCCTAAGGTTAACTGTGGTCTATAGATACGGCAAGTTAAGAGCTGCACAAAATTGGGTGACATGTCTTGCAGCTACAGGCTTTGTACCCGTTGCAAATGAGGAGAGAAGTTGGGAAGAATCCCAGTCCCACCTCACTTGTCTGTGGAAGGAGCGGTATGAATCCACTGCAGGTAATACACACTCAGGACAGAACAGCTTTTAACAGCTGCTTAAAGCCTAGAATGCAATTCATTACTTAATGTTGTAGAGTCTCATCCTATGCAAGACTTGGTGGCTTCTGTATGTTTATATTGGGGAAAGAGCATTTGCATCGTGTGCCACCATGCAGCCACGGGACTGTCCGTAACAGTCACCCAGCCCTTTGTTGGATGTGCTTAGAAAGGACTTAGCAGGAGGAATAAAGCTGCCTCATAAACTGCTTCCTTTAATAAACTGCCAGTGAGCACTTGATTGTTGCATTTGGTTTTGCATTTGTAAGAACAGCCACCTTTTGGGGGCACAGAGGAAGCAGTACCGCGGCCCTGCTGCTACTACTGGATATAAGGGACAGTGTGAGACCAGACCGAGACTCCCTCTGTCATCAATACACCCCATACCAGCTCCTTTGAAAACTGACACTTGAGAGCTCTGGAATGGAGGCGATTTGTCTGCCCTGCCGTGCCTGCACGCCACCCCAGCAGCCCTCTGGTCTGCCAAAGCCGGGCACCGAGTCACAGATCCCCACGGCGCTCCGGTCCCCGGCTGCGCCCCACTCCCAGCCTCGTCAGCAGGGAGAGGAGAACGCTTAGACCGTGCTGCTGCCTGGCATCTGGCATCCAGCAGGGTCATGCTCAGCACCGGGAACAAACGGCTCTTCCTCGGGGTAACGTAGGGAGGAGTAGCTAGCATTCAACTCCAGCTGCTTTGAGCTCCTGTCCCAGAAAAGGGGTGCTGTGGGGGACTCCAGCACAATTGGGAAATGCACAAATAAAGTATTTAAAACTATTTAATAAGCTTTTCACATAAAGGGGAAAGAGAAGTAGACAGGTGAGACAAAGCTTGAGCTAAGTGTCAATCCAGTTACAGACTTCTTCCATTCAGCTGCTGGAGTTATTTCAACGGTGGGGAAAACAGAACTGGAAGAGCTTGGCTTGAAGGGATACCAGTGAGAAAGCAGGGCAGTAAGTTGCTGAATGTTTTTATTAGCAAACTGAGAATAACTGGAAAAACAAATACATACAGTGTAGCCTACAATACAGTGTGGCCTAAGTGCGTCAAAACATCTCTATTATTTCAGAAGGAAAAAATGGAGATACAACTACACAGAGACAGCCAGAAAATAAGAGTACAATCCTTGAAAAATTCATAAAAAATAATCCAAGTACTATTTAGTTGTGACTATAGCCCCTACACACCTGCCCCTGCCCCAAACCACCACAAAACAGCCAGCACTGAAAAGTTAAAAGTATCAGAGCTACCAGAAGTTTACGTTGTTTAGGTTTAGGCACAGAGCTGCACCATCTGAAAGCAACTGAGGAGCCACGGATGGGGTGGGAGCTGAAAACACGAAATACAATTACTTTTCTAAAGGATTTCTAAGGGTACGCTGAAGTGGCTGCCAGCTGGAGGCAGGACACCTGACCCGTCAGTGAGAGGCACGGCAGGGACGGCGGGAAATGCCGCAATGAGGTTCCTGGCCCGGGGATCGCGCCGTGCTGAGGTAACAACGGCTCTTCCAGCACCAGCTCAATACAGTAGAATCGCGTTAATTCAGCGCGTACCAGGGGCCTGTTCACCGCCGGAGGAGGCCCCGGCTCCGGCACGCCCCGGCCCCGGCCCCGGCCCCGGCCCCGGCCCCGGCCCGCCCCGGCCCGCCCCGGCCCCGGCCCGCCGCCGGGCGACGAGGGCGCTGCAGCGCTGACATGGCGGCCGGGGCGGGGCGGGGCGGGGCGGTGCCGCCCTCTCGCGAGAGCGGGCCGGTGCTCGCGCCCGTGCCCTTGCGGCGCCATGGCGGGCTACTGGGACGGCCCCGAGGGCGAGGAGTGCCCGCGCCGCACCTGGCTCGCCACCCGTGTCGGCGCCGCCGCGGGTGAGGATCGAGGGGTCCGCGGCCGAGGAGACCGGGGGGGTCGGGAGGGCGGCGCTGAAGCGGAGCCCGGGCGGTTACGAGGCAGTTCCGCCGGGAGCCGGCGCCGGCGGCCCAGCTCGGGCTTCACGGCGGGAGCCCCGGCACCGGCAGCCGGGGCTGTGCTGACTGACGCCGTCCTGTGTTGCAGGCTTGGTCGGGACGGCCTACCGCATCATACTGCTGCAGCCCAACTCGGCCCTGGCCGCCTTGCAGATGGCAGCTGCGGACAGCGTCACCATGGGTAAGGGCCCGGGGCCGCCGTGCCCCCAGCCGGCGGTGGCGGTGCCCGCGGCGGGCGCTTCCCAGTCGGTCGGTCTCCCGGGCCGCCCTGCTCTGCCACGGCGCGGGCAGCCTCCGGTGGGGGCTCCTGCTTCAGCCTCCGCCTTTGCCTTTGCCTTTGCGCTCGGTGTTGGTTGGTTTTCCTCCTCCGCGCGCCTCAAGGGCAGATAGTTCTCTTAAGGATGGAAGCCGAGAGCCAACGTGCTGAAATGGCTTGAAAGAAGTGCAAAGCTTTACAGTTGGTATTTACTTTTGCTGTATTTCCTCTAACAGGCTACTTATTTATATGTCAAATTGGAATAGAATAGAATAGAAGAGTTATTCACACATGGATAATATTTTCTGCTGGATAATGTAATACCAGTAATCATATGGGTGATGACAAGAGAAACTCCTGTATAAATGCTTGAGACAGACAAACAGCCGTGTCAGCTCAGGCTGAAGATGCATCTGAGGCAGTCTCTGCCTCCCATGTTCTTTATTGAAAGCCGTGTTCTTTATTTAAAGTTTAGGTAATGCATTTTTTTTCAATCTAGAGTAAAAGGTACCTATTTTCACTATTTGCAAAACAGCTAGTTTCTGGACAAAAGTATAGTGGAAGCAAATTTACCTTACTCATTTACTTCATATATTTAGGCGCTGCACTTAATAAATCACGCTTGCCGAAGAGCAAATGCAATGTTTTTGATGGCAAAAGGAAAATAAATGTGGGGGTTTTCCCATCATGCTGTATAGCCAAGAAGAAACCACTTAGCTGTCTTGAGTTGTCTGTTCTGCAAGAGAAAGTGGTCACTGAAGAGATAAGCAGGAACTGAGGGGGCTATTCCAGACGCAGGTGCAGATCCCCAAGGCTGAAGCTCCCCCAGCCCCTTGGCAAGTGCACAGTTTTCTTCGCACCAAACTCATCTTGTTTTTCAGTCTAATTCAGTGTCTGATGTCACCTCTGTCTCTCCCTGTGCACTCTGAACTGGAAGCTGCTTCAGAAGCAGTCTAGATCTGCATTTTTAAGTTGTTCAACTTTAAAACAGGACCTGGAATCTCCAGTAATGAGTTGAGCCATAAAAGCTTATTATAACGGACTGGCTAATGTAACAAATTACGATTTTGATAAATCCCATAATCCTAAACCCACGTATTTAATCTTCTTACCAGTTCTTGCACCTGAGGAAGGGCTTATCCTGTCCACCGTTAAGGGGCCAGAACTTGTGGTCTGAAGCCGTGTGTTTTACCTGCAGGCTCCTTGGTCCAAAGCAGGGAGGCTGAAACACAGTCCTGGGTCTGTGGGTTTTGTTTCTTCATTGCTCTTTTCAGTTGATTTTAGGATCATCATAATTCCATTTTCTGCTGAAAAACTGCAGAGATTTGTAACATGAGCTTGTGGTTTACTACTTTACCATAGAGATTGAAAATTTTTATCCTGGACATTTTTGTTGTTCCCAAGAAAGATGAATTGAAATCTGCAGATGCTGCCTGGTAGCCAGTTTCACATTTCATGATCAAGAACCTGTATTACAGACAAAGAAAACCTTTTAGTGTATTTGCTTGACACAGCTATTTGCCAAACTTTGCAGTTATATAGATGTAGGGTCTGATGGGATTCAGTGGACAAGACAATGCTACTTTGCAATTTCTTAATTCATCTTATGGAATCAATTTACAGAGTCAAAATCAGTTTACAAAAAGAATAATTTACAAACTCAATCTATTTTTCGACTATCCAAAAATCATTGCAAGCCCCAGGCAGGCAAAGGAGTAAAGTGCTGGGACAAACCGACCTTAAGGAGAGCAGAGCTGTCTGAGTTTCTCTGCCTGAATCCCCGTGAGGCTGGATTCACAGGGACTCGTGAGCTAAGTTTCAGCACAGAGCCCAAACAGAGCTCTGCTTCTCCTACGCCCTGGGGGAACGTGCTACAGAGAAACCTGCTTCTCTCTTCTCTTACCCCTTGGCTGTTTGGGGGCTGCCCCGTTGCCTCATCTGAAGGGGCTCTTGTTAAGCCTGAGCTCATAACCAGGGTGGATGTGGTGGTTTGTCCGTAGCCATTCGGATGCACCTGCCGCGTGTGCTGGCAGGCAGCGGGGTTCCTGGGGATCCAGCTAACGGCTGAGCTGGACCTGCTTGCGTAGGACCTGCGTGGCACAGAGGTGGCTGCGCGGCTGGAGCGGAGGAGGTACCAGAAGGAACCGGATGGGACTCGTATAATGCTGGGTGTCGTCATAGTGGCTAGGATATGATGCCTGTGGGTAGTCGAAAGCAGATCCTGCTTCGTTTTCCTCTTTTCTCTCAGAGGAACTGTTGTACAGCACCATGCGTCTCAAAAATGTGCTTTGTACGTATGTAATTTTCAGTTCCTTGAGGGGGTTTGGTTTTTTACTTCTTGTTTACAGCTACACTAGGAGCTGTGTTTGGCGTAACTACCTGCCTCAGTGCTCAAATCCGAGAGGAACCAGAGGATCCCTTGAACTATTTCATAGGAGGCTGTGCAACAGGAGCCGTCTTAGGCGCGAGAGGTAAATGGATAATGCCTGTAATGAAATGAGCCCTCTCTGTTTGTAGAAACCTTTCTATTAGGGAGAAGTGTAAAATAATCTTGATGTCAGGCTTATTTGGTAAAGATTCACACCAACCCCAGGCAACGCTACAGGCTTGGGGGGGAGTGGCTGGAAAGTGCCCGGTGGGAAAGGACCTGAGGGTGTTGGTCGACAGCGGCTGAAGATGAGCCAGCAGCGTGCCCAGGTGGCCAAGAAGGCCAACGGCATCCTGGCCTGTATCAGCCATGGTGTGGCCAGCAGGAGTAGGGAGGTGATTGTCCCCCTGTACTCGGCCCTGGTGAGGCCGCACCTCGAGTGCTGGGGTCAGTTTTGGGCCCCTCACTACAAGAAAGACATTGAGGGGCTGGAGCGTGTCCAGAGACGGGCAACGGAGCTGGGGAAGGGGCTGGAGCACAAGTGCTGTGAGGAGCGGCTGAGGGAACTGGGGATGTTTAGTCTGGAGAAAAGGAGGCTGAGGGGAGACCTTATTGCTCTCTACAACTCCCTGAAAGGAGGTTGGAACCAGGTGGGGTCAGTCTCTTCTCCCAAGGAACAGGCGACAGGACAAGAGGAACCGGCCTCAAGTTGCGCCAGGGGAGGTTTAGGTTGGACATTCGTAAAAATTTCTTCCCCGAAAGGGTTGTCGGGCATTGGAACAGGCTGCCCAGGGAGGTGGTGGAGTCCCCATCTCTGGGGGTATTCAAAAGACATTTAGACGAGGCCCTAAGGGATAGGATTTAGTGGGGGACTTGGTAATGCTGGGTTAATGGTTGGACCCGATGATCTTGGAGGTCTCTTCCAACCAGAACAACTCTATGATTCTATGATTCTGTTCACCTCAGCATGTGAATTCCATTTCATGCCAGTTTCATTGATGCTCCATTGTGCTAAATGTTCTACTGAAATAAATACTGCTACAGGAGACCAGAGATAGAGCTGACCCAGTACTGCCAATTATAGCTACCAGTTATAAGTTGAAATTGCAGTGTATGAAAAACATGATTGTAGAAATCCATGTTTTCTTGGCAACAAATGTGATTTATTTTACATGGAAAATACAATCTAACATCTGCCTTGTGAATTCTCCATGCACTCTGAGGGACAAGCTGTATCTTGCTGCTGTTGCTCCTATGGCATCTTGTCAGGCTAGATTAGCTCCTGCAGATATTTATACAGCTCTGTTTTATCGAGGCATTTTCAGACTCAGTGTTAAAGATGTGAGGGATTTATTTAAGTTGTAATTGTGGTGAAATAGAATTTATCTTTACTTTTCCTAGTTGCTGAGCTGGTGAGAGTTCGAAGCACTGATTGTTACTTTTGTCACTGAAATAAGCAATTTAAGATTGCCTGTGTAAGGAGATGGGGTAGTGGATTATAGAAATTGTTATTTCAAACTGCAAGCTAAAAGCATGAGAAAACTTAATTTAAAAAAAAGTTCACTTTTCTGATTTCTCTTGGCAAACAACATTACTGATGGTCAAGGGACTGCGCGTAGCTCATGGAAAAATTGCAGAGTCTGACGAGATCTGCTGTGTAGTACTTGTGCCCTAATAGATCTTTCTTGGTTTGATTTGTTTTTTCCAGCTCACAGTTACATGACCGGTACCACTGCATGTTTGGGGTTTGGGATTACCGCTGCTCTGATGAAGATAGGTAACAAGGAGGGCTGGAGGCTGACGGGACCTCCCAAGCTGTAAATGTAACCTTTTCTCCCATGAGCTGTCTTTTGAATGCTGTATGTAATGAGACGTTGTGTAATAAAGATACTGTCAAATCAGCAGTTGTCACAAAATTTTGACGTCATCTGGCTGTCTACAGTATTGGGGCTGAGACGCAGAAAAGGTGGAGCCATTGGAGGGGAAGCTTCGATCTGCTCCTGCTGAGATTTCTCTTTTCATGCACAAGTCACTTTGCCTCCGTGTCTCTGCATTGTGCACACAAGCTGGAGGGGTACAATTACTGTTTTCAGTGTGGTCTTTTAGGAGTTGTTCTTGTAGTTTCGAGTGGGTCCTGCAGGATTTTTTGGCAAGGATTTGGATTGCACCGCACTGAGACCATCAGTAAGGGTTTGGAGTCAGAACTTCTGAAGAGGCGCTTGGCTCTAGGTTGAGGATTAGGAATTTGGGGTGGGAGAAGGAGGTATAGATTGCCCACAAGGTGTTTGGGAGCCTGGGGACTTTCTCCGATAAGCATTTAAGGAAGTCTAGAACCCACAACTTCAGGGTTAGAATTGGGGAATAGCTGAGGTTGGAAGTGACTCCTGGAGATCTTCCTGCTCAAAGTTGGAGCGGGTTGCTCAGGGCTGTGTCCAGTTGAATTTTCTGCGTGCAAACTGAAGCGTGTCCAGCAAAGCCACCAAGAAGGTGTAGAGGGTTGAGGCGCAGGATGCACGAGGAGAGGCGAGGAGAACTGCATCATTCAGCCTGGAGAAAAGAAGGTCAAGGGCTGATGTAATACCATTTTTTTCACAACTTAATGGTTACGGAAAAGGCAGGCTCAGGTGCTCAGTAAAGGATGAGAAATAACAAGCACAAGTTGCAGAAAGGGAAATTCTAACTAGATAGAAGGAAAAAAAAGATCTCACAGTTGGGGTAGATAAGTGCTGGAAAATGGGCTTGGAAAGGCTGTAAAATTGTCATCTTTGGTGACAGAGAATTCAACCAGACACATGGGAATATGAGGGTACAGGGACGGGACGTTTGGGGATGGGGATATGAGTTAATAGAGGCCTGGAATATGACACTAGAGGAAGCAGGGATGTGGGGCAGGGGAACACCGGGAGGTGTGAGGGGAGGGGACAAGAGACAGGGGAACCAGAGACAAGGAGATTGGGGAATCCAAGGACAGCTGAGGAGGGGACAGAGCAACACAGGGGGACATACAGTGACAGCCATGGCAGACTGTGCTGCTCCCTGGGAGCAGGTGGGGGTCCCAGGGCGGGTGCGAGATGGTCCTGGGGAACTTGGGGCTGGGCCAAGGGGCCAACGTGCCCTTGTGCTTCCTGGCACCAGGGTGGGGGTCAGTGGGGCTGGGCAGGAGCACAACGGGGGTGAGGGGGGGGTGTCACCCCCTGTGGGGCTGGGAGAGCAGGAGGGGTTGTTTCTCATGCAAGGACTAAGGAGGGGAGCCCTACTTAGAATCATAGAATCATAGAATTGTTCTGGTTGGAAGAGACCTCCAAGATCATCGGGTCCAACCATTAACCTATCGCTACCAAGTCCCCCACTAAATCCTATCCCTTAGGGCCTTGTCTAAACGTCTTTTGAATCCCTCCAGGGATGGGGACTCCACCACCTCCCTGGGCAGCCTGTTCCAGTGCCCGACAACCCTTTCGGGGAAGAAATTTTTACGAATGTCCAATCTAAACCTCCCCTGGCGCAACTTGAGGCCATTTCCTCTTGTTCTGTCTGTTACTAGGGAGAAGAGTCCGACCCCCGTCTCTCTACAACCTCCTTTCAGGGAGTTGTAGAGAGCAATAAGGTCTCCCCTCAGCCTCCTTTTCTCCAGACCAAACCCCCCCAGGTCCCTCAGCCGCTCCTCACAGCACTTGTGCTCCAGACGATCCCTGCCCTGGTCCTGCTGGCCACACCATTGCTGACACAGGCCAGGATGCCGTTGGCCTTCTTGGCCACCTGGGCACACTGCTGGCTCATCTTCAGCCGCTGCCGACCAAGCCCCTCAGGTCCTTTCCCGCCGGGCACTTTCCAGCCGCTCCCCCCCAAGCCTGTAGCGCTGCCTGGGGGGGCAACACTAGCGTCATCCTGGGCTCTGGAGGTGAGCATGTTTGGGGGGGGGAGTCTGATAGGGCCCCAACAGAACCTGCCCAGGGTAATCCAGGGTTTACAGCCCTGCCTGCACCTTTCCACTGCCTGAGAGGGGAAAAAACTCCCGGCAGCTTCAACCAGCTCCACTGCCTGTCCTCAGGGAACCCGGGTGTCCCCGCCGCCCTGTCCTGGGGCTCCAGGGCCTCGGACCTCCCTCCGTCTGGGCCTCTCCCAGCTCCCGGCCATGGCCACGTGTCCCGTCCGGGCTATAATTACCCGGGCACATTCCTAGGGGGTCACAGGAGCTTCCCGGAGCGGCGGCAGGCGGTAAGGGGGGATGAGTGCGTGGCACAGCACAGCACGGCATGCTGTGCAGCAATGCAGGACACGGCATGCAGGACACGGCATGCAGGACACACCACGCCGGGCTGCAAAGCGTGTGGCCCAAGCGAGGACACGCGACACCATGCAAACAGAGCGAGCAACACGTGAGGCGCCACTCGTGATGGGGTGGGGGGGACGACAGCGTGCAGCGCAGCAGTGTGTCGTAGCATGCTGTGTGGGGATCGGATCAGCACACCCCAACAGTAAGCAGTGCAAGAGGGTGCTCGACGTGCCACATCACGTGCAACTCATAGTGCAACGCGATCAACGCACGACGGGCAGCGCAACATGCGACAGGCAGCGCACAGCAGTTGCTGCCGTGCACCGAATGGGTGGGACAGGCAGCTTCGCTGGGGAGCTGTTCCAGGGACCAGCGGCTTTGCTGCTGTTGGAGCACCAGTAGTTTCAACTATGGGGCAACAGTTGGGGAAGGGCTTGGTGGCTTCTACTGTAGGGCGGAGGGTTTGATGGGGGACAGTGGACTGAGCTAAGGGGCTGCGGCTTTCCGTTGGGGCAGCAGTGTTGGCTGTGGGTCAGTAGCTTCGTCCTGACGGTTCAGCAATGAGGCAGACGAGGGACATCAGCCTCAGCTATGGGGCAGCAACATGGCCCGTTGGTCTCACCTTTGGGGCTGCAGTTTTGCCAAGGGGCATTAAATTCAGCTACGGGGCAGTAGCAGCTCCTGGTGACCTCAGCTATGGGGTGGAAGCTTTGGCGCTAGATCCAGTGGCTTTCACCATAGGGCAGTGCCAGTAGCAGGACCCCGTGTCCCCAGCCAGGACTCCTGCCATGGGCCAGAGGCTCTGGCTATGGGGATGGCACCCTGACCCTCCACTCTGTGTGTTCCCAGAGGCAAGATGTGGGTCGCAGAGGAGCCAACCCCAGCCCAGTGGAGCCTGCGGGATGGGGCTCACGCCGGACACTTCCTGGCCACAGCCGACCACTTCCGCACTGCAGGACAGCTGGTGGACGTGGCCGTGGGCCCGGAGGGCGACGTGGCCCATGCTGTGGTCCTGGCCTCCATCAGCTCCTTCTTCCTCCGCTTCCTGGAGGGCAGGACCAGAGAGCTGCGCCAGGGCCCCCTGCCCTGTGTCCCCCTGCCACCCGGGGCCACGCTATGGGGCTGGCGGGCCGTGATGGCCTTTGCCTATGGGGGAACTGTGCCCTATGGCCGAGAAAAAGAGGTAGAGGAGGCTGCCCGGGCCCTGGGGGCCCCCCGGGTGGTGGCTGTCTGTGCCCCGCGGCTGGAAAGTGACCCCCAGGAGGGGGGTCCCAAGCCCCTAGAGGAGCAGTGGGAGACGCTAAGAGCCATGGAGCAACTCCACGCCAGTGGCCTGGGCTGCGACCTCCAGCTCCAGGCAGGGGACGAGGTCATCCCAGGTGAGCCGGGGGTGGAGGTCCCCCAGGAGGGGCTGGGGAGGGGGCAGGGCATGCCGGGACAGCCGAGTCCCCTGGCAGGGATGCTGGGGGCTGGTCCCCTTGGGAGAGCTGGGGGTTTGGGGCGGGGGGGCGGGGAGGGTGGGACACCTGGATTCCCAGAGGGCTGCGTGGTGCAAAGGGCCCCCCGCTGCCCCCACCGTTCTTCCTCCTTCCCCCTAGTTCAGCGCCTGGCCCTGAGCTGCTCCTGTGACTTCTTCCGTGCCCTCTTCACTTGCCCCATGCGGGAGGCCACCCACGACCCTACCACCCCACTGGCCACGGGGCTGTCCCCAGCCGAGCTGCGCATCCTCCTCTCCTTCGCCTACACAGGGGCTGTGGCAGGGCCGTGGCCCACGGTCCTGGAGGCAGCTGAGACCTCCCTGCGCTACCAGGCCTGGGGGCTCCTCACCCTCTGCCTGGATGTTTTCACCCGTGGCCTGACCCCAGAAACTGGCCTGGATGTGCTGGCCTTTGCTGTGGCTTATGGGCTGGCCCAGGTGGGTCGCATAGCAGAGGACTACATCTTGGCCACCTTCCCCAGCGTGGTGGCCACACCAGCCTTCCTGGATCTTCCTGCACACCTTCTCATCCGCCTCCTTCGCTCTGATGGTCTCAATGTCCTCCACGAACTGGAGGCTTTGGAAGCAGCATCCCGGTGGCTTATGGCCAATGGAGGTGGCCAAGAGGATCTAGCCAAGGAAGTCTTGTCATCTGTTCGCTTTGCCCTCATGTCCGGCCAAGAGCTGAAGAAGGTCCGATCAGTGACTGCAGGGGTAGCTGACCCAAAGATCCTCCATGATCTCGTGGTAGCAAGTTTGGCCCCCATGGCCCAGCTGCCATGCCGAGTACGTTCCTTGCAAGAGGTGCTGGTGGTTTGTGGTGGGGACAAACTGACGGCCAACCTGGCTGCCCGGAAGCCCAGCAGACACCTCTGGTTTGCCCACCGCTACCTCAGTGCTGTGGGGCTGGTGAAGCAGGTGGAGTGGCGGGCACTGGGGCACTTTCCTGATGGTCCACGCTTCCGCCATGCTGTAGCTGTGGTGGGCAACATCCTCTACGTCCTGGGTGGAAAGCGCTACTATGGGGTCCATGACACCTTGGCCAGTGTCTACAGGTGAGGGCTACAGAGGACCTAGAGGTACCATGTGGCACCAGGACATTGTGGGATCAGAGGAGGTGTTGGTGGAGCTAGAGCTGCCCCATGGACCCAAGGCATTGTGGCATTGCAGTTGGTCAAGTGGACTCAAGGCTTTCTGGGGTTAGCTGGGCGTAGGACTGAGAGGTGCCCTTCCACTCTGGGATGTTACAGGCTTTTTGTGGGGTAGGGCAGGGAGGCTTCTGTCTGGAGATGCCTCAGGGCATTATGGGTTTGGTATTGCCCAGAAGGAGGGGATATTCCCATGCAAGGGGACCATGTGGCCCCAAGGCATTATGGGATTGGCTGTTTGTAGGTGGGTTGTTGCCCTCAGTGGTGCCAACATCACCTCATGGCATTGCAGGTAACAGGTAGTCTCTTGCCCCTTTACCTCTCAAACCCAGGTATCAGCCTATGGACGATTCCTGGGAGCGCCTGGCCAGCATGACCTGTGGGCGGAGCTACTTTGCTGCTGTGGCACTCGGGGATTTCATCTATGCCCTGGGGGGCAGCTCAGGGGACCTCTACTGCACAGACACTGTGGAGTGCTATGACCTGGCCAACGACACCTGGAGGTGAGACCGCTCCACATGGACACTGGCTTTCCTCTGCCCTAGCAGCTCCTTGCATTGGCCAGTGGTGCCCATTAAGTAGTCTTTGGGTCACTGAGCCTCCAATGGAGAATGGGCCTACAGTGGCCTTTGGGAGAGGTCTACTGGGTGTTGAGCAACTGTGTCTCTTGGAGGTCATTGGGTGTTGGCCAGTGGTGCTTATTGGGTGGTGAAAGAGTTTTTGGCCAATAGTTTTCACTGAGGGTCTGTTGGCCATCTGCCAATGAGATGAATAATTTGAACATCTTCCAGCTATGTTCATTAGGTACTCTTTTAGGTGTTGGCCAATATTGTCCATTAGGGAGTCCACTGTGGGTTGACCAACGGTGTCTTTTGGGGGCTACAAAGTGTTGAACGGTGATGGCCCTTGGGCATCCGTTATGTGTTATGTGATGCTGCCCACTGGGGCTCATTGGGTGTTGGCCAGTGTTGACTGCTGAGCGGTCAATGGAGCCATCGGCACTGGGGAACTCCTGGGCAGGCAGTCACCATGGGGCAGCCCTGCTTAACCTACCCTTCACCCCCTCCCTCTCTCCTTGCTCAGGAGGTGCCAGCCCCTGCCGATGGCTCTGTGCGGGCACGCAGCGTGTGCCCTGGATGGTGCCCTCTACGTGTCAGGAGGGTGTGATGAGGCATACCAGTGCCAGGCGGCCATGCTGCGCTACATCCCGGGTGCGCCTGCTACACTCCTGGCCCCCATGAATGGTCAGCGAGCTGGGCACATCATGGAGGAGGCAGGTGGGCAGCTCTATGTGGCTGGGGGGCTGTGCCAGCGGGATGGGCAGACTGGCTACAGGGACCAGCTGGCCTTTGAGGTCTACAGCCCCAAGCTGGACATCTGGGTCCTCCTCAGCCCCCTGCCCCATGCCCATGTAGTTGGAGGTGCAGCTGTGCTGGGGGGGGAGCTGCTCGTACTGGGAGGGTACAGTCATGAGACCTACCGGGACACCCACTTGATCCATGCCTACCAGCCAGGCACCCGGCGCTGGATCACCCGAGGCACCTTGCCTCATGCCTATACTGACCTCCAGGCTTGTGTCCTCACTGTACCCCCTGCCTTGCGTGGCCCCAACTGCCTTGAGGACCCCTCAAGATCACCTGACACCCCTAATAATGCTTAGGGGGGCTTAAAAGCTCTGCACCCCATACTGGGATCCCCAGGTAGCATCCATGGGCACCTCTGTGGGACAAAATCACCCCCAGGTCCCTTTCCCAGACTGGGTTCCTCCTGTGGTTTCCAGAAACCCCCTACCCCCAGGGTACATGCCCTAGACTGTGAGGACCCCATGGCATACAAAAACTCCCCACACTGCAACCCTGTGCCTCCAGGAATACTCACTCCCCTGCCCTGACCCCTTCACTGGGAGTTGGGGATCCCCTATTTTCCCCCCCACACTTGGATTGAATAAAAGTGGCTCCTGAACTGCCCATCTGGATGTTGTTGTTTCTGCTGGGGAGCCCAGACATCCAGGTGCTTCTTGCAAGGAACAGGAGGAGAGCAGGACACCAACAGCCTGAGTGTCCTGGATGGGTGGTGGGGACCAGGATTGCCTGGATTCCTGCGTCCGCTGGGGAGCAGTGGGTGGAGGACACTGGGGCTCTGGGTGCCTGTGTTCACTGGGCACGGGAGAGGGTGTGCATGTGTCTCGGGACTGAGAGGCATCCCGCCTCCCCCTTCCAGGGGGGATAATCGCTTCCCTTGGTCACTGGCTATGCTCCTGTTAGCCCAGCCCAGGCTTCAGTTGCTCTCTCTTTGCTGCTAGGGTGCACTGTTGGCTCTTGTTCACCTTTCTGTCGGCCAAGACACACAGGTCCTTTTTTGTCGCTCTGCTCCCCAGCCACTCTGTCCCCCACCAGCACTGTCGTGGTCTTCCTTCCGAGGTACAGGACTTCGCATTTGTCCTTTTTGACTTTCATCAGGTTTCTGTCAACCATTTCTCCAGGGAGAACAGTGCTCCCCGAATGGTAGTCCTGTTGGAAGCACACAAACTGATCCCTCCCAGCCTGGTGTCATCTGCCAACACGATAAAAGCACACTTGGTCACCTCCTCCACGTCATTGATAAAGAAGTGAAACAGAAGAGTTTCCAGCACAGCTCCGTGTGGTACTCCATATGTTACCAGCATCCAAGTGGAGTATGATCCATTAACCACTAGCCACTGGTCCTGACCGTCACACCACTTTTTACCTGTCCAATTCTCCGGCCATTCAGAGCTTGATGACCTAACTTGGATGCCATGACATTGTGGGAGAAGTGTCAAAAGGAAGTCAAAGCTCCTGGAGAGGTGAGAACATGCTGCCCCACCACAGACCCTAAGCACAAGTATGTGAGAAATGGCACAAAACAGGAAAAGGCATCCTTAATCACCAACATGTTGCTATATCAGACCAGAAGGGGCTGAAAAATGTCCCAAGATGTAGTAAAAGTATTTGATGAAGGAAAAAAAAAAAAAAGCAATGTAAAGAAATGGTTCAAACTGAAGTAATAGGGCTCTCTGGGGTCACTGGGGTCTCCCTAAGGCCATCCATGTGTCCCTTGGATGCTCTGAGGGTATCTGAGGTCTCTTGGGCTGTTGCAGTCATCTCTAGAGATGTTCAGAGGGATTCTGAGTCAAATTTGGGTTCTCTGGGGCTGTTCCTGTTGTCCCAGGAAAGAGGGAGAGAGTATGGTGGGGTCCAAGGACAGCACCAACACACAGACAAATGCTTGCTTACAAATGCAGAGCTTGCACGTCCACAGACTCATTAGCACACGTGAGCTTGACTAGCAGACACACTTGCAGGGAAGGATGCTCCCCCCGTCTGGCCAAGCACAGGCACATGTACCCTCTGTGGACCAATTAATTAATCTCGCAGAAGGTCTACTGACCCACAGTAGCTGGACGATACGTTTGGGAGAGTTAGAACTGGAACAGCATTTGAGACTGCAAAAGTGATTCATATGCTCTAGTTGCTGCATTTGTGCACCAGCGCTGGGGCTGCCGTTTGACCCCAACGACAATCTCTGTCTCCTTCTCACACCTCCCACAATGTTCGGGCGGCTTCTGCAAGGTGATCACAACGTTTGGCCAGTCCCTGGACGTTTTGTCCTAGTGTGATCCCTTAGAAATCACATCCATCGCCCTCCTCCCCCATTCCCAGCCATCCCGTGATGGACCATGCGGAGGCATCGACACCTACCATTTCCTGAGCTTACCCTGTGACAGTGGGACATGCAGTGGGATGCTTTTTCCACGTGATTCGATCCCACAGTGAAGGATCATGCATTTGGGGCAAAAGTCAGGAAGCTCGGTGTAAGTGGACTTTTCCTCTCTATCTTCGCTCTTCCAAGCACTGAAGACAATGTTGTCATTCACTGTACCCTGTCAGGTCTCTGGGAGGTCCGATGAAATGAAAGCAGCACCCACTTGAAATATAGGCAAAGACAATATTTATTCTGTGCTTAACAACCGGCAGTGAGTTGAAAGCGTAGCGCGGCTTTGTGCGCATCATCACACAGAAGCAGTTGGACACAGAGCACCAAGTAAGCTCACCTCAAAACCAGGCAGTGTCAGCCCCAAACTATCACTGACCGGTTTAGGACATCTTCTCCCCCTGCCAAGTACCCAAGTAACTATTTCAGATCTAGAAACCTCAGAGTGCGTGAGAGTAATGCTAGGGGAAGGATCTTGATGACTCCCCCCTGGGCAAGCAGAGCTTTCCCTTGTAGAACAAGGGCACCTGAAGCAGAGCCACAGCCCTCCATCTCTTTCTCTGAATATACAGAAGCATTTACAAGGTGTTGCCAGCATATTTCACTCTGACATCACCGATGGCCTTGATACCCCTGTCCAGGCTATAAGCAGAAGGGGTCCTCAGGGAGCTGAGGTTTGTGACCATCAGCTTCCTGGAGAAAGACTTGAACGAGGCATTCAGAGGACTGTGGTGGACCCACAGCTCCTTTGTGGTGCAGAAGGAGGAACGTGCAGGAAGACTGTGCTGTATCCCCAGGTCTTTAATCGTGCAGTAAGTGACCTCAGGGCACAACTCTACTTCCTTGATGGTACAGAATGTGGTTCGCTGGAGGGGGCTTTTGAAGCTGCTTAGATGCATCACAGGGCTTCCTGTTGACTCCCTGCACCTCAGCAGCGGATACTGCACCTCTTGGGTCTGCAGGGACTTGTGCCAGGAGGGCTGTCCCACCAGACACATCCATGCCAGCCAGCCTGCTAGAGCCAGCACGATCAGGACCAGCAGAGCCAAGGAGGCCAGGTAGAGCATCCAGTGCAATAGGCAGCAATGTCTCAACACCCACTGCCCCCACTGTGGGCCCTCCCCACCTGCCCGTGAGTGCAGCACGGGTACGGCCAGTCCTGGGGTGGAGCACGGGCAGAGGTGGGAAGGTGCAGGTGGAGGGGAAGGTGCAGGCTGGGTGAAGTGTGTGGTGTCCAGGGGAGCTGGCGGCACTGGGGCATGAGTGGAAAGCATGGTGGTGGAGACCACCGGTGTGGTCGATGTCAGAGAAGGAGAAGAAGATCTGACAATGGAAGAGGCCTCCAGAATGACAGTAGAAGGCACTGCTGTGGAGGTGGTGGAAAACACGCCAGTGGACACGATGAGAGTGGCATAGGTGTTGGTAGTGCCGGCGGTGATGGTGGTCTGGGGATGGCTGCTGGTGCTGGGAGGTCTGGTGCTCATCGTGGTTGGCAGTGAGGTGGTGGAGACGAGGGTGGTGGATCTGTGCAGTGTGCTGGCGGCAGCAGCAATGAGGACAGTGGCAGTGCTAGGGGTCTGTGTGGGTGTGACAGTGGGACTGGCTGGCGCAGGAGTGGTGGTGCTGGGAGCTCTGGTGCTTGCAGACATCTCAAGTGAAGTGCTTGGCATGAGGGTGGAACTATAAGGGGTGCTGAGGGGAGGTCTTGTGGTAGCGAGGGGAGGCCAGGTAACAGCACCGAGCATGGTAGTGTGCTCTTTGGGGATGGATGGATGTGGGGGGGAGAAGGTGATCATGGTAGCTTTCTCCATCATTTCTTCCCCATCACTGTAGTCATCCTCTTCCTCCTCATCCACATCTCCCATGTTGCTGCAGTTGAGCTTAAAGTGGATGATGGGCTTCTGCCAATGCTCAGGGGGGCTGTGGCACAGCACCTTCTCAGGGGCGACCTCCACCTTTGTCTTCTCCAGGCCCCGCTCTGGCTGATAGACACTGCCATCGTTCTCCAAGATCCAGGCCTTCAGGTAGTGCAGGTCACAGTCACAATGCCAGGGGTTCTCAGTGAGGAAGACATACGCGAAGAGGTGCCCCTCGGGGAAGAAGTTGGTGGGCAGGGTCCGCAGGCGGTTCCCTGAGAGCCAGAGGGTCTCCAGATTTTGCAGATCCTGCAGCAGCTCCTTGGGGAGCTCCTCCAGGAGGTTGTCTGAGAGGTCCAAGTCCTTGAGTGCCCTCAGCCCTGCAAAGGCCTCCTGGGGCAGCGTCTGCAGCCGATTCCCTCGCAGATCCAGGTCCTGTAGCTGTGGCACAGCACGGAAAGCCCCCGGGGCAAGCATCACCAGGCTGTTGTGGGCCACGGCTAGGCGGGTGAGCGCGGGCAGGCCCTGCAGGGTGGGCAGGGCCCCCAGCGCGTTGCGGGAGAGGATCAGCTCCCGCAGGGACGGCAGCGGGGGCCCAGTGTGCAGATCCACCAGCTTGTTGTCGGCCAGGTCAAGGTCCTGCAGCTGGATGAGGGGCAGGAAGGTGGCGGTGGAGAGCGACGTCAGGCAGTTGGCGTTGAGCAGCAGGATGCCCGTGTCCGCAGGCAGGTCTGAGGGCACCGTGCTGAGAGCTTGCCCCGTGCAGTTCACCTCCAGCAGGTCCTTGACCTTGTTCATCTCCGACGGGCAGGGCTGGCCTGGGTCAGCAGCACCGGCCGGGGGCAGCAGGGCCGGGAGGAGGAGCAGGAGCAGGGCAGGGACCTGCATGGCCTGGAGGGAAGAGCTGAGAGGCGTGGGCACAGGCAGGCATGCACCTAACACGTCGCCTTTCTTCCCGCGCAAGCACTGTTCGCAACAGAGCTGGCATCCCCCACCAGACCCTCTGGGAGCTCTCTGAGCCCCGCAGCTCCTCTCTGGGAGGACAGAAGGGAGACATGAGTCCCACACCTATTGCCAGCACCCACCTCATCGTCTTGTCCTTGGAGGGCAGCAGGGTCAGCAAGGAGATGCCATCTCTGCCCTTTTGCTCACCTCATCCTCCTCCGTGGGAGGGAGAACCTGGTTCACGTGCCTCCTCTGCTGGGGTGGCATTGCTGCCCTCACCACTGCAAAAGCAGTGGCTCCGTGGTATTTACAGCCCTGCACACCCACAGCCACCCCAGCCCAGAGAAGCCATGTGCTGGAAGAGGCTCCCTGAATATGCGGAGCCCTCAGCTAGCTTTGGGTTCACAAGGTAAGAGCATGAATCATGTGGAAAGAGCTTCCCATGCACAGACGTGGCTACCCCGAGCGCCCAGCCCCCAATGGACACTGCTTCCCTGGGACTCACCTGTGGACCCTCCAGTGTTCGCTCTCCTGCCTCTTTGCCTCCCTCCTGCCCGAGGACCGGGCACTGGTCTGGCAGCAGCACCAGCAGCGGGGCTGCCCGGGCCCTCTATCAGCATGCACAGCTGTGGGAAGGGAGCTGCGGCTTCCTGAGAAGCCAAACCCATCTCCTGTCCTTCAGCATGGCCCTCGCTGTAGCTGTGCTGCCACACCACCGTCTCCTTGGCAAAGTCTCAACCAGAGACCAGCTCCATAAGTTCTTGCTTCTGCACAGTAAAGGAGGGAGGGTTGCACCCAGGAGGAGCCCTTGCATGCCTCCCTGCCCCCCAAGCCGCACCTTTTTACACCCCAGGAAAAGGGTTCCTTGCACAAATGTCTGCCCCTTCCTCTGCGTCAAGGCAGCTCTTCCTCAGCACGCTCAGGGCTTTCATTGTTGGGGCACCTCAACCTGGGGACCGCAGTCTAGTTGGCACACCAGTGGGAAACAGGTTCTGCACATTACCTCAGCTTGTGGTGTAGACGAGGGATCCTTTCTTTCTGGCTTACCAGGAAAAATGGGGATGGCTCTTCTGGAGAGCTGCAAGGCAGCTTTAACATTTGTGGGAGAAGCCACAGCACAGACCAGGCAAAGAGATTAGAGGTAGAGGAAGGAGCTCGGTTTTGCAATTCCTCCTGCTGTCTGTTCCGGCAGCCAAGCTGTCTCCACTTCCCTGACCCCAAGGTCACTGCAGTGCATCTGGGACTGCAGGGCTGGAGGGCCACCCAAAAGCAAGGGGAGATGCTACAGAGGAGGGGAACTATTGGTTTTCCAGTCTGTGGATTGTGGTGGGTCAACCCTGGCCAGCAGCTAAGCAGCCACCAGCCGCTCGCCCACTGCCTCTATAGCGGGATGGGGGAGAGAACTGGAAAAGCAAAAGTGAGAAAAAAAAACCCCTTGTGGGTCAAGATAAAGACAGTTTAATGAGTGAAGGAAAGAGAGAGAGAAAAAAAAGTGATGCAAAAGCATTCACTCACCACCTCCCACCAACAGATCAATGCCCAGCCAGTCCTCGAGCAACAGTTCCTTGGAAAAACTTCCCCTCGCCCAGTTTTATTGCTGAGCATGATGCTACATGGTCCACGGGGGTCAGCTGTCCCCCCGTGTCCTCTCCCAGCCTCGCTCACCCCCAGCCCACTCACTGCAGGGGCATTTTAGTTCAGCTTGTATTAAGAGGGCTGGAGGCAGCAGCAGAGGCAGAACTTGAGAGGCTGCTTTTGGGCTCTGTCTCAGTGATTTCCACCAGAAAACAGGGGAGAGGAAGACAGCAGATGTAACCCTGGCCTTCTCTTAGGATCCCAGGGATTAAGCCTGCATGTGGTTTTCCCTCCTCCGCAGCACTACTCTTACCCTCACCCTGGACCTACAGCATCCCCCACGACACCATCAGTCACTCTTGCATGCCATGGCCCCATGTTCCCAACCCACAGCCCTTATCATTGCTTCTACCTCTCTGTCTCCCTTTTCCAGGTGGATGAACACACTAGGACGCCTTGAACCTTCAAAAGGTCCTTCACCCCACCTGCTGCACTCCATGAAGAAGGAGCAGAAGACCCAAGCAGTCTGCTGTGACAAGCCTTGCTGAAGGGGAAGGGGGACACTGTACTGGAGGAAAGGGGTGCGCAGGTCAGGAGTCATCTGCAGGCACGCTCTTCCCATGGCTGGTTATGAGCAGTGAGGAGGAGGCCAGGAGAGATCTTGGGGTCCTGACATCCAAGTGGGGAGAGCAAAGGAGCAGGGATGGTGTCTCCTTGCTCAACCTGCTTCCCTCAGGTGAAGGCAAGAGGGAGATGAGGGTTACGTCAGCCATCGTGCTAGCAGCAATGCTTTTGCCCCACATTTGCAGTCCAGTCTTTCATTTCTGTCCTAGGTTCACCTTTTTGTCCAGCCGTTCAGCTTCCTCCTCTGCTCCAGAGCCTCTTCCCACAACCTGGAGGTCAATCTCCCATGAGGTTGTTGCCCCAACCTTGATTTCACCTGCAGACTGTTTCGAGTGGGTGTTTGGAGGGAACAAGGTGATCCAGGCTGTTTCCCACTTCCTTTAGCACCTCACCAACACCGTATGTGACTCTGGGAAATAGGAAGGAGATCATGAGGTGATGGTGCCTGAGGGTCATAGAAACAGGCAACTGCATCACCCCTGGCTTGAGGAGCACACTGCTCCTTCTCCAGTGCAGAAAGCAGGGTCTATATCTTCAACTTCCCACCAGCCTTCTTTAGGGACATGAATGTCTAACCACTCTTCACAGGGGCCACCCTCATGCTGTCTGTCCCTGTAGACTTGTGACACTGTTCACAGGTGGTTTTGGAGTGCTCTGTCACTGGGTCCTTCAACAAGCCCCTCAGCTACTGCAGGCCTCACAGCTGATTTGGCATCTGCTGCATGTGTGGGCTTCTGCATGGCAAGGAACAAAGCTGAGACATGACCGCCAACCTCTGAGAGCATTACTCCTGGGGGCTTGCCAGGCCTGGAGAGAAAGGTGAAAGCCCTAATAGCATCTCTGAGATGTTCCCTTTGGGCTTCTCCATGGTGGGAGGATGGAGCTGCCCTGGGCTGAGCATGAACAGACCTACCCTGGCACACACACAAGTGCATCCTCTTTAATTTTTGAGAAGCCCAGGAATTCACCAGTAATGGTGAAGCCTTCCTTTGGGAAGGTCCATGCTTGCTGGACGACAGTTGAATGGAAGATCTGGTACAAAAGCATGTGTGGCCTCAGAGGAAGCACGTACTTCTATCCTCCCCTTGCAGGTGGCAGTTTCCACTACAGCAAAGTCATCTGGAGTTGCCCGAAAACATGCCTTAATATGACATGTCCTTCTTCATACAAATTTTTGGTTTCTCCAGCTCCATTTCAGCCCACATGGGACATATTCTGAGCCTGCTCCAGGCTCCTCAGCACTGTAAGCAAAAGCAGCTTTTCCTCCCCTGGAATGAGCAACCATCTCACAGTGTTAGATGTCTCCAGGTTACAGATGAGCTCGTCACCTGGGTTTGTGCTGCAGGCATGGGGACAAGCACAGCCATGGGCCGATCCCACCGACATGCCTTCGTTGTCTCCTGCAGGAAAGGAGGCTCCCCACAGGCTAAAAGGAGGTGGAGACACCACCTCAAACACAGACATTTGGTGCTGACATACAGACAAATCCCACTGAAGTTACTTTATTCTGTACATTTAAAAAGCTGCTCCCTGTTGCAGGAGCAGCTTTTCAGTGGAAGTGTTGTTCAACAGGTAGAGAGCGAGGATGAAAGGCGACAGTCACGAGTTGCCATTGGGGAAACTCTGACCAAACATACAGGGTTAATTCTTCCCCTTGAGAGAGGTGCAGCAGCAGGACAGAGGTCCAGAGAGGTAATGAGATCTCCACCCTTGGAGATCCTACTCAGTTCAGCTGAACAAGGTCCAAAGACATTGAAGGCAGCTCTGAGGTTAGCCCTGCTGTGAGCAGGTGGTCGCAATAGAAACCTCCACAAGTTCCTTCCAACCTAAATCTTTCTGTGAGTCTGAACTACTGAGGTCCCCTAAAAAAGCCTTCTCTTACTCCCTCCCCTTCGTCAGGGCCACATTTTGAGCCACGTCCCAGGACCCAGCCAGACCCAAGGGTAGACTCTTATCCCCTCAAATGATACCAGTGGAAACGTGAAGATGGGAATCTCCTCGTCAACACTGAAAAATGCCACCCGTCCCTCTTCATAATCCAGAGAGACCCGGATCCGCTTGGGAGTCTGGATTTCAGGAAGGAGAGTGCGACTAGGGGATGTGAGAGCTTGGAAGTGCCCTGCCCACTGCCCCACTGCCCAGATGCCCTCCTCCGGTTTAAACTCGATCTCGCCCTTCCTTTTCACATCTTCTCTAGAGACCCCCACAGTCCATCCTCCTCCATCCACCGCCTCCACCTCCCAGTAGTATCTCCCTGAGGTGAAGCCTTCACGGCCCAGCACACAGCGCCATGGGTTAAATCTCTCAGGGATGTCGGGGATGTCCTGCCGCGTGTCTTCTCGTTTCACACTTTTGCAGTCGTCAGACAGGACAAGGTCACAGTGGGCTGTGTCTGGATCCAGAACCACCTTCACTGCAGGAGAGATGGAGTCAACACACCAGGGCAGAGCTCACCCCAGCAGAGATCTTTGCTGGGCTGCATAAGGAAGAAGAAAAAGGGTGCAAGCAATAACCGGCAGACTGTGGCATGGGAAGCGGCACAAGGTACCAAAATTAGTGCAAGGAACAGAAAATGAAGCAGAGAGATGACATCGAGCAGGGAGGGAAGAGGACTGTCAGCAGACCTCCAGGCTGAAAAAGTGGCCAGCACTGCTCACCAAGGAGCAGGACTCTCCAGATTTGCCTGAAAATGGGGCATGCACCAAACAAGCAAGGGATCCGAGTGTCACACTTCCTCCTGTAAGGCGAGGGTTGGCAGAAGCATCCCTGGTCCCACCAGCATCACTGCGGGAGGGGAACTACCAGGAAGGGAGATTAAAGCAGGGAAAATGATTCAGCACCCTGAAAGACCAAACTTTAATTACCTTCTTCTATAGGCACTGCATATCTTCTCCATGCTTTAAAAAAAACAAAAAACAAAAAAAACCACAGATGAGAAGTAATCTGAGCACACTTGTACTGGATTAGCTCAGGATAATGATATGCCACTGTAGCTGCACATTTTCTGAATCGTTGCTATATTTGCAAAAGTCATCTCACAGCATGTAGCTTCAAAACTTCAACGTCTAGCTCCATGAAAAGGCTCCATCCATTTTCCACAAATATAATCACGCTCCCTGTCCTGATTCAGACACGTATTTATGGTCTGTTTGTACTTTCTTTGAAAACTAAAAGCGCTTTCTTCTTAATATAGAAGGATTACAGGGAATAGCTTAAAAACACATAGAGAGCAAAGGAAAAGAACGTTTCTGAAGTGAGTTCAGTATTTGCTACCTCTTCCTTTCCCAAAAGGAAAACCAAAACCGGGGCACACATGCACAACCCAGATGAGAAAATGGCCCAATTGAAGAGTCTCCCACGTAGGAAGGGGAAAAATACTCACCAAGTTCTTCAGCTTGCTTTTCTGAAAAACAACATAAATCAGAACAAATGGGTTGTGGGATATTGATTTGGATTTAACCTCTCCCATAATTGCCCACATGTGATGGTGCAGGCTGTCCTGCTCAAATCTTGGGCAGGAAAAAGTCTCTGGGAGGTCCCTCGCCTACAAGAGGACCTGTTACACAGCATTTCCATCAAATCACGGTGCCAGCGAGGGTGCGCCAGGCCTCCCACCCTGCCCGTGCTGCCACTGCAGTCACCCACCCCTGCTCCAGACACCATCTTCAGTGATCTTTAATTTTTTGATTCTCAAATTCACCGTCTCCCTTTCCCCCCACCCCCAACCACTTTTCAATTCACTTCACACTTTGTGAGTCAAAAAGACCAAACCAAAACCCCACCACCCTATACGGCCTCTAAAAAAAGTCCTTTTTAAGAAAGAGAAGGAAACTCACCAATTTCTGCATCACGGTCCCCTGAACCACAAACAAAACCACAAGTTACTGTTTGCCACGGTCCCTTCCCGAGGACCCAGCTAAAGGACCACGCAGGTGGGGAGAGCCTGTCGTGAAGGGGGCACATGCACTGATTTATACTCCGGTTGCAAGGATGCTCATGAGCCCAGAGGGAGCTGACCTGTATTTATTTTCCCCATCAATCTGCATTGGCACTAATTTAGCAAGAGTTCATTTTTAACAGCCAAAGGACTATTTCATGGTAATTCCATGAGCTACAAGCAAGCAAAAAACCCAAACAAAAATATACACCCTCTTCAAGTGTTGGTTTGTTGGGTTTTTGTGGGGTTTTTTTGTTTGGTTGTGGTTTTTTGTTTTTTAATTTCTTGGTAATCAAGTAATCTACATTTTTGTAAGAAAACTCTTAACAGCTTATGTTTCCATAATCTTCCCCTAAAACCCAGTAACTTTTCAGCACACTTTCACTACTTACATTAAAATTAGAGTGTTAAAAAGCATTGACAGCCACTCAGGGAAAAAATCCTAATGACTTTTCAGAGTGAATTTTCATATTATTAGGGGGTCAAGGGAGGGGGAAGTAAAGTATCTGCCTAAAAAGAACATTAGGACAGAATGAGAGGATGAATAAAAACGTCTGGATGTTTTCACAGAGGATTTCACTGGGAAGATGGGAAGTGGGACTTACGCAGTGCTGCCTCTTGCATCGCTGAAAAGCAAAACCAGAACAGAGCATCACCACCAAAGCCAATTCCTTTTTCACTGATACGCTTGTTGGGGTGGGGAGGAGGCTGAAACTGCTCACAGGGGAAAAGCTTCAGCCCAGGAGCTCCTCAAGACCTTTCTTCTCAAGACTTTTGGAGATCTTGCCCACTCTCCCTGACCCCACCTTGGGCAGAGGCAAGTGCTGTGTTGCTGGAGACCCCAGCAAGGGCTCCAGCTCCAGCGCAGAGGTGAAGGGGCAGGTTTGCATCGACAAGGGAGGAGCATGGGGCTAAACTTCACCTTCAGTGCTACCTAACCATCCTGCCCCTGTGGTTTTTTAGTGCTGAGACAAAGCTGAGGCCCCTGCAAAATGAAATGTGCTACCCCAAATCTTCCTCCAGCTTTGGGAAGAACCTTGAGAGCCCTTTGAAAAGCAAATTTCACTGTTGGTACAACATCTGTTCATGCTTTCTTTGGTTCTGCAATGATTTTCCTTAAAATTACAACATAATTTCATAATTTCATCATTTCATAATTTCATCATTTCATAATTTCATCATTTCATAAATTAATTCCACAATTTTCTATAGCCACTAACCAAACCATTCTCCTTCCCCACGTCCCCCAGAAATGTGCCCAATGAATTCTTCCATTTGAGGGAATTCTCCAATTTCTGGAAAATGGAAAGTAAAGCTTACCTATTTTTTTCTCCTGCTTTCCTATGAAAGAAAAAAAGAAATCTAAATAATTTTTAAAAATCACCCCTTCCGAAGAGCACTGATTAAGCCACAGCAGGAGTTGCAGCCACTTGCAAGGCAGAAGGGCCACGGGGTCTGGACGTGCTGCAGCGCTTGCACGACCCACTGGCTCCATCTCCTTTTGGTAGGAAATAGAGGATTCCCGTTTCCTTTATTCCTCTATATTATTTATCCCCAGAGGGGTTTTTCGGAGGGAGAGCAAGCCCTGCCAGCCCCCAAAAGCGCCAGGGTTGCTTTGCAGGGCCAGGCAAATCCTTGCTCCATTTCTGCAGGTAGAATCCACCCGTGGCTGGGGCAGAGGAATGGCTGGCGCACGCTGCTTTAATGCCCATTCCCTTCTTTGCTAGCCTTGTTGTTGGAGAAACAACCACTCTTTTCTTGCCAGAAATGAAATCCCTGGGTCTTTAAGCTCCCTGGCACTGCACGTGTGTCCCAGACACCAAGACAATGCTCTGGGACCATCCCGGCATTTCCCAAACCCACCCATCTGTCAAAACCAGAGGTGGCTGAGTCCGACAGCCACCCAGCCCCCTTCCCCAAACATCGTGCCAGGATGATACCTTTAATTTTAAATAGATAAACGGCGGTCACAAGGATAGCGACCACAGCAACCAGGACCACACCCAGGGCGGTCATCCAAGGCTGGGCATTTTGGAAAAAGGGATCTGAAAAATAAAATCCCCAAAGGCGTTAGGTTACTCTGCAAGCGGCAATGGGAAGCAGATTATCTCTATTTCATACAAGCTCATCCTAAGCAGGTCTGAATCCCATCGGGGGTGAAAATCAGCTCCTCACTGCACTCCACAAACTGACAAAAAAAAAAAATTATTTAAAAAAATCCATTTTGGCAATTTAACACTTGTCTGAGGCTGATGATGTTTTGTCTGCATACATTGTGGGGGGGGTGGGGGGGGTCAAAGGGAGAATGGACTTCTAACCAAATTCTTTCTAGTTAAATCATGCTTTCTTCCCCTTCGGGAAAAAAAAAAAAATCATTAGGCAACACAGGATCAGAAACAGGGTAACGTATGCATCAACAGCAATGCTCCAGTGCAGAGCGGTATCACCAAGGGAAGGGAGGGGGCCCTCCAAGGAAAGAAAGTCTCCCAAAATTGTTCATTCCCAAAGTAAAAAAGGAACAGGATACAGCTGAAAAGCACGGGATACTGCAGTGCAGTTTGGTGTCTGGTTAGCCCAGTTCACCATTGCATCTCTGTTCCGATATATCCCCCCCCCAAAACAATCTTCTAGTAAAAAAGGAGCTTTTCTGTGTGACAAGAAAAATATAAAAATATAAAAATATATTCAATATATGTAGATGCTAAAACAAGACACGGCAATTTATTTCTCACACCAAACCAGTAGACCAGGATTTCACAGCAGGTGAGACTAAGGGCATGGGTTGGTTTCTCTTTTTCGGTCTGGTTCCAGCATTATGAATGTTTGTATTTAACCCAGGTGTCTACAGAAACTCTGCTACAATGAGGGTTGTCTTTTTTACCCCCTAACTCACACTTCATAGAATCATAGAATCGTTTAGGTTGGAAGAGACCTCCAAGACCATCGAGCCCAACCGTTACCCCAGCACTGCCAAGGCCACCACTAACCCATGTCCCCAAGCGCCACATCTACACGGCTTTTCAATCCCTCCAGGGATGGGGACTCCACCACTGCCCTGGGCAGCCTGTGCCAGGGCCTGACAGCCCTTTCGGGGAAGAAATGGTTCCCAATATCCAACCTAAACCTCCCCTGGCGCAACTTGAGGCCGTTTCCTCTTGTCCTGTCACTTATTACTTGGGAGAAGAGACCGACCCCCCCCGGCTCCAACCTCCTTTCAGGGAGTTGCAGAGAGCGAGAAGGTCTCCCCTCAGCCTCCTTTTCTCCAGGCCAAACCCCCCCAGGTCCCTCAGCCGCTCCTCACAGCACTTGTGCTCCAGACCCTTCCCCAGCTCCGTTGCCCGTCTCTGGACACGCTCCAGCCCCTCAGTGTCTGTCTTGGAGTGAGGGGCCCAGAACTGACCCCAGCACTCGAGGTGCGGCCTCGCCAGGGCCGAGTACGGGGGAAAGACAGAACTGGTGAATTCAGGCAGTATACTGCATGCAAAATACACTCGATGCACTGAGCACACAGCCTGCAAAATGCACCTAAGATTTTCTGACAGCGACGCTTTCCGAGCACGGCTCCATTGGGAATGTTAACAGGGCCATACGCTCTGCTCACCTGATACGTAGAAAGCTGATGCCTGTTCCTGGCTGTGCAGGGCATGTCGGACCGAGCAGGAGAGTGTTTGGTTCGCGCCCCTGGTGAGGATTATGCTGCTTTCTGCTGCAAAGAGGCCTCGCTCGTCCTGGGTGACGCTTTCCGAGAGGGACGGGAGGTGCTGCCCGTGGGGATCTTGCCACAGCACCTGGGGCTGCGGGTACCAGCCAGCCGAGCGACAGGCCACCCGGATCCCCCCGTCCTGGTAGCCCTCCAGCGCGACGCGCGGGGCAGAGCCCCTGGCTGTGGGAAGACAGAGACTCGCGGGGGATCCTGCGGGATGCCATATATCAGGGGAATAAGGTGGCCTGGCTGCTCCTCTCCCCAACAAGAGGAGATGAACTTCAACATAGACAAATCCCAGGGTTTTTTTTTAAGACAAGTGTCACCTGGAGTCAGGACATTTCTTGCAGTCTTTTTCACATAACTCAAAGATCTGCTCTGGAGGTTACTACCGCAGCAAAATAACCTGCAGGCCTGGATACTAAAATATCAAAGCACGAACCAAGACATTGTTACTTTATTACCCAATGCCAATTTTTTTCTTACACTCACTTACACGAAGAAAACAATATCAATAACACTTCTGAAGTAGGTAGCGTATCTCATGAGCTCCTTACAGCCGCTCAGTAGGCAATTTTACCTCTTGGAGACATTCTTTGTATTTTCAACCACGGGACTTAATAAAACCCTATATTTCCAAAGCAACCACCTGAAATTGCTGCTGGGAAGAAGGACGGGGAAGAAGAGCGCTGGCTACAAACAAGTAAATTAGAGGTATCAGGGGCACGGACTACAGACCTGTCACCTTCAGCTCCACCACAGCCTCATCGTAATCCGAGTCACGGCGAACAAAGCAGGTGTAATTCCCTCTGTCAGACAGTTGGACATGGAAAATTTTCAAGTCCACGCTGCCCTTGGCAAAGCCACCTTTCAGCAGCTCGGTGCGCCCTTGGTACTGAAGCATCTGCTCCCCGTACTGGTCCTGGCCCCCCTTGTAGCGATGCACAAAGGGCGAGAAGTGTTCCCGAAACCAGGTCACCTCCACGTCCCACGCGCTCTGCTCTGGGGAGAAGTGGCAGGGCAACACCACGTCCTCGCCCACGGCCACGGGGATGGGGCTGGGGGGTCCCGTCACGTTGAGTAGAGCTGGGAGAAATCCCCGGAGGAAGAAAAAAAATAACCATGAGTTTGCTGTGGCAGCCGAGCTCGGAAAACCAGCGCGTGCTGCTCCACGCAGTTTGTGTGCTGCCGGGCCGTGCCTCACGTCGGCGGCACAACCGCGCTGGGGAGACGAGGCGTCGAGGGGAGGGCTGGGAGGGGGACCCCTGCCATGCAGCACGGTGAGCGGGCTGGGGCCAGCCGCTGCCCGTTCCGCTGCCTCCCTGTCCTGTGCTACCGTGAAAGTTCTTCAAATCCCTAAAAGATAATTTGTTCTCAAGGGGACAAGTGCTGCCCATGCTGCTCGGGGCGGGGAGAAAGCAGGATAACGAAGGAAGTGGCTGGAAGGTTTCTGGATGGTTGGCTGGAGAAAGCAGACAACTTGGGTACAAATAAAACTCAAATATCCTCAGCTATTTGCATCTATTACAAGAGAAAATAAAAACGTCTCACGTGCTCTGGGCATCTTTGGAAATTTTTAAAAAAAAGGCTTATTAATAAGGTGCCCAGTCAACTCACAGAGAAAGTGGTTTCTGGTTGAAGGAAAACAAAAGCAAATCAACTTTTTTTTTGGCAAGGTAACTTTCAAGTTACCTGTTATGCTGCATCCTTTTGCCAGGGCTGCCTTGAAGAAGCTGCTTCAGGTCAGCAATGTAAGAGCCCAGAATATTTTTTACAAGATTTTTTCTGTTGTTTTTCCCTTTATTGAATTGGTTCAGCAATGGGTCCAACGCACCCTGGACACAGTCCAGTAAAGCAACACCGTGCTGGGAACGTGCTGGGAACAGGGAAAGAGGGGAGGGAAACGGCAGCAAACTAGAATCAGCTCATCAGCATCATCTAATCTCCACCTGGGTTCAGCGAGGTTGTGTGAATGCCCATGCTGACGCAGCCAGAGGGATAAACCAGGATCCAGAGGGATGCTGGTGCTCTCAGACGTGCACAAGGTTTATGGCAAAGGGCCTGACCCTGTTTTGTGCTCTGCCGTTCACGGGGAGTAGCTGCACTGGCAGCCAGGACGATATCCAGGCTGGAAGCAATGCCACAGGGATCAGCGAGAACCAGGGAGATCCCTACCTGACTGCAGCTCGTGAACTTGGAAAACTAAGCCATAAATGATAAAAGCCGGCAGAGAGCAGCAGAGGTGGAAACCGGAGAGCATCTTCTTCGCTGGAGCACAACCTGGAGACAGGGAAGGAGAGGGAAAGGGCAAAAGGGAGGAGAAACAAGGGAATAAAAAAAAAGGCAGAATTCACTTTTAAAGGGGTTTATTGCTGATTACAGCCCCTTTTTATAACGTCTAGGGAAGAGCCTCAGATGCTGAAGGTTGAAATCGATTTTCCATCATCAGCCTGACTTTACTTGGTGCTTTACATACAAAGTACCTGACTGGTATAAAAAGTTGCAGAAATTTCCCATAGGGAAACAAAGGACAAGCTACAACATCTCCTCTAATTCCATGAAAAAGTGGCAGTTGTTCTAATACGCTTTTCTTACCCAGCCCTAAGAAAGAGATGGAAAGGCGCAGGACAAGAAGGAGAAACCCAGACCGACCGCTGGGGCCTCATGCTTCTCCTCCGGGACAAACGTGCAACTCGGTATCACATCCCCTGCCACTGCACCGAGGGCGGGAGGAGGTCTCAGACCAGAGAAAGCAAAATAACCAAAACACTAACTCAACACCCAGCCAAGATGGGACCTGGTCCTTGCTCTGAAACCCGCTGAACCCTCTTATCACTCGCTACCTTAGTCCCGGCTTTGTTAACAAGAGGTGAAAACCATGACCAACTCTGGCAGATGGCAGAAAGCGATTTCAATCTGCAGCTTTCCGAGAGGCGCCGTGTACCTGGAGGCCCCGAGCTCTTTCATGGGCTCTGGGCTGGGGCAGGAGCTGCTCGGCCGTTACCCGGTGCATCCAGAGGAGTCACCCCGATCCAAGCTGAGCATTTCCCTGTCCAAAAACTGAACAAAAACGTCGCTGCATCCCAGCCTGCCACCCGTTTCCTCCTGCGCTGCTTCCGCTCAAAAATGAAAGTTGCTGAGTCATTTGGGGTTTTTTTGGCAATGCTTTTGCTCCGGAAATGCTCTTCTGGCAACGTCCACAGGCACGTCCCTGCTGCAGACGCCCTCCACGGCTGTGTATCACAGCCTCCTCCCGCAGCTCTCCCTGGACTTGGGAGGGGATGGATACCCATCTTCTCTTAGGAGACGAAAAGGTGAATGTAGGCAAGGGGGAACATTGCCTGGGTCCAGCCTAGATTTCATCTTCTCCAGCCACATTGCTGGCTGGACCCTCTTAGTGACAACTCAGTTGTCACCTTTGTGGTGGCAGCTGGGCACAGGCAACAGCGTTAGTCCCCCGGTGTACTCCGGTAGCTGGAAAGAGTTGCGGCACCAGGTCAGGCACAGGTATCCTGCCCAGCACTAGGGGATGGGCTCACCAACCTCTCTGGCACTGTACAGGGACAGATGACATCCCATGGGCTCTGCACATCCATGGAACCAGCAATCCAGCAAAGCAACCCAGGGGGCCGTCCGAGGAGCCAATCCCAAAACTCATGCTCCAGACAGAGCACAGAAGATGGGCAAATCCTGGTAGGAATGGATGAGGTCTCCAAGCGGCTGCCCACACCTTGGTGCCAGCGTGTCCTCAGATCCTGGTGCCGAAGCTGATGTTGTGCCCGCACAAGAGGAGGGAGAGCTTATCCCTGCGGGGGCTGTGGCTCTCCACGAGCACACTGGGAGGAAGGCAAGATCCCACAGCCAGAGCACGAAGGCAGCTGGGTACGGGCCTGGGAAGAGCTGGAATCAAACCCTGCAGCAGCACCACAGCCAAACCCAGCAGGTCACCATGGGCTTGTGGCCACAGAGCAAGGAGAAGGGGTGGGCTTCACCCGTGAGCAAGCTAAGACTTTCACGGATGCTTTTTTCGCAACTCCCCTTTCCAGAGGTTGCATTAAGCATCCTGGGCAGAGTTTGTGTTCGTAGCATTGTTTCTCTTCACCATTCTTTGAATCCCTCCCCTCCAGCCCCCACCCTCCCTTTCACAGGTCAGCTTTTTCAACAGAAGTAGATGGAGCCAACATGTTTAAAGCCCTTCTTATCTGTCAGAGAGGTCTTGTGGGATGGGATTTAGTTTTACATTTGTTTGACCAGCATTTGAACTTTGGTTATTTATTGGTTATTTATATAACTTTCGTTATTCATGTTTTTCACTTCTACCATGCAATGCCACAAATCCCGGCAGTCTCAAACCAGCAATTCCTACAGCCTCTTCCTAAACTTCAGCAAATTCCTGGTATTAGTTCTGTGGCTGGAGAAGATCTAAACCTCTAAATTTTCTTTCCAAGAGCCTCATCACAACCAGAGAAACAAATTGAATAGTCAAACATTGAAGAATTATTGGGTACACTAGTTTGTTAGAAAGCAGTGATTATAATTCCACCCACAAAATTATTTGGCGATGTAAATCCTACTAGCACTTCCCAAAAAGATCAGTATTTACTTGTGTTTTCTCAAGCTAACACAAGAATCAAATCAGGCCAACCACAAGCACTAAAACATGGAGGCTGCCCAGGCTTCAGGGCTGCAGTGTCACTCCATGGCCAGGTGGGTTGCTGAGCAAGGTTTCGTCCTCCTTACCCATCTGCCTATTTCCTCAAGTAAAAATATACCATCACTAGGCACTCCAACGCCACTGCTGTGCCCCTCAATCCCCCTCATGGCTCCTGTAAATAAAGTATGTCCCCAGAAATGGCCATTCTTCACCTAGAGTCCTGCTCTAAGCCTCTTCCACCATGGTAGGACCAAGGTTGGGGAAGTCCAGGGATCTCTGCTCCCAGCGAAGCAATTCCTACTCTCCCTGGGCAGGCAGACAGGAGTTCAACAGGCTCTGAGGCTCACGGCAGAAGGTTTGTAGATGGAGATGACAGAAGATCTATCAGCAGATGGAAGTCCCCAAGGACGAGCCACATGGGGATGCGGGAGGGCAGGGCGGCCGCAGCAGAGCCTCCTCGGAGGGATACACCTCCTCAGGTCTCAGGACACAGTTTGAGCTGGGACCCCTTACCCACCCAGAACCAGGGGTGGATTTTCTCCCCCGCAAATGTGGCTTGTGGGAAAGTGAAAATCACAGCCTCGCTGTCCACGTCGACAAACATCACCTGCCCCTCTGCGTGGTCCAGACAGACCCGCACCCTCCGGGGGACTGTGCTGGGGAGGACAGGGGTGGGAGATGGGGAAGTGAGAGCCTGGAACTTCTCCTTATACTGCCCCACCGCCCAGATCCCCCCTACGGGGCTCATGTCAATCGGTCCCTTCCTCTTCACGGACTCCAGGGCCACCCCCACAGCCCAGCACGACCCGTAGCCCACCTCCACCTCCCAGCACAGTCGCCCCGAGTCAAATCCCTTGCAGCCCAGCACACAAGGCCACGGGTCAAATCGCTCTGGGTTGTCAAGCCGACTCTGCTGTGTGGCTGCCTGCATCACACTTCTCTGATCTTCTGACAAGATGAGCTGGGACTGAGCTGTGTCCGGATCCAGAGTCACATTCACTGCAAGAGAGAAGACGGGCAAAGAACGAGGGATAGAGATCAGTCCTGGGAAGAGTTTCACCATGCTGGGTCCATGTTCGGTCCTGGCTTGGGAGGAAACTTGGCAATACTTTTCTTCCAGAAGGTGCCTAGCTCAAAATGGGAAGCAGCTCTGTGCCCTGAGCCAAGGCATGTGAAGATTCACTGTCTCCCAAAACGTGTTGCATCCCTCACAACCAGGGTTGTGAGGCTCCCCAGCAGAACTCACCTTTTGTGTACGGTCCCTTTGATTCCTCCACTCCCTCCCCTGTGTCAGTTGTCAAAGGATCTGAAAGAGAGATGGAGCCTAGAGGTCACCTCTGATGTCTGGATAATGCCAACAACACTGGGAGGTGTTCATCATCATCTTCAGAGATATTCAGAACTCAACTGGAGAAAACACAGAGCAATCCCACCTGGTGGTACCTGCTTTGAGCAGGGGTTTGGACTGGATGACCTCCAGAGGTCCTTTCCAGCCTAAATTACTCTGCACGATGCTAGGATCTGCCTGGGAGTCATCTCAATCACTTCTTTGGGGATGAGCCTCCTCATTAGGAGAGCACGAGCTGAGAATTATTCGGGCATATTGGGACATCTGGGACTTGTTCACATCCCTGACCCACTTCCAATCATGGAGCAGGTCTGGAGCACAGATCTAGAGCAGAAAGAGTGTGGCAGCATCCAAGTCAGGTGTTGCACTAAGGGTGTTGAAACAGGCTCACATGCACAGCAGTTTATTGGTGGGCTCCATAGCTGATGATGTGAATCAACACTAATGTTGACTGTTCTTTTGGGGAAAAATAAAAGCAAAGGGAGATAAAGAAAGAGCAGGGGAAAAGGGGGAAAAAAAAAAGAAAAATAGGGGGGGGGTGGGGGGAAGGAAAGGGAAACCCTCCCACTTTCGCTGTGACACCTCTCCAATGCGTCCCCAGGGCAGGACATGCTACACAAGGATATTCAGCTTTTTCTCCCTTCTGCAGGGCATCGACTACCCCCTTCTTTCCACCCCCGGGATGCTTCTCTGTTCTCCTCCGAGATCCCTTCTTTGTACCTTGGGGTTTTCTTGCCGTCTCCTCTAGTGTGGGAGCTTTTTCTGAGCAGATGCCGGGCTCCTTCTTCAGCTCATGGCTCATCCACTCCTTTTGCTGGAGTTTTGCCTTCTCACACCTGGAGTCATACAAGCCACAGCATTTATATTCCTCCTTTAACTCAGTCTCCTGTGAGTGCCAGTTGCTAGCGGCCACTTTCCAGCTGAATCAATACCCTCCAGAAAGTTCATTCCATATTTTTTTTTTTTTCCCATAAGAGCATCAACGAGCAAAGAGCCAGCAGGTCTCACTGGCTAGGTCACCACTCTGTCCTGATGCCCTAATTGCCAATTAAATTTCTATTATGAGTGATGATCCTGGTGCCCCCAGTCACCTTGTCCCTTCAGAGCAAACTTGTGTCACAACCAAGTGCTGAGGCCCTGAGCCAAAGGACTATGCCCTGGTCTCTATGCCTTAGTGCCACTACACATTGGTCGTGGAGAAGCCAACCAGGCTTGCAACCAGAGACCTCAGAAGTGAAATGTCCTCCTTGAATATTTCCCCAGGGACAGACTTTCTTGGTAGAGTCATACTGATTCATCAGCCTCTTCAAAACTGAAATATGAACATCAACGGGGCATCCCTGGTATTTGAGGTATCCAGCTTTGTTACGGGGTAGGGATCTCTGCAACCCCAAAGCAGCAGTGTGATGTAAAGGAGAAAGCAACACGTACCTGCTCAAAACGTCACCAGTACCCTAGATGGGAGAAAGAGAGAAGCAGCTCAATGCTACTTATCCTGCACACACATTCCTCACATTCCCCTTACGCTGCGAACGGCGAGGTAAGATTAATAAGTGAGATAATAAAGGTAAGATTAGCCTGTTGCATGTTTCTGATTTGCTGGTGCCTCGCATGCTGTTTGCCACGACAGCGCTGGTGTTTCAGCAGACCTTACCTGCAGGGACTCGTGTCCTGACAGCTGACGCTCCTTCTCCTTGATCAGACCATCCAGATAAATAATCTTCTTGGAGAATTTAGCGGCATTTTCTTTCAATCTTGTTTTAATCTGCTTCTCCAGCTCTCCCAGCCGAGCCAGGAGCAGGCACTCTTGTTCCTCCAGGTACTGTCGCAGCCGCTTAAATTCAGGGACTATCTTCTGCCTCTCCGCCTTCACTTTTTCCTTTACAAGCAGAAACAATCCTTTCAAGGGAGGGTGGGACCATGGAAAGGGACAGGCAGCAATTAAAACCACCCACGGCTTTTACCTTCTGGTGTGGAGCATGACTGTGATTCCCAGGGTGCTTATTGTGCACTGACAGCTGGACACAACAATTCCATCTCCCAGCTCCGAAGGCCAAGAATTGACCTTTCTTCACCCTCCCCAAACAAACTTCTTCCCAGTAGCACCATGCACCTACCAGATAGTCCTGGCAGATCCATCGCTCCTTCCTTTCCCATTTCTCCAGTTCTCCCTTCTCTCTCCTGAGGCTCTCCAGCTGCGACTGTATTTGCTCCTGGAAGAAGAGACATCCCTTAGGAGCTCCCCACCACCCACACATACGCTTTGTATCTGTGAAATAGTCTGTTCTCTGGGTTGGACATAAGCAGCCTCTGGTACAGAGGCAGCCTCTGGACCTGTGGGACCAGGATGCTCGCAGGGGTCGGTGTGACTGTGAAAAGTGGTGAGCGAACATGCAGGGGAAGGGGACCGGGGAGGAGCCAAGGGGGAACAGGCAGAAAGGGGTATAAAAGGGACTGGTCATGGGTAAAACGGAGCCGGTCAGTGCGCTTGTCTGACCCAGCCCTGCGCCTCATCACCGCAGCCTGTCCTGCCTTCTCATTAAATCCTTTCGTTACTATCTTTGTGCAACGATGTCTCTGTATCCTGTGGGTGTGAGTGCTGCAAGGACAAAGTGCCACTTACTGGGGGGACCGGTGCCAGTGGGTTTGGTGGCAGCTACTGCAGTCAGATGGGGTGTGCAGGCATCCCGGGGCTGCGGTCTCAGCTCCCGGCGTCAGCGGGGTCTTAGTGCAGCTGCTGGAGCAGGTGGGGTCCTGAATACCAGCCACTGCATCTGGGAGAGTGTGTGTCCCCAAAACCAGCTACTGGGGGGACTGGTGCAAGTGATGTGAGTGAGGAGCTCAGCACTGGCAGCTGGAGCGGAACCACAACCCACCTGCCTGGATAGAATCCCTACGGAGTCAGATGCCAAAAATCAAAATAATATTAAAGACTGATTACGATCACTGTCACCACCGTGGTCTGGCAGACAGCAACACGTGGAGGGACACTGGAGGGGCCACCAGGGCGGGAAATTACAATGTCATATATGTAAACTGCACAACACAGTACTGAGGACAGACTCTCATTACCCTTATGAAAACTTGATAAATGTTATGTCAAGCCACAACTCATGGAAAAGGGAAACTGCAGCCAGAGGAAGACATTGATTAAAACAAACAAAAAATATATAGGATGCATAGAGGGTGCAGTTACAGCATTGACTCCTTGCAGAGAGTGTGGACTTTTGCAAACCACAGACTGGAAAGCTTTCCAACAGGTATATAAAAACATCGCGTTTGCAAAGAATGCCTTAGAAAGCTGTGAGCAGACAGATGTAAAAAGCTACGCAGCACAGGGACCGCACACAGAGTAACCCCCAGCCCTCGCACGTCACGACAAAGCGCCTCGGTAAAAGAGGTTATCAGTGCGGAAAAGGCAGCCTTCCCTCATCAATATGAAGAAAGGGCTTAAAAAGGTGCATGGAGGCATCCCGGCTGTCTCACCTCGTCCCCCTCGGGCTGGCCCTGCCGCTTCAGCCTCTCCGCGATGTTGCCCAGTGGCCGGTTGGGCCGGAGGCTGCGGCTGGGGAAGGTCTCCCGGCACTGGGGGCAGGAGGGGGCCGCGGCCCGGGCCCAGCACAGGGAGATGCAGGCTCGGCAGAAGTTGTGCCCGCAGTCCAGCATCACGGGAGCGCAAAAAAAATCCAGGCAAATGGAGCAAATCGCCTCCTCCCGGAGCTCCTCTGCTGCCGCCATGGCCGGGCGCGGGGGGCGGGTGCTGGGCAGAGGCGCTCGGGCTCTTTCGCTTTCGGTATCAGGAACGGAGCGAGCGCGGTGCCGGAACGATCCCCGGGTGGCTGCGGGACCCCTGAGGAGGCTGGGACTGCCCGGCAGCTGCAGGTCCCCCGGGGGGCTCTGGGACACCCTCGGCTGCGGCCCCCTGGCAGCACAGCCCCCAACTCTCCTTCCATCCGGCCCTCATGTAAATTAAAGGGGGGTCTGGTGTTTAGATCTGGCCGACTTTCACCAAGAAGGAGCCCGGCTGTCCTTCGCAGGACTTTCCTCCATCAGTCACCTAGGTAACTCTTTTCAAACCTGCTCTCCACAGACCAGCTCCCCTTTTTCCTGCTCCTCCTACCTCTGCACGGGCCACCAGAGGTTTAGGTTTTGCCCTCCTTGCCTTTTCCTCCTTTGTAGGTCATACAGTTGCGAAGATGAAGTTTCTTTCGTTTTTCTGTTGACTCATGACGTACTTCACGATGCTCCACGTTCACAAGCCAGGGGCAGGAAGGATTCTCCACCACGATGTTTGCAGCTCGTTTCCGATGAGCTGTGTCTTTCAGCAGTTTTGCCCCTTGTGCTCTGCTGTCCCCCCAATGCAACGGTTCAGTCCCAGGGAGTGATCGCTCTCAGCGCAGATTAACCCCAGGATTATCGCTCCTGGGTGTGTTGTTGTGTCCCATCCCCCCCCATTTATTCTGAGCTCAGGCAGCCGGTTGGATGCATTCAAATATCAGCAGTGCTGAGCGTATTTGCATGAATCAGCATGTATGTCATTGATAGCCATTTTGTAGGGATTTAAAGATATTTAAACAGATTTCCTTGCCTCTTTAATCTGCTCTTTCCCCTGCCACCCAGACGCACGGACCACTTGTCTGTACGCACTGGTCTCCCAGCAGACCAGGCGGGTGAGTGAATTACTGAGCCAAAAGCCCTTCACTGAAAGCGTTTATCACCTCTCCATTAAAGGCAGGGCAGGCACACGAGCTAAACTCTCCCAGCGTCATCCCAAGCAAATATTTTCCATGTCAAGCATTGAGCTCTTTGTGTTAATCCATAATGGTGTGGAGACCAGAGCACTGTTGTGTCCCTGAACAACCACAAAGGAGCAAAAACCTGTTGAGATGCTGCAGGAGGTGGCACGGACTCCCTCAATGCGGGATTTCACTGCAGGCCCATCTTGAATCCATAGTGGCCAGTCCCTCCTTGCTAGGGTCTGGGCCCAGCCCTGCACTCTCTAACATCTCCCCCTGTTCCTCCTCATAGTTCACAGTTTGCATCTGCACGAAGAAATTACATGCACTTGCCCCCAACTGCTTTGGAGGTTTGCTTCTAACTAAACATTTCTCTCTTCTCCTCGTAGTCCCCTCCGGTCCTGTTCCCCAGCTGGGTTTGCGGTGCTGGGATCTGATCCCCCTGGTCCTCACTGCCAGAGGGGGCTGCTGTGCTGCCTTTCCCCAGGGACCAGCGCTTGGGCCTTGGAGATGACCTGGCTCTGGATGCCGCACACATCACTCGTGCGTGGCTACCGCGACGGGAAGGATGGGCATAGGAAGCAGACACCAGGGTGTCGAGGAAGGACAGAGCTGCTGAAGCACCACATCTGCCAGGGCTGTGCAGATTTGAGACCTTCTGCCGTCCGTCCCTCTGATGAAGAATTTTACCTGCTTGGTTCAAAGCAGCATTAGATACGAAGATGCCCAGCTGGAGCTGAACGTGACAGATTCGTAGTCTGTGTCTGCCTGCTTTATGAGAGAAAACTCTTAAAAATAATGGACACGTCAGATGGCAGGAGCCATTCCTGACAGTGACGCTGCTTGCGACTTTTAGGAAGGAGAGTCTGTTTGGTGCCAGCCAGGACACCTCTGTTTGTTTTGTTTGTTTGGTGTTTTTTTTTTTTACCCAAGGGGGTTCAGGCCAGAAGCACCCCAGAAATGAGCAGACTTGGGCATTTCTGTTCTCTTTCTGTAGGATTATACGGAGGTGGTAGGTAACATTGCAGCTGGAGGTTGTGCCCTTTTTCAAGGGTTTTTTTTCCCTCTAACCTATTGTTCTTCTCTGCTTAAGACAAGAAACTAAGCAGCATATGTGATCCTGAAATATAATGACTGTCTCTTAGTTCGATACTGGCTTGGAATAAGATGGAAAAGCTTATTCTCGTTTGCCCTGTGCAAAACAATTAGAGTTCCTCATTGCTGTGGTTTCTGGAATCTGAGAGTCAGATGTTGAAAACATGCATAGCTTAGCCCATTTTTTCTTTTAATGTTATTCTAGCCATGGGGCCTGGTCCTTAGATCTCCGTGGAGAACAGCCAAGGAGGCGTCCGAGCTGCGTGTCAATCGGCGGACGGTACCCGGAGTCCCGGGTGCTGTGGAGAGATCCCAGCCATCAGCACGTACCTGCAGAGTCCAGAAACCAATCCTGAAATACAAGGGGCCTCTCTGAAGCACAGAGCACCCTCCTTGTCATGGGAGACACCCCAAAGGACTTGTCCTGTGTGGTGAGGAACACCTACCTCAACCAAGAAAAGGAAATTGCTTTCTGAAAGCCAGCTTAGTCACCCTGACGCAGGCAGGTGAGACCGGAGGAAAGCCGGGTTTCTCAACAGATTCGTGCCCCGAGTTCTCTTCACTGGAATCCTGTGCTTTGAAGGGTGAGAAAGGGTTTAATGGATTCCCTTTTGCTGTGCTCCAAAAAAAATTTTTTAAAAATCAGCTCTTTAGCAGCTGAGTTGCATAATTGCAGCATTTTGGTGAGAAATATAACAATTTCATGTAGGATTGCACCATGAAGACTCACAGGAGTTTACATTCAGCTCTCTTCTGGTGCAAGAGGTATCTCAGCATTCTGGTGCCACTGCAGGTAGGAAGTCTTCAGAACACAGAGGTCCTTGAAAAGCAAGGCTGGACTAGTATGGGTCCTCTAAGGGGCATATTTCAGGGAGACAACCTGAGCCAGGACTTTTTGTCCCATACCCAGAGCCTGCGCGGGTGGTGCAGCACGGCTGCGACCGAGCGAAGACGCGGGCCCGGCAGTCAATGCGCTGCCTCATCGTTCGGTGGCTGGACACGGAGGCTGGCGGGTAACTCACAGAGCCCGCAGTCCCATCGGCACCGAGGCGGAGCCTGTCCTGGCCGCAAAGGTAGAGCAGGGCACTGGTCAGACCTCCGTGATCCTCCCGGGAAAAGGCTGCAGCAACGGGCAGTGGAGGCACCTCAATAAACAGTTTTTTCTCAGTGCTGGTCTGTGTCAGAGATGCTTCAAAAAAATCCTACTCAGATTTGGTGCGTTCTTCTGAGCAGCCATGAATGAAAGCCACCCCTGTTGAAACAGGTCTTGTTTTCTAACAGTGAGCCCTCTTTTTCTGGGTTTTCTGTTTCTTTTACGCTGTTCTGGCTGCTGCTGCTGTTGGTTTTTCTTCTCCTTGTCCTGGGCAGATTTCTGTGTTGCAGCACAGTTTTAAAGGACTGGGGTGAGCCTTCTCCCCGGGAACATAGCATTCTCTCTTTTAAAACTTTTTTTCTTGTAATATAAACAAGCCCAGAGCCCTCTTGATTTGCCAGCTTGTCCAGGAAACGTGGGTCTCGTCCAAGGTCTTGCCCAAGGCTAAGGCCTGGTCCAGGGCCTCGGAAACATGTTCGAACATTGTTTTGCAGGTCTTGAGTGGCACTTTTAATAGGCAGCTTCACAGTTTCCACTCCTCCTCTTCAAAAGTGGCCCAGCCTTTCTAAGTAGGCTTTGCAATACAGGTCCAATGCCCACCCCACGGCCAGGGGCCAAGGGCAGGGCTGGGACTGCAGGAGATGTTGGGGCTCCTCATCACACCACGGAAAAGGGACTGAGGGGTGCCTGGGCCTCTGCCCCAAGGCGCCAGACCAGGCCTGGGCAGGCGTCCTGCCCCACGCCACCCTGCAGCCCCTGCCCCACGCCGGCCCCGACGGCGCTTGGAGCCAGCTGCGCAGCACGGGCCCGGAGCACGGATCAGCCCCTCCCGCCCTGCAGCCACCAGCGGCTCTCGCACGCTGCAGCCTCGGACACAGCAGCCCGAGGCCTCACCAGGGCTCGGACGAGAGCACAGCCTGGGCGACGGGTCCGGCGTCTCCCTGCACCCTGGAGTGAAAGGCCGGGCCGGACCAGCCAGCAGCGGGGCAGACGCTGGTCAGGCAGCTCGCTGGGACAGCGCCAGCAGCAGGAGCCTCTGCAGAGCTGCATCGCAGGGAGCACTGGGATCGCTCCGTGCAGCCCCACGCCCACCCTCCGGAGAGGCCCAAAGGACTCCCTTGGCCCAAACATGACCTCCTTGCTTGGCCCACACCAGGGAGGTTTCACACAGACAAGAGAAACCTGCCCATAAATGACAAAAAGCCCTGGGTTTTGTCCAGCTCTGGCTCAGATATGAAACCTTCAGCCAGCTCTTCTGGGGGCGGGTCAGGAGAGCTGCCCACAGCGCCCCGGGAAGCCAGCACGTGGGGGTCACTATCGGGGAGACAGCCTGCGCTCTTCAGGCCCTCCCATCTCCAGTAACAACACAACAGCCCAAAGTTTGTCTCACTTTTATTTACATAATTGCACAGCCCGTTTCCCCATGACACTGGAACGTGGCGGGTCAGACACTGATTTCCCACATCCATGAGCTGAACATCTCCTCTGGGAAGGAGGAGAAGACTCAAAGAGTCGCTATTGGGTTTTGCAGGGGCACATGCAACAACTCCAATTATTGGCAACTACAATAAAGACAATGAAGCTGAGAGTGAAGCCATGGCCACACAAGCAGCACAGGGCCAGGCCCCAGCTGCCCCCAGCCAGGGACTTCTGGCTTTCACAGTTGCATATTTGGATCAACGGTGGGTTTGCTAACTGAAACACTGGCTCCACTAAGTCCTTACTAGGGGAACGTGGTGTGGGAGCGTACAACCTTCGTTACTTGCCAGAACTAGACATGTCGCAAGATCAAGCTCCTGGGAGGCAGCCAGGGCTGGGAAGGTTTAACTAAACCCCCAAACTTTTCTTCACTGGGAATGTCCTGGTGAGACGGGGTTTGCTGGGGAGGGGCTGAGGTACCCAGGACAAGGCACAGAGCAGTGGCGCAGCGCTGACTGCCAAGGGAAGGGGCGTGCGGAGGGAGGCAGCGCCTGCGTGGGAGCTCCACTGCACCAGCTGATTTGAAGCAGATTTGCTACTGCTGCCAGGGACCGTAACTGCAGCTGGGCTGAAGAGGCCTCTCTGCACTACAAGCCTCCAGGAGCACCGGGGGCCGAGTCATCTCTGCACGACAGGGAAAAGGGAAGGCGCCCACAGGTGCGCGGCAGAAGGGAAGAGACAGGCAGGGAGGCTGGCAGAGAGAGGGGAGCCGAGATGCACAGCCTGGCTGCGGCAGAAGACATTCACCCTGCGATCAAACAAGACCCTCATGCTCAGAACAGAGACCAGCCTGGACCAGCCCACAGGGGCCCACAGCTGGGCAGAGAGAAGCTGCTGCAAGATGTGCTGGGATATCACCGAGTTGCATGAGAAACCTGTGACAGGAGATGAAGGAAGAGAGCAGACACAGGCCAGGTCCCAAGGCTGGAGCAATCCTACTGGGAGAGACAGGGCACTGGCCCCTGCTGCTCATGCCACCAGCAACTTCCAGCCTGGGGTCCGGGAACGGGGGACATCCTGCTTTGCAGCTCAAGAGGAGGAGGAATGGCACATGGTGCTTTGAATTCAAGAAATTACAGGTCTCGATCTAGCAGGGCATTGGTCTGATCCACTTGGGTTCAGCAAAGGAGTGGAGGGACATAGTCTGTGACTACCGTCACCACCTACTGCAAGGATACGGGCACCTTGGAGCCTGCCTCCTCCCTGCTATCTACCCCGACCATCACGGGAACAAGAGCCAAGGCTCATGCCAAGTAGCTGCACACACCTCTGGAGCACTCAGCAGGGCAGTGCCAACACCGGCGTCCTCATGGCCTGCTCCACTCCCAGGGCTCCAGAAAGCACAGCACCAAGCACAGGCATGGTGTGGCAGGGAGGGGAAGGCAGTAGAGAGGCAAGGACCAAAGCCAAACTCGGGGAGACCCTTGGCAGATTGGGCACTCCAAGACAGAGGGGTTTGTTGGCTGGATGTGCTGGAAACACAGGTGGATGAAGAAGGAGTAGGAATGCCGGCCCCACAGGATAAGGGACCCAGGGTCTGTTCTCTGGGAACCAGTGAACTTGGGGTGTTTCCCTAGAGGGCAGGTAACAGGTGGGCAGCGCTTTCAGGGGTGAACCAAATCATAGCAGCTCCTCCAGCTGCTGCCGAGGAATGTGCAAATAAAGCGCACAGAGATAGCCGGGACCACCTGCGCCCTGCCGAGTGGCTGCAGCGCACGGCCTGTCCCGTAAGGTACGGGTGTAACTGATACTACGAGAGGTCCAGCCTCAAGATGGTGAAAGAAATCAGCAAACAGAGACTCCAGCTCCCACCTTTTGGGGTCAGGAAAGCTCCTTTCCAAATCTTTTAAAAGCAAAAGGCAATGGTGGGTTTAGCTAGTAAGAGCCATCACTTCCCTCCCTCAGATCCTCCATCTGCCTTTGCCAGACATACCAAGAGCTGAGTGCATCCGAGTCCTGGGGATGAGCCAGGAGCTGCAAGGAAAGCATTTTGTGAGATCACGTCTCCACAGGAAAAGATTTTCTCATTTTGAAACTTATTTTGAAATTCTCAAAATTACAGTACTTTACAATACAAAATGTCTCCATTCAGTATTACATCATTTTACTCCTTCTGGGATTATAATAATTATTAAAAACACACAACTTTCTAGAAAGGACAGAAAGACCACAAAAGAGACCAAAGAGTAACGGAAAAGGCTGCTGCAGTATTATCAAAACCAATTTAGTGCAAAGGAGAAGGGGACTTTCAAGAACGGTCGATGAAAAGTGTTCTTTATATGCTCATTTGGAGAAAAGGCATAGATTTAACCTCTGAATGAGATCAGGCTGCCAGCTTCTATACTGAAGCTTAGAACATCAACACAAAAGGACTGAAACACAATATGCATGGCCATTAAAAAATAATATTATATATAGATATATATATATATAGGGAGATATTTTCCACATATGGTATTTAGTTATAGGAAAGTGTCCCTGCAGACAGGCATATTCTGCCATCTGGCTCTTTTGGGCCATTTCACGTGACAGATGTTGATTATCTGTCTGTTTGCCATAGTACAAAGTACGTGCTGACCACAAAGTCCCTTCGGGTGGGATGATTGCTTCCTAGTGCCTCCACAATTGCCGTGTTTCCTGCGCGCGCGGGGACACCCGACCCTCTTTGCTTCTGCCAGCCCTGAAGGGCTGCCCTTGCCCCAGCAGCCATGTGGCGCAGCGGCCGAGGGACGGCTCAGACAGTGGTTTCATCCGCGGTCTTCTTCATGAGCTTGGCGGAGAGGAGGGAGTGGGGCACGAGGTGAGGGCTCCGCGAGGCTGGGATCATCAAGCGGACTTTCTGGTTGGTCCTTCGCCACTCCGAGTATAGCTGGCAGTGGTAGCGGAACGAAACCTGGTGAGCGACAACACATTGGTCCGGTTACCAAACCCCTGTCGCAAGTGCCAGAGCCCGTAGAGGGCCAGTGAGACAGTCACCCATCCGCCCTCTGTGTGCTCTCTGTATATTCCTTGTCAGTCCACCAGCACCCCCCAGCCAAGAGAGACAGCAGCGACCCTGAAACAGTTTGGGGCACTCCATGTCCCAAGCCTTTGACGAGGAATCAATTAATTCCTGGTAACACCAGGCTGAGCATGGCACAGCCAAAGGGGCTTTCTGGGCAGCACCAGGACAGAGGGACAAAGTTTGCTCAGCTGGGTTTGGGTACCAGGCCGGGGAGGAACCACAACTCGTCCCTTCACCCTAGCCCCAGGGTGACGCAAGCACCTTGTCTGGGCAAAATGAGGGGTTCTCAACAGGACCAGCCTCAAGTGGCTGAATCCAACTAGTCTCCCCCTGTCTCACAGATCCTGGTTGATCTTCTCTGCCCTTTGCAAAAGCCTTCTCTCCTTGGCTCATTTTTTCTGACAAGGCTGTGGTCTGGGAGACTGTCCACCCGGAGGGAGACAGGAGAGGAGGCAGAGATGGAGCAGACCTGAAGCAGCCTGGCCCAGAGGCATGAGCCGGCCCTGCAGTTTCAGAGCAGCCCTGCAAGGGGGAGCTTCGAGCTGTGCTTCCCCAGTAGGCTGGACTCCTTGCTGTGCCCTTTTGCAATCATTGACACCACTACAGATTTTCCTCACAGCTCCTGCTGATTCCTTAGCTTTGAAATTAAACTTTTCTAGAATTTCTTGAGGAAGGAATAAAACCTGTATATATTTCCCTCCTATTTATTTTCCTAGAAATTGTGAGCAAGAAAATGAAATACTGAATCCTGTCAGCCACTCATCAAAACCAAGCTTTTGTACTTTGTAAAAGTACAGGAAATATTTAGCTGGCAAGTAGGAAGTACCAAGAAACATATCTGACAAGGAAAAGTCAGTATTCCTATTACTTTTGGTTAGGTCTCAGACATCAATCAGTCTATTAATACGTGGCTCCATGGCGGGTGACACCACCACAGTTTTGGGGTTTTCAACAACGGGATGGCCTACAAGGCACCAGGCTTGCTGGCATGAGATGGGATTCACCTTTCTCAAGGGGGAAAGAGGCTCTTAGCTCACGAGCTAGCAGGGCTCATTCACTGACAGAGCTTTAAACTAGACTTGAAGGGGGAGGGGGATAATATCAGGCTTGCCCGTGACAAGCTGCGGGATGACATGCCAAGGTAAGAGGGACAGGGTGCTAGTGAGGGCTCTCAGCCTGTTGCTCTGAGATGTGCTGGCTACACTGGAGCACACTTGAAGTCTTATGGAGACGAGCCAGGGACTCCTGAAGTAATTGGAGCCAACAAGGAAACACTAGTGAAAGACCTCAAAGGAATTAAGGGGTGTTTCTCTAAGAAGGTGATGTGGCTGGCAGCCCAGCTGAAGGGCCTCTACACCAATGCACGCAACAAACAGGAGGAGTGGGAAGCCACTGTGCTGCTAGAAAGATATGACCGAGTTGCCATTACTGAAACTTGGTGGGACGAATCCCATGACTGAAATGCAGCTATCAACGGCTCCAGGCTGTTTAGAAGGGACAGGTGAAGAAGGAGGGGCAGAGGTGTTGCCCTCTACGTCAAGAAACGGGTAGAGTGTGAGGAGCTGTCTCTGAAGAACAGCCACGAGCAGGTTGAGAGCTTATGGGTAAGAATCAGAGACTGAGGCAACAAAGGGAACCTTGTGGTTGGGGTCTACTACAGGCTGCCCGATCAAGGGGAGCCTACTGACAAACCCTTCTTACTCCAGCTACAGGAGGCATCGCGCTTGCAGGCTCTCGTCCTGCTGGGGGACTTCAACCACCCCAACATCTGCTGGAAAAGTAGCACGGCGAGCTGCAGGCAATCCAGGAGACTCCTAGAGTGCATGGAGGATAACTTCTTAAGTCAAGTAATAGACAGCCCTACCAGAGGGGATGCTATGCTGGACCTGATGGTAACCAACATGAGTGAGCTAATCGTTGATGTCAAGATTGGAGGCAGCCTGGGCTGCAGTGATCATGTGGTGGTGGAGTTCACAGTCCTGAGGGAGATGGGTCAGGCGAAGAGTAAGGTCAGGACCCTGAATTTTAGGAAAGCAAACTTGCAGCTCTTCAAGGAGTTAGTCAATAGGACCCCCTGGGAAACTGCCCTCAGGGACAAGGGAGCAGAACAGAGCTGGTAGATCTTTAAGGAGGCTTTCCATAGAGCGCAAGAGTTCTCGATCCCCAGGTGCAAATCGGGCAAAGAAGGCAAGAGACCAGCATGGCTGAGTCGAGACTTGCTGGTCAAACTAAAGGGCAAGAAGGAAATGCACAGGCAGTGGAAGCAGGGACAGGTATCCTGGGAAGAGTATAGGGACACTGCCTGGTTGTGTAGGAACGGGGTCAGGAAGGCCAAGGCGCAGCTGGAGCTGAACTCGGCAAGGGATGTGAGGAATAACAAGAAGGGCTTCTACAGGTCTGTCAGCCAGAAAAGGAAGGTCAGAGAAAGCGTACACCCCGCCCCCCCCCGATGAGCGGGACTGGCAAACTGGTAACAACAGATGAGGAGAAGGCTGAGGTACTCAACAACAACTCTTTTGCCACAGTCTTCACTGGCAACCTCTCTTCCCACACCTCTCCAGTGGATGGTCTGCAAGACGGGGACTGGGGAAGCAAAGTCCCTCCCACCGTTAGAGAAGATCAGGTTCGTGACCACCTGAGGAACCTGAACGTACGTAAGTCTATGGGGCCTGATGAGATGCATCCCAGAGTCCTGAAGGAATTGGCTGATGGAGTTGCCAAGCCACTCTCCATGATATTTGAAAAGTCCTGGCAGTCAGGTGAAGTCCCTGGGGACTGGAAAAAGGGAAATATTGCACCCATTTTTAAAAAGGGTAGAAAGGAGGAACCTGGGAACCACCAACCTGTCAGCCTCACCTCTGTGCCACAAAGATCATGGAACAGATCCTCCTAGAAGCTATGCTGAGGCACATGGAGGACAGGGAGGTGACTGGAGACAGACAGCATGGCTTCACCAAGGGCAAGTCCTGCCTGACCAACCTAGTGGCCTTCTATGATGGAGTGACTACATCAGTGGACAAAGGGAGAGCTACGGATGTCAACTATCTGGGCTTCTGTAAGGCCTTTGACATGGTCCCCCACAACACCCTTCTCTCTAAATTGGAGAGATAAGGATTTGATGGGTGGACTGTTCAGTGGATGAGGAATTGGTTGGATGGTCACATCCAGAGGGTAGTGGTCAACGGCTCAATGTCCAGATGGAGATCGGCGACAAGTGGTGTCCCTCAGGCGTCTGTATTGGGACCAGTACTCTTTAATATCTTCATCAATGACATAGGCAGTGCGATCGAGCGCACCCTCAGCAAGTTTGCGGACGACACCAAGCTGAGTGGTGCGGTTGACAGACCTGAGGGACGGGATGCCATCCAGAGGGACCCGGACAAGCTCGAGAGGTGGGCCCGGGTGAACCTCATGAGGTTCAACAAGGCCAAATGCAAGGTCCTGCACATGGGTCGGAGCAATCCCAGTATCAATACAGGCTGGGGGATGAAGGGATGGAGAGCAGCCCTGCCGAGAAGGACTTGGGGGTACTGGTGGATGAAAAGCTGGACATGAGCCAGCAATGTGCGCTCGCAGCCCAGAAGGCCAACCGTACCCTGGGCTACATCAAAAGAAGCGGGGCCAGCAGGTCGAGGGAGGGTATTCTGCCCCTCTGCTCCAATCCGGTGAGACCCCCCTGCAGTGCTGCGTCCAGCTCTGGGGCCCTCAGCACAAGAAGGACATGGACCTGCTGGAGCGAGTCCAGAGGAGGCCACGAAGATGATCAGAGGGCTGGAGCCCCTCTGCTATGGGGACAGGCTGAGAGAGTGGGGGTTGTTCAGCCTGGACAAGAGAAGGCTCCGGGGAGACCTTATTGCAGCTTTTCAATACTTAAAGGGGGCTTATAAGAAAGATGGAGAAAAAACTTTGTAGCAGGGCCAGTTGTGATAGGACAAGGGGTGGTGGTTTTAAACTAAAAGAGGGGAGATATAGACTAGGCGTAAGGAAGAAATCTTTTACAATGAGGGTGGTGAAGCACTGGCACAGGTTGCCCAGAGAGGTGGGAGATGCCCCATCCCTGGAAACATTCCAGGTCAGGCTGGACGGGGCTCTGGGCAACCTGATCTAGTTGAGGATGTCCCTGCTCATGACAGGGGGGTTAGACCAGATGGCCTTTAAAGGTGCCTTCCCACCCAAACTATTCTATGATCTGCTATGAGAAATGGAGCCGTGCCACGGCACTGAGGTAATTTAGCTCATTGATCTGTGCACTCCACTTTTTCCTGTTGTAGAGGGACAACTGTGGGAATAAGGCTGTTTGCTGAAGCAAATGCATCTCGCAGTCTTCAGAGACAGCATGTGAATGGGGAGCTAATGGTGCAAACCTCAAGGAAAGCGCCTGCTCCACAGGGAGGAGCTGCAACCTTGGCCACAGTGGCCACGGCCTCTCTGACAATCCTCACGCTGATTACAGCCATCACCACCCACCTACGTAATGGCCCTTTGTGCCACACAGCCCGTGGCAGCACAGAAGAATTGCAGTTGAATGTGGTAAATGTGAATAAAGGGGCTTCACTTAATGTCCTTCTCTGTTCGATGAAATGCGAAGTACAGCAGAACTAGAGCCATTTTAATCAGGACTCATTATTTCACAAAACACCCCCATTTTTCAGTTTCCTCCAGATTTCCAGCTCCTCCAGACCAGTCCTGGGACAGAGAAGATGGAAGCACTTCGTCTTAACGTTTCCAATTTTAGCTTGGCTTTCTACAGAAACGAACCTTATGCAGCTCGTACATGCAGCAGGGGACGCTTTCCTCAACAGCTCCCTGTGCACTGCAATTGCTGCCTGTTTTGACAGCAGCACCGATCAGGCACTCTTGCTGCAGGCACCCCCCTCCTGAGCAAAGGCAGCAGCACCAGCTCACCCTCCCCTGGCACCTGAGCCTGTGCAGGGAAGTTGCAAAGAACGTCCTAACCCCAGGGAAAGCTGTTACTCTAAGAGATCAGAGCATGAGATGGCAGGGAAATGGGCTGTGGCATTTCTGCTGCCCGCAGAACTGCCAGCTTTTTGGGGTCCCACTATTTCTCCTGCAGCAACTGCACTTCTTCCCTTCCCAAATTGGTGCTCCCCAGCAAGCAGCTAGGAAAGGGTATCGACAGGGCGTGAGCACATGCCGGGCTTTCAATAGCAGAGCTGAAATGAAGATCCAAACCCAGAAACCCACCTAGCAACAGAACATGAAAGAACTGAATGGGAAACAGAGGGAAGTCCCTGGCCTGGGAGCCCCCGGAGCGAGCGGGGCCAGGGGAGCCCTGAGGGCTCAGGGAGCGGCAGGGCAGGGAGCTGCCCCCCAGCCCAGCTGCTCCTCTGGGCTCCCAGCTGGGAGCACTCATAGATGTGCTACGCAGCAAATTCACATTTGCTTTCCTGCTCTTCTGGACTCGCTCCAAGCTGCAAGATCCTGGCTGCCTAATTCAGCATGTCCAAAAAGATGCAAAGCGAGGCATCTGCAGGAAGCTCTTTCCCAGCACGGATCCGTTCAACACCCAGACAGTGTCAAGTGCAGGTTCCCACTAATCCCCAGTGCCTCCAACCCTGACAGCGCAGCTGTAAAGCCGCAGCAGTGGGCCAGGACAGGCTGGCTACCCAGCCTTGGCTCAGGGATCAAGTCCAGAAGCCCAGTACGAGAGAGAAGTCAGAGGTCTCCCCAGGGCCAGAGTGTTCCTTGCACACACCCTTCTATGCCACTGACATCTTAAAAATATTGTGTAGGAATTTGTTTAGTTGTGGGCCACAGAGATCCCCAACAGCCAGTCTGCACCTCCTTCAGGTACAGCCAACCTGTGCTTGGCACTACAAAGCACGGAAGGACATGATATCAGATTATTTAGGGGTCAAACATTTTCCAGATTTTATTTTTTCCCTAAAACACCCCGGTACCAAGTTTGTGCTTCTTCTCGAAAATAGGAACAGGCACAACAGCTGGACCACTGCCTGCCCCCAGCACCAGCCCTTCCCACCCAGCCGCAGCCACGCTTGGGCATGTCTGTGCCCGAGTACGCGACATCCCGGGGAACATGGCTCCCATGTCAATCTGCAAAGCAGATGATCAGGAAGTGGTTTCTCATTCTCAGCAACAACTTCAGCAGCTCCCATTTGAAGATAATTAAATGGACATTCAAGAGAAAGAGCCCAAGGTTTTCTCACAAGGGGAGTCAGAAAAGGCTGGCTGCACCAACACGGTGTGAGCCAGTACTTTGATCTCCCTTTTGAACAGAAACAAGGCCCTGGGCAGCAGACACTTACCAGTGTCCAAAGGACGTAGATTGTGAAAAGTGCTATAGTTAGTGCTATGAGTCCGATGGCCTCCAGTCGGCTGTTGAACTGCAAATGATCCTGGGCTCCGCGCAGACACAGCCAGCCGGAGATCGCCGCCAGAGGAGTAATGAACAGGAAACACACCATGTCGCAGAAAAGGGTTCTCTTCTCATTGCGGGGACCGGGATCCTTCAGCCACTGCAGGAAGGAAGGGAGAAAGGGCATTAATCAGCGGCACTCAGAGCACGCAGCGTGCTAGCAAAACAGGACTGCTAGGCTGGGAATCTCTCACATGCTCTCTGCAGTCTGTATGTACCTGGTGCACACACTTAACTCACATCAACCTTCATAAAAATAGAGCTACAGAGCATCACGTATATTTTTAACAACCAACAAGGGAAAGGGAAGAGACAACTGAAGAATATGTGCAGGGGAAGGCAGTAGTAAATACAGTGGCTGCCTGGGCTCTTCACTGGAGCAGCGAGGAGCAGGCAGCAGCTAGCAGACAGAGGGAGGTCGGTTCAGTAAAGCCTGGCTTAGTAAAGATCTGACAGGCCTTGGATTGAGCTTCAATAGAAATATATCCAGGACTCTGCAACTGGTGTAGGGGCTATGGGAAACCAGGGCACTGGGGCCTGTGGCCAGGCCAAGCCGTAAGGGTAGCTGTTGCAAATCCAGCCCTCTGGTTCCTTTTGGAGAATTGTGGCATTTTAGAGTTTCACTCCTGATTTAAATCAAATCTGAAGTGACCAGGTCCACCTGAGAGACTGTGCAAGACAGCTCTGCAGAAGGAGCGCTCTCAACGGTACAGCACTGCCCTTGGGCTTGCGTGAGCTGTGGCAGCGCTGCTCACCAAGGAGCCTGGCGCCCAACCAGGGCCATCAGTGGGGAATGCCAACACCCACGGCACCCAGTATTTTCACTGAGATGATGACTGTCGTGGCTTAACCCCAGCCGGTAACCAAATACCACACAGCCGCTCTCTCACTCCCCACCGCTCCCCAGTGGGGTGGGGAGGAGAATCGGAAAGAAAGGAAAACTTGTGGGTTGAGATAAAGACAGTTCACCAGGACAGCAAAGGATAACAATAACTATATTATGTATTAATAATTATAATAATAAAAAATAATGATAATAGAATATACAAAACAAACAACGCACAATTTCTTATGGCCCAACGACCCAATGACCGATGCAGCCCGTCCTGAGCAGCGATCACGGAGCGAACCCGAGAGCGATTTCCCCAGCAGCGACCTCAAACCGCAAGTTCCAGAAAGAGCGAGCGAACAGCCGAACAGAAAGGGAACGAAAAGCCGAACGAACGAATGGCGCCCTGGCCCACCAGCCAGCCCCCACTTATATACTGGGCATGATGTCTCTGGTATGGAATACTCTCTTTGGACGGTTTGGGTCAACTATACCGCCTATACCCCTCCCAGCTTTTTGTACCTGCATATTAGCAAAACCTGGGAAGCTGGAAAACATCCTTGATCTCTTAGCAGCAACTGGTAACATCAGTGTATTATGAACATTCTTCACATACCAAATTCCATACTAAATCCAAAACACAGTAGCTACTGGGGAAGAAAATTAGCTCCATCCCAGCCCAAACCAGGACAATGAGAGAGGAAAAAAGTGTATCACTTCAGCAATTAAGAAACCAAGACTGGGGGGGGGGGGGGGGGGGGGGGGGGGAGGGGGGAAGCTAAAAGAAAGTGAGTAACTAGCAGAAAGCTTTGCACCTGAGCAGACAAAGCAGGACAGCAGCCAAGGGGCCACAGTGTTGGGCTGGCCCTGGCAGAGGAAGGTAACACAAACCCATTTTCTTTTAAAAAACAACCTGTGCCCAAATCGGCATCTTTCTCATAGAGAAAGCCTTTGACCATTTCTAAAGAGAAAGCAGCACGATTGTCAGGTGAGGAGGGACACAGAGCTCAGCTGACTGAGATCCCTCATTGCTTCCTCCCAGATCTCAGTGGATCACAAGCGATCATGAAGGGACGAGGCATGATCACACAGACATAGCTGCTGAAAACTCAAATCCCAAAGACCTTTCCACTGCTGGCCACCATGCTGCAGGCAGGAGAGACCTGCCAGGACCAGGGCAGAGCCAATTCTGGTGTACACCTTCCCATTTTCAGGCTTGCTTTCTTACCTCCCAGGCAGTAAGCGATCCATCACAGTTGAGGTTACTGTGCTTTGCTCTGTGTTACCAAAAGGCTTTGGAAGCACGTCTCTCTCGCAGCTCTCAAAAATCAGCAGGTTGCAGAATGAATGCAGCTCTGTTGCAGGCAGGTTTCCCTCAACAGGCGATCTCTAAACGTTCACTACTTTTAGGAGTCCCGACCTGCTTCCAGTGTGGGTTCATTTTAGATGCTTAACTTCAACAACAGCAATTGTTCTAGTTTTCCCGGGATTATGCTATTTTCAGCCTTTCCTTTCCTTTTTTAGAATAGCAAGCAGCTGTGGTTCCTACCAACACCCAGAGCTGTTACAGCACATTTTTACTGAGAGTTCTGTACGCTGGGCTGCCGCATCCTTCCTTCTTTCCTGCACAAGGACAACTGGTCTCATTTAGGATTCTCCCCCCCCCTCCCCTCCCTCCCCCCCCCAAAAATGGAGAACATAATCAAAAAGGCACAGTCAGAGCAGGGAAGGGAATATCCCCAAGGCAGCCAGGGCCAGGCAGGCGCGTCCTACTGTCAGACTTGGGAGTAGGGTGCCCACTTTTGAACAGTCTGAGAACTATGCACACAAAGCTCCTTCCCTACAGGGGAATCCACAGTTTAAATAGCAATACAGAAGGGGCAGTGGCAGGTATGCAAGAAATTAATGAGACCACACCAGTCAAAACAGAGCCCAGGTAAGCTGAGGTCATGGCTGGCCAGAAAGACAAGTAGAAAGTGCTGGCCCAGAAGGGGAGCATGGAAGAGTGCACACAAGTTAGTGCAGATTTAACTATGGAGAGAGTCTAACGTGAGGGATGTACAGCGAGACACAGCAGAGGGGTGAGGACAGGATGAGAAGTGCAGACAGCTTTTGTTGAAATGGGAAAGAGAAGGGGGAGATGGCAAATTCGGGCAAGGAACAGCAATGTGGCTGGGGTGGTCAGAGCCGCGGCAGCAGCATGCTCTGCAGACACCTGTGATGGGACACTGAGCTGGCCAAGAATGGAGGAGGGGATGCTGCAGCAACAGATATGAGCCTGGCCAGGAATTTCAGCTGGGAGAACTGATAAGCAAGATATTTTGGAGATGTGACCTGAAGCATCTGAAAGACCCAAACAGAGCAAGAACAAGTGAAGCCAGAGAGCAAGCTGGGAGCTGAAGAGTGCAGACAGATCTGGAGACCGAGTAACACTCCTGCAATAACAGAGGACAAGTTAGAACCATTTTTAAAGCCATTCTGAGCACGACTTGATGGCCAGAAAGAAATTTCAGAGCAGCCACAACTATGGTTTGGACAGGAGGAGCTGGGAGAAGGGAGGCAGACCTGCAAGTCACCCCTTGTGTGGCTCTGCAGAGGAGATTAGTGGTGATGAGCTGCGTGGGGAAGATAAGGACCAAACACACAGTCCTGAGAAACCCGAAGAGGAAGCGAGAGTGGACGGCAACTCATCTATGCAATAAAGCTGCTCCTAGAACCAGTGCATTGGCAGCACCGTCGTTCAAACCCCTGGCCGTGCGCCTGGCTTTCCCTACTCGAACCAGCACAGGGCTGCCCCGGCTACACAGCACTCGGGTGAATGCTGAACTACCCTGACTGGACCAACATTCCTCTAGCAGCAATCCCAGAGCACCCCATCCCCTGTAAGTGGACATCTTGGGTCACTTTTGACCCTTGTACAATAAGAATCTCAGGGACTGAAGGCAGATAGGTATTTTACTGGACCTTATTCTATTTATATTCCTTGTGACCTTTGAAACTCCTTCTTCCTCCCTAAGATGGGAGCCAAACATGTAAAGGCAGGAAGTAAATTCATTTCCTTTTGAAGTAGTTGATTTACTTTGCCAATATGCACTGACACAGTAAAAAAAGAATACAATAAACCACCCTAAGGGCACAGGGTTTCTGGCACAGCAGCACATTAGTGCATACGGGACTTAAAATAAACCTAGCAAACAATCCAAAAAGTGGTCAGTCAGATTAAACAATTTTTGTAGGGAAAACTATCAAGTAAACATGGGAAAGCAACAAAAGCACAACTTGGTCTTCTTCCAGGCCAAGTCCAAAACCAATTGCTTCCACGCTGCAATCACGTGCGAGACTAAAGGGAAAGAGGTCTGCTTGCTGCCCACTTCAGCTATGAGCTGGGTCCCAGGCCACCCTGCTGGAAACAACCTCTCTCCGCTTGGGCGAGAAGTTATTCCGGGTACGACCATATTTCTTTGTCCTCCAGCATGATCCTGAGGCTTTCCCAGATGATCTTTCTACTGGGATCAGCAGGGTTGTGGAAGGGAGCTCATTTCTCGGACTCATGGCAGGGCTATGGGATGATGAGTATCTGATCTTTGGGTGTTGCAGTGCCCATGAAACTAGGGTGAGCCCCGGGTGACGGAAGGCAGGAAGAGGGCATGCAGAAAAAGGCACCAGGACATCATCAGCTCCTCTGGAAGCCAAGAGCAGAGCTCAAAGTATAACAGAGCAGTCTCCCACAGTCCGCCCCAGCACCTGCCACTCCGCATGTCTCAGAGCTGGGCTGCATTCTGCCGCTTGGGACCAAGGGGAATGGACTGATGAGGGACTGTCCCAGCAGAGCTCAGCACCTTGCAGTCTTTTCGGGGGGTTATAATAGGGTGTTTTAGAATAAGCTTTCACTGATTTTTACAGCTTGCTTACCTTGTGTTGCAAAATGTACGTGGCTGTGAGCTATTAGCCTGTTTCATAAAACACACTGCATGCAGCATTCACGTACCAGCCAAAGGCAGTCCCATGCTGAGTGGGACCAGCGCAGTGCGGTACCAGCACCGGTGGGACCAGCAGTCTCCATCCAGCATGTGCTCCGGTCTCTCGCGGCTGGACTACCCGCTCCGGCAGCCGCTCAGGACCAGCGTGACCTGCCAATCTCACCATCTGACCCTGCCACAAAGTTCCCCATGTGCTTCACAGCTATAGTAGGATGCAAGCCGCAGCAGTAACAGGAGTATTTGGATGTGTAAAGTCAGCTGCGTTACAAAATATCCTGTGTCCTTTCTGTCCACCAGACAGCCTGTGGCTGCTCAGGTGCCTGTTGATTTTCCTTTCACTGCTGACCTGGTGCCTGGCTATGTAAGCCAGAAAGAAAAACATGACCTTGACTCACAGCAGCACGATTAGCCCTGTCCCTGCCCTGAGAAATGCATCGAATGAAAAAACGCAGCTTCAGAAGAGGGACCATCACATCCCTCCTCTGGGCCTCCACTAAAACTTTCTTGCAGGCCACCAAACAGCTGGGGCAGCCCCAGCAGGATGGTCCTGTTTCCTTTACCAAGGTGGGGAGGGATTTTTTCCAATGGAGCACCCAGATTTCAGGAAGCCAAGACCCAGAAATGCACCTAGCCCTGCAAGCAGAGCAGTTAAATGCTGCAGAGCAAAGTTGCCCCTCCTCATCCTCCTTTCCCCACTGCGCAACCACCTGCCATCGATGCTCCACAAACCTCAACAAGCTGAATCTCTCCTTGAATGGGCATGAGAGTCTTCCCAATGCACTCAGCCTGGCTCCAGCCACCAGGAAGCACAGGGCACTGGGCTCATCCAAGGAGAGAAAGAGTTGCAGGAGCACTAGAAATGGTGGACAGGAGAGGAATTGACCCAAGTAGCGCTGCAGGTCACCAGGACACTTTCCTACACAGCAGCAGGTGCTCCTGCAGTTGGTGTCACCATGGAAAATGCTGCGCCACAACATGCATAAATATGAGATCATGGCACTGCCGGCAGCTGCACCTCGGAGAAACCCCACTGGTAGCAGGTCCTCTAGATCCTCACAGCACAGCCAGGGCTGGACAAAGTGGCGAAGATGGACATGTAAGGAAGAGACTAGCAGTGGTAAGTGCCAAGAGTGCAGGGATCAAGTATTTCCAGTTTTGGCCCCAAAGAGGCCACCTCAGGTTTACAGAGCAGTGCCAGGGACTGCACAGAGAAATACCAAGAGGATCTAGGGTGAGATCTGAGAAGAGCATCTCCAGACAGCAAACGCAAGGAAAGAGAGAAAAGATGAGAGAGGAGCCAAGAGCGATTTGTTTTTCACTAGATACAGGAGTCTATCATAGGCTTGCACTGAGAAAGGACAGAGACAAGCTGGGGAAGGGGGTAGAGGAGCACAGATGAGAGAGAACTGTGTAGCGAGTTCAGCAGAAGAGTTCAAGGAAAGTAAAGAAAAAAGTCTGTCTGCGAGGAAGATAAGGCTGAAGAAAGGGTGGAGGAGAGTTTACATCACATCTCAGTTCTCTGAACTGGAGGGGGGGGCAGTGATCGCTGCATCGGGTGCTGCGCCCAGAGGCAAAATTTCTTTTCCTAATAACATAAGCAGAAGTAACAAGAATATCACTATTGCTCCCTGCAAACCTCACTTTGCTTGTACCGGAGACATCCCAGCAGCACCTCCCACAGCCACGGAGGTGCAGGATGCTAGCGAGACAGACCAGAAAGACCCACGGGAGGCCTCCCATACTCCAGTGTGACCCAAACAGCCAAACAAACATCTCTGAGAATTTCAAACACGCTTTGTTGCAGGTGACAGTTGTGTTTGGAAGTCACACTTTCCTTATGAGACAAAAAAAAAAAAAAATCCACTGACCTATATAAAATATCCAGCTTAAGTGAACCAAAAGTATTAGCAGTCAGTGAAAAATAAGCATCTTTTAATCAAAATTGCACAATAAAACACAAAGAAAAACAGTAGGAGCAAAAAACTGGCAGGCTCCTGTACTGCATAATAACCTTGGAAAGAGCCGTTTTGCAGAGGCATAGGGACACACGGATATCACCAAAGCTGCCATTTTTCAATAAAGCATGTTAACACACACAGTGCAGGAAAGCACCAGCACTGAAGACACGGAAGCAGAATTTTCTTGGGGCTCCAGGATGAGATCTGCTTGCAAGGACAGAAATATGGGAACAAAAGGTGTGGCTAAACTGCTCCAGTAGTGACTGATTCACCAGAGCAATCTTTTTTGGAATTAGTGAGCTGTCTCAAATGAGTTTTGCTTTAGCAGGGGTATTAAATACTCAGAGAAGCATTACGAACAAGTCATGCATAACACTCATTAGCTTTTACCACTAGGATATGTCGGCTTTCGACATCCTGGTAATTTTAGCAAAGCCAGAGCCTTGGCCTCAGCACCAGAAATTCATGCCACTCTCAGAGCTGAGTCCTGTTAACCTCTAGGTTCCTCTCCCTAGGATTTACATGATGTGTGGACAAAAATACATCCTTCCTGTTTAACATGGACTGACATTTTGCTGGGATTAAACAGCTGCTGCTCTGACGCCTGCCTGAGCTGCCAGCCTGGGACATTCCCGCGCAGAGACCTCGGCTGCTCAGCACGGACCCATGGTGCCGATTGCCCAACGCCAGGATTGCGCCAGGCCGAGCGGGCAGCGCCTGTCCAACGGGCAGCGCGGGCCAAACGAGATGGGACACCAAAGCTGACTCGCAGCACGGGCAGATGGCCTGAAACGGGAGTCTCTGGGGGGCAGAGGTGGTGTTTGTCTTAAGCCCATTTAGAAAGACTCAGAGGGGACAAAATTAGCAATGGATTAAAGTTAAAACACTTTACAAGTGGTTAATGAATTGAAAAGAGAAATGAGAGGGTCAGTGCCACAGCAAAATACACAAAACAAGGCGGCCATGGAAAGGAAATACTTTTGCTGGTAACCTGGGAAAGCAAAGAGGGCAAACAGGCAGGAGCGGGCTCAGGTACACAAAACACGGACCGACCCATGCTCCCACCTCGCTCTGTGGGCAGCGGGCTGCAGCCAGGGAGAAGACCAGGAGCCATGCAGAAGGGCAGCACTTGCTTGTGGCTGTAGAAACAAAGCCACAGCATCACCCTTGATAATGATTTCTAGAAATACAAACCGCATCCAATACAGTACCAAATATCTCAATCCATGCAGGTCTGCCTGAAATCTGAGAAGACAAAGCGTCTTCAGCGGGGAGAGCACTTTAAGAGAAAATAGTTTTGTGATGGATTTAGCCTTAGACCAAAGGAGTTTATGTGGAAGGGAGAACACTAAGAGGGGGAGACATTTAGACTCATACAACGAGCTGCCTGTAACAGCACTTACCTTGGCTCTCCTAGAGCCAGAAAAAGGCGGGCACCTCCAGACAAACTGATCCATCCTAACTTAGGTTTCTAAGGAGGCAAGAATTAAGTGATTGCAAGAGGCATTTCCTTCTCTCCATAGACTATAGGACTCTAAAGAACAAGGTTTGGCAAATTTAAGGTGTAAAAAGTTAGGGCAAATAAATGAAACCCTGCCTAGAGAACTGCGTGACCATCCGGGGCCTGGGAGAAAGAGCTGTCTAGATTGAAGCAATGCTTCATTTCCAAAGGCCTGCACTCCTTCTTCTACAATGGTCTGGACAGCAAAACCACAGATGTTTCCTGAAGATGAATCCTAGGCAGTAACTGTGCATTTTCTGTGCTTAACGTTATTGGAACTAAGAAGAAACTACTTGCTCCAGGAAAGCTGTATGAACTGCAACTTATGGTTTGAACATTTCATCTAAATATCTACTGCTTAAGTCTTCCAGGTAACACAGAAATGTATTTTGCACTTTTTGACTATGCCAGCCATGCTGGCTAGAATCTCATGGATTCAGATCACTTCCCTGTAAACATACGGATGCACATTAAACTAACATTGATGTAGGAAAGTCAAGTACTGGAAAACCATCCCTCTCCAAGGCTTAGCCATCTCGTTCTCTGCTCCTCACTCAAGAGCCCCAGTCCACAACCCTCTTGTGCTGGAGACCATTTCAGAGAGCCGAGCAGAAGCCACTCTGTCCTTTCACAGCACAGGCACCAGCGCGGCAGCATCGTGCACCTCTGGCTACAGACCCTCCCCAGGCACCGGCGACTGCAGTTCAACTCTAGATCTTCACCTCCAGTGGTTCAAAACATGCCCTCCAAAAAGCGCTCAGCCCATCAATCTCACAGCCTAACAGTTAACAAAAGCCTTCTGTGTATTTTTCAGCTTTCAACCAGCTTCTTAGTTAAAAAAACAACTGAACTAGGATGAACTGCAGGAGATATCATCCCTGCACCCATGGGCCAGCGCATGGCTGCCAGAGCTGGCTCCGGGCTCAGACGAGTCCCCCATTCCTGGTTCAGAGATCAGGCACACTGGCAGCGAACACTGTTACTATTTTTACATCGAACAGACCACAACATAAATAAATGGCTGCTTAAAAAAAAAAAATCCAATTCTATTAAAAAAATCTCTTTAATCCTTGCTGAACAAGGTTGCTGCCTTCCCTCCCTAAAGGAAGCTGCAAAATTAAATTACTGTTTGTGAAGTGCTCAGATATCACAGCAATAAGTACCCCAGAGAAGCCCATCGGGAAACGAATAATTTTGTCTTGTGAGCAGGGACACAAGAGCACACAGCCACACAACACAGCAGGATAAACAAAGTTAGCTAGTAGGCATCTTTCACCCATGCACTGATCCTGGAAAACGTAGTCTGTGACCACGTAAAGACCACACTGTAATGCAGATATACAAGAGGACTGAAGTAAAAACTAAGGCGATTTCGGTTATGGCATTTCCTGACTTCCAAGAACTTTCTGCAGCTTCCGCAGAAGCATTTCAACTTGACCATGTAGCTTCCTCACAGCGCTCGCCAAAACGCCTCCTTCAGTGCGCTGTCTGCTTTCAGCCTCTCTCCTGAACACTCTTCAAACACTCACAGACAGAGCTAGTGTTTTGTGAGTTTGATGGCCTATTCCCACAGGGATCAGCTGTGCTTGCCAGTGACCACCGCAGCCACTACGAGCAGCTCTAAGTCTCCCCAGGCTGGAAAGGTAGGACACAGCAGAGCAAACAGCAAGAGCTAGCTGCTTTCTTCTGTGAGGACCAACATCAGCAGGTAGCGTGTAAACTTAATTCTCTTGCGGGTTTCACAGCGGCCACGTGACAGCAGAAGAGAGCTAGGATGCCTGGATAGCCTTTCACACCTGGGACGGTCCCTTTCATCGACACCACTGCCATAAAGCATGCTCCCGCATCATTCCCAGTCCTAGTCTCCATCCCATTTATCCTCCTCTGGTCACTAATTTCTATTCTGACTGCCCAGTTTTACTTGGTGAACAGCGGATTTTTATCAGAGCTGCTAAACAGCACACTCACACAAGCATCACTTCCCTGAAAGTTTCCAAACACTCCCCACCCCTCTTTGCAACAAAGGAGTGGAGAATTTCTCAGATAAGAAGGCTGAGGGAACCATGTCATTTTTAAATGACTAAGCAGCCTCTTTCCCTAGCCGTCTTCTCAGAAACAGATTAACAACTTGGGGATGACACTTCCCAAAAGTATTTGGTGAAGAGTTTCGGCCCAGTCTGGTGTGGGGATGAGATTACACCAGACTGCAGACAGACGGTATTAATGGAAAGTGCCAGCAAGCTGGTGAAGCAGTTATCAGAAAGACTATGCACTAAGGGCAGAGCCTCTGCTAACAGTAGGCGCGCTTCTGAAAGTGACCGAGTTCTGTAAGTTGGCCTCTAAGTGAGCAAAAAGCCCAAGCAAACACTGCATGGCAAAGCACGCTCATTGTCACTACTTCTGACGAGCACAGATTTCAGTGGTGCAGAAGCTCAGAGCGGTTGTAACAACACCCAAGGAAAACAAGAAACCGAACTCCAGGACGTTTTCCCCACGCTCCAGGCAGGGATCAGAGCGTTTTACAGCACGGTGGAAGTAGTGCAACAAAAACAGGCGGCCTTTCCAGCCAGGTGAGCCATTTCGCTCCAGCAGGAGCCCTCCGCTCGTGATGTGGCAGGTATGCAGTGCACATGCCGATCAGCTGAACTCGTTGTACAGAGATCTGGCACACCCGCGTGCCTCAGCCACGGCACACACGCTGCTCAGTGCGGCTTGTACCGGACTCGCAGCACTCCATCGCGCGGTGGGGAAGCACTGCTGGCTCCTGGGAAAGAGCAAGAGTAGGCTGCTACCACAGGATTTATTAAACCAGGCTACAGGCTGCTCCTCCAGCAAGGGAAAAAGCTTGCTGCCAGTGAACTGCAGGCAAGGGAGTTGCTCTAGGGCTGTACGATGATGGCGAGCCGCACGTTAGACTCTGCTCTATGGCAGGGATCACCCTCACCAGCTGATTGGCGACTTTTCATCAAGTGCTTACCAGCCTCCAAACTCACAAGGCACTAACAACACTTTATGCAAGCTGTTCCCCTGGCACACACAGGAGACACCAGAACAGGGCAGACCATCCCCTTCACTGTGCCCACAGACAGTCCCCAAACAAGAGAAGTAACAAATAATTCACATCCCAAAGCCTTTGACAGCTATCAGTAACGGCTTGAGGGGTCTACTCCCCTCTGAAAACACAGTAGCATTTCTCTTGCATTTGAGGCTCGTTAAATGCTGCCCACCCTCTCAACGCTCACAGATTTGGTCACCATACCTTTAACAGGCTCCAGTTCAGAGGGGCTCTTCACAGATTTCAACAGGAATTAAAATTTGATTGTCCCAGGCTGCTCACTCATCCACCCTGGAGTACAGACAAGAAGGCGCACAGAGGACCAATGACTTTCCTGTTGCAGAGTCCCAGCAAGCTCCTCTCGCCTGCTGGAGGCACAGATGTCAGTGCCAGAGGAGAAACTCCTCCAATATACACTGGTCTTTGAGCTTCACGTGTGCAGTTTTCCAAGCCTGTACTTGTTACGAGGTGCTACAGCATCTGTGAACTATGGCTAAACACACTTCCACATGTTTGTTTCTGGGCATGAATACTTTACTAGCTCTTAAGCTAAAACATCTGAAACCTGCACTCAAAATTTTGCCCCGCATAAGCCTTAGCAAGCTCACTGTTACCAGGCTTGCCTGCAGTGTGTCCTCAAAGCCAAGATACAGCCCTTCCCAAATGTTTTAAAGCAGTGGTTTTCAATCTCCGAAACAACCATTTCAGAATTTTTGGTCAAAGAGCCATTTTGTATGTTTTAGCAGCTGGCAGAAAAGCGGTAAGACTCAGACATCACTAACCACTGACGTAATGCTCTTTTACAAATTGTTTTGCTAAATACATGGTTTGGTTTAGCACTGTAGTCTAAAGCCTTCTCCTGTCTGGGGCTGTCAAGTCAATGACAGTCAGTTGTAAATTAAACAATCATTAAAACTGAGTATCAGTTTTGCAGACTGAAGCTTGACTGCTTCCCCAGTTGGGGGGCTCTTTTCCTCTCCAGGGCTTGCTGGGCACCCAGAGGAGATGGGAGTGTGGGAAGGAGAGCTGGGGACTGCAGGAAGGAGGAGGGGGCAGGTACCGTTTCCAGAGAGAGGTGGGATGGGAAAGGAAATAACCTCTAGAACTGATGCAAATGGAAACAGAGATGGGAAAAGGAACTTAGAATTGCAATTGTGACTCAGTTTTAATCTAACTGATGGAGCAAGGAGAAGGAGAGAGCAGACAAGAGCAGTCACAGTTACAAACCCGAACTAACCCACATCTCCCCACGCATACGCTTCTGGTGGCAGGCACCAACAAACCTCCGATAGCTGGCAGGTAACAGGAGTCTGTTGTGAAGAATCAGCTCGCAGACCTCCTTCTGCAGCCTCACCGACAACAGTGCAGCAGCACTGGTTTGCATTGGTTTGAAACACTACGAACAGGAAAAGTGACTTTTGAAACAAAACCCAGAGCTATGTGCCATAGTCCAAACACGGCCAGGGAGGCACGTGATGAAAAACCCTGCAGGGACAGGGTGCATGCAAAGAAGTGGAGTATTTGCAGTGGCGGCTCCAGATGATGCTTTCCCACTTCTCTCATTGCTGATGGCTGCAGGACCGAGGGGCTCCCAAAATTGTTAACTGTAAATCCCCACCTGCAGACTGATGCTTCTCTGCAGTTGCACAATGTGCTGAAGGAACACCCAAGCCCAGCCTAGCAGCAAGCTGACACAGGGAAGAGCCTGCCTGCAGTTTCACAGGCAGTGAATGGGATCTGAATGGGGTGCAGGCAGCAAGGGCTGCGGGACCTTGCTTTGACCTTCCAGGTTGGACCTCAGGCGTGCCAGCAACACCCTCCTACGTGGTCCTGCAGCACCATCAGAAATGGTAGCCGTATCAACATCGCCTGCTCACCCACCAACACAACTCACACATTTAGACAGATTAAACCATCTTCTAAAACAAACCACTACAGCCTTTTGTACTGTATCTCACTGATTTACTTCTTCCTCTTTGGGGATGTACACTTCGATTCTGAGGTCAGAAGACAGCCTGGTCCAAGCTGTTCTTGTTCCCCACATGTAAAGGGCTTCATTACAGACAGCTGCTACAGACTTCGGGGGCCAAAGGAAGTCTGAAATGTGAGCACAGCAGACTGCTTAAACAGAAGAATGAAAAGAGCCTTGTGATAAAAAAACCAAACAAAACCAAACCAACCCACCAACCAGAGCCTGGAATGTACCTTCCAACTCTGGGAGGCTGATGGATGCATCAGGAACCTGGTGCCTCTATGATAGAATCATAGAATCATAGAATTGTTCTGGTTGGAAGAGACCTCCAAGATCATCGGGTCCAACCATTAACCTATCACTACCAAGTCCCCCACTAAATCATATCCCTTAGGGCCTCATCTAAACGCCTTTTGAATACCCCCAGAGATGGGGACTCCACCACCTCCCTGGGCAGCCTGTTCCAATGCCTGACAACCCTTTCGGTAAAGAAGTTTTTACGAATGTCCAATCTAAACCTCCCCTGGCGCAACTTGAGGCCATTTCCTCTTGTTTTGTTGTCTGTTACTAGGGAGAAGAGACCAACCCCCATCTCTCTACAACCTCCTTTCAGGTAGTTGTAGAGAGCAATAAGGTCTCCCCTCAGCCTCCTTTTCTCCAGGCTAAACATCCCCAGTTCCCTCAGCCGCTCCTCATAGGATTTGTGTTCCAGACCCTTCACCAGCCTCGTTGCCCGTCTCTGGACACGCTCCAGCACCTCAATGTCTTTCTTGTAGTGAGGGGCCCAAAACTGAACACAGTACTCGAGGTGCGGCCTCACCAGGGCCGAGTACAGGGGGACAATCACCTCCCTACTCCTGCTGGCCACACTATTTCTGATACAGGCCAGGATGCCGTTGGCCTTCTTGGCCACCTGGGCACACTGCTGGCTCATATTCAGCCGGCCGTCAACCAACACCCCCAGGTCCTTTTCCACCGGGCAGCTTTCCAGCCACTCCCCCCCAAGCCTGTAGCGTTGCCTGGGGTTGTTGTGACCCAAGTGCAGGACCCGGCACTTGGCCTTGTTGAACCTCATACAATTGGCCTCGGCCCATCGATCCAGCCTGTCCAGATCCCGCTGTAGTGCCTGCCTGCCCTCCAGCAGATCAACACTCCCTCCCAACTTGGTGTCATCTGCAAACTTACTGAGGGTGCACTCGATCCCCTCATCCAGATCATTGATAAAGATATTGAACAGAACTGGCCCCAGTACTGAGCCCTGGGGAACACCACTTGTGACCGGCCTCCAACCGGATTTAACTCCATTCACCACAACTCTTTGGGCCCGGCCATCCAGCCAGTTTCCTACCCAGCGCAGAGTATGCCCATCCAAGCCATGGGTAGCCAACTTCTCCAAGAGAATGCTGTGGGAGACGGTGTCAAAGGCTTTACTAAAGTCCAGGTACACAACGTCCACAGCCTTTCCCTCATCCACTAAGCGGGTCACCATGTCGTAGAAGGAGATCAGGTTGGTCAGACAGGACCTGCCTTTCATAAACCCGTGCTGACTGGGCCCGATCACCCGGTTGTCCCGTATGTGCCGCATGATGGCACTCAAGATGATCTGCTCCATAACCTTCCCAGGCACCGAGGTCAGGCTGACAGGCCTGTAGTTGCCCGGATCCTCCTTCCGGCCCTTCTTGTAGATGGGCGTCACATTTGCCAGCTTCCAGTCAACTGGGACCTCCCCAGTTAGCCAGGACTGCTGGTAAATGATGGAGAGTGGCTTGATGAGCACTTCTGCCAGCTCTTTCAGCACCCTTGGGAGGATCCCATCCGGCCCCATAGACTTGTGCGTGTCTAGGTGGCGTAGCAGGTCACTGACCATTTCCCCTTGGACTTCGGGGTTTACATTCTGCTCCCCATCCCTGTCTTCCTGCTCAGGGGGCTGGGTGCCCAGAGAGCAACTTCCCTTGCTGTTGAAGACTGAGGCAAAGAAGGCATTTAGCACCTCAGCCTTTTCCTCATCCCTTGACACTAAGTTTCCCTCCGCATCCAATAGAGGAGGGAGATTCTCCTTAGCCCCCTTTTTATTGTTAATGTATTTGTAGAAAGACTTTTTGTTGTCTTTTACGGCAGTAGCCAGACTAAGTTCTAATTGGGCTTTGGCCCTTCTAATTTTCTCCCTGCATGACCTCACAACATCCTTGTAGTCCTCCTGACTTGCCTGCCCCTTCCTCCAAAGGTGGTAGACTCTCTTTTTTTTCCTAAGTTCCAGCCGGAGCTCTCTGCTCAGCCAGGCCGGTCTTCTTCCCCGCCGGCTCATCTTTCGGCTCACGGGGACGGCCTGCTCCTGCGCCTTTAAGATTTCCCTCTTGAAGAATGTCCAGCCTTCCTGGACGCCTTTGCCCTCCAGGACTGCCTCCCAAGGGACTCTGCCAACCAGACTCCTAAACAGGCCAAAGTCTGCCCTCCAGAAGTCCAAGGTGGCAGTTCTGGTGACCCTCCTCTTTACTTCTCTGAGAATCGAGAATTCTATCATTTCGTGGTCACTGAGCCCAAGACGGCCTCCGACCGTCACATCACCCACAAGACCTTCTCTGTTCACAAACAACAGGTCCAGCGGGGCGCCTTCTCTCGTGGGCTCCCTCACCAGCTGCGTGAGGAAGTTATCTTCCACACACTCCAGGAACCTCCTGGACTGTTTCCTCTCTGCTGCATTGTATTTCCAGCAGACATCCGGCAAGTTGAAGTCCCCCACGAGAACAAGGGCCAGCGATCGTGAGGCTTCTCCCAGCTGCCTGTAGAATACTTCATCTGCCTCCTCATCCTGATTGGGTGGTCTATAACAGACTCCCACCACAATGTCTGCCTTGGTGGCCTTCCCCCTGATTCTAACCCACAGGCACTCAACCCTCTCGTCACCATCCTCGAGCTCAAGGCAGTCCAGACTCTCCTTAACATAGAGGGCTACCCCACCGCCTCTCCTTCCTTGCCTATCCCTTCTAAAGAGTTTATAGCCGTCCATCGTGGCACTCCAGCTATGTGTGTCATCCCAAATGATCAATGCAAAGAGGAATGTAAGGACTGGCTGAGCCATGTCCTGCTTTCTCCTTCAACTGGGAGGAACACAGGGCAGCAGCAGGGCACCACAGCTCAGCAGGAAGGACCAAGACCCAAAGGCTTTGAAGCACACATCAATATTGGTCAGGGGAGGACAGGTATGAACAGCATCAGCAATCGCCATATCTCACTTTTCAGAGCAGAACGTCACAAGGAAGTCACATGCAAGAGAGCGCTGCACTAATGTAACACTGTGAGATAAGATTAAAACTAACAGGAAAAAAGAATATTTGAGTGCTTCATATTTCAGTCGGTTATGTGGCGACCTCTGCATCTCGATGCTGGGGCACTAAGTGTATCTACAGGTGCAATGTTTTCCGTAGTCCTACAGCCCGCCATTGGTAGGTAGCATGTGGGGCGTTCACAGGTAAGAGCTGCCCCAAACATCGTTACTTCATTTTTGCAACTGCATCACTTGGTCTGATAAGAGACTTCATCTCTCTAAACAAATTGTTCTTTCTGAGTGCTAAGGTACTGCGAGGAGGAGGAGACAGCAAGAACCACAAGGACAGCAGGGCAAATCAGTCATTTTCTCTCAAATGGTAAGGAAATAAAAGTGAAGCAGGAAGAAAGCGGTACCTCTGTCAAAGGTCTTGGTCTTCTCTCTACAACAAATTCTGTGTGGCAGAGCTCACAGTAACTTGTGTTGGAGGAGGATAACCATTTTTCCAGGCAGCTCTTGTGCACGGTGCCCAGTGTTCCTGTGCAGTCACACGGGGAAAGCAGTCCCTCCCCATTTCCACCTTCATGACAGATTCGACAGATGGGACCGTCACTAAAGAGGCAGACAAACAGAATGAAATCACGGTCAGAGCAGGCAGAACGATACAGCCACATTGGAGAACGGGGTCCGATCCCACCAAGCCCCAGAAGGGCGCATGCACAGCAGGCAGCGTGTGGCAGAGCATGCCAGGCACGCTGTGGCTCTCCAAAGCAGCCTGCGGCAGCAAGAAACCAGTCTCAAGGAAGCATAGAGGTGCCCGGGACATTTTAGGTCAGTAAAGTCTGGAAGCTGTGTTGATGAGCACTGCAACACTCGAGAGGCTGGCACGTCAGCCTGGCCAGCTCAGCTGGCCACAGAAGGGACCACAACATGCATGTCCCACAGTGAGCAGAGAGGCTGATGCTGGACCCAAATCCAACCCTGAAGCACTGATGCAAGTCCAGAAGCCCAAAGCAGAGCCAGATGATCCACGCTAGTCACAGTGTGGCCCCAGCCACCCGGAGCCACTCAAGAGGTTTGCAATCATAGTTAGATCGCCTACCCACTCCTACCCCATCTCTGCTCTGCATCCTGGGTTTAGCAGTAACTGTGTAAGGAACAAAGATACCTAAAGATACAACTACATGAACCCTGGAAGCTCACCTCTCCAAGGACACAACATACTTCATGCAAGCAGTCACCCAGACTATGGTTCTCGGCATACAAACCCTCTGCCCATCAGTGCAGTAACTCACTCAGCATCCTATCTGCACACCGCCACGCAGAGAACCATTCTGCAGCATTCAAGCCTTTAACGGGCTGCAGAAATGCCTTGGTGCTTCAACAACCATTTCTCACCCCCTCCTTGGCTAGAAGTTTCAACTACAGAATCAACTCTCTTTGATCATGCTCAAAATCTTCTCTCTTGGGTCCTCACAGAACCAGAGATGCTTATCAAGGGAAGTATCAAATGCTTTCAGAGACACTTGCAAGCTCCCTCACAGGAGGCCCGCACTGCTGATCGCACTCGAACCACTCATTTGTTCCCAACATGTTCCCTCATGCCTCTAACTGGCACCGCTGACTGTGGACTATTAGTGCTAACTGCTCCAGCATCCGACCACCATTAGCTCGGGTGTATCAGATGATATTCATGTGACAAATTTCCATCACAGACTAAAGTCATTTTCTTTGCACCTACGTAAACTCAGAGCATCCAGTGTCCTCCTGTAGCAAGGACTTTCTCTAGCTGCACAAAGAACCAAGTCCTTTTCACTTGAGACCTCTCATTTTCTTGTTTTGTGCACTATCCCCTAATTCTTGTCCTGTAAAAGACAATGTTTTCCACGCCCCCCAGATTTACAGACCTCCATTATAGCCTGCTCAGTCACCTCTTTCACAAGCAGAAGAGCCCTAGCCTATTCAGTCATGCCTTAGACAGAAACACATCCACCTTTTGGATCACCTTCGCTACCCTTCCCTCTACCTCTTGCATTTCTAAAACATCCTTTTAAAGCTGCACGGACCAGAGCTACAATTTTCAAGGTGCGGGCACACCGCAGTGACTGTGTTCTATTCTTCGTTGCTTTCCTAAATCTTAGCATCTTATTTGCCTTTTGGTCACTGCTGCACGTAACTGCCACATGCCCAATATCTCCTTCCTCCAAATCCACGAACACATATGTAAATCCCAGACTATTGTTCTTCATCTGCATCACTGCACACTGAACAACCATTATTTTAGCCTGCAGTCATTTCCAATAACATTCAGTTCCCTAAACTCAGGCACCTAGTGCCATTTTAGGTCCAAGGGCATCTCAGCTGGCATCTGAAGGCACAGGTTTCCTAGAAGCCCTCTGCCACATCTGCCAGCCCCATAATGAGGATGTCTTGGGCTCCCTGGGAAACCTCAAATGACTCTAGACACCGAAGTTTGCTATTCTCAGCAATTCAGAACATCTCTTCAGTGTTCGCCGTTCATCGAGATCATTTAGAAGTAAAATGCTGGACAGCAGAGGCCCAGTGCAGGGCTACGCTCCCTGGACCATGAAAACAAGCCACTCACTAGTATCTCACTTCTTTCCCACCTTCCAATCAGCCATTTCTTTCACACAACAACCATTCTCTTACATCCGTAGTGGCATGGATTTGGAGGTGGGAGGGAGGGTGAGAAAAGAACATCTTTATTTCAAAGACCCTATTGCATGCCCTCGTGAAATCCAGGTGAGCTGTATCAGCTATCACCTTTTTCCACATATTGCTAACAGTACAAAAGCCACACTGATCCCATCTCACAGTTCATACTCCACTGCTATTCTGACTTTTAAAAAAAACCCACCTGTCTGCAAAAAAAGTTTGTGGGATTGCAACACAACAGTCAGAACAAGCAATTTGCAATCTTCAAAAGCAGTAGTGCTACTTCCATTAGTTTGCACAACCAGACAAAACAGAAAGCAAGAGCAAGACACAGAAACACAGTGCAAGGAAAAGGAGCATACTGGGGAAAAACGTTGACAGGACATGAAAGGAAGAGAAGAACCAGCAAGAAAGTGCACATCAGCTCACTAAAGCAGAAGCAAGACTCCTCTCCTGGTGAGAGATCTCTACCACTTTCAACTCAGTGTTTAGCAGGTTTCATCCTAATTGGACTTTTTAATCATATTTAGAGCTGTGAAGCAATGTACACCCACTGCACCATCCCCTTCCCTCTGCCAAACATCACTGGTGAACCACTGATCCTTGTTCTCTCCTCATTTTCACGTGCCTTTTATTTAGGGGACTTCTTCAGCTGGGACAATCCCTGCAACAGAAGTCTGAAGAAGCGGTGGAAACTCCATCCTCAGAGATACTGAAAACTGCATTGGACAAGGCTCTGAGCAGTCTGATCCATCTTTGAAGTTGGCCTTGCTCTGAAAGGAGGCTGGACCAGATGTCCTCCAGAATTCCCTTCCAATCTGAATTATTTGATGATTCTGTAACCCTTATTGCCATAAAGCTCAGTGCTGTATTAGAACGACAAAGTTACAGTCCACTCACACAGCCTTAGTGACAGGGACAGACCAAAAAAAACCCCAAGCCTCCAGTGCTCTCATGCATCTGTTATTTCCCAAGAAAAGCATCTGTAAGATATTTCATCCCTTCTCTTCCTGTTTGAGAAGTTTCATATTTCCAGCACATTAATATAACCTTGGCTACCAATAAACAATCCAGAAGGAAAAAATTTGCTGACAGTGCGAGAAAAGAAAAATTCTTATCAGACTCCATTTTCCTTCCTTCCTATCGGGGGGCGGGGGGGAAGCTGGTCACAATCCCACATGCTTTCCTAAGTGCTGGTGAGAAGGAAGAGACTGAAACCGATCATCACCAAAATGAACGAACTGGTGTCCCATGAACACACACGAGGCATCCTGTGGGGTTTTTTTTTTAACCTGTAATCCCAGGCAGCTTCCCCACCCAATTTTTACACCTCCACAAGTTTTAAGGGGTTGCACAACTTCTCACCCAGCCCATCTGTTGTCAGAGAGCAAGCTCAGTTCCCCTCACATTTTTATTGACCTGCTCCAGGTTTGCTAGATATAGCAATTACGTTTGCCTCAGTTCTCATCTAGCTTTCCTCCCCCACGTTTGCAGTCACTGCTATCACCACCCCTTATCATCGTTTGGCCAAATGTATTGAAAAAAATAACAGCTGTTCAGACAGGATTTGAACATAAAATGTGACCAGTCTCACTAGCTGGACTGAACAATACTGCCAAGCGTCCTCTGCTCTGGAAACTGCTCAAAATACATGGCAAGAAGAGTGAGCAAGTGAAGCGGCCACACATCCCCTCTAGCAATAGCTGGGCACTGCAGTTCCTGCAACACAAACACCCTCCTCTCCCTGGGGCTGCAAATCGACACCACACCTTTACTCCATGACCATCTTGGAACAAGGGCTGTGCTCCATTTTCAGCCCTTAAATCATCTCCATGCTGCCGTTGCTAGCACGGCGTCCCACCTTCACTGCTGCTCAGCAAGGACTTGGCAGAGGCACACGGTGAGAGGCAGCCTGTGCTGTCACACTGGAGCAGCCTCAGGCCTGGGGGGTTCTGATGAACACAAGAGTCCCAATCCACCAGCACATGCGACTGGCCTGAGTTCCCGCAAAGAGACCGCAGGCCTGGGAAGCATCTGTCTAACGAGGGTTTGCACTCAGTATTAGTGCCCTGGCGAATTCCTTCACAAACAAGACTTTGTTGTCTCCTTCTACCCCTAGAGCCACAAAAAAGGGGGGAGAAAAAGTCCAGATGCAGTCATGCCAAGCCCCTTCCCTGAAGCAGCCTTACCTCTGCGCGCCCAGCGCCTTGATCACCGTCGAGAGGAGCCGTCCATCCTTGGCGGTGACCTGCGTGACGTACTGCGGGCGCCCGATGTCGGAGTCCTCCACCGACTTGGAGAGGGTGGCGCTTCCCGGGCAGTCGCACAGGGAGCCGGGGAGGTGGCAGCAGTCGCCCGTCGTCATGGCAGCTCCGGGCCCCTCTGCCCCGGGGACCGGCACCGGTGGCACGGAGACCTGTGGGAAGCGCACGGTGGTGAGAGCCTGGTACCCTGGACCGCCGGGCCAGGGCACAGGCCCCCCCTCGCCACCCTCCTCGGCTGGCAGTACGCCAGGAGCCCCAACAACCACGGGTTTTGCTGGTCTTCTGTCCCCTTCAATAGGCTTTGTGAGGCTGCCTTACCATAAAATTAAGGCTCCAAGTGTCCTACTTACATAATTTAGCGTCAGAATTGCAAATTTGCCTTTCCCAGAGAGAATTCCTGGTACCCACCCTTTAACCTGATGAAGCCTTTGAAACCAAATGTGCTGATGCAGAGATGGGGAAGGCAACCAGAAGCCCCACGGGCCCGTGTCGTTCTGGCTAGAGCCGTCCTGAAAACTTACGTTCATGCCCTCTGTAAAAGTTGCAAAGTTTCACCTGAACACGGCACTTAAAGCACTTCGTGCGGCTCAGCTCAGGAAGGCGCTTCTCTCAGCTGCGTTCAGGCGCTTTCCGAGCCCTCAAAGCCTGTCCACCAAACTCAAAAGGCTCCCCTCCCCCGCCCCATCTTTGATTTTCCATTTTTTTAATTTCTTTACAGAAATGCACGCACTTCCGTTTCCACATCCCATGTGGTATGTTCCAACAGTGAATGTGAGGGTATTAACCACCCAAAAGCTTTGAAAATCCTCCCACAGCTCCACAGAAAGGGCAGCGGCCCAGTTTTCCTCCTTTCCCTTTCAACAGTGCAGATCAATCGTGATTTTTAGAACAGCCACGTCCAAACAACAAAGCACACCATCATGTTTTCGGCACCTCTGCAATTTACCCAGCAAAGAGAGCACAAGAAACAAGCAGCAAATGCAAGAATCAGGGAGAAGACGCAGAGAAAAAGCCCAACGTGACAAAGCAGGAGCTGGCTCAGATGAGCCACATGCAGACGGGAGAGCTCTCTGCCTTTGAAGGAAGGCAGCAGCTTGTCCAAGCCACCAGCAGCAGCCATGTTCCTCCCTGGCAGGGGTTCTCTCAATCCCAAAGACAGGCATGCTTTACAGATCCAGAAAAATCCCATTTTCTCCAATCTCATTTAGCCTGGTCCCTAAGAGGCGGCTGTGCAGAAATAAAGAGCTGGGGTTACAATTAGTCACAAGCTGAACACAAGCCAACAGCATCGTACTGCTGGTGAAGACCAAAATCCCTGTCTGTAAACAGGACGGCCTTATGTAAGGCACGCACAGTAATCCCTGTGCACCAGTACTGCTGGGATCACAGCTGGAATGGTGTCTCATCCTGGTGGCTGGATTTCAAGAGAGAAACAAACCCATAAAAGAAGTTCAAATGAAAGCAATGAAAAGGATAAAAGGTCGGGGGGGAGAGGGGGACACGGGACAGACGGGACACCCAAACAAACCCCAAAACTTACAAAAGAAGCAATATGAAAATAATTAGGTTTGTTTAATTTAGGGGGTGTGAGGGAGAATCTTCAATCTCCATTTTCTGGAAGTAGAAGCAGGCAAACAAACCTTCACCATCCCATTCAAGGAAATGCTTTTTTGTTTCGAGATCTCTGTGCACAACAGGAATCAAACATTCCCATGAAACTGCAGTTTTGTCAGGTTCAGCTAAGTCTAAATCAAACTAAAATAGCTAAAGAAAATAAGGGCTTGTTCCTGGTTGGAGGCTTGGCCAAGACTACAGAGGAAGAAAACAAAGAGCCAGTACGAGAACGTGATTGTCGAAGCCCTGAAAACACTGATTTGAGTAAGCACAAGTGTTCTTTCATGTCTTGGAAATTAAGCAACTCTTTACACAACCAAGGGCTTCATCTGTCAGGACTGCTCCCTTCGAGGTAAACGTGTTCAAGAGGGAGACAGCACTTCACTGGTGCCTCATCACCAGACACCAACTTTGGTAGCGTCCCCTCAAGTTACAGAATATTTTCTAATTTCTAGTAGAAAAGTTTCCAATCTCTTTATTAAAGCTGCTCTTGATAACTATCTGTAATCCCTCCTTCACATCTGAACAGGAATAGGCTTGACCTTGTGGGCAGGTCAATCCCCATCAAAACAAATGGGAATCTTTCCATCAACTTAAAAATGAACTTAACAGACTCGGCCTCTCTCTCCACCTGTGCAAAGAGCACACAGGGTTAGAGCCACTTTTCTTATTGCTCTCCTTTTCAAAAAAAAAAAAAAAAAGGTTACAAGCTCTCCAACTTTAAGGAGCAAAAAGCAAGATGATAAATGCTATTGGAATGACTTAAGTAAGCTGTTTTGCAAGTTAAGGAGTTCTTTCAATTTTAAAAGCCTCTGACCGAACCAGGCATGAGAAGATACATGCTTTTAATAAAAAGGTCGGTTCCATTTGTTCAGCCAAAATGTTGTTTATTTTTAAGTCCAGAGGAAAAAGGTCCATTTTGCGTATTGGAATAAAACTGCCTTCACTCCCTGTGTCCTGGGAGTATTTATACTGAGGCTCTTTGTGCTCCACATCTGGCAGATACAGGCAGCACCGTGTCCTTGCCCTGACAGCCCTATTCAGGGCTGAAAGGGAATCGTCACCCTGCGAGGAAACGTGCTGCTTTCTATTACAAGTTATTTGGTGTTTCCTTGTCGGGGTCCATCCCAGGGTGGAACCTGAAGTCACTGCTTTAGTATCTGACTCATGCCATTCAGCAAATACAAAGGGAAAGCAGCAAGATTTTCATGGATACAGTTAGTGAGGAAGTAACCGAAATCCAAAGATAACATCTACAGTGCACTCCAGTTCCAATTTCATACCCAGCTGAACATGAACCACAGTGTACAGCCAAGCCAGTCCCTTTCCTGGCTCCCCAAAGGCTCAGCTCATCAACACGCAGCCTTCTCTCACAACTGTCAACAGCTCGTCGAACCCCAACCCAATGTTACAGCAGAAACACCAAACACTCAGAGTAGGAATCAGGAATGAAACAGCTGGTTCGAACCACACACTGCTTTTTTTCTGGGCAGCTGTGATTTCTGAGCCCATTCCTTGGGGATACGTTTCTTGTTCTCATTTTTTTAAAAAAGAAAGGTCTCCGAGACATTAAGTTTATTATCAATATCCCCTCTGCTGCCATACTTAGACATGAGCAAATAAATCAGAAGTCTCTTCTCAGCAACATTGTCTATCCTCAGCTTCTGACCAGATCCAGGATATAAAGGGCTGAGTTTGTAGAGATTACTCAAATTGAAGAAAAACAAACCCGGTTTGTGGAAAGTTGGCTCAGAAGAGCGAGTTATGCACTAGGACTCCAAAACTCAAACACATGCAGCGAGATGAGCCGGTTCCTTGAAGAGCAGTTAGTGCTTTCTTTGCTGCTCCAAGGCAGAGACCACAGTGCTGGTGCAGGATCCTGCCTGCTACACAGCTTATACAAAACATGCCAGCAAAATATCCCCCTTGTCAGTCTTCAGGCATTGCAATGAGATATGTGATCCAGGTTCTATCATCCAAAGGGCAACAGGGGTTTCCAAACTCCCTCAAATAACTGAACAGCTCAAGACTGCAGAGATCAGGCTGGACCACTGCTCTCCATCCAGAAGACATGCCCAGCAGGAACAAGCACAAGACAAGGAGCTGAAGGGTCCCCCGGCTCTGTTCTGCTTATTTAGACTTTGCAGCCTGATAAGACAGTTATTTCTCCCAGACAGGGAAACTATTGAATACCTTGATCAAAGCCACAAAGAGAAAAGCTGCAGTAAAGATCAGAAAGACAACAACAGGAAAGGCTAAGGCCAAACAATCCCAGTAAAGGGGAATTGTTAGGTGCAGGTCATGGCTCCTCTGGGCTGCTCATGGCCCATCTACATGATGAATATCTCAACCTGTGTAAACCCTTGGAGCAATTCTGAGGCTTTAATAGGATCCAGAGCAAACTGGAAATAGAATCAGCTCCACCTTCTTCGGGTGCAGCTCATATGCACCAGCTTCTGTACAGATTCGCTTCCCTGGAACATCTCCACCAAGAAAAAACCCACCTCCTGGCAAGGCTGCCCGTGGCTAAGTCTGTTCCTCTCACTGAGCAACCCATCTCCCTGATGACCATAACGAAGACCTGGCACCTCACTAGAGTGCCGCCAGGCAACAATCAAGTTGTGTAGCCGACATAACCCACCCATCTGTACGTAAGTATCTTCTTTTTAAAAAAAAAAATTAGCTAGTAACCCACTCACTGGGTGCAGATCAAAGCTCTGACTGCCGCTCACGCATGCTGACGTTTAACCCCCAGGAGCAAGGCTACCCAGCCTGCTTTCCAAACCCACTTTAGCTAACTTGGGTATACAGACACTGCATTTTCTAATCACATGATCCTGCAAACATTATCAATGAACTGAAGGTTTTCAGTTGCTAAAGGGCATTTCCAAACATCAGTGCTTTTCTTTTCACCGCAAAAACTGTATTTCCCAAATCCTGGGGCCCTAAGATCATCTGAACACAAACTTCTTGAGGGACACAAGTACAAAAAATTGCTTTCTTCACCACATCTAAGCACCTGCTCCCACACAGCCCGTCTCATCCAGCCAACGCACATCTTTCCACAGCCCAAGCCCAAGCCCAGGCCTGCAACATGTCTTTCAGCACCCAGCTCTGCCTACTGCAGGTGGCTGCAGTGCCTAACCAGTATACCAGTAGCCCCTGTGCTCTGGGCAACTGGCAGGATGCCCCCTCCTATACGTCATGGAGAGCAAGCTCTGGCTTACAGATCCTCGTGCCCACGGTGATTACGCACCCTGAGATACTGCCACCAAAGATATGCGTGGGCAGGATACGATGAGTGGCCTGAAGTGCTCCCTTCTACAGTTAAAAGGTTGCATAAGTGGTTTAATCTAAAGAAAAACCCCAAAACACACCCCCCCCCCCCCCCCCCCGAGAACTGGTCCCAAACTGCTGCAGGGCTTTGTTTTTAGTTTTATTTGTTTCAACACACTCTCTGCTGAGGGTTGAAGACTGCAGCACTGTTTTGTTCTTTAAAAAAATTACATGATTTTGTACATCAACTATCTGACTCCCAAAAGTTACCCTGCAGGTCTGCTGCATAACACTCTAAAAGTACCCAAAAAGCCAGCAACAGATCTGCTCACTCTTGATCCATCAGCTGAAGATAGCTCTAAAGCTTCACGAGATGCGCCCTCAGGCACAGAGGAGGGAATTCTGCTATGAGACCTCACCGCAACTCTCGCATCACCCAGGACTTGGGAAGAAATCTCATGAGTCACACGCTCAGAAGTCCCGCAAGTCACAGTGCAACAGGCCCTGTCAAGTGAGAAAAGCAACACAGCATTTTATGACATATACCCCAACACTCAAAATAAGATCTGATGCCACGTAACAGCTTTTAAAGCATTTTAAAATTTGGTAGATAACACGCAGGAAAGCATTTCAGTCCCCAGGCAGCTTCTCAGTTTCCTGCCTTCCCTGCCACATTCGGTTGACAGTCACAGTTAAAGCAGGTGCTGTAAAAACTTCAGCATTAACTTGCTCTTCAGACAGTGCCAGTGGAGCAATGCTGTGAATGTCATGGGACAGACCTGACCCTAGGCTCAAACCAAAACAAACCCCAAAAAGCAAGGGAAAAAACCCATCAAGGGACAATGTCCTGGGAGCTCGTGAACCTTCTATTAAAGCTTCACGCCAGAAACAGCCTCCTCCTACACCTTTAACAGCAAAACATACAGGCTGAGATCCCGTGAAGCAGCACTGCTGCCCACACAGGGTAACCTGCCTCATCCCTAGGGCTGAATTTCAAACATTCATAAGATACTCCAAGTTTAACCACGTAAGACCCAGGAAGAGGTTAGACGCTTCTAGGAAGTGGCTGTTTTGGACTCCTGTTTTTGTCATATCTGTACATTATCTACCACTGCCAGGGACTCGACTCAGCTGCCTCTCAACTATTCCAATAACACAACTCAGCAGTGGTGAAACAGTAATGCAAGCCTTCAACTTACCGGGCTCCTGCTAGGGACAAATGACCCAAACTTCTCTACACCGAGCCGCTACGTAGGCATATTCTAGAAGGTCTCTGAAGTCTTGATTATTTAGACTATGGTTCGATGGCAAATGAGTTTGTTTTCCAAACACAGATGAAGAGACAGTCTTCCATAGAATGCGATTTATTAATTTTTTTTCAGAACACATAGCCAGGATCTGACTTCTATTCCCGGTTGGTAAAAAAATATTGCAGTGAGCCTTCATGATCAATATGCTGTTGTTTTCCCAAACCCTGCATCCACATACATCCCTCCTCTCCAAAACTTTCAGCATATCTGATCAACCTCTGCAGTAGCTGCACTTCGTCACTGTGTCTTGCAGCACTGGCAAACTAATGACTGGCAAAGATGAAACCCACGTGGCACGTGCCCTGCGGTTCTCAGTGGGCTCCCACTGGGACCAAACCCTAATTTTCAAAGACAACTGTAGGGATGGGCCTCGTGTGAACACAGCAGAGCTGCAACACAGCAAGGCTCCCATTACCCCAGATTTCGGGGTACCTGTCATGTTGTTCACCCCCTTGTTTTTCAATCAAACTTTAGAAGAGTGTTACCTAATATATAATGTTACTCAATATTCAAAAAGAAGCAAAAGGTTCAAGTTCACGTGTTGAAAAAAAGATCGGTATAAAAATGAGAAGCCTAAAGGATGATTATTTTTTTTTTTCTTGCTGCAAGATGTACTTGGGAAAGATCAGGCCATGCATTACAGTTCCAGTGCCAAAATGAACAAAGTTATCTCAGATCTTCTGAGACTTGTTATCTGCCACAAGACCATATGAAAGGAAAGTTTACTGCACTTTAATTACCAACATCTGGAAAAACGAATTGCAACATTAGGAGAGAATTCTTTGCAGAGGGTATCTCCAACCAAAAACCAGCCATTTTAATAACAAGTTTCATAAGGAAAAAACTGAAAACCAGCTGGGACATGAGAAACACCTGCTGCTCCTCTGAGTATTCAAAAGACAGCAGCTTTTAGAGGTGAACAGCAGCACAATTCACTACATAATGCAACTACACGGACCCTGTGCCCACCTCCTTTTGCATTTTATCTCTCTCTCTCTGCAGGGAAAGAAAGATGCATTAGCAAGACTTGAAAGTTTTATTGAAATCATGAACCAGAGTGAAAAATATCATTTATCGTGCCCACAAAGCAATGCTTGCAGAAGTACTACCCATCAGTGAGAAAAACAACTGCCGCACCACCCGCAAGCACGGCCCTGCTCTGCTCCAGCCTAGCAGTGCTGCCTCCTGAAGGCACCACAGCCACGTGGCCTCTCATTTCTCTTGCACCCGTGTCCTCTACCAAAATACCAGCAGGAATACTAGCCCTATCGCTTTGGAGAGCTCCCCCTTGAAGAGAGGCAGCATCTGCAGCAATGTCAAAGCTCAAGGGCTCCCCAACCCTACACAGTCACTTGTCAGGCGGTTTCAGTTTATTCCGAATAAATGGATTTTCCAGCTCTGGGTAATACTTCAGGAAAAAACCCAAACAATTTTAGTGTAGCAGTAACGCATGCAACAGATCAACACAGAAGCGCCCACACAACATTGGACTGGTTAGTCCCTCAAAGGGCATTACTCAGAAGGATGCAAAACATTATTTCAGGATCGGGAATCCCATGCCAGGAAGAACTTGCATTCTCCTCAGTGTTCTCCTCCTTGGTTTATAAAGCACCATTTACACTGTTATACAAATAATAACGCTCTGCTTGGAGACAAACTGGAGCTGGAACAAACTGCCTGCCAGCCCTGCTCGCTCCAACTGCTCAGAGCAGCGCATGGTCAGCATGCAACCGCTGCTTGAAACCAGGCAGCGCGCTGATCTTCGAACAGATATTTGATCTGGAATTTAACTTGCCTATTTATATTTTTCAACCTAGCTATTTCACCATACAAATCTCTTTAGCACACTCGGTTTTCAAAGAGCTTTCCAGCAAAGGCACCACCACAGCCTTCGACCTCACCACCCATCTGCACCTGAAGAGCTCCAAAGCAGGCACCGACTGTGAGCATCCTCTTTCTCCATGGTCAGCCGAAGAGGATTAGCAGATCCTAATTGATTTCATCAGTGTCTCCCTTCTGCCCACTCCCTACCACTACAAATTCCCTCCTCAATCCTGAAGTGAAACTTCACAATTGATATCAGTGCTGCAAAATCCCAGTCTCTCTCTCTCCCAATTAAGTTTGCAATGTTTGGCTTAGGCTGCATTTCTAGTTCTTCTGGAGACACAGGCCTCAACCGATACGTCTACAGGGAAGTACAAGAAAAACTGGGAGGAAATAAAAGTTGAGAACAGTCCAGAATTTTAGTTTACCTTTTCCCTCCCACCCTTCTCAAATCTAAAACCAAACAGCTTTCAGCTGAAACAGGACTAAAAGCTCTCAAAGCTTCAAACAAAGAAATAGGTGTTAAAGCCAAGACTGCAAGAGCATGGTGCGTTCCCTCTATTTGCAGAGAAGTGCTTTAGAAAATAGGTTTGATTTGTTTGTACTTGTATTTGCCAAGCCAGTACTGCTCCTTGCCCCTTGTTCCCTCTTTTTGGGAACAGCAGGAGAACGTTTCCTTCTGTCTATCACTGACTTCATGACAACTGATTACAATTGCAAGAGCAGTTACAGCATGCTTGCCCTTGAGGTTAACCACACAAAATCATCTTGTGTTAGATCAGGAATTGAAAAGTTTAGTTAGAATTGCCCATTTTGATTGAAAATGGGGACAAATCACAGATTCCAAACTGTAACACTGCTCGTCCTGGAGAGGTCTGGGGCAAGGAATGCATTTGCACGGCTGACAGGTAGGAAGAGCTGCAGGTCAGTGCAGCTCGCATTGGCCTATTCACTTTACTAGAAGATACAAAGGGTTCAGTCCCTGCCCCAAGACACTTCTGCCAGTCCATGCCTTCAGGATTTTGCCATTCTGCAATTTACCATCAGTGCTTAGAGCTCTCACAACCTGTAACCATCACAGCTACAGAGAGACATATTCCACCACCAGGAAAGGTGGCCACAAGAAGCCCAGTAGCCGCTTCCCTGCTTTTACACAGCGGGATAAACAGCCACGTGCTCTCCCAAACGCTCAGCAAGCGGGTAACCACCTCTCCCAGCAGAGCTGCGTTTGTTGCTGTGATGCTGATGAGCTAGAGCTGACCTGGCCTAACTACAGCAAACGCAGCATAAGACAACAGAGCAAGCGTGACGGCATCTTCCCCGGGGAACGGCACTGCTGCAGTCGGAGCTAGGAAGGGAAGACCAGACCTGGAGAGGTGGAGAACCTGCTATTCACGTGCATGACATTAACTGTCTCAATAAGCCACGAGCTGTGGCACAGCACAGATTAATCCATTGTTTTAGCACCAAAGCTATTTCACATGAACTTCATGAAAACCACTTGCCTACCCTTCACATTGATTTGGTGCTGTGCTCATTTCCTTCACGTGAGAGACCCACGGCTTTATTTTTCATATGGTTTGTCTTTTACATCACAGAGACTGCGTGCCCATTTCTTACTAACTTAGAAGTGGTTAGTGCGTTTTCAAGGGGACAAACATAAGTAAATGGAGATCATTTCTCTCTCATGGGAAAGGTTTGAGCTAAGAGCATGCAGAAGCATAAGTTAACCAGAGTAAATAAGACTGGGGGGTAGAAAAGACACATCAGTTATGAACTTTAATCTGGAGAGGAAAAAAAAAAAACAGTTTAGAAAACGGAAACTCTGAAATCTCCAAATATCCAAAGCTGAGTCAAAGTCAAGTGGGGGAAAAATAAACTCATCCTGTAGTTTATAGTTCAGGATGCCTGATTCCTCCCTTCATCTAATAAGAAAAGGTTCTGTGTTTTTTAGCATAAAAAGCCAAGATATTTTAAACAATAGTGAAAAAAGCCCCTAAATGCACATTTCACTTTGTACCTCTGCCTGCAGAACTATTACAAAGTCCAATCCTGAGGATCTGCAGCAGTCCCCCAGGACTAACAGAGTCTCAGAGCCCATATCCAGCCCCAACTTCCCCAGCTTGTGCTGGATGCATTTTGGGTTGATTTTGGTCATGCTGGTTCAAGGAATCTATTCTAACTTCCTCCCAGGGAAACATCACATCCTGCACTTGCTTCATCAACAACCTAGAATAGGAAAGCCCCTCTTCAGCATCTATTAAGGCAAGAACTCTGTCGGAAGTTGTTTACAATTAGTGTTTTTGTAATACTGCTCATCTGCATGGTCTCTTTGGCATCCAGCATGGGGTGACCTCACTCTGCAGCCTCAGTGCAATTCCACAGCAAAAAAAGGGCAGTCAAAAACATCAGAAACAAGAAACCATTAGTTCCAATGCTTTTTTTCCCCGTTTCCACTTAAAGAGTGCCAGTGGTGTCAATTAGCTAACCACGCAGAGACAACCCAGGTTTTACGGCTGGTACTTAATGTCCATGGCATACACATTAAGCTCACACCTGGCTGTCTCCTGTGCCACCTGGTCCCCTCCTGGCAAGGTTAAGACTTCCTCACTGATGGAGGCTGCCTGTAACACTCCACTGTGCATACTTGGAGGTAGCTAGACCTTGCGACCTCAACTGGAGTTATTAAATTCACTGTTACAGTGCATGCAACAAAGGGATTTTTCCAGTCCCAGCTCCTTTCCCTTCAAGCCTCTGTTTCTGAAGGGTGACATACCATCACAGTTTCAAATGCACCTGGAAAACCAGGGCTCTTCTAGCCCTCCAAACACTCTCCCGTGCAGCTGTCTCCATAATCCTTTGGAGATGCAAAAAAGTATTCAAACACTTAAGCCTTGGAAAGACAAGGCTAACATCCAGCTGTTAAAAGGATTATTCTGTGCATGTGTGAGCTTGGCAACTGAGCAGCGCTGTAGTCCCCACGAGCAGGGTGGATAAAGGGGACTGGCCATGACCATCAGAGCTGACCTACCGCAGCGGCATCACAGGCATTCTTGACAAGAAGCTGAAAAAAGGTCAAAAAGTGCTAGAAACTGTATCAGAAGGGAAAGACACAGAGATAAATGCTTGCTGGAAGGAACGTGGATCAAGAGAATGAGAGCCCCAAGGAAAATGAGGGCTGGTAACAGTGGGGGTTGAGAGGGGGATACAAACAGTCCCTTGAGCATGAGCAAATAAAGGGCGCAGGGTGGGATGAGCAGCACATCCCCACTGACAGGTCTTCATCACACACACATCAGGGCAGGGCAGCCTTGTCTCCGGACACTGCAGGGACGATGTGCTGAATACAAACAAGTCTGATGAAAAGCCAGAGCTGCTCTGGCTAACCCTGGCATTTCCAGTTAGTAATGATCAACACTGACTTGAGAGACATCCCACCTGTCTGCTTGTAAAATCTGAGCTCTGCACAGCTTCCTCCGAGAAGACAAATTACCCAACAGCCTGAACTCTCATCGGGGCAGTAGCATCGTGGCGCAGATGCGTCACCCCACATTTAGGTGAGCACCGTTTCTGGGGGTACTAACAGCGCAGGCAATTGCACAGGTAAGTGAGAAGTCTCAGTCAAAGGCCATTGCACGGCTTTTTGGTTTTCAATCTTGGCCTCCCCATCAGATAGAGAACGTTCTCATATGACAAGAGCAAACGTTTGAGACCATGAGAAAAGTACCTCCAATGTCACAGTCATCTTCCTCTACACAAGCCACAGGCTCGCCCCTCAGACACATCCCACAAACGAGCAGCTTTGGCCTCTGTCACCAGTAGTTGAGTTGTCTCAAGAAAACTGCTTTAAGTGAGACAGAAAGATTCACAGGTCCCAGTTTAAGAAAAGTCAATCACAAACTCTAAGCTTATGCCACAGAGGAAGACAGTTGGTGCTCCAACACACAACTGTAGCAAGTTCTTCAGTTTTGCTGTGACACTGAACTCATTCTCTTGGGAAATCTCTGTAACAAGCTCTACAAGACAGTGCACTCCCTGTCATGCCACACAGCGCTCACTAGGTCAAAAATATGCATTAGAACAAGAGCCAGGAGCATTCTAAAAGAGGAGAAAAAACAGGCAGAAGAGTCCACTTGTAAAGAAACCTTTTCCTAATAGCTACTTATACCCGTGGAAATAAAATCTGATGAACAGCTATAAAAAATTGCTGCTCCAAACCTCCAGGCCTACAACGTTCTCCTTGCACGTTAAGTTTCTACACAACACCCCCGGCTGTTCCACGCGGGGGATGGGTGTCCTCCGCCGGGAAGAGCCGCAGGCCCGCAGGCGAGGCCGCAGCTCTGCCCGCAGCGGCGGCGCGGCACCGCAAGGCCCGCTCACGGCCTCGCTCCGGACACCGCGCGGGAGGCGAGCGCCCGATACAAACGCCCGGTAGTCTGGGGCAGCCGGCTCGCACGGCTGCCCGGGGCCGGCGCCTGCTGCGCCTGCGGGAGAGGCCGCGCTGCTCCCGGGAAGGAGCTGCGGAGAGCCCGGCCAGGTCGGCCACCCTCCCCGAGACCCCGCGGCGCAGCGCGTCCCCAGGGCGCGGCTCCGGCACGCGAGCACGGGCGGCGGGACGTTGCCAGACGCCGGGGCGCTGAGGACACCCCCGCGGCGGCGACCACCCCCCCTAAACGGGGCTGGGGGACCGGGAGGGCTCTCAGGGCTCTCGGGCCCCCGCTCCCGGGGCGGCCAGACCGCGGCCCGGCCGCGTCGGCCCACCCGGGACGCCGCTCCCGCCGCTGCAGCCCCGCACCGGAGAGGGACCCGACCCGGCCCCGCAGGCCCGGAGCGGGGCGCTGGGTCGAGCCCGGCCGGTGGCGGCTGCTGTCCCCGGCGCCCGCAGGTGCCGCCCCGCCCCGTACCTGCGGTCCCGGCGCCCCTGGCCCCTCAGCGCGGCGCGCGCCGCCCCATCGCCGGCTCCTGCGGCCGCCGGGCACCGCCCACCCGCGACCGCCCGCCCTCACAGCGGCGCCGCCGCCCCCCGCCAATCCCCGCGCCGCACTACGCTTACGCCAGCGCCGACCCACCCAATGGGCTGCGTGGAGCTCGGTCGGCGTCGCAACGCGACCCCGCTGGCAACAACCCCTGGCCAATAGTGACCCGGCAGGGCGGCCGCGCCCCGCCCCCCGGCCAAGGGCACGCGCGCCCCGCCCCACCCCGGCCGGCGGCCCGGCCCCGCCCCCTCGGGCCCCGTCACCTCGGGGCGGCCGCGGCCTCTGGCCGCCACCCGGGGCTTCGGGAGGCCGCGGGGGAGCGAGCGGTGACCTGGCGCTGCCTCCTCCCCTCGGGCCGCAGCTAGAAGGGCTCTCCCCCCCCGTTCCGGGAGGGCCTGGCTCGGCCTCGGGCCTCCCTCCGCTGCCGCAGCCCCGCGCCTCAGGTCTCGGGCGGCCTCACGCCCGCGTTCCTCAGAGCAGTTGTGTCTGGAGCAACAGGCAGCTGAACGCCAGACCGGCCTCCCCCGCCCAGCAGGGCCCAGGGGTGCGCTCCCGCCTCCACGGGCCCTGTGCGGGCTGCCCAGGAGCAGCGACCAGCGGCCCTCTCCGGGCCAGGCCGGGCGAGAGAGGGCACCGGGAGGGCTCTAAGCACTAACGCAGCATCCTTGAGCAGTGGGAAGAGCCCTCTCAAGAACATCTGCTCCCGCGGGTAGTGGGTACCACTGCCACTCCCCGCAGGGGCACAGCCCCGAGCGTGCCCACCCTTGGCCGCGGCAACAACCACAGCACCGGAGCTTCGGAGCCAGCAGGGTACCAGGTCCAGAATTATATTCCCACCTTATTCTGCAATTGTGTTTGGAACAGAACTTTACACACGCAGTATGATTTGGCAATCTTTATATCCACAATACATCATAACCATGCACAAAAATCAAGTGATGTGTATATTTACAAAGTGAATTGCACTTAACTGAACACAGGAACCAGGAATAAAGGAAAGGAACCTCTCTTCTGGGTTGCATAAAGGTCCAGTGCTATTTATAGCCTACGAAGCCTGACAGACAACACTACTGTGCATTATTCGACCAGTTTAAAATAAGAATTACTGTTACTTATTGAAACAGTGCAGCCCTGGAGATACTAATTTCATGGAAACATTCCATTAATCACCATTCAAACTGTATCATCTCTTTAAAGACTCTATTAAGAGTCTGCAAGTCAAGAGAATCCCACCTCAGCCCTGACTCACTGTATTTTACTTAAAGGACAGTTAAGTCTTCACTCCCAATTGCCTGATTTTTCTTTTCTTATTTGAAATTCAAGCCCCTACCTTTAATACTGTTTTTCCTATTTTTTTATGAAGGAAAAAGGCCTCCCTAAGAGATTGAGTCACTTCATTAGGATCTTTTTTCTTCCACAGAGTCCAGAACCTCTAAGCAAGTTCTTCCCTCCTGCTTGGAAGGGAAACGATCACCAAGCACAGGCAAGACTCAACCATTAGCAGCCCACAAACAGATCACATCCACAACTTCTGGAACAGTACAGCATGCAGGAATCAAAAAGTGTCAGGAAGTGACAATACATTTTTCCAAGTGGCTTTTGGTAAGTGACCTGCTCAAATAAAAGGCACAGACCAATCCTTACCATCCTGGCATGTCCAGCGGAGAGAGCTCTCCTCCCCCATTACCAGCCTTTCCACATACTGTGGGGTCATTACAAGTGATCTAACAGAACAGCATCCCAACAGGGATGATCTCTAGGATGCAGCAGTCTTTCTACTGCTTCTAACTTGCTAGAAGTGCTGAGAAGCAGCCACAGGGGGAAGAAGGGATCATAGTGCCTTTTCCTTCTACCAAATTCTGATGGTCTCCGCAGCACAGGCAAAAATCTTTTTAACAACGTAGCAAGCACTCACTCATCAACTGGATTTTTACATTTACACAAGTATAGAGTTTTAAAACTTTCCTATGAACCAAACTTTCTTGTCCTGTGCAGGCTACAGACAAGCTCTCAGTGGAGATCCCAGATTTTAACTCACTAGTCTCCAAGCATCTGACTCAACAGGAAGAAGTTAGATTGAGGTGGTCTACCCAATGAATTTATTTTACCAATTACCTGTTTGTGTGCTCACCACCAAATCACTTTTGTGTGTGAATTTTGGCCTTTACTCTCCCCATAATTAACAGGGTAGTTAGCAGAAAAGACTCCTGTCTAATTCTGCATTGGAAGACCTGTTCTAAGTATCAGCAGGAGCCTTCAACTAAGGTTTATATCACTGACACGGGGTGGTAAGCACCCAGTGCTTCTTAGTGTTATTTTTCAATAGTTAAATGAAAGTCGTCCTCAACATCCAAGTAAAGCAAGTATAGCACATGTTCCTTCTTTTACAGGCAGCTTTTCTGTCATCAGGAGTTTTACATAAGTCAAATTCTGCCCTCAAACCTCTTACGACAGATGGAAGAGAGCTAGAACCTTTTCTATTTTCCTGACAGTAATACTGAAAGACATAGAGCCAGTGAAGTTGCAGTATGAAGCAGTCCAGGTGAGGTTACATTTAACTGTTATTTTCACATCAGGGAAGCATGGTTAAGGAGTCTGGCCCATTGGAGAGCTTCTTTGAATGTCAGACAGCTCTTCAACAGTTAAAGCTTCCTCAGAATTCGTCCAAGTCTTCCCCTCTGCAATTTCAGTAGCCACCACCAACAGTGGGTTGGGCTGTAGCTATAGTTCTGAAGAGTGCACAATGCTTTCAGCAGAACACCAGGGTACTCAAGATCAAAAGCCTTTTCCCCTGCCTATGCACAGGAAGGTGGTTTTACCAGGCAGAACTGGTCCACTGTCCTTCTTCTATTGGCATTAACAGCCCTGTGCTTAGTCTAGGCACAATTGTCCCAAACCCACAGAAGAGCTGCATCTCTAACTGCCTGGAGAGCAACACAGCAACCTGGGAAAGAGTCAATACCTAGTCTAAGAAACTGAGTGACCACAGCAGATAAAACCACTGCTTAGTTTGCACTGCTCACGTAAGCTATGTGTGTGCACATGTGCATGCACACACATGCTTCCCACATCTCAGGTATACCACGCAGTCCCACAGCAAGGGGCAGAAGGCCTTTCCACGTCACACAACAGCTCTCAAAACCAACCCAGTCCTCCTGGCATGAACAGCACGGGTCCAAGATCCACCTGCTCTGAGGGGGCTTTGGTCAACACACAATGAAGTTGTACAAGGTCTTTTAACAGCACTTAAGCCCTAGACATGAACCTTTTGTTGGGACTCTGAGGCAAAGTTTAGAGCCTTCCATGAAGTCAAAGACTAAAGAAAATCTCTTAAAAGAGACCTGCTTCTCAACTTCTTATACCAGGCCAGATTGATTCTAGAAACTTCATGTTAAGAACAGGATTTGCAGAGTAAACACGTTAATATATCACCCTGAACTAATGAGTCTTCTTAACAGCATGATTCTTCCTCATGCTACTCAACTCATTTTTTTATAAATAGTTTTGTTCAGAAATTAAGGAGCCCAGCTCCACTATTGTCCACCTGTTCTTGAATGGAATATTTTCATTATCTCAGAATTTTTCGCTCACTGTGATGGTGTGCTCACCTGCCAGCCTTCCAAATACTGACAACACATCACATTCTGGTCTAGGACCACCAAAAAGGAGACGTCTCCAGTTCCCACTGGCTGCACCTTCTCTCAACAGGATGCCATTCAAGTAAATACCAAGTGCTGAAAGTGCTTCCTGAACTGGGACACCCTTAGGACAGAACACTGTGATGCCTAAAGAGGAATTCATATCCTCATTCAATGGGATTAGGCTGCAAGTGTGCACCCCTTCACCTTGAATGTATCCTCTGAACAAAGTTGAAAAGTAAAAGTGCTAGGCACCACGTGCACCCTTTGCTGTGAACTATAGCCCTCTAGGTGCATACAATACAAAATTAAAGGCATTGGTCTGGAAATCTTATAAAAGAAAAGCCATCGGAGTTAACCGCCCTTAATTTTATTACATAACCAGACAGAACAGTTGAGACTGGAATGTCAGATTTCCCCTTCAAGCACAATTCACAGTTTCATATTTGCTTTGTATCAGAAAAGAAAAATCAACTCACTAATACGCAGGTAGGATTCATCAAGTGAGGTACAGGCTCAGAATACAGAGCAAAAATTCACTGCAAATTGCTTCACTAGCCTTCAGAGAGCAGCAGATGGTCTCCAACTCTTCCTGTTGATAGTTTCACCCAGTATTTGCCTCATTATAACATTCAGCATATACCAGAGGGGATGCAAGTGCGTAAGAGCTAGTGAATGATGAAAGGCCATCATCATAGAGGATTTTCACAAGCTAGCAAGAGACCGGCTACACGAAATTGTGATAACATTCTTGCCATTCAGCAAAACAAAGTATTATAGTAGTTAGCCCTGCTGATGACAAATCTGCTCCATCAGATGAAGTACAATCATTTGAGAATTACAGTCTGCAAATCAGTAAAACAGAATAAGAGGAAAACAACAAGTTAGTAGTTATTATGTGAAATCTTAATATTATGCATTTTAGTAGAGGTCAAGAAGATTATGCACAAGGTCAATAGTGAAAGATCATGAAGAGAAAGTTCAAGATGCTATGGTTCTGCAGAAGTTTTACAAAATGTATAAAGTATTGTGTTTCTCTACAACAACCAAAACCCTTACAAGTGCAGGTATATACATGACATGAAAATATTGCTTCACTCACTCAAACAGGGATAGGAGAAATCTAGAGAAAAAGCAGCATGCAAAAAAAAATCCTGGAACTATAGAAGATCCTGCTTTCAGACACTGATCTACAGTACAAAATAAGCCTACTTGTACAGGTTGCAAAAAGTTTCTGAAATTAATATGCTGGCACTTACTGTACAATAATGTTAACCGATTAACATAAGCCATGAATAAATATTAAGCCACTTCATAAAGCCCGCACAAGCAGCACAGGCATTCATGGTGGCAGAGAAAGCAATGCAGACATACTTCATTGTTCCCAAATAAAACAAGAATAGAGAAAGATTTCCCAAGCAGGAAACTGTAAACTACACAGCCAGACTAACTGTATTAGGGGTAATTACATAATAAGTAATGTTATTTTCAACAGCTTTCTTATGTGCGTGCAGCACTAAAAACCTCACTGTGAGACTTTATCAGGACAGAAAACAGAGCATTTGGTAGGATAGCTATTTTCTTTTAATTTCTCCCCCATGTTTACAGAAACACAAGAAAAAATATCTGACTATGGGAGGAAAAAACCTTGTCACCTAAATGTAGTTACTTCAACTGTTATAGTCAAGTCCCCATGGTTTCTCTCCCAGAAAAAGCAACCCAAAACCATTTGAGGAGAGTGTTTCATGGGATAATACCCAGCAGCAGATGTTCCAACACAAACATGTCTATCAGATCAGTGCCTACATTTCAAGCCCAAAAGTCACCACATCGAAGGAGATTTCAGAAGCAGGGGAATGTTAGCCCTACAATTAAAGCTCTAAGATGAAAGGAGGGACTTGGGAATGGGGTAAAGGAGGGAAGAGGGAGTCACTGAATCACAGGAGGTAAGAAGTGCACACAAGTTTCTAAATGAAGCACAGACGAAGTGAAGGGCACAAGAGTCATCTACAGGAGGTCACAGGTTCTGACAGCACTGGAGTTTGTTGGATTTCTGTCCATCGGTGGTTGGTGGGACACTGATGTCGACTACGTTGTTGCCAGGAGACTCATCGTGCGCAGACCGATCTGCAATCTGCTTCTGTGAAACAATGCGGTAGATTTCTGAAATGAGAACAGACTTGTTAGAGCACAGAAAGACATTGCCTCCAACGGAGCACATGCATGTATCAGAGCAATCTGTCAAAGAAGATGCTAGAAGCCAAGAATGAGAAGATTTTACCTTGAGAGCTGTGAAAGGGAATCTAGTCTGACCCCTGGGGCATGTAACATCTGGCTAGCTTTCCAGCTCTAATGTATACACCAGCTCTGTCTAGAAAAGTTAAGGCAAGATTCCTTACTATCTTCCACAACAGTGCTTCCCATCACGTTCTTTTTCAATGACTCCATGAACATGGATATTATTAAAATGCTTTTTAAATGAGAAAGGAGCAGGAATGCTCACTTCTAAAATAGGGAATAATCTTATTTTTGATTTAAAAAATGGGCAACATAACCTAGAAACACCAATCAACAGAAAGCTTGCAAAACGTCATTGCGCAGCAGCAGTGACGGTATCTATTTCACACTTTAGCTTCTGGCAAGCTGCTACTACCAAACGACAGAAATGCCTACAACTGCAACAAATCAGTTTTCCCACCTATGAGAGTAAAAAGCCACATGGTTCCATAAAGCCCCATATTGATCCAAAAATGCTTTTCCTGAGAGAATTAATCTATTTGACTCAAATTAATTCATGCCTGAAAGCACACGCATCCACAAAGCTGTAACCGCTGAAGAAAGACTGCCAGGTTAAAAGCTTTCAGAAACAAACCATTTCCACTGCACAGTTAGTAGAAATAATTTAAGTTGAAAGGTTTTTAAATTACTTATTTCACTGACTATAAGCCCTTGTTCCAACTTCCCTTCATTGTGAGACAGGAAAAGGGCAAGTACCTCCCTGGAAGTCTGCGGTAAATATTATGGTCACATTCATACAGCCACAGCCTCAAAAACAGCAACACCCAAAGTATTTAGTAAGGATTAAAAATCATGGAGGACTATGTGGGTTTTGGTTTTTGCAGGGGTTGTTTTTTTAAAGCTGCACATATTTACATTGTTTAAAGTAGAAACCTTTAACCCAAGACCGATCTCATTGCCATCGGCGACCTTAAGCTCTTTTTGCTGAAAGGGATGAGGAGAGCTGTACAGAGATTGTCACATCTTGCGTGCTCAGTGGTGTATTTTAATACCAGCTATTCAGTCATTGCCAAGCCCTCTTTTCTTTGGGGTAGCTTCTGTTTGGGGTGGGGTTTTGGTTTGGTTTGGTTCCCCCCCTTCCAGTCTTTAGTGATGCCTCAAACTGGTGGCCTGTCCTGCTGCTCCCACGCTCTTCCCTCCTCCAAGTCCCCCGCGGTTGCTCCCAACTCACTACTCTCTACACAGCACATTTTCCCAGGTTTCTTTTCCTCCCTTAGAAGGAGGATTCTCCCCCAGGTAATCACTTTAGGAACAGCCTTTTCAGGACTACTCAGTCTTACTAGCCACATCCCATTGTACCTAAACTGGACAATCTCAACACTTTTGGGAGCCCAGGGTGCTGCTAAGAGATAGTGTTTTGAGTTCAGTTTACCCAGGCCTGACCTCAGCTCGAGTTCTGGCTCCCTAAGTATCTTATCTGTTACAGCACACCATACTGGGGCTCTCTCTTGGAGCAACCTTAGGCCATCTTCTCTTCCCAGGGTCAGTCTCAGGACAACACTGCAAGGGAAGACAGGATGGATGGCAACTGCTGAACTACGCTCAGAGCACTACACCCAGGGATACCATCTCAAAGCGCCAGGCAAGTTGCCTCAGATCCAGCCAAGTCACTGCTTGTTACAGATAAGCAGTGAATCTGCTATAAGGCTGCCCTGCACAAGAGAGTCTCAGCTCAGGCACCGGGCAGTCTCCTCTACGGCTTTGTCTCAACAACAATATTCTCTAGTTGCTTCACAAGTAGCTCTAATAACTCAACACAAATCTTGCTGGGCAGCAAATATAACCCATTCCTAGTCTGTCAGGCTTTTTACTTCTAGGAGCAGCTCGGCTATCCTTTTTCTCCTGCCTGCCTCTTCTTGGTCATCTTTCTCTAATTGCAACACATTTCTGGTACACCAACAGCACCAGACCTAGCGATCCCAACACTTCTTACTGCTTCCCTGTACACCTCTGCAAAAGAAACCTAAAAGAGCCTGCCTTACAGAATTCACCATATTAAAATTCAGCTTTTTTCCTAGTAATAGGCTCTCATTCATACATAATCAAGAAACAGTAATACAAAGCCAATTCTTTGGTCAGCATCCAATAAGCAACATACACCAGACACTGATAATCAAGTAGAACCAGAACAAAGGCTCATTCTCCTGTAACTGAAATCAGTATCTGGTCACAATAAAGCTCAGAAAATGCTCATCGTGAGATGTTGTGGGACATATAAACTAGGCACAACTTCACAAAACCGTGTACAGGGATGGGACTATAGAGACAGTTTATTGGTCTAGAATTCAGCTATGGTAAGCAATAGTCAGGAATTGGATCTTGCCAACTCTTCATGTTCACAGTACGGATCTTAAAGAGCATTTCAAGAGACAGAACACGCACTCTGACAAATTATATGGCATTTTCACCTCTTTAGGACAAGATTCAGATCTCACGGGGCAGACAGAGGTAGAACGGTAATCCAACACCTGTTTGATAGCCCTCTTCCTATTTAGATAGGATTTAAGGGTTCTTTGCCAATTACCAATTACTTCATTTTAGGAGTGGAAGACTATGTTTTGAGACAGCAACTTCCCTGTCGCCTCAAACAGTATTTTGAGATATGACTACTGCAGAACACAGAGTGGAAAGCAGAGATGCCCAAGTTTATCAGGGTTTGTCAGCTCCAATTCAGCAGTCCTGCAGGCCCATGCTGGTTTCCTTCAGACACCCTTGGGTGTCACAGTACCATGCTTCCCAGGACTCTGCTTCCAAGGATTAGCTCAGGCAGAGAGCTACCCAAATGCAGAGTCACCTCAGACTACTGCCAGAATAATACATCTCTGGAACACAAAGTGCTAAAGCATACAGTGCCGACAAACTCATACAAACTAAAGTAACTAAAATTAGAGTAAGATTAGGCCAAACCCCAAGTTCAGGAAAAGTTACCTGCTCCAACTGAAGCAACCACACAGAGATGAGCAGTGCTTATTTTAAGCATCTCTCTTGCTCTGTGTGCTTCCCACTTCTACTGCCTGTAGGCTACATACCTCCCAGCACATATCCTCACCACTTCAACTCTGTCCTTCCTCCTTCTCCTACCTCATGACCACACAATTCACACTTCTTGGCCAACCTCACTTGGAAGGAAATGGGCAAGTTCCTTATGTGCTGCATTTAGCCTAGAACAGAGCTGCACTCTCCCAGAGGCCAAATGAGCACTCAGCTCAAGTTTGCAAAACGCCATCTGGAAATCCCTGTGAGCCTACTAACAAAAGTGCTCTGGCCACGGCTTAGCACAGTAAGGAGGACTCACTGGTGTACCTACAGTAATAAAGCTCTACTGGTGAATCCTAGGCCTCATGTGCAGTGCTCCCTTACTCCAGGGGCAAGAAAATACATGCAGGCAACAGCTCCATCTTAAGGAATGGAAATTCTAAGCCTCAGTCTGAAAGAGGAAAAAAGCAAGTAGTAGAGCACTACTACCTGGAATACCTCTGATACTACATACAGTGGACCTAATCCATAAGCCACGTAGCATTCCCACACATACAGCAAGTCTGAAGCTGCAGCTGGACACTGTGCACTCAGCAGCCACATCTACAGCAGTTATACATGCTGAGGAACATTCTTGGGCAGTGGAAATCATAAGCTCTGGCCTCATTTTGGCTTGTGACCACTATCACATTCTTAGACAATTCCTGGGACTCTTCAGGGACATGCCCAGAAAGCTATGCTGTTGATGCAGTCACCTACAACCCTTGCGATCAGCATCAGAGTTCAGTAGTCTGGACAAAAATATTATGCACCAGTCTGCTTTGGTGGAGGAGAACACACTGGAACATTTAACTTCCTACCATGGCTGTGGCATCACTGCCTAGATTTTGTGCAGGCACAGAACTACTAGTGCCTTTACAATTGCAATAGCTTGGATTTATGGAACATCAGGCGACTAGAAACCTCCAGATTCTTGGGCAGAAAGGGATGTGTGGGATGGGAGGCAAAACACAAAGGTAAGATTAGAAGGCTTGCAAACTAACCATCATTCCCAACATTCATTTCCAAAACATTCTAGATAACTGCAAAACATGCCCATGAAGATCCACTACCTCAGGAGGTCCTCTGAATCCATAACAAACCATACCTGTAAGAATGTTCTTGAAGGCTTCTTCTACATTTGTTGAATCCAGAGCAGAAGTTTCAATAAAAGATAAGTTATTTTTTTCTGTAATAAATAACAAGTGGTTCAGTTAAAAACTTTAATAGCACTTTATTTCACGTTTACTTTGAGGTTTTGACCTTTATTGTTAGGCCAAATCAGCTGGGGCACGGTCTTATTTTTTTTTTCCTGTTACACTAGGAACAACTCAGTGCACTATTTATTTAGCTGCTAGGGTTTCAGCAGCGTCACTTTTGACCACTGCCTTTCCATAGTGAGAACATTTTCCTCACTGCAGCCCTTGTTCAGTCAAGTAATACAATATTATTCTCATCTGGCTACAGATGACTCCTAGAAGTACCTTGAGCAAGAGCACAGGCAAAAGCATGTTGGCTGCAACCGGAGTCACAATTCTCCTCTGCAACCCCAAAAAGATAAACAGGCCTACACTTTCCTAATCAGACCACACCTCCAAATTACAATAAAACCCCAAGGAATACAGTCTATTTTCTTCTTTCCTCTTACAATGCAAAATATCTATATTTAATTATTTTTTTTTAAAAGAAGATTGTGATTAACACCCAAACATCACACCTAGAATGGTACTGTACCACCTGCCCAGACATAGGCAAATTTCACTCATAGAGCTTAAACGGCAACACCTCTACCATCACTAGCTATTTGACATAGCCTTAGTAGGAAGTCAGGGGCAAAAAAATAAGCTGTTGAACCAAGTGACCAAAGTAGGGTGCCTACTAACTTGTTTTGCTTCTTTTATATAGACTTCACTTCTCATTCATCTGAAAATTTCAAGTGGTTTTACTAACCACAGGGTACTTGCTTGCTAGCAAACCGCAGAAAACAAGTTTAAGCAAGCCCTGGTGATATTCCTAGAAGGGTTTTAAAGGCTATACATTTTAAATTCCACCTCCAAGCTTGATAGCAACACAAAAGTAATCTGAATGTCCCCAGGCCCATAAGGACAAGAGTATTTGACCAGTGCTCTGCAAGATAAGGAAGAGAGTAGTAATGCAGTGGCAGCAGCTCATGTAACCCACTTGATTTCTCCGAACAATTGATAATCTCCAAGTCTGATGATCACTGCATTTAAATGAAACTAATGACACTACTATATGCATCAGTGCTCTGGAGCATAAACTACACCATGTAAGAAAAGGTTCAGTTTTCATTTGCAGCTGTCCACATTGATATGTACTCAGTAGAACCAGGCCTCTAGGAAGGAAGGAAGGAAAGACATTTTGTGTTGTGATATTTTATATTTATATTGTGACATTTTCTCTTCTAGATGTTGCTTACTGTTTCTAGCCTTGCTAGAGGAAGTGTTTAATCTTCAGCTATCAGGCAGCTCAAGGACAGCGTTTCAAAAACATGTACTACCACTAGATTAAAAAAACCCAACACAACACACAACCACCACACATGCTATTTAATAAGCCAAGATATTTTCATTTTTTAAAATCTTAAATGCCTTTTTTAGGGTCAAAAATAAAACTTGAGGTCAAAGTTCAGTCCTCAACAACAATAGTGTGATTACAGCTTGCACCAACATCAGAAAGCACCAACCCAGAACACACTGTCTACAAACCTGCAAAAGCCCGGGCCTCATCAGTGGGCACAGCTCTCAGGTGGCGGAGGTCACTCTTGTTACCCACCAGCATGATGACAATATTGTTGTCTGCATGATCTCTAAGCTCCTTTAGCCAACGCTCCACATTCTCATAGGTGAGATGTTTGGCAATGTCATAGACAAGAAGAGCCCCAACAGCACCGCGGTAATATCTGAAACCATAAGGCACATTCCTTTACAGAGAGCTCTGTCCGAGTTACACCAACAAACCTGGTATCTGGCTCTCCTATACTGATTACTGCTAACAAGTTAAAAATATTCCTCCCGCTTTGGAAAAAGTTGTGCTGATGCAAATACTGTTGTTGGGGATTTTTTAACCCTAAAACTAAGTTCCAAATGCTGGGGGTTTTTTTAATGGCATTCCTAAAAAATTCCCATGTATGTAACAAAATGCTGAAGAGACTGCAGAAGCCATGACATTTTTAGTCTGCTAGAACAGTGTGCAAGAAAACTCACAATGCATTTCAGAATCAGTACTGCTAGAAGGTTTTTGTGAAGTTATAACTTATCTTTCTACTAGGAAAATAGTTCTTAGTAAAATGTAAGTATTTTTTGCTGACCTTTCAAATACCTCTGGTCCCTCTTAAAAATTAAAGAGGGGGACGCTGAGCTATATTGACACTTATCCACAAGCCTGCCATCTGAGAACAGAGTTTGCTCCCTCAGTGCAGGTTTGGGCCCATTTCAACTCAAGCCAAGGGTTCAGGACAGCACAAGCCAATGTCCATCAGCAATCCTATAATGTCCATATTTCTCTTCCACACAGTCCTACCATTTCTCCTCTGCTCTGCCAGCACCTGTCCGACACATCGTTGAACTGATTCGGGGCACCAAGTCAGCAGAAAACATTCACTTTTTACTGCTGGTTGGCATTCTGCTGGCTTAGCAAGCTGAACTGGTCTAGTGATGTGTCAAGCAAAAGCTCATGCCAGCACAAAGGAGAGGCAGGATCACAGGACTACAAATGCACTGATTCTCATCAGCCAAGTCTGGTTTTGAACCAGACTCAGCCAGCAGTTCTTCTGCTAAGCTTTTACAGCAGTAAGAACAATTTAAGGGTCACAAAAAAAATTCTGAAAAACACGCTAACAATTACAGAAAAGATGCAATTTGAAATCGTCACTTACATCTGCTTCTGCGTTGCTTTGTTTTTGCATTCCTTCCCTATAGATTATTCCCTTTGGACTCCATGCTCTTTGTTTTTTCTCCCATCTGTTCTGCATTACCCTATTTCACCTCAATGGAAAAAGTTCCCCTTACCTTGAGTTTAATACAAATGGCTCAATCTGTGCATGATTCAGAAACAAGTTTGTACCTTTAAAAACTGATACACGTCTGTAACACTAAAAAATGTCAACTTACTGATCAGAATATGCTCTGAATAACTAGGCCTGCCAATAGGGCTGGCGTTTTTTTTCCTCTAAAAGATACTTTTGTCTACTACTTGCATAGAAACAGATACAACTAGAGGTTACATCCTAAGACACCATCTGGATTAACAAGGTGCCATACATGAAAGCTTATCAACACCACTGATCTAAATACGGATGTGCCTAATGCTGCAGAATCAGCATTACCACAGTTGCCTTCCTACTTACTGGTTATTCAGCATGCACTCTTGGACCTCATTTTCAGGGCTGTGACTAATTCAAAGTCATTGAGATTTCAAGGGAGTTTGTGGCTGCAGACTGTCCTAAAAATACGCTCAATCTCAAGATCGAGGGGGCAGTGAAGACCAGAAGCCACTGGTAAGCTACCATGCCTAGACCAAAACTTGATGCCAAACAGTACCCAGCTTCCATCAGAAATGACACGCTTTCCACGTGATGAAGACAGGACGCCTAGGGCAGGTAAAAAACCCAAATCACAAGACTCAAACAGAACTTCCTACACTTTTGATTTAAGCTGTCATTTTTTCTATAATAGTATCACTAGAATCTAAAAATTACTTTCATTATATTAATTCAAGGAATACAAAAGTATTTGCTATCTTACGAGTTGGATCTACACTTAAGTCTGTCATAGTGATTTTGTCATGTGTCCCAAATATGTTTCATTAGTTTTCTACCCATAAATTTATCTGTACCATCTCTGCTAGAATTCTGCTGTTAGCCTGAGCAAAGATATAGTACTCACGCTGAGGTAATCGCACGGTATCGTTCCTGTCCTGCAGTATCCCAGATCTGTGCTTTTATCGTCTTCCCATCCACCTGGATGCTCCTGGTGGCAAATTCCACCCCAATGGTGCTCTTACTCTCCAGATTGAACTCATTGCGTGTGAAACGTGACAGGAGGTTACTCTTCCCAACTCCAGAGTCTCCAATCAACACAACTGAAAAAAAAGACATTATTTTCTAAGTTAATTCTTCATGCCAGCATTTACATAGTGCAGTGGTGCTACATGGCTGCTATGCTGCCTTGCAGGTAGGACCCAGAGGAGTCGCACAGCCAGATAAACATAGAAAGTTATGCTGACAACACCTCAGACTTTACTACTCACAGCTTGCTTTCCCAGCCCCAAAACAGCCCCAGGCCTTTTTGTTGCTAGCAGCTGCTCAGTTCCTCAGAGATGGAAATGAGAAATTGCTACAGCAACTGTCAACAGCTAAACATCGCTTTGGAAGCCCCAAGCCACCGCCAGTAATCAGAGGTAACTAGATGTCCCATGCATACTCGACCTTTTGCAGAGGAAGGCTGCAACCCACATTTTAAGAAACACTACAGTCAAGAACAGGGCAACAGGCTACCTGTCTACCTGACAAAAGCCTGTGTACAGTGTAAGCCTACTCTGTTTTTATTTAACAAAAAACCTCAACACCACGGTAAGTAAACAATTATTTACAATCCCTGTTGGGGTCATACAGGGTGTTTTATTTCAATAATTTAATTCATAAATATGTTTACCACAAAAAGGGAAAAATAGGAGACATTTGACACTACAAACAAGATACAAAGCAAAGCAGAACTTCATCCAGCAAAATGAGTTCTAGTAGATTGCATGAGAAGTAAAAGATGAGCTAAAAATCTCTGCCTCCACACAAGGTGTTGCCATGTTAACAGAAAAACGATAGTGCACAAACCCAGCTTTACTGAAAGGAACTGTGGAAATAAAAGCTACATCTGGTAGCAGGAGTTTCTCCCTGCTTAGGGGCTGAAGCCCTCCGCTGATCCCGAGGCACACCTCTTTGCCATTCCTGCTCGAGCAGGCTGCTGCTTCATACCCAGCCTCACTGACCGGGCTCTCCATGAGACCTTCTCATCAACAACTCCAACGGCGAGATTTGTCATACTAGGTTCTTTACTACGCAGCTAATGCAACTACACATATTTTCTTAAATCCCTATATTACCGGCTAGAGCAAGAAATAACTACAGGAAAACAAGACTAAAAGCAATTAAGCCATCCACCTTTAGTCTCAGCAAATACTGTATCATGTACGACTCTGGTATTCAAGCTAACAGAATCCTGGCTTGAGCAGAAGGAAGAAAGGCAGTCTCAGCGAGGTTTTCTTCAACCCTGGGAATATTTCCCACTTCGGTTCAAAGTACAGATATGTTGATCTTCCTCATTCATACAATGTGGTTCTCCTACAGAAAAGCAGACACAGGCAGAAAACATTCCTGATCCCTCCCACAACAAATTACAGAAGACTCTTCTCGTTACACACTTCCAGAATGAGCTCACCAATGTTCTCCCAGGGCCAGGGATCTTTTAGTGTTATTACAGCTTTTTTCTGCTCAGGCCATTGTTTCAGGATACAGCTTTGGCAGCACACTGTTCCATTTTGCGTACCTGCCCACCCCTCCCGAACTTCTGCTGTAGCCCTCCTTTACTCTGCTGCGACAGCTCCCGAGCTGCGCGGGGAGATTGCCGAAACGCTCTGGACTCCCTCCCCAGCATTTCATCCGGTTGACAGCACAGATAGACGGACAATTGTGCTAGCACAGCTGAACAGGCAAAATATAACGGGGGAGGAACAGGCAGCCAGTGGATCGTGGCAAGGCACCACAACTCCCCACCCAGGATAGCTTAAATCAGCTCCTCACAGTGTTTGCCTTCACTGGCAAACAGCCTAAACCATTTTTTAGGGTATAAGAACAGATATATAAAAAAGACTTTATTAAGAGTTCTAACTGTAGGATTTTGTTAGCTTTATTTTCCAGACAAACGGTTTTTCATCACTAATTCCACGGGGCGTTCCAAGAACGGGCCGAAGGTCACCCATCTTGCACAGTGATCTGCTGGCTTGGAGTAGGCTGTACCCTACAGCAAAGCCCTGACCATAGTCAGAAGGAGGTAAGAACATCCACCACACAAGCTAGACCAGCTTGGGAAAACCCTGAAGCTTCCAACTGTTTCCTTCTCATGAATCTGCAGCTCGAGAAAGCACAGCCGTCTCCCCAGGTTCTAGTCACCTCCTATCCTCTGGCATTTTAAAATTACCAGCTTTGTGCAGAAACTCTGCAAATGGCTCTCAGGTCAGTCGCAGGAAGAAAATCCAGGGGGTCCTGCACTACTTTAGCTGGTTACTCACCTCTGCTGCAATCTGGCAGCAAAGCACCAGGCTCCCCTTTACCGGGCTGCTCCATGGTCTAGCAGAGCTTGTAAGAGAGCATTTTTGAGAAGTTACTGGATGCAGAAGTAACAAAGGCAGGCAACCAGATCCAAACTCAGTAAATACTGTTCTCTCTACCTTACAGTCTCCGAGTGCTTCTTGTCAATATGAGCATTTTCACTTTCAGGAGAGATGCAAAGACTGGAGACCCACACGCAGACAGAACCCACAAACTTTTATTTTCTATGGGAATTGAGCAAGAAGATACCTTCAAGATTCTGGACTAAGCGATTAGATCTTGGGAAAGTTCCTAAATTTGGGAACAGGCCACCAGAGAGCATTGCCTGTTCAAATGCAGGAGTCTCAACAGAGTAGAAAAGAAAGTTCCAAATCAGGTCTAAGAGCCTGAATACTCCCCAAACACATCTCCGCAGAACTGATGAAGTCACACTTCCTAAATTGCCTTTAGGACCACACAGTAATGGAAAGATGCACTGGTTTTAACCTGGAAGTGACCTGAACCAATAACCAGCACCAATCATCATCAGATGGCTGTAAGTACACAAGCAAGCCATGCTTAGTGCCCCGTTTACATCCTGAATCACGGAGCTGCTCCTTCAGTCTTTCCTGATTCCCTCTCTCCTCTGCCGCAGTGCCACTCCGCGGGTTACTGCTCACGTTACCCATCCATCAATGGCAAAGCATTCAGACCTCGGTCACCATCATCGCTCTGCTTCCCGTGTCTTGTCAGGCCTCACAACAAACAGACCTACAGCCGCCTGAGCAGAGCACAATCCCGCCACCGGACACCTGCCTCATACCATGGGCTCCTGGTACAACGCAAGCAAAAGACAGAATTAAAGATCCAGGGCAATACATTGTTGGTAAGAAAAAATAAAAAAAGATCAAGTCTATGATAGAATTTTAAATATATTAGTCTAGTAATCTGGCAAAAATATATTCTTTTGAACAATCAAGAAGATTAAGACTCTCTCTAGCAGAGACCACATAAACAGAGTTCATTATAAATATTAAGTACATAAGGTTGCCAGATATTGATGACTAATGTGACACGCATTTGTTTTTAATAAGCACTGCTTTTGTTAGGCTTAAGCACTAATCAGAGCGGTCTAAATTCCCACAAAGGTAAAAGAAAGCTCTTTTTTCTATGGGTGTTTTTTCCTTCCTTTTTCATGAGCCAGCATACATCTGCACAACCTCAAATTTAATTTTTAAAATAAACACTGATAATAGCTAATCTTCTTGAAAGGAAAATTAATGTGCAGATCACATTTTAATAGGTACAAGGCTTCCAATACTTTAACAAATATTAAAAGGTCATAATTCAATTCCAGATCCAACCCATTCAAAACTCATCATGAAAAGTTCCTGCTTTTTAACCATCCCAGCTACAAAACTAATTGGGAACAGAGCCCTGAACCACTGGCTTTGCTTGGGTTACATCACTGAAACACATCTACAACAAGATCCTCACAGCCTCGTTATTCTGCACATCTCTGCACACAGAATTCAGCTTGTTCTCCCAAAGGTCATTTTGTTAACAAACAACATTTTGTTGTGATCAATAAAATAAGCAGTTCTGACTGCCGGGATGCACACAGAAGAAAGGGAAATTGGGAATTAAGATAAAGAGGTGCTAGTTTAGCAGAGCAGCTTTGACTATAACCACACTCGCATCCCCAGAGTGCCACCAAACCTTAAATTAGTTTTTGCCTACTGTGTGCTAGACCCGATAAGCCAATAATGTTCGTCTCTCCTGCAGCCCTATTGAAATGGCCGGTCCTAAAGCACAAGCTGACGGACGACGTGAACGGGGGAACACTAGGAACAGCGAGCCAGCTGCGCACAGGAAGCGTTGCTACAAACTCCTTGGCCATTTTCATCCCTGAACAATTGTTTTATAGGCAGTATTTGACATGAAAGATACAATAAATGGGGCTCCTTGCCTTTTAAACTTTTCATAAAGCTGATTAATATAGTCTATACTAAATGACAGAAGTCCCTATACAAGCAGTTCCAGATCTTCCACTATATAAAAAAGTAAAAATTATGACTTTAAAGCAACACTGCATTCAACTGGAGTCATCCTAAATAATATTACAATGCAAGGATGCAAATTTCTTAAACAAGCACAACCGTAAAAGCTAAAATCAGAGTTCAACCAAATTTCCTTTGGAAACAGGCAGTAGAGGAAATGGTCAAACCTTAAATTTAATAAAAATAATCCTTCCCAGACTGCAACCCTCCTCCCCCATTATTTCTACCTCTGACCACTACACATGCCTGATAGAAGAGAGTTCAAAAGCCATCTATGTAGCTAAGAAGCGGCTAAAGCAGAAGTCAGTCAAACCCCTGGACATTATCTTTTTTCATTATGTCAATGCCCCTTGATATTTAACTCCATTATTAGAGAGGGCGGAAGGGGAGGGGAGTTGTTCCTACAGCAGAGACTCATCCCACTTGGTCCCATTTATATTCATTATACCTTGCCTAGTCCCAAAAAGTCTAGAAGGAAGGAAGGAAAAGATGAGTAGTTAGAGAAGGGCGTTTTTTGTAGGTTTGTTTATTTAAAAAAAAACATCCACAGAACTACCTCTACCCAAAGGACCCACAGAAAAGGACAATTCTCTCCCCCATTTTTCATTAAGTGCTACAAAATATGCCAAGTTACTTTGCAGTATCAACACAACAGCATGGTTCCTGACCAAATAGCTTCAGGTTAAGTTTCACTCCAGATATAATTAAAAACACATTTCAAAGTGGCGTATGTATTTTTAAAGATGAATGCAGTTTTGCCTACCTAATTGACTATTAACAGAAAGAAAAAAAGAAATAAAATTTTTAGGCTTTCAAGTTCCCAGCTATTAAACCACTTGGGAAATAGATGGTGGAATGACTTCAGAAGGAAACTAGTTTAGACCCAGACAGCTTAGCATATTTTTGGAGGCTAGTCTTCTGCTTTATAGGCAGAGAAGAAATAAGGGGTTTCCCCCCCACACACACACACTATCTTGAAGACTGTAAAACAAAAACAGGCAAATACATCCATAAAATATTTCTAACAGATGAGTAATTGCTCTTTCATCAACAAGCAAGTGTGGAACCGCTGCTGCCCTTGTTAGGGTTCTGGTACGTACCGCACGCACTGACATCAAACACCCGGGAAATTTTCGTGGCAGCAAGCGCACACCCCCCTCCCAGACCACCTGGGCACCCACAGACAGCAGTGTTAACCTCGCCTTCTGTAAGGGTGAGCTCTCTGGATGAATCGCAGGATTTCAGCCACGCTACCACAGGAGACCAAGCGTAAAACACGTTGGGAAACACAAAAGTGGACGTTTTACACATCTGCACCACTCCTTAGGCCTCAACGGCAGAGTAGTGGGATGCTCTGGGGAAAAGGTCGGCCCGAGCATCTTTACACACACAGGACACCGACGTGCAGCACCCTTTACACACGCGGGACACCAGCGACAATAAACACCACCCGAGCCAGCACAAGGACAGCAGCACTAAATCCACCCAGCAGTTATCTATTTTCTCACACAACCCCTACACGCAGCTGCTGGACAACCCCAAGTGTCACAAGTATGGGGACAGAAGCATGAAAATAACCCCAGGCGAAGCCAAATTAACACTATTAAGCTTCCTGGCTTCAGATATTCACGCTCAGTCCGCGGCCTGCGGAGGAGTCCTCCATTGACACTGAAGTTTTTCCAGCGCCGGCTCGACACCGGGGGCGATCTCTTGGGCGACCCACACCAACGGCGCCGCCGCCGGGCACAACCCCGCCTCGAAGCCGCCTCCCCTCCAGCTCCCGGCCCAAGCCCGGAACCTCTCCCCCGTCCCAGCGCGGCCACCGGGCACCACAACCGCCCGGCTGCCAGCGCGCAGCCCCCGCCGCGGCGGGGCGGGGAAGGCCCGCGGGGCGCCCCCGCTCTCCCCGCGCCACTGCTCCCCCGCCGCAGCCCGGCGGCGAGGCCAGCGCCAGGCCCAGCCGGGTCCCGCCGCGGCCGGGGGCGGCGGGCGCTGCCCGCAGGGCCGCCCTGCGCACAAAGGCCGCGGCGGCCGCCCCGGGCCCGGGACAGCGCGGCCTGGCGGGCCAGGCCGAGCCGGGCCCAGCGCCGCCGCGGGCCCGTCGAGGGGCGCGGCCGCTCCGGCGCGGCGCGGCGCGGCGCGGCCCGCGGCGGTACCTTTGAAGAGGTAGTCGTACTCGTCGTCGCGGGTGCCCATGGCGATGGCGGCCGCCGACCCTCTGGCTGCCAGGCACCGACCGCGGCCCAGCCGGGGGGACAGCTCCCGCCGCCACCTATCAGTGGCCGCCAGAGCCCGCAGGAGGCGGGCGGCGCGCCAGACCCATCAACGGTGCCCAATAGGCGACGGGCGCGCCTCTGAGTGGCGGGCGGCGCTGTCCAATCCAAGAAGGGCATCTGGGGGGCGGCGCTTGGGTGCCTGAGCCGGGACCCTGAGAGACGAGGCGGTGCCGGGGCCCGGGTTGGGGCGGAGCCTGGGGCGGGAGGGGCGGGGCTTGGCGGTGGGCGGGGCCTCGCCGAGTACCGCCCGGGCGCGGGGGGGAGGGGCCGCCCCGGCAGCAGCCGAGGGGGAGGGGGCGCGGGGGGTGCTCCCCTGGACCCGTGCCCCGCTGTGCAAGGCCATTGCGCGCTGCCCGCCCGTGCTTTGCTGTTCCCTTCAGGCTGTTCCCCTGGCCAGGCCAGATCCTGCCCCACACGGCGCCCAGGGTCTCACCTTCCTGCGCTAAATACCGGCTGTGAAAGCTGTGCTAGCAAAAAAAGCCCTGCACGGTGACACAACTTGTTCTAGGAAAACATTTCCCCTTTTTTTTTCCTGGCACGGCTTGAGGCAATTTCCTGAACGAGCAGTGACAGCAGCAAAAGGCTGTTTCACCACTCCGGGGCGTGCCGGCGGCTGCGTTGGCTCTGCGCAGGACGCCCTTCGCCTTCCCAACGGCAGAGCCGCGGTAACTCATGGTGTGAGCAGAGCCCGAGCTGCAGGGCAGCCTCCGAGCCACGCTCAGACAGCCCAGGGATGTCCCCGCTGCTGCGGTGGCTTCCCTTCGAGCATTCGCCCTACGCAACGTGCCTCCACGCAGCGCGTGCCGGCATCGCGTCCGCTGCTGTAACGCGTTTGCTTTGCGGTTGTGACAAACCCTCGCGGGGAAGACGACGGCTCCCTCCCTTCCCTCGCTGTGATGTGCAGGGAAACGCACTCCGCTCATTAAACGGATTCCTCGCTTTCCTGGGCTGCGTTCCTCACGGCTCATCTGCCCTACTTTCCCCAAAGGAGCCTTTAGCCAGCTAAAGGATTAGTGCATCTCCAGCGTCACACGGGAGCAAGGCTGAGACAGTGGGGAGGAAAAAGACGGCTTTGGACTTATTTTTGCCAGCTTTGGGAGATGCTCAATGCATGAGCGGGGTCAGGGTGGGGGGACACGGTGGTTCAGACCCTCCAGGCTGTGCAGCACTGAGCTGCCCTCGACTTCTCCTAGACGCCTGAACGCCCTGGGCAGGCGGGATTGTGGTTTCTAAAGGGTCCCATTTCCCAAACAGAAGTGCTAATAAATGTGTGGGAGCACGTGAAGAGGCAACACCCAGACTAACAGCTACCTATCAGCGGGAGTATCCAGCTCCTGCTCAGTGAAATTCATTCCTTTTATGAACCAGGCTCTGAAAATGGGGTGAGAAACGGAGCATGCTGCGAACACATTGCAATCTCGCTGCCGTGCTGGGCAGCTGTCTAGGTATCCCCATCGCGTATCAGGCAATGGAAGCAGCTGGGAGGGAAAGCCAAAAATTCAGAGAACCCGGGGTCTAGGGAAGATGCTGACTCCAACCCAGCAATGGCTCAGGCCAGTTGCTCCTCTCTGACTGAAGAAGTGGGGAGGAAATCTTTCTTTCCACCTTTTCTTTGCAGTTTTGGTGCTCAGCATGGGGCATTGGACTTTTACACCTTCCCGTGCTGAAGGGAGTTTTAACAGCCAGGATCTGCAGGAAGGCACTATCGCTTTCTCCCATTGATGCTGTTCATATCCCTGCAGGACCACAGCAAAGAGCCCTGTCGAGTAATGACTAGAGCACACCCGGGGATATCGAGCATCCAACCGATGAACAGTTAAACAGCATCACGAAGAGCAAAGCTGGAACATGTTGGATGACGAATCTCCTGGGAAGGGGAATTATCCTGTGCTGAGTTTCCCACACCTGATAATGCCACATCCAGTGAGTGGCTGGGTGAAAGGAGGGAGAGCGGGGTGGCTCCTTGCTGGTCCCTCACTTTGTTCTGGTTAAAATGGGCACAGCAGAAGTAAAACATCTTATTTTCATTATCACAAGTAGCTTAATTGGTTCTGAACTGAATATTGGGTGTGCATGGCAGGGGGAAACTAAAGCTATTTTTTATCAGTTTGGATGGAAATCACTTTCTTCTTCTTCCAATGCCTGGGAATTGTTGCCGTAAGTTTTAAAGAGCAGTATGGAACAGAGGTATACTCACGAGTGCCGTCCAGCTCCAAAATCCCCTGGGGTAGAGTTTTAACACAGGCTGCAGGGAGTGAAGATGATGACTTGGGGTTAGAGGAGGGATGCTGGCCCAGGGCGATGCAGAGCGAAGCGTGAGCCTGGAGCCTCCCCGTTCTTCGCCCTCAGGAGTCCCCCAGGCTTGTGGTATGTTTTGCATTGGAGAATCAGTGTCGTGTCACCAAAACCACCCACATGTCACCAGTTGCTGACGGGGCAATGCATTTGCAGACTCTTTCTGAAAATTCCATGTGTGTCCTCAAATTGGTCACAGGCCATCAAGCCTCAGGCAGCAGAGGTCCTATAAGACCTAAATATTTTCTTAAACTATGCTGGGACACACACCCTATGCCATCTGCTTCTTTCTTGACATGATAAAAACTTGCTCAAAATGGTCACCCAAGATGCTGCCTCTTGTCCTGGGTGCCTCAGCCCCTGTGGTGCCCCGGGGCGTAGCTGCCTGCCTGGGATGCTTGAGCCAGAAGTTCCCCTTCCCACCCTCTGAGTGGGATCTGGTCCTTTGGGTGTCTGTGAGCACCCTCAAGGGAGCCACCCCAGAATACTCTGCTTGGGACCTGTCCCTGGAAAGGGTGCAGGTGCTTGCAAAGCCGTGCCAGACATCCACGGGAAACTCGATTTGTGCTCAGTGCTGCTGAGCTCCAGCAGAAGAGCTGAAGTTACTGGGAGGACTGGGAGGGTCCCGATGCCCCAGTGTCTGCCAGGCACCCCGAGGCATTTGGAGCGAGGGATGGCTTTGAAAGCGTGATTCTTGCTGGCGCTGGCAAGGCCGGGGTCGGGAGCCAGGCTGAGGGGTGCCTGAGGAGCGTCAGTGGGTAGAGAACTTGTCTCTTGTTATTAATTTGCTGTCTCTTGGCTTTGCACCAGGTTTCAGATTCAAGCAGGGGTTTGCCAGTTTGCCTTTTTTGTTTCATTGCAGCCCTCTGATGGCTGCACTGGCGGTGGGGGGCTCGGGACAATGCCTCTGGCTTTGCCCCTCCAGCGTCTTGGTGCCACCAGTGCAGGAGGCTCAGCCCGTCCACCCAAGCTCGCGCAGCTCTGTGCATGCACAAACATCTTCCCTTTTCGCCAAACTTTGCAAAGAGTGATTTGGATTCCACTGTTGTATAAAAAAGGGCTTGAGGCCCCACTGTCGGATCTCTCGGCAGTTGTTTCTGCCATTCAGACACAGGTTGGATTTGGAGGGGGCTCTGCGCAGCGGGTTAGGGCTCTCCTTACTTTCTGGGGCAACCAGATGCAGCTGGGTTGGGATGTCAATACCTGATATACAACCTCTTCTTGATCGAACAATGCTCTGAGAGAACCCCCGGGTCTGAAGCAGCTGCGGTTCGATCTTCTTCTACTGATGAGTCCCAGCTCCACGTTGAAGCACGTGCAGCCCTGTGTCACCCCGCTGGACAGCAGCCCCAGGCTGTCCCACAGCACTTCTGGCCCTGAAAAGCCCTATCCCACCATGCCCAGACCCCGCAGCCTTTAGCCGCCTGGCGCGTGCTGAGCTCGGACCCCGTCGCTGCCTTTGGCGCAGCCCCTCGGAGCACGCAGCGCGAGCAGCAGCCCTTCCCAGCTGCTCGGCGAGGCTTCACTGGCGGGACTCGAAGCCCCGGGTGGACCGACATGTCAGGAGCTGCTGTGGGGCCACAGCCTGGCCCAGCACGACAGGCCCGTACAGGAGCGATGGCCCGTTTCGGGGGGCAGCGGCATGTCGTAACCTGAAGGATATTTGTGCTTTCGGCAGCGCACGGTGCCGTTTCTCTCGCTGTCGCTGGAGGGAGCTGCCCCATCCTTCACCGGCCTCCCAGATGTTACGACAAGCTGCAGTTCAAGTAGTTCTTAAAAATGAAGGAGCTGGAGGATTCCAGAGGGATTTCAGATGGAAACAGAGACCCAAGCCTGGCTTCTTCTGCAGAGGGACTTGGAAGGGCCCCAGGATGTGACACACTCCAGTGTGGGACCTATGGTCTGGGGGCATGGGGTGGCATTGACATTGATGGGACATGGAGACTTGCATGGCAGAACAGGGCAAGGCTGAGACACAGAAGAAAGCAGCAGCTGTAGTCCCTGGGCTAGGCAAGATTTGGGGCATTTAGCCTTCCCCCAGCTGGCGTTTGGTACCGGCTGGCGTTGTCCTCCAGGCACCTCCTGTAGATGCTGAAGATCAAACGCACCACTGGGGAGCAAACCCCAGATCTGCCAAAAAAACCCCTGAGAATGAATAAATACAGCATAGCTCCTTCACCAGTTTCTATGTGATGCATAAAAAACCACCTTAGTCTAATCACTTTACCATCCAGACTAAAACACAGCACTCCAGTATCTGCTGGTGCACCCAGAGACTAAACAAGCTTTGAATTAAGCAAACGGAACATTAGGAATGTATTTCTGAATGCAAGAGGGAGCGTATAGATAGCACAAGGCTGGGTATAATGGGCTGTTTGTGCAATTGTGCTTGGGGCTATAATTAACCCCAGGTTTTTCCCCAGGGAAGGAGGACAGACAGAGGAGCTGGGGCCACATTTAGGTACAGCAGGTATTTATACAGCTGCTCTAGTGGACTGCCATGTTTATTCTTGTCTTTCTTCTGCAATGAGCAATTTTTGTCCCCCTTCCTTGACCAGCTAAGTAAGCGCTTGGTCTTTTCTCCAGCGCCAGTATCAGGCCACATGCCTGGGATTATGAGCACAGCCGGAGTTTACCCCCATCATCTTCAAGGCTCCCACTCCCTTCCCAGCTCATTTCATTCCTACATATGTAATCATTCCCCAGAAGTCACTCACAATAAATGCTTTTGGAGATGACTACGAGCAGGTAGAAGACTGCTACTTACTGGGGCTTGTCCTGATCAGCTCTGACTAATCCGTCCAGGTAATTCAGACCTCAGCCTCTGCTCTTGCTCAAGGAGTTGGCACAGGGTTTTCCAGCCAGCTACGAGGAAAAGCTCCCTGGTGCAAAGGTCTGCTGCCAGGGAATACGAAAAGGCAGATCATCGTCACTTGTAAACTTGCTGCCCCAGAGCCTGATTTCCAAAGGGAAAAGACATTTAGAAGTCCATAAACTTCAAATAGACTAAAAACTACTGCTGGGGGCTATAGCAGGGATTTATCCCAGACCTCCATGAGGCTACAGCTGAAAATTGAGGTCAGAAGGAAGCATAGTGCTCAGGTCAAACTCCCAACAAGTGAAGTTTCCAAATCCAGAGTCCTCACATAGCTCCCACACATCTTCTACTGGTAAACCATCGGGCAAATAATCCAGGCAGAACAGTTATAGGCTTGTTTTTATTAAAAGACATCTTCAGAAAAGATATTTTAGTACAAAAAAAAAAGTTTAAAATACACAAACTACAGTTGCTTTTTTTCCAGCATCAACATTTATAAATTACACCACATTGTTATTAACACTGCATTTAAATATGGAAACAAATTAAAACAAGAAATTCATCAACAAGATCCAACATCCTACAAATGACTATTTACAATATTTAGCAGCTAGGAGCTCTAGCACAGTAGTCAATATGACTTCAATAGGGTGGGATGCTTGGGAAGCCCCAAGACGGCAGCTTGGCCTGTAACAGTTTTTGGGGACCTGTTTTGCCCACCTCTCCCCAGACACCCACGCCAAAGGCGGAGGCAATGCTGTACGTCAGGGTACGCACCCAGCAGGGTGGTGCAGCTCTTGCAGAGAAACCCTGGCGTCCTCTGGCCCTTTAGAACGAGTTTTGGGGCGTGCATGCAGGACGGTGCTATTCACTCTGCCAAGTAAGGGGGAGTCTTTTGGGAAAAAGCAGCCCTCCAGGCTTCAAGGGGATTTACCGCTGACAGCAGGGACAGTCACTGCTCTGCACCTGTGCTGTCCTAGTGCTCGTCTTAACCACCCCCAGCAACACTGGTAGGCTTCAGGCAGGGCTTAAGACTCAGCCCTCCAGGATCTGGCCCTCACGCAACCAGCTGCAGGATCCCACCCACCGTCTCCTGGAGCTGGAATTGGTTTCCCCAGCTCCCAGCAAATTCCAGCATAGCCAGAAATACAGGGCTTTGAAGCTGTGGGGGCCAGGGAAACCAAGTGAGCCTGAGGTCCCCTTCTGCACAGGGTGTCCTTCAGCCTTCCCACCAAAACCCATATTCTCAGTGGGCTGAAGTCACCCGAGCGGCGGCTGCACAGATGGAGCTGCCCGAGGCTCACTGCCCCACAGCACCAGTGGGGGAAGGTGCTGGGGGCTTTCAGAGGAGGGTACATAGGACATCATTTGGGAACAACAGTGAGAGACAGGACACAGTGAGGCTTTGTACCCAACGCTAGGGTCCAGGGTAGTGAAACACTTCACATGCTTCCCTTCCCCCCAGCCCCAGCTCATAAAAACCAGCACAGAAGTGTTCAGACAGGACAGAAAGCACCAGACAACTTGAACTTGCTGCAGCAGCATGTGGCGGGTTGGAAGACCCTTGTGCATGCTCTGGAGGTGGATCTCCCTGCTGGTGGCTCCTCTTCTGGTTTGGGAGCTCCCATCCAGGGGTTTCAGCAATATGGAGCTGCTTTGCTCATAGCGAGGAGCTGTGTCATGCCACTAAAGGGCTGCTAACCAAGATAAATGCTCCTTGGGGGACTTCCCCGGGGAGGGTGGGTTTGTTTTCTGTAAACACCAAGTGATGGAGCTCAGGTCTGTGCTCCAGAGAGAAGGTCAAGTCTCAAGTGGCAGCTTTAGGGCTCCGCTTCCAGTGCTGCAGGTTGGATTTTCATGGTGGTTGACTTCAGCGGGTAATACCTGCCTTTCCATGTCTTCCAGAAGATGCCCTGCTTGCGCTCATGCCTCTGGCGGGGGATGGAGCGGAAGTACTTCCCATTGAGGTTGGCATGGCCACAGGTGCTGAACCACCAGCCACCTACCAAGGCAACGCAGAAGCAGGTTTAACCCACGGCACTTCCAGACAGAAAACAAACCCAGGTTCGAGGCAGCTGCTGCCCCCGTTTTCCCCATTTTTCCAGGGCTTTGGCACCTTACAAGACCACCTTGAACACACTTGAGGAGTCCCATGCACTGGGAAACCTTTGCACAGGTCCTATGACTTCAGGATGCGTCTGCAAATCCCTGCTGCTCTTTCTTGCATGCAAAACCCCCTCAAACCCTTCAGCAGCCCCATGTCAGGCCTGGGGACTGGCCTCTGCTTTGCTTGAAAGGTTTCCAAGCAAGGTGGGAGCCAGCAAAGCTGTTACGAAGACAGATGCTTGGGCCAAGACCTTAATCATGAATCCCTCCTGGTTTCAGCTTCCCTGCTGGTTCCCTGCATGGCTCCTCCCAAGGATGCAGCTTTCCCAGGGAAGCAGGGGACAAACCGGGCTCAACACCAAAGGGGTCTAGTCCCACAAGGTCACTGTCCCACTCATGGCTACCACCAGACAGCGGAGAGCTGAAGAGAAAGCACACGTCACTGGAAAGGAAGAGCTCATACTGACCTGAGAGGTGTTTGGCACAGTTTGTGTCAGCTTTGAGGTCGTGGTCGCGATCCCGAGTGGAGAAGGGCAGCTGCCTGAAGTCCCCGATGGCGTTTTCCAGCTCTCCAGACAGAGGTCCTAGCAGGTTGAGTGTGTAGGCTGTGCTCTCACCACCAAGGCTGAAGACAAACTGAACCACCTGGGAATTTCCCTCCCAGTCTTCCAGCTCAATCAGGAGATCGTATCTTCCCTCTTGGACAAGGTGATGTACCTTCTCCAGGCCCAGCCAGAAGTCACCTGAAATAAGACATGTTGCATTGGCCACGGGGACACAAACGTGCTGTGCAAAGCAGACGTGTGAACAGGCTCCAGAGACAAACGGGGACAACCCAGGACACTGCAGCATTTGAATCACTGTCTGGCACATGCAGGACAAGTCAGGAAAACCAAGGACTCCTGCTCTGCAAGCAGCGGCCTGGCCTCCCCTCCTCAGCCCAATGCTGTGCTCCAACACAGAGATCTCCAGGGGCCAGCAAGGGGGAATAACTTGTGCTAAGATATCACTTATCCCACGATAAGACGACAGACACCATCATCCACCTACCATGAAGGTCTCCAAAGCCATTCTTGTAGGCATCCCAAAGCTGGTCAAAGTCCACAGAGCCATCTGCGCGCCTCTGGATCACTGTCCAGCCACCTTCTGCAGGCAGGGAAGACACGGTCATTTGGGGTTACTGTTTGCAAGACCACCGTGCAAAGCACTGCGGGACATCTCCACCGCCTTACCTGCGGTCATGTCGCAGTAGACTTTGAAGGGCTGAGACCCCGCAGGCTGCACCTGGAAAACGCCACTGCTTTGCTGCCCGGCCAGGAAGAGCTGGTGGCAATCCTCTGGGAGCTCTGCAGGGGAAGGAAACAGCCATTGAGCAGACGGCCCCGAGTCCCACTTCCTCAGCAGGTTGCTCCTACCACGACCCCAGCACTTGCAGCCCTGACCACAGGCTCAGCCAGCTGTGCACAGTGGTGGCTACGGCTCTGGACACGTGCTGGAGACAACAGCCCCTGACTCGTGTCTTCAAGTGCTGTGACCCCATATCTTCCCATTTATCCAAACACAGCTCCTTGGGCTTCCATCCAAGGCAGAAGCCAGGCATCAGGCCAGGCTGGGGTGACCTAGGCTGGAGAGCACATCTCCCTGGCAAGGAATGACCCGAGGAGCGTCCTAGCTCCCTTCACGCCCGCAGCGGGCAGGAGCAGCCCGTTGGGGTAGGGTCATGCTGGGGCAAGCCAGGGCCAAGCATCTCCATCCCACCCTGAGGCTGAAGCAGTCTCAAAGGGCCTCAGGGGCAGAAAGAAACCCGAAGTCCTGACACCAGGAAGGCGCCTGAGCATCCAGCACAAGACCTCTCGCTCCCGGCAGCTGTGGTGGCCCCAGCCAGACGTCGTGCTGGGCCACCTGCCAGCAGCAGGCATGGTGCCAGCCTGGGGTGACCCTTTTGCCCAAGACACACTGACCGGGGCAGGGAAGGGGTGGGTGGACTGCAGGGAGCCCCAGCTCATCGCACGAGTGGATTGCTTGGGGTGAGGCCACCCCCAGCTTGTGTCTCTCCCCCCCCCCACGCCGTCTGGGCTTCCACCTCTCCTTCCACCCCTGCGGGGACTTTGCCCAGAGCTGCCAGCAAAGCACCGTTTCAACAGCGCTGATAAAAGTCCATCCAGGAACCACCACCCGCAGCACTGGGGGAGAGACGGGAGGAAAACCTGTTACAAAACCCAAGTCAAAAGGCCGCCGGAGGATGTGCAGGGACTTCAGCCCCCGGGGTGTCGGCGCAGTCAAGGGGCTCTTTGTCAGCCAGGACAGGTGCCCCTGTCACCCCCAGACAAAGGGGGTCTGTTCTCCCCGCGCGAGGGTGGGATGGATTTTGGTGGCTCACAGCTGCTGCCAACGCAACCCCAAGGCAGACGGGTGAAGAAGCCTAAAGACAAGCCCCAGCCTGTGCTGGGGTGCTGGCCACCCCCGCAGCCCCGCTTTGGGGTCCCCCTTGCAGTAGCTGCCCCTGGGGTCAGGGCTGGCACCGTGATCCGGGGCGGCAGCAGGGAGAGGGGTCTCCCCCACAGCCGCCGGGCTTTGCGTGGGGCGGAAGAGGGGAAAATGGGGCCTTTGAGCTGCTGAGGGCAAGAGCAGCCCCCACAGAGCATCTCCTGCTGCCCGGGGAGCCCCGATGCCGCGTTGGGGTGAAGAGCAGAGCCGCAACTGGAGGAAAGGTCAGCACGGGGGGACCCGGGGGACGGCAATGTGACACCTACCACCACCTTTCGCCCGTTTCCCCCCCACCCCCAACCCCCCCGGTGAACTTCCCCCTCCTCGGCCCGGGCAGCCCCTCGCCCACCGCCACAGCGGGGGGGCTCAGCAGCCAGCTCAGCTGGGCTCCTGCCGCCTCGGCGTTCCTCGCGCCCCCGGGGCCGCCGAGCCCACCGGCGCACCCCAGGGACAAGCGTGTGGCCCCGAGCCTTTCGCCCAACGGCTCACAAAGCCGCCAGGCAGGCCGGGGAGGCCAAGCGCATCCCTGATGTCCCCACCTTCTAGGTGAACGCGGGCAGGGAGGCCGAATGAGGCTCGAGGGAAGGAAGCCCCACGACCTGACCCTGCACCGCAGCTGCGGTGGCCCCTGCTTGCAAGCCCAGCGGCAGGGAGGTGCCGGGGGCTGCTGGGCTCCTCCGGCCTCGCAGAGCTCCTCGCCTCCTCTCCCGCTGTATCTCCCAGCGTCGGCGGGACAGTGCCTGGGCAGATGCTGCGTGGCCCCAGCATGCAGAACTCAATCCCATCCACGTCTGTGGTTTTTTCTGGGCCCTGGCCACACTCACTGCACTCGGATCTCTTCTGTTTTCCTGGTGCAACAGGGACTTTCAAGCAGCTGAATGAGATGCAGCTGCCTGAACAGCCTCAGCTCAATCTTTTTGTTTGAGGAACATGCTTGTTAGTTCCAGTTCATGTTGCACATCCGTATGGCACCAGCAGAACAACAAGACCTCCTGGCTGCTCTGGATGTTTTTCTTTCCCTCCCCTTTTACTTAGCCAAACAAGACGGAAGAATCAACCAGGCTGGCTGGAGCTGCCCCAGGCATGGCACCATATTTACCCAACAGGATCTCCAGGCATGACGGGAGGTCACCAACCTGGAATAAACACCCTTTCTTGCGGATGGCAGGGCATGCCTGGAGCTGTTTGCATCACCTCCCCCTCCTCCTCCCCAACCCAACCCGATTATTTTGGAGTCCCAGCACCACGGGAGGGAGTGAGCAGGGCTCTCCCTTTCCCCTACTCGGCCGGCTGCCAGAGAGCGCAGGCTCTGCCTAAAGACGTGATCCTCTTTCTGCAAGCGATTAAACCTTTCACTCCCCAGGCTGCTTCAAGCCTTCAACTTTCACATGCTTGGCCCTGTGCCATCTCTGGCCTGAAAAAACTTGTGTTCACTGGATGCAAATAAAAGGGTCTTTCTGAAAGGGCTGCTGGTGGAGTTCATCGCTGTTCCCCAGGGCCGTGCCGGCATTGCGGCTCTGCCTGACAATAGGCAGGGAGCCGCCAGCACAAGCCTTCCCAGTGCTTGCTTGCTCTAAAAGCAGACACAAGCCTCCCCAGGCAGAGGGCACGGGGCTGGCCTGCCAGATATTGTGTGCTTTAAGATTTGCCAGAAAACTCACTCGACTTGCTAATGAGAGGAAGCCAATTTGTTTTCTGTCAGTGATATCAACATCAGGGATTAGGCAAGAGAAGGAGGAGCTCGTGGCTCGGCCGGGTCGGAGGGAGTCGGGATGCTCAGGGTCTCCCCATCAGGGACAGTGCAGCACGAGAAGGCGCCGAGCTCTCGCGCTCCCTGCCGTGCAGCATCCCCGGGGGCCGGGGGCCCTCGCTGCCTCCCACCACGCTTCACAAGGGTTGCTGCACCCAGCACCCAGCAGCTAGCACAGAGCGTACAGCACAGCCTACATCTGCCACCAGTAAGTAGCAAAGACCCAAACCCATCTCCCTGCACCCCAGTTTCAGCATAACCCGAGAGCAGAGCAGGGGGGGTGGACCAGTTGGTTTGACTAGATGACCTTTAAAGGGCCCTTCCAACCCAAACGATTCTATGACACACTACTGAGGGCAAGTTACAAAGCAGAGCTGGGAAAAAACGGGGCGGGGGGAGAGGTTTTGAGAGAGTTTTCTGGCTCGCTAGTGCTGCTCTGACCAAGGGAGACCTCACGTAGCCCTGCTGTGGGCCGGCCAGCCCCACCGAGCCGAGCACCAGGAGGAGTCTGGAGCCCTGCGTCCCATCTCTTGCCTTGTCTGCATCAATTCTGCAGCTCTTTGTTCTGCCCACCCAGCTTTCAGGCACACCGGTGACAGCTCTGGGCTCCACATACAAATTACCATGTGTTTTCCCATAACTATCCCTGTGTTAAGCCCTGAGCAGGACTTCCCCGTGCATCCTTGCCCTGCCTGGTTTCTGTTTGGCTCGCACTGGACATCCCCAGACAGCTGCACAGACGGAGCCAGCACTGTGATTTAGCTGACATAACACGAGAGCAGCTGCTCCCAGCCAGCAAACGCTGCAGGGACAGGAGTTCCCGTCCCGGAGGGAGGCTGCAGGACTCAGCACTGCTGGGGACAGCCACCGAGACACCCGCTCCGCTGCCCTTCGCTCTGCGGGAGCTCCTCCAGTCCCCTTGCTGGCAAAGAGGATGCTCCAGGCAGAGACAGGAGCTCCAGATGCAGCATCCACTCACCTGCTCCAGTGCACATTTCCCAGGGCTGAGAGTGTCTGGTGCCCTCACTGCCCAGGCACTTGCTGCAGCTCAGAACCTTCTGCTAAGGACAGTGCAAGCTGAGGCACTTGTCTTTCAGGTATGAGCCCCAAATACGAGCCAAGGGAGATGGACACGCAAGGATCTAGTTCTCCTCTCATGGTCCAGGGCTCCCTAACCCTGCCCTCCACCGGCAGACAGAGTGAGAAGCAGACCCTGCCTGGTAAAGTGAGAGCAGGTGAACAAGAGTTAACTCCAAGGAGCAGAGATCCTCCTTTCCTGCCTGCATTCGCCCCCCGACCTGCCACTCCTCTTTGACAAATACCTGCTAGCAGCGTTTCTCCGCTCCCCACTGCATTCTTAATATCAGGCAGCAAAATTCCTCTTAAATCCTTAAATTCTTGCTGGACTAATGCTGATCCAGAAGGCTAGGATCCTGCTCGTGCTCCAGATCCCCCCAGTCTGGCCAAACTCCCAAGCTCTGGTTTTGCAAGCAAATCTCACATCCTGACTCGGGACAACTGAACCTTTTGTTTGCAAATGGTTGCAACTGCTGCAGGTTTGCTCTGGCACGGAGGAGCAGGGCAGCACGGGCAGATACTCACTCTGCGTCAGCACAGGCTCCCCACTAGCGTTCTGGCTCTGGTTGGTGAGACTGAGGCTCTTCTTCAGGTTTATCTTCCACTTTGGAGACTGCGTTTTGTTGTCCTTCAGGTGTAAGGGGATCAGTAGATTGACCTAAAAAAAATGTGTACGTCAGAATGGTTTTATCTCAGCTCATTTTCAATGCTGGTACTCCGGGGAGCTGATCAGCTAAGGCACCAGCTGTTTCCCCGTGACCAGAGCTGGGGCTGAACTTGCCCAGAAAGCTCGAGGAATAGGAGATACCCGAGGCTAGCAAAGCCAGAAATGATTGTGGTTTTTCACACCCGTGCTAATGAGTTTATTCTGCAGATAAACTCAAAGGAAGAGCCCAGAGAGGCTCTGTTCCCACACACCAATTCCTCCTATTGCTCTGTGCAAATACTCGGGGAGCTTGCAGTTTGCTACCAACACTGCGGCACAAGGACCAGGGCCGTGACCTTCGCAGGGTGCCCAGAGCCAGGGTGCAGCAGCACAGACGGTTCTCCTGTCACCGGAGCGCTGCGCCAGCTGGGCTGCTGGGCGGTTCACGCAGGGGTCCTCACAGTGTGCCGGACCAGGCTGCGACCCCCCAGCTGCAGAGCGGGATGGGAGCTCACCTTGCTCTGCAGGCTTTTAATCTGCAGATTCTGCTTGTCCAGCTTGTACTGCTGCTGCTTGATCTTCTGCAAGAGCTCCTCGATTCGCGAGTTCTGCGCATCCATCAGGGACTGTGGGGGGATGAGCCAGGTGAACCCTGCAGCTCTGGGGAGATCCGGCTGTGCTGCACGTACTGCACAGAGCCAGGCGGGCCAGTCCTCCCTTGAGGGGATCCCCACGGGTGCTCCCGGTGCCCCCAGGACCATCAGGTCCCCCCGCTGCTCTCCCGAGGCCGATCCCCACTCGCTGCTCCCGTTGCCCCGGGAGGGTCGGGGCCCCCCATCGCTCTTCCCGCGGCCGCTCCCGGGAAGGCAGGGACCGCTCCCCACTTCCCCCCAGGGCGGTCCCGGTACCCCCGGCGGGTCTGGTGTCCCCCCCCCGCCTCACCGCTCGGGTGGCTCCTGGTGCCCGGGTGTCCCTCGCCTCCCCAGGTCGCTCCCGGTGCCCCCGGCGAGTCGGGTCCCCCCGGGGGCTGTGGGGGCCGGGCGGGCCCCCCCGGGGGCTGCGGGCGATGCTCACCTGCAGCGCTCCCAGGTCCTTGGCGCTCTGGTTGTCGGCCGGCCGCGCCTGCAGCGCCTGCCGGACGCGACCCTCCAGCTGCTCCAGCCGCCCCTGGATCTCGGCTTTGTCGGCCGCCACCTCCTCCAGGCGCTGCCGCAGAGCCTCGGAAAGGTTGAGGAGCTGCCGGCCGCGGCCCTCCAGCTCCCGCACGCTCGCCCGCAGCCGCTCGCCCCGCTCCTGCGCCTCCCGCGCCTGGCGCAGCAGCCGCCCCATGGAGCTGTTGTGGGCGCTCAGGCGGCTGCCGAGCTCCCGCATCTGCCCCTTGGTGCGGTCCACGTGCTCCTTCAGGCCGTGGCCGAGCTGCAGCAGCCCGTGGGCGATCACGTTCACCTCGTCCCAGGAGGCGAACTGCGCCCGCCGCTCCTTGCTGCCGCCCGCCGCCGCCCGCCGCTCGGCCCCGGGCCGCCCCGCCGCGGGCCCCGCTCCCGGCGCCGGTCCCACGGCCACCCCCGCCGCCGCGGCGCACAGCAGCAGCGCTGCCCCCGCGAACCGCATCGCTGCCCGGCCGCCTCCCAGTGCACGCCCCGCCGCCGCGGCCCCGCTTTTATCGCCGCCCGCGCACCGCGGCGGGGAGGGCCCCGGCCCCGGCCCCTCCCCGCCCGCCCGCCCGGCCCCGCCGCTTTGTTCGCCCTCCCCCGCCGGCCCCGGGCTCGGGCCGACCCCCCCGCCCGCGGCAGCCCCGGTCCCTCGCCGCTGAGCCCTGCCCGCGCCCGGCCTCGCACCCCGTCCCCATCCCTGTGCCCACCCCCCGCCGCTGACCCCCTCGCCCCTCGCCCTGCCCTGCGGAGCCCCATCCCCGCCGAGCCCCGCCGCTGGGTCCCCCCCGGGGAGCCCCCAGCCGTGGGCGCTGCCCCACCACGCGCCTGCACCCGCGTCCTCTCCCCAGGCCGTGCCTCACCGGGAGCTGCTGGCCTTGGGGTGGGTGTATGCTGCAGGCACAGGGCTCCCAGGCCTAATGGGTGCTGGGGGCCCTGGAGTGGGTGCCCGCTGTGGGTGCAGGGCTCTACCGGGTGGCCTTGGCCCTGGCACGGGTGCACACTGCAGGCACAGGGCTCCCGCGTGATGCTCTGCAGGGTGCTGCCAGCCCTGGGGAGGGTGCGCGCTTGGAGTCAGCTCCTCTGTGCACCTGGGGGGAGAAGGACGTTCACTCCTCCCACTCTCTGAGAGTGCCAAGGATGAATCCCCCCCCCCAAGGCTTCAGTCTTCCCCCCTGTGAAAAACGTGCATCTTATTTCATTTGCAAGTGTCTTTGACTCCAGTTACCAGCTCTTCCCTCTTGTCCTGCTTTTTTCTGATGGCTTAAAGGGATTTTCAGTCTCTCTTTTTTCTCCCCATGAAGGAATTCACACACCGCGATGGAGCCACTCTTGGCTCTTTTCAGATAAGAGCAGATGGAGCCCTTCTGCTCCCTCCCTGCTGCGTGTTTCCTCCTGCTGCCCCAGTGCTGTCCCTCCTCTACAAAGTGCATCCTAGAGCAGGGAGCTGCGTTCCCATCCATGCCGTCTTTGGGGGCTAAATCCCTGCTGCTCACCGCTTGCTGGGCCCTGCCCGCAGGCCTGGCTCACCGTGAGCCCCTGTGGGACCAGGGCTGCAGTGGGGGCTCGTGCCGAGCTCACCTCCACTCAGCCCCACATAAACCCACTGCGGTTCTACCTCCATCCCACCGCTACCACTCCCAGCCCTGCGGCTCGGGGCACAGCCCATCCATCCCAGGGGAAAAGCCTTTTTGTCTTGTCCAAAAACGCTTGGCAGTGGGATTTACCCTCCCGGGAGTCCCGGTGTCACCTGGGGGTGCAGGCAGGGTGGTGGCATGGCAGCTTCCCGAGGGCAGGGACCATTGGCAGCGGCTTTCCTGCCCTGCACAGCTCTTCCCCGAGGATTTTTGCAAGGCTCTGCCACTCCGTATTTAGCTGCGTTTTTGCAGAGCTGATTTTCAAGCCCAGCCTCTCCCATGGCACTCAGCCTTGCCGAAGCGATGACATGCGCACCCAGTACTTCCACCAGCCAAACTTATTTTCCTGTGCCCACGTAGGCAACTGAGATCCAGGGTTTCCCATCTTTTTCCTTTGCGTGGATAAACTCCCTGTGTTGGGAGCGAAGGATCTCTTTGGTGTAGGTGTGTTTATGTACAAAGGTGTAGGAGGCTCCTGCAGGAACAAATACCAGCTGCCGGTTTCTCGTTCTTCTGGCCCTGAGCCATCTCCAAGCACTTCCCAGGCTGCTGCTCTCGAGCAGGGTGAGCGAGAGGCCTCAGGGCAAGCACCCAGCAGCAACAGCACAGGGAGGCGCGTCACGGAGGTAGGAGCTGAGGAAGGAGGAATTTGGGAAATTTCAGCAGGCGGAGAGTTCGGAGAGCCCCCAGCCCCGTCCACCGGTGGGTGTGTTTTCATTTATTTCATGGTCAGAAGGAATTTTTCAAACGAGGAAAAGAAGGAAAAAAAAAACAGATAGGAAGCACTGCAGGGGAAAAACAAACAGTAAAAAATGCAAATTGTGGTCGTTGCTTTTTCCAGTCCTTTGAGGGTTGGGGGGCCCCCTCTGTGCTCACCCTGCTGCGGTTGCTGGAGGGGAGCGGGGGACATGTTGGGGGGTGGGTGATGGGGAGGGGTCACCCCCCAGCAAGGTGAGAGCATTGGGCTTCTCTGTGGGGCCTGGGGTCCCTGTGTGGCACCTTGGGGTGCACCTGGCTGGCCCGTGCCCCCTGCACCCCCAGGTCATGCCAGATGTTGTACATCTGCCTCTTCGAAGGGAAAGATCTGTCGCTGCACCCACCATCACCCCTGAGTGCTGAAGGGGCAGCCACAGCTCTGCCAAAAATTCCCAGATGAGGCTTTCCCCCCAAAAACCGTGAAAATTCTTTTCATCTTGGTCCTGCTGGGTTTTGGCATCCCAGGAAAGAGAGAGATGGCAGGAGCTGCGCCCACAGAGCCCGAGGTTGGAGCACCCAGCATCGAGAGCCCTCTGAACTGGGCAACACCAAACCCCCCAGTCACTGGGACAAACAGGGAAGCACAATTTCATGTGTTGACTATTGCTCTGGGTTAACGACGTCAGGCGAAATGAATCCTGTGTGCAGCTCCAGTCCCTGCCCTGCCGTTACCCAACGCTGGAGCTTGTCCTGGGAAATGACAGGGTTACACAGGCTGCTGAGGCAAACTTGTTCCCACTGGTTATTTTCCGCATTTGCAGTGTTTGTGCTGAGGCAGGAGAGAGGTAATGTAAGAAGCCGAGGCCTGTTGAGAAGCCACATGATTTATGCATTTTCCTTTGGCTGTATTTTCTTATTGGGACATCTCCAATTTGCCCTGAGAAATATGAATTTTTAACGTACACAAATGAAAAGTCCCCTGAGGCCCTGAGCTACCCCGGGCTGTGAGTGACCACAGGTCAATGGGAAGGTGCTCTCTGCAGAGCCAGATGCGCTCGAGTTTAAACAGAGCTTAAAATGGCCTGGCCGGCAGGGATTGATCTCTCAGGGCATTTCTCTGTGCCAAGAGGGAGCCCTGGTCTGCCCTGCATGGCTGAAATCCCCGTGGGGTCCCAACCGCCCAGCTCGGTTTGGGGCTGGGGAAGGGCCGGGGTTGGGTCCCGGGGGCAGGAAGGACCGTTTACCCTGCGCAGCAGAGTGCACCCCCAGGAGGGACCCCACAAGGACCCTGCCCCAGCCCAGCAGACCCTGCGGCCTTTGGGACACCAGAGCAGCCCAGGGAGCAGCAGGGCATGGTGGCCCTCAGGGCTGCCCCCTGGGTCTCTGCGTGCTTCATCGAGGTCCCCCTGGCTGGGGTCATCCCCTGGTGAGGGAACAGCAGGTGCCAGAGGAAGTCACTTTTTGTGGAGGTCTCTCTGCGGGAACAGGGGGTGCTCCCATCCCCATCCCTATCCTCATCCCCATCACCACACTCATTCCCATCCCCATCCCCATCCCCTCTTCCATGCAATCCCCCCAGCCTAGCCAGCTGGGAAAGGCAGTATCCCCAGCATGCACCACAAGTAGCTCCTCTGAACAGCCCACATGTGGCTGGCAGCACATCCCCATCCCCATCCCATCCCCATCCCTATCCCCGTCCTCATCCCCGTCCCCGTCCCTGTCCCCATCCCCGTCCCCATCCCCATCCCCATCCCATCCCCATCCCTGTCCCCGTCCCCATCCCCATCCCCATCCCCGTCCCCGTCCCTGTCCCCATCCCATCCCCATCCCCATCCCCATCCCCGTCCCTGTCCCTGTCCCCATCCCATCCCCATCCCCATCCCCATCCCCATCCCATCCCATCCCTGTCCCCATCCCCATCCCCATCCCCATCCCCATCCCCGTCCCCATCCCCGTCCCCGTCCCTGTCCCCATCCCATCCCCATCCCCATCCCCATCCCATCCCATCCCCATCCCCGTCCCTGTCCCTGTCCCCATCCCATCCCCATCCCATCCCCATCCCCATCCCATCCCATCCCCATCCCCATCCCCATCCCTGTCCCGCGCACGGCAGGCTGTGAGCGGGTGGGCTGCAATGAGCGTCTTTGTTCTCTGCCTTTCTCCATCCCACTCCTTCCCACACTGCCCCGGCGGGTCACTGTGCGAAAGTTCAGCCTGGTGTGAGCTCCCATGAATTCCTGCAGCTGCTCAGCCCTGGGCTCGCGTCACTGGGAGGGACGGGAGAGATGCCGATTTACAGGAAGGTTGCTCACAGCTTTGCTTTATTGTTGGAAATGGCAAAAGTAAGAGAGAGTCCAATGAGAGGGGAATAGGGCATATGTGAATTATACCGTCACCGCTTCAGGGATAAATTTAGGTTTTCCAGAGGAATGGTTATTCTGATTCAGCGGAGGTTGGGAGACATCCAACAGGGATTTCCTACCGGCCCCTGGCTGAGCACAGCGGCATGTCTCACCCAGACAGGCACTGGCAGCATTCCCAGCTGGAGTGGGCACCCCATCCGCCTTGGTCTCTGCTCAAACCTGGTCCTGGCAGTGATTTATCTGTCGCACACCCGCAGGGCCCAGCCCTGCTGGCGAAACACTTCTGCCTGCTAAAAACCCCACACGCTGGGGGCACTTCTGCTCTTCCCAAGCATGAGCGTTGCTAAACCAGAAACCCCATCACTCCCTGCTCCGGAGAGGGGCTGCGCAGCTCCCGGCCTCGGCACACGGCAGCGAGGGACCAGCCTGGCTCCCGCAGCCGGCCCGCACCTGCTCGGCAGCCGGGTTGGCAGTACCCGACCCTCTCCTCCCTGGAGGGACTGGTGACAGCAGGGGGGCACAGGCTGCCTGAGCACCAGCCTCGTCCTTCCCCGGCGCTGGGCACACCCCCTCGTCCCCATCAGCGAGTCTGCAAAAGCTCCTGCTCTTGATGGTGTTGCTTCTTTCGCAGAGATGAATTTCCATGCAGGGTGAGTCAGAACATGGAAAATTGGTTGCAGCCGTCCACCCCCAGCTGCATCGGGAGCTCAGCCATGTCGCCCGGGCTTCATTCCCATCCTCTCTCCTCCGGCTTTCCCTGCCGGCACGGGGCAGCCCCGGGTAAACGGCTGGCAGCCCAAGCGAGGGGAGAAGACACCAGTACCCGGGCTGCAATGTCCCCTACAGGCTCCAGAGGATGGGGTGAGGGTCGCAGCCATCCTGGGGTTCCTGTGACCCGGGGAGGATCCCAGGCACCATTAGCCTGGAGCAGGAAAACCCATTTTCACACTTGAAAAGCTGACATAAAAGGCCCGTGACACTCTCGGTCCAAGCAGCCTCCTTATTTTCCTGGCGGGGCTGGATAAAGGTTATGCAAGTCTTCACTACCCTTTATTCTTCCTGCCATCTCGAGGCTCCTCGGGGAGCGCTGGGCTTACTGTGCCAAAGGTCACACATGCCAGAAGGCAGGAAACCTGGGCTTGAGTTAACATGGGAGGCTTGGCAGCTGGAGAAATCCGACCCTTATTTTTGCAGTCATCTCTCGATTTAAACAACATGCGTTTCGAATTAGGGGCTCTCGTTGGCTGGGCTTGCAGCTCATCAGTGCAGGGAGCTCCAGGTCCCCAGGGAACGAGGCTGCCCCTTGGCACACTCGGTTTGCTCCCAAGCCCATGCGGGAAGGGCCAGACCACTGAAATCAGGGCTAGGCTCTGCTTTCCCAATGAGGCAACAGTGGCTTCCCTTTTATTAGCAACCTTTGGCTAGTGACAGAGACAGTGGCTTGGGAAGAACCTTTGGTTGGCACAGAGGTGACAGGGGATTTCTCCGGATATTTTCTGAACATCCTTTCATTTCCTTCACCACTTCTGGAAGGAGATGCCCAGAGCTACTGGAAGGAGAGAGCTGCTGCAACAAGCGTGAGCGGAGCCCACAGTGAGGGCATCCACGGTCCCATTGTCACTCCTGGCTGCCCATCCCCTCCTCTGCAATGGGGACGGAGGCGGTTCTGGCACCGCTCGGCACTTACCAGTCAGCATCTGCTGATGGCCGTGACCCCTCCATCCTGCTGGCACAACCCCTCATGGGCTGGATCTCCTGATGCAGCACAAATAGCTTTTTTTGGCTGTGCTGTGTGATAAACCTCAGGGTCACTTCTGCTGCCCAGGAAGATTTTTAGCCCAGGACATGCAGGAGGGGTGGCCACGCTGGCCCTCGGGGGTTTGCACTCCTGTCCAACACCTTGCTGGGTGAGTGCTGGGTAAGTGCTGCTTGGCTTCCTGAGCTCTCCCGCACGCTGCGTTCATCTCTCGCTTTGCTCAGGAGGTTGTTTCCCACCATCCCCTTCTCCCCTGGTGCTGGGCAGGTCCCCGTCCCGTCAGGACACTCCTGCAGCGAGGGACAGGGTGAGCTGCTCGGAGCCAGGCTGGCAGCACAGGGCTGGCCCCAGGACCGGGACGATGCTGCTGCTGGGCTCAGCTGTGCTGCACCCGCGGCCGGTGGCAGCCACGTCTGTCGAGGGCTCCGCTGGGTCCCTGCCTGTCCCTGCATCCCCATGAGGCCGCAGCTGCTTTTCCACCCGGGAAGGGACCTGCTGGTTTTCAACACCTGTAGGAGAGGGCTGCAGAGCTTTAGACAGGGGAATGCCAGAGGAGACACTCCTCATCCGGCCAATGCCGGGGAAAAGAATGCAGGGTTTTGGGCACAGTCATGAAAACCCCAGCTGGGGATCAAACCTCTCCCCAGAGGAGAGGTTCATGACTAAGAGGATGTGATGCTCGGGCTCCCCGTCCGGCTCCGGTGGCCAAAGCACAGGGAGAGGCATGGCCATGCGTCAAGGGACCAGGCGAAGTAGCAGTGACGTTTCTCAGCCCACCTGGCCAGCTCCATCCAAACTGTGTACTCAGCAACACAACGGTGTCCGGGAACACCAGCCTCAGAATGCGTCTGGGAAGTCAGGTTATTTCCTACTGCTGCAGAAGGTCATACCGAGACGGTAAGGGGAAGGGACGGCACAGGCTCTGCGGGGTGGGGGGTCAAAAAGAAGTGACGAAAACAAAGCTTCTCTGGTGTGAACATTTTCCAATAGGGTATATAAATATATAGATAGATAGATAGATAGATGTAAATATCTTAATATTTAGCCAAGATTTTTCTGGATTTTCATGCTTGGATTCTGGATTTTTCCAGATTTTCGCACCCGACCCCACAGGACATGCAGGCACTAGGAGACGAAAAACCCACTGCTTTCTGTTTACTGCAGTGAAAACCTGAAAAGAAACGGATGAAAATGCCCCAAAGCACCAAAAGCTCCAGCAGCCCCTTTCCCAGCTGCCTCACTGGCAAAACGGCGGCGGTGGCTGGGAGCCTGGCAGGCTGTGGGAGGGCTCCAGATCCCTCGGGAAGCCGGGGGCCTGGGAGGTGGGAGTCGGCCCCATTTCCAGCCCTGGCACTTTCCCCTGCTGGGACAGTGCCCTCGGCTGCTGCTCGGTTTCCTTAGCTGTGACCCGAGCATTTCGCTGCCTGGGGGGCGGATCTGAGCTCTCCCCAGTGCACAGCAGCCCTGTCCCTGCTGCGGGGCTTGGTTTGCAAGTGGGAGCTGCCCAGCACACAGCACCCACGGGCACCTCGCCTGGGGCATCCTGCACCCACCACCCGGCACCCACGGGCACCTCGCCTGGGGCATCCTGCACCCACCACCCACCACCCAGCACCCACGGGCACCTTGCCTGGGGCATCCTGCACCCACCACCCAGCACCCAGCACCCACAGGCACCTCGCCTGGGGCATCCTGCACCCATCTTTGCCTTATGTCCTCTTGCACAGCCCATAGAAGGAGCACGTGGGCATGAAGTGGTTCTGCTCGGGCAGGGATGGGACAAGGCAACTTCTGTTTAATTTGAATTTCTTAGAAAAACAAATGTTGTGGTGTTTTTACCTGACGTAGACGGATGTTTCAATTCGCGGAACTTTGCTCAGCAGGTGGTAACAAAACTGAAGAGAGTCCAAGTCTGCATCTGAGCTTTGAACTCGGATGCTCACGTTGGACCACCTCACCTGCCCGGCGCTGAGCGCGTGCCCTTGGAGCTGCCCAGGTTTGGCATTGGGTGATCCTCCCGCCACCAGGAAAATCAGATACCTAGAGAAAAAATCCTGACGCCAAGAACCCACCTGTGCGGCTCAGGGGTGCCTGGAAATTGCTTCCCCATTGCAAAGCACAGAGAAATGGTGAATCTGGAGCACAGCCCAAGAAAATCCCCCCACCCCAAAAAAAGGAATCCAAAATGGGATGTTTCGCATCAAAGTGCCCGAGGATGCCGTGATTGTCATGGCTGCGGTGACTCCCTGAGGCCATGGAGCATCACGACTCCTCCATTTCAGCTGAAAACTAGGGTTTGTGTTGGGAAGCGTAATTTTAAAATGGCAGCTTTGGGGTTCACTTCTGCTAACTGGCCATTTCCAAAATCACCCAAATCAATACCCTTGGCCAGACAATGTCTTCCTTTGGGAGAATCCCTCTGGGGAGGGCAAGGTCAGGGAGCAGAGGGGAGCAGTGAGGGAGTCCCAGCCTTGCGCAGCACCCGCACCCCTGGGCAAGGACAGAGCTGGGGGTGGCCCCAGGCAAGTTGCCAGCCTCCGGGTGACTTTCCAGGTGTTACATATTGGGGAGGATTTTTGTTTAATGCTGCAAGAATGAACGGCAGGCAGCACAAGCGGTCAGGGCAAGGAAAACCTCATCGGCGTACCTTGCTGGGAAGCTCTGCTCTCGTCAGGATTTTCTCTGGACCAACAAGAGAAAGCCCACCGGCATATCCAGGTGCGTATTCCTCCTCCTGGTGCGTGGCCCCCCAGGGACACCCTGTCACCAGCTTCGCCTGAGACTCTGCAGAAAATCTGAGTATCGCCAGGAACGCAGTCTTGCAGCAGGGCCAGACGCCTTCCCGGGACTCAGGGGTGCCTCAAGCACCGTTGTGCTAAGGGAGGGGGGTTGCCCTTGTGTCAGTTTATGGGTTGTGCCAGCAGCTGCGGCACCGTCAACACCGGGCTCAGCCTTCCGGGCAGTTTCCTCCACCTTTGTTGGAGTCCCGGGAAGTCCTCAGCCACGTCTGGGCGCAGCATGTGAGTGTTCGCAGCCACTGGTGACACACGGGCAGCCTCCCAGGGCTGGGAGCCGCTGGCACTGACCTGCTGCTCTCCAGATGATGCTGAGTCTCACTGAGATGCTGACAGCTGATCCCTGCACTTTACGGGGAAGACCATCACCGCAGCCTCAGGGCTTTGGTGAAACCTGGCTGTGCAGCCGGCGGGGCCGTGCCACCGCCTCGCAGGGAGCCCAGGTGATGCTCATTCACGCAATCCCTAAGCGACCACATCCTATAAATGTTTGCAACCCCTGCTTGGAGCTAGTTGGGATGATTTTGGGGGACATCAGCGGGAAAACCAGGTGGGAGGAACCCTGTCCTCCCAGCTTCTTCACCAGGATGGTTTCCTCCTCTCTCCCAAATCCTTCTAATACCCTGAGCTGGTGTGAGGGATGGAGCCATGCCTGGCTCTGCAGCCCCTTTACCCTTGGACTTCAGTACGTGGTGCAAAAATAGCTGTCAAAAAGGGGAGAGGTGACCTTTGTCATTTGAATAACTGTTTGCTTTGTCAGCGCAAGCACAGCATGTTTGGGGATTTTGTGGAAGGTTCCAGCAGCTCTGAGCCAGGACCAGACAATTTTCACTCTCTCTGCTGGCAGCCGTGAACAGCACCGGGAATGCACCTAATCCCTGCTCAGGGAGACACTCAGGAGAGGAGATGCCTTCCAGGGAGTGCGAGTGAAGACTTTTGGCTTCCCCTTGTGTCTCCATGCCAGAAACGCTCCCCTGACTGGTTGTCCAACCATGGGATGGGAAGGGGGAGGCTGCAGGGATGGGATGGGATGGGATGGGATGGGATGGGATGGGATGGGATGGGATGGGATGAGGGAGCCTGCAGAGTGGGATCAGAAGGGATGGAATGGGAAGAGGGAGGCTGCAGGCACGGGACGGGAAAGGGCAGCCTGCAGGGGTGGGAATGGACTCGGGAATGCCACAAGGTGTTTGAGAATTAATGGCAAATCCTCACACCACGCTGGTCTTTTGAACGCACAAAAGCAAAATCTAAAAAATTGCCCTGCCTGCCTTCAGGGGCTCGAGCAAGGTGCTCAACCTCTTCTGCCGCAGGGGGGACAAACACGGCTCCCGGGGGAACCGAGACCCCAGCCGGGGACCCGGAGAGAGGGAAGGAGGCGGCCGGCTGAGCCAGGACGCCGCGGCCGCAGCGGGGACACCGAGGCGCTGCAGAGCACCGCGGCCCACGGCCGGGCGCTGCCGGACCCCAGCGGGTTCAAACCCGGGAGGGCTGGAGCACTGCCCGCGGTAGCTGAGCACGCACCTGCCGCCATGACCTTTCTGCCTGGCTTGGCAAACCCAGCCCGAGAATGAAATTAGAAGCAATTAAAAATTAAGCTTGGCTCAGGCTCAAATCAAACTTTCTACCAATTTTAGCTGCTTGTTGCTTTGGAGACAGCATGCACTGGAGTTCAACCGGTGATGCAACACGGAGAAGGGGTTTCTGCCAGCATGGGGCTCTTCAGGCCAGGAATAGACACAAGGGTGGCCGGTGGCTGGAGTGGGATGAGCCTGGGCTGGAACCAAAGTACACAGAGCAGAAAGAAATGGGCAGGTCCTGCAATACTTGACATCTCGTTTGAAAGTTGGCAGCTTTGTTTTCTACTTCTTGATTAATTCTTGCTCAATTAATTCTTTTTCTCTTCCAGAGGAAAAAAGGAGCTTTGGGGGCCAAGGAGAGAAATAAGACACAGCTTAAATCTTCCAGCAAAGACCCCCAAGACCTGCCAGCTAAGGAAGGACGGCTGGGGTCCCCACAAAGCCGTGTGATGCAACGCAGGGGCGGGCTGGGGGCTGGTGCAGGGGGACAGGTTCGCTGGCCAGGGTGTCACCCCGGCAGCACCCAGAGAGCTTCCACGACCTTGTTGGCCCACCTCAGGTGCTGACTCACAGGAGGCACAGCTCAACGCAGAGCAAACAGGCCTGAGGTCGGGAGCAAGGACGGCAGCGGGCAGTGATGCTGAGCCACGGCACCACCCACCCCTCGCCTCCCCCCGGAGGGCAATCCAGTGGCAACAGGCCCCTTGGCAGCACCCATGGGTGCCGGCTGGCAGCAGCACCACGGTAAGCCCGTCACCGCCTTTGCTGTGCCACGGCAAAGAAGGAAACCTCCCCCCTAAAGGCATTTCCCAGCTGAGGGGTGTTTGCACCCTGGGATGGGACTGGGCGATGCCACAGGGGCTCTGCCACCATCCTGCAGACTGGCCCTGACTGATCTCAGGGCGATCCAGTCCCCTCTGGCAGACACAGAGAGACCCTGTCCCCGTGCCACGCCATGGCCCCGACCCCCGCCGGGCGGGCAAGCTGGCGAGCCACCGGGCCATCTGTCACCGGAGGGATACCACGGCCGAAAAGAAATAAAGCCCCCAGCTGCCCACTGCCAGCAGGGCTTTGATGCAGAAAAGTGGGAAATTTCAGGCTCTGCAAAGTCCACAAAAGGTTTCTCTGTCCTCTCTGGTTTCACATGGAAGGGACTTGGAGAAGGCAAGACGCCACGGTGATGGGCAGTCGTCTAAAAGCCAGTGACAACTGGCAGGCTCAGAGCAGACAGCCTGGCTGGGATACAGCCTTCGGGTGCCCGTGGTGGAGATGGGTGCAAGCGACCGTCATGCTCAGCGGGTGTCTGCGCCGCAGTTCCTCAGGCCAAATGTCTACGTGGGGCTGAGCTGAGCGGCGTCCTTGCCTGCAGCGCCTGCACCGACCGGGTTGCCCTGATGTGCAGCAAGTGCCTCGGGTCTCAGACACGGCTCCAGCACTCCAGACGGCTGCTGGGGAGGCGAATGCCGCCCCTCATTTACATTACCCTGACAATGTTCCCCATAACTGACCAAACAAATCACGCAGGGCTGGGAGACCTCCCTAATTAACGCAGTTATTATTAGCAACATCAGGACAGGTTTGCAAAAGGCAAGTTCAGAGTCCCTGTGCCTGACGGCGGGGTGGCAAGTGGGACGATGGGACCATCCCACATGACCGGGATGACGTCTGCATCACTCGGGAGTTCTGACTGCATCTGGACCGTGGGAGCAGGGACATTCCGGGGTTCTGGATGGGTTGGATGGGCTGGACAGGCACCAGTGCTGGCATGGGAGCCTTTGCACAGGGATGAGCAGGGCCACGTTGTCCCCAGTCTTCCCCCATCAGCCAAGAAGCCGCCCTTGGCTCATGCCCAGGCAAATCCCAAGAGAACCGAGACCTTCGTTATTCGGGCCAAGACTCCTGGTGATCCCAACATCTGGATGTTCAGGGGGAGAAAGGCGAGAGGGTCCTGCTACGCAGAGGAAAATGTGCCGGCCGTCCTGCAACGCTGCCTCTTCCCCAGCCCCCAGAAGGCTCCAGCTCCTGCCCACCAGCCGGCAGCTCCGCGGGCTCTTTGCTGTATGTGGGGCATCCCCGGGGCGCCCGCAGCAGCGTGTGCACCACCAGAGCTCCTGCTGCTTCTGCTCCCCATTGAGCGCTTGGAGAGGCGCCTAATTCGTCCTTTCAGAGCGGAGATAAAATGGATTAAGGCCTGCTGAATGCTTGCCAAAAGAATTGCCATTAGGCCCTGGAGAGCTTAATCTCCACCAGACTAAAAGTAGACAGGCTGCGCTGCAGCTAGGGCTGTCTGCCAGGGGATAAACACCCAGTGCAGGATTTCAGGGAAACCTTTGGAGGCTACGAAATGCATCCCAAAGTGTACATGCTGTCCAGAGCACCCAAGGCTGGGTGTTGAGCCCCACGCTCCCCCCAGCGCCCAGGGATGATGTAACTGAGTGTGATGCAAAGGATCGTGTTGGCTGCTGGAGTTTCAGACACCTCCGTGCCTTGGTTCTCCCTTTCCATGAGCTCGTCTCTGAGGTTCCTCCATCCTGGCAGTGTTATCTCCTGCAGATTAGCTCTCCGAAGCTGTCCTTGCCCGCATGCTTCTCAGCTGACTCACATTTGTTATTTCCTGCCCCTATCTCTGATTTCCTTTGCTGTCCTCACACTACCCCTCCCCAAGGTCCAGCTCCTCTCCAGGTATCCCTGACCCCGCTGCTGTCCGGGACCAGCTCGTTCCCCAGCCTCTGGGCTGATTTCGGAGGATGGTGATGTCATTTCCAATGGAGCCAGAGCATGGGGGGGGGGGGAGGGCGAGAACAGAGCTCTCTCTCCCTGCCAGTGGTGACGGACGACACCAAAGCTACCCCAGGCGCTGCCCAGCACCCTGTACCCCGCCATGGCCACACGCGGGGCCAGGGTTGGTGCTGTGCCCAGCATCACCACCATGGCTCGGGGAAGGCAGCGCTGGGCCAGGGACTCACCCTTGCCTGGGAAGAGGTGGTGAGACCGGCGTGGGGTTTCAGACCTCTTTAAAACGCCGGGCCAGGCAAGCTCTGTTTGCATTTTAGTCAAATCTTGGTGGTGAGCAGCAGGGTGTGTGCTGGGTGCCGGCCACCACGGAGGAACCAGCCCCGCCAGCTTCACACCGCAGCCTCCACCTCTCGGGATGGGGGAGAGAGGGAATGGTCCCCATCAACCACATCCCGCTAGAGACCTCCAGCTATCCGGCTGTCCCATGAATGGGATTTTTGAGTTCATTTTTCTGCCAGACCCTGGGAAGAGGCAGGGCACTGGCAGCATCCCAGGGCAGCCCAGGAGAGATGCTTGAGGTGCGGGGTCTGGTGCTCATTGCGCCTCTGCCCTGGAAGACGCTGACATCCCTGATGTCATTTCCTCCGGGTTTTTGTGCCTGGGAGGGGTCTCACCGGCATCCCTCTCCCACTGGTGCTGCACGGGTAAGTCAGGCTGTATTAATGAACAGCCACTAAAACCTCCAGCCCCCAGCCTCGAGCCCTTCCCTCCGGCGCCTCGGGGCGCTCCTTGCCCCCAGCTTCTTTCCCACAGGCAACAAACCCTCCATCTTCACTGCTGTCTGTCCCCAGCCCTCCCACAGCCGTCCTCTCCCCTTCCTCGCCTGTCCCCTGCCCTTGCGTCGCGCCAAGCCAGTGGCTGCCTCTGGTCGGGAGAGTGGACGGAGGCCAAGCACTGCTCTCCCCTCTCCACCGGCATGACACAACCTGGGCTCCATCAACGGTGACACTCTGTCCCAGCCAAGCAAACGCAGCTCGGAGCCTCGTGTTGCATTGTGACAGCCTGCACAGCCCTGGCACCCACAGCCAGGGACAGCCCATGCCCACGTCTGGCAGCAGCCAGGGCTTCGCGGTGGCAGCTCCTCTGGTGCAAGAGCTGTCCCGGCATCCCCCCGGGGTCGCTTTCTGGTGGGGCTGGGGCCAACCGCTGAGGCAGACGAGGGAGGGCTGAGCTCTCCCAGTTCTCCTGACGCAGCCTGGAATGCAAGGGACCTGCATCCCAAACGGTCCCCGTCCCTGAAGGCACGGTAGGAGCCCCATGCCGAACCCAGCCAGGGTCTCGTGGTGTCTCTGCGTCCCTGCCTGGGTCTGCACCCGCTCTGTCCTGTCCCCTCCTCTGGCCCCGTGGCAGAGCAGGGCTGCTGGAGACACGGGGGCCGTTAGCTGATCCCCCAGGGGCATTTCGGTGCTGCCCCTGCACTCCCTGGGGACACGGCAGGCAAGTGAGAAGGGGCTGAGGCTGAAGTGAAGCTGTGGGGTCAATGTGGCACCAGGCACTGGGACTCTCCCAGCTCGCGGGATGAGCCGAGGCACCAGCGTGACCTGGAGCAGGAGCGGAGGGCACCGGCTGCCCCGGGAGCGGTGACGCAGGGATGAGCACGGCCAGAGCCACCGCCGCCGAGCCAAGCCAGAGGTGGCGGCAGCATGACTGGGGTGCGATGTCGGGGCGCGGGAGGAGGCGGTGAGTGGCGATGAGCAGATGTAGGTGAGGGTTAAACCGTGCTGGGGAAGCTGAACATTCCCCACACTCCCTTGATGTAATATTTGCAGGAGCAGCATGTTCCAGCAGCGCCATAAACACGGGGAAGGAATAAACTCGCCTTTATCTGCCTGTGGGGCCTTGGGACCATCTAAATTAGGAAAGGAAGAGAAAAACAACCACCCCAAAGAGTTTGTGCTCTAGCTGAGCTGAAAACAGAGCAGAAGCCGGGAGGGGGAAGTTCAGCCCAGACAGGGGCAGGTGGGAGCTGGGACACCTCGCCTGGCCCCGGTGCCACCCTGCACCCACCAAGGACCCTCTCCCTGCCCTAGAGCCAGCCTCTGCCTGGGGACACGCGCCCAGGGCAGTGACCCTCGTCACAGCGGGTGATGGCGGCTCTGGCATCACCCTCCTCCCAAGGGCGGCAAAGGATGCTTAACCGGGCTGGAGGGCTCCAGCGTGGAAACAACGGGGTTGCCTGCATGCCAACACCCTGCCCGTACCCCTGCCCTGCCTTGTTGGACAACCTGCCTGGAGCTGTGTCTCCTCTCCTGGGCCCCTCACAGCCCCTCGCCGTGCCCATCCTCCAGCAAGGGCCTACGTGCCATTGCTTCAGGAGTCACACTTGTATTACAATCCCAGCTGTAAGTCACTGATCTGGCTCAGTGCTGTCCCTTGCACAGGCACGAGCAGGCCCCCAGCACTCTGAACCTCGGCCCAGCACCTGGCACCTCCTGGGCCTGGACTTAGCGTCAGCTCACTCAAAATGAACTATTGTAGATCATTTTCCTTGCAGAAGATGCCGATGTTGCAGAAACTGAGGTTCTCACCCAGGGATGATTATGAAAAGAAGTTTCCATCCAGATTTACCTACCCCCCCAGCAGGCTATCACCCCTCTTCTCGACCCTTCTGTCCCAAAATTTGGAAGTTTTATGGTACCATCACCAACCTATTGCCACCCATCACCAACCCCTCACCACCAATTGCCACCCATCCCCAACCCATCTGCCAACCCATCACCACTTGTCACCACCATCACCAACCTGTCACCATCCATTGCCACCCATCATCAACCCACCACCACCCACCAATCCATCACTAGCCCATGACCACCCATGGCCAACCAATGCCACCCACCCTCACTGGAGACCAGACCCAGCTCCCCGCGGTGACGGCAAGCTGTGGCCGGATCCTGCGCAGTGCTGTGCGAGTGGCTATGGGCACAGTGCCGGTCACTGTGGGTGAAACGCTGGTGGCAGTGTGCTGTGGGGGACCCCTGCCAGTCCCCAGGGCGTTTGGGGCTCCCAGATCACATCTCATGTTATGAAGATCATAAATTATGAATTGCAGCTGGGAAGTGAAAGGCTGTGCTGCCGCATGCGCGGACCTGCCATTCATCTCCAGGCTCTGCCCGCTTAAAGCAGGTCTCACATTTATATTTCATGAACACATCCCTCAGAAGCACGGTTTTACAGGAAAAAGAAGAAATAATTCACGCTCTGCGCACAGAGCCCCCACGGACGGCGCGTGGTCCCAAGCATCATTCTCGATCACAGCCAGACCCCTGTGCTGCTGCACAAGAAAACCCTGCCCAGGCGGTGGATCCTGCCTTCTCCTAAAATTGTCCTAAACTTTGGAGGCAGATGTGCCAACAGGTGGGTTGGCACAACCAGCTCTGTTGAGGCGGATGCTTGGAGCCTGGCATGCGGAAAGCTGACCTCTGTGGAGGTTGTCTCAACCTGGAAAGCTTGTCTGGTCCTGAGCTCCAGCTGCTGGCCCATCAGAGCAAATCCACATCATGCCTCGTTAAAAAATTGGGGCTCAGCCCAGGCACATACCCCAGATATGATGCAGCAGAGGTGGGGGGCACCCACACAGCACCCAGCGGTTGAAGGTCACCCCATGAAGACCTGTCCTGAAGAAACACCTCCCTGGCTCAGTGGTTTGGGCACCCGTCAGGTCCTGGGCTGACCTGGGACCTTTCCCTCCCCACTGGTTTGAGGTCTCAGGGTGATGCTCTGGGTATCCACGTGGGACAAGTTGGGTTTGTGTCCCGTGCAGCTGCAAGCAGAGCATTCCCCCCTTCAGCACCCAGGGATCGGCCGTCTCCCGTGGGTGGTTGTCAGCTCGGGTTCAGATCTCCTATCACCTGCTTTGAGGAGACTGTCTGCTTGTTTGCTCTTGCCTGAACCCTTTAATTAACCTGAATTAAAATGTCATTCAAACTGACAGTGCCTGACTCCCTCCGTGCTCCCTCGCAGCAAGGGTGTTCGTTACGATTACTGCCTGTGCAAGGAAATTACAGCAAAATTCCTGCACTGCCAAGGTCCGGGGATGCTCCGCCAGCAGGACCCGTGGCCCTGGGACAGGGCTGGGATAACAGCGAAGAGCCTGTTCCCATGCAGCTTGCTGGAAATGGGCAGATGCAAACCCCTGGGATTATGGGGCCGTGCTGGGGGGATTTAGTCCCCAGCCAGCCTAGTGATGATGGGGACAAACTCCCGTCTGCGATGCAGCGTAGGGCAGCGGCTGCTGTTCGTGGAGTTCGGGTGGCACCCACCAAAAAGCTCCTTCCCTGGAGGAGACATAGCCCTGAGATGGGTTGCCAGAGCCGCGGGCTGTCTCCATCCTTGTCTGGGGTTTCCAAACCTGGTTGCACAACGCTGTAGCCATCCCGACCTGGTGCTGGAGCTGGTCCTGCTCTAACAGGCAGGGACATCCCGTGGCCATTGGGCTCACGGGGCTGTGACAAACCCTTCGCTCTCTCACCACCCTCTGTCTCATGCCCAAGATGTGGCTTTTCTTAGACGTGAGTGGAAATGCATGGAAATCCTTATCATACAACGGGAGACTATGAGCATGGCAGGGTCAAGGACCGTTGCTTTGAGCTTTTTGCCCCTATTAGTGACCAAATGATGGAGGGTCCTGCATCATGGAAAGGTCATGCAGCTCCATCCTCTTCCAAGCCAGAGCCCCTGCGATGCCCCCAAGCCCAGGAGCAGTGTTAGGGGGGTGTTAATGTGAGTCCCTGTGCCCCATGTCAGGGGTTTCCATTGGAGCAACCCGAATCCGGCCCCATCTGCCCAGGGTTTGTCGCAGCGCTGCTCAGCCTGCCGCCGGGTGCTCCTCGTCCCAGCGTCTGTGCATCACATCGCCGTGGCTGCAGACATGCAGACGGATGAGATGCTGCTGCTGAAGATTTCGAGAGGCAGAAATGCCAGGGAAAGGCCAGCTAGAGCCAGATTTTAAAACTAATTTATACCTTGACTTTTTCACTGGCTTTAGCACAAGCTGTGATCCTTGTCAGTGGGCCTCAGTGTGTCTGGATATATTCAGTCATATTTGCATGGGGAGAAAACCTGCTTTTCAGTGTTCTTCTGTAGCCCTTTTCCAATGCCTTGGGTATCCAATACAGTTTCTGTCCTGCATGTTCTCACTCGTTCAATGAATAATCAATTTAACTGCCATATGCACTGCTCATTGAGAAAGAAACTGCTTCTTGTTAAAGGTGTGAAAGTAAGTCATGTGTAAAATTAGCTTAGCCTTTGCTAAGTCAGATGGGAATCGCTTCAAAGCAATACAACCCGCTTGGATTCCCAAGAGCTCAGCCATTTTCCACACCAGCTACCACTTTGCAGAAGAGGAAAATATTTTCCCAAAATACAGGGGAAGGTGCTGGGGATTCACTAACAGCTGGGTCGTGGAGGGGAGAGCGGTCACTGGGACGAGATCCTGAGCCATGTCCCTGAACTTCCAAATACTCAGCCAGCTTGGGAGGAAACGTCCCAATGTCCAGGGGGAAATGAGGGTGGCTGTCCCCAAACAGCACCCACGGGTGCCCTGCAACGGGTGGCCCGGGACTGTGGGTGACCCTGGCTAGCCCCCCTCCTGGGCTGACGGTGCTGCACACCACAGCTTGTGTTTCTTTTTGCTTTGAAGAAAAATTAACTTCTAGGGTGGGATTTGCCACCACTCCGGGGATTTGGACATTAATTTCCAATGGAGATTAAGAATTCAAATCCCTTAAGCAGCTTTTGCAGCCCCGTCCTTCGCTCCCCTTGCTGCAGAGACCCCCGGCCGGCCTTGCTGCAGTGCGGACAGTGTCTGCGAAACCCCCACACCAGCAGGGCCCTCGGCACGGTGGCATCGGCATTGCATCGCACAGGTCCCACTTGCTCTGGGGGTGATGGACACACAGCTCTGCCCACCCCCGGGGGGGAAAGGCCAAAAGCAGCCTGGCCGGAGGGCTCCATCCCCCCTCCAAGTACAGAGCATTTGCTGGGGCTGTGGCCAGAGCAGCGGCAAGGGCTTTTACCATCCAAGACCAACATGCGCTTTGGTAAAAGCCCTGATACTCCCTTAAACATCTCGGGTTCAGCCGTGTCCCCGGAATCACCCTTCCCTAAACCGCGGGGCTCTGCCCCTGCCCCGCTCGGTGTAGGAGGCCCTTCAGAAATGGAGGTTTGAGGCTGTTCCCCCCAGCATCAGACACTCCCCCCCGGGCTGAGGAGCAAGTGCAATGCCTCCACTGCAAGAAGCTCCTATAAATAGGCTGACATCGTTTCCTTGCTTAATTACCAGGGGCTTTTAGGCTATTTCCCACTATATTTTAGGTTGTGCATGTTGCTTTCCTTCCAGCTTCACCCTGGGTGCGCATCTGTCACGGTTTAATATGAGCAGAGCTCACTGGAAGGCAAGCGACAACTTCAAGAGCCCAACTTCAAGAGGAATAAACCCAAGAAGAAAGGTTGGCTTCCAGGTTGGAATGGAGGGAAAGACTTTGGGTGTGCTGTTTCCCCTCGAAGGCTGCTGGCAGCACGCAGGATACTTCGCAGCTACCTTGAATGCCACGGCAGGTAGCAGAAATCTGGCGGAGGCAGCTGGCAGGACCCTCAGCCCCGGGGCTTGGCCTCGGCGGGGGGCTGGGGTGAGTGTGGCCCCCAGGCGAGGGGAGCTGGGTCCCTGGGGCTTCCCTCACCCCCTGCCCTGGGACAGGGCTCTGCACCATGGATGCACGCGGACACCCTCCAGGATCCTCCCCCCCAGGTCCTGTCCCCAGCCAGGAGATTTGGGGAAGAAAGCTGTGAATTTTGGGGGTCCACCTTGGCTGTGCCCTGGTAATGTGGCAGGTCAAGTGTGTGTGTGTGGGGGGTGGCACCCCTCTGTCCCCTGGTGTGACAACACTCCTTGTGCCATCAGCATCGCCCTGTTGGCTCCCCCACCGAGGGCAGAGAGGAGGAGGATGGCCCCAGCTTGTGCAAACCCAGCCTGCCCTCACCCTGCCAAGGTGCCCTGGGACATCGGGGGCTCCTGTCCCCAAGGGCTTTGGGACACGGGGAGAGGCAGGGGCAGCCCCAAGCCCGCTACCAGCTGCACTGTGGCCTCTCCACCGAGTCACAGTGGAAGGAGGGTGAGCAAGCGCCCAGGAACCTCATTAGCAGCCCAACCCCATTAGTAACCACCTCCATGGTGATGGAGCTCAGAAAGCCACCTTGCAGAGCAGCTGCTGCGCTGAGCAGCCCCCACAGCTGGGCTCAGGCATGCCAGGGCCACGAGGCCGAAGGCTGCGCTCCTCAGGGTGCAGCACAGTTGCTCCTCCAGGCCCGGCAGAGCTCCCCGTCATGCTGCGGGCAGCCACAGGGTTTGGGGAAAACCAAGGATGTCTTCATGTCACAGCCCTTCTGCCTCTCCAGCACCACTAATCCCACTGCCCACGCCCAGGGTGGCGGCTACTTTTCTCTCCCCTCCTCCTCATCACATTCCCAGTCTCAGCAGAGATTCCACTTTAGCCCAGAGTTTGCCACTGGTCCCTGAAAAATCCTGCAAGACCCCAGCAGCTTGGTCCTGCTCACGGGTCCTTGCATCCTCCCGGGCCATCGCTCCCAGCTGCCCCCCCGTCTCACGGCATCTCATCACTCCCCACGGCACGAAGGAGGCTCCTGCTGCCTTGAACCACCCACAACCACCCATGAAGCAAAGCCTGGCTTGGGGAGGGAGAGGAAAATGGGCTGCACAGCGTGCCATCAGGCTGCGCTTTACTCTGTCTGCATCCCCCATCGCCACCGACAGCCTGTCTGCAGGCTCTGCCGTGCCTCTCCTGCAGAAACTCCACGGGATTTTGTAACTGTAGCAGCAACTAAATGATTTGACAGGTCTTTCGCATGATGTGGGGTGGCCAGTGACCGAGTAAGATGACAACGGGCTGGTGCGGAGCAGAGCCCAGCGAGCAGAGAGCCAGCATGCACCCGCCGGGGGGGCGGATTTTCTGTGCCAGTGGCCACGGTGAGGTGTGCCAGACTTCACATTAACACAGCGATAAATGTCTGTAGGCACCTCAAACCAGGCAAAACCCCTCCTCTGCCCACTGGGAAGACAAGGCAGTGGCTTACTTGGATTTCCTCTGAAAAAATGCAACTCCAGACAAGCACACATTTGAAAAACATGCATTTCCCAAAAGCATTTATTGAGCATTTAGGGCCCAAGACAGCACAGTGAAAGACGTGTGTGGGCACCCGCACCTTGGGGAACAGCTATTACTCACTCACTTCACATCAAGCGCATGCGTAAATGCCCTGCGAGATTGGGACCGGCTGCGGCGCGCTTGGAGCTGACCCGGAGCCACGTGCCGGAGGAGATGATCAGCAGAGAGACAAGAGGCAACTGCACTGGCCGTTTGCTGGTGCAGCATCCCATGGCAATGCTGGGAATGGAAATCCCTCAGGAGCTGATGCCTGGGCTCACCAATGAGTTAGCAGCCTAAAAAGGCCCGGCACATTAGATTCTTCTCTCTAAAAAGCGTTCCAGATGTTCATGGCTCTGCTTTGTGCTGTGCCAACCAAGCCCCCCTGAATATAGGGAACGCATGGAAAGAAGAAATGCAAGCGAGATCATCTCTTTGTGGTTTGCACAAGCTCCTACTCCTGTTTCTGAGCAAGGAAAGAAGCAAATTTGGGGAGTTTTGTCAACACTGCCCAGAGGAATTCTCAGCTTGGTTGGAGGCAGTGAAAACCCGCAGCAAAACTGTATGCAGCTGGGGTGGTAGCAACGGGCTGTGCTCAAAGACGCATCCTTGAGCTTCCCGATACCCTCCAGGGAGCACCCCCACCTCCCGTCCTGACTCACAGGGCAGAGTCAGCATCGTTCACCCTCCTTCCCACTGCTATTTGCTGGTGAATCACTCCTGGTTCATTAGGTGACACTTCTACAAGTCCTGGACCGAGGACTGGAGATTCTGCAGCATTTCCCCACTGCTATGGAGGATTCACATCAGAAAGCTCAGGCTGGGGCCAGTTCCTTTGGTCTTGGGAGAGACCCTTCCCTCGGGGGTGTCAGGAAGGGAGGTCACACTGGGGCAGGGCTGAGGATCCCTCTTCGCACCTGGGATGGGACGAGCAGCTCCCACCAGGGATGCACCGGAGGTGGAAAATACACCTGGTTCTTGGCAATACATTAATGGAAAGTCCAGGGTGGACAACGTTCAAATGAAGTGTGATCTCCCAAGAAACAGCCCCGCCTGCCCAGAAGCCGCATCTGCCCATGCAGAATCCCAGGGTTTGGGGGCTGCACGGCAGGACGGTGCTCCCCACACAGTGCAGCCACGTCTGGTCTGGGGGAGAGCGGGATGTTGCCGAGGTTTTGCAAGCACAAGGCATCAGAGCAACGTTGGATGTACAGACCTGGCAAATCAAACGCAAGTACCGCTATCAACACCCAGGACCAGAACCCCATACCCAGTACCAGCACCTGCTCCCCAGTACCAGGACCAAGACAGAATCAGTACCCATTACCTTGGTACCCAGGACCAACCCGCAGTATCAGTACCCAATGCCGACCTCCAGCATTGAAGCACTGGTGCCCAGCACCATCCACAGCACAAATACCCTGTACCAGTGCACAAGGCACCAGTGTCCCAGCTGTCAGTCCACCAAAAAAGTTTAGGGTTTGGCCCATTCCCGCACAGGCTTTCCCAGCTCCTCATCCCTGGCGAAGGAAAAGGAATACATAAAATCCATAATGAAGGGAAAGAGGCTGGGGTGGGCAGGAGCCCCCTGACCACGTGGGGCTGGGCTGGGTTGAGGCATCCTCCCGCACATGGCACTGTTAGCAAAGAGCCACAAGAACCGCTGCCCCCTGAACATGCCGAGCACCCCGGGGCCGGCCACGTCCTCCCACGCCTGCGCCGGCTGCCCGGCCACGGTCTCCGGAGGAGACGAGCTCACGCAATAACCCTTCTTTCAGGCACTCGTGCCATTGCCTTCAGAGCTTTATGAATATTGTAGCAAGGCCGTTCCTTTCATCTCTGCTTCCTTCCAGGGAGCCCCAAACCTTCTGCACATTCGTTTCCACCTCACTATTCCTCTTAATTATTTAAACTTGCCTTCCCGAAAGTGGAGCCCTTCCATTATCACTCCTTCCTCTGCAGCACATGTGGAATTTGGGGACTTGCAAATCCACTTGATTTCTTTGTGTTCATGCAGAGCAGCAGGTTTCCACAGGCAACCCTCCCCGCTCCCTTCCAGCCTGACCCCGGGCCACATTTGCAGGGGCCTTGGCCACGAAAACCTCAGAGCCAAAGCAGAGCATTGGTGCTTTTTACCGGGGTTCTGGCTGCCACAGTGTTTCCTAACATGACTTTGGTTATTGCCATCACTCTTCTTGCTGCCCGTCGGTCCTCCCCCAAAGGCACGTGCGGGGCCGGCTGTCCCTGCACCCCGCGTGTACCGACGTGGTTCACAAGCAGCACGTGACGCCAGGAAAACCCCTCACTGCTCTGTTGCCAGCACTCATCAAAGCTAAAAATACCTGCAAGGGCTCCCTGCAGAGTAGATCCCATTCCTGCCCCTCAAATGAGACATCCCCAATTAATTGCCTTTTAACTAGAAGGTAGGAATGCTGAGCTCAGGTGCCCAAATACTTGAAGTTAAAGCCTGGAGGCTCAAAATGCTGTTGGAGAAACTGTTTTCAATAACACAGATACATGATAATACCTTCGCCATCTACTTCTGAAAGGTGGCAGCTGGGTTTGAGCACCACCACAGTGCCCTTCCACCGGCACAGCTCCCTGGGGACGCGCCTGTGCCGCCGGGATCCGGCCACGGCTGAAAAGGGAGGGTTTTGGTGGAGCTCCAGGGGATGCTGGCGGGATGTGGGAGCTGTGGGAGGGGGTGACTCAGCTGAGTTTGACGCACTTTGATCTTCTCCCCGTCATGCCTGAACCTGCTGGATGCTCGATAGCCGGGGCTTTGCAGCCAGTTTCTGACAGCTGCATCAGCCCTGTCCTTGCACTGCACCGTGGCCGGGTGCGAGCAGCGTGGCTGAGCCGTTTGCTGGAGCAAGACACCCTCAGTCAATGCTTTTTCTCCCCGTCCTCCTGCTATTTGTGGGTTACTCTCTGGTTATCTTGTACCCCACTAATGGTCTCTTGATTTGGCTCCTCCTCTCTGAGGCCACCGTGGGAGGGTGGGGACGTCCCTGGTGGGGACAAGGGGGTGAGGAGGTGCAGTGTGTGCCCTGTGGATCAGCCACCTCCACCAGCAACGTGTTATTCCTGATACTATGACTTGTTTGTGCATTTACTGGCACACAGCTGCAGCCTGGAAATGGGGTGGGGGCTCTGAGGGGACACCAGCATGGAGGGGCTGCCAGAGCCCTCAGCCCCCGACACCAACAGCGGCATCACTGGAGCAGGGAGACCCTGCTCTGAGCAGCTCCTGGCTTCATAACCCCCCACAATGCTCCAACAGGGGCACACGCAACATCTCCAGGGCTGTGGCAGGAATATTCACCAGTCCCGGGTGGAAACCAGTGACTGCCACTGCAGCATCGCTGATCTGCGACGCTGTGACACCAGCCCCACGGGACATCCATCCCTTCCCAGCCCCCCCGGCTTGTTTCATGGCCAGTCCCCAGCAGCGGGACCCTGCACGTTGTGGCTGGGCCCAGCGCTCGCCTCCATGCGTCACTCCCTGAATTAATCATCAGCCTCGCTCTGTGCAGGCTTCTTAAAGAGATTTTTACACATTAAAAATTAACAGCACTAAATGATTGATGGCTGGGCACCCCCGCACCCCGCGCTCTGTGGCAGAGCTCAAACTGCTCTAGCTGTGCCCGAGGGCTGCCACATGTCCTTGTCCCCAGCCATCCTCTCCACTGCTTTGGGCATCATCTCGGGGAGAAAACCAGCATGGCAGTAACCCCCCCAGAAAGTGACCATTAGCTCTGTAGAGCTGCTGTTGGTCTGCTAGAGATGTTTTAGGTGGTGGAGCATCCTCAGGGCCCTGGGATGAGCCCATCACGGCAGCCACCCACGGGGAAGGGACGCTCTGCCCCTGCACAGGTATCGGGGGCTGTTTGCCAGCCCCATGGGTGCACAGCAAAACAAGTGGTGCAGAACAGTGCTGCAGGCTCCGGAGCGGAAGATGCAATTTGGGGCCTTCTGCTTCCCTCTCCCCCATGACTCCATCTCTCTGTGTCACCCCATGCTGCGGACAGGCATTCGGGAGCAGCCGTTGAAGGGCTGCGTAGGTCAGGGTGGGGGACAAAAAGCTTCTTTGCACTCACCTAAGCTGTGTGGCCTCTTGTCCCTCCTGTCACTGTCCCACCAGCCACGAAGAGGTCTTGCCCTCAGCTCCTGGCAGGGCCTGACTGCCTCCTGCCCCCACTCACCCGCCTCCAGCACCCACCCCATGCACCCAGCACCCCCCCTGCACCCACCCCAAGTACCCATCCCCAGCACCCGCCTCCAGCACCCACCCCATGCACCCAGCACCCCCCATGCACCCACCCCAAGTACCCATCCCCAGCACCCACCTCCAGCACCCACCCCATGCACCCAGCACGCCCCTATGCACCCACCCCAGCACCCCCGGCCCCCCTCGCCCCCCGCCGCCCCGGCCCCGCAGCCCGGCGCCCCTCCCCGCGGCGGCGCGGCGGTTCCCGGGGCGGCACCGCCCCCTCCCGGCCGCCCCGGCCCGGTGCCGCGGGCAGCCGCCGCCTGCGCGGGGGCCGCCAGCAGCCGCCCCCCGGGAGCGGGGAAGGGGCGAGGAGGACGCGGCTGACGGGAGGGGGCGGCTGGGGACGGGGCTGGGGATGCGGCTTCGGGATTGCACCGCCGGAGCTGCGAGCGCGGGGTCACCACCCCCCTGTCACCCCCCCCCCCTGTCACCCCACCACCCTGTCACCTCCTCGCTCCGTCACCTCGTTACCCTGTCATCCCATCACCCCATCACTTCGTCACCCCATCACGGCTGCTCCCACCGGCTGCCACAACCTTCTCCCAAAGCCCCCCCAGCCCCAGGGGTTCACGCTGGGCGGGACCCCGACGTGCTGCCCACCTCACCAGTGAGCCTGACGCCTCTTGCCGCGGATCCCCAACCCCAGCTCTGCCGTGGTGCCCTGCTCCCTACCCCAGCTCCCCCTGCCACCGCCTCCGCTCCCATCTGCCCTGGGCCCAGGCGTGGTGAAACGTGGGGCTCCCCCACGGCTCTCCCTCGGCCGCCCCATGGCATTGCCATCCTGCTCAGAGCGGGGCTGGACGGTCTGCACCAGCCACCACCGCGGTGCTCAGCAAGGCTTTTGCTCCCCATCTCCTGGAAGCCACATCAACCTGGGGGGACACTTTGTCAGCTTCACACTTGCTTGGCTTCAATGGCCAGAGCCTGTGTTGCACCCCCAAACACACGTTAATCATTAAGAAATGTCCCTCTTTCAGGTGTCTGCCCTTGCTGGGTGCCAGCGCTGCTGGGTGTCCTGTGCTCGGGGGAGACGTGGCTGGAGGGCACCCATGGGAAGGCTGGAGCAGCACCCCTGCCACCCACTGTGCTCAGCCCAGCAGTCCCTGGGTGCCGGTAGCGCTGCGGGTGCTCCCCTGCTCCATGTCCTGCGGCTGCGGGGCAGGGCCACGCTGTCCCTCTTGTCCAGCTCCTCGAGGGAGGAGGGACGCAGGTCCTGCATGCCTGGCTGCTCCCCGTGTCCCCGCAGGGCTGTCCCTGATCCCACAGTGCAGGCGGGCTCGGGCCAGCAAGTTAGGAGGCCCCGACTTCACCGTGCATCATCTGCAGGAAAAACTCCTGTAGATCAGCCACCTTCTAGCTCCTCTCTGCTTGCCGGCAAAGAAAAACACAGCCGGGTGCCGGCACCGGGGCATTTCCCTCCCTGCCGTGCCAGCCAGGGCGCCTGGGCTCCCCGGAGCCTGGCCAGGAGGGAGCTCTCGGAGGTGGTGGCAATGGTGCAACGCTGGGGGAACCCGCTTCTGTCCGGCGGATGGGGTGGGAAGTTCCCAGTGGAGATTCGAGAGCAGAAAGCAACGGCCGAGGTGCTGCCGGGAGGAGGATTCAGGCTCCAAACCAGCCCATGGAGGGGAAGGAGTGGGAAAATTCATCTCCTTGGCCCCGCTCCGCTGTCACTGACTCAATGGCCTGATTGTATGCTGGGACCAGATGTGCCGCTTCGGGCGGTGGCACAGAAAGGCTTTTCTGCTGCCTTTCAATGACAGATCTATGCCATTCCCGCTGGGAAGGCCCCGCTGCGCTGCCCCAGCCCTCCCCAGATCCCCGGCGGCCGGGAACCTGCCGGCTGTGGGGCGCCGGGCGGAGAAGGGCGCTCTGTGTGCCGAGACACACGTGCCCTTTCTCGTCTTTGCTGGAAATGTCAAAACGGAGTCGGATGCCGTCAGCCTGAGGGCCCTGTGGCGGGGGGGGGAGCAGAGCTGGGGTGGGAGTGGGGAGCTGGAAACGGCTGGAAATAACTCCCCGTGGAGAGACTGAGAGGTTGATTTGCTAGTGGCTGTGGCAGGGCAGAAGGGCATCCGCTGGGCAGGACATGCCCTCTTTGTCTTACGGACTCGGCTGGCACCTTCGCTGGGTGCTAGAGGGCAGTGATCCCAGACGAAGAAGGTATTTTGGGGCTGGTTTGTCCCCCCAGTGCACATCCATGCCCATCCTGCTCTGCAGGGTGACGGAACGACCTGGAAATCAGTGGGTGACGCTGAGCCCATGTCACCCACCAGGTGACGGGGACATCTGTGTCCTCATGCAGGCCAGTGTCCTCCCCTCTCGCCGAGAGCCAGGGATCTCAGAGCTGTGCCAGGGCTGCTGCTCCTGTGCAAGAGCATTTCCCACGGGGACAGGGCGGCAGCCTGAAGTCCCTCCTACTGCAGGACCAACCCCAAGGTCACATGAATTCACAGGAGCAGATGTCCTCCCTAACTGCCCCCTTCCAGGAGTGACCCCATTTGGGGAGAATCAGTGTGGGCACTTGTTTTCAAAACACATTTTGCAGCCCGCCAGCTACAGATGGACATAGGGATACAGCCCCAATGCTCCAAAAGAAAAACGTCCATTTTTAAGGATTGTGGAGTTTAAGCCAAGGTCACAACTTTTCAAGGCACCCAAGGCTGCAAACCCTCTGTGTGCAGCATGACCCAGGTACCTGGAAAGTCCCACACCCGAGAGCATCCCACCAGCAGCTCCCACCGACTGTTGGGGAGTGTTTATGGCCACGTAACGGCAGGAAGCTGATGGCCGGTGGGGCAGGTCCTCCCCGGTGCTGCTGGCAGTGCTGGCCTCCGGCCAAAGCAAATCCCAGCTGGGGAAAGCCCGCACGGCATTTTCTTCAGCCCTGATAAGGCTGAGCTGCAAACAGCCACAAAAAAAAAGCCGTCCCAGCCTTCCCGGGGCTAGTTGGGTGCTGTGCCAAATGTGTGAAATATTGCCCAAGATAAAAGCCTGGGCCCGCTGTGCCGCACAGGCACGAAATGTCACCTGCAGCCGGCTAGATCAGAGGGGACACGGGAGAGGGGATGGGCAACAAGGGCACCCTGCACCTGGGCGAGGGCTGGTCTTGCAGGGCCCCGCTGGGGACAAGAGGGCGCACAGGGTCACACACGTCAGGGGTACGTAGGAGGGGGTGCCATGGAGGAGGAGGTCCCCAGGGAGCGGGTGACATTGCAGGTGTTCTGTATGAGATGCAGCTGCCACAGCACGGCTCTAAATCAGGTTCAAGGGGGTCCCTGGGAAGTGATGGGGTGGTGGAAGATAGCAAGGGGGGAGGCTGTTGGCGAGGGGTCTATGGGGTGACCATCCTGCTGTCGGGGTACAGCTTCCCCCAATGGCTTCAGCCTCCGCCGTCAGCCCCTTCCCCGCCAGCCTGGCCAGGTCTGAGCCCAGTGCCAGCATTCAGCAGCCCCTCGAGGACCCTTCCCCAGGTCCTGCCGTCCTGCTCGTGGCTGGAGAGCTGGGGAAGCTGCTCCTGCTCCGCTCTCGAGTCCTTTGTTTTGCTGCAGCATCCTGGGGAGGAAGGATCTGAGCAGAGAGAGGCAACGAGAGGAAACGAGCTTCGACACGAGCTTCCTGCCCGCTCCCAAACCTGCAGGCAGAAAACAAGGACATCCTGCTGCGGCCAGGCTGGGCAGGGACAGCCGAGCCTGCGGGGAGGGAAGCGTGCTGGGCTGGTTTGTTTGTGCAGCGTGGAGGCGTTCACGCCGCCTTCCTACGGGGACTGCGCCAGGCAAAGCCCCGGCCAGCCTTTGCCCCTGGGTCCCGTGCCGTGCCCGGCCTGGCCAGCCCGTTTGCGGGGCCATGGAGGGGGTGATGGAGCCAGGAGCCGGGCTCGGGCAGGGGTGGTGGAGGTGCAGCAAGCGGAGATGAACTCGGGCAGCCAGGAAACGGCTGGAACACGCCCCACCAGCTGCTTTTCCAGGTGCACCCTGAGCACGCACAGCTTCTCCCAACCATGGGCCACCACCAGCCAGCCCTGGACACCCAGGGCTTCAGGAGCCCGCTGCCCTAGCGAGGACCGAGACGCTCAGGGCTTTGGGAGCCTGCTGCCCGCAGAGGGGACCAGGGTGCCCAAGAGTTTGGGATCCCACTGCCCAGGGAGCAAACGGGGTCATCCAGAGCTGTAGCGAGCGGGACGGCTTGTGCCGCAGCACACAGGGCTGAAGCCCTTTCCCACCAGCATCTCCAGCAGCGTTTCTCAGACTCTCTCCATCCAAGGGCCACCTGAATGAGCCGGTATGACAGCAAAAGCTTGCTCGCCGCCAACTGAAAGCCTGGCCAAGCTTTGTGTGTTTTCTTGTGCGCCAACACCACTCGATTTCTGTGCTGCGTACGGAGGGACATGGACGCAGCCTGTTCTGTCAGTCTGCAGCCGCTTCCAGCTCCCGGGGCTGTGTTCCCCGGCACGCTGTGGGGAAGCACCCTGCCACACTGCTGCACGTCACAACACGTGCGCGCACACACACACACACACATACTCCCTTTCCAGCTGCCCTGATGGGGAAACTGAGGCACAATCACATGCACAGTTCCAGTCAGGGCTGGCAGAGAGCAAAGGATTGGGATTCACAGGGGAAGCCATTTTTTGAGACCCTCTTCTCGACCAAAAAAAGCTTTTTAATATTTCTGATGAATTGAAAACTCACCAGGTCCCAGAGATTTTTGTTCAGATGGATGGTCTCGGGAGAGTCAGGGCCGGTTTCCCTGGCCAGTGCGAGGTCCAGGACCGGGGACAGCTGTGCCGGGCTCTGCCATGATGCCATGAAAGTCTGCAGAGCCCCAGACAGCTGCACTACAACATTCCAGCACCAGAAAAACATCATTTTTTGGCAAAACTGCCCCTACAACAGCAACAAAAGCCTGGGTAGCCTTCCTCACCACTCCATGCAGTGAGATGAGAGAGATGCTGAATACAAGAGCTTGGTGCCAGGTTGTGGCAATCGCTGATGCTTACCAGGGCTGAGCATTTGGGTGCCTTTCACCCATACAGGCACCCACCTGAATATCTGCAACCTCATGGTTGCACCTTTAGTAACGCGAAGCTCAGCACGCGCGCAGACGCAGCAGGAAAGCCGGCAGGCGCTGCCATTTGCCTCCAAGCCTGGGTTCGGCTGGGGCTGCTGGGGGCTGCTGGCCCAGGCAGGCAGGTGCCACAGCTCGGACCGGTCCTGGGGCAGCATCCCTGGCCCGGGGTGAAGCCACCGCGCCGTCTGACAGCCGAGACTTGGGAAGTGCTTTTCTCCGTGCCATCTCACCGATGCAGTTGTGATTTACGCGGGGTTAAAACACCGACCGGCCCTTGTGACTTCTCTGGCCATGTCTTTGTATTTGAGCTTTGCAGAGTTTCCGCAGCAAATTGTGAATGTCAGAAATAAGGGCTGTCCCTTGGGTTTAATCCTTCTCAGTCACCAGAGCTTAAAGCCAGAGGAGTCTGATCGGTGCAAGGAACAACTCAACTGCTCTTGTTCAAAGGCTGCTGTTGAGTTTTAGCCTGGAAATCTCTCTGAGCTGCCACAGTTCTGTGCTCCAGCACCAAATTTAAGCAGCCCCAGGTCTGTATTTCCTCAGGGGCGCTGGGTGGTTCGAGACCCCCCCACCATTTCACAGCTCTGCCTGGTGCCAAGGTGGCAGCAATCGCGTGGGCAAGGGTCTGGCACCTGCGGAGCTGGGGTGACATCGCTTTCCCAAGCTCATTTTTCCTCAGCTCCTCCTCTACAGGTTGTTTTCCCTACCTTTGCAAGGAGGAAACAAGAAATGCTGTTTGGCAATGGGTGACATTTTTGCCAGATGTCCAGGAGCGGGAGCAAGGGACCTGGATGTGGGCCCTTCGTGGAGCTCTGAGCTGGAACGCGGGGCACGAGCTCTGTGGCGCAGCCGGCGAGCAGACACCGGTGCGGCTTCACTCATCCTGCCAGACTTTATCTTTCCAGATCTGGATGGAGAAGGGAAGCTGCACGGCTACGGAGGACCCAACTGATTTCTTTGCCAAGCAGTCAGTGAATCGACAAGAGTGGTGCTATTCTGGACCTGCTTTGGAGACAGAACAAGGGCATGAAATCACCAAGTTCATTACCACAGGATGCTGGAGAGGCCAAGTATGTAAATGCGTTGGAGAGGGACGAGGTCTGTCGGTGGAGGTAGATCCATTAGGGCTATTAAGGTACTTCCATCCGGATGCAAACCCTTTCTCAGGAAGTCCCCAAGCTGCCAGCCGGCAGCTGGGAGGGACGCCGGGAAGCACATCTTGTTTCTCCTGCTCTTCCCGTGAGTAGCGTTACAGAAGAGCCGGCCATGGAAAAATACCCCGGGGGTTCAGCAGCTGAAAAGGAAAGAAAAAGAAGCAAAATCCTTGCTGAGGGTGTCAGCATTGAAAAGGGTTGAGGCAGCTAGTGAAGGCGAGCTTTAAGGTGTGAAACTGCCAGGGGTCCCTGCGGGATGGAGGACGGCCCAGACCTCGGCGGCTGAGCGACCGGCGCACAAAGCAGGCGGGGAAGAAAGCTGGCAAGAAAAGGAGACAAACAGCCTGCTGCTGGGACAAGGGAGGGCTGCCAAAAACCCGGCGGGGCCGGGCCCGGGGAGCCCAGCCAGGGCGAGCAGTACAGGGCTCCTGGCCATGGATGGGACAAGGGCAGGCGGTGTGCGAGGCCACAGGGGCCAGGCGGGCTGGGGGGGCGGCTGTGCTGGGGGGAGGACAGCGGGGCAGGGAGCTGGACCCCAGCCACCCGCAGGCACCTGGCCAGCAGTGGTGTTGAGCTCAGAGCAGGGGATCCCCCAATGCCGGGGTGGCAGGGGCAGGGGATCCCCCTTTCTCCAGGATGACAATGCCCAAGGGGAGCAGGGTAGGGACATCTCCATCCCCAGGGTGACTGGAGTAGGAGCACCCCATCCCCAGGGGGAACCAGGACAGGAGATCCCCCACCCCAGGGTGATCGGGGCAGGGGATCCCCCATCCCTAGGGTGATTGGGGCATGGGACACCTCCCTTCCTGGTCTCACTGGGACAAGGGACACCCTTTCCCCAGCGTAATCAGAACAGGGGACCCCGGGGGTGACCAGGGCAGGGGGCACCCCCCTTCCTGGGCTCACCGGGACACCCCTTCCCCCCAGGTGACGGGGACGGGGGATATCCCACCCCAGGGGCCCACGGGGACAGGGACTCCCCCTCCCCCGAGGAGAGGGGGGCGGTGGGACCTCCGTGCCAGGGGTGAGCGGGGATCCCGCGGGGAGTGAGCGGCTCGGGGGCGGCGCCCGTCCCGGCCGAGGCCCGGGGGCGATCCTCGCCCGCCCCCGCCCCGCCCCGGCCCGCTCCCGCCCGGCCCCGCTGCCGGCCCGCCCTCGGCCCGGGGCTGCGGCGGGCAGCGCTGCCCGGCGCCGCGGTGCAGCCCAGAGCCGCCGGGCCCGGGAGGGCGGCCCCGCGCGGGGGCCCGGCTGTAGCCCAGACGCCCGGCCGGCAAGGTGAGGGGCGGCGGGGACGGGACGGGACGGGACGGCGGGGTCCGGCCGGCAGCGGCGGCTCTGGCTCCGGGAGCGGCTCCGGCGGCGGCGGCGGGGCGGGGGCTCGTCCCGGCGGCGGCGCCCCGCGGGGCCCCCGGAGCCGCCGCCGCCGCCCGGGGCCCGCCGAGGGGCCGCTCCGGAGCCCCCGCGGCCGCGCCGAGACCGCGGCGGGGTGGGGCGGCCCCAGCATCCCCCGCCTCGGGCGCTGCGCCCGGGCGGCACCGAGAGCGGGAGTGGGGCTTCTGCCCGCACCCAGGAGGTGCCGGGACCGGTGCCGGCGGGTCGGGGCCGGGCTGGGCCGCCCACACCGGACTGGCGGGGGCGGGGAGTCCCCGGGGGGTCTCCTGGGCTGGGGGCGGGCGCCCCGACGTGCGGGGGCGTGCAGGGTGCTGCGGGCACCCCGGGGTGCTGGGGCTGCCAGGAGGCTCCCAGGGGCGCTGGGGACCTGCAAGGCTGGGGGTGCTGGCGGGCTCCCCGGGGTGCTGGGGCTGGGGGTGCTGTGGATCACCCAAGAGCACAGGGGACCCACAGGGCTGGAGGCGCTGCAGGCACCCCAGGGCACTGGGGACCTGCCAGGACTGGGGATGCTGGAGGGCACCCCGGGGTGCTGGGGCCCAGCAGGGCACCCTAGGCTGCTGCAGGCCTCTCTGGGGTGCTGGAGGGCACATGGGGTGCTGCGGGGTTTGGGGTGCTCCCTGCATGCACGTGGGGAACCTGCCATGGGGCTGTGCCCCGTGCTGTGTGTGTACCCCGGCTGTGCCTGTGCGCCCTGGGTGTAAATTTAACTCTTTCATCCCCCAGCACCTCCTCCTCGCAGCAGGGCGATCCCAGGCCACCGACCCCGTGTGTTGTCACCAGCCCTGGGGGAATCGGGGAGGTGTTGGTGGAAAGTGCTGGTGAGCAGCTGTGGTGAGGGTGCAGGACAAGTGGTAGATGTTTTCTAGTGGAGATATAGGAGCCCTATAGAGCTATAGGTGTGACGGGGCACATAGAACTGACCCCATGTGAGTACGTCTGTGTACGGACTGTGTGCCTGTTGTCCAGGTGTTGTGTGAGCTCGGGGAGGTCCCCGAGGTGCTGGAGCGGGTGCAGAGCCTGAGTGGCCCCCGCGGCCTCCTGACCAACCAGACCGACAATGATGACAACTCCAGAAATAACAGCCCAGCCCTGAAATTAGGCTATTGAGAAGATTGGAGTGTTTCCTTTTCCCTCCCTGGGTCAGCGCCAGTGCACCCGCTTGCACGGGATCCGGCTCCTCCGGGAGCAGCCCCAGCCTGGATGGCATGGCCAAGGTGGCCTGGGCGAGCAGGCACAGGGACGGTGGGTGGCACGGATGGCATGGGCCATCCCATACAGCCCCGGGGCAGGGGATGGTGACGGGAAGGGTGGCTGGAAAGGTGTGATGAGCCCCGGATACCTCCCATCCGCACCCAGCCTGCAGCGCTGGCAGGTGACACTGCAGGTGACAGGCACGCGTGACGGCTGGCTCCATGTGAGGAGCCCAAATCCCGGCAGGCTGCTGGCAGCGGAGGAAGCCGTGTGCTTGCTCAGTGGTTTCCCTTTAACTTTGGAACAGCCTCAGCCCCGAGCTTCGGGGCTTATCGCCTGCGTGCAGCTTCGAGGGAAGCGTGCCTGGCCGAGATAAATCAAGTCGCGCTGGCCAGGGCTGCTCTGGACTCTGTTCTTCTCACATTCCTCATGACCTCAGTCTTTTGGCTCGGGAGGAGAGCCGGGGAGAGCCCTCCCCGTGTCCGGCCCCAGCCACGCCGGCGGAGTGGCTTGGGCTGCATGGCAGCACGTGGCCAAGCCAGGGTGGGGGCTGCCCCGGTTGTGCCCCTGGCAAGGGAGAGGGCCCAAAGGAGTCCGGAGCTTTAAAAATAGCTCCCCCAGGCCCGTCTCCTGCCAGCCCGGGAGCTTGGGGACCCAGAGGGGGGATCGCCCCATGGACCGCTTGGCCAGGGGTCTCAGGGGGCTGGCTGGGGGCTGGGGCATGGGTACCGGATGGTACCTGAGCTGTGCTGAGGTGCCCAGGCTGCCCCATTCCTGACATGGCTTTTTATTGTGATTGAGTGTAGCAGCTCCAGTTCTGGCCCCAAGTTTCCTGTGTTGGTGTTGATACAATGGCAAGAGGGGGAAATAGAGGTGTGAGCCCAGGGCGAAGGGTAGCCCTGCCTCCGCAGGGACAGTGGGGTCCCTGGGCATCCTCCTCCTCCTCCGGCTGCTGAGTCTCCCCAGCAGCGCTTCACTTGGTACCGTCCCACTTTTCTGCAGAAACACCGGGGCTAGAAACAACACTTTCATTTCTTCCAAAAGAAGCTGGGATGGTGCGGGGTCCCCTGCCTCCAGCACCTAGGGGTCCCTGTGCCCAGCCCCGGCAGCACCAAGCCCCGGTGCCCAGGGGAGCGGCCGAAGCTGCTGAAAATCAGCCTTTGGCACCAAAGTGGCCGGCACGGTCTTCCCTGTCACGACTTCAGCCCAGGTGGAGAGGGGCTCCTCTTTGAACCAGTGCCGCGGTGATAGCAGCCGGCGGGGGACAAGGCTGGCTTTGTGCGGCCGGGCCCAAAAGCGCCTGCGGTGGCTGGGTCGCGGGTGGGGGAACTTAACCCTCTCGCCGCTGCTGCGCACCGAGGCTGTCTGCCTCCGTTGCTCGTCCTCGCCGGCTCAAATCCAGCCTGCCACTCGCCTCGCCGCCCAGCCCAGCCCACGAGCAGCCTGGAGGCAGTTTGCACCTCACGGGGAGCCCTGGGGGGGGGTGTTGGACATTGCAGGGTCCCCAGGAGGGTTTGCACATTGCGGGCCCCCCAGGGGGGTTTGCACATCACAGGCACCCCATCAGGGTTTGCACGTCGCAAGGTCCCCGGGGCAATTTGCACAAGGTTGGGAGCCTGCAGGTCCCATCGTCTGGCCTGGCTGTTTGTCTCAGACCTGGGTGAAGGCAGAAGCTGCTGCCCTGGGTCCAGCCCATCCCATCAGACCGAAAGTAGTGGGGGCCGAGAGCTGCAGGGGAGCGGCGGGAGGATCTCCCCCAGCTTTGGGGACAGGCGGCACAGCCACACGGTTGACAGCAGCTGCTGGCATCAGCTTGAAGGGGCAGGGTGAGGTGGCAGGGGGACGAGCAGCGCATCCCTGGGTCAGCGGAGGGGACAGTGAGGCAGTGCTGGCGGAAAGGGCACCTTTGCCACAAGCGAGAGGAGCGGTGCAGGAGACCTCCTGGCAGGGGTCCCGGTGGAGGCAGCTTTTCCTGGCACAGCCCCAGGCAGGACAATACCCGGCCGGGCGGCGGAAGGGAGCTGCCGGCCGCTTCCCCCGAGGAAACGCACCCGCTGGCTCTGGCTCCTGTTGCTCTCTCTCTTCCTCCCGTTGGATTTACGGCGTGCACAGAGCCCAGCAGGAAGTTTGTCCTGGCCCGTGCGCTGTTTAATTACCTGCAGTGAGGGCACAGGGCTGCGCGGAGGAGGAAGCCGGCCGTTTCCTGGGGTGGGAGGGATTAGACAAAGCGGGGGATGCGCGGACCCTTTTGGGCATGAAGCCAGTGGCATGGGAATGGTAGGATGCCAGCATGAAGCCAGGATGTTCCCGAGGGATGTGGAAGGGGTGCTGGCACAGAGCTGGGATGATCCCAAGGGAGGTGGAAGTTGGGATGTGCATCGGCTGCGGATGGGTTAGCAGGGGAGTGGGAGAGCCCCAGGATCCGTCCCGGTGACTGACGGGAAGCGTCTCATCCCTGCCCGGTTGGACTCAACCCGTCAACCCCGTGCGCTGGGGCTGGCGGTGGGAGGCTGCCACGTCGCCTGGGTGCCCAACCTGAGCCTGGCCCGGCGCTGCCTGTGCCACGGCTGCTCCTCCGGCTTCTGGCAGTCGCGTGGTCAGGGTGAGCCGTGGGCTGGCGACCGCAGCAGCACGGCTGGGACCGGGGGGTGGCAGGCGGCATTGCTGTGGGCAGGGGGTGCACGCCAGGGGCTGTCACATCGTCCCCAAGCTGGGCCATGTGACGGAGGCGGCCACAGCACCTCTGCTAGAAAAGTCTGGATCCTCCGGTTGTCACGGGCAAAGGATTTGGGGATGGATGCGGGTGTTTCTTTGCAGCCAAGGCCAGATCCTGTGCCCTTCTCTGGGCAGCGCTGAGTCCTGGCTTCCCTTAGCGCTGTGCCTGAGCTGCCTTTCCTCTGTGGCACGCCTCCTCCCCTGCTTTCTTCCGAAAATAGCCCAGTGCCAAATGCTTTGCCCGCCAACAGCTGCACGGCCCCACAGCCACCTGCGCCCCATGGGCAGGGCCACTGTATCCCCGTCGTGCAGGGACCCCGCCGGTCCCTGGAGGGTGACGCTGTGCGCAGCAGCAGTGGGTGCTCCCAGGATGCTGTTTGCCCCCATCCCGCTCCTGCCAGGAGCGCGTCCCACCTGGGCCCCAGCACCCAGATGCTGCCAGATGTTGCGGCAGGTCCCAGCTTAATGCTCACAGCTGGTGGCCCCCCCCAGCCGTGAGCTCACCCCTGGACCGCAGCCGCATCCCACTGGCTCTCCTCCAGCTTGCCCATGCCTGGCTCCTGGGAAAACCAGGCTCCCATTTCATTCCCTCCCGCCATGCCTTATCCCGCATTATTGACAGGGAAAAGTAGACAGGTCCCTCCGGGGGGTCACTGGCCCTTGAGACACCCCTGAGGCGGGGGTGGTCAGTGCAGGGCACCCCAGCCCTGCTCAGCCCGGGCGGTGAGGATGAACATCACACGCAGCGGCCGACGGGTGCTGGCAGGTGCCTGCAGTCACGTGGCCTGGCAAAAGCATCGATTCCCTTTATCCAAAGCAAACTTCTCTGCTGAGGATCACACCCATAAAGGCTGCAGCTTCTTTTTTTTTTTTCAGTCCGCTCCCCCAGTGCAGCCAAGCTCTGACTCATGACTCTGCACCCTCGGAGCTGGCAGCGCAACCGCCGCGGTTGTCCCAGCCCGGGCTGCGAAGCATTCCTTAAATGTACAAACAATCCCTGGCCCCGCAGGCAGCACCGTACTCGCCCACCCGGCCGCCGGCTTGAGCTTCAGCCCCACGGCACCAGGACTGGAGGGAGGCAGGGGGGCCCAGCGGATGGCCGGGGGTGGCCATGGGGTGCTCCCCGGGCAGGGGGCAGCGGTTTGCAGCTGCATGGGGCTCACCGGCCCCCAGTTTGAAGGGTTTTGCTGGACGTGGCCCCGTTGTTGTTGCAGGTTGATGGTCCCGTGGTCAGCAGCATCCTGGGGAGAAGATGGCTCAGCCTGCCCCCCTGAACCAGAACCTCCCAGGTAAAGGGACCGGGGTCATCACTGGGCAGGGACAGCAGAAGCAGCATGAGGGGAGTGGCAGGGCTGAGCTGTCCCGTCCCGTCCCAGTGGGTTTCCTCACCCCAGCACTGACCCCAGCACAGAGCGGGTGTCCTGTGACGCCCGATGGCACCGAGGGTGCTGGGGACAGGCCATCCACTGGGCCCACTGACAGAAGCATCACGGCGGGGAGGGGGGGGCTGCAGGCTGCAAATCCCAGTATAACCCAGTTGGAAAAGCCTTCCTGTCTCTACCAAGTCGCTGCCTAACTGTCCCTGCTCCTCTTGCAGATCTGGGGGGCCCGTTCTTGTACCGGGACCAGGATGATGGGGAGAAGAGCTCGTATTCAGTGGAAACCCCCTACGGCTTCCTCCTGGACCTGGATTTCCTGAAATACGTCGATGACATCGAAAGCGGCCAAACACTCAGGAAAGTGCCGCTGCCTCGCAGGGCGAAAGGGGCCCGGCAGCCGTCCAGCGCCCTGCGCAGCCCCAGCAGCCACGCCAGCGCCTGGACCTCCACCGAGTCCCTCGCCTCCACAGCCAGCGAGGAGGGCAGGACCACGCTGCTGCTGTCCCTGCACGGCCGGGCACCCCTGGAGCCCCCGAGCAAGCCAACCTCCTACCCTGTCTCACCGCCAGCGCCAATGAGGCTGCTCCAACCTCCCACCCGCAAGTGCCTCGTGCAAAACCCACGGGTGGAGAAGACCTTGCTGGAGACGAGCAGGAGGCTGGAGCAGGAGCAGGGCCATTTGCAGGATATCGGTGGTCCCGCCCGTGGTGGCCAGCCAGGGCCCCCGAGTCAGCCGCCCCCCTGGGTGCCAGTGGGTGCCGAGGGCCAGGCGGGCTGGGGACGGGCGAGCCCCGGCAGCTCGGGGCGCAGCACGCCGGCAGCGGGGCTCAGCGCTGCCCCGCTGCAGCACGTGCGGGAGCAGATGGCCGCAGCCCTGCGGCAGCTGCGGGACCTGGAGGAGCAGGTGAAAACCATCCCCCTCCTGGAGACGCAGATCTGCGAGCTGAAGAGGGAGAAGGCGAAGCTGATGGAGAAGCTGTCGGCAGAGCCTGGCGAGGTTTTCAGCTGCCCCCCTGGCTCTGAGGCTGTGGCGGGGAGCGAGGAGCCTCCTCAAGTGGGGCCGGAGAGTGAAGCGGAGCTGGCAAAGGGGCGAGCGAGCAAGATTGCGGAGCTGAGGAAGCTGACGGAGAAGCTGGCTGTGCCGGAGCGGGGCTGCAGGGCTGGGCCAGGCAGGACCCCCAGGACCACCAAGAGGCCGTGCTGCTCTGTGGCGGTGGGTGAGGACCGGGCCATGACCGATGCTGTCTTCTACTACCGGTCGCAGCAGGAGGGCGGCGACGTGCCGGACGGCGGGGCGAGGGAGCGCAGGGATGCGGCCGTCTGGGTGCTGGAGTCCTCGCTGGGGCTGGCCAGCGAGGCGGAGCAGGAGCTGGAGCTGCTGCAGCAGACGGTGGGGCACCAGAAGGAGGTGATCGCCCTGATGGAGGGGCACCTGCGGGAGGCCACGCGGGAGCTGGAGGAGCTGCGCCTGGAGGTGTGCGCCCGCCGGCCCCATGGGCGGGCGGACAAGGAGGTGATGGCCAAACCACAGGTGGCCGAGGCGCTGGTGGAGGCGGCGGTGGAGACGCAGAGCCGAGCGGCCGGCGACCCCCCGGAGACGGCAGAGGCAGGCGTGGAGTGCTGCCCACCAACCGCCTGCGTCGGGGTGGGCTGCCGCCCTGATGGGCGGGACGCAGCGGTCGGCCCCGATTCGGCCGCCGGGTGCGAAGACAAGGGCAGCCAGACCGACACGGGCAGCGCCGTCCCGGTGGGCGAGGAGACGGAGCCTGGTGCAGGCGATGCTCCGAGTGGCCCCTCGGCGCAGGGCGCGGGAGCGATGGCAAGGATGTGCCAGGGCAGTCCGGCCTCCAGGGCGGCCGCGCCAGAGGTGATGCACAGTGACCAGGACCCGTCCTCGGCACAGGATGGTGGAACTGCCCCGAGCCCTGCAGCCAGTGAGTCGGCGCCGGGGATGACACCAGAGTCTGGGTTGGGGCGTTCCTGCAGGAAGGGAGAGGGTGGCCGTGTTGGGGGCAGCACCTGCAGGGCCAACCCTACCTGTGTCACAGCAGCTGCCTGCACTCCGCCCATGTCCTTCCCATGCACACGCTGGGGTCTGGCAAGTTTGGGGTGCCCAGGCAGCCCCATGAGGAGGTTCCTGATCGCTGGCCCCTGACACCCATCTCTCTGCCCCCAGGAGCCCTGAAGTCCATCATGAAGAAGCGGGATGGTCCCTCCCGGAGCGAGGCTGAGGGCAGCAAGAAGAGCTTGCAGTTTGTGGGCGTGCTGAACGGGGAGTACGTGCTGTGGGGCTCCTGCCACCCCCCTGGGCCAGGCGCGGCCCCCAGCATCCCTGTCCTGGGCTGGGGGCGGTGGCAACGAGGGAGCCTGGAGGGGACTAGCCGGGTGCTGCATTGCCACTGAGCATCTTCCCTCCATGCAGGTACGAGAGCACGTCCAGCGAGGAGGAGGAGGAAGAGGAGGAAGGAGACAGCTCCTCCGAGAAGGCTTCAGCTGACAGCTCCGACAGTGAGGAACAAGGGGACACCGAAACCTCAGACGAGGAGGCTGGGGAAGGCAAGCACGAGCCAGGACGGGAGTGCGAGGGGGCCGGCATGACCCTGCCAGAGCCACCCGAGGTGAAGGAGAAGTAAGTGCCGATAGGGAAGGCTCCCTCGCCCCGCGCAGCTGGGAGCCGCAGGCTGGCACCAGCCCTGCCGACTCGGGGCATCTGCCCCTGTTTCAGTGCAGACGATGAGAAAAACACATTCGACGCCTGCAGAAATCATTCGGCAGGAAAAATTCCTTCCAGCTTCTTGGGTCTGCTAAGGAAAGGGTGAGACTGAGGCCCTAGATGCCTCTTTGCCGGAGAAGATAGTTTGGAGGGGGGGAAAGAAAACCCAACAGCCCTCAATGGCATTTTTCAACAAAAGGAAAAAATTTGGCCTGAAAACGGGTAAATTGTGCCTGAGCACATCCATATAAGGCTCAGTTCAGCAGGCGTTTGCAGAGGCTGAAGCTGCCAGGGTGCAACCACCAGGCTGGATGTTTCACCATGGGGAGCTCATGGAGGCTCACAGGCATCGGTTAGAGGAGCAAAACCTCCGTGGGGGGGACTCGGGGTGTCCCTTGCCAGTGCGGTTTTGGTGGGGCGACGCAGCCCTGCACCGCAGACGCCCTCCTGCGCTCCCCAGGTTCGAGCTGAGCCCCAGGATGCGGGAGGCCTGCCTTATCGTCAAGACCCACCTGGGCCACCCCAGTGCCACCAAGAGCAAAGAGGTGGTGAGTGGGGTGCTGCGGGTGGGATGGCTCGCCCGGCCCCTGCCAGGGTCCCCCCCGGGGCTGGCCCTCCCCAAAGATGGACCACCAAAGCCCGGCTCAGCGCCTTCCCCCAAAACACAGCCCTTTGCTCCAGGCTTTGTCCCAGATACCCCAAACCCCATGTGGACTCAGCTTGGGCCATCCCAGCATGGTTTTGGGGTTTCAGGATCCTGCCTTCTCCCAGTCCCCTCTGGGGTGGGATTTCTGCTCCCCGCCGGGGCCAGCAGCAGAGGAGCGGGTGCAGGGTGGGTGCTGAGGGGTAGGGGGCACAGGGCCATGCAGAGGCTTGGAGGGAGCTACAGCCCCCGGCTCAGCCCCACTTGCTGCCCACAGCTCACCAGCAACAGCCTGGTCCTGCAGGAGTGGTTCCGTCTGTCCAGCCAGAAGGCATCTGTCCCTGACGTGGTTGCCAACCACCTCCTGGCCTTTGCCGAGGTCTCGCCGGCTCTCCTGGCCCATGTGGTGAACCTGGCAGACGGGAACGGCAACACAGCCCTGCACTACAGCGTCTCCCACTCCAACTTCCACATCGTGCGGCTGCTGCTGGACACGGGTCAGTGCCCCCCACCCCCAGAAACATCCCCCTCCCACCATCCCACCCTGTACCCCGGGTCACGTCCTGGCCATGCCGGGTATGGGGGGGAAGGTGCCGGCAGCGGAGGGGCAGGGAGAGCTGCCCTGGGCTGTGTCTGTGCACGGGTGGGGGGGGTTCGGCAGCCACCCCAGGCCTTCGGAGCCCAGATTTGATGGGGGGGCCATCAGCAGGTCTGCGCCCATGGGGCTGTGGGACAGCTCGCAGCACCCTGGGCAGGGCGGGAGCCAGGCTTGCGGCTCAGTCCGTGCCTCCCACCAGCCCTGCAGCACCCTGAGCTCCCCCCCGCTCTGCCCGTCCCCGCAGGGGTCTGTAACGTGGACCACCAGAATAAAGCCGGCTACACAGCTCTCATGCTGGCAGCGCTGGCGGCCGTCGAGCAGGAGGATGACATGAACGTGGTCAGGAGGCTCTTCAGCATGGGCAATGTCAACGCCAAGGCCAGCCAGGTTGGTGTGGGCTGCAGGCCACCATGTCCTTACCCTCTCCCCCCACCCCAAAGCAGCCACCAGGGCCACACTCGGCTCCTCCAAGGGCAGGACTGTGGCTCAAAAACCTGGAGGGGCCAGTACACGGGGAGGGTGTCACATCAGGAGCTTCTGCCTGGCATCAGGGCTCACAGGTCTCAACCCACACCACATCTCCAGCCAGGGAGGTGCTCAGAGACCGTGCGGGCACTGGGGACAGCAGTGGGAACAGCTGGTGGCACAGCTGGGGCAGGAGCAGCCTAGCAGCATCCCTTGTGTCGCAGGCTGGCCAGACGGCGCTGATGCTGGCCGTTAGCCATGGCCGGCAGGAGATGGTGGAAGCCCTGCTTGCCTGCGGAGCCGACGTGAACCTCCAGGACGAGGAGGGCTCGACCGCACTGATGTGCGCCTGCGAGCACGGCCGCCTGGAGACAGTGAAGCTGCTGCTGGCTCAGCCCACCTGCAACATCTCCATCGTGGACAGCGTAAGCCTCTGCTCCTGGTGCCCAGGGATGCTCACCCACCCCACGTCCTGTCCCCAAACCTCTTCCCACGTGCTCTCCCTTCCTTTTTAGGATGGTAACAACGCCGTTGCCATCGCACTGGAAGCCGGCCACAGCAACATCGCCATGCTCCTCTACGCCCACCTCAACGGCACAAAGGCGCAGCTGCCCGTGAGTACTGCAGCCCCCCCGGCTCCTGCCACCTGCCCCGTCCCATGCAAGGCCACAGAGGACCAGCTCAGCTGCACGGTGGGCACGTGGCCCTGTGGGAGGGGACAGGGCTGTGACACCCACGATGCTCTCCAGGAAGGGGTTGCAGGGGCAAGAGCAGAGCATCCCAGGCGCCACGCGCTCCGCGTGTCCTTGGTAGCAGGGAACCAGCCTGGCTGGCCCTGACCAGGAGTCGGTGGAGGGGTCTCTGGTGACATTCCATGACTCTGCTCTCTCTGCAGCAGGGGACATCACCGACAGCCACAAAGAGCCCTGGGAGCCCAAAGAAACCAAATTAGTGACCTTGGGATCCAGCCAGGGGCCAGCCGTGTGCCAGCCAGCCACCATCAGTGCTGGGCTGTAATTTATGTCCCCTCACCTGCCACTCCTTTGTGTGCCGAATCGCTCACTGCAGCTGCAGATGCTTTAATCCTCCTGTCACTAGAGCGGGCGCCATCCCTGGGCCTTGCTTACCCATCCCCACTGCTGGAAGCAGCCCATGCGTGGCCACCTCACTCCACCAAACGACAGAGGAGCCAAACATCAAGTGACCTTGGGGTGGGAAACGCAGCGAGCAGAAGCTTGGCCCCATTCCCCTGCTCCCCACCACGACTGCTGGAGCTGCGCCACCTCGGAGCCCTCTGCAAGTTGCTAACTCGCTGGAACAGCAGAAAACAAACCCAGCAGAAACAGCACCTGGTTTCTGCTCTCAGCCAGCTCCCAGCAGCTCCAGGAAGGCAGCGGAGCCGGTGACAGGGAGCAGGGCTGCGGGAGGGCGAGCGTCGGCTCCTGGACCCTGCTGCGCTGCATGGTGCTGGTGGGGAAGTGGTGCTCAGCAGGGTCCTGCGCCACAGCGGGACAGGGGACACAAACCAGCTGGTTAACACTGCCTCAGACGCAGGCTGGGAGCACTTCCAGCCTGAAATACTTGCCCTTCTTTGCTGGCATTTCCTTTCCTGGCTGAAATCTAATTTTTTTTCTATATCACATGCACACAAAGGAAAAAAATTATATTGCTTAGTCAAAGGATGGAGTTCAACATGAAATCACTCTGTGACTTGATTTGCTCAACGGGAGCAAAACTTCTGGGCACCCGGGGCTGCAGCCAAGCCGACAGAAGGGGGCTGAAAGCCACGAACACATTTAGGGACTGAGACTGCCCAGCTGATACCCCACACGGGGAGCGGGGACCTTCTCCCAAGGGAAAGATAGCGATTCCCTCCTAAACGTTTCCCATTTTAAGCAGTCTCAGAGCCACTGACTGTGAAGGCAACCAGAGCCCACAGCCAAGGCCCTCTCTGCCCCCTTTCCTTCCCAAAGGGGAGGAGAGCAGCTGAGGATAGTTCCAGGAAAAAAAGATCAGCAGAAGAGCTGAGAGAGCCTAGGGCCCGTGGAGATGGATGCGTACGTCGAGGTCGTGTGTGCGTCTGTGTGAATGAGCGTGTGTGCACCAGGCAGGGTGGGAACAGACAAGGTAAGGACTAAGGACCAGGAGGAAGAAGAAGGAGGCTTTTGCATGTGAAGCCAGCTCCGCTCTGAATCCTTCACAAAGGTAACGCGTGTCGCAGCCCCCATTCCTGCTCCTTGGCCCAGCCTCCCCCACCGTCGCTCGTGCCCCACACAGGCCTGGTCTGAGCCATACTGTAAAGCTGGGAAATGCTCCCCAAGAAACTTGTTCTGGGCAACTCGCTGCTGTCCTCGCAGTGGGCCTGTTTCAGCTTTGCACTGAAGTTAACATACGACGCTCACAGCCACTCTCTAGTACACTGCTCTGTATGTATTCCGTACTCACTGCTTTGGGTTCACAGGTTTGTTTACTGGTATTTTAATACTGCTGTTTATTTTTAAGCTATAAATAAAATTTAAAGTAAAATTATTTTGAAATATTACAGTGACCATCAGCAGTCTCCTGCCTCCTTGTGTGGCTCAAGCTAAAACCCCCAGAATAGCCAAGGGACAGCCGGCACAGCCCTCACCCTGAGCAGGTGCCCGCACGTTTCAATCCACTCCCTGCAAGTTTATGAACTGGCTACATCCATCAGTCTGGTTTTCCTCCAGCTGAACTGTCCCAGTCCGAACCGTGGTGTCTTCTGGCCTCTTTCACTTCACAGGACCAAGCGGGACCTGGGATCAGGCGTAGCCCTGCGCTACCCCCGGTTCACCCTGGTGCTCTGATATTAAGCTGCGTTATTAAAGGCCACTCATCAGATTGAGAGTGGGGATGCAAAGTCACCTCCCTCCTCCCGCGGCCAAGGGATATTTGGGAAGGGCTACAGCTGCTCTGAGCCACCCCCGCTACAAGTTTACCTCCGTCTGGCCACCAACTCACAGCTGATGCCTCCTGTCCCCATCACTCAGCACAGTCAGGGCTGGCAGCCAACAGAGCAAACGCTCTTCGGTCATTGCTAAAGCTGCGCGGGGAACCAACAGCAGCCAGAGAAGTAAACTCCGGGGCGGGCTTCTTGCACCCACAGCTGGTGTCCGAGAGCTCTGCTGCGTCACGCAAATCAGAGGAGCGTGGACTTAGCCGATGCTCTGAAGCTGAACCACCACCAAAGAATCAAGAACCAGATCAAGCAACAGCACGAGCACATACTGACAAGGGCTTTCTCCAGAGCCCCAAATTCACCTCAGGCCACCCATGAGCTCACCAGGGCACAGCAAACACCCCCAGGAGGGAAAAAACCCACAAACACTCTTTCAACACCAGCCCCAACAGCAATCCCCACTATCTGCCTAAGTTCAGCAATTTGAGTATCTATTCCAGAAGTGCTCTCCTCAGCTTCAGGACACCCAGACCCTCAATCCCGCCTGCCACTGAAGTGCCTTAATCGTGTTCAGGACACTGAAAGAGGAAGAACACTCCCATCAGAGACCACAGGATCATGAGCTGCAGGCACGACTCGGTTCAAACACACCACAAACCAGTATCACCCTATTACCCGATGGAAAATACCAGTATTGGAAAACCAGACCTTGAACTGTGACAGTTTTCAGGCTCATTCCTAATCCTTTCAGCCTTATTTTTGCTTTGTGTAATAGCCTAAAACAATAAATCTTTCTAGCCGACTGTGTGGTGGAAGGGAAAGCTGAGGAAGAAAATAAGTGAGACTGATAGTAACTAACTCCTCCAAAGGGAGAGAGTCTCTCTCCGAGTGACTGCCAGGAAAGACACCGAGTAGGTGTATTTATAGCAGCATTTATAGAACAGCTTACTGAGGACAGAAAGACTGAAGCAGCAGGCTGTTGCTTTGCAAGCTGGTACAAAGCTTGACTTTCAACTTGTAATTAAATTCCACAAATTTCTGAACTAAAAAAGTTTAGCAGTGCCACTTTACCAGTTACAGAAAAACGCTCACCAGAAAGGTCGGGGTTAAGTTTGCTGTAATCAGAGAGTTGTTTTTGTTGTGACAGGTTAACAGAAACGCTGAAGGCATTACGCGTAGCCCCAGGGACAAGCAGGGCGGGCTCCTGCCCCTCCGCTGAGCCCAGCGACGGCAGGCAGGCGCGTAAGCACCGAGAGAAGCCAGCGCACTCAGTAAGCGAGACCGAGCCACGGGGCTGCCGGAAAAGCCTTTATTGCAGCCGCGCGGCCGCCGCGCTCCTCTCCACGCCGGCCGAGCAGGCGCCAGCCGGCCGCTCCGCGGAAGCGCCGCGAGGCTTCATCACCTGCAACAGAACCGCGGCGCCGCCGTCCCGCGAGCCCCGGAGCGCGGGCGGCCCCAGCCGAGCCCCGCGGCGGCCCCGGGCTCGCGGCTCAGCGCAGCCGCCGCGCCTCGCGCTCCGACTCCAGCAGCGTGAGCACGTCGCCCTCGCGCACCGGCCCCTTCACGTTGCGGATGATGGAGCGGCTCGTGTCGTCCATGAACTCCACGCGCACCTGCGGGGCGAGACGGCGTCAGCGCGGCGCGGCGGCACCGCTCCCGCCCGGGCCCAGGCCCGGGCCCGGGCCCCTCACCTGCGTGCACTGCCCCTGGGAACCGGTCCGGCCCAGCACCTTGGTCACCTGCGGGGACAGAGCGAGCGGGCGGTCAGCACGCGGACGCGGCCCTGGTTGCGGCCCCCACCACCCCCCCCCGGCCCGGCACCCCCACCCTGGCCAGCTTGATGGGCTGCACGCGGCTCGTGTCCATGGCGGCTCCGCGGCGCGGGAAGAGGGCGGTGCCCCCCCCCGCAGCCTTATATAGCGCCACGTCTCGCGAGACCCGGCGTGCCCCGCGCGCTCCCGGCACCCCCGCGCCTCCCTGCCCTTCACAGCGGCCAAGATGGCGACGGCCACCCGCCTCATCCAGCGCTTCCGCAACTTCTTGGCGGGGGTAAGGGCGGCCCCGGCCCCCAGCGCCGCCGGGGCACCGGGCGCTGCGCCCCCCACGGGCCGCCGCCCTGCGCCGGCGACTCCGCGGAGCCGCCGGCGCAGGGCGGCGGCCCGCGGGGATGCGCAGCGCCCGGCATCGCGTGAGACGCTCTCGCCTTGCCTTGCAGCGGAACCTCCAGGCCAAGCTGCCGCTGCGCTACACGGAGATCTCCAAGAGGTACCGGCGGGGTGGGCCGGGCTGCGCGTTTCGGCGAGAGCGCTGAGGCTTGCCGGCCGCGGGTGACGTTCTGGAACCGTTCTTGGTCTAGAACCCAGCCGCCGCCTCAGCTCCCGGTGGGTCCCAGTCACAGGCTGGCCAATAACTACTACTGCAGTCGGGACGGGCGCCGAGAGTCTCTCCCGCCCATCGTGGTGGCGGCGGCGCAGAAAACCCTCGCTGCGGGGGCTCAGGCTGGCAGGTAGGTCTGAGCTGGTCTGTCCTGCAGCGCTGCTGCTGCTGCCGCTATTCGAGCTGAGCGGGCTTCAGCCTTGTTTGACTTAACCGAGAAATGCAGAACTCTTGCAGTAAGCGGTATTGGATTTCACAGGTTGGTAGAATAACGCTGAACTAATTCTTTGTGTCTGTCTCCTCTTGAATAAGTGAGATGGCTGGAAGTTGACTTAACAAGCCTCTCTGGCACTAATAAAACCTGTACTCGCGGTTAAATCTGACTCTCGTTTTCATACTGTTGCCGAAGCCTCTTCTCTTTCTTCCTTCCTCTACCCCAGCTCAGGATCGGCAGTGACAACAGCTGAGAAAAAACCAGTGACACCAGGACCAGCGCTTCAGAAGTGGGAAATTTCAAAAGACCAGCCCTATTTGTGAGAAATAAATGTAATGAGGCTGGATGTGCAGGTCGCAGTTCATTACAAAGCCGCACTCTAATGGGGAGGCCTGTGGTGGATTTTGCTACAGCCATGCTGCTTGGAACTTGTCCTAGTGCTGCCAGTGCATGACTAATAAATGTATTTAAAGCTGTGATTATCCCCCCACCACCACTTTGCCTGTTCTATTTGAATTATCCAAATTGCTACTCCTTAATATTGTGTGGGGTGTAAGGTTTTCTTGAGGGAATAGCAATGTAGTACATGCATTTGAGCGTAGGCTCAGTGGATTTGTAAGCTAACTGTCTGTGATCCTACTTCAAGGTGAGACCCAAAAATACACCCGAGATACCACTTAAGGACAGAGCTGAACGAAGCACACCCTAGCCAGACAGGACACGATGCTCTGATTTTGCAGTAAGAGACGTGAGTTACGTAGCCTGTGGCACTCTGACCGTAAGTGCCTGATACCCCGGTCAGCCGGCCCTGCAGCAGCGACCTGCTTCTCAGGTGCTGGGCACTGTAGTCCAGTCCATCCCCAATGACAACAGGTCACCTGGGCTCACGCCGCGGTGAGCTGGCGATTGCCGTGAGCCACGCTAATTATTTTTCGGTGAACTGCTGGAGCGTACGCCTGTCCCCCTGGAGCTGCTGGAGGAGTTACGCCGAGCCTTTGCGCAGCCAGCTGCCGGCCAGCAGCAGTCTTACCCCACTGCCTCAGGGGAAAGCTTACACAGCCATGGAGAGCAGCAGAGACGAACGCAGGCGCAGCCCGGCTCCGCGGCGGCCGGCAGCTGAACGGGGAAGGCGGCCCCGCGCACCCGCTCGAGCCCCTGCCCCGGGAAGCCGAGCGGGGCGGAGGGGAGGCGGCTCGCAGGGGGCACCGGCCTCGCAGGCGGCACCGGCCCCGCCGCGCGCGCGCTCCGCACCCAGCGCAGAGGCCCTGCGGCGCGAGGGGAGGGCGGGGCCTCCTCAAGGGCACGCGCCGGCGCCCCGCCCACCCGGGCAGCCCATTGGTGGAGGTCATATCCCTGCGCATGCGCTCTACCGGCGCGTGGCCGACTTTATAGAGTCGCGGCGGCAGTAGCGGATCCCACGGGTGGGGGCTGCGGCATGGCGCGGCCGCTCGCGGTGCTGCTGCTCCTCCCGGTGCTGCTGCTCCCGCCGGTGCTGCTGCTCCCGCCGCCTCCGCCAGGGAACGGTGAGTTGGGGGGTGGGGCCGCGCTGTGTCTTGATTGTGCCTATTGGCTCCCCGCGCACACCCTTCGTTCTCATTGGCTGGTGCCCTCGTACGCCCCGCGCGCGGGCTCCCCTCAGCGAGGGGCGCGGGGGGTCCCGCGGCTCCCCCGCGCCCCCTCACCCCCTGTCCGCCCTCTCGCAGCGTCCCTGTACGGCTGCCCCCCGGGCCAGTTCCAGTGCGAGCCCGGCGCCATCTGCTTCCCCCGGGAGTGGCGCTGCGACGGTCACCCCGACTGCGAGGACGAGGAGGACGAGCAGGGCTGCGGGACGGTGACCCCGGCGGAGCCGAGTCCTGGCGGCGCTTGGGTGACCCCGCCGCGGAGCGCGGGGGTGCTGCCCACCGGCAGCGCAGGTACGGGAGTGCGGCCAGCGGCACGGCCCCTTCGATCGGCCGGGAGGGGCGGGGGTGCGGGGAGCGGCGGGCTGAGCCTGCGGGAGGCGGCGCCGGAGCCCCGGCTGGCGGCGGCCGTGCTCAGGGGGTGATAAACCGGACTAAAGCCTTTCGTCTCTGTCGTTTCTAGCCTCTGTGAGACAGTTGTGTTCTTCTTTATCTGCTGGAGGGCAGGCAGGTGCTACAGCGGGACCTGGACAGGCTGGATCGATGGGCCGAGGCCAATTGTATGAGGTTCAACAAGGCCAAGTGCCGGGTCCTGCACTTGGGTCACACCAACCCCAGGCAACGCTACAGGCTTGGGGGGGAGCGGCTGGAAAGTGCCCGGTGGAAAAGGACCTGGGGGGGTTGGTCGATAGCCGGCTGAATATGAGCCAGCAGTGTGCCCAGGTGGCCAAGAAGGCCAACAGCATCCTGGCCTGTATCAGAAATAGTGTGGCCAGCAGGAGTAGGGAGGTGATTGTCCCCCTGCACTCGGCCCTGGTGAGGCCGCACCTCGAGTGCTGGGGTCAGTTTTGGGCCCCTCACTACAAGAAAGACATTGAAGTGCTGGAGCGTGTCCAGAGACGGGCAACGAGGCTGGTGAAGGGTCTGGAGCACAAGTGCTGTGAGGAGCGGCTGAGGGAACTGGGGATGTTTAGTCTGGAGAAAAGGAGGCTGAGGGGAGACCTTCTCGCTCTCTGCAACTCCCTGACAGGAGGTTGTAGAGAGATGGGGGTCGGACTCTTCTCCCTAGTAACAGACAACAAAACAAGAGGAAATGGCCTCAAGTTGTGCCAGGGGAGGTTTAGATTGGACATTCGTAAAAATTTCTTCACCGAAAGGGTTGTCAGGCATTGGAACAGGCTGTCCAGGGAGGTGGTGGAGTCCCCATCTCTGGGGGTATTCAAAAGGCATTTAGATGGGGCCCTAAGGGATATGATTTAGTGGGGGACTTGGTAGTGATAGGTTAATGGTTGGACCCGATGATCTTGGAGGTCTCTTCCAACCAGAACAATTCTATGATTCTATTCTATGATTCACAGCTTGCTTTGGGCAGAGGAAGCTCTGTAGGGTTAGCCCCACCTTAAGCGGGGCGCCTGCGGAGACAGTGTTTGAACACCCCAGGGCTCCCTCGGGAAGTGCCTTTGAAGTACCTTCCTCCAGAACATGCAATTCTGGCTGCTTCCTACCAACCGGGAAGTGACACTGGAGTCACTGTCCACCCTTCCGAGCTCCTCTGATCTGTGAGGAATGGGCAAGCTGAAGGGAAAAGGGTGGGGGAAGCACTTCTGGGCCACGCGGATCAGAGCAGCAGACACCAGCAGCAGAACTGTCAAGCTGAAGGGTGTGTCCGCATCCCCAGCACTGCTTGTGTCTGCTGCTCTGCTCCAAGATGCCCTGGAGCTTCCTTTATCACAGACCTGTTGGCTGTGCGAGGTGCCTGAAAGCGCTGTTCCAGCTTCCCTTACCCCGGGGGTTTCTGTGGCATCTGGGAGCTGAAGCACCGTGGGTGTGGAGAGGAGGGGAATTACTGCAGGCGTGAGGGGCTGTATTTGCGTTTGATGCCTGCACCAGTTCAGTTGGTAGGTGGGGAGATGAGCTGCTTTTCGGTTGTACCTGAGGCTTCCCGGTGCCACGAGGAGAGGTTAGGATGCTGCAGCTACAGCTAGAAAATTTCCCAGGTTTCCCTATTATGCATTTCCAGTAGGACTTTTTTTTTTTTTCCTCTGATGTGGGCTAATCACAGTAATGGCAGATAAGGTTTTGCTTAAATTGAAAAAGGCCTGTTGGCACTCTTGAGGTGAACTGGGAACTCAGCCAGGTTTGGATTGGAGACTGCTTTGAATGCTGACCACAAGGTGAGTTGGAAGCCTGAATGGACTTCTTGCTCTTTCCTTGCAGAGGCTTCAGCTACACCTGTGCCTGTGGGCTCTGTGCCATCAAGGAGTCAAGGCCGCACGTGGATCTTGATTATTGCAGGTATGTGAGACTCAGAGTGCTGCACATGGTCTTGGTCCTAGCTTGGGCTATAAATTGAGTATCCTGATGGAGTTAATTCCAGACCTGTGTCAGTAGCTGCTTTCACTGGGCTGGGACGGCTAGGAGAGGCCTTACACCACAGCTTGATCATTCCTCTGACTTGGACGCACTATGTCCTTGGAAAGGCCATTCCATGCGATCTGATACTAACTCACTTCCTCCCTCTCTGTCCCTTACTCTTGAGGGAAGCTGCTGATCTGTAGCTGTTGACTAATGCTGTTGAGCACCAGAGCGCAGTACTGATGTCCAGACCAGGTGCAGTGAGTGGTTCTCTGCTTGTGCACTCTCCTTTCTAGCGCTCCTGAGCATCCTGGTAGCTGTGGGTTCTATTGCTGTGTGGGGCCTGTCCAAAGCAAAAAGCAGATCTGACATCTTCAGTCTTGAAAAAGCATCCAGGGAACAGCTGATGCCTGACAAGAGTCAGATAGGCTCATTTCCCTGAAGGTAAGTTTCTTGCACCCCATGTGCTCTGTATGCATGAGGGAGAAATGCCTTCTTGCCCTCTGTTTCTAGCCTCTAGAGCTTTCCCCTCTGGGGGAAGCTTCTCCCAGCTGTTCCTGCTGCTGGTCAGCCACATGCTTGGGGCTTCAGTCTGCCCTGAAGCAGCAGAACTCTCTCCTTACCTTCCTTCCTCACCCTCAGGCATAAAGGCTCTTGCTTGACTGCAGGGATAGTTGCACAGCCTAATCTGAGAAGATGCTGACTTCTTTTGATAGTTATGTGCCGGTCTCTGTCCTTCCTCTGCTGGCAAGGCCACTGAGCCCTCACGCTAAGATACTAATCTTCTGGTGTGGGTTGTTTTCCTCCACTTTGCACAAGTCAAACCAGGTTTTTGGCCAAAGGACTGTCAATAACAGTCCTTTGCCCTTTGCAGTAACAGTCAATTGCCCCCTGAGCAGGAAGACAGGGATGGGGAGCAGAATGAAGCCCCCGTAATCCAAGGGGAAATGGTCAGTGACCTGCTACGCCACTTAGACACACACAAGTCTATGGGGCGGATGGGATCCACCCAAGGGTACCGAGAGAGCTGGTTAAGTGCTCACCAAGCCACTCTCCATCAGTTATCAGCAGTCCTGGCTCACTGGGGAGGTCCCAGTTGACTGGAGGCTGGCAAATGTGACGCCCATCTACAAGAAGGGCCAGAAGGAGGATCTGGGGAACTACAGGCCTGTCAGCCTGACCTCGGTGCCCGGGAAGGTTGTGGAGCAGATCATCTTGAGTGCCATCACGCGGCATGTACGGGACAACCGGGTGATCGGGCCCAGTCAGCATGGGTTTATGAAAGGCAGGTCCTGCCTGACCAACCTGATCTCCTTCTACAACATGGTGACCCGCTTAGTGGACGAGGGAAAGGCTGTGGATGTTGTCTATCTGGACTTTACTAAAGCCTTTGACACAGTTTCCCACCACATTCTCCTGGAGAAACTGGCTGCCCATGGCTTGGACGGGCGTACTCTGTGCTGGGTAGGAAACTGGCTGGATGGCCGGGCCCAAAGAGTTGTGGTGAATGGAGTTAAATCCGGTTGGTGGCCAGTCACAAGTGGTGTTCCCCAGGGCTCAGTATTGGGGCCAGTTCTGTTTAACATCTTTATCAACGATCTGGACAAGGGGATCGAGTGCACTCTCCGTCAGTTTGCAGATGACTCCAAGGTGGGCAGGAGTGTTGATCTGCTGGAGGGCAGGCAGGCGCTACAGCGGGATCTGGACAGGCTGGATCGATGGGCCGAGGCCAATTGTATGAAGTTCAACAAGGCCAAGTGCCGGGTCCTGCACCTGGGTCACACCAACCCCAGGCAGCGCTACAGGCTTGGGGGGGAGTGGCTGGAAAGTGCCCGGTGGAAAAGGACTTGGGGGGCGGTTGGTTGACAGCGGCTGAAGATGAGCCAGCAGTGTGCCCTGGTGGCCAAGGCGGCCAACGGCATCCTGGCCTGTATCAGCAATAGTGTGGCCAGCAGGACCAGGGCAGGGATCATCCCCCTGTGCTCGGCCCTGGCGAGGCCGCCCCTCGAGTGCTGGGTTCAGTTCTGGGCCCCTCACTCCAAGACAGACACTGAGGGGCTGGAGCATGTCCAGAGACGGGCAACGGAGCTGGGGAAGGGTCTGGAGCACAAGTGCTGTGAGGAGCGGCTGAGGGACCTGGGGGGGGTTGGCCTGGAGAAAAGGAGGCTGAGGGGAGACCTTCTTGCTCTCTGCAACTCCCTGAAAGGAGGTTGGAGCCAGGTGGGGGTTGGTTTCTTCTCCCAAGTAACAGGCAACAGGACAAGAGGAACCAGCCTCAAGTTGCACCAGGGGAGGTTTAGGTTGGGTATTGGGAAACATTTCTTCCCTGAAAGGGTTGTCAGGCACTGGAACAGGCTGCCCAGAGTCACCATCCCTGGAGGGATTTAAAAGATGTGTAGGTGTGGAGCTTAGGGACATGGTTTAGTGGTGGACTCGATGATCTTAAAGGTCTCTTCAAACCTAAACAATTCTATGATTCTGTTCTATGGTTCTATAATAACCAGGTGTTTTTCTGTTCTTGTAACAGGGATCTTTACCATGAGGTGATAAGATGGGGCTAGCCTGGTCTCTCTCCTGCTCACCACAGAGGCTGACTGACTTAGACATAAGCTCTCAAATCTGGATTGTTACACTGGAATAACAAGAGGATGCTCCCCTTGGAAGTGGGTCTTAGATTGTGAGACTACTTTGGCTCTGGAAATAGCGCAGGACCTTCCGTGGTGCTGTGAAATCACCCTTCACGAAGGTGGTAGAAATTTTTTCATCGTTCTTGCCTCCAGGACTTGTTAATGTTGATTCCCGCCAGTGTGGCCTTGGACCCAGAGATTTTATTCTCCAAGAAATGACAGTTGCTAGGTGTTTTCTTCCATTTCCAGCCAAGAGATGTTTTTTACCTGCCCCATTCTCCCCCCTGGATTTTGTCAGGGAATAGGGGCTTTCTCATCCATTTCAGTAGGGGCTCACTGACTCCACACAAATCAGACGTATCAAAATCAATGTTTGTGCTAGTGTTTTGATGCTGCTCAATCCAATGCCCAGGAAGCTTTTACTGACAGGTCAGCCACAGGGCTGAAAGTTGAAAAGCTTCCTGGCTGCTCTGGCTTTTCTGTGCTGCCACCCTGAGTCATCGTGGGGCAAGCTGCTTCTCAGCACGCTCCCTTCCAGCAAGGACCTCTGCCCTTTGCAGAACTGCACCTTCCACCCCAGTGCTCAACTCTGGATGTTGCTTCTCTAACACTGTTAAAGGTGTCTTCCTTAAAACTGTTTTGACGTGAGTGGTGTTCCTCAAGGGTCCGTAATGGTATTTAATATCTTTGTCAGTGGCGTGTGTAGTGGCATTGAGTGCACCCTCAGCAGGTTTGTGGATGAGACCAAGCTGAGTGGTGCAGTTGATTCGCTTAGGGGAGGGGATGCCATCCAGAGGGACCTTCAGGCTGTAGGAGCGGGCCCATGTGAACCTCTTGAAGTTCAATAAGGGCAAGTGCAAGGTCCTGCATCTGGGTTGGGGCAATCCCTGGAGAAGAGAAGGCTCCAAGGAGACCTTATTGTGTCTTTTCAATATTGTCCTGATTTTGGCTGGGATAGAGTTAATTTTTTAATTGTCGTCCTAGTAGCTGGTATAGTGCTTTATTTTCAGGGTTTTTGATATATGACATCTTCCTTGAAGGGATACCTTTCCTTCATGCCTGACAGGAGTCGCCTCCAGAGGCTGAGGTCTTGTGCCCCTTTTCCAATCGCTTTGTCAATGCCCCCTTCCCTAGACAGGGATCCCAGCTGCCTGGCTTCCCTACCGTCTAATTCCAGGCTAGTGGCCCTGTTATCCCAGCCTCGGAGCAGCCAGGTGACAATGTGCTTGCCTGGATGACGGCTGAAATCCTTTCGCATATCTCTCAGCTCAGTCAGGGATAGAGATAAGGTGGTTACCATCTCGTTTATGAGTTCTTCCTCCCTCCAAGGAAGAGGAGGAACCTTCCCACCGAGTTCTTCCTCGGGAGGGAAGCAGAGAATTCTTCCTCTTCCTCCTCTTCCTGTTCTTGTGATGACCCTGCTTCAGAGTACTCTGCCTTCTCGCTGGCGGGGCAGTATGCTTCTTCCTCCTACTCCCTCTTAGGAGAAGCTTCTTCATCCCTTACTAAACAAACTGACTTCCACTTCCAAGATTTCTTCTTTTGTATAGGGGCAACTGATACCAGCACAGGCTGGGTCTCTGGTTCAGCCACAGTGCCTGTCGCAGGAGTTGGAGTAGCTGCAGTGCCTGTCATTTTGTCGTCAGATCCAGAGACCTTCTCTTCCCTATGAGGGTACTGAATAGTGTTGAACAGGGCTCAATAGACTCTTCTCCCTAGTAACAGACGACAGAACAAGAGGAAATGGCCTCAAGTTGCGCCAGGGGAGGTTTAGATTGGACATTCGTAAAAAATTTCTTCCCTGAAAGGGTTGTCGGGCACTGGAACAGGCTGCCCAGGGAGGTGGTGGAGTCCCCATCCCTGGAGGGATTCAAAAGACGTTTAGATGAGGCCCTAAGGGATACGATTTAGTGGGGGACTTGGTAATGCTGGGTTAATGGTTGGACCCGATGATCTTGGAGGTCTCTTCCAACCAGAACAATTCTATGATTCTATGGGCCGGGCCCCAGCACATTGCAGTGATTTGTGTCTCCACCAACTAGCAAAAAGGAAACACAAGCTTTCTTAGGTCCTGTGGGTTTTTGGAGAATGCATGTTACAAATTACAGTCTGATTGTAAGCCCTCTCTATCAAGTGACCTGGAAGAATAACAATTTCACATGGGGCCCTGAGCAGCGACAAGCCTTTGAACAAATTAAAGAGGAGATAGTTCATGCAGCAGCCCTTGGGCCAGTCCGGGCAGGGCAAGATGTAAAAAAATGTGCTCTACACCACAGCCGGGGAGAACGGCCCTACCTGGAGCCTCTGGCAGAGAGCACCAGGGGAGACTCGAGGTCGACCCCTGGGGTTTTGGAGCCGGGGATACAGAGGATCTGAGGCCCGCTACACTCCAACTGAAAAAGAGATCTTGGCAGCATATCGAATCATAGAATAGTTTGGGTTGGAAGGGACCTTTAAAGGCCATCTAGTCCAACCCCCCTGCCATGAGCAGGGACATCCTCAACTAGATCAGGTTGCCCAGAGCCCCGTCCAGCCTGACCTGGAATGTTTCCAGGAATGGGACATCTCCCACCTCTCTGGGCAACCTGTGCCAGGGCCTCACTGCCCTCAGTGTGAAAAACTTCTTCCTTATATCTAGTCTAAATCTCCCCTCTTTTAGTTTAAAACCATCACCCCTTGTCCTATCACAACTGGCCCTGCTAAGAAGTTTTTCCCCATCTTTCCTATCAGCCCCCTTTAGATACTGAAAGGCCGCAATAAGGTCTCCACAGCTTTCTCTTCTCCAGGCTGAACAACCCCAACTCTCTCAGCCTGTCTGCATAGGAGAGGTGCTCCAGCCCTCTGATCATTTTTGTGGCCTCCTCTGGACCCGCTCCAGCAGGTCCATGTCCTTCTTGTGCTGAGGGCCCCAGAGCTGGATGCATATGAAGGGGTTCGAGCTGCTTCGGAGGTGGTTGGCACTCAAGCACAGCTCCTGGCACCCCGACTGCCGGTGCTGGGCTGGATGTTCACAGGGAGAGTCCCCTCTACACATCATGCCACCGATGCCACATGGAGTAAGTGGGTCGCACTGATCACACAACGAGCTCGAATAGGAAACCCCAGTCGCCCAGGAATCTTGGAAGTGATCGTGGACTGGCCAGAAGGCAAAGACTTTGGAATGTTGACAGAGGAAGAGGTGACATGTGCTGAAGAGGCCCCACCATACAACGAACTACCAGAAAATGAGAAGGAATATGCCCTGTTCACTGCTGGGTCCTGTCGTATTGTGGGAAAGCATCGAAGGTGGAAAGCTGCTGTGTGGCGTCCTACACGACGAGTCGCAGAAGCCACTGAAGGACAAGGTGAATCGAGTCAGTTTGCAGAGGTGAAAGCCATCCAGCTGGCTTTAGATATTGCCGAACGAGAGAAGTGGCCAGTGCTCTACCTCTATACCGACTCCTGGATGGTGGCAAATGCCCTGTGGGGGTGGTTACAGCAATGGAAGCAGAGCAACTGGCAGCACAGAGGCAAACCCACCTGGGCTGCCAAATTGTGGCAAGATATTGCTGCCTGGCCAGAGAAGCTGGTTCTAAAAGTACGCCACGTTGATGCCCACGTACCTAAGAGTCGGGCCACTGAGGAACATCAAACCAACCAGCAGGTGGATCAGGCTGCTGGGATTGAAGTGGCGCAGGTGGATCTGGACTGGCAACATAAAGGTGAATTATTCCTAGCTCGGTGGGCCCATGACACCTCAGGCCATCAGGGGAGAGATGCAACATGTAGATGGGCTCGTGACCGAGGGGTGGACTTGACCCTAGATGCTATTGCACAGATTATCCATGAGTGTGAAACATGCGCTGCAATCAAGCAAGCCAAGTGGTCAAAGCCTCTCTGGTATGGAGGACAATGGCTGAAATAGAAATATGGGGAGGCCTGGCAGATTGATTCTATCCCACTCCCACAGACCCGCCAAGGCAAGCGCCATGTGTTTACAATGGTAGAAGCAACCACCGGATGGCTGGAAACATATCCCGTGCCCCATGCCACCTCCCGGAACACTGTCCTAGGCCTTGAGAAGCAAGTCTTACGGCAGCATGGCACCTGTGCTGGTTTTGGCTGGGATAGAGTTCATTTTCTTCACAGTAGCTAGCATGAGGCTGTGTTTTGGATTTGTGCTGGAAACTGTTGATAACACAGGGATGGTTTCGTCACTGCTGAGCAGGGCTGACACAGAGCCGAGGCCTTTGTTGTTCCTCACCCCACCCCACCAGCGAGGAGCTGGGGGGGCACAAGGAGTTGGGAGGGGACACAGCCGGGACAGCTGACCCCGACTGACCCAGGGGATATTCCATACCCTATGGCATCATGCTCAGCACATAAAGCTGGGGGAGGAAGAAGGAAGGGGGGGACATTCAGCGTGATGGCGTTTGTCTTCCCAAGTCACCATTAGGCGTGATGGACCCTGCTTTCCTGGAGATGGCCACACACTTGCCTGCCATGGGAAGCAGGGAATGAATGCCTTGTTTGCCTTTGCTTGCGCGCGCGGTTTTTGCTTTACCTATTAAACTGTCTTTATCTCAACCCACGAGTTTTCTCACTTTTACCCTTCTGATTCTCTCCCCCGTCCCACTGGGGGGGACTGAGTGAGTGGCTGCATGGTGCTTATTTGCCAGCTGGGGTTAAACCATGACAAATATATAAAGGGGGCTTGTAAGAAAGATGAAAAGGCTTTTTACCAAGGCCTGTAGTGACAGGACAAGGGGCAATGCTTATAAATTGAAAGAGGGTAGATTTAAATTGAATATAAGGAAGAAATGTTGTACGATGAGGGTGGTGAGGCCCTGGCACAGGTTGCCCAGAGAAGCTGTGGATTCCCCATCCCGGGAAGTGTTCAAGGCCAGGCTGGATGGGGCTTTGAGCAACCTGGTCTAGTGGAAGGTGTCCCTGCCCACGGTGGGGGGGGTGGAACTAGATGATCTTTAAGGTCCCTTCCAACCCAAACCATTCTGTGTTTCTATGAGGTTTTGAGTGTCTAGCTTTTTTGAGTTTTTTTCCTTTCAGCTTGAAATAACTTGTGCCTTAGATCAAACACCGTCTGTGCGTTGTGGCATGTGTAGCTCTTTCTGAAGGGCTCAGTGCTGTACACTTTTCAGAAGAACTGGTATTGAGGGGAGAAGATAACTGTCCAGTGCTTCTGATTCAGTGTTGACCATGTACTCCTTGCACAAGTGTTCACTAAGTGCATAAAAGATAGAAAGCTGCTGCCTTGGCTGCTGACCTCTGTGCCTAAAACCGAGCACTTGGCTTGCCAAGCAGACACCGGTCATCAGCCTTAGAGCAGGGGTTTTCCACGCCTGGATAGTGTGTGAGTGTGCCGCTGTACACCGTGGGAGAAACTTCTGCATGTGATACAGAGTACGGAGTTATTCCAGCGCTGCTACTTTTAGTACCAAGAGGTCATTTGCAAGGGTACGTGCAACCTTGCTTCTGTTTCCACAGGGACAAGTGCAGATAGCTGTTGGTGAATGGCACAGGAGAATGAAGAACTTGAAACTAATGAGTTCTGGATTATTTTTTTTTTTCCCTTGGATTTGTGCATTTGCTTGAATTCTGTAGTCAGGAGGCCGGGGGCTGCATCACCTTTTGATTGTCACATCCTGGGAAAGAGGACCTGGGGTGGGTGGGCTGGCATGGGCAGACAGGGAAAGGAAGCGCTGCTGTGCCTGCCTGGGACTGAAGCGACTCCAGCACACGTCAGCTGTAACAGAAAAAATTAAATACGGGGAGCAGAGCGAATGGAGTGGGTGGAGACAAGAGAAAGAGCTGGCGCTGGCACCAGGGGTGCTACTGCGGAATAGATGACAAGTGGAAAGCTTAGCCGAGAACAAGGTGAAAAACTTAAGGCTTCCTGAAGTTGTTGCTTCTTCGTCAGAGCAAGTGAAAGGAGGGGGGTGCCCAGCAGAGTGGGAAGGCGCTTCAGAAGTCCCAGCAGGACAGGGCTGAGCTAGGGCCGACAGGAGCGCTCGTGCTGCCAGGGCCATGTGGCAGAGGTCAGCTGGCACCAGCCTGTCCCAGATCACCCTCTTAGCTCGAGCTGCTGAGCTGAGATGTGCTGTTCTGTTACGCCGGGCAGAGCCCCTTGCTCTGTGCGATGGGGAGCAGGACCGGGGGTAAACTCAACAGTCGCAGCCTCTTCCCACTGCAACATCATGCAGGTTTTGTTTACTGATCCCTGAGCTGAGTGTTTCAGGGTTGAAAGAAACACATTTTTATGGGTCTTGTGCCAAAACCTGGGCCCGTGTTTGTGACAGCAATTTCCCTTCCTCCGTCCGGTGCCGGAGGCATTTTTGTTGTCCTAATCCCCAGGCTTAGAGACTTCAATTGTAGTGGAGCCTGAGCTGCTTTTCAGCCTAGGAGCAGCTTTGTGCTCCAGGTCTCTGTATTTAATTAGATCAGTTCATGGAAATCAATGTGATGTTTTACATGCTGAGGTAGGGTTGTGTTCCAGGGTAAGACGTCAAAGATCGGCTCGTTTAATTTTGGTTCCCCTTTCACTTCCAAATCCAAAGGATTGTTTCCTCCTCTTCAGTTCCTGTAGTTCAGGGGAAATTTTACTGCATACTTACGTTTCCAGTGTCCCATTCCACATTCCTCCTCCTGCTCGTGGGAGTGATGGGGCTGAAGGCTGGTGTGATCAGCAGGTGGCACAGGGCAGCGGTGCAGGAGCAACCTGTCACGTTGGGGATCCGCCTGGGCGCTGCGTGGAGGGTGGGATGGTTCCTTCGCCTCTTCCCCTGTAGCTCTGCGCTGTGAGGTTTTGAGGGGTGAGCTGGGAGGTAACAACCGTCTCCCTTCTCTGGGCTGTGACAGCTGATGGAGCAGTGGGCAGCTGCATCAGCACTCGTGCTTAGCGAACAACTGGTGCCAAGAGCAGCATCTGGTGTGGGGGTACAAAGCTGATACAAATCCTGCATGTCTGCACCTTTCTGTGCCTGGCAAGGGAGGTCTTTCGGGGTTAAACCGAGGCAAGTTCATGCTCTCTTTTCAACCTGCTATCATGGATGGCCTCCTTGGAAACAGGGTAGCGTGTGACAAACGCCAACAGCTAATAAGAACAGAATAAGGAAAAAGAGAAATGCAGAGCTGGAAATAGTTCCTTACATAAAGGGCTAGTGCTTCAATCTCATTATCGTCTTAAGGCGCGGACGCTTGGCTGCCTCCGACTCCTACGATGCAAACCGCAATCTGATAAGCAATCGGCTTTGGGAACCTGGCAGGTGCCACGTGGCACCGTAACGCAGCCAGTGCCCCGCAGGCAGTAGCTCACCACTGCTCCTCTGAGCTCACACCACTTGTCCCGGTCAGCATATGCCGAGTGGGAGCGTTCCCATGAAGCCAGAGCTGCTGTCCCATAGCCTGTAATGGGAATCACTGCGTCGGAGGGTCAGGCACCATGAGGCAGCTGGGGACAAGGCGTGCGAGTCTCTCTGCCAGCCTGAAGATAGGGGATTGCCAGGGCTGCTGCCGGACACCGGAGGAAGAGGAAGTCCACATCCCGTTTGCACAGGACAGCCTGGTAAAGCAATGGAGCTCCATGCAGAACGTGACAGAGAGAAACCAGGAGAAAAGCAAGACTCCCATCCAAAGGAACAAGTACTTGCTCAACATTAACGTGGGTGGCAAATTGTTCCAGATAGCTTACAAGGTGGTGGCCCGGTATCCCATCACCAGGCTTGGGAAGCTGGCCCTTTCTACAGACCCTATGAAGAAGCTTCAGCTCTGCGATGACTACTCAGTGCAGAAGAATGAGTACTTCTTTGACAGAGATCCTTCAATTTTCCACTACATCTTCCACTTCTACCGTAGCGGCGTCCTGTGGATAATGGATGAGATGTGCCCCAGTAACTTTGTGGAGGAAATCGAGTACTGGGGAATCCATCTGAAATACTCCCAACGCTGCTGCCGGATCCTGTTTGAGGAAAAGCAAGATGAACTCAGCGAGTACCTGAAAATACAGAAGGAGCTGGAGGCAGAACTGGAGCCCCTGGACTCACCGGAGCAGTTTGAGGGCAAATTTATGGGACGGTTTCGGAAGATGATCTGGAACCTCATTGAGAACCCATACTCTTCTGTCCTGGCCAAGATCATTGCTGTCATGTCGAGCTTCTTTGTGCTTATCTCCATCGTTGGCATGACACTGAGCACAGTGGAGGAGATGAAACACAAGACAGGGAAGATGTGGATGGAGCAGCTGGAGATGATATGTGCCATCTTCTTCACCTCCGAATACCTCATGCGGCTCATATCCTCCTCCAGCTTCAAGAACTTTTTGCGGGCAGCATTTAATGCTGTGGACCTGGTGGCCATCCTGCCCTTCTATATCCAGATCCTCTTTGAAAATCTGGATGAAGGGGACACGCTTTACCATGAGGAACTGCACAAGGTGGAGAATGTGAGCAAGCTGGGCAAAGTCCTTAAGCTCATCAAGCTCATGAGGATCTTCCGCATCCTCAAGCTGGCGCGCCACTCCACTGGCCTCCGGGCCTTCGGCTTCACCATGCGCCAGTGCTACCAGCAGGTTTGCTGCCTCCTCCTCTTCATCGCCATGGGGGTCTTCACCTTCTCCGCTCTCATGCACTCAGTGGAACATGATGTCCCAGGCACCAACTTCACCAGTATCCCCTACGCGTGGTGGTGGGCAGCGGTAAGGTGTGAGCACCTTCTTCCAGAGAGGGGTCCAGTGCGGCTCCGTGGGTAGAGGCTGCCTCAGTGCTCCAGGGGTTCCCCACTGCTGCTGGCCAGGAGGCAGAAAAGGGCCCGGTCTTCCCACCAGCTCACTAATGGTGGGAAACCCAGAGCCCTGCATGCTCTGAGAAATGAAATCGTAGATTTGGACTAAGCCCAGAGGCTCACAAGCCAGTGGGAACCTCCAGGCCCGGGTTAGCGACAAGGGGGATGCAGCTCAGCCTGGGCGTTACCTGTCACGGGACCCAAGTGTTGGGTGGATGTGGTTCAGAGCCCGCGGGCACGGGGACAGCCGCGCGGGACAGCTTGAGGCTTGTGCAGCATTGCAGCCCAGCTGAGCTCAGGAGGCGGGAGGGGGTCAGAGCTTGTGGGGCTGAGCTGGGGGGGCCAGGGCTGAGCTGGGGGGGCCAGGGCTGCATGCGGGAGCCAAGGAAACATGGTCACACCGTGCCTCAGCCCCTGTCCTCAGAGGGGAGGCAGGCGGGGGTGTGCTGCAGCCGGGGACAGGAGCCCTTGTTTGCTGCCCTGCTCGCACCAGGAGCTGGCAGCTCTGCTGAGCCGAGTGCTGTAATAAACCTGGGATTACCTCTGAGGAGCAGCAAAAGCACTTGAGAGCCAGGGGTCACGAGGGCATTTTGATTTACGGATGAAATGATCCCATAGATCACTTCTGCTCTTACAATCCCCCTTGGCCACCACAGGCTGCCTGCTTCAAATTCATCCCTCCTCAAGGAAGTGCAAAATCACTTAGCAAAAATCACCAGATTTGCGTATTTAAACGTCACAGGCTGATGCTGTCCCTGATCAGCACGGCACCACACAAAACCCAAACCTCCCTGCCTCAGCTCTCACCCTGTCGCCATAGTCCTGCTCCCCTGTCGTCCAAACGCTGTTCCTCCGAGTGCATTCCTGGGCTGTGCCTCTGTTTCCCTGGGAGGGAGGGTCCAGGAAGCTTCTTTCCTGTGGGACCGGGCAGCCTACTGCCGGGAAGCACTGGAGCCGCTGCTCCGTGGGGGCAGGAAGCTCCAGCAGACAGTCTGGCTGCTGGGGAAAGTTCAGCTCCGTGATGTCCAGCTGCTTTTGAAGAGACACACGCAAAGGGGAGGAGGGAGCAGGGAGGTTTGCCTCTGCTCTCTGCGGTTGGGGCCTCATCCAGCCCTTTCCTTGGGCTCTCCAAGCCTGCCGGGTGCAGCCCGGGGAGCTGAGCCCTGGCCGCGCAGGCTGCTGGAGCAGGGAGAGCCGAGCTGGCTGCAGCCACGGTGCAGTGCCGTTCCCAAGTGATACCCGGCTCCCACACAGGGGCAGAGGGAGGTGGGTCCCAGCACCAGCGGGCAGGGGCTGCTGGGCTTGTTCACGTGGGATTTTGTCCTTTCCCTTCCTCGCCCAGGTCAGCCTCTCCACTGTGGGCTACGGAGACACTGTGCCTGACACAGTGCTCGGCAGGGTGGTGGCGTTTGGCTGCATCTCCTTTGGCATCATCCTCAACGGCATGCCCATCTCCATCCTCTACAACAAGTTCTCTGACTACTATGCCAAGCTGAAGGCCCATGAGAACCAGACCAGCCACTCGCTCAAGCTCTCCAGGAGGATCTGCTTGAAGGAGCGAGTCCTGCGGAAGCTGTCGGAGTGCTGCAGAGCCGACCCCCACTGCCACCGCTGACCACTGGCCCTTCACCACCCCCGACACCCCCTCCACCATGACACGTCCTGCCCTCCAGCCTGGCCGTCCCTGCAGCGGGTCCTCTCCCCCGGGGAGGCTCCCCGACTCGGGCAGTGTCTGGGGGTGGCTGCTGTTGTACAGGTGCCGCTGCCAGCCCACGTGGTTTGGAGGGATGAAATGTGCCCGTGACCATGTTGTGACCTTCCTTAGTATCGCGTGCTGGAGCCTGCTGTCGCCAGGGCGGTCCGTGAAGGACTAGCTAAAGAGCGCACTGTACGGCCAAGGCAGGCTGTCTGTCTCTCATGGTCTGGGGCATGAGGCACCCTGAGGACACAGGGAGCGAGCAGTGGGATGCCTTTCTGAGGATGGTAGAAGTGGACACGCATGATGAGCTGAAGCTCCTGGGTTCAGTGGGACACACACAGGCTCCCCCCGCGAGGCAGCAGCCCGGGACCCCGTGACTCCTTCCCAGCCGAGCAGCCATTCAGCCCAGGCTGAGTCCAGCATGGGGACTTGGGTGAAGACCCGCGGAGAAGACTGCAGCCGTGCATCCTTCCAGCCAAACCCACTTTCCGTCTCACTGCCCTGGGAGCCTGGGGGCACGATCCTGGCTTGGGATGCTGCTGCGATGGGAACCATGGGCACCCTAGGGGTGCAGAGCTGGCAGCCAGAGCATCCCCAGGCACCGGCATTTAATAAACCAGGCCAAAACCATTCATTGTCTTGGATTATTGGCCAGCCACTTTGTATAATTCAGTGAACTGCTCGTAATTCAGGGGTGAGGAGGGGATGTGTCCCCAGGGCTCACAACCACCTCTCCTGCCCACCGGTGGGAGGAGGGGGCTTTCATGGGATGCAGGTGAGCCTGTTGCATGTTGGTTTTGGGATGCGGTGCCTGGCCCCGGGTGCATTGGAAGAGGAGCTGGGATGTCTGCATGTGCTCAGGACGCAGCAGTTGGCTCTGCCCTGTGCTCACATCCCGGTGGCAATGGGGGGCAATGGGGGACACGTCTGTGGGGCACAGGGGAAGGATTTCCCCTCCAGAGTATCCAGTCCATGGGCTCCCAGGGGAGAGTCACCCTTTTCCTGGGTGGGATGGGGAGAGAGACCCCAGGCTGCAGGGCAGCCAGTGGTGGGGAAGGGCCAACAGCTGCAGGTGCTGCTTTTGAGTGACCGGTGGGAGGAAACCAGTGCCTGCCAGGCCAGAGTGGGATTTGGTCACCTGCGAGCTGGGCTTGGAGGTGGAGAGCTGCTGGAGGGGTCCTGGTGTCAGCCTGGGACCATGGTTAAGCCGCTGCTCTTGGAAACTGTTGGAAAGAGGCTTGGAGGGGCTGAGCCCTCTGGCAGGGAGAGCCACGCTCCCACTGAGTCCTGGACTGCAGGGGACAAGGGGGCTGTGCCAGCAGGTGCAAGAGAGGAGCCCTGCCCTGACCCCCAGCGCCTACACCCGCTCCCTGGCATCCACATCGACATCTGCCCTCTGGCCTCCCCGGCGCTGACCTGACCCCACAACGCTGGTCAGCTCTGTTTTCCACCCCATTTCTCTTCCACAAGGAGCCTTCCCTCTGGGCACGGCGCAGCCTCCTCTGGGCATCTTCACCGAGAGCCGTCCTTCCTCACCACCCACCCGCCGCGGCAGCATCACCTCCAGGTACCGCTACATCCCTCCTCACCCCCAGACCCCATCACCGCATCCCCCCACGTGCCCCCATCGCCTGCTCGGGGATTCCTCCTCCCCCATGGCAGGCTGGCTGACGGATCCTGAGATCATTCAGCTTCCAAGGAATGGGGCTCAGCAACTGAACGCCCCCCTCCTCAACATCCCAAGACTCCACTGCGGCTGAATCTTCATCCCTCTGCTTGTCCCACCCCTCCCCACACCCACAGGGTGTTTACTCACCCTCGGCCAGCCCTGTCCTGGGCAACAGTCCCACAAGCAGCCCCTTGGAGAATGGCACATTTAATAGTTCCTCTGAATTCATTTTACAAGCCACAACAATGCAAAAATGTACAGACATTTACAAGACACTGTACAGGCAGTTTCTGTCATATATTAGTGCTCTTGCTATATACATATAGTACAGCCTGTGGGAAGCCTCTGCACAGGCAAGGAAACCTGCACCCCTGCGCTGGGCACCCCACAATGGAGCTGTTGCCCCGGGGCTGCCGAGTCGCACAGGCTCATTCAGGTCGATTTACTCAGTGCTCAGCCCTGAGCCTTCCCGGGCACTACCAGGGGGTGACGCCACGTGGGGCAGAGCTGGGCAACCCCTTGCTTTGCTCACCCTGGTCTCTTGGGGAAGTTTGCAGGACAGACCCTCCCCCAGAGATGCTCTGGAAGGAGCAGGAGCAGCCTCCGCCACGGCAGCGTTTCCACCTTCCTACTCCTCCTGCCTCAGTGGCAGCCACAGCTCCCGGCCACCATGTCATCGTACTGCTTGAGGACCACGTTCTCGTCATCATCGAAGTAGAGGAGGTTGATGGAGTAGAGCTTATCGGGCACGCAGCAGGGGCTGCTGACACCCTCGCTCAGCTTGAGGGCATTGATGATGGACTGCACAGTGGCGTGGTTCGTCGGCCGCATGTTCTCGCCCAGCGGGAAGGGGCAGGAGCCCTTGCAGTGGTAGGCGTTGTACCCTCGTGGCGAGATGATCCAGCCGGACCAGCCAATCTCCTCGAAGTCCACGGACAAGGGATGCCTCTGGCAGGGCTGGAGCCGGTCCAGCGAGCGCGTGCTGCGCAGCCCGGTCAGTTTGGGCACTGGCATCTTGGCAGGGAGAATGGGAGCCTGAGGCTGTAAATCTGCCAAAAATGAGGACCCAAAGCCATTAGCCATTGCACGAGCCTGGGAGGAGAGAGAACGCAGTACAGCCCCCCCAGCTGCCCCTCCCCGCAGATTTTGTCTGCAGCTGTCTGGTGTAGCGAGCCCTTTGGTCACAGCCTGTCACCACCTCAGGCAGAGCCACCAGGAGGTGACAACCTCACAGCTCCATGGCTGCGCTCATCAGGGCGAGCAAAATCCAGATTTACATCTGCACCGCTGCGCAGACTAAGCCAGCAAAGGAGACAGCCTCTCCCTCTGGCCGGAGAAGGAGCTCTGGATTTGAAGGAGCCCTGGATTTGAAGGAGCCCATGTGTGGGGAGCACCCCAGCACCCTGCAGGTGAGGGGACGGTGGCAGAGCCATGACAGAGTGTGTGGGACCCACCTGGGAAGCCAGCCGCGGGCAGGGATGCTCCCCGGCGCCCATCGTCTGTGAACAGGACCAACATGGGCTTCTTGCTGTCGTGGTGGTCCCTGCTGGACGCGAACTGCAGCAGGGGAGTGTCGAGCGGGCTCCCGCCCGGGCCCTGCACCGTCACTAGCAAACCCTGGTTGCTGCTTTCATCTTCGGTCCAGTCGCGAACCTGGGGAACCAAATTGGTGTCACCGTGGCACTGCAGGCCAGGACAGGCACCGCGCTGGTGTCCCCGCGGCAGGTGCCAGGCCAGCAGACCCGGTGCCCTCTCAGCAGCGTGGCAGCATGAACCAGGACCTCCCACGGCCACGCTCCATCCCCCAGCCCTGGGAGCTGCCCTGGCAGCCATGGGAAGGGGCTGCGCTGCTCCAGGGGTGCAGCACACCAGGCGTGCGGCACAGGGGACATCGCGGCAGGGGCCGGCACCGGCGTTAACTGCAGAGCAGTGGGAAGGAGCAGCCCCCCAGGGCTCCTGGCAGGGCTCTTACCCCCCCTGCCAGAGACTGAACCCCCCCCATGTTGCTGCAGAGAGTACGGATAGCAAATTGCATAGGAGCCCGAAAAGCCACTGGGGGCGAAATGGGCTAAAAAAAGCTCCCCCGGGGTTCCGTCTGTGCCACCCGAACCAGGGGAAAAGCGCTCACAGCCTGCGTGATGGCAAAGACCTCCCAGCCCGAGCCCTGCAGCGAGACGAGCCTGGCTGCCAGCAGCTTCTTCCCTCCGGGGGCGTCCGGCTCGCTCTTCTCCAGCACTTGGTAGACACTGACCTGGGGAAGGCAGCAAAGGGCAGTTACCACCAGTGCGTCCTGCCCAAGTGGAAAGACCCCAAACATAGGTACTGCGGGAAAAAAGAGGTGGGAGACGGAGGAGTTGTCAGCTTGGATTTGTCACAACCCGCGGGTGCCTTAGCTGGTGTGTGCACAAACAGAATTTAAGAAACCGCCATGGTTAAATCATCGTGATTCACTGTGCAATGTGGTGACACTTCGGTCATATGAATTTCACGGAGCCAGACCGTGGTCCCGCTGCAGGCGAGTGACCGCAGCGTGCTAGCGGTATCCCCAGGCACAGGCTGGGATGCATCCCTGTTCCCATCTCCATCCCCATCCCATCCCCGTCCCTGTCCCCCTCCTCACCTGGCAGAAATGGTGCCTTTTGGGCCCGTCAGTGGCCCTCGGCCAGAGGCGGAAGAGATGCAGCTCTGCCGTCAGGATCTTCTCGTTCTTGGCCACGCTGGAAAGGACAAAGAGGAACCGCATATCCTCGCCACGAGCTGCAGGGAAGGAGGGGTTGGGGAGTGGAGCCAAACCGGGGGCGGCACCTCTGCCGGCTGTGCTTGGCCCCTTCCCACAGCCCCGTCCCCAGCACCGCGGGGACTCCCCGCCCTTACTTTTGTCCAAGAAGCTGCGGACCGTGTTGCCCTCTAGGATGTCGGGGTTCTTGGTAACACCATCTGCGTTGGCGACGGTGTTGAATAGATCCACCATGTACTGGGGCGGCTGCTTGAAGTGAGCAGGGGGGGGCGGAGGGTCTTCCATGCCAAAGACTTCCAGGAGCCTCTTCAGCGCCTCAGCCCGCCGGCTCGCCGCACCGGCCGGACTCGGGAATGCCGGCTTGGCCAGGGCCAGCAGCAGCAGGACGGTCCCCAGCATGGCTCTGCTGTCCCTGCTCCAGCTCCACTCTTCCCGCCTCCCCAGCGCTGCATTTATAACTCACTGGAAAGATGGATTGGAGTCAAATATGCACATGAGCAATCAGGAGGGTAAAGAGAGTTAATTGCCGTGCTAACAAGGTGTGAAGCTGGGCTCTTGGGCGCCCTGCACCAATTAGCCCCAGTACACAAGCGGGAGGGGAGGACGGCTCACCCCAGCGCTCCTCGGGGCTGGCAGGGGACACGGGGGTCCGGGGCTGCGCAGCCCCTTGGCAAGGCCCCGGCTGGGCTGCGTTTGCTCTCCGTAGGAGACTAACTGGTTCTTAATGCTGGCACTAATGGGACAAACGGGAGGACCTTTGTGTGGGGAATGCAGCCACTTTGAGAGCTGAGCGGGCTGGACAAGCATCCCTTTCCATCCCTGTCCTGCTGCAGCCGCTTGTGCTGCCCAGCACCACGGCCACTGCCAGGAGCGAGGAGCATCAAGGGGGCTTGGTGTCACACCGGTGTCCCTAGCCCGTGTCCCTAGCCCATGTCCCTATCAAGAGTATAGGGTGGGGTGCCCGGGGACCCTTCACGCAGCAGGGGCAGCCCAGGCTGCGCATCCCCTGATGCTCCCCAACGCAACACTCGCGCAAAGGAGCCTGGCAAGCCAAGACCCCGGTGCAAAGCGAGTTTCCAGTGGAAAACCAGTGCCCCGGGGGCTGCAGCTTCCTTCTGCAGCGTTGCCGGGCCCTGGGCTGTGGCAATAACTCAGCAGCAGGAGGAACCAAACCAAAATTAAGGTGTTTTTTTTTTTTAAATAGTCAGTTGGCTTCCTGGGGATTAAAAGTCATTTGCTGCTAATTCCTGAATGCTCAATATTAATGAAATAGCATGAGAACCCTATGGACTCTAAATGACGGGATGAAAGCCAATTCTTTTGCTCTTTATTCCCCAATCACAGAGAAACCGGGTTGGTGAAGGTGAACATGTTGACACAGTACACTTGGACTCTTTACGTTTGCCGTTTGTTTTAATGCCACGTGACTGAATGGAAACAATTAGCATTATACAATACCCGCCAGTGCACTAGACAAAAAGATCAGGATTAGAAAAGCCTGTTAGATCTTACAGAGAACAGGGAAACCCCTTGTGAATGAGGCCTGTGGGTACAAGGCTCTGCCAGCAGCTTGGCACGGAGAGGGGAAGGTGCAGGAGCAGAGCCAGCGCCGTCCATCTGTCCGTCTGCCGGCAGGGACCGAGCAGCATCCCCAGCCCCACAGGCACCTGGCCGAAGCACTTCCAGGCCCATGCAACAGGAGACAAGCTGACGGCTACTTGCCCAGTTGGTGTCTATAATTTATTCTAACCCAATGCTTGGCGGGTGAAAGGGCTTTTAATTATCCAGAATAGTCAGGGAGGCAACGACAGGCTTGAGTTAATCGATAGAGGAAACTATTCCTATTCTCTCTTTTCCTTCCTCTTCCCGGCTCACCAGCCGCAGCGGCGTGTCCTGCAGGATAACTCCAGCTGGCCTGGGGCTGCCTGCAGAGGGGACGTCTCTGTCCCAACGTGCCCACCTACCTGTTTCCCTCTCCTCTCCAACTCCCGCTCCACGTTCTGTAAATGGGAGCAGCCGGGTTCGCATGACCCCCAGCTCGTGCCAGACGGCTGCATCCCTCCACACGCGCCGCATCTTCCCAGGACGCTTGGGCAGACCGAGGGGCAGGGAGCTGCACAGCAGAGCCCCAAGGAGCTGCGAATTGCCTGTGATGTTTATTTTACAAGCTGTAAAACATTTCGTAGAGGGTTCATTTATACAAGCGCTGTTTAAAATAGCTTTTATTCAAAAAAAATAGCCTTCTCTCATTTACATACCCTACAGACAGTCTGGCGGGGGTCTTGCAGGAGCCCCACCTGCAGCTCCCCGGCCCCGCTACCCCCTGCACTGGCACTGCCAGACGGCAACAACAGTGCGACCGTGGTGAGTACGTCACACCAGCGCAGGGCACAGCGGCTGGAGGCAGCCTCTGCCCAAACCAAACATTTCTCTCCCCGTTGTGACTCCCTGCGGTCAGAGACAAACCCAGTACGTCCCCTGGCTCCCCGCGCCCCAGGGCCCTGCGTTTCATTACCTGGAGGTAGGGCAGATGCTCCGGACCTCGGTGGGGGAGAAGGGAGGCAGCTTTTTCCCGGTGGCATCTATTCCTTACTCCTGGTGTACCTTGGGGAACTGTCTCCTCCCTCTCTGCCTGTGCAAAGCAGGGATTATTTATTTCTTTATGATTTAATTTGCTTCCTTTTGCATTTGCCACGTTTTTGTATCTGCAAGTGACACAAAGTGCTGCCCCCCTGGCCTGAAACAACTGTCTGGACCAACCCTGCCCCAGAGCATCCCCCTCCTCTTCCTCCTCTCGCCCGGCGGCATCGGAGGCAGGGAGCAGGAATGGCACATCCCAGGCTGGAGAAAGCCACTCTCGGGACCTTCTTCCCATCTGTGCCTGCTGTGACGGGGGACCACAAAGCTCTATAACCAGCTGCCCAACACGCTGAATTTGGCGTCATCCTTGGCAGCTCATTCTTGATCCCCTGAGCGACGGAGCAGCGTCCTGCTGTAGCACCGCCGCAAACGCCGCTCTGCGTCAGCCTTGTCCCTACGTGGTTAGACACAGCCCAGCGGGTGAGCTGTGGGTGCTACCCAAAACTGCTCCTGTGTTGCCCTCCCCGGTCCTGCCCCGGGAGCAGCAGACGCGTTACTTGAGAGGAACGGGACCAGCTCAAACCTGCGTCTGAAGGGTGCGGATGTGCCCGGGAACGAGAACGGCCGGATCCTGGCAGCTGTGCTTACCTAAGCAAGCAGGGATCCCCCGAGGAGCAGCTGCCCAAGCACCTTCCCACATCAATTTCCTGCAAAGATTTGCAAAACAAAGGCACGAAAATCCCCTGCAGCACCTCGCTGAGGACACCCCAGAGGACCGGCCACCGTCACCGCGCCCTCCATCTGAACGTCCACCCCTGAGAAAGGGCAGCAGCGAGGCAAAGCTTGTAAGGAGAAGTATTTTGGGGACACACCAGTGGTTTTTGAGTCACAGGTCCCTGTGCACAAAAGCTATGTTGAAGTAGAGTCTCCATTGAACTGAGCTTAAGACATACTTAATGATTAAATAATTTTTCAAATAAGTATCTCACTGCTCCCTTAATTATTTTTTAAAGAAATCCTCGCCCTAAAGAAAAGGCCATTTGTTACTTTACGGCACTGACGTATACACAAATTAGTGCCAGTAAAATATTCCACCTGGGAAACGCGATAGTGTTTTTGCCTCATTTCGCAGGTCTTCAGCGTCTGAGCCACCTCCCCGCCCTGTGTGTTTTTGACCAGAGTGATGCTGAACTTCGTGGGCACGCAGAAAAGACCATCTGCAAGGAAACAAGAAGGAAATTTAATCTGGGGCTGCATGTGAGGCCACTAAGGCTGCAGGTTCTTCACCACGGGTCTGTCGTGCAGCACAGACCCAGCGTCAGGCTCCAGCGTCCAGCACCCAGCGTGGGAAGTGCTGTTTTCTGTGTGAGAGTCCCCACCCGAGAGTTTGGGGCTCATTCCTTTACCAGCTCAGGGCCTCAGCGATAGGTTTTTGTTCCTCCATCTCAGTTTCAGACCACAGGGCAAATTGTGAATCCTGCACCTGATCCTGCGAAAGCCCCATCTCTGGGGAGACAGCCTGAGCTATTACACATTATCTCTGAGAAAAAAGGTCTTTGAACATAAAATATTCATGGCAGCACTTCTTCCAGAGACATGCTCTCACACCAGGGAGCTGGGGAACATTATTTAACATTTGCTCATTCAGCTTTTCTCTCTGGATTTTCTAGGGGGCTGTGTGCTGCATGGGCTTCTCAGATGCTGGAGACAGTGTCACCGGCTCTCCTGGAGATACATCCCGCTGGGCATCTCCAAAGGATTTGCTTTGGGCTGGGCTCTCAGCTCTCCATGCAAGCAGATGAGCCAGCAGGCCTGGGGTGACGGAGGCAGCATCTCCCCACATCAGCACAAGTTACTACATCTGCCCTCCCCGCATCGTGGGACAGAGGAAGGCTGGTGCAAGAGGGAAGGAAAGGGAAGGCAGGCGATGGCCCCAGTGCTGGGGGTGCAGCACTGAGTTCTGCTTGGCCTTTTTTTTCCCTATTCAAGCTTTAATTCAATGAAAAAGTCCTAGGACAAAAAAACGTTGCATTCCGATTTGACGTACCTAGTCTGATTGTTAAGGAAGCCGTGCGGAGAGCGGGGCGAAGGGGAGCGTTGGGTGGACACCGAAAGCCCGCGTCTTCGCTGCCGTGTCACCTCCAGGCCAGGACACGCCGCCTGCGTGGCCGGTCCCGGCTGGCCCAGGCAGGGGCTCAGCAGCTCGAGAGGAGAGACAGAGGTTCCTCCAGCAATAACTCGTGTCCAGTTGGAAGGAAACAGGCACAGGCTCTCCTGCCTGGCTCAGTTTGAACACATGTTCTGCATGGAAAGAAACAGTTTATCTGCTAAATCTCCCAATTTTTCTCACCCTCACCAACTAAATTAGGATTAAAATCCCCATTGCATGAGCTAGAGGAGGGGAACAAGGATGGCCAAGTTGATGGCTGTCAGTCTTGGGTTTTGCCTCTAAATAGGACCTAGTCTCGCCCTGTCTCAGCCCTTGGGTGCGGGTCCTTCAGGGTCTGCGTGTGGTTCCTGGCTTTAAAATGGTTGTGAGAGTTTCCTGCCCCCTCCCAGCTACTTCGTCAGCTGCTGGAGGAGATTTCTTTATTCTAGGATGGGTCTGTCTTTTCAGGGGAGGGAAAAGCATTTCTGAAAGCAAATCTCTCTGGGATGCCTTAAGGGGGGGACACAAGATGACAACCATTTCTGGAAGCCAGCATTTCTGGGTGAGATTGTAACGTCCTTCTCCGTGCCCCCGGCTCCTCTGACGTTGCCAGTCTTTAACATGACACTGAAAGTGTCAGCCTGACTTTACAGGGGAAAATCCAGAGGGAAGGTGCCCTAGGGCAGAGGCAAAGCTGGGGGCGAGTCCACATTTCCCAGCCCTGGGCCATTATCACTGAATGAGCCACACTCCATTAGCCACCGCGGGGACAACAGCATCGTCCAGCACCTTCCAGTCACACGTCTGGGAAATAAATGCTGATTCTCCCGCCCCTGGAAAAAAGCACTTCACACTGCCTAATTTTCTTGTCCACTCGCTGTGTCTTGCAGCCGATTACACGGGCGGCGGGGCCGCAGGAGCGCTGGCGTCTGTGTGCGGACCCTCCTCCAGCTCTCCCAGGACGGGATGCACAACTGCAAGCAGAGCCCCTTGGGGTTTTGTTTTCTCCGCCACCCATCTGGCGTCCCCAGCCCCTCTAGCTCAGGCCCCTTCGCTGCTTTTCAAGCCCACGTTAGGACTCGCGCTGGTCTCTGCCCCTCTCTAGTGGCTGTTGTACAGCCGTGTCACAGGAGCTGCCGGGAAGGTTTTAATGGGATGGTTTTAGATGCAGAAATGCCAATAAAATTACATCAATGAATTCCAGGAGAACTGGCTTTATCAAGTAGTTGTGGAAAACCATTTCAACACGACTTTCCATTCTGATAAAAACAGATCAGTTCATCTTCACTGACACGACTCTTGGGTCATTTGATGTGTGAACCCACAAGACACCACACCAGTTCAGGATGAACCAGTTCAGCTTTATCCCAGTGGAAGGTTTTGACCTGTCTGGAACGATTTAGTTTGGAGTTTCCATCTCCGAGCGATTTTTGAAACATCAGTGTAGTTCACTGGTGCTGAGATGAAAGGGCATTTCAGACTGTCAGAAAGGAAACTCCATTTTTCAGTGGTTGCTACGTGGTCTGTTTTCAGCAGAGCTTTTAGCAGAAGGTTCTTTTTCTTGCTTTGAGTGGGGGGGGTGGAGCGGAACCCCCCGAGGCCCCTCCCAGCAGCTCACTCGGATTCTAGGCTCTCTGGTTAGAGGATGCTTCCCCATAACGAGGTGGTTGTATGTCCAGCCTCGCACCGTGCACAGATGCAGAGAATTACCATGTCACCTGCAGACCTGTGCTGCAAGGGCCCCGCAACAGGAGGGACAAGACAACCCGACCCCCACCGGTGTAAAATACGGTCCCATTCCCAACTAAGGCAAAGAGGGTTCGCGCAGCAGCCGGGAGCGTTGTTAGGTCACACTCTGAGCTCCGGTGTTGGTGCTGGTCACACAGAAGGGCTCATCCCGTATTCCTGGAGGGAGGGAGCTCTCAGGTGTTCCTGTACCTGCGCTGTAGGCTGGGTCAGAGCATTTCCCCATGTCAACTGTGACCTCCCAGGAAGAGTCTGGGAAGAAGGTTTTCAGAGCTGGGAGACGGAGACATTCCTCAGGGCACGTGCTGCAGCCATCGGCCACCTCCACCTCCCCAGTGCCTCGGACGAGCAGGAGCCGCTCCGCGGGCAGGCTCGCAGCAGGGACCCGCGGGCAGGAACGTGGGGGTCCTGGCCGCAGCGGCGAGTCGGGGCGCCGGACCTGCAGCTGCGCAGAGCAGGGCAAGTGGCATATACACTGATAACAACAGGCCATGGAGAACAACTTCCAGCATCAGCTCCCTAATAAAAACCACTTCTGACCTAGCACTGACCCAGCTTTTACTCCTTTCTCCCTGCATGGCAGCACTGCATTGCCGTGGTGCTGTTCTTCCCAGTGACACATTGATATCAAAACTGTTTATTTCCCAAAGTCCTGCTACAATCAGCTGAACCGTAGTGGCTAAAGCAGTCCTTGTTTCACCCAGGCTCTGGATCTGGAGGGTCAGCGGGATGACAGCTCTGGGGAACGAATGTGGGCTGCCCGCCTGGAAGATGCTGCTCCAGCAGTGCCACGGCAGTGACGACAGTGGGACAAGTGGCAACAAGATTTTTTCACAGTTACAGCCCCAGAGGTGAACACTCACAGGACACACACGCAGCACCCTGCAGAGCTTCTTCCCATTCACTCTCCAGGGTTAGTTATCCTGGTGGAGATGGGACTTTAGGCAATGTCAGCTCTCCTGGGACAAGGAGAGCGTCACAGCCTGTGCGTAGCTGTGTCCCCAAATGCACAGGCTCCTTCTAGTCCCTCCTAGGAGTGACACACGGCATGTGGTAAGGGAATGACATAAGCACCTCAAAGGCCAGATACTCATCATGAAATCACAGGTCCTGCCAGTTTTGCTCAACCAGGCAGAAAAAGGCCTCCCACTCCTCTACATATAGGACACCAGCTCTCACGTACAGCAGATGTGGCTGAAAGAGTTGGTCTGGCTGCTGGGCTGGAGGAGGACAGAAATATGCTTGGATGCTGCCCGGAGCAGCTGGGTCGGTGCTGTGATAGCTCTTCAGCTGAACTCTGGCCCTTCCTCTGCCACGCAGTGTGCAGCATTGCTCGATAGCTTCCATTTGTCTAGCCTGCATATTCCATTGCTTGCTGACTAAGGGAGGACAAGAGGCTCAGTGACGGGTTTTCTGCAGTGCAGAAGCCAAGAACGGGTATTTTAAAACATGTATAAAATCACAGCCCCACGCACCAGTGTATGACCTTCACCCAGACCCAATCACTCCTGCTACAGGGATGACACAAACACACTTTTCTCACCTTGCTTCTAAGGAAACCAAGCACGGCAGAGTGGCTGGAGAGCCCCAGGAGGCTGGGGGCGGGGGGCTGATCCACTGGGACAGGCAGCTGGACGGGCACTTTCCAACGTCCGTGCTGACAGGACTGCCAGAGACATCTGCGAAGCACAAGATTGACAAAAGGATTATTCCTCACCATTTGTGTGATGCTGGGGAGGCCCAAGCTCAAAACAGGGCCGAGCACGACAGAAACACTGAAGAAGAAGACATGGTCCAACCCTGGAATTCTGCCTGGGAGAGAGATTCCTTCAGCCTGAGCACCTGCAGAAATCCCAGAGAGAAAGCCCTTCGCTTGCAGACTAGAAGTAAAACATTTCATAATAGACTGGTAAGTGCGCTACAGAATAAAAAGAATGCAATTAAAAATTCACTAGGAAACAGTAGGTTTTATATTCTTTAGTGAGCTCATGAGGGATGGGGTGAGAATAGATGAATACATTGATTAGCAAAGGGAAAACATGAATGCTCAGCTGTTGCTGAACTGCAGACCTTGAACGTACTGAACAAGCCTGAGCACCCAGTGGATTCAGGGCAGAAAGAGAAATCCAGCTCCCCTCGCCTAAAGCCCAATGAACCTGTTCATGGAGCTGCTTGAGCTGAAAACTAATCTGCCGCCCCCGCCCGCCAAATCCCAGCTTCATAGCTCCCCAGACCTGTTGCATTGCCACAGTAGCACCGCAGGCAGAGGACGGGAAGGTGGGAAGGGGTGTAGGAACAGGGGGGACACGGGACCACAGCATCCAGGTTTAGATCCGTTTACTCTGATGTGTTTTGAGTTTGTAAAATATCAGTGATTATTGGCTAATGGATGTTCCTTCTGGAAATCCTTCTAAAATGAGCTATTTTTCCCCAATAGTGCTGTCCATGCTCAAAGGGTTGATTGATGTAAATCCTCATTTCATCATACAATAGGGAAGAAAATTTGCTTTAAAAGTGTGCACTGAGTAGTTCAACACCACTATAATTCATTTGCTTTAACCTGCTGGAGTTGCAGATCCAGTGTGTGCTGCAAAACTTTAATTCTGCATTGATTTAAAAACTGATCTTCAGTGTCATTGTGAGAGACAGCCACCATCACCATGCTGCACGACACCAGGAAATACGTAGGGACATTTTAAACTCACACTTGGGTTATAGCTGCTGCTAGCTGCCCGAGGATTTCTTTGCCCAGGGAAGCAAGTGCCGTCAGCCAGGTAGCGATTTGCAGTGTATTAGCCGTTCCCGGTGGTGATCCCTGTGGATGCTCCTCACCCACAGCAAGGGCGCAGGCAGCCGGTCATTCTGCAAAGGACACTTTGCCAGCTGAAGACACTGTTAACCCCTGCCCTCCCATCCCCACAGCAATACAGGCCGTGCTTATTACTTTTATCACTATCTATTACTATTTTTACTATTTTCATTATTATTTACTCTTCTAAAGTTGTTTCCTCTGGAGATGACAAGCTGTTCTTGTCAGTTCTTGACAATTCTTAATTTGGGTATGATCATTTTATAATTCCTACTGTTCACATAAGAACCTGATATTTTGCAAACACTGAAGGCTAAATTTGCACAAGTACTGCTCTCATTCACCGAAAAAAACCCAAAAAGCCTCAGACTTTCGGCCACACAGTTTAAAGGCGTTATCACATATCCGCGCTAAAATCAGCCAAAGCTCATTTTATATTGCCTTACTGCCGCTGCAAGGGGAACTGAGACTAAAGGCTGCTCCTGAAGGCCACAGACTTTCTTCTGGTGAATAAATGGAGCCATTTCCTACTTTCTCTGCACAGTAAAGTCAGGAGGCCCTGCTGTCTTGCTGACAGCCTTTCCAACGTCAATCCTGGGCACCAAAAGTCTGCAGTAGTGCTGAACTTCTGCAGTACCAAACAGAGGCAGACACAGAATTCAACCCCACTGCAGCACACTGGTGCAGAGCGTGAAGCCTCTTCCGTGCAGATGAACAGACCTGGGGCCAGGCGACTCATCAGCTCCTGTTCTGCAACACACGCTTTAAGCATTGGATTATCTGGGTGAGAGTCCCCAGCGTATTTCTGTCCTTAATCCCCCGAGGGAAAAGTCATTAGGATAATTTCAACATAAAGAAACATCTGAGGGATGATGGGCAGGACATGAGTGGGGAAGCTTAAAGAATCCAGGTTTCTTGCGGGTGAAGGGGGAACTCACCGTGCCCGACGCGGAGCAAATGGCTCTGCCTCCTGCCGCAGCCCCGCTCTCCTCGTCCCCTCTGCCGACGGCTCCTGCACCTGCAGTCACAGACCACCAAACCCAGCGTTACCCCGGTTATAATTCACCACCTTTCCTGCTCGAGCTGGGAGGAGGCACAGAGCGCCGAGCACGAGTCTCCAGCCACCCGCCGTCCTGAACCAAAGGGCTTCAGCACAGGAAGAGGTTTGGAGTAGTTATAAATGGACTTGACCCGTCTGACCTCTCAGACCTGGCTAGTTGGGCTGAACACCCTATCTGATTAATTACTCCAAGAAAAGGCTGTGTTTAGCAGTGTTTTATCTGAGGACACCATTCCCCTGCTCTCTTGTACTTCCACGTTACTGCAGTGAGAGCTGATGAGAGTAATCTCACACAGCACAAAGCAGCTCATGGGCACTAAACGCCCCAAAGGTTTCTGCACAGCAGCTTCCTCCAAGACAAACCCTGAATTATTTGCTGAGTGCAGACAATTCTCCACGCTGCTCACAGTGAAGCGCTGTAGAAAACATACCCCGTGCCCATACAGAAGCACGAGATACAAATGCACGCAGCCTCGCACCACACCCCCACACAAGCCCTTTTCTCTCCTATGCAAGAGGCCAAAGCAGTGCCAAAGACGCTGAGAAGGAAAAAGGAACTTACTGGCAAAGATGGGAGCATGCAAGAGCCCTGTGAAGAAGACTACAGCTAGCGGGTCCTGCGTACTGCACCTCGAGAAACACAAAAAGCTCTCCAGTATCTCTGATACTTATACCGGGCCCTCCCTCAGCAGGCGACACGGTGAACAGCTCAGAGACAAATGGGTTCCTGTATCGCCGGCAAATGTCTCCAGACCACAATCTGAACAAACACCTCAGCAGCCAGGGCAGTGATGGCATCTCCCCCACAACACCCCTACGGGGATCAGGCTTCGAGCAAACTTCGAAGTGTTTCTTGAGAGCAACTGGTTTTGCTCCAAGCCTGGGGAAGCTCCCTTGGGGGTCTTTGTTCTTACCACCGCTTCCAAACTAATTAAGTTTGTGGTGACTTGGAGTCACTTTCAAGTCCCCTCATTTGAAAGGAACGTGCATACTTCATCCTCACTCATCGCGTTCAATGGCCTTTTTATCTAGGGACAACGCACTCTCTTTTGTCCCTCCACACCACCAAAACTGAGACAAAGCTGACTCTTTGACAAAGATGGCAACACGGTAGGACCCAGCCACACCAGCAATGACAGCGTGTTCCCCGTGACTGCGTGGAGAGCCTGCAGCTCTGTTTTTGCCTCTTTTCAGTGTGACTGAGACCCGGCGCCAAGAGGAGGCATCTTTCTTTCTAGCTTGTTAAATACATGTAGGAAAGTACTAGTCTCCCGAGTTCTGGAAACAGCGGAGGCACAGACGGCGCTTGTGTGCTGTAAGGGACTCAGACACGCCGGTCGAGGGCAGAACGCTCTTAATTACAGAAGTTGGGGTTTCTGCACCAACTTGGCCAGATTCAGGAATGAGAGCGCACGAGAGAACAGGGATGGCAGCATAATGCATCTGACACCATTCTGGCATTCAAAATAGGATTGGGGGTGGGTAGGGGGTGTGATTTTTTTTTTTTTTTGCTACAATTACATACGGGTGCTGCTATGACAGAAATTTATGGAAGCTGTACACCCCTAGGAACAAGCCAAGTGTCCCTGGAGCTCAATACAAAGTTCCTGGCGGACAGCTGGGCTTCACTAGGATAGATGCCTTGAGGAAACAATTAGCAAAAGCAAAATGCTCGTGGAAGGCATCCGTTCCAAACTATGCCATTTAGCGCAGTGCTACAGGAACACCATCCCCTTCACCCCAGCAGCACAGAGGAGAAATCAGGACAGCTGTTCAACAGCAACAAAATTTAATTGTGTTCAGCCAAGAAACAAACATATACAAAGAAAAATACATTTCCATAAAAAAAGATTCACTATGCCTGGGCATCCGAGCCGAGCCACTCTCCATTCCCACGTTTGTGGTGCTGCAGAGGACCGGGAGCGGTGGGGACCGCTGCTCCGAGCGACTGCCGCAACCTGGCCAAAGATGGAGAGCAGTCTGCACCGTGGCGGCAGGGCACAGTTCAGTGACATACAAAATATTTATGAAAAAATAGGCATTTTAAATAAAGAACTTACAACAACTTAAACTTTATACAAAGTATTATGGTTGCCATTTCAGTGTCTCAATTCTAGGAACTATTTTCGAACTCTCGGTGTCCTGTTTTTCACCCCCTTGTCCATCTCTACAGTCTCCTTCTCCAGAGAGCTCTGTCTCTGTCCAGCTCAGTCCAAAGTACCTAAAAATGAAAAAAAAAAAAAATTATAGTCTCAGGAATCAGAAATGCAGTTATGTGAACAAATGAAACCTGTTTACAAGCTGCCAAAGGAATATGCAGCAACTTTTTAAAGTTTAAGCAAATCACACACGAGTAAAACCACATCTAGCTAAAAAGTACTGTACATGTCTCAGGGTCCACTTGATTTGTGTTTCACCTCTCAGAGAGGGGCATAATAAGTTACACTATTAATTATTAAAGATGTGGAAACAGAGAGCTCTGCAAATGATTAAGTTCCTTCTGTCCCAAGAAGATTACACAATATATTGAAACCAAGTGAAACCAAGTAGAAACTCACCTTCCAAAAAAGCGAATTCATCAATAGCTTCAATGGCATTATCTGCAAAGCAAACTGAAAACCATTAACATAGATAAACCGACTCCATATTTGCATCTGCTTCAAATACCAGTATTTGAATTTACATCACAGTACAGTGACCAATTTCAAAGAAGTTTACTGGTTTTGGAGCTGGTATGTGACATTATTAGCATAGCAGTTGGTAAAAGAGAAGTTTTTCTCTCCCATCTTCAGAGAAAGAAAGAGAAGCACCTACGATTGCTTCATCACACTGGGACAGGTGGAAAAATCCTCCATCCTAGCAAAGCTTTGCTAAGGATAGCACAGAATATGCTCTCGTACCCAGGTCTTTTCTCTGCAGAGTTTTCCTTTTTCCTTGCTGAGCGTACACGTAAGCATCTTTGGCTATGGTTTCAACAAACAACTCCTGCAAAGCAAAAACAAGACAGTTTCACACAGGGGATGAGAGAGGGAAGAGAGAATATCCTGAGGAAAGGAAAGGTCCTACAAGACTTTAGGAAGAAATCAGAATCTCCATCTTCAAATTTCCCCTTTCCAACAAACAGCTCTGAAAATAACAAATGAAATTGTTGAACAGTGATGCACATGGGAAGTAACAAGGGAGGAGAGAAGGAAGAGAGAAGGCCAAGAGTGTATTGGACAGAGATGGTTCCTCTGAAGACGTCTGGGAGACCAGCTACACACCAGCTGCTCCCAGGGCACCTCCTGAAGGAGGAAAGGCGTCCCGTGCTCAGCGGATGAAGTGGATTGAGCCCGACTGTCCTTGCGTGCCGCCCAGCAGATCCCTCAGCTGCGGGAAGCAGATGCCCAGCAGCAGGCCTAGGAGTTACTGCAGGGAGACGTCGAAAGGGAGAGACCAGAGTCTACACACGGATGCTCTCACACGACGCCAAAGCCATCCCACCGAACACGCCTCGCCTGTGCCATGGGAGACACTTTCCAAGGGAGGGAAAAAACCCTGTTACACGTTGCTCTGATTTGCACATTGCAAACCCTCAACATGCGATCAGGGCGAGCTGGAAATCCACCCGAGCGGGCACAGAGCCGTCAGGCGGATGCAAAGCCCCGGCGCTTCCCTGCCGCAGCCTGGGGCAGAGCACCTACGGGGGGGAGCCCCGCAGAGAGCAGGTTTCCACCGCCACGTTCGCATCGTGGAGACAGCGGCAACCTCGGGGCGTTTCCTCCCGCCGCCGGGCAGCCTTTGGCGGGATCCCTGGCGAAGGGACAGCATTGCGGCTGTGGGCAGCGCAGCCGGCCCTTCCCGCGGCTCCCCCAGCTTTCTGCCGGCGGCACCTCTCAACGTGGGGCCAAGCAGCAGCAAACTCGGCACCTGCCCCGCTGCCGGGATGTTTCCAGGCGGATCGACGGGCAGCAGGGCAAGGGCAGGGAATACCGTCCCGCTTCCCACCGGGAGAGCTCGGGGCGGGCGCCCAGCTCCCCTCACTGCCCGCAGCGGCTCTGCCGCCTGACTGGACAAGGGATCAGCTGGGAGAGGAAACCCCTCAAACCCTCCAAAAAAAGAAAAAAAAAAAACCAACCACGAAACAGGAAAAAGCCCAGCGAGCGGCTCCACGTCCCGCAGACGCCGAGCGCAGCGCCGGGGGCTGCGGCTCCCAGGGCCTCCAGCGCCGGCCTGGCGCGGCCCAGCCGGCTCCCTCAGCCCGCGGGCCCAGCCCCGGCCCCGGCCCGGCAGCAGCGCGGCGGGGCGGCCTCCCAGCCACGCGGCCGCCTCAGGGCCGCCTCAGAGGCCGCCGGGCCTCCCGCGCCAACCGGGCGCTGCTGCCGCCGCCCCTCACCGTGGCCCGCGCCAGGACGAAGACGGCCTCCTGGCTCGCCAGGCTGACGTCCGGGTCCGCCTTCACCAGCGCCTTCACCCGCGCCAGCGGCAGCCGGGCCAGGCGGGCCGGCCCCGGGCACGGCGGCCCCGCGCCCGCCGCCTCCTCCCCCGGCCCCGCCGCCTCCGCGCCCGCCACCGGCACCGGCACGGCCACCGCCGCCATCCTGCGCCCACGGCCGCGCCTGCGCGGGGCCGCCAGGCGGAGCGGGGCCGCCGCGGGGAGGGGACGGCGGGGGACGGGCGGGGGAGGGCCCGGCCCCGCGGAGCGGCTGTGCCGGGAGCGGGGCAGCCCGCAAAGCCGGGGGTTCAGCCCCCTCTGTCCCCCCAACACGGGCCTTGAGCTCTCCGCCGCCCCCGCCACCCCCAACATGGCCCTTGAGCTTCCTGTCACCCCATCCCCCCCTAAACACAGCTCTTCTGCCTCCCCATCGCCCCCATCCCCCTCAAACACGGGCCTTGAGCTCCCCATAATCCCCGTCCTCCTCAAAGATGGCCTTTGGGGTCTCCCTGTCGCCCCTAGTGCCCCAAACACGGCTCTTCGGTCCCCCTCTCCCCCCCAAGCAGGGCTCTGCCCTCCCCGTGGCAGCGGCGCTGGAGCAGTGGGGCAGGTGGTAATGGGGACCCACCTCTCCGAGGAGGTGGCTGTCACCGCTCGCCGCCCGCCCTGTGCCCCCGCGTCGGCTCCCCGATGGTCCAGTGTGGGACCTCCCAACACCCCGCTTCTGTCCCACCTCCAGCTGGTGGGATCAAACCCTCCAGTGCCCCCCCAGGCACCCACCACCCTCCATAGGACCCCTGGGGCTGCCACCCTTGGCCAACAGCTGCCTGTCCCAGCCTTCCCCACATCCTCGACGAACTGCTATCCTTAACACCAGCTGCAGGGAGGAGCCACTGTGGGCACTGCTGGTAGGACACCTTCTCAAAGGGCTGGAGGGACACGCCACCCCGGGGCAGGGACATCAGCGCCTGCCCGCAGCCTGCCAGAGCATCCCTGCCACGGGGCTTGACTCAGCCTCTCAGACCTTTCCTGCCTCTGAGGCAATAAACAGTGAAACTGGGACATTTCAACACCGAGATGTCCCAACTTGGCGCCACGCCGTGCAGAGTGCTTCCCCTGCTTCCTGGCAAAGCTCGGCTCCTCAATGGAGTAAACGTCCCCCGGTTTTGGATACGCTGGAAAGCCGTAGCCCTCACCCCAACCCTCCTTCGCTCCTGCTGAGCTCGGCTGCATGGGGCCGTGCTGGTTTTGCCGTGCGACCCCCGTGAATCACCTCCACCCTCTGCAGGTCCCATGGGGCTCTGAAGACCTGACCTGCAGCGGGTGCACCTCGGGCACCATCAGACAAGAACGTAACCCACCCTCCCGGTCCTCGCGGCAGCCTGTTCCTCACGTCCTGGAGTCGCTGCCGAACCCCAGGCTCTTTTCTGGATGAGACTGCCTTATGGGCAGCAGGGCTTGGGGGGCTTCAAGCTTCCCAACAGCAGCAGAGTCCAAGCTAGTGGTGCACCAAGAGCTGCTCCTCCTCCTCCTCCTCCTCCTTCTCCTCCTCCTCCTCCTCCTCCTCTTCCTCCTCCTCCTCCTCGTGCTGTTTCATGATCAGGCTACAGCGACTTCCTGGAGTTGCACACAGCTTCTTGCCAACCGTTAGGAAAGAGCTTCTGGTTTCAAGGGAGGGGGACTTCAGAGAAGCTCGCCTTGCACAAGTCCTTCTGCTTGGATGCCTCCAGCAGCCTTTAGAAAGGAGGTGAGCACACAGGAAAGCATCTGCTGATGGAAAATGGTGAGTCAGAACAGGACCTGGGCTATGCTGGACCTAGGGACGGGGCGCAGGGAGTGGAGCCATGTCTGCTGCTTGGAAAGGCTTTGGAGGGTTTGAGGGGTTTCCTCTCCCAGCTCTCCCAAGGGACTGGATCCTGCCAAGACCCTCACTCCTCCTGGAAGACAAAGTCCTCCAGTACGTCTGAGCTGGTCAGAGTTTCAAAGGTCTCTGACCAGTTCCTGGGCTGAGGGCGAGATTTACTGGGTGATGTTGGGCTGGATATAAAATCTGTGAAAGAGGAAGAGGCCACACTCTGCCGCTGATTCCAGGAGAGCACCCACCAGTGCAAAATGTGTTGAAAAAGCTGGAATTGGTCATGGTGACAGTGGTGCTGTATCCCACAGGTACACCTGGGGGCTCTGTGCAAGTCCCAGCTCATGGAATAGCTCCAAAATTGATGGTTACAAACCTCTAAATCATTCAGGTGCCAAAAATCCCAGCAGCACGTTCGGGAATCTGGAAAAAAGTTGCTTTTTTTCACTGGTTTGGGTGAAAGCCGCGCTGCCTGGTGAGCAGGAAACAGCGAATTCACACTGCTCTACCGCAGGCTCTGCTCAGAATGCTGCATTTGCGTTTACTGGGGAAATTGGGGTGACTGCCTGGGGATGCGAGGGGAACTTGCACTTACTTAGGTATATATACATTTGAGCACTTATGTCTAAAAATATTGCGCTAGCTTCTTTGCATACTAGCCCTTCTGTTGTGAAAGAAAAAAATTACGCAAGCACAAACCCAAACTGAAATCCCAGAGGGAGGAGAACTTCAAGATCAAAGCCCATGGCTTGCCGAGGGCAAGCGGAGCAGCCAGCTCCAGTGCAGAGGGACACTGTGGTCCGGGAACAAAGGGGTGGGAGAAAGATGGAGGAGAGCAAGATGATCCCTCCTGTCCCATAACGTCCATCTGAGAAGCTTAGGAAAAATGTAACCCCATCCCACTTGACCTTTGTGCCGTACCTCGAACCTGGCACTCTTCTTCCAAAAGTCATCCAGATTCCTCCTCGCAGCCTTTCTCTGGAGGCTTCAGAAAAAGGTGCTTTTTGGTCATTCAGGAAGCCGGGGGCAGCTCCGTGCTGGGGCCAGCGTGTCCCAGTTCACGTGTGCACAGTGTGAGCAGCACAGGAAACGCAGTGGTCAGAAAAGTAGGGCAGATCTGCTGCCTCTTGGCCTTTTTTGTTGCACACAGGCTTTGGCCGTATGAGTTTCAGCAGTGCTGTCCCGGGTTTTCCTCTGGGGAGGGATGCTGACAGCTCTGTGTGGTCTCTCCCACCAGCTACTGCCCAACTGGATGGTCTTAAAGATCTTTTCCAACCTAAATGATTCTATGATTCGATGACTTCCCTGGGTTCTCCATGGACTTCATGGGAACCAGGACCAGGGCAAGGCAGGTTGCTCCCATCTGAGCCCTGGGCAATCTGTAGATCTCAAATACTGCCCTCAGAAGCTTTGCTACTAGTAGGGTATGATTCCCCACCCCATCCCTCTGTTTTGATGGTCCCTGGTAGTGGATGAAGGGTCGATCATACCAAAAGACGCTATGAAACACCTCTTGGATGCCCTCATGGTGGTGGGACCTGTTCCCGATCTGGTGCAGCCCAGTGTTGTTTTCTGAGACACGTTCCAGGTCCTCTTTGAGCAAAGACCACATTTCATGGAGGAGGCTTAGTGTCAGGGCATGTTGAAGAAATACTGCATTGCCCAGGGGCTCTTTGACTCGTTTTCCTCCATGGTGTTTTAACTGGAGCTTTTCTTAATGGTTGCAGACACATCTGGAAGGGAAAGAGGCCGTGGTGAGGCACCTACGGGCAAAGCTCCAAGGGAACAGGAAAGACCCTCCTGAAGCGGGCGGCTGGCCGGAGAGTCGCTCTGCAGCATCCCCTGCAACAGAGCCGGGACAGACCCCCGTGCCAGGCTCCAAGGGCGAACCACCTCCTGAGCCCCCCCGGACCAGGAGGGTGGACTTCAGCAGGGCTTCTCCATCTCACAGTAAAGGTGAGAGTGTGGGACAGCATTCGCCTTCTCGTCCCACCTGTGAGACCCCGGGACGGATGGTGCGACTGAAGAAGGGGGTTGCTCAAGACACCAGCTTCCACCCAGCCCCTGCAAAGCCAGGAGGAGGAGACGCATTGAACAAGGAGGTAGGAGCCACCTCCGGTCTTCCCCAGAGAAACTCAGCCCAGCAAACATGGCCACTCGCCAAAGACAAGGGTACTCCAGTGGTTCCTGCCAAAGGCGCAGCTGTTGCAGCCTCCCTGGACGCTGTGGGAAGCCCCCACGGGACAGGGCACCCAGCTCTGCCTCGGAGGAAGCCTTTGCCGCACACCAAGGCGCTGGGAGCGAGGCCGGCCAAGCCCAGGCGCCCTCCTGTCGTGGATCTGGAGAAGTTCAGTGCGGCTGCATGTCCTGGGGCACCCATCCGTCCTGCCACGGAGCCACCAAGGAGTGCTCAGCCAGGTATGGCCAGGCACCTGCAAGTCCCCCAGTGAAGGCAGCCACTCATCCAGGAAAGAAAATCTCCCCAGTCAGAGTCTGGAGCTCCTGCGAGATGGAAATATTGGGGGGGCTGATGGAGAAGTGGGGGTGGGTAATGCCAAAGGGGCTTTTATAGGCATAGCATGCGGACAGGAATGAGAGAGAAGGACAACAGGTGAAGAAACAAAGGGGACTAAGTGCCCTGTCCCTGGCTGGGGACAGGTATCAGGCTCCGGGGTGCTTGTAGGGAGTAGGGTTGCAATAAGTAACACGAGGGATGCTGCCAAACTGGAGTGAGCCCAGTGCAGGGCACTAAGATAGTTGGGGGCTGGAGCACATGGGGAAAGAGAGGCTGAGACCCAGGCTTGCTTGGCCAGGAGGAGAGAGAGCAAAAGGGAGATCCTCTCACTGCCCACAGCTACGTAACGAGAGGAGAAGATGGAGCCAGGCTCTTCCCAGAGGTGCCTGGAAGCAGGACGGGAGGTGATGGGCATGAGCTGCAGTAGGGGAGATTCCAGTTAGGTATTAGGAGAAGTTTCTTTCCTGTGAGAGTGGTGCAGCCCTGCGGCAGGCACCAGGGAGATGGGTATCTCCATCCTTGGAGATACTCAGTTGTCACCTGGATGAGGCCCTAAACACCCTGCTCTAGCTCTGAGGCCAGCCCTGCTCTGAGCAGGGTTTGGACGACACTCCAGAGCTCTTTTCCAACCAGTCCACCCTTGTGTGGCTGTAAGAGCAGACAAGCCTGACTGGTGGGAAGCAGAGCTGGTTTCCATCCCATGGGCAAGAAGCACTTACACACCCTTTGGCCAAGGGGCAGAGGCTCTGTGAAGCTGGCAGCATGTTGCCTGCAACACTGTCTGCCTCCAGGCTGGCTTGGTGTGCTCTCCTTACCGCTGTCCATGGGACGCAGGGCTTGGTGCCTCTCAGACGTTCGGCATGAGCCCTGCCATGCTCCACAGTGGCCTTCCAGATCTAGGCAGATTTGTTGGTTTCTAACAGCTGCCACTCTGCTAATCCACACTTTGGGTGATGAAACTCATTTCAAATCCTGTTTCTTCCTCAAGTCCTCTAAGTTATTGTTCACCACCCCGTTTAAAGGATGGTTCCTTATTAACCAGCTCATGCCATAGCCACGGGGTAGAGGGCAACCTAAGAGCAGAGCCTCTCTTCCTTTCCTTACGAGAACTGCAAAACCTAGCTGGTTTATGTTATTACTATAAGATGCTATTATTGTATTAGCACTCAGAGGCCTTTCTCAGGCCCCGCCGCGCCGTTGTGCTGGGAGACGCTCACCCACCGAGACCAGCCCCAGCCCTGGGCTGAGTGGCCCTGGCAGAGGAGTGACTGATCTGCTCTCCACATGTCCTACAAACCAGCAGTTTTCAAGAATTTATTTGTCTCATAGGTACTGAGGCAAGTTTGAACATCTAGAACTACACCCCCACCCTGATTTGGTTATTTTTGTTAATTTTTAGGGCAATCTTACACTTTTTAGGGCCTGGTATATGATTGCGCATTACTTGGTACAATAACCCAGCAGAGCTGCGATGTTGTACTGCGGATCTTCGTGCCAGTTGTTGGTTGGCCTGGTTGACCAGGGTGGTGACAGCTACGAGGCTGGTGATAAGAATAATGGGATCTTAGCAGGGATGTAGGTATGCCGGTGATCGTACAGGGTGCAGGAGCACGTTCTGGCTGATGATACTCCTGAGAACATGGAGATATCCAGAACTTGCCCTGACTCTGGTACAGATCTGGAGTTTAGGGTTTTAACCACATTCAAAATACCCATTTTGGCCTCTTCCCCTCCCCTTTCGTCACTGGTCCAGGGAGAAAGTAACATTAGGGACATAAGAATGAGAAAATATATATTAAAGCTCCCCAGTGAGCTCCCTGATGAGCTGTGCCCCAGAATGCTGGGAAGGAAAGAAAATCCCCAGATGAGCCGTAGAGTAAAAACTCCTCACTGGATGCAAATGTGCAGTCAGTCTTATCCCTTTGCACTAAGGGCTCTGACCCTCTGGGTGGGTGGTAAAGTTGAGGAGAAAATGTGAAATAATCCCTCGCTGCTCCCTCCTGTTCCTCTTCTTACCATAGGTTACCTGAAACCAGGCTACGTTGCATCAGCCCCAGCGCGGTTCTCACCGCAGGATGCTCCGAGTGTAACGGGGTAAGGACCGAGGCAGCACTTTTATTCTAGGTGGCTTCCAGGCTGTCCCGACCCAGGGGGAAGGGCATGAGAGGGAACAGCAAGAGGGTCCTTGTGTTTTCCTGCCTGCTCCTGGAGCCCAGCGTGGGACGGCACCTCGTGCAGGCGGCTCCCGTGGTGCAAAGCATTGGCTGCATTACCACACAGGTCTGGCTGCTGCCATCACATCCCGCTGCCCATCTCCTGGACCCCAGGCTGCTGTGCCGCGTCGCCGAGCTTTGCAAGGAGCTGCTGGCACGTGGCACAGAGCTGCTGTCCCGCTCTGCCCCCGACCGAGGGCCAACCCGCAGGCAGCCCAACCGCCTGTTGCCCACCCTCCTCCTGGCAGCCTTGGTCCTGCCCTTGGCCCCCAGTGCTGACACTGCAACAGGGCTTCCTAATCGCTGTCTGCCTCGTTGCAGGGATGAAGATGAGATATACGATGATGTAGAGCCCGTTGGGCTGCTCAGGAGAGGCCAAGGCTTTCTGCCGCCGCCCGTGTCCCGGCCACCAGCATATCCCCGCCCTGGAGGAGGTGGGTACAGGAGGGGCTGGGATGCTGGTTGGGGTGAGCGCTGCAGCTCAAAGAGCCTGGAGGCCCCAATGAGCCATGGGCAGCAGCGGAGCCCGCGCTGAGCCCGCTGCTCCCATGCATGGGAGGGCGATGGGTTTCTCTGCTGCCTTTTAAATGGGCGTGGGAAACCCTGCCCCCCCCTGCGCTCAGGGGGAAAACTCAGGGTTTGGTCCCAGGACAAGGAAGCTCTTGCTGGTGTTTCAGACTTGTGTCCTGTCTCAGCGGGTGTCTACACCTTACAGCAGCCTCATGGCAGCACCTCTCCCGGGGTATGGTTTTACAGGTGGAGATGCCGGTCGAGCCTCTAACAGGGTTGCCTTGCTGGCAGCTGCACAGAGGTAACAGGGGTTTTTACTCTTTCTAAGGGTCCCAAAATGGCCAGGGCTCCTTGCTGCTTTGACAAAGCTGATGGTTTAATGGTCTCTGCTGGGCTTGCGATAGAAATGTCCATGGGGAAAAGCACAAGCAGCAGGTCTAAACCTGGCCCAAGAGCCCCAGCAGCCCTGGAGGGAGGCACCTTTGGGTGCTGGGGGAGAGCTGGTGCAGGGAAATGCGATGGGGCAGCAGCCGGTGGGGAGGCGGGGAAAGGAGGGAGCAGAGCGTGGGGGTCACCTGCTTTCCCGTGACTCGCAACAACTCTGCAGAGAAGCCCAGGTCTCCCGGAAGATGAAGCCAATAACACTGAAGGAATGCAAGAAGGAAGAGAAGGCAGACAGGGAGTTTCAGAAGAAATTCAAGGTGAGCAGCAACGAGCGATTGCTTGTCCCTCTAAGCTCCCGCTCACCTCCTGGGAAGGGTGCAATGCAATGGCAGAGAGGAGCTGTGCTCCGCAGAGACCCGCCGATACCCAGGTCACACCTGCCCTATTCCCCGCTGAAACACCCCCAGATCAGACCAGTCCCACAGACCATTTGGCTAGAGAGGGATCTGCTTTTTCCAAGAAGGGAGAGCAGTTGGAGCTGCCCGGCTCACGCTCCCCTGGGGTGGCTGCTGAGCTGCAGTGCTGCTGTTTGTGTTTCAGTTTGAAGGAAGCATCAATGTCCTGACTCAGATGATGGTTGACCCTGCAGTGACAGAGAAGAGGGGTGGAGGGAAGAACCTACCGCTGAGAAGAGGAGAAATTCTTGATGTCATTCAGTTTACAAATCAGGAGCAAATCCTCTGCCGAAACAGCCAGAGGAGGTGTAAGTCTGTGGGGGCTGAGGCTTTGCCTGCAGCGAGGATCACAGCACACAAAGTTTCGGGAACAAGTTTCTTCATGCGCACACTCCAGTAGACAGCAGGAGACATCCCCTTGCCATTAGACAGACCTGACACGTACCTTAGGTCTCAAATGTTCCCACTTCTCTTTTTGCACAAATGTCCTGCTCTTCCTCCCGTTCAGCACCAGCATTTCTGCTGTTAGCTGGGCTTGTCTCCCTCTGCTAGAAGCCTCTCGGCCACCAGCCCGGCACATGAGGCTTTGCCGTAGGCATGGACTCCACAAGCCATGTTTGCACCAAAGGATGTTCAGGTGAAATGGGCTGCAGATCCCCCGGGCAGGGACAGGGATCAAGCTCTTCCCAGCCAGCTGCCACCCAGCCTGGCGGGCTCATTCCCTGCATTGTCCTGAGCAGGTTCCTCCCAAGGGTCCAGCTCGGCTTCCCAGAGCCGGGCTCCTCCTTGCCCCCAGCTCTCCCTGGGGATGTGAGACGTTGCTAAACCCTGCCTGTCCTGGGCAGGGGAGGTGCTGAGGTGAGACCTCGCTCATGCCCCAGCTCCCGGCACAACCTGACGTGCTTTTCCTCACTCTGTTGCAGATGGCTACGTGCCCCGGGCCGCCATGCTACACCTGTGAGTACCTCTTCCCCAGCCCCTTCCTCCCCGCTCCGCAAGCTGTAGCAATTGTCCACCGAGTGCCTGGCACTGAACCAGCCCTGGCCATTGAGTGCCAACTCAAAACCATCCAACCCAGGCAGTGACCATAAGCATAACACCAGCTAGTTACCCTGGGGGTGGAATCTGCCATTTCTGGTGTCAGGAGAGGTTCTGGCACTGGAAGCAACTTCCTGGGGCGCTGTGAGCGCACCCCAAGCTGTGGTGCCTCATGTGGGACCTGCCCGGACACTGTTCAGATGCTGCCCGTGGCACAGCGTGACGAGCCAGCGTTGCCCCTCTCTGCGGCCAGGTCTGCGGCTCCCAGCAGCCTGGGATGGGGCCACTGTCCATCCGTGACGCGAGAGGGGCCAGAGCCGTGCTCACCCCACGCCGAAGGATCCCATCTCTGGGGGGGGGCACGAGGCTGGGAGGAGGCGAACGGGGCTGCGTGGTGAACACCAGAGCCCGTAGACATGTTAGGAGAGACGGGACAGACAGGGCAGCAGGAGCTGGCCCTTGCCTCAGCGTCGGGAGGTGGTGGGGACATGGGAGAGCAGACTACTCACAGCACCCTGTCTTTTTCCTCACAGGGACACTGACATCTATGATGACGTTGAGATTTACGGTAGGTGCAGAGGGAATCGCTGCTGAAGCCCCTTCGCCAAGTGCTGGGTGCTGCTCCCTGGCATGGGCAGGCAGCACTGATCCCCACGCCAGCACTGGGGCCTCCCCTCCTGCCCCCTTGCCCTTTCCCCACCGTCCCTCTCTCCCCTCCCTCTCTGTGAGTCCTCTCCCTCTCTCTGGGACATCCCTTCCTTTCTCTCAGCTCCCCACAGGTCCTCACGTTCATCCGTTCCCAATTACTTGGACTTCCCCACACCCTTTCGCTTCTCAGCTTGCTCCCCCCACTTGCTGCCAGCCCCAGGGAGCCTTCGATTTCCTTTGAGATGTCCCTGATCCCCCAGACAACTCGGGATGGCCTTTCCCAAGCAGTTGTTCACTCCCGGCACACAAACTCCATCCCCCAGCTCGCAGACAGCTCTGAAGATGGAGCTGAATAGAGACAACTGTATTTTAGCTGTGCCGACAAGCAAACATTTTATCTAATTCTGCCTGGCAGGTTGAGCAAGCCGTGCTACAGCCAAAGGCACAAGACAGCACCAACAGAGACCTCCCCAAGGGCCGAAACATGAAAAGCACTATATGCCACGCTCCTGCTTTGGAAGGAGCTCTGCTTCCTCTGAGATAGCCTGCAAAAGCCACCACGTCCTTGCCGAAACAGCAGCGAGGCCGTTCAGCACGCTGCAGGGCTGCAAGGATCCTGTCCCACGGGGCAGGGCGTTCAAAGAGATCCTCAAGTCAAGCCTTCTCTGTGGCTTTGTGTGTGTAAAATATGGCAATGGTTTGAGAGGGTTTCGTGGTCTTATTTGTGGGTAGGGGGGTTAAAATCTGGGCCAGAGAGGTTTCAATTCGGAGAGGTTTTAATATTTCCCCATTCCCAGAGCATCCTCAGCCTGGGAACAGCACTGTATCCCTAAACCCACCCACCCCGTCCTTCAGCTGCCTTCTGCACCGCTCTCCTGCCCCAGTGAGACTCCTGGCCTGAGCCAGAGTCAAACTGGACATAGCAATACTCTGAAATATTGTGGGCAGCAATAATTACTGACCAGGCATCCCAGCAGCATCCCAGGGCCTTGGGGCAGCTTCCCTGCAGAGCTGACGGGGAGGGCGGATCTGTTGGGGTGGATATTCCTGTGGGTACATTCAGCATCGTCAGTCGGTGCCTTGGGCTGACGGTCTGCGCCATGGGAAATTCTTAGATTCTTCAATGAACTGGGAAATGGTCTGTCCTTTGCAAGCTTTGCCCTCACAAAGCCCTTACAGATGTGGGGTGGGAAGGGGTGCGCTCGCAGTGGTGGGAGCACAAATCCTGTGGCAGCCTCCGGTGGCAGGACCCAGATCCTTTTGGATCAGGAACTGTGACGGGAAGGGAGTTCCAGGGCTGCATCCTTGCTCTCAGCCCGCGGCACGCGGCCCTGATCCCAGGGGGTGGAGGGTTAACCTGGGAGGGTTCGGCACCAGCACCAGCGCTGGCGGGATGCCAAGCCCAGATTAACCCGTCGGAGACGTCACTTTCCATTATGGGAAAGGCTCCCAAGTAGCCCCGAAGTAGCTTTTGGTCCTGGGGATTAGCTGCCGGTGTGCTTGGCTCCCGGCAAAAGGCAGGGGCCTGCCGGCACAGCGGTGCCCGCGGCGATGAGCAGGACCGGGAGCTGCTCCGAGGGACATCGCCTGGGTGGCTGAGGACGACAATGTGGGAGCAGGTCAGGAGAGCTTTGCTGAACTCGCTGTCCATGACCTTCCTGCGTGTCTGGAAGTGGGTACGGGCTTTCTGGCGTCAAAATGGCCTCTTGACCCTGTCGATGCTGTCGGTTGCCACCGGGTGCCTCTTGGGGTTCCTGCTGCGGGCGCTGGAGCTGACGGAGCTGGTAAGCCTGGCCAGGACTGGAATGGGAGCGAGTGGGGTGGAGCAGGGCACTCGGGGTGTCTAGCTCTGGTGCCGGCAGGATATCACCACCAAGGGCCCCAGACAAGCACAGCCCCAAAAGCAAAGGCTTCTGCACAAGAAAACCACCTCTCAGGGCAGGTTTCTTGCTATGGCGTTTCTTTTTTTTTTTTTTTTTGGACCAAAAAGCTGCCAACAAATGCCAAAGCTGCAGGACAAATCCTGCCTCCCTCCACTGGGAGTGAAGGGCTCTGGGACAGACCCCGTGGGGCTGCAGGATCGTCCAGGTGGGATGGGGATGGGAAAGGAGGAATGGATGTTCAGCTGCTGGATGCTTGGTGACAGGCTCACCCCAACACAAATGGCAGCGCTGGGGCCTGAGGGATGAGCTCCTCCTGTTACTCTCCCTAGCTGCACAGCAGCTCAACCAAAGCACGTTTCCACTCTCTGGAGAAGGCCCAGCAAAATAAATACGGGGCTGGTGGAGAGCCTGGGGGCTTCCAGGGGTCACCTTCCTCTGAGGACCCTTGGAGACAAATGCATTGGACAAAATGTACCTAAAAGGTGCGCTCACTCAGCGCTTTCTAGGACCTGTTAAATGTCACCGCACTAAAACCCACGAAGCTTTAATCTTGGCTGCAGCTCAGCCCTGATCTTCGGCCAGGCTGGCTGAGCCCAGGAGGGGGGGATGCTACTTCGGGCAGAGCTTGGCTGGCGCTGGAACATCCCCGTGTCACCCGCAAGGATTTAGCAAAGTCTTGTCACTTCAATTACGCCCTTCAGCATCACCACCCACAGCAGGGATGATCCTGTTACTTAACTGAAGCCGGGTGCAATCTCCCTGCGCCCCGGTGCACGCGCCCACGAGAGCCTGGCAGCCTCCCACACCAGGCTTGAGGCTGGCAGAGCCTGGGGGCTCCTGCCCCTCATCCTGCCATGCACTGAGTTCATCCGTCCTCTGCCCCAGTCCCATCCTGCCCTGTTGCCACAGCCCTGCACGCAGTCCCCGGCAGCCACTTCTCCCCATTAGAGACTTTTGTCCCGAAATCCACACTGCAGATGAGGGGCTGGAGAAGCAGCTGGTCCTCGCTTTCCTCCCTGCAATGGGAAAATGTCACTCAGCTGAGAAACCCACTGACGAAAGAGATGCTCTTCAAATCTGCTATTACTCCTTGCACCCAGCTGGACCCATCGTGGCTCCACTCTACACGAGCTCCCCGGGGAAATCAGCCAAGTTTAGGCCACACGAGTGGGTCAGTGCAGGGACAGCAGCGCGGAGCATTTATTTTAATAGTTTGCCTTGGCATCCCTCAAAGCCCAGTGGTGTTGGTTACTTTGGAGTAACCAAAAGTACCTGCTTGGCTTGGGGCCATCTCACATCCGTCCCTGACACCTCGAGTGCGGCACAGTGAAAGACCAGGGGGCAGAGAGGGAGGGAAGGGGGATGGATGGATGGACTGATGGCATGAGGGATGGATGGATGGAGGCATGGAAGGAACTCAACAAGCACAATGATGGTGGATGGAGAGATGGTGGATGGAGGGAGGGAGGGATGGTGGAGGGAGGGAGGGAGGGAGGGAGGGATGGTGGAGGGAAGGATGCTGGCCAGGTGGCTGCTGGTCTCACAGACCCCTCACTCTTCCCTTGGTCATGGCTGTGGGATCTGGGCTTTGGGGTTCTCTCTCCAGGCAGCCGTTCCCCGTGCCCATCTGAGGAGTGTAGGGGGTGGACGGATGCCACGGGGTGGAAAGTTCCCTTGGTGCACCATGAGGCTGCACCACAGATGGGCCGGACACCTGGGCTCTCCCTGAGCTCGGCTTTGCCATTTGCAGCCACAGGGTATTTCTACCTTCTCCTGCCGGCACCAGGCTGCATCCAACAGCTTCGGGGCACATTTGCACATGCAGTCAAGCCTCTGCTCCCCAATAACAAGTGCAACAACGTTCAGGAGGAGCCAGCGGTGGGGCCGTGGGGACCATTCCCTAGAGGGCAATGGACCCAAGGATGTTTTTGGGAGGAGACCAGCCCCACACACCTCTCTTTGGTTCACAGCCGGGTTTCCCACATGGCCATTATTTCCCATCCCTGACCCATCTCCCGGTAAAGTACAGCCAGAGAAACCGTGTCTCTGAGTGCCGCAAGGAACAGCCGCTGGCTGGGAGCCAAGCTCAGAGCTGGGTCTGGTTGGGAAAAAGGTAAATTTATCACATTTGAGCCCTTAACTCGCGATCAGCTCTCACCTGACACAATGGCTCTGCTCTATGCGCAGGAGAAGCAGTATTTTTCCTTTCCTGGAGAGCTCCTCATGAGAATGTTGAAGATGCTGATCCTGCCCTTGATCACCTCCAGGTAACACATCATCTTCTGCTTCTGAAGTGCCATCTTTCCATCACGTTGAGGAGACCACCCCGTGATCCCCTGTTGAGATCGCCCCAAAACTGCCTGGGATGAGAATAACCCCCATCCCCAAGCAGCCGGCAAACAAGCAGCATCCCCTGGCTCGGTGTCCATCAAACCCCATGATTTCCCTGCAATGGTCTGGGACAAATCCTTACCTGGATTTGGTAGACACCTGCGCCCGGGTCAGACGCTTGCACTGGCTGGGGTATTTCCCTTCTTTCTGGGCCCAGCCATGGACCACGCTGGGACCATCTGTGGGCTGTTGATGGTGGGCAGCTGTTTAAACTCAAAGGAGTTTTCCTTATTGAGAGGGTTTTAAGAAAGTTCAGGTAGGAACCACAAGCATTCCTCAGTGTTGCGTCTATGTTTGCAAATCCCACTTTTATCAACCTGTCCAGATCAAGAAATAAGAAATAGAGCTGATGATGGAGTCACACTCAAGTCTAAGCAAGGTCTTGAAAAGCTTACACGGATTTACATGTTTTAAACAATTGCTGGCACATGCTCATTAGAAATACCAAACAATTAGCTCTTTGTTCCCTTGAGAACGTGTCACTTCTCTGTTGTTTTTCAGAGTTTGCTTGCTGTCCCGTTTGCCTTTGGTTTATTTTTGGGAGCAGTGTGGTCTCTATCCTGGCCACACTTGGCCTTTTCAGTATCAGCCCTTGTAGAGCTGCTTTCTTTTCCCCTCCAGTATTTCACACCCCCTTCCCTGATGCGCTGCCTGGGTTTTCCGTCACTCTCGGGGCGCTCTCAGCCCTGCTCGCAGCTCAGTGATGCTGAGTTGTCCCAGCTGACCGCTCTCCTGCCTGCAGGCGTGGGGTCTGCACAGGGCTCCCAGGATTTTTCTTACACGTTGAATTGAACCAGGCTTTTTTCTTATTTAATTATTGAATGATGGTGAAGTGGCATCTTCCCTCTCTGCACCGTCCAAGAGGGGGCCGGGTGTGCTCTGGGGATGGATTTGTCCAGGCTGGGGCTCAGCTCTGGAGCTCCCCAAGCCTCACATTGGAAAGCATCACCCACCGCCGTGTCGCTTCTGTGGCCTCTCTTGAGCTTCCCAGGGTCTCTCTCCTCCTGGACACATGGCTGCTGGAGGGGACCTGTGGGCTGGCCACCACCTCAACAACCAGTCCTTGGGTGTCCCCAAGGGTGGCATTAACCATTGCAGCCTCCGTCTCCATCACGTCCCGCCCGGGGGTCGTTGGGCCACTGCCGAATGCCGCCGGCAGGCTTGGCCAGGGCTCTGCAGGGCCCTGGCGGAGCCGCAGCAGTGAAAACCAGGAGCTTGGTGTGGGTCTGCGGGCACATGGGGCACGCTGCAGCCCCCAAACGCTCTGTTTGCCCCCAGTGCCAGCACTGCCACTCGCCAGCTCTCCCTGCTGGTGCAGCCGGTAGTAGTGTCCCTATTTTTAGTCCAGTTTTGTTTAGAAGTAGCTTATGGGCTACTTCTTAGGAAAGCTTCCTCAGGGGAGTGGAGTCCGTCCCCACCAGGATTTTATAAACCTTCCTAATACCTTTCTTCGCTGTTCACAGTGACATGCAGCAGCAGCACAGGGCGTCGGAGATTTAAGAGAACAGTATCACAAAAAAAAAAGAGGAGCATTAGTTATTCACCATCAAAATACCCTAAGACTATTTACTTCTTATCCCTTGGAGAAAAGAGAAAACATGGCCAGACCTTGAGAGGGACTCAGAGAGGTGTCTCCTGCCCTCTGCAGCTCAGCCTGGGTTGCCACAAGCCCATCCTGGGCAGGAGAACCTGTGGGCACAGGCACACGAATGTGCAAGAGCTCAGTGATGCCCTTAAGCACTGGTTAAAAAAATATCTATGGAAAATTCTCCCACCTTGGAGATTTTGCCCATCAGGTGCATCTTGTGCAGTTTTGGGAGCAGACGCTGACCACAATCTTTTCTGCTGCAGCCTCATGTCTGGGCTGGCCACCATGGACTCCAAGGCCTGCGGGAAGATGGGGATGATCACCATCACCTACTACCTCTGGACAACCTTCATGGCAGTGACTGTCGGGATCATCCTCGTGGTCAGCATCCACCCCGGCGCAGCTGCCCAGAAGGACGACTACTCTGTGGGGAAAGTGGTGCTCAGCTCCGCCGATGCATTACTGGATTTAATCAGGTACTTCGCAGGATTTCAGAAGGAGCCAAGTTTATGATGGCGTTTCACAGACAAGATCTTCCCACAAGGCACTGAGTTCCCGGGAGATATTGAGATCTCAAGGGAAACAGGAAAACCGTTGGCCACGCTGACCAGGCACTGGTACCTCCAAGCGTGGGGTTCGTTTCTCCCCATGCTTATTTGTCTGGCCGCTCCGTCATGTCAGATTTAAATTGCCTTGCAAAGCTCAGCAGTTCTCTCTCTGCAGCCTCAGCCATGACAAGCCAAGCCCTGCAGCTCCTTGGGCTTTGCGAGGTAAAAATGAGCAGGAGTTGGCCCAGGGCTGGATTAAAGCAGTGGACGAGGGTAACTGGGGAGGGGGTGCAGCACGGACCCAGGGGCTGGGGGACAACTCCCATTTCTGGAGGCGTTCGATCAACTGGACAAGGCTCTGAGCATCCTGCTCCAGCTTTGCAGGCGGCTGGAGCAGAGGCTGGAGATGGCAGATGTCCGTCCCAACCTCTGGCTTTCTATGAGTCCAGTTTACACGTGGTTCACAGTCCTGCTCTTCGTTCACCTTCCAGCCTGTCTTCACCCTCAGCTTGCACAGAGGACATCAAGCTGGTGTGGGCTATAACGGTCCTCCTCTTGGCCTTGTGCCCACCAGAGGTGCTTCCCAGGTTGTCCCCTGTGTTCTCACCATGTGTGTTAACCCCTGCGCAATTGCTCTCTTACAGAAACATGTTTCCTTCTAATCTCATTGAAGCTTCATTCCAGCAGGTGAGTTCACCCGGCCCCACCGCCGTGGGCAGCTGGGATGGTGCTCAGCTCCAGACAGGGCTGCTCTCCCCGTCTGGGGGCTCTTCCCCACCCACAGCCTGGACATGAGCCCCTTCCCTTCCCTCTGCCTCCCTCCCCACCCTGCCTGCTCCCCGGCTGCTTTCTGCTCACCCCAGGGCAGGAGGGTGCTGGTGGGGGCATGGACTCGCCCCCCGGGGGGGGCTGCCCTCTGCCTGGGAGGGCTCCTGTACAAAAGCAGCACAATGTCTCTTCCCTTGGACCCCGCTCTTGTACTGTGGCTTCTCAGTCCCTGGGGATCGGGGAGCAGAGACAGAGGGGTGGGCAGGCAGCAGGCATGGGGAAGGAAAGCTTGAAGGAAAGGCTGGGGTGGACAAAGGGGAGAGGCCGAGGAGGGGCCAGGAAGGATGGAGGGGAAAGGGAAGGGGAAATGGGCTAACTCATGGCATTGGGAAAGCATCTGTGAAGCCCCCAGAAGGAGAGGGACGGGGGGTGAAGGGGCCTCTCCGTGGTGACCACAACGCTTACCCAGTGCTGCACCAGGATCCTGCAGGGACCTGACTCACAAATTCCATGCGTCTGCCCAGAGAAGCGCAGCCTTGCCTGAGGATGGCTATGCTGAGGTCTGCAGGGAACAACCACAGTTCCTCTTGCCTGTTTCTTGCTTCTCTTCTTTTCACGAGCCTTTTACTGCCTGAAAAACAAACTTTGAACCTCCAGGACCACCTGGGCCAGTGATGGCTTTGCCTCTGTGTTCAGAGCAGGATGGAGCCCATTGCCAACAGGACACTAACCTCACTGCTTTGCTTTTGTTCCAGTATCGAACCGTTCTTGTCCCAGTGGTGAAGTCTCCTGGCTTTCCAAAGATCCCAGGGAAATCTCTCAGTTTTATTTACTTTGCACCTGACGATGAAAACCCTGAAATTCATCGGCCTGTGTTCCTTGAGCTGACACCATCGCCTGAGATGACCTACAGGACCCTGCCCGGGACCAGCAACGAGATGAACGTCTTGGGAATCGTCATCTTCTCAGCAACGATAGGTACCTGCTCAATAGAGAACAGGGCTGCGGGCCGTGCCCCGACCCAGCTCGCAAGGCTGTTCAGTGGCGGTTGCAACCCAGGGCGGTAACTGCTGTGCCCACGGTGCTGTAAACCGAGGTAGGGATGCTCAGAGGGATGAGGTTATCTTAGCTCTAACTGCTCAAGTCCCTGGGGAACCAGGCACAGCACAGAGCTTGTACCAACACCTTGTCAGTACCATCCATAACAGAGCTCACAAAAGCTGTTAGGCACCGAGAAGGCTGTTTTCTCCCCAGATTTTCCATATGAGCCTTCATGGCCCAAGCACGGGTCCTGAGGGTTTTCAAATCGTCACATAAGCTGGAGGGTCCTTTTTATGAAGTCTGCTGAAGTGAGCTGTAAGCTTTGCAGAGGCTACCCGGGACACAGCTCGTTACAAACAGTCCGAACCCTTCACACTGGCAGTGTTCAAACTCCCTACGCAGGCAGCAGGTGAAAGCTGGGTCGGACAGTGCCTGTCACAAAGGTATGGAAATTTATAATGGGTTTTCGGAAGGAGGTAAGAAAGGTTCCTGCACTGAACAGCCTGCAATCCCGTGTGGACAAGGGGCTCGGCAGCAATTTCAGGAAGGAAGACGGACCAGAGGTTGGATGGAGAGAACGTGCAAAGTATAGGCAGGAGGAAGGTTTAAAGGGGAGAGAGTCATGGGAAGGAGGAACTTGGAGCTGACTCAGAGCGTAAGATAGAAGGACGCTGGGTGCAAGGCTGAGTGAGAAAGGGAGGAAGGGAGGAATCAGGAGGGAAAAGAGTAGGAGGCGATGAGATGGGGGCAGGATTATGTGTAGGTTAAGAGGGGAGAGCAAGGAGCTTGAACTTATTGTATAAGGAACCAAAAAGCCAATGAGAGGATTTGAGGGGGGAGACGGTGTAGCCAGCACAGCGCTGGAGCACCCCAGGCTGCCGTCAGAGCCAGGGGAGAGCGGCCAGTTCTAAAAGCTACGATACAGCGAGTGCCTGGAGGAGATGGCCACAGCGAGACAGGGCAGAGACAGACCCACTTAAAGATCCTTACAGACAAGAGAGACGTCTATGGCAGAGTCCTGTCCCAGTGACCAACACCGTCTGCAGACCACAGACGCTCAGGGAACACGCCAAGCTCCTGCTCGCAGGACACGTGCCCTCCTCCAGCCCAGCCAAACAAGCGAGAAGACGCTTTTCTCTTCTGAGATTACCACCCCACCACCCTGCCAGCGCGGGAGCGAGGATCAGCGCCGAGTCAGAACGCAGCAGATCGCCTGAGCGAGCCCTGGCCACCCAGCTGCACTCCCTGGGTCTTGCATGGGATGGATTAGAGCTCCACGAAGCTGCAGACCGGCAGAGCATCACCTGCACCAGGGACGGGAAGCTTGGAAAAGGGCATCCATACATCAGCGGGAAGCCTTCCCTGCGAGGAGAGGTTGAATTAACAGGGTTTGCCTGGCAGAAAACAGAAGGACAGGGAACACCGGGCAACACAGGCCTGTGCCATGGGAAACGGGGATCAGCTCCTTGCAGTGAGGTGGGGGAGGCCAGGTGGAAGCTGGTTGTGATCTCGGCAAAGGGTATTTGTGTCCAATACCAAAATGAGACATTTTGTGGGACCGAGGTGTCGGTGCAGCACTTGCTGGCTACCCAGAGTGGGGGTAGCCCCCCCCCCAGCTACCACAGCTCCAGCGATCTCTTCAGTGACAACAAGCATCTCCAGTCCTCTCCGTTGCTTTTGAAATCCAGAAAAGGGCAGAGATTTAAAGTTACTTGAAGTAAGCTGTCCGTTTGCTAGGGTGATCTTTTCCAAATCAGCTGTCTGTGGGACCTGAAGAGAAATGGATTTCTTTCAAACCAGCTGTTATGGCCACTAAATACTGGACATACTGTGGAATATCCACAGAGCTAAGATTTAAATATACCAAGGCTCGTCTCATTTCTGAAAGTCCCAGCAAAGGGGGCCCTATCTCATCTCTCTTCTGTGCAAGCCAAGAGATCCCACTACCTGCCAAGGGTCTCCAGGAGTCCTCAGCCCTGAAGACTGAAGAGGGATGAGAGGGACAAGACAAGATCCTGACTATGTTCTTGCTTTCCCAGCTGAAGTAGACACTTGTACAGTGCTTCAGAAGTCATTTTAGCTAATGGGACCACACAGAAAGTACATGCACTGGGCTGGAAACCAGATGGGCAAATACTCAAAGACTCGTTTTTCTTTTGCTCAATGGGTACCTGGGAAACGTCCTCGCCAGTGAAAGCAACGGGATTTAGCACTGGCCAATTTTGTGCTGGCAGACCAGAAAGCACCATAACCCCTCTAACCATTCATGTATTTCTGCTCTAGTATTCCTTCAACAGAAAATTAGACTGGAATTAGGTTACAACAACATCAGAAGAAAAAACAGAATGAATACAAGAGGCTTAATAATGCCTGTATCTAAGCAACTTAGCTGGATCCTTCCTGATGTATTATTGTACAGCCGCATGCGTTGTCACCACCATGGTACAGTCTGTGAGCCACCAGCAAAGCCGTCTGCATGACATAGCTGGTGGGCAGCCAGCACAGCCCATCCCACGAGGGAACCGAGAACCGCCACCCCCCACGGGGATCGGGCAAATCCGAGCGCTTTGAAGAAGCTCATCCAAGTGGCAGATGTGGCGTGTGGCTCTTTTGACTCCAGAGCAACAGGACAGATGCAACATGTCATCACATCCTCAGCTATAGATAACCCCACAACGCTTTGTCCTTTAAAAAACATCAATTTTTATTTCTAGAGCTACATTATTCTTCTATTACCGAATAGCAAAAAGACAGCTTATCCACCTCAAGAAGTGACTCTTCCAGTATTGAGCAGCAGTGAAGAGTTTATCAGTTATCTGTGCAAGGAATAGTCCAAATCCTGGGTTTGGGTTTGGGGGGAGGGGGGTTGAGAAAAGGCCAGATGCTTGTACTTGCTTGGAGCAGAGAATTACTGTGACCCGTAAGAGCATGTGGAAACCTGTATTAAGTCTGACCTGCTGTGAGTTTGCCCAGTGAAACCCATTCTGTGACCACCAGAGCCTCGAGACACTCGGCGTGACACGCGCTGCTCCCGTGGTGCTATTGAGTAATATAAACCGATGTGCTTGGTTGCAGGACTTCTCCTGGGAAAAATGGGCGAGCGAGGAACTCCGCTGGTTAACGTGTGCCAGTGTCTGAATGAAGCAGTTATGAAAATTGTCTCGATGGCAGTTTGGTAAATCTGGTTTTGATTGATTCAGTTATTTTCTTACCTGCTATCTACTGGTAATGCCGGTCATACATCTACAAGTATCTATTGTGGGCGCTGGATTTATTTTCATATGACGGTACCACATGGTACCAAATACTGTAATGACTGTCGTGTAGTGCTTCGATGATTGCTGCATCCTCATAAATAACATTTTATGCTTATTCTTTGCAGGTACTTCCCCTTTGGCATTGTATTTCTCATCGCTGGAAAGATCCTGGAGATGGAAGATCCATCGGTTATAGGACAGAAGCTGGGACTCTATGCCATCACAGTAGTATCTGGGCTAGTCATCCACGGACTCATTCTCTTACCTCTGCTTTTTGTGCTCATCACCAAGAAAAACCCCTTTACTTTCATTCAGGGGATACTGCAAGCCTTGCTGATCGCCTTAGCGACATCTTCCAGGTATGAAAACGTGGCTGAAATATGCCGATACAGCTGAGAAGGCATCTGGTTTAGTCATGGAGACGTGGCTGCGTGTACGGGCAGGAGAGCTGTGGGAGAACAGGTATAATTGAGACAAAGAAAAATTATGCTCCAGCACTATTTGAAATGAGATCACTTCCAGTTCTAGCAGTTAGTGGGATGCTTGGTACTGCCCGGGTCCTCAGTGGGAAGAGCCGCAGTGCGTCTTCAGACCCGGCCAGCTCGCGTTGCTCTCCCGCTCGCCCTCTCCTCGGGTTTTCCCAGAGTGAAGCAGCAATGTCTCTGTGTGTGTGGGCTTCTTTTAATTGCTGCAGTCAGTTTTCTTTCAAAGAATTCAAAATAGGACTGTTGTAGGTGCTTTATAAAACAGCGTGGGGTTATGATCCTGGGTTTTAATTGAAAACATCAAAAGCTCTTCTGAACTCTTTACTGAAAAGCTTAAATCAGCTCCTGTGTATCCCAAGCTCCTCCAAAGAAAAGCGTTTTCTACTTTGATAAGATTTTATAATTTTAGATTATTTTTATCTATTTTATTTTCATTGAAAAACATTCTTTGTAACAATGAAGAAACTTTACATTAGAAACTACTGTCCTTTCTGGAAGACACTCAAATGAAAACATTTTCTTGAAAACATTTGACTAGACAAAGGGTTTTTCTGGCCTCCCTGATGTTGTTCTTCACATAATCCCAATAAAACCATCTAGGATTGTGCCTCCCTCCCCCAGCGCCCACCACTAGGTCTCTTCTGCTACTCTGAACTACCTGATCTCCTCCTGAACTTGGGTCTCCAGCTCTGTCTCCGTCAGGCTTTCTCCCTCCTCTCTGCTCGACAGCCGGCTAAAAGCTGCAGAGCGGTTACACAGAGGACGGTGGGGGCACCAACTCCTGGTCCCGGCCCTGCAGCCTGTGCCAGCGGCTGGGGGCCATCGCTACGTGCTGCAGCCAGCTCCTTTCAGAAGAGCAGTCCCTGCCTCCCAGCCTATTGCAATCCCATCGACTTCTTGTCTGTGCTTGTTTCCTTTCTTCCTCTCGGTCATCTTCCTCCACATCCTTATCCCAACTCCTGCGTGCCAGCTCACGTCTTCGTGCTAGACAGAAACAAGAGAGAAAGGTCGGGGGGTGCAAGAGCCAAGGCAGCTGCTCCTTGTGCGTGCGGCACGGAGACGAACAAGGAGCAATGGACCCCGGCACGGCCGGTACTAGGAGATGCTGCCCCGTACCAGTGTTCGAGGTGCTGCAGGATGAACGTGGAGACTAGGGATGTACGACAAAGCTGCAACCGTCACACAGAGCTGTTCACAGAGAGCGGTGCCCTCGGCCCCTGAAATGACATTCTGACATTTTATCCTGCAGGCAGGGGCTAACTGACTACTTGGCTAATTATGTATATTGCCCAGGTAGTGCAAGTTGAAGAAACTTTCATTACTATAGCAATTTGTATAATAAATATTGCTGCTGCATATACCCTCAGGGGGACTTGTATTTCTATACCGATACGTTGATTCCTATTTATAAAGCTCAACGCAAACAACAGAGAGAATTACTGATCCTTTCTGTTCTGCAGCTCAGCAACCTTGCCCATCACCCTGAAGTGTCTCCTGGAAAACAACGGAATAGACAGACGCGTGGCACGGTTCGTCCTCCCTGTCGGTGCCACCATCAACATGGACGGCACCGCGCTGTACGAAGCAGTCGCTGCTATCTTTATTGCCCAGGTCAATGAATATGACTTGGATTTGGGACAAATCATAACGATAAGGTAAATGTTTCTTTGCAGCAGTTGAATTACTTCTCTCTATTCGTATTTATAGACATTATAACAATCTCTCACACTTTTCATGTTTGGTAGAGATCTTGCTGCTGACAGAGTGAACTTTGCTGGAAAGCTGAGAGTAGGGAAAGGCGGAGCGTGTACCAGCCCCCGGCACCGCGCGCCAGGGAAAGCTCGGGCTCTGCATCCACTGAACTTGCTGCACAATCAAAGACTCTGCCTGCAGGTAAAAGCCAGACTGTGAACTAACAGCGTGGCTAGAGCAGGTCAACACCTGCAGTGCGGATTAATTATTTTAACATAGAAGGATTTGTGCAGGCATAATTTACTCCCCTTCAGGAACTGAATATCCTCATTTTTTAAGCAGGGAAATAAAGCACCTATCTAGATAAAAGTAAGTAAGTATAGTTGCAAATATTTAGCAATTTTAGGCAGGGGCTACCGACACTGGAACGCAGAGGAGTGCTGTGTAAGCACAGAGCCGGGAGTACCTGCTGCAAGCCCTCGGCTGTCATGTGCACAGGCAGGGGTTCGGGATCGCATCAGGGAGCAGGAAGGTGGAGGAAGCCAGATCCGATCCAATCAGTCCTTCCATAGAGGAATAACTAACTTTGCTCTGCAAACATGCTTGCTTTTTTTAAAAAACAAAACCAAAAAAACCCACCAAAAAACCCACCACAATAATTGCGCGGCCACCTTCTCTTTGCAGCATAACAGCAACAGCAGCTAGCATAGGGGCGGCCGGGATCCCCCAGTCCGGACTCGTGACGATGGTTATCGTGCTAACTTCTGTTGGGCTGCCAACCGACGACATTACGCTCATCGTCGCAGTCGACTGGGCTCTGTAAGTACTTTCCAGACGCAATCTTACGGGCGGATGCTAAGGGCCAATTCACGGTGAGGTATTTGAAGCAGCTCTCAGGGAGGCAAATAGAGATTAAGGGATCACAGAACAAGGGCAGGAGCCAAGGGTGACATTCTTCATTTTCCAATAATTTCCTTGAAACAGCCCATGACAACTATAGGCACACAGTCTCCTAAAGGAGTGCTGGACTTGAGGCGTTTCTGTTCCGAGGTGCCCATCACTGTCTAGTGCCTCATTAAGGACGGTATGTGGAAGAAGTGGTGATGGCATTCAGCCGCTCTCTCAAGGTCCCCGGGTTGAAATACCAGCTTGTCCTGATCTTTTATCTAAATTCCCACCTGACAGTACAACACATCTTTGTTAGAGGTCTCAAATAAGTAAAGTCTACCTTTCTGAAACATACATACATCTGTACTTTTAAGAGATCAAAAGGATGCTACTTTCCTCCGTAGCGAGAGGTAGAAAAGGAGGAAAGCAGGTGCATAGTCTTGTCTTCATGAAGTGTTACTGCGTGAGGCTGCTAGTTAATGTATTCCCTAGAAATACCTCAAGTCCGAGTCTTCTCCAAGCTGTCCACTCTGTGAACAAAGGAGGATGGACAGCACAAGATTCAGAACGAACTGGTGGACGGTACAGTATTTGTTTTGGTGGAATGTTATCCCTGGAAGAGGAACAAGGTTGGTAAGGCAGGATGCAAGGTATCTGGCTTCATACAAGGAGAAATTAAAATTAGCCAGAAAGATGCTAACGACAACAAGAGAGCAACAAAAGGGGTGGAAATATGCAATTGTTTAGGAAAAGCACAATCGCCGGGGGGGGGGGGGGGGGGGGAATCAGAGAAACAAATAATAAACCATAAATCACTAGTAATTATTTACGGTATGTGCTCATCCAGTTTGCTGTTCCTATTTCTGAAACATGGGCATTTTCACAATTAAAAAGTAGAAAGGAGAGAAATAGATGTCACATCAAAACAGTAACAAGGTAAAGTATGAGTTGGTTGCACCCCAAATCATACCAGCAAATTAGACAGTTCTTGAACATATGTAGCAAAACCCCCTCTTGCATTTAATAAGCCACTTCTCTCTCAAACCCGTATGTCACCAGAACTAAATCATCACTGGAGTTACTAAAAGTAAGGATGACATTTTCAAAGGACTGCATCCAACACCGAGGAAATCTATTTTCCAACGAGACCGTCTTCATCTTGATGGATGAAGACCACATTGATCTTGAGACAAAAACTGATGCTTCATTACGTTTGTCACAGACAAACAGAATAGAAGTCAAACATATGCAGTTTGAGAAATATGCCATTTTAAAGTACTACAATAAAAATGAAGCAAATCAGCCAAGTGAAAAAACATACAGAGCAGATGCCGACTTCTACATAACTGACACGTGGGCTGCTGCTTTGTACTGCACAGCCACCCTGGACAGAGAGGAAACGGCCTCGAGCAGCCTGGCTGCTCTTCTCTTTCCTTCACACTAAAGGAAGTTTAACTTTTCAGGTGAAACTTGTAAAATCAGAACTCCATGGGAGTTTAATCTTTGAGCACCACAGGGTACCCAGCACCATCACCTGCTGCAGTGTGCTGGTACTTTCTACTGTGATGTGAGAGGTGCTTGGATAAACAAGATTTCCTCCCCGAGAGGCATCTCAAGGAGTTTTATGACTCACTGAGGCAGCTCACCCCCACATCGAGCAAAAATGACAACGATGCATCCGCTTGGGAAGTAGCACAGGCAGGTCTATGCACTAAAAAGACAAGCACGAGGAGACAGAAGCAGCCCATCGCCTTCATGGTACGGGGCTCACACAGGCATCGCATGTACCATTTTCTCTCTGTATTTGCAAGAGCAATACTGCACTCGTCTCAACTTGCCATTAGCAAAACCAGCGGCAGAGACATTAGGGATGGAGGGTGACATGTTTCAAAGCCATAAAAGACCCTGGACACGCTGGCTGTGGCCACCAACTGCATCCTCAAGGCTGTCTCTCATCTAGGGATCGATTTCGAACTATGACCAATGTCCTCGGTGATGCGCTGGCTGCTGGCATCATAGCACACGTCTGCGAGAAAGACTTTGCCCCAAAGCCCCCAACGGTACGTATAGCTTATTGGGGAGAGAGGGGGAACGTGCGAGACACAGTGACCGCACAGACACAATGCATGTGCTTGCTTAAGAAATTAGAATTGTACTGTCTCTTTTTGCAGCAAGATCCAGTAAGCGACACAGACAAGTTTCCTTCTGTAGAGACCTCACATCTGCGTCCCAAAGATAACGTGATTGAAATGATTGAAGAAACTCTGTTCGATCAGACAGGAGTGCATTATAACATCTGTCAGGTGTAGATCACTGCGTTCCTGCTCCCGGGAATAGGATCTTGGTGCTAAACACTGACATTGTAAATGTCGTATATGGACGCTCTGCAAGATAAAGGCCTTACTTGGCACAAAAAGTGGAAAAATCCTCTCCGTCCTTTGAAGACCGTGGGACGCTCCAGCAAGCACCCAAACAGCTCGGCTCTGCCGTTCAGGGGGAAGGGAGCCAGCTCCTCCTTGCAGCCGAGGACAGAGCTGTGAGCTTGCTGCCCTGTCTGAAGCAGCTGGGATTTGAAGGTTTGATGCCTCACATCACATTTTTTCAAGCCCAGTTCTTTTTGAAGGTTACGAAGGTGAGCAGGTATTGACAGCAGCCCTGCTGAGGAGGACTTGGGGGTGCTGGTGGATGAAAAGCTGGACATGAGCCAGCAATGTGCGCTGGCAGCCCAGAAAGCCACCCGTGCCCTGGGCTGCATCCCCAGCAGCGTGGCCAGCAGGGCGAGGGAGGGGATTCTGCCCCTCTGCTCCGCTCTGGGGAGACCCCCCTGCAGTGCTGCCTCCAGCGCTGGGGTCCTCAGCACAAGAAGGACGTGGACCTGCTGGAGTGAGTCCAGAGGAGGCCACGGAGATGATCCGAGGGCTGGAGCCCCTCTGCTATGGGGACAGGCTGAGAGAGTTGGGGTTGTTCAGCCTGGAGAAGAGAAGGCTCTGGGGAGACCTTACTGCGGCTTTTCAATACTTGAAGGGGGCCTATAAGAAAGACGGAGAAAAACTTTTTAGCAGGGCCTGTTGTGATAGGACAAGGGGTGGTGGTTTTAAACTAAAAGAGGGGAGATTTAGACTAGACATAAGGAAAAAGTTTTTCACACTGAGGGCAGTGAGGCCCTGGCACAGGTTGCCCAGAGAGGTGGGAGATGCCCCATCCCTGGAAACATTCCAGGTCAGGCTGGACGGGGCTCTGGGCAACCTGATCTAGTTGGGGATGTCCCTGCTCATGGCAGGGGGTTGGACCAGATGGCCTTTAAAGGTCCCTTCCAACCCAAACTATTCTATGATTCTATGAAAACTGGAACTGGACTAGCTGAGAAAGCAGCAGAGATGGGACAAAAATCTGACACCTTAGGTCAGCAGCCTTTATCTGCTGGCCGGGCTGCACTCTGTAAGGTTTTGTTTTCTTTATTATAGACACTACTTTTTTTTTTTTTTTTTTTTTTTTAATAATTGGGGGTTTTTTATTACTAGGTTCTCATCTAAAAAGTAAGATTAAGCAAATTTTTGCCTAGAGCTCAAGATCCAAGTTGGACATAACTGGATTTTCCAGCTGTTACACAAAGACGGCGTTCCACTCTCGGCATGGACAGAGAGATTCATTTTAACTGCAGGGATGGAAGGACCAGCTGTACCAGTGTTTTTACTGGCTGTTTTATTACAGTGAAACGAATTGACCAGGCCCAATTGCAACCACATTGATTTTCCCAGCTAAGGATCTGTCCCTAAGTTCAAATTCCAATTACAGCCTTAAAATCCAGGCTTTCCAGGGCAGCCTTCTCCACAAAAGCCTTTTATACCAACGATTCATGTCGCTTTTCTCTCTCGAAATGACATCTCATCCCCTTTCTCCTTCTTGCTTTGTCTTTACTGCCACAGCGTTAAGACTCATAGAAGCAGCTTAAACTCCCACCAACATCACTTAACTATTCTCCAATTGCACATGAAGAAAAAAACTTCCTGTGCATAATCCTTCATGCTGGAGTCAGGTTTTAAAATATTTTCTGATTTAGAAGAAACATTAATTCCACTTTTGCCAAATGAAAAGCAAAAGTTACTAAATATCATAAACCAGCTTTTGCACAAAAACTAGTCTTCTCCCTATTAACTTCAAAAAGCCTTCAAAGCATCAGAATTGTGGTCAAGGTAAGCTTGAGGTACCGCTGTTAGCTTTGGCCTTTCCTACCCTTTCCTCCTAGGCTGGTTAGTATTTATACCTTCTTAAACATTACTATCCAGCTGTTCTTCAATAGGAGCAGTTATGTCATTTGCAAAAAGAAAAATAATCACATTTCAAATCAGGAGATCTCTGCAGCATCCCAGGTCATCCCTCCCTCTCCTGATCACTTGCTATCAGCTGGATGCATGGTGTACATCAGTGTTTAGCACTGCTGTCTGTTAAGGGTTTTGCAAACCGAACGACTGCAGGCTGTTCCTCTCCACCTGGAGCGAGCTCAGGCCCACAAAACCCCCACGGGGAGACGTCGGTGGGCGCCGGGGAGGCTCCAGGCAGCTCCAGCTCCGGGGCAGGGACGCGAGCACGGCTCGCTCCTGCACAGACGTCCGTCTGCACCAGTGATCTACATCCCCCAAGCTACAGCTGGAGAAACAGACACTTCTGAAGCATGCTGTTCCATGGTAGTCATTTAAAACAGGCAAGATTGACAGGGTAATTTATCAGAGCTGTTTAGATGCCTGCTTTACGGGGCAGTGTCCACAGCCCTCACCGGCTGCCCAAGGGGAGTCCAGCCAACCAGCACCAAAAGGCAGCCAAGACGAATCCTGCTTTTCGCATACATTCCCCTCCCATTAATGAGCTCTGGACATTACAACACAGAATGTTAATCCTGCGATACAAGACAGGATTGAACGTCCGCAGCAGAGGTTTCTCAGGTCAGTGGTGGGGATGCGGGATGAGCCTCTGGGCGCTCACTCACGGCACAGGGCTCTACCTTCTGCAGAGCAGCCAGATTTTCTCCCCTGCCTCCAGAGGCTGCAGTCCTACTAGTTACAACTTAAACCGGTGCATCCTCAAGCTCACTGCAACTGGAACAAACTGTTGCTGACAAAATTGACTAGAATGTCTCAGAAATAAATCTAGAGCTGGAGAAGCAAACACAACTCTGTGCAGCTTGCCCCAGGAGTTGCAAGTACTGTGCTTTATCAGGTGTTGGTAACTTCTCCTAGTATCTGGCGAGATCCATTTTAGCAGAGATGTTTCGATTTGAGGATGTTGGTTCTATTAAGGTCAAAAGAAAGTGTTGTGTCAGAGACAATACAACCTCATACCTTATGACAAATACAGTGAGAGAGCTTTAACCGCCCAGCGGTCTCAAAACTGGGCCATAATCACTTTGCCTCTCTAACAGGATAAAACAAGGAAAAAAAAATAATTCAAATGTTTCTGAAAGTCTGTTTGTGGTCTGGTAAAAAGTGAAGCCATCATTATTGATGTGAAAAAGCCAAAGGCAGCAAGGACAATCCATCTTCGTCGGTGCTGCAAACAGGCACAGAAGAGGCAGCCTAACACCTTTCAATAGGAAAAAGAAATTGTGGAAAAGTTAAAGATTTCCTGAATGCCCGAGTTAAGTGGCTAGTGAGGCATCCACTGTCGCAGCTGATGTCCTTGGGATGGTACCATCCCAAGCCCACTTGTATTTTCAAGAATCTGCTGCCAGAGGGAACATTTACACCAGTTTGTATCCGCTGCTCAGCAGGGAACAGCAGCCTCGGTTTGCCAAAACTGAAAGCAGGCAGGCATCCATCTAACCCCAAAACGTCGGTACGACTTCATGTACACAGAGTAATCAAAACTTATCAGTGGTTGAGGGGCAAGAGATTTCCAGAAGACAAGAAAGTAGCACAGAGTCAGGACAAAGTCACTGGGCATCATCTGAAGGAGTTTTACTCTGTCCTGACTATATTCAGGAGCACCAGGACTGGATGGAGGCAAAGTACAGTGTGCTCCACCCCAGGCAAATCAAGGCATAGAATCATAGAATTGTTCTGGTTGGAAGAGACCTCCAAGATCATCGAGTCCAACCATTAAGCATCTTGCTTAGCAAACTGAAAACTGCCTGTTCAGCCTCAATAAAGGGCAAATATGATTAAATCCTAGTGACTGATACACTGCACCGTCATAGTATTTTAGACTATTTTTCCAGATACCTGTAAGAAAAAAAGGCGCCTCTCTCCATTCTAGCAACGAAAACATCAATCGGTTTCTGTTGTATTTCCATGCAACTGGAGACCACGCAGGCAGCGCAGGGCGCACACACTGAACAGACACTGCAATCCGGTACACAGAACACAAGCTCCAAACCTGAGTTTCTTCCCTGGAAATCCTGTTCCTTACACATACAAAAATCTCAGCTGACACTGCGATACAGATGTTCCCCAGATTGTGGCTTGTGTGTATAATATCGTAATAAAGTTGGAGAGCAACTGAGGAAAGGACCTTGGTTGGTATACAAGTATTATTTCTACTGGGGGGGGAATCACAGAAAGCTACTTCTGTAAACTCAAATCCCTGTGAAAGGTATTTATGGGTTTTGTGGTTATTAAACAAAAGTAGAAGCCTTTGGCTTCATGGCACCTCCCAAATACTGGCAGAAAATCCACCTATTGGGCCATACGAGCTTTGGTTAGGGAATGACACTTCACCAATGGTTTCGGTGAATTCGAGGATGTGATTCACCATAAACACTAAGCTTAAACAAATTTGCATCGAACTGACCCTTCAGCTCGAGTGTAAGCTTTACACAAGAGACACCAGCTTGTTTTTACAGTCCACGATTAAGTTGCCTTGATCTTACAGAATGGGATCCTTTCTGTGCTATTGGATGTCTTCCAGAGCATGAATTATTTTTACAGAGCTGAATTTATAAAAAGTAATGAGTTTTGATTGGGGACTTTTGCTTTTGTATTATTTTTACCTCTATTTAGGATTGACAAATGGAGTGACCGTAGCAGCTGTGTAGCACAGTAACATTTGAAATGGTTTCTAGTCAGTAGAGAGCGCTGCTACCTTTCTGTCTTTTGGATCAAAACGTACCTTGGTTTGTGTTTTACTGAAACTGGAAAAAAAGAACAAAATAACTCAATGTTGTAGCATGTGGCAAAATAAAATCAAAACAACAGATGTGAAAAACAGTCCAAACCTCCCATGTTTTAATTTAAAATACTGACAGTTTCAAAATTACTCTGTGCAAGTTTTCTAGAATAACTTTTTGAAAATTCCATTCCACAAGAGGTTTTGAAAGTCTTTATTTAAATCTATTAGAACACCAGGTTTCTCTGTAAAATCAGATTTCCAAAGCAGCTCTAAGCAATACCCATGGCTTAACTACCTTTTTTTTTTTTTTCCCTTTTTTTAAATTAGCAGCACGTAACCCACACTAAATGCTCCTTTAAGGAGTCAATGCCTCCCTAGTGAATGTGTGCTGGGAGTCGTCTGTCTTTGCCTCTTCCCTCTGATTCACTATACGTATTTATTTCCTTAAGGAATTTCTCGTTTTGTCTGATGGGGTAATAAAACTGTCTAGAAAATTTGAAAAAAATCATTTCAGTCCTTACTGCAGGCAGGGGCTCCTCACCACACGACCAGCTACCCCCCCTGTAATTCAGTCGGTCCTCCTGAAGATGTAGTGGTACGAGAGCAAAGACACGGCACAGCAACGCCTGTGTTCACAGTATCGCTTTCAAACTGTTTCACAACAGAAGTTCAGATCTACTTTATAAATTCTTTACGTAGTGTTCGAATGCACCTGGAACCTTCCTGGGCACCCAGGCTTTACGTTCAGGCACACCACCACCACGCAGAGCAACGCAGCCGCCCAGAGCACGGTGCTCGCTAGCTTGCACCTCGGCGAGCCTGGGCAGTTCTGCACCGCGTTGCATCTCACTGTGTTTGACATTCTCCGTTTGCAAGCCTCCGAGCTTTTCAGCACGGGGAGGAAGCCGAAACATCCCTGGGTAAGGTGCTCCAAAACCCACGTCAGGAGTCGGCTAGTCCTGTCTGTGCAAGCGCAGACGTCCTGGCGCCGAGGTGTGCAACGGACACTCACCTTTGTTTTCCAGAAGTTATGCGCCTCACTTACGCTACACAAATGGAGTCCCCTGTAGCCAACGCTGAGAGACAGGCACCTTTATGAGCAGGAAATCTCACACACTTTAGGAGCAGATGAATTGTCTTCTGAAGTCTCTTACGGATGGGCTTGGACTGGGTGCTAACATTTTTAATTGCTTGAGTCAGTAGGATGAATCTCACTCTAAATTACATGTCTGAGCAGAGATATTTATTTTTAGAATGCCGAGCCTTCAAACTCTGCAAGACCAGATTTTAGCTTTGATTTTGAGACACGGACTACCCAAACCATAGCTCAACACAGACAGCAAAGAACGATAGGGTTGAAGCATTACACCCAACCCAAAACTCGCTGCTTCACTTACCTGGCCATCTCACCTCAGAGATCTTCTACTCACTGTCCTTCCTTGAGCAGAACCACAACAAAACGAGTATTTGGCCATTCTCCTCCTTGTTTCCCTTTTAATATTCCCGAAGTCTTCAATCATCTGCAAAGCATTATCTTAAACCACACTTTGGTGCTCAAGTATTAACAACAGCATCATCGTGACGCCCACCTTCAGAATGCTGTCTTGTCTTTAGATGTCTTAACTCCATTTTGCTGTCTTTTTGTCTGCCCTCCAAATGCCAAATCCCAAATAGTTACTTGCTTTGACAGGCTGCAATCGTTGGAGACAAGACACAACGAGTGCTCTTTGCACTTACAGCCTGGCAGATATCTGCTGCTGATTCCACAGCTCTAGCCAGGCTAAATACCTCACGATTCTCCTCCTAATGCCAACAAAACACCAATCCTGACCTTTAAGTCTTAGTTTCTACTGCTGATATATTGGCAATTCTTCCTGAGAGGATACCTGCATCCAGTCATCTGTTATTCAGAGTTATTGGCCCTCTATGTTAGGGAGAGTCTTGACTGCCTTGACCTCGAGGATGGTGACGAGAGGGTTGAGTGTCTATGGGTAAGAATCAGGAGGAAGGCCACCAAGGCAGATATGGTGGGAGTCTGTTATAGACCACCCAACCAGGACGAGGAGGCAGATGAAGTATTCTACAGGCAGCTGGGAGAAGCCTCACGATCGCTGGCCCTTGTTCTCGTGGGGGACTTCAACTTGCCACATGTCTGCTGGAAATACAATGCAGCAGAGAGGAAACAGTCCAGGAGGTTCCTGGAGTGTGTGGAAGAGAACGTCCTCACACAGCTGGTGAGGGAGCCAACGAGAGAAGGCGCCCGCTGGACCTGTTGTTTGTGAACAGAGAAGGTCTTGTGGGTGATGTGACAGTCGGAGGCCGTCTTGGGCACAGCGACCACAAAATAAGTTTTCGATTCTCAGAGAAGTAGAGGAGGGTCACCAGAACGGCCACCTTGGACTTCTGGAGGGCAGACTTTGGCCTGTTTAGGAGACTGGTTGGCAGAGTCCCTTGGGAGGCAGTCCTGGAGGGCAAAGGAGTCCAGGAGGGCTGGACATTCCTCAAAAGGGAAATCTTAAAGGCGCAGGAGCAGGCCGTCCCCATGAGCTGAAAGACGAGCCGGCGGGGAAGAAGACCGGCCTGGCTGAGCAGAGAGCTCCCGCTGGAACTTAGGAAAAAAAAGAGAGTCTACAACCTTTGGAGGAAGGGGCAGGCAACTCAGGAGGACTACAAGGATGTCGTGAGGTCATGCAGGGAGAAAATTAGAGGGGCCAAAGCCCAACTAGAACTTAGTCTGGCTACTGCCATAAAAGACAACAAAAAGTGTTTCTACAAATACATTAGCAATAAAAAGGGGGCTAAGGAAAATCTCCCTCCTTTATTGGATGCGGGGGGAAACACAGCGTCAAGGGACGAGGAAAAGGCTGAGGTGCTTAATGCCTTCTTTGCCTCAGTCTTTAACAGCAAGGGAAGTTGCTCTCTGGGCACCCAGCCCCCTAGGCAGGAAGACAGGGATGGGGAGCAGAATGAAGCCCCCGTAGTCCAAGGGGAAATGGTCAGTGACCTGCAGTGACCACCTAGACACGCACAAGTCTATGGGGCCGGATGGGATCCACCCAAGGGTGCTGAAAGAGCTGGCAGAAGTGCTCGCCAAGCCACTCTCCATCAGTTATCAGCAGTCCTGGCTCACTGGGGAGGTCCCAGTTGACTGGAGGCTGGCAAATGTGACGCCCATCTACAAGAAGGGCTGGAAGGAGGATCCGGGGAACTACAGGCCTGTCAGCCTGACCTCGGTGCCCGGGAAGGTTATGGAGCAGATCATCTTGAGTGCCATCACGCGGCACATACGGGACAACCGGGCGATCAGGCCCAGTCAGCATGGGTTTATGAAAGGCAGGTCCTGCCTGACCAACCTGATCTCCTTCTACGACATGGTGACCCGCCTAGTGGATGAGGGAAAGGCTGTGGACGTTGTGTACCTGGACTTTAGTAAAGCCTTTGACGCTGTCTCCCACAGCATCCTCCTGGAGAAACTGGCTGCTCATGGCTTGGATGGGCATACTCTGCGCTGGGTAGGAAACTGGCTGGATGGCTGGGCCCAAAGAGTTGTGGTGAATGGAGCTAAATCCAGTTGGTGGCCGGTCACAAGTGGTGTTCCCCAGGGCTCAGTACTGGGGCCAGTCCTGTTCAAAATCTTTATCAATGATCTGGATGAGGGGATCGAGGGCACCCTCAGTAAGTTTGCAGATGACACCAAGTTGGGAGGGAGCGTTGATCTGCTGGAGGGCAGGCAGGCGCTACAGCGGGACCTGGACAGGCTGGATCGATGGGCCGAGGCCAATGGCATGAGATTCAACAAGGCCAACAGCATCCTGGCCTGTATCAGCACTAGTGTGGCCAGCAGGACTAGGGAAGTGATTGTCCCCCTGTACTCGGCACTGGTGAGGCCGCACCTCAAGTGCTGGGTTCAGTTTTGGGCCCCTCACTACAAGACAGACATAGAAGTGCTGGAGCGTGTCCAGAGGAGGGCAACAAAGCTGGTGAAGGGTCTAGAGCACAAGTCCTATGAAGAGCAGCTGAGGGAACTGGGGATATTTAGTCTGGAGAAAAGGAGGCTGAGGGGAGACCTTCTCACTCTCTACAACTCCCTGAAGGAGGTTGTAGAGAGACAGGGGTTGGTCTCTTCTCCCAAGGAACAGGCGACAGGACAAGAGGAAATGGCCTCAAGTTGCACCAGAGGAGGTTTAGATTGGATATTCGGAAAAATTTCTTCACCGAAAGGGCTGTCGGGCACTGGCACAGGCTGCCCAGGGAAGTGGTGGAGTCACCATCGCTGGAGGTGTTCAAAAGACGTGTAGATGTGCCACTAAGGGATATGATTTAGTGGTGGACTTGGTAGCGATAGGTTAATGGTTGGACCCGATGATCTTGGAGGTCTCTTCCAACCAGAACAATTGTATGATTCTATGATTAGCTGCTCTTCAAGATCATGCTTTGTTCCAACCTGAGCACCAATTTGATTTCCTATACGTGAAGTCTTAAGTAGGAAATAAAACATTCGTACGTATCCTTTGCAAGTAACAATTACTCACCTGCACATAACTAGTTACAAAAGCAGAAATCTCTCTTCGTACTCATTCATACCCTCACTTTTTCAACCAGGTACAAAAAAATACATACAAGGAACTGGTAAGAATGTTTGTCCACCTATAGACCTGAATAATTTCACCTTCTGAATTTGCAATCATAAAACCTCCCTTTCCCCTTTCACCTCATGATCTAGCAAAAGCAGCAGCTCAGTGAGCAGAAGCCAAGTTGGGTCTTATAGTGGTGACATGGCTGGGCATCAGACAACAGAAATAACTGGCTGAGTCATGCTGTTCAAGGTTGAACACCACGAGCTCCTCAAGCAGCTGTACTGGCCGGTTCTTGCCTCAGCAGTGCCAGACCAGATGTACAGAAAAAGGTACAAAACCTCCGTAAATAGGCAGATACAAAACAACCAGGTCCCCTCCTCCTTTCCCCATCCCTTCCTCAAAGCATCCAAACACACGTTACTCTTGACGTAAATCCCAACAGAAAATATGCTCTCCCAAGATCTTCTCTTTTCTCACCTCCCAGTACGTAAGCAGAAGCTCTGGGATGCTGACTATTTCTCTTTGGCACATCCCCACATGGAATATCAGCACGATTGAGCTGCAGTGCACCGCTCTCCATCTCAGGAGACAGCCAGCAGAAGTTACTGTTATTGGAGAAACCGAAGGCGCATTTGCTCCCCCTGCCTACAGAAGACCTAAGGCTGGGAACGGGACGCAGGCAGGTGTGGTGTGTAGCATTGTACACACTGGAAGACAGGAAAAAAATCAGATGATAACATCTAATGGGTCAGAAGAGGAGAAAATCAGAAGAATCAAGTAGCTTGTCCTATTCTACATAAGGAGACCTTGGTGGAAAAAGCAAAATTAAGATAAGAGCCTAGTGTCATTACTTTACTATTCAAACTCAGTGGTGTAAAAAGAATACTACTCTCCTGTACTCTAAAGCCCAGAATCAAAACCCAAAGTATATGCTTCAGTTAACCTCGTCCTTACAGCTCTCAGATGTCACTAACTTAAGCATATGACCTCCTTATTGAACAAAAGTTCTTGAGAATAGAATTAAAGTGATGCAAAGTAAACAAGAAAAAAACCCCCAAACAACAAAACTAGTCTATGAACACGTAGAATTACTCAAAATGCACAAGTGCTCAGCATTTCAGTTATACAAGCTGGTAAGTTCTACCATTTCTTAATTTACAAGTGGTATCTTTCTAACTTAGATTATTTCTTCATTTGAATGGGTTCTTGTTTTAATAAAAATGCTAAACACCCACCCCACCCCTTAAATCTTATGCTCCACAGTCTTGGCTTTCAAAACTACAGCATCAACTTCTGGAAGCTGAGCAAGGGGCCTAATGAAAATGGAAGCAAAGTGCATAGAGGCAGCCTTACTTCACAAAAACATGTAAAAGTTTGACAATCTCTACAGAACAAACCTTGGCTCTGTTTGAAGTTCTGGATTTTCTGAGAGTTTTTATACACTCTTGCTAGTGTAACAAGGTGCAGCTCAATGAGGAATTTGAACAGCATAGCATTTACACTTCCGTAGAAAACATTTTTATTTTAAAAAGAGCACAGATACAAAGGCGTCTGGAATGCCCCAACAGCTGGATTTACAACTACCACTCACCATCATTATATAAAGAGATTAACTGTGATAGCCATCGGACTTAAAATAATCAAATAGCAATAATGTGCTTTAGCCAAGATCACAATAAGAGGAGGTGGAAAAATACCACCAGCAACAAATTGGGAAGTCTTAAGAGGACTGCAGCCGCCTTCAAACCCATCAAGAACGTACGCTGCTGTCCGTGCGAACAGCCACGCGATTCCAGCTACTCTGAGCCAGGCTGGGGCCGGGGACAAGAAACACCAGCATCCTGGTGCCCAAAGAAAGAAAATGGTCTAGTAACAACACCCAGGTTTGTAATGAAGAATCCAGGCGTAGGTGCCTGTCCTGACACAGCCATGGCAATGAGTCACAGGCAGAGAAAAAAACGTCTTGGGTAAGCAGGTCTCAGGCTGCACGGGGCTGTGCGAGTGAACGCCTGACGCTCCCTGGCAGCCCCACGCAGCAAGATGCTCGTTTAGCTAAGCGAGCCTCTGCATTCCTCACCAAATACAGCCTCCGGATGGTTTTATCTGCAACTCAATCAGGAACACACTGCTTGAACCCAGTATTACAAAGATAATTCTGAGGAGGATATTAATTCAATGACGAGCACCACAACTCCTTGGCTGGCTCTGGACAGCAAACTGTGTCTGTTATCACTGCAACGCCATCACTGACTTTACTTGAGAGAGGTATTAAGCTGTCTGAGGTTGAAAATTTCGGCAGTTCAACAGGTTTCTGTGCATGCACAATTCATTCATTTCACCGGACCCTCAACTCACAGGACATCCTCACTTCCACTCATGTCCCATCCCCAGCTAGAAAATCATCAAACTGCTCAACTGGTTCATTGTCAGAGTAAGAAAAGCAGGACGGTTCAGTTCAAAACTAACAGCATGTCAAAAGGCTTGGGCCTTTCTATCTATCCCCTCGTAAGCGAGAAGAGCTCAACAGCACTGCCATGCACTGCACCTGGGAACAGGACATCCAAAAAGCTTCTCTACAAGTGCTCACTCCAGCCTGTTTGGAAGAGAGAAATCGCTAACCGGCCATTCTGAGCCTCCCCCCGTCCATGCCGCCCGTGCAACAAAGCCCTGAACAACCAAATGCATCGAGATTTCCAAGATCTCATCAACAGCCTTCCGCTACATTTTCATAAAAGAATGTATGACAAGGCAGACAGTAGGTCACCAGATCCCATCCTAGAATGATTGCCTCTCTCCCAGCCTCGTGCATCTCCTAGCCAAAGGGTACAGACCAATGGCAGATGTAGCAGGCGTAAATGGACCCCCTCATGCTATCACCTTCTAGAGCTTCAGTCCTCTGTCACAACATGGCATGAAGCACATGACTGAGCCCGTCTGACTCATCACATGGACTCTCCTGCTTCTACAGGTCCCTGAACAATTTCCACCCAAAGCTTCCTCTTCACAGAAGTGCTCCACATCCATGTTATCACTGGTCACAGATCTGTGCACCTGGTTCCTGAACGTGCGTTCTGTACACTCCTCCTCGCGTCAGACCCACGCCTTGTGCAAGACCATTCGTACTTCTCATGCCCCTCCAAAACCTCATACTCACGAAAACCTGGAAGGGCTAGGGAGGGGAAAGTTACGGAAGAGCTCCAGCATCTCTCGGCAATTTCTAGCTGAGGATTTCATAGCACATAAGTGATATTTCAACATAAGTAAATGCTGAAAACGCATCCCAAAAAGCTGAGAAATTCAGTGTCCCCCCAGCTGAAAATCTCCTGCTTAACTTTCCCTGCTGCTTTCTTTAAAGAAACTCTCCTCTTAAGTTTCCCGTATTTGTAATTACCCAAGTTTATTTAGTGTAATACAATACCATATCAAATGCTTCACAGAAGTCCAGGTAAATGGGAGTTACTGCATTTTATACATTTATAAAATTTATTTATTTATAAAGAACTTAGCAAAGAAACCCATCAAATGAATGATTTTGTGATAAAATGTGTGATAATCTGTGACAAGATGTATTTGAACTATTTCATTTATCTCTGTATCTTTAAATCTGTTATTCAAAATTTGAACTATACAGCTTTAGAATAATTTTTTAGGCTACGCCTTGGTGGGATCAAGCCTCCTCAGTGCACAGCCCCTTGGAGGAAGCTGCCGCAGCCTTCATTTCCTAGGTTTAGCACTTTGCAGGGATAAGTGTCCTGCCTATTGAAACATATCGCATAGTACAGAGATCAGATTAATGGGGTCGTACCTGCCCATGCCACATTCCCCTAATACACATTTGCCTGTTATTTGCCGTTTTCCGCTCATAAGATACCACCAGGACTGACAAGTTAATATATTTACTACCAGAACTCCAGTGCTAATGATGCACTTACACTTAAGACCACATTAGTGTCTCCTGTTTTGCATCCACTAGCATAGTCATTTCCGTGTAGGTACGCTTACTCTTATCACCCATCCTTCTTTTGCCAAATACCCCACATTCTCACTTGAGCTGAAAACGAAGTCTCTCTCTAGCCCACTTCACAGCATCATGAACAACTCCTTCACGTCCTGATCTTTTACACGTATCTTTTGTTGCTAACCAGTCCTCCCCATCTCCATTTACTCTTATTTTCCTTTGATATTTTGGGTTGGATTTTTTCCAGTGCAGTTTTTTTTTGCTTTTGCCAGGAACGTAGACCGATGATGGTACCAGCAATTTTGACTAAGAAGCAACTCCAACTATCCTTCACAGCCATATAGCCCACCTTCTACTCTAGCTGGTGTCCCTGAACAGTTCCTCCAGTTTCATCCAGCCACCCAGCTGACACCAAGCACTCAAAGCATGTTCAAGTGCATCATTTGATGGCAGTGCCACTTCAAGCAGCCCCAAGCTCAGCTGTTTGATCCCACCCTTGAACTGCCCCTTCAGCAGTGCTGGTATGTATATCCCCATGGGACTACATGGAAAACAGATCCAAGAACTGATCCAGGTTTAAAGTAACCACTGGTGAGGCTTAACTTTCATTTAAATAAGTCCTACCAACAGTTTTATCAGCACAAATAAGATGATGGTGGAGGGTTGGTATAAGATGCTGGAGACTGGAGCATTTATAGCAGCACCATCACCTAAAACCATATCCAGAAATCGCCTTTGGAGTCTTATTTATGTCTACAATGACATTCAATTATTGTTTATTTTTTTTAGGACCTGAATATCTAAAATTGGCTTCAAAAATGTTTTTGTATCATGTCATTTTAATAACCTCTTAAGCTTTCACACAGATACGAGCACCAACAGCATGGAAGTGCAGCCGTTTTAAGGAATTTCTCATTCGGCTAGCTCCAACAAGGAGCAGGAGATGGACAGGCCTTGGCTGACAGCACAGCTCCAGCAGCACTGGCCAGCAGGCAAGACAATCCCACTCTAGCACGTATACTACAAAGGACTAAAACATTTCTGGGCAAAAACATTTCATCCTCCTTCAAATTAGGACCTTATACCTCTTTTTCTCCATTTGGTTTGTGCAACAAAAAGTTTGCTTAAATTAGATGATGCTGACCTTCCTCACTGAGCAAAGGGGTGAAATGGCTCAGCTCTCCCCTTCAACGACTCCCTACCCCACACCAACACAGAGCACTGTCACTAACGCTCCTACGCACAGATACCTTCCTTTCGCTACGTTTAACACCTAGCAGCCATGAGACTGTCACTGAGTTATTCTTTGCAGGAGTGTTTCACAAATGATGTCAGGCTGCCTTAACAAGGCAACAAAAAGTCTGTCCTTTTCCCTTTCTATTCTTTCTTGGATATGACCAGCTTGCATTATTCCCTCACCCAAACCCAGAATGTATACCGACAAAGGAACTGGGAAATCGGATTCCACCCAGTGGGTATTAAAGCTGTTGTTCTGCAAGGCCAGTATTTGTGATATGAACCTGGAGAGGGCAAACATTCCTTCATCAAGGCCACTGGCAGTCCAACAGCACGCGAGGCTCAAACCCGCCCACTGCGCATGCTGTATGCTGAGACTGGGAGGACAGCACAAAGCCTCAAAACAAGACTCCATCTCGTGCTGCATCTCTTGCACTGCCTTTGAGAATTACTGTGTTTAAGTAACATAAGATGCAAATCAAGACAGCCAGGATGCTCCTAAGAACTACCACAGCGCTGGAGATACTGCTGCCCAGGAATAAAGCAACTGGTGCAAGTCCTTATAAGCTAGCTGAGTGACTGAACAAGGCAAAGACGTCAAAGTGTGTCGTACCTCAAACCTTAACTTTGTCTTGTTCAGAAAAGAAGCACTTAAGATACTCGCGCAGGCTTCAGTATGCTTTATCTAAGCTAGCACAAGCAGCCAGGATGTCTATCCTGGAATCCAGTGACAGGGTTGGGGGGAGCAGGGCCCGGCGGTGCACCCCAGGCAATCGTGCTGTGTGCCATGGCATACGTGGTCAGTCACTGCCATTTCACTAGTATCACAGTCCTTCTTGAAGCTGAATTGTCTTCCTTCCTCCATTCCTGCAGTAAGAAAGGATTAAAACATTAAAGCCCATGACATATGGTAAAAACAGAAAGGGGAAAAAAAACCATAGTAAAGGTGGCTTAAAACAAAACGAAAATAATTTCAGAAGTCACTGACTCCCAAAGAAGTGACAGTGTTTTGTCTCCCAGGGAGAAGTGAATGGGAGGTACTCCCTGAAAAGCAGTGATACTATAAATTACAGGACCACTGTTGAGAAATATTAAGATACAATATATAGATGTGGCCATTTTATGGAGTTATTCCAAGAGAAACTTTAGAAAAGTTTGGATGTTAAGTTTTTACCCAGCTGGAAATTAATTTTCTTAAACTTCCAGAGCTTGCTCATCACATTACTGTACTATAGTTAAAAGGTATTGTTAGCAATAAAGTTTTATATAAAACTTGGATTTTTAAGGACATACATCTTCGTATGAACTACTTCTATAGCGTGTAGGCATGTGGAATAGCATATATGTGCATAGACAGCAGATACACAACGCTAATACATACAATTAAGATACATATATGTATTCTAAACAAGCTATCTATAAATACCATCTACATACAGGTATTATATGTGTGTGTATACACACATACAAGTGTATATGTATACTGTGTCTCTTGAAAGATGCAAAGCAGAAAGAACCACCTGGCGCAGAAAGGTGAAGTAGGATATGTGGTCACAAAAAGGTTCATCCCAAATCTTGCAAGTCTGGTTTGACTGAGACCAAAACCATTTGTGCCACGACTCTGGAGCAGCACACAAGCGTACTTACCACAGCCGTTTGCAGGCTGCAACACAGCCTTGAAATCCTGGAAGCGCGAGTGCACGCTCCTGCCACGATACCTGAGCTGGAGCCTGCTGAAGTCTACGAGAAGGAAGCAGGTCAGCACTGTCTATACTGACTCAACACTGCTCCTAAGCCAAACAATTTCTGCTTTGCTCTCCTTTATGATCTTTCTTTGTAGCATGTACGGGCTGGACTTGGGGGCAGAATCTGTTCCAACACATTCAAACAGAATTTCAGTTAAAGTAACTTTAAGAGGTCCACTGGTATCTACTCAAAGAATACAGGAAGTCCCAAACTCATTTTTATTAAACGCAGTGAAGTTCCTTGTAAGTTCTAGTTCAAGTTGAGAACATGCTCTTTAATAAGCGCTCCAGCTACAGCTCTGTAGAGAGAAGTCAATCCATTTTGAAAAGTTCAACATTTAAAGCATTATATACTATACTTACAATTCAAACAAATAAAATCTGTATTTTAACTGTGAGAAATTTTGTTGCAAAGGAAAAACATTTGCCAATGAGATGTTAGAAGTAGTTATGTTCTGACAAACGAGATTCAGATTCCCATTTTTCTAAATTCACTGCTTCTATACATAAATACTTTAAGAAAAGAAAAAAAAAAAAAAAAAGAAAGTATGTCACAGCACAGAGAGTGAAACATCGCTATTTATTCACCTTCATTCAACTGCACAGGTAACGTTCCACTTTTCCTTCCAGTCTCCTGCTGGCAGCAAGTGATGAAAGCAGAAGACAGTTTAAGGAAAACAAACATAGCTTCAAAAATTCAAGAGGCAAAAAGGGAAGAGAGATTACGGGAATAGGCAGGGCCCCTCTGACATCCAACTACTGTGCGTGCTGGGGAAGCACGAGGGGAATGAAGAAGGGATGGTGGCCAGCCTTAATGTGCTTTCCTTAAATAGCTTCTCTTGCTGCCACTGCTGGAGACAGAATCTGAGCTAAATGCACGATTAACGTGACCCAGAAGGACATTCCTTACACTAATATTTCTCTGTTGGTTTTTTTTTTTTAAACATAGGAGAAACAGAAAAATATAAAGACAGGATGAAAAATTTTCCACCTTATTTCCTGACATACCAGAGAGATGGAAATCAGTGCAGTTTAACACCTTTTTTTCTTCTCCCCCCTCCCCTTTTTCTCCCCCCGCCACCCCCTCCCCCCCCATATTCTGGAAATGAAGGGGGTGAAGTTTAACAGTAGGATACCCCGACAGTCCCCAGAGCACAGCAAGTGGGGGAAGAGTCTAAAGCCAGGGAGTCTATCAGGAATTCTGCAGAAACAGAATCTCTATCTGGGGGTTAATGGGTCTACACTAAATTTTTTGTTTTGCTTTTGAAAACAGCCATTTCTGAGAGGGTTCCATACTTCACATGGGCATATTTTGCTATTAAGCTTTTTGGTGCTTAATACATGTTCTCCCTCATGATTTTTCATAGAAGAAAAACCTGGAAAACACAATGGTGGTCAAAATGAACCTGTGCGAAGTGAATCACACAGGACTAACATCTGGTGGGAGTAAGAATGTAGAAGTTGCCCCAACTCCATCCAAACAAAAACCCAGGAAAGGTCTAAAATTCTGCACTGGTGATTAAGCATTCCTGATTACAACAGATGCTGCACATTCAATAATAAGTTGTTATACAGGTAGTAACAGAAAATGCTCATTTCTGCTCTTCACCAATTTAGCACAAAGAATAATTCCAACTTGGTGAACAGTACTGGACTGAGCAATTCCCATAGCAAGAAAAAATAACTGGAAATCTAGTTTTCCACTGCATCAAGATGCCTGAGCTGATGCAGCATCGTCATCCGTTCCATATTATCATACACGAGACACTTTTTTCTTATTTTACAGCCCTTTTCACACATAAATCATTAAGAGAAAAATCAGAGCCAATGGCTCAAAGGTATGAGAATTAGCCCAGCTTCGAAAGAGATGGGCAATTTGCACGACTAAAGAACACAGAAAGGCACCTGCTGAAATTCAGTCAGAGCCGACTTCAATTTATCAAAACTTTAAAAATTTGCGTTGGTGAAAAAGGGAGTAACACTTGCATACAGTCTGTTCAGAGCCAAGAGTAGTATATGAGTTCCTTCCGACAAAGGACACGGTTTCATGAGCGTTTCTTTAAAAGGTCACTTACACAACCTCCCCCGCGGCCGTTACATCGGGGTGCCCACCCTGCCTCGGAGCTGCAAGTGGGCAAGAGGAACCAGAGCACCCTGCCTGACCTGAAGGCTGATGGATTTCTTGTTCTCAAGAGCTCTCTTCAAAAGTGTCAATACACATTTCTGAGTAATAGTGTAGCTGGGCTTTGGTTTTGGTTTAATCAGGATGAACACCATAAGATGGAGAGAACAACTTTTTTTCCTGAAAAATAAAAAAGGAAATCATGCGCCTTCTTTTAATTCCATCTTTCTAATAAGGCTACAAGTAACAAAATCTTTAGTGGAGTAAGCTTGATTAGCCTATTCATGAACACAGTTCAGATTCTTCTGAAAAAAATGTCAAATTCCAAATTGCACAATAATAATCCAATTCCTGCAGGGAAAAAAAGACAAAATATGAACAATTAAGTAAAAGCCTAATTCTATTTTGAAGTACATCACCTTTCATCACGGATCATTTAAAAACAGCATGAGTATGTTCCAAGCAAGTACTCAACAAAAACTGTAATGAACATGTGGCAAAAGTACAAAACTCCTTTGCACTATTGACAGGTAATTTCATTTAAGTATTAACACCAGTGTAAAATATCTAGGCGTTGTTTCATTTAATTTTGAAAATACCATATAGAAAACAATGCTTATAATTCCATCCACAGGATTCTACAAAGCTGCTGCTTCATTCAACAAATCTTTGAACTGTTTCAATATGAAAATTCCAATTTTTCAAATTGCTCAAAAATCATTGCAGAAAATTTCCAAGCACTTGAATTGAAGCACAACCAAAGTATGAACTTGGTACATTTTTGTAGTTATTTCTAAAATAAGTTAATTTACATAAGTAGTCTCAAAATAACACAATGGGATTCAACTTCATTTTAGACATTTGGAAAGCAGTGTCATACTTTATTTAAAATAAACCCATGTAAAAACAAAGTTTAAATGAAAATGGTACCTGAAAAATAAATTATTTGATATAAAACAAATCAATAACTTAAAAACACACTAAATATACAAAATGTTTAACCATATACTGTACATTATGGAAAACAATTGATAAAACCTTCTGTCCCACAAACAGATTAATTTATAAACAAAAGATTACATAAGTTAAGGGAAATTAAATCAATAAAAAGACTAGAAGTACAGTATTATTCAAAATTACTGGTCAAATAAAGGTTTATCCCAACTTATGTTTCAAATGTCTCAAGTCATTTTCTTCTCAATGACCAAGTGAAAAAGTTCAGCTGTACCACTGAAAAGTTGCTCAAAAATATTTAAAAATAAGGAACAATAGTATGAGAATAAAGATTCTAAAACGTGAACACAGTAGCAATTTTTCAAGGTTTCAGGTGGCAGTTCTACTATTACTCATTTTCCATCATTATCAACAAAAAGAATTTAAGTGCTGAAAATTCCACTCAACAGAAAAATATTTCACCTTTGTAAATGTTTTACCAAGTGTGATATATAACAAATAACTGCAGCAAGACTGAAAACAGCAGGATTTGAAGTCAAATCCATTCACTGAGTGTGGCGTTTTGCTTTAGAGATCATAAAGGCTTCAACTGGTTTTTAAATCATGCAGAAGGAGAAAGCAACACTTAAAAGTTTTGTTTCGTTTTACTACAGAAGACTACTACCAAAAAAGCAATCACAAAAACGATGCCGTACCTGATTAATCTAAGAGTAGACACTTTTAGAAATTAACTGCAATTTTCGATTCTGCCAGCTGCGCCATGGAGAAGTCGCACGATACACAGGTACCGCCTCTTACAAGCAAGAGGGAGGTAATTACAACCCTTTTTATGAACTCCGCATTCTTTAAATTAATAAGTAGAAAACCAAGAAGGTATAATAAACATCGGAAATAAAGGCTAGCGTTTATCAGTTCTACTGTGCTGAGTATCCCACATTGAGAAGTGCAGGGCTACGTTAGAGGAACTTGCTTTCGGCACAGACTCTTCTGCTTCCAAACATAGAGACTGAAGTACCTACAGTGACAAATTCAGTTCTTGAAAAAAGCAAGTGCAGCTCCACTAAGGGAGCTCAAAGGGAGCTGTGTTTTCTTATGCTAAACGTGAATTTGGTCCCTTCACTCTAAAGCTATTCCTAGGAGCCTAAAAGTAGAAACGTTACAATAAGGTGCTTTGCTGACAGTGTTACAAAGGACAAGTTTCCTCGTTACAGAAGTCAAAAATATGGTAACCTTATGACAGAGGTAGCATTAAGACAAACTGCTCTGTATTTGACTTTTGTGATTGAACCACGAGATCACCATCAGTAGTTCACAAAAAGCTGTATGTTAAAAAAACCTCCCACAGACCCTAGCATTTTGCAGGTAGATATATTGGAGGACCTACTTTCAATAAACAGTTTATTTTATTATAAGACCTGTTTATTTTGTTAAAAAAGTAAATGTGTGGACGTTCTCCAAGTTTTTTTTTTTAAAAGCACATATGTAACTATAAACTATCCAAAATGTAACTTTAGTTGTTACAGTTTAGAATACACTGAAAAAAATCTCTCCTGAAATATTTGAAGAATCTCTAATTTATTGACCTTACCCAGAACATTAAAGCAACATAAAATTGTAATAAACCTTAGGGACTTAAATACCTTAGGGACATAAAATTATAATAAACCTTAAGACCCTAGGGACTTCATTTCCAAAACTTAACATTCAAAATAACGCACCACCTTTACAGTTATTTCATCATTTTGGTTTTAACTGCTGAACATTCTTTCTATAAATGTAGCTATGCCAATTTTTTTTTTTTTTTAAAGATTTTTAATTGCTTTGTATAAACAACATTACTACAACCTTCAACACCCCTACAAAAATAGGTGTCCTCTCCATACGGACACCCTTTGGTCATCTGGACAAATGTAAGTGACCATAAACTGACCAACTAGTACTCACTGCAGTGAGAAGTTTATCCTCCTTTAGTGACTTGTGTGCCTCTGAATTTTCAGCGGTTTTCATGTTATCATGATACAGATGTACTGAAAAAACATAACCAACCAAAGGGAAGGAAAGAGACGTGTGGACACACACCACTATGGGGACGCTGCTCTGGACAGCGGTGTTTCCCAACTTCTCCTTCCACCCTGAGGGATGGATCCTCAAGTCCTCCTCAGTCCCACACCTAGAGCAGAAGCGAAGAGATTGGCACAAGCTCGGCACAGCAGGCAACATTGACTGCATTGGCTTGGTTCCCCTCACGCTACACAGACGAGGGGAGCACAGCATCTCAAGTAAACCAAACTTTATGATGACGTAGCTTGAAGAACAAAATAAATTCAACGCTTCAGTATACAGACACCATCTAAAATGGAATCACAAGAGAACTAAACACTAAGCTGCTTTGATTCTGCTCATGTTTAGAGCTCTTCTGATGTTGCCATCTCCTCATCTGAAGGAACTGTACTTGCCTCTGCCAGCTTATACAAAGTACACAGCAACATTAGAGTTTCCTTTTCTGTGAAATTTCCCTATCTGCAAATGGTTAACAGAAGGTTTAAACTGTGATTAGACTCATGGCTAGCTTTCTGCACAGGGGTGAATTCCATTCATAGTAGCAATCTGGGAAGCAAATGTAAGTTACTGAGCAGGAATAAAAACTTATTAATAAATCAACAGACTGGAAGAGACCAAGTCTGAACAGAGCCTTCAAGGGATTTTAATTTTGACAAAACAAATTTTTTTACATACTAACAAAACCTGATTTTTTATTTTTTTTTATTCTGTACAACACAACCAAAGCCCAGAGTATATTCAGAGAAGTTTGGAGGTGGTCTTTGACCATAATCAGGACAGTTTTACTCTTAACTAGGCATTGTCTCATTTTAGAGTGAAACTCCACAGTCTTGCAAAGAACAAAGACTGCTCATGTGCAGTTTTGGAAGCAGCCCCATAACAAGTGTGTTTTGCAGCCATGCCTTGCCCTGGTAAGAGCCTTCTTGGAGTGCAAGATACAACAAGTATTTGAAAAAAGTGGAGAAAAGGATAGGTACCAAGTAGGGGCAGCAGAGCTTCCCTTTCAAAAGGAGTATCAAGATAAAACAAAGTGATTCTAAAGCCGAAAGTGACAAAGCAATAATTAAAATAACACCAGACATTCAACAGCTGGTAAAGTTTCCTGAAAAAGATAATTTGCTTAACATCCAACGTCCTGAAGGCTGATTAAGTCCCGAAGTATGATCCTGCCCTCACATAGTACGCCTTTTTATTGCCACATTTGCAGACGGCCAGCGAAGTGAAAACCCAGGGTGACTCACCACCAGAAAAAGCTACAGAAGCAAAGGCCAGTTTCTGCTGAAGTGCTAAGCGTTCACATGCAAATAAGTTCTCTCTTTGTGAAAGCAAGTGAGTTTTGGACACAAAGCAAATGGGTCCATTTGAAAATAGAGCCCAGCCAAAGCCCGACCAGTATCACTGGTCTTGCCGTTTGTATTCCCAATTGGCAGATGTTCAGCTCTGAGGCTACCTAACCTGACTGCAAAGAGACTGATGAAAAAGCCTTCTCTCCCCTCGGCTTCTTAAATTCAGGTAGATAAACTTCTCATTTTGTCACCATATTTGTCTGTCTGATCAAATAATTTTAAAAAGGAAATGGTGTCGCCGAAATTGCAGGTTCACGAAAGCTAGATTGGTCCCTCCAGAAATGCTGGCACAGCAAGCCATGCCCGGTCCCCTAAGACATCATAATTCTCTTCAACATCTACGCACAAGACCCTGCGATAGCAGCATGGCTATGACTACGTGTTTTCATCAGGAATTATATGTGATCCTTCACAAGCAGGTACTTGGGGGTGTCCTGCAAGGCTTCTAACCTGTTCTGAAGGACCCCAAAACATTCCCATCGCAGCTGTTCCCTGTAGCACATCTCCAGTATGGACCATCAAATCCAGGTCTTTAAGATCTGATCATCACGTCCTAATCCAGCAACCAAGACTTTCTAGTATTCTCTATCTTATTGAGCCTACTGCATCTCATGAGAAATGTAAGAGACCTCTGGTTTGAGACAGGCCTTTGGTTTTACAAAGATCTTGTAAGCACTGACTGAGACAGAAGTGTTATACCTGAAACAAACATCTATATTTCATCAAATTAAAGGATGAAAAAGCAGAACATATCCACAGTTTTTCTAAACTCCCTAAGGATTAAGAGTCCGAAATCTCTCTTGAAACAGGTATGTTCAAGGGAGAGCTTCAAAGGAGGGTACGCTGGACGACGTGATAAAGAAACCAGTTGCTCATACCTTTTGGGTAGAAAAACCGCTAGCAAATTACTTGTTGTTAGAATTTAGTTTCCACTTCCAGAAGTTTCCTTTTGGTCTTTACTAGTAGGATGCATGGGCTATTGTTCAGGACCAAAAGAATCAAGAATACATGAATACATGTACAACTTTTTCTTGACTTCAGCTATTTATGCCAAGTATTTATTGACTGTTAGAATGGTGCAGACCATACACCACTTCTGGTATCAGCTCTTGGTATTTTAGCAGGACTTTTTTCCCCTCTTTTCCTGACTCAAGCAGCCGTGCTTTGCTCATGTAAATTGCCTGGTAACGACTTTCAGAGCAACTATCACAGGAAGCTGGGATCAGGGGTTTCCTGAAAGAGATGTTTTCATACCACTGCTGAAACAATATCCTGCATTTCCTTCTTATTTAGCAAAGAATGAGAGATGGGAAAAATAGGGAAGTAGTCAGTCAACAGTGATGCCAAAAAGCCTCCAAGAAAAGTTTTTTTTAAAAGAGTGACAGCTGGTGAGATCACAGCAGTGTGCTGCTGATAGGGTGGCAATGGCCAGCATGCTTGTAATGATTCCTGATGCCAAATCATATTTAGGGTGTCATTCATCGGAAGTCTGAACCCCCATCTAAATGCTGTGATTAAACAGCAACTCCCATATTGTTTGGAAATTAATCTTATATGAAATAAGGGAAGAGAGAATGACAGGAAATTGGAAGCGACTGCAGACCCACTCCTGTGGAACAGGATAGCGTGAGGTTAAGAGGTGATGCAACACAGTAAGAGGACTTCTCTATACTACGCAGTTTTAACTTGGGAGAAATCCCCCGAATGCTTCTGAATCTCTCCTTATACACAGGAAAGAAGTATTCGTTGAAGTGATAAATGAGTGATGATAAATTGATGGAAACATCTGGAACAGACAGTGGAATAGACAGCCAGAAAGCACACTCTGGGGGGTGGGAGTTGGTTGGTTGCTTTGTCACAGCCGTTTTACAGACTATTGTGCTTCTCACAAGATGGTAGAATGAACAGGACTGGCAGGAAAGGCAAGGCTGAATGCATTAATAGCAGAAGTCCCACTTACATTCACTGCACACAAGCTCAACAACAGTGGGAGGCTGCTCACTGTGCCAAGGCCTATCTATACAGCTTTAAGTACGCCACAGGCAGTTCCAGAAATATGAACAGCAGCATTTCCTAGACAGTGCTGAAGGTAATTAATGGAGATGGGCAGCTAGTTCAGCCGCTCTTCAGCGGCAGCGTGCAGAGATGCTGATGCAGACTTCTTCAGGCTGTGCAAGACTGCTGCAGATCCTATCGCAGGAAGGGGAGAAACGATTGCGAACATAAGGCAAGGTCAGCTAGGGATGGAGCGACGCAAGCAGGCGGCATGGAATGGCCTCTGGGAATTTGAAAATAAACCTTGGGACTGGTAGAGGTTCACGCAAAAAAAAAAAAGAGACACTGCAATAAAACTGCCACTCTCCCCATTTTCGTGTTTGCTCTACCTTCTGGCAACTAAATGTAAACACTAGACCTGAAAGTTGCCCAGGCCAAGTCTCTAGTCATGCACAGTATCCTTACACAGCCTTTACCTGATGGAGTAATCTTTTTCAGGTTTCCTACCAACCACCACCTGCACGGTTACATCAGTCTGCGGCACACAGTTTCTATGTGACAGATTTATTGTAGTGCTCTTGTTTCACAACTCTTTCTTCTACTCATCTGTCAAAGGAGTAACTTAAAACTCCTAAAGAGGAACTACAGTTCTTTAAAACAACACTCTGAAAGCTGGACACTTTGTGCAATACTTAGCAAAAAAATAACAGAAAATAAAAAACAAAACAAAATTTGAGCAAAACAAAATCAAATTTAATGTTCTTAAATGCAAAAGTAAAAACAAACAAAAAACACAAAAAAGCAAAAGAAAATTAACAGAAACAGAACAACTCAAAGTTTCAAGGCAGTCTGCAGAAAACTTGGGGGATTAATCTTTAAATCTACAAATCAAAGGGTATTTTTGTTAATATCTAACTTGCAAGTAGTAAGTACTTTTCTGCTGAGTGTTCAGTAAGTAAAGCTAGTTGTCAAAACAAAATCCTATTAAAATAGAAAAATCTAGCACTCATTAGAAGGGATGCGAGAAATACAATGCTCAAATGTTTATAACTGTTTTTTCTTTACAAAATAGAACTACCAAAGGAATTCAAACTATAATGATCTTTGAAAATGAATAAGTATCTTGCTGCATTATAATGTACCAGTAAGTAGTGCACCATGCATTAAATATTTGGACAGAAGAGATTCAGTTTGATAAAGTAGCAACATATATTCACACTCTTTTTGGAGTTTCATTTTGACTCTGAAATCTTCCCGGAGTTTCTTTGAAACTCTTTGGTCCATTCCTATTAGAAAGTGGGCTTTAAAAGTAATGTCTCTAAAACCTTTGAATTTGACAGCTTGGCCACTGCTCAGTGTGCAACTTACCTCATCAATGGTGTTAAAAGTTATGCTGGCATGCTACTACTTACAAGACCTTGACTTTTAAAAGCTTAATCCTCAACTATATATGTAGTAATGAATATTAATTGATCAAACAATTTACTGTCAACTAAAACATTAGTATTTCTCAACTTTTCTTCCATACTACCGAGTCTGGGGTAGAGGAGGTCAGGGGAATGGGTAGGAACAACAACAACATAAAAAACCCAAGAAAATTAATGAATTCAGCCCGATATTTTTCAGAAAATTCCAGTTTTTGCAGACAACATTCAATGGAACAAGTGTTAAGTCTCATAAGTGAAAGCATGCTTCAATTTTACCACCATCCAGAGGGTCTAGTTAACGCAATCTACTTAAGATTTCAGGGGATTTTTAACATGTTTTAAATGAAATAACTTAAAGGAACTTAAAATTGGTCTAACATTGTGGGATTTCAAACATTTGAACATGTCAGTTGCATCCCAGAATATAAAACCTTTTTCACTTCTCATTTAGACTAAGACAAACACTTGTGAAAATTGGCGCAAAATGAGTTTTACACTAACAAAAATGTTTCAACTTCTGTCACTCAATTATCTATTCCATACAAAAAGCACGAGCAAGTTATTTGTGGGACTTGTTGGTTTTGAAGGAAACCTGTAAGATTTTGTCCCCCAGGCGGTAGCCATTAAGACTTGCTATGGCCATTGCAGCTTCTTCATAGTTTGTCATGGTCACAAAACCAAAACCTTTGCACTTGTTGGTGTTGAAATCTCGAATAACTTTCACATTGGTAACCGCACCAAAGGGGCCAAACATCTGCCAGAGGATTCCCTCATCAGCATCTTGACCAAGGTTGTAGATGAAGATACACCAGCCAGAAGATGCGTTTCCTGGAACATTTACACCAGAAAGCCCACTCATGTGATCTACACCCATAGGAGAGAACCTAGCAAATAAAAAGCACAATATTTCATGTAAAAGTTCAATTCAATTAAGCAAATTAACTTGAATGGGAAGCAACTGAGAATGAATATTTTCTACATGGACATCAAAATCGCCATAAAGAAATGTTTCCCCATTCAAATTGACAATCAAATTGATAGCTGCCAGGAAAAAAAAAAGTTAAGTATTCCAACTACTTTAACAATAGGGAACTATGCTTAGAAATAGGTAGGCAACAGAACAGTTGCAGGGCAAGATTACGTGATCGCCTTCACAGGGGACCTGGATCGATCTTTGGAACTCAGCTAGGCTGTTAAGAGTGCTCCGTGGCATCAGTGCAGAATTGCTCGAGCGCAGGTAACAGGCAACACCTCCCCAGAGGCCCCAGCTTGCTTCAAGCCACCCTCAGGCATCTCCCACTTATTTCGCTCAAGGAGTTGGCATCCCACAACCTCCTTGTCTTGCCTCTAAAATAGCACGTTGGGAACTCTTAAGTCAAAGGGTTTCTTTGGGTTTTGCTGGGGTGGGGGAGGGAGGGGGTGTTTTGCTTTTAGGACCAGAGATTGTGCGTATTAATTTAAATTTCTTTTTTGTGGAACAGAACAAAACCGACTCCCTTTTCCACCATAAGGCAGCAGGTGCAGGCAAACACTCCCAATACCAGCAGGCTACTAAATAAGCCACAGTCATGCATACTCACAGCTATTAGGCAGCTAAGGAAATATTAGCACTTCCTCAGTCAATTCTCAGTAGCTGGGATGCCCCACGTTTCTAGCTACAGAATTTAAATCTCAGGTTTTTATTCCTTAATTCCAGTTCTGCAGATACTCTAACTGCAGTAGCTTTCAAACAACAAAACAACAAACCACATTTAAGTATACAGTTTTACAATTTCAGTATGCATGTACGGTTTTCTTCTTATTAATTTTACACTAACTTCATACTATGTGACTTTACTGAACTGGATTTTTTAAAATCACCTACTCACTCTTCCTAAACCCTACCTCCTGCATAGTAACCCAGCAGTATTTACGCATAACAAAAAGCAAAAAATCTCTCCTTTTTATATCTTGCTTTGTATTAGTTTCTTTTCTCTATAACCCACAACTCTAATTCCCCTTTATTCTACTTCTGGTCTCCATCCTAGATATTCAAAGCTTCGCAATACTTTAATGCAATATTACAGTTGCACAGCTAAGCACTCAAAGGTCAGGAAATGTGAAAGTTAAGGTAAAAAACTCAATTTGATCCCTTGTGGTTATGCATTATTTAAAAATGTGAGGTCACATGATTGTAGAAATATAATTATACTATACCAGGGGTTCCCAAACTGTGGTGTACCACTGGTGATATGCAAACCACTTAAAAGCGGTACACGTGCTGCTCTCTGCCAAGAACATGGCGGTGGCAGTTCCTGATTCTCTGCTGACCTGGAGAAAACAGGGAATGGATGTCTGGGCAGTGAACGCTGCATTAAGTGCCAAACACTTCCCCACTGACTTTTTCTTGCCCTGCATAAAGATAGGAGCTGCTGCTGTCTTTATATAGAAGGGAGGGCTCAAGGCAATGTGTACCAGAAGGAAGGGGAGCAGAGCTGCAGCAGCACACACATACACGCAGGGAAGTCAGCTCACGTTCAGCGTGGCACTTTGGTTGATGCACTCATACAAGACAACCACTGTCACCATCTCCCCCACCCCAGGCTCTCCGGTGCGCAGAGCTCATTCCCTTGGACAACTGAGCTATTAGACCCTCCTGTACCCAGAGCCAGGGGAGTCTTGGTGGTACAGACCCCTTCCCTTCCCCTCCATCACACCCTAGCTGCTGCTGACTGCCTGGCGTCCGGCAGGGCTGACCTAGCTCGGCCAGGCTGCAGCCCCGTGGCTACCTGACACTGGTGTTTCTAGAGCACAGTGCGGACACACCTGAGCTCGTGCTGCACGTACTCACTGCCGCTGCCACTGTTGGCCAGCCCCAAGCAAATCCAAGTTTGGGAATCCTTGTACTACAGTAAAACTGAAAAAGCAGTTAAGAGTATCAGAATGTGAATGAGACGCACTAATTCGTGTGATCTGATGATTATGTCACGTATCTACTATTTATTTTGCTTTCACATAAAAATGTTCCCGTGTTTGCATGCTTTACACGCTTGCTTTTTCTGACAGATACCTTCAGCTCTGTAGCTTCTTTAGATTTGAGTAATAATCTGGTAGGACGTATTTATCTTAAGATCTGGAAAGTTTTGATCTCAACAGATCACCAGTCTTGGGTTCCTGCTCACATGTATGGGGAGCAGAAAATCACTAAGCTCAGAATTGCATGTTGGTTCCAGCAGTCAGTGTAGCTCTGAACCTGAATGCTATAAAGCCTCAGGCCCTGCCCACAGCCCAGATCAACAGTACCTCAAGGATTGGAAACACTTGTAGAAGAGCAGCTGGGGGTTGAACACAGGAAGACAACAAGTCTAAATGCATATTACAGGCAAAATAATTTAAAATAGCAAGTGCTTCCATTCTTTGGATACACTAGTTTTCAGACAGATTCTCCTCTCTTCCTGCTTTGACTCACAAAAACGTTACAGGTTTATATAAAAAAGAAATAACAGGGTAAACACAACCCTAAAAGACCTGAAAAGTACTTTCAAAACACAACCATAGGAAATATCACCTCACACATAATATTCCTCTTACCCAGATCTAACATGATTCTAAAGTGAAGCTATACTTTGCAAGTTCACAGGAAAAAGAAACCTTTCACAAAAGTTTCTGGTTGGTTAAAAAGCAACCATCAAAAGAGAAATTTGCAGAAGTGACAGTAAACGTGGTATAGGATTAGACCTATGTGGAAGGCTAAATTTACATTTAGACTTGCATCCACCTGGAAGCATCACACACGACATCTGGCATGAGTGAGAGCACTCACACAATGAGCAGAGCGGGCTCCTACTGCAATTCAGCCGATTTCTGTGCTTATCCTGGACTGAAGGCCTGCACAAGAGGGACACAAGATCTCTTGGTTAGCGTGGGATAACAGCCTGTACGTAGCCAGGCATGAGCAGCTGACACATAATACCTCTTTGTCCTACAGGAAAAGATTTTTTTGACCACACAAATTTAAGATGACTCTTCGGAAGTTCTACTTATTAAGGATGTTTAAAAGACTTTCTGATTTGGGCAAACATCAAAGTGCACAGAGATCCAAGACGTTTCAGAGAAAATATTTTTAAAATTCCATTAATATTGTAATTTGAACGATCTCCGTCTTATCATACTTACTGCTGGTGTCCTCATTTTTGTTGCATTTATTTTTATATTGTCTCCTCCACATTGCTTTTTCAATCCTCCCTAAGTATCTGTAGATGATGTTATCTAGGGATGGTTCTTAAATTATGCTAACCTCAAAACTCCAACATCTTATGACATTACAATTAAAAAAAATACTGTGTTGATACTTAATCTTTTTCACTTTCTAAGCTTCTCATTTATATGGATGACCTTTTGTTCTAATGTTATGAGACTGACTGCTTCATTTAATAGATTCTGGGATTATTTTAACACACTAGAGGACAATCTCAGAAGTGACACTCCTAAACAAAAACAATTTATCTGTGGTTCTATGAAAGTCCTATAAATTCTGTTTGCTGAATTCTTTTCACTGCAATCTAAGAACAGCTATATACAGCATCACAGGTGGGAGCAATCCCACATCTCACTTAATGCTAATAAGCAGTAATATTATTTTTAATATTAGCGTATGTTGCCTTCGCACATGAGCTTGGTATCTTTTTATTTTTGAACCATTCCACAAAGAGCAGGAGTTCAACTATGCTGACACTGGTCACGTCCACTGTTTTCCCCACAAGCAACTTTTTCTCCTATACCCTGATACAGATAGGAACGATCTACTGTGTACGAAACAAGTCTCATTGAGAATTCAGTGATACAAGCTTTAAGCCTGAAATAACAGGGTATTAAATCAAACAGTCGCATATCAGAGAGCAGCAGCAAACGAAATAAGGGGGTTTGGCACCACGTTCTTTTAGAACTTTGCCACAGAAGAAAACATTTCATCCAGAGTAGTATTTTATCATTCTCAACACAGACAACTTGCATCCAAATTACAAATTGGCTTAAAAGTTGAAAATTTAAACAATTTCACTGGAGTGAAACAAAACAGATGTGTGGGAACTGTCCAAGCAATAATGTCAGTGACAGGGTTAAACACTCTATAGAGTCTTCACACATTTCCCCTTGATCAAAGAACTACCAAAAAACAACAACTCCCCTTCAGGCATTTTGGACCTAACTCATGGACTCTGATATTAATCAAAGTATGCCTGCTAAAATAAGTGGGAACTGGCTCCAACCCTGAACAAGTCTGAAAGCAAAACCAGCTGAACTGGGAATATTTTTGAGATCTGAAAGAACATTCTTCTAGCATAAAGCTCTGGTGAACTGTAAAAGCATAGGACTTCTAGGGACTTTGGCCAGCCTTCTCAAGCTTTAGGAGCTAAACTCCTTAATTTCATCAGAGTTCAACACCTAAAGATCTGCTATTCTGTTTAAATAAACAAATCTTATACTCTGAAGAAACCCTTGCCCCAGATGTTTTATTTATCCTCCAAACACAATCCCATGCTGCAGCATCATTCCTTCTGGATGGAAATGGAGAGTGCTTTGGACCATGTCTCAGAATTAGCAGGCCAACCCAGCACTCCAGTGGGACAAGGCTTTAAAACCAGTTCCTGATGTGAACCACAAGTACCACAGGAACTACAAAGGATTAACAGAACATTAAACAAAGGGTCTGAACAATATCTGTAGGAAATTAATAATTACAAATTAGAGATACTAAAGGCTTAATCCTGGATTTACAGGGATATGATGGAATGAGATGAAGTGTAATCAAAATGTCAGTTTAAGTATTCAACCTCTACATAGCGGAGACCACTACTGTAATTTATACAGACTGTGAGCTCTTTGGAAGCAGCTTATCCTTTCATCATGTTTTGTTCGCTACACAAAACCAACAAGACTCAGCCCAAGCTAAGGTTCCTAATCTTTACCACTGTACGAATAATTATAACTCATTAAGATCAGCATTCTTTAAGGAATACTCACTAGAAAAACTTTCAGTTAACACCCATGGTGGGAAGAAAAAATAAGAAGGGCTGTGGGATGGTGCACGTATTGTGCATACGTGTACATATGTGCATGCATGCACGTGTGATTGAGGGAAGTTTTATAGTAAGCGTTAAAGTTCTTGCAAGTCTGTGACAAGAGACGAAGAGAGATGGACAGTTCTTGTCTTCAAGTCAACTGGTGAATCTTGTCTCCACAGCATATTCGTAACAGCACGGCTTAACACAGAACTGCTCTGTTACTACCTCTGCCAATCTGTAGTACCTAAAAATCTTCAGCTCTTTCTCCATCAGCAAGCCTATAACTAGGAGCAGAAGTTGGCCAAAATGCATTGACAAATGAGCGCTGGGCACAGAGAACTTGAGTGGACACAGTTACCACAGAAGCAGGAATGGAACAGAAAGAGACAGAACATTTTCTTTTATCTTATCCTTACTTGTGAAAACTCATGCCTGTAGAAACACAGGAAATGCATACAAGTAACACTAATGCTGCACTTAATGGTACAACAAAAGAACAATGAACAAACCAGTCATTAAAATTTAGTTTCACCTGCAACAATTAACATAAATACATTAATTATTTTTACTATTACTGAGTGATCATTACAGGACTGAATTAAAGTTATTTGGTAGCTTAATTATGGATGTGAATATTATTTGTACTGTTTATTCTGATGCATCTTAATTCTGTTACAAATTTTAGGGATTATGAAAACGTCCAATTACATTAAGGATGAAAACATGAGAGACAAGCCTCAAGATTTTACTAGGACCAGGACACACCAAAGCCCTGGCTGACACAAGAGACAGATGTCTATGTTTTTTAACAGTTCACCTAACTGCCAACAATGTAGAATTTCATTCCTTGGTGTCACTTAGAAGGTTTGGGTGCAGAGATCTAGTTGAGTGCTTCAGGGAAATGAAATCTTGTTTGAGGAGCTGCGTGCACTAAACTTCCCTGGGCTACAGCTGAAGAGAATCGGAGAATGACTGAGGTTGGCAAGGACACTGGAAATCCTCTAGTAAACGACCCTGCTCAAAGCAGAGGCACCTAGAGCAGGTTGCTCAGGCCTGTTCCAGCCAGGTTTTGAGCATCTCTAAGGATGGACACTCCCCAGTCTCTTTGGGCAACCTGTTCAATCACCCCTAGTGTAAGACAACAGATGACTATAAAGCATTAGTTCTCACTAGAGACACATCACACCTAGCTGTTCTTAAAATGCTAAACTAAAGCATTATGGAAAGGTCACAGCAATACTGGAACAGTACCACTGCAAAAAGCTATTTGAGTTTTCAGTCTAATTTTGTTAAGCTCAGAGGAGAAAAAGAAGAAAGAGGTAAATTCTCAGCAGGGAAACACTACTCTCAGAAACTCCCATGAACACATCTCATAACAAAGCCAATTATTTATCTGCAAGACAGTAAATATAATGCATTTTCCAGAGCATAGTCCAACTATCAACACCCTCCTTTAAGCAACTAAGGCCACTGAGATTCAAGGAATTCATATTCAAAGCAACTAAGGCAATTCTCAAAGGCAAAACACATAGTATCTTCCACAGCTCTGGAAGCAGACAATGTGTTGCAAGTACTCAATAATCTTACTGAACTTAGGAGGACTCAAGGAAAGACAGAACACTGCACAGCTCAAGATGTAGGCAGAAACCCCACAGAATCTCTGACTCAGAAATATGGTTTTCCTATTTTACTGTGACACCTCCCTGCTGGAACCAATGGTTCAGAGCTTTAAGTTGCCAAATTATATCTGTATTCAGATATGTGGACTGCAGAATGGCGATCTGTTGAGACAGGCATCTACCAACACCCATCTGGAATCTGCTGCTTTCTATCATCTCACTACACACTCAATTGTGGAAGTAGACAACATAGTGTATGTACCTTCACATAATTAACTTCAATATAAATTTTACAAGTAAGATTTTACTTTAATCATATTTTAATTCAACAATTTATTTACATAACACTGCAGGACATATAGTGCACTACGTATTCATCCATACATGCTGCAATGAAGATATTACTGCACAGCTCCAAGAGCACAGTTTCCCAGACGGACACGGGAATAGTAGTACAGCCTTAAATGCATTATTCTTCCTAACCTACCTGAATCTTTGCGCCTGGTGATGCACTGGCCCTCCAAACCGTCTAGCTGGTGAATGACACAGCTGCGACAACAGTGCCACATTTTTGTTCTGGTTAGGATTGGCTGCAAACTTCACTGTAATGGGTTCGGAGGAACCTGGGGGTTTGTGACCATTGAAATTTGTAATTGCCTCTTCTGCTTCTGACCTTTTGTCAAACCGGATAAATGCGACCCCTCTGGACAAACCTTTTAACCAAACCAATAAAAAAAAAATAAAAATTGAAGTTCAGGATAAACTCAAAATAACTTTGAAAGCAAAAAAAAACCAAAAGAGTTAAATATTTCTATGGTCACAGCTTTCACGTTCTCTACATTTACTAGTGCTTCTTCAGCAGCTAGAAGAAAGTACAAAATTAAGAAACAAAAGACAAAATAACACATTCATTTCAGCTATAACAACCACAGTGACTAAAACACTTAAGAAATCCACAGTGTGGTAGAATTCCATGAAATCCATCACCAACTGACATTTCCATTAACAAAAAACCTTCCAACATTTTAAATGAATTCCACAAAAAAAAATATTCCAGTCAGTTAAAATAAAAACAAAACCCCTTAGCTTTGATTACTTTATCAGTAAAAAACATCTGCAAACACAAAATTGACACTGATTGTTCCAAATGTTTTCAGTTTTCCACTCTGAAAACACTCTAGTTCATAGATGAGGTCACGAAGGTCTAACTCTAATAAATTAGTTTAACCCTCTGTAATGAAGAGATCACAATTTCATCTACATCATGTCCATTATTTCTAGCTGTCACAAACCTTATTTTTAATTCATTAAAAACTGATCAAGAATTACCTCTTGGTAACTGTACTGAAACAATTACACTGCTGTTAAGCATCTGCATCTTTTTTTTTCCTAGTTCCAGACCCCAGACACTGGATGCCATTATACTTCTGATTGAGGTAAAAGTTATGCCTTACAAGATCTCCCCCCACCCATCCGTGACTCGACCATAGTCTGGAAATATCGTTTATCACAGTGAAGCTAAAAGGGTACATTTTGTTTCACTTTCATTCCAAAGCAGATATTATAGCTCAACTACTTCCAGGACTTTACCAACTCTGTTTCAGAAGGAGCCGTATCAAATACTTCCATGTTGTCTCTACTCTACACCCACATTGGGCAATCTTCACAGACAGTTTCAGAAGTTGTTTAAGCTTATCATAAATCACAAAGTTGTTTACAGCAATTGAACATTATTTCCTATATTCCACAGAAGGAAATGAAGCGTGACAAAACCTTGGGCACGCTGCAAGCAAGCAAAAGGGAATCCAACCCCTACCCGTAGAATGGTCTCTAGGAAAGGCGTATTTTCATTTGGGGCACTGGGAGAACTTCCATAAATAACAACTCATCTTGTTTACTGCATGTTGCTAAGTATGCAAAGTCACAGAGAAAGTCTACTTCCAAAGTCACTGCACTTTTTGAAGAACAGAACTGCAGAACAACAGCGGGAGATGGCTCGCACCAGCCATGTAGCTGGTGTTTCTAGAGTGCTCTGGAAAGGAGTCAACCTGTGAAGAAGTTATTCCGTTTTTTGATTTCTTGCTAGTTACTTCCAAAACAGGAGGCTGGACCAGATCGGCTCATCAAATTAGACGTGACAGCACTATATGCTCCATTACCACTGAGATTAGCCTTTCTGTGCCGGGAGGAAGCATATGCTCCACCCTGGAACGGCACAGAACAGCAGCATCACCCAGAAGTCATCAAGGACTATCACAGAGCCTAACATACTGTTACTTCTTCTCCACCTCCATGCTGTTCATCTTAGCGCTTCTCACTTGATCTATCACAGCGTTCATTTAAAAATATAAATATTGTAGAAAGCACATTTTTAAACAGATTAATTCTCAACAGTTAGAGAACAACCTCTGCTGAGAAGGTATATCTAAAAGCACAAATTAAAATTTGTCCTAACTGGGACTAGATCAAGATACGAAACACAGGTTTTAAGGCCAAGGCATGGCTACATTCTTGAAGGGAAAGGAAACCTACGCTATGCACGCATTAAACTTTATAACGTAAACAGAATACATTCTTCAAACAATATATTATTAAGGTCATTTGAAAGCAATCGGTATATTCTGAGCTGACACTGAATTAACATCATGCCTCAGCACACTCAATGAAAACCATATTATTTCTGAAGAGATTTTAATTATATGACTTCTGTCATCTCATTTTGCAGCTCTGTCAAAGACAGATGCTGCTTATCTAGACTCCACTGGCAGCCAGAGAAGGATGACTATTTTGGACACTTGTATTCATAAGTTTTCTCTGCTCTACAAGTCTTTTTCTTGCTTCTACCTATAGTTGTCACTTAGATAACTAGCCCTAGGGATAGAACCATACAGCTACCAAAGCTGGACAAAATGAATCCTTCTCTCTAGGAAGGGAAGGATAGGATTTTCCTCGCTCAGCACTGGAGTGTCTACAATGTCAGTATCCAGATCTCATGTAGTCACCTCAGGTTTCTCTTAAGCCCAATTGCACTTACAGTGCGGTCTGACCAAATTGAAACACTTAAAAGCAGATGCCTACACAAGGAGCTAGCTCTGATGGAGACACTTAACATTGTAGACTTTAACATTTAGTCAGATTAATCCCACCAAAAGCTGCTGATGGCCTCCTCTAAATTACAGCAGACTCCTCACAGAGCATGCAAGGCGCTGCTTAACTACCGTGTATAAATGTACATACTACCAGATATAAGTGTTAAATGTGGAATTGCTAGAATTAGGTTATCTTCTATTCTGATATAGCACATGAATAATCAGTGAAAAAGTGTATTTGTATAAGTTCTCTCCAAATTCATACATGACATACAGGCTACTGGAAAAAAACAGAACACCTAAGGTTAGAGGATAAAGATACTCTTCAGTTATACAGTCTGAAATAACTAGGTAAGACATAAAAATCTGTGAAAACACATTGTAACACCAACTCAGAATTAACATTATAAAGGCAATCCTTAACTTTGGTCTCTCCTGAGCTGAGTGCTTAACTAAGCAACTTCTCCCTTTTCTTTCTATTTTTTTTTTTTTAATACATTCAGAAAATTCAAGGGTAGTACTAAGTGTATTAGGTTCATTCTCTTGGTTAGCAGTAACCACAGAGGACTAAGACACCTCAAATGTTTTAAAATATGAGAAAATTCTGTGAGTTCCAAGTTGGTAAAAAAGACAAAACACATTGTTTTGCTTTTTAATATATAACTATGGCCTGGAATTTACCTGTGGATAATAGTTGCATTTGTGTGAAGTAAAGGGAACATTAGCACTCCAGATTACAAACATTGCCCAGAAGCACGCTGCACTACACTAATATCAAGAGTCATAGCAAGGCAGTAGATTTGGCAAATCAGCAGCTCAGTCTGGTAAAACTGACAATAAAAGCATAAAAAGTGATACCATTTTTGAGGCAGCGTAAGTCATTCTGTGTTTTTAAAAAAAAAAATCATAGGAAAAGGATATCCCATTAAAATTATTTCAGCGGTTGACTCTAGATGTCATGGTTAGTTCGTGAAAGTCTAATTTAGTTTCAGAACTACCAAGCTCTGAAAAACGTCAAACATGCTATACACTACAGTTTTATGAAGGTATTGCAACAGAACTCACCTGTAGTTTGATCCACAAGCACACGTGAGTTGATGATGCGTCCAAAACGTGAAAACATATCTTCTACGTCTTTTTGTGTCATTGACCTTGGTAGTCCACTAATATATAAATTAGCATCCTTGATAACTTCCGAACTTGGACGAGCATAGGAAACCTTGGCGGGGGAAGAGTATGTGCAGGGTGTAAATAGGAAAGAGTAATTTATTGTCATGAGTCATTTTCATTTATTCCCCAGTAAACAATGCAGGCATTTTTTACTGGAGTTCAAAAAAGCAGAACAGAGAGAAGGTAGGGGAAAATTGCCAGAACGAGACAAGTCACGTTCCTATATAACTCCATTCACTTTGGGCTTATCCAACAGATAAAGAATACAGTGGCATTGCTATAAAGAGACAGCAGCAGACCAATACCGATGCTCCCAAACAACATACTTGCTACGTTGAAGACTCCCTGCCTGAAGTTCTGACTCAGATACTGGACCTGTCAGTAACCACAGATCACACCAAGAACTTGTGCTGTCAGTATATTTTTTTCAAGTCTCATAAAAAGCCTTTACCAACTGGAGTGCAGTTTTCTATCTTAATTTCTGCTACTACAGAAAGTTACAAATATCACCTAAGCAGGTGTGATTTCCTACACATACAGTACTAGCTGTTATTTTGGAAAAGGAGTGCACGCGTATTAACACGATGTAAAATAGAGACCATCAAGTATCTGATATGTATGTGAGTTCAAAAGCCTGGCAACAATTTGGAATGATCCCACCTACTGCTGTAAAAATGGTGGGAATGAAAAAAAGGGAATCTTTGAATACAAAGCTGTTACAAAACCTGAGAGGCTTAACAGCTCACTTCACTACTCGTCTCCCAGAGTCTACCTTTCTTGTAGTTGGAGAGCACACAAGCCTTACCGCCAGAATGAAGTTTATTAGAATGCTATTTTCATAGAAGATGGAAAAAATCTAAACGTCCTACCTTGATAGTTTTTGACTGAAGTCTGAGGCCATTCAGTGTGTTTATTGCTCTTTCAGCATCTTTTGCAGTAACGTAGTTCACAAAGCCATAGCCTAAGCTGTGTCCTACATGGAAGAACATTTTTTAAAATTAATCCTAACAAAAGAAAGTTATCACCGTCAAAATGAAAGGAAGTGCAAATGAGAAAAAGTGAACTCAACATAAACATAATCCACACAGCAAATATTTAAATACGCCAAAGAAGTTTCTCAAGGCTGGCATACATCATATGAAGTAACTCAAAGCTCTTTCATTTGCCACTGCGGACATCGCTCTGTCTTCAAGGACAGTGTGTATCAGACAGCCATAGGTGATCCATCAACAGTAAGAAATTCAAGACTAAAATACCGACTCTGAACACTCTTGTAAACTTAATGGGTGTCAAACAAAGGCAAGAATTTAACAAAGTTCGTAAGTACAAACTCTTGTAGATAAAGAGCAGAAAGGGAGAAAGTGTCAACGGATGAACTGCTAGGTAAGAATCATCAGGCTACTCATTTCTGTGTAGCTATTCCAACCTTCACTCCTGGAGACAAGAGGAAAAAAGAAGTTTTCAGTCCTTCATACATTTATATAGCTAATGAGCAGCAGGCCTCCCAAACACAGGATGAAACTGAAGAGTGAAAAATTCTCTTTAACGCAGACAATTCATGTACTATTACTTTACATAAGTTAACTCTTACAAAAAGAATTTGATAATAATACCACAAATCTTTAAAACATTTAAGGCAAAGGATATTTATTTGGTTATTTATTTGAATACTTATTTGTTCTGCTTCTACCTCCAACCTCCACAAATGCTGCTATCAATTATAACATTACATACTAAGATCATTTTGGGTTGCAATTTCCCAAAAATTAGAGGCTCTTATCACTGTAGACCTAAAAATAACTAAAATACTTTCAAGACTGTCTCAGTGCAATAAAGCAACTCCCATTCAATAAAAGATACACCTTTTTCAGACAACTTCTCCTTGTCTCATCCAGATCTATAGGATTTTCTAAAGAAAACTGTAAGCATGCATAGGAGCATGCATATTTTACTTTAACAATATACTATTTTTAAGTTATTATTAAGCTCCATTGTTAGGCTTGAGAACACTAGAAGACAAAGCTAATCGTTATAGTAGAGGATTCTCTTCTGAAATATAGCCCTTTTTTAATTACAGAGCGTGGCTGTGCAATAGTCTTAGCTGGCAAGGAAGTTTTCTCATGCTTTCCAGACATTTCAGAACACCAAATATACCCCCCTTCACCCCCCAAAAAGTCAAGTGGCGATTATCCTAGCACAAAATATCAGAGAAACTGAAGAAAAGGGTTGTAACAGACACTGCAGATTAACTCCATCTACTGAACAAAGAATCACCAGTCTACTGAAGGAATTGAGACCTACGAGTTTAAAAGCCACGAGGGATGGAAGGAAGCTCCAAATAACCCTCAGTGTTGTTACTGACAGCATACACAACAGATTGACTGCAGAACAACTGCAACAGCACAACTCCCTGGCACGTCCTCTGCATTGGTCTGCTTTGTTGTGAACCGTTAGAGACCAGTAACTCATCTAAACCCAAATAATGTCATTGCCTGTTTCCTAATAGCTCCTTGTATAAACAGTCCCAGTTAATTTTTAATGTCTGCTAAAGCTCTTAAAGAAGCCAGATCCCCTTTGTGTTCAACCCTCATACAGGAACAATGCCCCGTTCTCTTACAGACCTAGTGTTAAAACATCTCCACTAGCACAGATCAAACTTTGATGATGCCAGACATTTCTGCACAACTGTAATGGCAAATCACTCTTTGATAGCCAAGTAGGATTTAACTCTGCATAGGAAACAAATAAATGCAATAAAAGCAAGATCTTGGACACCAGCTTCTGCACCTTTATCCTTTAAAAATCTAAGATAACATTGATTAAGATTTTGCAGACATATCTTACATGTACCTACAGCATTGTTTGTGTTGATTTCTTTATAACATTCATTTTCTGTTTTATTAGTCAGAGATGGTCAATCATTTAGATCAAATCTGGTTAGTCCACAATCACTTACCTACTGAGATTCTCTTCCCCTGATTAAGACGGCAAATACCTTAACAATTAGAAAAAATGTTTAGCACCTGGACCTTGGCTTATTTCTCCAGAATCTGACCAAGAAAACAAAGATAAGTTTGAGAGGGAACAAATATCACGCAGACAGTAGGCAATGACTTTTTCCCTCCTAAGACGGTGAGAAGAGTCGGACATCCCTCACAGGCACAGCATGCCAGCACCTGCTCTGAAGGCTCAGAGTACCAGCTGCCTTATAGATATTTTCAGTCTGTCCCAAAAGCCACACAAACATGAATATTCCAGCAAACTGCTGAACAGAACCAGGTCCTAGTAAAGTTTATGGAAATAGGCCCTTAAAGACGAGGGAAAGAGACTTCAACAACACTAATCCCTCCGAGTCTGGACCACTGAGCCCTGGCAGTCAGGGCTGTAACTCCCTGGGTGGACGCTGCACTAGGGAGGGGGTGACTATATTCTCCTGGCACGGCAAGAGCAGCAGGATTTGACACCGTATAAATTTATTAAACTATCTTTAGTACTCTGAGTCATGGAGATCAGGGGCTCAGCCTACGACCCGTGCGAGTAACCTTCCTTATTTTCTCACAATGAGTTCCCAGAGGACACAGTAGGCAGGCAACCGTTACTTACCCAGCAGCTTTCTTGCAAAGCATCAGACAGGTTGTATGTTTATGTACTGTTTTGGATCAGTGACAAGGAAGATTAAGCTTCTCAGTTTTGGTCTTATCCTGTATGTAAGTAACAGCACTCATGGACACACAGGACCAAAAGGGACCACACAACCTGGGTCCAGTCCCTGCAATCACAAACTGTACATATTCATTCCCTTTCCCTAAAACGTAAGCAAGCTTTACATTAAAAGCAGTTAAATTTTTGTCCCAGGCACTCCGATTGAAAGCATGTTCTACAAACCCCCTCCAATGCTCTTTTTCTAAATGCAGGCCTTCGTACTTCATATCCACTCATTCCTATGCAAATACTGTCCTTGAGTTTACACACGCTTATCCTTCCAAGTGTCTGATCCCCAAAGTACACACAAGCAGTGGCCATATCCCCTTGGCCTTCTTTATTGTTTTCGTCTCAGCAAAACTCTGCACCTTTTCCACTTCTAATTTTATACAGGTTGCTCAATGACTATTTCTTATCAAAGGGTTTGAATGCCCGGGGAAAAGAGAGAGCAGAGACATAATTGGGTTTACAGAAACAAACACAGATTAAAAAAAGAAGGGTCTGAAAAGTGGGAGGGTTACAACAGTTATCAGATTGTCTCATATTTGCTGTAGGCATTTGACAATAAGTTCGTACTAAAACCCAGAAATTATAGTCCTGTTAACTGATACTTTCTTATCTAGTGGCAGGTAAAAGTTACCTATCTTTCTCTACAAAAAACCTAGAATACAGACCTTCCCTCTTAGTCTGTACTTACCACCTTTGTTACATCAGCGTAACATGACTTTACAGTCCTTAAGTGCTAAAAAAAGCCAACCCATGCAAAATTGACAACATATTAACTTATCTTGCTCTAAATACTTAATACCATCAGTCTCAGCCATCTCCTGCTGTTCACTTACTAGTTTTCATCTCTAAACAGGCTGGGGTACCTAACACACGACTGTTCTGTCACTGCAAGAGGCATGTTCCACCACTCCCCTGACAGATCACTCTTCAGGAATGCTCTCTGCTTCACAATTTTACTCTGCATTCCCTCCTCCTAAACAGTACAAACTACCTTCCCTTTAGGGCACGCCAGAAAATATATAAGGAATCGGCACTTACGCAGCATTATGATTTATGTCAAGTGTTTCCCAGGCAAGGAGACAAGTTATTTGCTTTGTCATGATGTTACAAGCCCGCTAGAAACCTATCGTGCAAAAGAAGGCAGTACTGCAACAGTTTTCAAACTATTTTAGTGGACAGTAATTAAAAAACCTTTAAAAAAACATTTTTAAAAGTTTGCATATACTTAAATGTAAATCTTCTCAAAAGACAAAAATAAAGAAAAAAGAAACAAAGAGGTCCTTATCTGGATGAATAATTAAACAAAGTGACCATAAAATCTAGTTTTAAGCAAACTACTATACTCCTTCAGAAGAAAGAATCTAGTTTTGTTTCCATGATAAAAAGCCTTTTCATGAAAGAAGGCACTCATTTTCTTTCTGTGCATCACTTGGTTTTCTGTCCATGTCCTTGCTTCCTTTCCCAGCTCCCCAAGACGCACTGCTTCAGTTACTAGCTCGTTTCTTATTCCCCTTCCGCTACTGACTGACAACTCTAGTTTCACTGGGGAGTCTAATATGAGACCAGAGCTAGTACTTATTTTCCACTTCACTACAAACTAGCTGCCCCCTCTGAAAGCTGCTAACACAGATTCTCCCCACCCTGTCCTTCTCAAGAAAACCTGAATTTAAACCTGGCTCCTGTTATTTCAGAGCACCTCAGTATGAAGGTATTTTAGTTTAGAATTTGTTTTCTGAACTGAGAAACAGTGTTTTCAGATTAAATTTTAAAAGCCCAAGTAAATAACACAGAAGTATGGAACGGATCTCCCCAAATGTCACTCGGGGGAGGATGTGGCATCTTGGAAAGAGAGCTGGGTTTGGGTTTTCTGTTTGTTTGGCTTTACAAAATGTGCTGTGAGTGATAACCAGATAGCTTAAATATGTGTGAATGCATCAAGAAGTACCACGTCCAAATACCAGGCATCAAATGTGCTGAAAAAGCAGAATTCAAAGCGATGACTCTGTAGTTTCAGAGGATGAGAACAGATTAAAACTGCTCAGATGTGCCTTGTGTGGGCTTTCTTTAGTACAGTTACACTATTGTATAGCTGAGGATACATAACCACAACAACCCTGAGAAAAATGCAAGCACCTTTGCATCAAACTTCCAAAAAAAAAGGGTTATGCCAATGCAGAAGTGCAGCAAGGTAGGACTGGCAGAGGAAGTCATCAAGAGGCTATATTCTAAGCCCCTACGACGAGTCAACACTATGCATACAGCATCTTTTGTTTCCTGCCATCCTAACACCCAGGAAAACAAGCAGATGTGTCAACAGAGCAGCCTGAGGGAACTCATGGCAGAGCTCCAATGCAAACAGGCAGCATACAGGAGACAGAAGAAGCGACAGCCTAGAAAAAGAGAAATTCAGAAACACTGTTCACTGAGTCTCAGGAAAGCCAGAGCTCAACTACAGTTGAGATTTCAAAGGAATGCAAACAAACAAACAAAAAAAATGGTATCAAGGGTAACAAGAAAAGCTTCTCCTGCTGTCTCAGCAGTGCGAAGCTGGAAAACGTGGGACAGCCGCTGAACAGGTGTGTGATTTGGTGAGAGTGGTACACGATGCCTTCTTTTGCCTCTCTCTTCACCGACAAAGTCTAACAAGCCTCTGCACTTAGCGAAAGGGTTCAAAGAGAAGGATCAGTGGATGAAGATCAAGTCAGGGACTGACTGGTTGAGAAAACTTGACCCATACAAGTCCATGGGATGAGATGGGCTCTTTCTAAGGGCGCTGAGACACCAGGCTTATGTCCTGGCCAAAACTGCTATCTATCATCTTTGAATAGTCACGGAAATTGGAAGAGGTCCCAAACAACCGCAGAAAGGAAAATGCTGCATCCATCTTCAAAAAGAGACCAAACAAACCCCAAATAAACCCCCCACACTCTACATGTATGCCTGCAACAAGCAGAGTTTTGCAGGGATCTATCCTGGGACTGGGACCTGCTGTTTAACTTTTTATCCATGATCTGGAGGAGGTGATGGGAGTGCGCTCTCACCAAGACTGAAGATGACACCAGGTTGGGAGGAACCTGTCAATACACTGGAGGGCAGGGCTGCCACCCAGAGGGACCTAAACACGCTGGAGGAATGGGCCAACAGGCACCTTATGAAACGCAGCAAGGACAAATGCAAAGTCCTGATCGTGGGAAGGAAGAAACCCTGGCAACAACATAGACTGGACACTTACTGGCTGGAGAGCAGCTCTGTGGAAAAGGACCTGGGAATCATGGTATAGAGCAAGGCAAGCGTGAGCCAGCAGTGCACTATGACAGAGAAGGTTGAGAGCATCCTGCATTGTACTAACAGAAGTACAGCCAGAAGACAGAAGGAAGACATCATCTCCCTTCACTCAACACTCACTGGACCACACCTAGAATACTGCATCCAATTTTTAATGTCCCCCAATACAGGAAAGACATTGATAAACTGGAGCAAGCTCAGCAAAGGGCCACCAAGATGCTCAGGGGACTGGAGCATGTGGAGGTTTACAAGACCAGATGGGATAAAGTCCTGAGTAACCTGGTCTGACCTCACAGCTGACTGCTCTGAGCAGGAGGCTGGACTAGTGTCCCTTAAAACTGTACCATCCTATGATCCCAAGTGACAGAACGAAGAACTCAGCACTACATTAATCTGAGGTTCTTCTAGTTCCACAGAAGAAGGTCTTTTTGTATTAGGACAGCCTACATGCATACTTCATCCAAGTAGGGATGTAACAGAACTAAGCGTTAATGAAAGGTTTAGAGAAGGTAAAGAATCACACTTTTCTTCTCCCTTTTTCTCCCATTCATGGAACCATTTCTAAAGTTTGAGTTTATTTCTAGTGTAGTCCTAAAACCAAAGCCTGGAATTACCAAAACTGCTACATGGCTAGGAACACAGACTCTGCCAATTTTTCAGGGGACTAGTAATTCTATCACACATTTTTGGAAGCACCCACTCTCATAGTCTATTTTTAATTGAGCGAAAACTCATTTCTGTAGGTTTCCACTGGTTTTCTTCTGTCCTTTTTTTGTCCACTGGTCTCGGGAGATGATGCTGGTTTCTAGCTCTTCCTTACGTCCTTCAGCCCAATGTTAAATCTGCTCCACATCATAACTTTTAACCACTTTTTCACTTTAATATTCTAAATGCCAACTTCAGAATCTGACATGTTCTACATGCACTGCTTGGCTCGACTTTTGAGACAAGCAGTTGCTCTTTGTTACCCCCTTGGCAGTTTTTGTTTTCATACTACAAGGTGTCCTTACAAAAAAAGAAAAGAAAGCAGCTTCTTGAAGGATTTTTGTCAAAACATATTTTTGTACGTGAACAAATATCTCAAGTATTTAATTACTGATCTTCAAAACTAACAGTAGAAGGGCATGATTTTCCATTGCAAGTCTATGCTGATCAAATCCTATCATCACAACGTAGAAGTGATTCTATTTATTACTAGTCTACCACATAGCTCACAGTATATTTTTGGAAATACAGAAAACACCCCCTACACTCAGTCCTTCACTAAATATACAGATGATGCATCTCAGCTACTCCTAAAGCACATGAACCTGAAGCTAAAACCCACAGCCTGAACCAAAACTTTTCTCCTGATTCAGTCCCCAAGTACCCACTCCTCCATTCTTCAGCAATGTCCTTACACCTGGCTTCATCAGTGACACAGGGAAGTTGCTCTGAAACACACCCGTTCTTTCCCACTTGTACCAGGGTGACCACAGTAAGTCCCAGAAAACACGCTGCTTGAGATAGGACTAAGTACAGTAGTTTTAGTAGCATGTTAATCTTAAAAATCACTTTCCCTTCATCCCCCCCAAAATATTATACAGATTTTGGAAAATGGAAGCAAGTTTGGGTTTTTTTCTTGAATAACTTCTTGAAGCTACAATTAATCATTCTGAATTACTTTTTACAGTTCTGCTTCATCTCCAGTTAGTCATAAATGCTGTCCAAAAGTATCATTAGTCATGCAGACACCAAGAGAGCACTGCAGAAATCCCACATAATAATGTTTGTGTCAGGCTGGGGGCAAAGCTCAGCCTAGCTAGATAGTCTGGTCTTGTGCCTAACCTAGTAAGACACCTGGGAAGCACTGCACTGTTGTAAGGCTGGATTACTCAGATCAACACCACACCAGGAATCACTGCACCATGCTCCACTTACACTTTAAGCATATCCTTTAGAGTACAAAGCCAAAAGCTTAGGTTTATATTTAAGCATTTCCATATTTGTCCTTTAAATGCCTCTATGGTCAGTGTCAATGCAACAGCTCAGTACCTTTCTTCCACAGTAACTGAATTCAGCTTTATTACAGTTTCTATGACTAAGACAGATTGCTATCTGAGCCAATTCCTGCTTCTGCTTAAGACTTAAAACCAGCATATCTTACTGAAAAGACTTTTGATTGCAACAGAAAGGAACTAGAAAGGAAACAAAGAAAATAATATCTAATTTTACTGATAACGATTTTCAAATACAGAATGTGTCCCCACTGCTTCATTTGGCTTTATAAACCAGGACACAAGCCACTTTCCATCACATGGCCAAACGATGAATAGTCTCATTTATGGAAGTTTAAGGGCAAAATCAAATTTAACAAGTTCGGAAAGCCTGACCTCCAAACAACTCAGGAAAATATTACAAATTACAAATAAAGTGGACTCTCCTCCATTTGCAAAATAAATGGCATTTGCCTTGAAACAAAGATCACTACAAGCAATTTGAACAGAAACTTCAGAAAAAAAGTCAAAAGCTACAGAGCTAACTTGACATAAGTCTGTTCTTTACCCCAGGCCAAAGAGAACAGCTTTCAGGGATCTCACTATCTCCACAATATTTCAAAAATTCGACCATATGCAGTACAAGTGACAGCTTTAAATCCTGAAAACAAAAAGGTTTACTATTTTTAGTCACTCATTTCATTTAATGAAGCCCTTCCACATACTTATCATTTCTATATGTTTTCTTTATTTTTTTCCTTTCTCTCATTTCCAGAACATTTTTCTATTGAGATTTAATTTAAGTTGCTCCAGGGCTCTTTTCCAGATGAATTGCCAGCATCCTAGATGCTGTGAAATGAAAAGGATTTGTAAAGTGAACACAGAAAATACCGGGCCCAAAATTCTGCATGAATACCACAGACTGATTTCTTGAAGAAGTCTTTGAGAGGAAAATGCCTTTCCCACTTACTCCAAGATCTCATTTCTTTAACAAAATCTGTCCTAAAGTTTAATCTGTGCTTGGAACAGAAACCTGACTATTCCAAGACGCTGAGGGCTGAAAAATCCACTCCCTCTATCTTCTTAGGAAGACACTTCAGCTTTCAAATAATGACACTTTTTTAGCTGCAAACATTACAACGCAAAACCTCAGCAAGGGTTCAGAGTCAACATGGTCATAGGTTAAGCTGAACTAAATTGTTATTCTGCAGAAACATACTGCTTCTCCATTGGAAGAGAATGAAAGTATTCTAAGATGTGGAACAATAACTCCCACTAAAAACATGTTGAGAAATATCAGAGTACAACTGAAGATTTTGTTATACGGCTCATTTTTATGGCGTGATGAGGGAAAAGAAAGGCAAACAAAGCGAAGATGTCAGCTTTTGTAAAGCAGAGTACTTCGTGCAATGGCTAGTACAACTGCGTTGGCCTGATTTATGTGCCTATCATAAGGAGGGATACAAAGCATGAATATATTTAACCTTCTCAATGTCTCCAGATAGAGTAAAAGGATACCCACAACCCTAAAACGTCATCCTCCGTTATGCCAGCCCTGCCTTAAAGCTTTCAGAGATCACTGTCGAGGTCCCTCTGAATGGCAGCACAACCACCTGGTGTACCAGCCACTCCTCCCAGTTTGGTATCGGCTGCAAACATGCTGAGGGTGCAGCCTGTCTTATCATCCAGGTCATTAACAAAAATTTTAAACAGAATTGCCCCTGATATCAAATCTTTGTGTACTTCACTAGTGACTGGCCTTCAGCTGGACTTTGTGCTGCTGATCACCAACCTCAGAGATTGGTTTTCAATCCAGCCACAGGTCCTTCACTTGGTGACACAGGTCCTCCAGCACCGCACACCTCCTGCAGCGATAAGAACATGTCTCTCTACCCAGTCTTAGTGAGAGGCCCCAGGCACACCCTGCAGCCCAAGACCTGCACCCTCTTTTTCAGTCAAGGCAGCTCTTTTTCAGGCAAGGTCTCTGATGTTACAGGGATACCTGCTACAATGACTGCTGGAGACGGTGCAGCGGGTCACCACCATTCCCGAGCGCATACAGGCTGATCGCAACACAGTCCGTGGTCCCCAGCTGCACCGCTATGCCTGTTCGCAGCGCTCTGGGAGCTATGCTCTAGCATAGACTGTTATACAGGCCTGTCCTAAGCAACTGGAACAAAAGCTCCAACCCCCCTTTGATCAAGTACACCTGAAATTGCTCAGAGCAACTTGCTAGAAGTCGAGGTCTCCTACAGCTACCCTTTTCTGGCAGCAGCAAGCACTCCAGTTCCGCAAAGGGTTCCCAGAAGTGCCTTGACAATCCGAGAAGTTCCCAGAACATTTAGAAGCAGAGCCCAGGAACTGCTGCACCAGCTGCTGCTTCTGCTAGCTGCGCTCTGAACCCATTTAAAGAACCCAAGCAACCTTTGTATTAAGTGTATTCCCATACCCCTGCTAGAACTCAGTTATTACCTCTGAGGTAGTTTATATGGCCAACCTTATGATAAAGGAGATTAACTGAAACTGGCAAAGCTAGAAGGGTGTTAACACTTTCAGTATTTGGCCAATTTGTCTGCAAACCATTTTCACTTTTCATTAACTATTGTTGCTAGGCATTCTTGAATGCATATTTAAAGAAACTGCATACCACCAAATGTGATTAAAAAGCTAGAAAAAAAAATCCAGGGGTAATGATGCATTCCATTTACACAGTTAACAGCAAAACTGCATAAGCAATTTCATGGTTGTTTTCCATGCAAAAGGAAACAATTTCAGCCAAAGAGAACACTTAAATACTTTCCACAAAACAAGAACACTTAAGAATTCTGTTTCTAGACTGCAGTCCACTGCACTAGTGAAATGAATAGAGTTACCCTGTCATGTGAGCTAGAGAGCTACTTACCGCCTTTCAGCACCTGAAAGCAGTGCAATAAAATCTTCCTTCCCTTTTTGCTTTAAAAGCTTACAAGGACACAGCCATTCATTTCTTTTCAGCTGCATAATTTCTGTGAAAGAGTCTTCCAGAGAAGACATCATGAAAAGGAAAAGACAGGGAAAAGGTGAAGACGCATACCGACTCCTGAGCAGTTCCGACTACCTAGAAGTGATTTCTTTTTGGTCCTGTGCGCAACATGCCGCATGCACACTTGGCTGTATTTTGGTAGTTGACAGGTACAGACAGAGCCTTTGGCAGTCTGAAGAATCATATCCTAGATTTCCTAGAGTAGGAAGTCATGACTATCTTGTCATGACTATCACAGGGATACCTTATTCCGTGCTCAAGCAGTACAGAAGCTGTGAGGGAGAGAACAAGAATCCTCAACAAGATGGATACCTCCCTAACAAAATCAACTGCCATCAAACAGAACGCTTTACAGAGAGGTGCACGCAGCAACTTGTCACCAGGTACTCAGAGCAGGGCTATGGGTGTCATGAGCAATAAACAGATCCCACAGTGATCTAAGACCCTAAACACATGGGAAAAGTTTAACTCAACTTTTTCAGAGCTTTAGGACAGTTGGGTTTGAAAGTACCAACACTTCAGCAGAGTAAGGGGAAGACAGAGAAACTAAATACGACTTAACACTCCTGGCAGACTAACTTTCAGCTTTAGCATTTGGTCCAGAAGGACTAAAAGTCTGCATACGCCTGCATGAACAGCAGACTAAAGATGACCAGGTTCTCTCAGAAAATTTACAGCTCTTGATTAAAAGCATCTGCATTATGCACAATCAGACATCCTGACACACCGAGCCATCCGTATCTGTGCTGCAAGAAATTCAGCAAGACTGAGTGGCACAAAGGCCCGGATTTCTGCATAACAGATACCGAAGGAAGAGAAATGCTTTAGAAGTGTTCACCTGTAAGAGGAGCTCACCACAGCAGATTGGCTGGAAATCCAGACCCCAGAATCTGGATGTCCCAGCAAAGCCAAGCACCCCTAATGCAAAATACGGTACAGGACATATTTTTTCTGTTGAATCATCTACGGTAGGAGGCAGTGGCTCCAAGAAAGAGGGCATTTAACACTATACATGTTGCTGGGTAGGTAATCAGTACAGAGCACAAGTTTGGCACCACTGTGTCTGTCATCAGTGCTAGAGCGCTACAGTCTAATCAGTGCAGACTGATGGGACAAGCCCCAGTACTCTTCCTTGCTCTCAGCCTCATGAGCCAGAGCCACAGGAAGAGAGGACTTCATCAACTGAACTGGGTCAATGGCTACTCACAAGCCTCAGCAATTACCACAAAAGGCCAGGAGATGCAACACTGAAGAGTTGCATCTCAGATTTGACGTTCTGCCATACTATATTGGGAAGCGACCTTCTAATGTTTCCCGAGGGCTCAAAGCCTCGAGGTATGGCTAGGGCTAGTCTTAAGATCTGACAGAAAGAACAATATCCAATATGAGTTCTATAGGTCTCTTATGAAAATCCTGGATGTCCAAGATATACTCACCATAAATACAAGTACAGCGAGCAACAATCTAATATTTGCCCACTGACCCTAGGTACTGATTACTCATCACAAGTTAAGCAAAGCCATGTCTGGAAGTGCTTAGGAATGCAGTACACAAACTGGAGAATGAAGACACCAGCACCCTATCTTTCCAGTATGATCAGGAAGAGCTGAAGGAGCACTGCACCCTGTCTAATGTTCATCTACTGTGCACAAGCTTCTCTTTAAAGTTACTGCAAAAAACAGAAAAAGAAGTTATCACGTCTCAAACAACAACACAAATATAGTGATACTTTTACCAACTGCTATAATCCATTTGTACAGAAAGCAGAAAATTTATTCATTCCAAGCAGAAGACATTTTCTGCCCTACATGTTTCATTAATAGAGAATTGAGAAAAAATATACATATCAGTCATTGTTTTATGAGAAATAATCATTATCAAACAAACATTGATTTTAACTCTGCAAATACAGTCAATAAAGGCAACTCCAAAGACAAAATGCTTTGATTTAATAGAATGTCATGGGGGCACCAAAGCTGTGATTTCATTGAGAAGAACTAAACTGATCTAAAAAGTCTAATTCCACCAAAAGGAGAGGTTACCTCCCCCCTGTCCAGGCCACTCAACCCTACTACGTCTTACATGCCAATATTATGACTTATCTGACCTCACAGAAACCAAGGTCAGGGAACTAAACAGGTTTTTCTGCAGCTCTAGTTTCCTGCTAGTCTGCCATGGAGTCAGAAAAACGCAAGTGGTGGCACAAGGAAAGCAGAACTCTGCCACAAGATTTCTTTTCAGGGGCAGCCAAACATCAGATCTGCTTAGAGTGGAGTTTTACAATACAGAAATCTTAATGCAAACATGAAGCAGTGGAAAGAAAAGCAAAAGGAAGGAAAAAGTGGTACTTTTAGAAGGTTCCTGAAGAAGCCGATTCTTAGTTACCGATATTCCAAAACTATCAGTGAGCATGGAGAAGAGAGACTGGGAATTGCTCCTAACTGTTGTAAATGAATGAAAAGTTAGTTAGCAACAAAATTAAGTGGTCTGATCAACGTAGCCATGCAGAATTAAACACCTGCAACCACTTTAAAGAAAAGCGAACATTTTGTCCACAGGCACTCAAGGACTCCATGCAACACTAACAGGAATTTTGCTTTTGATTCTTCAGAGGTTTGTTAAGAAAAACCCAAAGCACACAAGCATATGTTTTGGACTTTAAACTACCCAGCACTGTCAAGTTCCAAGTTACAGTTAACCAGACTTTACCAGAGTATTGGATGCTACAGGGAACGGTGAGAAATAGGACACTCAAACTTCACGTAATGACATGTCTTGCTTCCCATTTAAAATATTGTTACCTCCCCTGCAGACGATTTTGTATTTATTTGAAAGTCTAAGGTGTGGATCAGCTGCTTGATGAATGGCTTGCTATCATTAAACAAGTGGTCTTATTTCCTCGCAAAAGTATCCTCCGGTGCAAGCCTCTCTACTTCTAAACATCTCAAACTATATAACATCATCTAGGCTGAATACTCAGCTATCAAAATATTCAAAGTAGTCAGTATTTCATGTAACTATCTCATGATTTTACATATACATTCCATAAGTACAGATTTAGCTAGATGGCTATCACGTGAAACTTCCATCTGAAAGAAATCAGGAAAACCAAAAGACAGGGAAATCAGAGAAGCCCTTCTGAAAGTAAATTCTGAAGTTTTTAATTATTCAGTTCTCATGTCTATTCTCAAGCATATGCAATAAAGTACTAAAGTCAGTTAAGGTAACACACAAAGAATTCTCATGTGTTTCATCAGCTTTCATGCAGTTTTTACAGACAGTGAAGTAGTTTCAGACCTGTTTCGTTATGGATTAGATAATGATCTAAGTCAGTATTGCCAGATTCTGAAATACAAGATTGAGCATGTGCAGCAGAAAATTCCACAAGGCAATCGTCTGCAGGCTGAGAACAAACAAGCATGCATAGCTAGTTAACAGCACAATTACTTTTATTTACAGAAACAACTATGCTCTCCCACTAAATCTAAGATTCTGTGAATTCTGAACAAGAATAACCAGAATTTGTAAATGAAAATTTTTAACAGTGCAAGGATTAAAATATCTTCACAGAGCAGATAAAAACCTAATAGATACAACTTATGGAGCCAGTTGCTCTATCAGCATTTGTTTGTTTTCAAGGAATGATTAAGTTTCACAAATCTGAAATTTTTTAAAGCTACTACTAACAATCCTATTTAAAGAACTTACAAGTTAAATTCCTGAAGAGTAATAAGGCCTACAACTGTTTCAGACATGTGCCACACCTTTATTTAACTGATCAAAATCAGATCAAAAGGTTTGTTTGCATGTTCAGAGCTCTGGTAGAGTAAAAAATGCTCAGACTGTAGGAAGAGTAAATAAGCTGGGGACGAAATTCAAATTAGTTTTAGACTACTGATGTTCAAATTTAGGAACTGTACTTCTTGGAATTCTTAACCATATTCAGAATAGTCATTAATTTAGCCTTAAGTATTCTATCTTCCTAATACTCAATATCTAGTCTTAGCATTAGTCTAGTTATATGCATACTTGTCAATAGTTCAATTACACAAACACAAATATTTAATATTTCTATATTAAATTTCATTCAATTAAGTATTTGCTTGAGCAGTGTACCACAAAGTAAAAATTTCTTATATACTGGATTATACCTGCAACTTTGTCCCGAATAAGTTTTGCAGATTCAACTTCGCCAATACTGCTAAATAGACTCCGTAACTCATCTTGCGTCATGTTCTGAGGGAGGTAGTTCACAATTAAATTTGTTCTACCAATATCATCCCTGCAATCTTCAGCCATGTGATCTTCATAACCATTAGACATTTTATAATATATCTGCAAAGAGAAAAATCCCAAGTAAGTTCTAGATCTTTGCATTTCAATAAGCCAAACCTTCTCCACCTGAAATAAGTTTGAATGTTTATTTTAAAAAACGGAGAACAAGTAACTGTTTCAACTACACATTTTTTCCACTCACAAAACAAAACATTATTTGTTGAAATGAAAATTCCAGAACAATTCATTCTTTCAAACTAACAAGCACGGCATTTTTCAAAACTATGTACCATTAAAGAGCTCTTAAGGGTTGTTGGGGGTTTTTTTGCATTAATAAAAAGCATCAAGACACATTTTGTACACATTCCTGTAACCACCAAAGTATTCACAACATCCAAGTTAAAAATCAGGTTCCCCATGTCCAAGCATTTGACTTGCCAGAATCAAAACTGCCACCTCAACTTTAATTCCAACCTTATGCCCCGAACTCTTAGAAGACAGAAAGAGGAGCAGCAGCCAGTTCAGTATTTCAACTGGGGACTATTTATTTTCTAAATGTTTTCTCCTTTACACATTGCTTATCCTGCATCTTAAGGCCCTGTTATTGTTAAATGGTTGCCTTTGGGTGACTGCTTAATTGCATATGTGAAACTGATGAATCTGTCCTGGAACACTAGCTTCGGTGCATATTGAGTATTTGATAGAGTTTCTATTCTTGCACCTTTTTAAAGAAAGCCTTGAGAAAACATCCAGAAACTCCAACACATGAAGATACTCTCTGCCTCAATCAGCCATCAGCAGGGACTGAATCCTGACGTTTCAGATGCACTGGACGTTGGCAACTCAAACTCACAACAGACCCAAGCTGCTTGTCCTTCATGGCCTGCCAGAAGAATAGATTTTAAAGTGCTTTTACAACTACTCTGAAATTGTCGAAATCAGGATACCTAAACCTTATTCCTGCAACAGGAGGAAAGTCAGGTCTAGCAGACTCAAGAAGCCTGGGCTGGCATGTTCTTTCTAGAAAACACCACCACCAGGAAGCTAATTTCTTGCATGGTTCCAGAGGCTGCTGCCCTCTATGCTACGGGCCTGAGCACCAGTGGTACGCTGCTTTATTTTACAGATCAGGATCTACTAAAGGATGAGCCTTTCCAGGGACTGCACCACTACTGACAACTAGAAGTTGAATAACGGAAAAAGTCAGGAACAGCAACTAGAAATCCTAAGTCTAGAACAGGAATGCTGCCTGCAGGAAGGGACTTCCAGTCCCTTCACCAGTAGCTATTGTTAAGTCATGTTTGGCATTTATTTCATACTTTCTTCTTGCAAAGGTCAGATTTTTTTAAGTGGCAATAACAGAATACACCATTTTAGAATAAACCACAACAAGACTTACGTTAATTTGAGATTTAGCACAGAACAGATTTAACTGAATCCTTTTTCTTTTTTTTAATGTGTGTTGCAGCATTAAGAGCTGGCAGCTTATAGGAGAGGTCTTGCTCCCCCTCACCCACTGATGAGCCTTCCACCCCCCATTTCTGTGTTTCAAGTGTCAACACGAGCAAGCCCCAGCACCATTTCTGCCCACAGGATAACCAACTGGTACCACGAAAGCAATGGAAAACTACACCAGGAGGGAAGTCATTTTTGTTGTGTCAGCAGTTTTAATCGGCTTTCCTTGCAGCAAGATAAGCACCAGAGCTAATGCCAGAGGACAGGAGAAGAACTGCAAAGCTAGAAGCAGGGGAAGAGACTCCCTCCATCGATGGTTTCAAGCTGCCAGGTTGTCTCATTGTACTGTGAAATTATGTCATTAAATACACGTTCCCTTCCTGCTCGGTCAGAACTGCCTGAGCACAACCTCAGAAAAGTTTCCTGTTCTGCTAAATGACACTCAAACAGCTGAACCTTCTTTGTTCAACATATCTGAGCTATAAAATCAGATGATTTACGTTTTCAAAGTTGTTTTAATGGAAGGCAACTTTGCTTGCCTTTGTCCTGTATAAAATTCAGGCCCTACGAGCATAACAGACCGATATGCTGATGAGTATGGAAGTTGTACAGTACAATTAGAGTATTTAGTAAGCAAAGTAAGAAACGTTGAGATTTTTCCAAGCTTTTACAAGACAAAAGTTCAGATTTCCTTCACTTAACCAAATTTGCCAAAGATATGATACAAATCCTTCCTGCTGCCAAGACTCTCCTCCCGCCAAGTTTAAGAAGTTGCTACATATTTTAACGCTTTCCAAAAAAAACAAAAACTTAAAAAAAAAATCTTTTTCCTTATCCTCCAGGGTGTATCTGCTGCCTAAGAAGGAGGCACCACAGCCAGATACCAAGCACAGAAAACTCCTCAGCACACCATGATGGCAAGCTACCGGACTTATATCTGGCATTAGGCAAAATTGACAGGAGTTTGACAAGTGGCTATCAACTTCAAATCATTTACCACAGCCTCTAATCGCACTGTCTGCACTACTTAGCGTCTGTATCTCCCCATGACAAACAAGGAGTGCCTAGGGCACTGTTTGATTTAGGAGCAATTAGAACTGTGAAGGAAGCCTTCCATCTGCTTTTCTTCAGACACTAGAAAAAATTATAGCAAGCCCTTGCATAAGGACTGGCAAATATTTTCATGGGATACCAGGAACAAAGCATGCAGAAGTAATAAAGGCATAGTAGAGATGAGGAAAAGGAGCAAGTGCTGATAAAGAAGATGCTCCTTTCTTCCTAATCTTTCACCAAAACACTTACACAATCTACTGCAAGATTAACACTTTCTGGCCATCCTGGAAGCTAGTGGGAAACCACTTCCTCCGCTGGCGGTGAACAGTTTCTCATGCGAGTGAAAATAAAAACAGCCCCTGAAGAACTGTTAACCTTTGCATACTGAAAAGAATTCCAAAAAGAAAAGGCAGTATAAAATGGTCAGTATGGATGAAGTGAGAAATGCTACATAAGAAAACAAGTTTTTTATTCTGCTCTCACCAAAATTACGTTGAGGGAATGTACTGATGTTTCTTTACCAAAGAGGGAACAATCAGATTATATCAGTAAATATTCCAGATGTGAGAACTAGGCCTAGAAAACTAACTTGGATCTATAACTGATATTTTTCAATCCCATTGACATCAATCAGAAGTCTGAACCACTTATATTCCAGCGGACAGGTCAAGGATGGAAAGAAGGCCTAACAGCTCCATTGGGAAGGCTACCTGTAATGAGACTGGCTAGGTACTTTGCAGCCCCTCCAAAAAAGGGCCTTCAATTCTATGTCCCAAAAAAAATGAAATTAAGTTCCATTGCACTGTCGTTTTGAAAATGAAGGGTTTTTTTTTTAAATAACCAAACCCTGCAACAGCTTGTTTTAAAGGCAGCCTTCTTTTTCTTCCTTGTGTAAGATGCCCTCAAACTTATGAGGCCAAGGATGCATAGAGCAACCAACAGAGCCGTATGCACAGTGCCCAAATCTTCCCATTAATTCCTGGAGGTGCTCAAATTCACATAGCCCAACACCATCACCTGCTTCAAAGATTGCTCATTCACCACGGCCAGGTCTGCATTCTCAGGACTGGACTGAAAAGCTTCCCAAGGTATTTTTTCAGACCACTCCCCTGACCATGACAATCACCTTCTCAAAGGTGCACAAGATCCCAGAAAGTTTAAAGAAAAATTACACAAACGGCTCTGGCAACAGACCAATAAAAGCTTTTTCCAGATGTGACTCAGTATCTCCAGCCAGAATTCTAGGATACAGTGCTATTAAGTCTTTCACTGCGAGATGTTTGCTAAGAGGGAAGACCTGTACAAAACCGAGGAGATAATCTGAAACAGAAACATTGGCAAGAAAGATAACCGTCTGTCTGCAAGATCACGCAAGAGGCTTAGTATACTTTCACCTTGTTCACAGGGTCTGCGAAGGCACTAGACCACTACTGGGATCACAAACTTGAATGTAGACACCTAAATAGATGATAATGTGAGCATTTTAGCTACTGCAGAACTTAAGATGGGAAATTCTTCCAGGAGCAATGAGCTCTGTGCTCCTTCGTGTCAGTAATTAGTGTCTTCATTAAAATCCAGGCAGCAGGTCTTATCACTCCAGCAACTGACCTATTCTCATTCCTGCAATATAGTTCTCCAGGACAGTGAAAGCCACGTCGCACTGCAGATGCCACAGATGAGCACTAACACTGCTGTGCTGAAGGCAAGAGCTACCTCAAACATATTTCTCGTCTTTGATACCAGAAGCACACAGACTACACCAATATCTGACACATGGACAAGACAGCCAGATGAATGCATTACTGTGGCACAGAGTTTGTGTCACCTTCACAGGAATACTGGGAACGTGCCATACTGAGCACAGCATGGTTCTCAAACCACAGCAGAACTGAGGCTGCTCACACAGATTATTGACCCAACACTTCAGCCTTTGTTTGCAGTGAATGTGCAAGTTAGCACTTGCTAACCTCAAGTTCGCACTTGACCTCATGAGGTTCAACAAGGACAAATGCAAGTCCTGCACCTGGGCTGAGGCAACCCCCAGTATCAATACAGGCTGGGGGATGAAGAGGATTGAGAGCAGCCCTGCCAAGAAGGACTTGGGGGTACTGGTGGATGAAAAGCTGGACACGAGCCAGCAATGTGCGCTCGCAGCTCAGAAGGCCACCCGTGTCCTGGGCTGCATCAAAAGAAGCGGGGCCAGCAAGTCAAGTGAGGGATTCTGCCCCTCTGCTCCACTCTGGGGAGACACCCCTGCAGTGCTGCCTCCAGCTCTGGAGTCCTCAGCACAAGAAGGACATGGACCTGCTGGAGCGAGTCCAGAGGAGGCCATGAAGATGATCAGAGGGCTGGAGCACCTCTCCTATGAGGACAGGCTGAGAGAGTGGGGCTTGTTCAGCCTGGAGAAGAGAGGCTCCGGGGAGACCTTACTGCGGCTTTTCATACTGAAGGGGGCCTATAAGAAAGATGGAGAAAAACTTTTAGTAGGGCCCTGCTGCAATAGGACAAGGGGTGATGGGTTTTAAACTAAAAGAGGGGAGATATAGGCTAGACATAAGGAGAAGTTTTTTCACACTGAGGGCAGTGAGGCCCTGGCACAGGTTGCCCAGAGAGGTGGGGAGATGCCCCATCCCTGGAAACATTCCAGGTCAGGCTGGACGGGGCTCTGGGCAACCTGATCTAGTTGGGGATGTCCTGCTCATGGCAGGGGGGTTTGGGACCAGATGTGCCTTTAAAGGTCCCTTCCAACCCAAACTATTCTATGATCACCTAGGACATGCTATCAGGAAGTGCTTCAGGAGACAGTGTCTCACAGAGTCCCCAAACTGATGAAGTCTCCTTGTTAGTGTTAATAACGGTGAATGATCAGGGATCTTGCACTGAAACAAGTGACATTGGCAGAGTTCTGTTGGTGAGCTGTCTTCATCACTGAGGCTTCCAGTCTCAAACTAGAACGCAGGAAGTTCCATTTGAATATGAGGAAAAAACGTCTCGCTGTGAGGTGCCCGAGCCCTGGCACAGGCTGCCCAGGGAGGGTGTGGAGTCTCCTGCTCTGGAGAGATTCAAACCCGCCTGGACGCGGCCCTGTGCAGCCTGCGCTGGGTGACACCTGCTCTGGCAGGGGCTGGGCTGGGCGGTCTCCAGAGGTCCCTTCCAACCCCTACCATTCTGTGATTCTGTTTATTCTTAAATACACTGGCTGACCTCAAGAATCTTGATGGGGTGCTTCAAGTAGAACTTCAGGGCTATACAAAGAAGAGACTCTCCTCCTGTTTCTTCAGCACATGGATGATATTTGTTGACATGCCCCCCCCGCAAGTCATGGTTGACTCAGAGGCAAACAACAAATTTGGCTATCTGTCTTGGACACCGCTCTACCACTCAATTTTGAAGGCTGCTGAGCAGTCTTCCTTGGAGATCACACCTGAAATAGAACAAAAGGACACTACTACATCAAGGGAAGTGCCAAACCAATCCACACAGCTGCAAAAGGCAGATGCAGAGGCACTGAGATGTCTAGGTTTGAACACATGCCAAAAGCAATGCCAACACACAAAAGGGCCTGAAGGGCCTGCAGAGAGGCTCCACTAGTTTTAACTATTTCAGGAAAACAGTTTTCATGAATGACCCAACACAGTATGCCATGCAAAGGCAATGCAGCCAGCTGTCAAGACAGGATTGAGAAGCAAGAGTTTAATCAAGACATAGAAGGGACAGAGATGGGGCGGGGGGGAACACCAACACAAAACCAACATGTTTCTTGTCAGAAAATCACTGTAAGGAACGGATATGTTTCACCTTAGAAGCCACACCAGCAGAAAAAGCTCCACTAGGCCTACATGCCTGCCAGAAAAGTTTCCAATGCTCCACAGTCAGAATACACCTCTATTTCTTAATCCAGACCCCTTACTTTACATATGCCACAGATTCTTTTCCCATAATCTTCAAGAAAATCCCTTTTATTCTTTACGCAAACTCCTTTCATGTCCCCAACAGCTCTCCACATTGCACCCCACAAGCACAGACCTCTCCATGAACATCCTTCCAGACTACAGCTCAGTGACAATACAGTGCCGGACCCACTGCTATTTGACTCACGCTGCATTCATACAATATTACTTCAAATAGCAGAGGATTTTAATCATGACCAAACAGCAAAAGCCAAGTGGGAGGAGGGAGGGGAAAGAGAAATCAAAATCCACAGATTCTCTCTTCAATTCAAGAATAACATTTATACAGCATATGTGGGGAAAAAATGGTAAGTTTAACAGAAGGTTATCCTAGCGTGCACATGCACAGTATAGGTCACACACTTCAAAACCTCAACTCAGATCCGAGCTACGTGCTTAAGTCTTTCAACAGATTATTTCAGTGTATACTTGCAAAGGCAGGTGATAACGCTTAAGTTTTCCTTATGAATAAAAATAATGTAGATACGAAATAGCGCGCCTATGTTTGAGAGATGCCCGATGCCATTTCCAAAAAGCAAGTCCATGACCACAAAGGAAGAATCTTGATCTCACCTTTTCTTGCTTGTTACGCTTGGTTAGGTCGATTGGCAGCTACTGTATTTCATGAGCACAAATCTTATGTTTCATTGGAACAGCCATTTTCCTGAACTTTGAAGCATGATTTTTGGGTACATATGAAAACTTAAAAGGCAGAAAGTGAGGCATCACAGATTCCTTCCCCCAAACTGTACCATTACCCTATTTCTCTTTTTATTGTCCCACAGCAATCAATAAAGTCAGTATTCTCTCCCACGTAGCTATCTCATCCGGATTCCTCTCCCCCACAGCCGCAATATTTAAATCAGCAAACAGGAGAAAGTTAAATTCAATATTCAATTTGATTCTTTTGGCACTTGTACTCTCCCTCCCCAGAATGAGACCAACTCAGGTCGACTGAAACATGCTAATGAAGATCACTTAAAAAAAAGTTTGTCTTTAGACAGAAGATTCTTTACACTGAAACTCTAAGCGTTAGGCCACATGAGTTGCTTAACCTGTACATGTATGTTCCTTCCACACTAATGTGTAAGTTCTGTTTGTAAATCCAGCAACCAATAGATCCCTTCTGCTTCAGATTTTTCAGAGTTAATAGATCTCATCTTTTTATTGATTCCTCTCCCCTTTTGCGAACCTGGAATGAAGACACTGTCCTTTTTCTCCTTAGCTTGACTAAATTTAAGATTCCAACATTTTTGTCAGTTCTGACAATACAATATCTCCGCACCAGAAGTGGCTATTATTAAATCTACTACTGCATTTCAACAAACTTTATTTCCATATGCTAAATCAAGGATTTCTAGTACAACATATTTTAAGCTTGTTTATTTTTTGTTTGTTTTATAACGCTGGGCATAAACTTAGTTTTAAGCATATTACTAGTCTAGCAAATCTCAACTGTCATAATTTTAATATTTAACAAAGTAGTTTACAGATTCTTTAACAACCAGTTTTGTCTAAAAAGCTTTTAAATGCTTCTCTCAGTTGTTTTTATTCAGTGCCATATAATGACATCATCAAGGTAATGTTTTGTCAATGCTTATATTGCCTTTCAGAGACAGAAGTATTTGAGGCCAAAAAATAAGCTGCATTCTTCAGAGAAATGACCTCATTTTACCATCAGTTTGATGAACTATACTCAATTCAGAAGAACCAAATTAATCATAGCTAGGACGCTGTCAGAAATCAGATACAGACTGGCCATAATTACCATCCACTGCTGCTTTAACACAAAGAAGAGGATCAGGGTCTCTCGATATCGTTCTGCTTGATATGTATCAACAAGGGCCAACTGAAACTATGCAGCTAAGATACTAAACATTTGCAGCTAGATCTGCGATTTCCCCATCTTTCAAGGTTAACAGTCAGCCCTGACAGCAAGAGTAGGCTACAGAGCTCTGCTCAGAGCTTCACGTTAGCACCTTCCACACTTGTTTTGTCCCTGGGTCAAAGATGCTGACAGTTAACATAACAGTTCTTAAGCAGAGAAGAGACAGCTGGACAACTTTTTGCAGCTGAGACTATCTCACCTTCTGCACTGGTATCTTAAAAGGACAGGTTTATGATAAACAGATATAAAAAAAGTTATTATCTTCCTTGTTCTAGACAGCGTCAGACTGTCCAGCAATTGCCTCTAGCAATTTTTTCACCTACAAAAAAAAATTGGAGACAAAGAACTGTGCTGTGAGGGAACAACTCCTTTCCTATGCCCAGGACACTTGCAGTAGGTGAGAAGAAGTGGACATAAGAACTACGGATTCCAGACACATTCTGACAACAGCTGCCCCACACGTTGATCCCTCCTTGGATTAGCAGCTAGTACTTTCACTTTGATGGGACAGGAAGGCAAGTGAAGTAACAGGAGGAGGAGACAGCATCCAACTTGTTTTGTGCTGGCCAACAAGTAGCTGGAAATCCATCTCTGAAGACCTGATGAGACACCACAACTTGCTACTGCACTCCTACAGGAGGCCATGGAAGCACTGGGCGAGAGGAAAATTATACTTACTATGCCACTGCTAATAATATTTAAAAAAAAAAAAAAAAAAAAAAAAGAAAAACAGCAAAACCATGCACATGAAGAACGTCTCTGCCTTCTCAGCATAGCTTATTTTCACCCTACACCCCCCCCCAAACAAAACAAAAGAAGCTTAAAATCTATTTTCGCATACATCACCTACGTATAACAAGGTTGTATAATCAAATGGATCATTTAGGCCAGCAATTTGAATCTTGCAGGTGCCTAGATCACAGAACTGCACTTCAAAAAGAAGTGCCCTGATAATTTCCAATACAAGGTAAAATTCACACCTCTCATTTGCTGAGCTATGTCACTCTTCCTAAATGCTTAAATTGGTGGGAATCTCCTGCAGCTGCCTTCCATGCTTTTTCTAAGTACTTGGAAGTGCAGAAAGAACAGCTTCTCTAAACATCTTTTTCAAGTCTGCAAATACAGCAAGCTTGAGTTTTCTGTAACTAAAAGTCTACCACCTTCACAGGTAGCTTATTCCACAAGACATGTAGTTAGTGCAACATCTAATAACATTTCACTATAATCAGTTCACAGAGGGCTCATAACAACAAGCAAGACACAAGACAGAGACCAACACTTCAGGAAGAAAGCAGGCTGGCGCAACAGCTTAAAGAAATAGATTCTGAAAGTAAATGACATGTCTCTGACAGGTCAAGACAAGGAGGGCTTTTTTCAGGAAGAAAAAAGTGACAGAACATGCAAGAACCAGCAAACAAAAAATAGAGTGTTTTAATTAGGAGCATAGAGCACATTTCATGGTAAGCTAATGTCAGCACTAGACACCAGCCACATTCAACAGACACAATTAAGTTAAGAAAGATGCTATACACAATATTCACATTTCCATTTAGACTGTGCTTATTACTGCTGTTGTTCCCACAAGCCTGGCACTGCATAAGACAACTCACATAGAAAGCAGTATAGTCACATTTATCTGGTGCTGCAGAACCACCCACATCAGGGCTAATAACTAAGGCTATAAACTCACTATACGATATATTTAACAACAATATTGGCTTAAGATGTTCCTGTTCATATTCCAATCAAACCAAGGGGAGAACACAGGTCCTAGTTCTGTAACTCGGGACTGCTGAACACTGACTCATGAAACCACAGACTCATCTGCATTATTATACAAATACAGTTACACTGCTTCAGAACAAAAACTAGGACAGTCCCAGAGTAATGTATCATGCCGCACAGGCTTACAAGCTCAGGAATCTAGACTTTATCTATCACACAACACAGACATAACCCAAGAGTCAACAGAAATCTAGGAAATCATATCAACCATATGGGCTTGATAAAGCCTATGGAACATATGCATTACCCCAGTTTTAAAGAGAGATACACAAGTCAGAGAACTCTGTTCACACAGATCTAGAAAGGAAAGCGGTTAAAACATGAGTACTGGGGAACAGCAGGCTGGTAAAGACGTAAGGACTGAGCATAATATGAGCAGTCAACAGCTACGTTCAGGGCATAAAAGGAAAAAGGAGCAGAAATACAGAGACCACAAAAAGTGATCAAATGTCAACAACAACCAGCATTAATAAAGGCAATGAATCTCTACCCTTCTCATTTCTTTCCTCCTTTATTTTCCACAGATATCTCATTAAGTAGATCACAGGATGCCAGTGCAAGTCCTTCATGCAGCAAAACATGCTTCCCTTCTCAGCAAGTCTCAGATATAAGCCTCTGCCCAACAGATAATGCTACTCCACTACTCAGCATTACAGAATATGGTAGCCAGCACACACTTCCACACAACTATTCCACCACAGCTCAGCGGTCCTTTCTCCGGGCTACCTCTACACACGTTCCTTTCACCCACGTCCTCCCACTGAATGGCCCCTTAATACATTCCTGCCTCTTCCAACCACTAAAAAAGGGTAAGCGCTCTACGTTGAAAAGCCTCCCAAGAGTACTAACAATAGCGGGCTGCTACTTTAGTCATGATTTCTTCCGGCCAAAAGCACTTAGCACAGCATTACTTAACCCTGTTCCTAGCTGGCCCAAATTAGCATTAATATAACAAGTATTGTCCACACTAGGAAGCCCACTCTCAGATACTGCCAGTCAATAAAGATGCGCCAGTCTTAACGAAGGTGGGAGATTTAAAAGCCGTGTCCGTGCAGACACAGGCAAAGTAAATATGAAAGACAACGACGTTAACCAGAAGAAGAAAGGCTCCAAGATAAGGCAGGGACGCAGGCAGCGCATCTGCCACCCAAGCCCGGCTCCCTCCGCAGCAGCCCCAGGCAGCGAGACCCACGGCCTTCTCGCCCACGAGAGCGGAGGCCTTGGGCTCCTCCTCCACCGTCTGTGCCCCATCCACCTCACGGAGGGCCCTCACAGCCCCGCACGCTGCAGGCCCGCCGCGGGCCCGCAGGCCGCAGCCCCGGCTCGCCGCCCGGCCGCCCCGGGCCCGCGCTCCCCCTCCGGCTGGCCCCTCCCCCCCGCAGGCCGCAGCTCTCCCCCTGCAGGCCCAGGCCTCGGCCTCGCTGGCGCGGCCCTCGCCGCCCGCTCCTGCCCACACCGGCCTCGCGGGAGCCGCCGGGGACTCCGCGGGCGCCGCCCTGCAGCCCGCGGCGGCCCGGCCTCACCTGTCGCCGGCTCGGCAGGGCCTGGGCAGCGGGAGGCTAACGGCTCCGCAGCGCGCACAACAAGCCGCTCGCAGCGCCGCCGGCCACGCCCCCTCCCCGCCCGCCGAGCCCCGTTGGCTGCCGCGCGCACGTGGTCCCGCGCCCCGTTGGCCCGTCGGCCCGTCCGTCAAGCGCCGGCCGGGGGCGGCCTCTCGCGGCGCGCCGGCGGCCTGGCGCGGGGAGCCGGGCCCTGCGCGCCCGCCCCCAGGCCCGCCTCAGGCGCGGCGAGGGCCCGCGGCGTCCGCCCGAGCGCGCCCGGCTGCGGGGCTGGCGTGGCGGCGAGAGCGTGGCCTCCGCCCCCTCTCCCGGCAGCGAGGCCGGGGGTCTCCAGGCAGGCCTCTGCGGGTGAGCAGGGGGCCTGCACCAGCCCGCTTCGTCAGCGGGCCTGAGGGGAGCTCCCGGAGAGGCGGCTGGTGGAGGGTTCCGGAAGGTGGCCGGCAGCGTGACCAGAGCGATCCCCTCCGGATGGCTCAGGGCTTCAGAAACGGCAAGGAGTAGAGCCGGTGCTTTCCCAGCCTCGGCCTGCTCCGCTGGGGCTGCTGAGGTCGTAGGAGGAGATAGGAGAATGTGGGTCCCGTCTCCGTTGCTGCCTGTGCGCAAGTCCTTCTGTACTGCTCTTGTGGAAGGAGAAATGCGAGTTTTTCCCTGTAGCAAAAGTTAGGCTTGAGTAGAAGATCTAGCAGGACAGCCCCAGGCTCTGGGGTGTTTGTGGTCAGCGCCTCCCCATTAGCGGACGTCTTCTCTTTCCATGGGTGTCGAGTGCCAGCTGTAGCTCAGGCAAATAGGGGAGCCTCCCTGAGCAATAATACAAAGGAATGCTTGTGACTGCTTGAGAGATTAAATTGTTCCTGTGTAAATAAGATGCAAGTGATGATCTGCAGGAGAAGATCAGATGGTGGTCAGCGGTTTTCTATGTTTTAAGAAGTCCATCTGCAATGACCTTAATGGACCTGCTGGTCAAGAGTTTTCCCTCTGTCCACTGCCAGCAATTTTCTGGTAGCCAAGGGCATCCCTTTATATCTGTACCTATTTCCACTGCACAGCAGGAGTCTGTGAATGTAAAATTCCACTATTCTGCTGGAAACAAATGTATTTTTGTCATTAACACAGTATTCTGCAATACTACGCACGGTACAAAGCAGTATGTTTAGCGTGTGACATACGTGTAAGTTTGCAAGTCTATAAATCCTGTATACCTGTCAAGGTACTTACCTTTGGCCAAAAATTCAGAATATTGCTGCATTAAAATGTGTGATGTTATTTTACATTCACAGACAACTCATAATTTGAGTTTTACTTAGTTGAGTAACATAACTGAAAATCAAATTAATGCACCTTTCTCTAGACTAGAAGACAGTGAGGTCTCACCTGAAGGATAGGAACTTGCAATATAGCAGGAAAACCATATATAGGAGTATGCGTTCTTTGCCATTTCCTTGCACACGTATGTGTGGAAATACTCTGTACCTAGTAATAATTACACTGGAACACACGGAAAATCACACAATGAAAATGCAAATATCTTTCCTCTACCTATCTTGACGTGGCCTCTGGCAAGGCTTTGCATAGTAAATTCCCAACATTGTTGCACTGACGGTATCTGGTGTGATCTGCCCAGAAACCCATTTCAGAAACCCCTTCAAGTGGTCCTGTTATACTGGGTCATTATTATAGGGGCTCCTGATCTTCTACGCTATGAGCAGGAACAGCCCAGCCTCTGCCATAGTCCAAAGGGCACAGTATCAAAGAAAACCTAATGGTCAACATCATTAAATGAAGAGTCCATCAAGGAGGTTAATGATTAAGAGAGATGTTAAGAGAAGTTGCCATTTTCTTTTTTCTTTATCATAGCTTTCAGTACCAGATGGGGAATCCTCACATGTAAACTCCAAGCCTGACAGGTCTGGAAACATCCTTCAAGGCCTCATAAAACATTAAAGATGTTTGTGCATCTGTTATTTGCTCATGCTGCTATGTATGCCAGCTACAATATCACAATTTTGTCATTCACGTCAATGGCAGCTTTCGGTTACTGCGAATTTTGTATTTTCATTCAAGTTTTAATTAAGCAATCTCATTCTTGGGCCTAAGATGGGTCTCGGATCTCTAAAAGTTGAGGCCATGGGCACAAGACAACACTGCACAGAGCTTCGATGCCTTTATCTTGTAATGGCACATTTGCAATGTCATCATTTCATTTATCACCATAAATGCTATGTTATTTAAAACTGTGATGGCAATTAGAAGGTATTATCATATTAAACTGTATGTCAGTTTTTAAAGGAACGATCTCATTTTGCTGAAATATATTCATTGTTGTGGTGTTTTAGTTCAATACAAAAACTCATCAGTCTGAAGATTTCATGATAATGTAGAATTTTAGAAACATGAAGCTAGGTGTCCCAGTGAAATCATCTTACGATGATGCAACATAAATGACATCAGGCTCTTCACAGGTAAGTTGAGTCATGCTATTTCTTGGTGTGCTGAAACATGAAAAAAGCTCACTGCAAAACAGGGTGATATTTGAAGCCATTTGTCAACATGGTTCTTACAAGGCAGGCAAATGAACAGTGTGAATACCGAAGTGGTTCCCACAAGGACAAACGGTTGTAACCGGCCGTGAATAAACATCAGCTAGAAACTTGAGGTTACAAAAGGAGGGAGATTGTTGCAGAGCTTTCTAACAGCACAAACGCAACACAGACGGAGCCGTCTGAACTCGGGAACGCTCCCCTGGTTTGAAAGCGGTGAGCAGCAGCTGCGGGAAGGAGGCGTCTGAGCAGCGGCAGCCCCCCGGGCACGCTCGCCCCCCGGCAATGGCAGGCTTCCTCAGCTGCCAGGTGGCTCTAGGCTCCGACAGAGCCTCCCGTGAGCCTCCAGACGCAGCTCTATTAATTAATTTCCCTATTTTTATGTTGTTTCCGTCGTTACCAAAACCCGCTACTTTCATGACGCGGGTTTATCTTTCCCGGGGCTGCAGGAGCGGTCTCTGGGAGCAACGCCCCCGCCCTCCTTGGGGCTCGCGTAAAATGGCGGCCCGGAAGCGGCCGGGGCCGCGGGGCAGGTAACGACGGGGCGGGGCCAGCCCCGCCCCCCCGGACGGGCCCCGCCCCCCGCGCGCTCAGGGTGGGTGAGATGGCGGCTGGGGCTCTCCCGCCGCGGCCTGTGCTCGCCGGCGGTTTGGCCTTGCTGCCCCGCCTCTGGGGCGCCCCCGGGAGCCGGTGTGGCGGCCCCGCCGCCCTGCGTAGGGCCTCTTTCCCTCGGGGGGGCATACCGCAGGTGCAGGAGTCCTGCGGAGTGCCCGCTTCCCTGCCCTTGTTAAGTGTCTCCCTCCTGAAAGGTGTCCTGGCTCCTGGGCAGCCTTCCCTCCCTGGCCTCCTCAGCCTCTTTGCTTCTTCCCTCCTTTAGGGTCTCATGTTGCTCTCTGATTTCTCCTTGCTGTCAAGAGACCACCTTCTGCACCCTCTCCTGGGGGTTTCTCTCCTCAGGGTCTCAGCCCCTTGACTGCTGTTACCTTCTGGCTCCCCCCTGCCTCTTTCAACAAATGCCCTGGCATTGCTCCGAGACTTTGCTTACCTAATGCACCCGTTTGCGCATCTCTTGGTTTGTGGCTCCATACCGAGATCTCATTAGCCAGACTTGAGGGCTGTGGTATTGCTCCGCTGTCAGCATCCTTCTGAATAACACTTTCTGGCTTTCTTTCTGGACTTCCTTTATGCTCTCCTCGCTCTTTTTGGTATTCAGTCCTTGGTGTGTTTGTCTTTGTAGTTGAGGGTAATTTCCTCCCCAGAGATCGAGTCTGATAATGTCCACTTGTTTGGAGTGGTTTGTCCTCTTCAGCAGCGCCTTCTCCTGGTCGTTTGCAGAAGGATGGAGTCGTACTTGGTATTTCACTCCCATGGGAGTTACCTTCCTTGTGGTTTGTTGTAACCGCTCTTTTTTATTCTGCCCGTGCCGTCACTTCACTTGTGAGGTGAATTACGTCCCCTGGGGCATGTTTGTCTCTTCCTTGCGCTGCAGTAAGATCACTCCCATTTAAATTTTCAGTGAATTGTAGGAGAACTTCTCTGGCCTTTCTCAGGTCAATGCAGAAACCAGTGGAAGTCGCCGTGTTGAGCTTGGAGGTGGAGTGAGCCTCTTCAGTCAATAGTGGGTGTGTTGGCTGGTGAACATGTTGGTTCAGGTTTCTCTGCACCAAGCTTCTCTAATTAAACCAGCCACACTTAATCATTTGTGGACAGATGTGGATAAGTTTTAATTCAATTTAAATTTGCAGTTGTTATAAGCTGTTATTGAAGCTGATTTTTCTCTCACCCTTTCTTTGATTCCCCTTTCCCTTTATGTATTAACAGCCTTTGTAAGTGTTCCTCGCCCTGTATTTGTTGTGCAGCAGTCACACTATCTATTAGCCTAGTTTCTGAAATCATCTCCTTTAAAACTTAGTAGTGGGTAAAGACCTCCACAGTCAAACAACAAAATGGAAGGAAGCAAAATGGAAGCTTTTCTGGTTGCCAGTAGTCATCTTTATTCCAAGCTCATCATTTGTGAAGCTTGTGTTGTATGTGGTTTTATACCAGTTGTGAATGGTGTCTATGTAAATTGTTTAACTTGATGTAGTGGTTACTTGTAGCATAGTTCTATTTGTCCAGTAAGCTGGTAATTTTCTATTGCAATTAAATCTAGAAGTTTTGATAACCATTTTTATAATCTTCAATCTTGCTACATATCTCAGACTAAACAGAGAAGCAAATGGCTGGGAATTGCTTGGGCTATTTTGTGGCAAATCTGATTATGCATTTAAGTTTTGGCATTTCAGATCCCTTCTTAAATCATAGTAACTTGCAGTGACTGCTGGTAGCGTGCTTTCATTTGCTCTGGTGAATAGGAGCCAAGTAATACGTATTTTTTTGTAGCCGTGTAAATCACTACTTCTGCGATTTGCTTACTAGTTCTGGCCTGGGCATGAGACCTCGTTGTGTGCTGTACCCTTGTTTAGAAAGATAGGCTAAGCTTACTGACTGACCGTATTTTGTAGTCTCAGCTTGGTGTGAAAAACACTTTGTCCAACTGTCTGTAAGACAATATTAATTACACTTCTCATCATCTTCCAGTCCTTGAAATTTCAGGATGATGTTAAGCAATAGTAAAATGCGTAGTAAACACACTGTTTGAATTACTTGTTTCCCTAAACACTTGGGGAAAGCACCTGATTTTTCTGTATTTTTAGAATGTTTAACAAAACTTACCGTGCAGGTGTCCACATATGAACTATGTTATGAAGAGCCTGATGTGTGCTTTAAGAATGGTTGTTCAAGAGCAGCTTGTTAGTCTTGAGATCAAGTAGTTATTGCCAGAAAAACAAATACATGGAAATAGATTTACTGACCTGTACTTATATGGCTCAAATGTTTACAGTGATGTAACTGCCTTATTTTGAAGCCTTAGTTTGAAGCCACAAGCTTAGTTTGCATGCATCAGCAATGGTAAGTCCATTGACACTGCTGCCAAACTTGGCACTAAGATTGTTTGGACTAACACCAACAACAATTACATAGTGCTCTGTGTTTTTAATACATTTGATGTGAATGGTTTGCTTTCGCTGCCAGAGGTTTGTGGTTTCCAGAGCATGTATTCTTGATGGTCTTAAAGACAGAAAATGTGGCAATATGAACACCATAATGCCTAAGGAATCTTCTGGGTTTTATGAAGTAATTAGTTGGCTTGAACATTTATGGCACTTGTGCAAGCCTTAAGTGTCTGTTATCACCACCATGGAAGCAATAAAGCACTACAGAATTACTGTGTTATCAGACTTTGAGTGTCTTCATACTTCAAGGATGTATTTCAAAATTCTGAGAGACACTTTGTAAAGCCTCATTATAATTAAAATATGCATTCATTGCACAGTCTTCACAAACTTCACTTATATCAACAAAAAGAATTCCCCGCACCAGGGCTTTATGGAGTAAGGCATGACTATGCCTAAAAATGTTTGAAAGTTTGAAACATCAAAACCCTGTTGAATCTTGTGTTGTGGTAACATGAATCTGTACAAGGCACCAAAGTTTGGAGAAAGCTTGAGCATCAAATTAGATCAGGATCCTAGCTGAAAAGGATAATGTAATTGTTGTGCTAAGCATATCAGTTTGCAGCAAATACTTAGTGAAGCAACGCGTAGTCTTGATCTGTTTTTATCCCCAAACATGTAGACTTTTGCATTTTCAAGGTAAGGGCTTTAGATAATCCTTTAGCTTAATACATTACACAATGAAGTGCAAGATCTGTCTTCAGGGATTGTCTGTCAGTCAACTGATCAAAGTGCTGGCTGATGTGTGGCTATCCAGAAGTATGTCTGGCAGTTGTTTGGGGTTTTTTTCCTGTTCCCAACGTTACACTTTGGATATGTTTACATGCTGAATGCTTTTCTGAATAGGTGGGATGTCTAAGGATGTCTACTCACACAGGTCCACATTATTTGTACCTTTTGAAGGGTTTAACTTCAGCAATTGTAGTCATCTAGTCCCGAGTATCTTGGGTGTTACAACTGTCAGGAGATACGTATCATCAGCATAGTAACAACAACCCAAGCCCTGTCTTTCAAAAGTCTCTCCCAAGAACAGCTTAGAGATGCCAAAAAGCACTGGAGTCAAAACTGGCCGAGGGAAAATTCATACCCGGTTTAAGTTGGGGCATATCAGCCGTCATGGTCGTGTGTGAGCACTCAGTCAGGTATGACCAAACCCAATTCCGAATGGCTCCAGGCGTGTCAAGCACGGCCTTCAGATGGTATCATTGCATCCCAGCATCGATACCGAAAGGTATCTTCCTATCCTCCCTCCCCAGCCCGGCGGAGTTTGCTGTAGCGTGTGTACATTCACATGACTTGGTAATCGGTTGTCCTGTAACTATGGTCTGCTGCGTTCTGACGTGACCTCCCATGTTTTAATCCAAGTTCAGCAGTAGATGGAGGTGTTACTTCTGCTGCCTGTATGATATGGTGTGGGAAAAGAGTCAATACAGTTTGAACTGGGTGACAGTAAGCTTCTGAAGAAAGTAAGTGTGTCTCCTGTGAAATCATGATGCTTCAGGCTTTAGGATCTGCCTGATAGCAATAAAGAATATTTGGTTTTCCCCCTACTTTACGGGTTAAACTTGTGTGCTCAGTGCTTTTTATGTTTGCTAGTTAACTACCTCTAAGATAATACTCTAAAACATCTTTTAAGAACAGTACTGTGTTAAAAAAAAAAAAAAAAAAAAAAAAAGCCAATGTGACTGAATAATTTATCTTTGATACAAGTTACAAGATGTTCACCTATGCATTACTTCATTTTTCTAAAGTGTTCACCTGCTCTCTAGAAGATGCCAGCACTTCAAAGTTTTGGTTTATTTTAAGAGCTAAATCTGATAATAAACTTAAGTCAAGGCCATGATGTAGATTCAGCTTTTTTTCTGAATGAAAAAATTCTGCTTCTGGAGAGGATGGGAAGCTGTTAGGTTTTTAAGATTTATGGCATGACGCTTTTGAGTTTGTGAAGTTTTGAGTGTACAAATTCTTCAGTGTCTTTTGAAGTCTATTTACAAGGTGTGATGATTCTTGTTTCTGTCTTCAAGGCTCTTCTCACTGAATGGAAACTAATGCTTGTAAGTATTAAACTAATACTGGTATCGAATTTTAAAATGTCTCAGTTTAAATGTAAGCTATCGCCAGTGACTTTCCATTTTAATAATTTCTGAAGTTGGAAGAAGTAACTTTGAAGTAACTTTGTTACTGTAACCTCACCTGTGCAGTTAAATAACTAAGCGTGGAAACAAGTAGCATTATAAACTATTAAAAAAATCTTCGCAAATGTTGAATTTTTAAAAATACAAGCTCTATTATTTAGATGTTGAGGTGAACCATGGCTTCAGAATAGTATATGCACAAGCAATGGAGGCATAGCAAGAGGAGGAATACTCTATTAGTTTTCTCCCTTCCTTGGTAAGGAGAAAAAATGTATGATCTGATAAAGGCTTTTAGAGCAAGTTCTTAAGTCAGTTTTCCTCATGCAATTGAACAATGTCATTTTAGGGAACTTGTTCTGTTAGCTGTTAAACCTTAATACTTTTTTCTCCCTTCAGCTTTGGATCTCTATGATCTAAGCTTCCCCACTGCAATAAACTAGCTTATCTGCACTGTACGGCTCGTGCTTTAATTTAAATCTTACAGCAAAGTAAACCTTCTGAATACAGAAATAGGGTTGTAAGAAAATGGCTTAAGGACATATGAAAAGATAAGTTATTCACTTTCTAAATCAGGTCTGCAATAAAACTTGCAAGGCAGAAATTGAAGGGTTATATTTTCTTTCGGGACAGATCAGCATTGGCTGTGGTAACTCAGGGGGCCTGAGGTACTGCTGGTTTGTCCACACAGACAAAAGAGCAGCTTTTTTTGTGATTGAAATAACACCTACAAAAATTCAGCGTTTAATTGTTAACTTATAGAATACTGAGGAAGAGAACAGTGTTGGCCTTATCACACTGGGCAGAAGCCCTTCAGCAATTTGAAGTAACACTAATCCTTAATTACTAGGAAATCAACAGCTATTTGTTTACCGATTGGCATTTTCTGGCTTGTTTGTGTGACTTTATCTTAGTTCCACTAAGATCAGTTGTGGCCTTAATTTTATGTCATGGACGTAAACTGCATTAGTCAGTCTTCATAAGCTGACTGGCCTGCGGGGTGATATTAAAATGGGGTATCAGTAAACTCTATGTGTGGAAGCTGGGACTGTTAAATAAAACTTTTTCTTACTTGTTTCTTTTTTGTAAAGCACTCAGCCCTCTACAGTTTAATCGCATCCCATCAGTGGAGCGAGCTGTACCATAGAGCAAACTCCCACGTGGGCATCTCCTGCCCCGCAGCGGGGGCTCTCGGGGCTGTCGAACTGTCGCCTCTGGACCGCGTCAGTGCGGCCGGGGCAGGGCTGCGGTCCTGCCTGTCAACGGTAGGAACTCGCTCCCCAGCCTGCCCTAACGCCAAACTTTCAGGAAGGGGCCGTGGATTAATACCTGGGGAGTTTTTAGTTGGCAACCTGCATTGATGGCATTTGCTTATGCTAATTGCACAGTCAAGACAGTAATGATTCTTTATGTCTGTCTAATCTTTAATTGAAAAGACTCAGTCGTCACTACCTTCAGTTTTCTTCATGCTACACAGTTCATTTAGGCATTCAAATGTGGATTTCGGGTGACGGGATAATGAAACTCCAGTTCTGGAGCTTCCTCTGCCACACAACAGTTTAACGGAACTTTAATTTTACTGCTGAATATTCTTCCTCGGGTAACTCTGGAAGTAATAGGCAGTGCATCAGGACTAATAAATCCGAGCTTTTGGTCTAGGCTGTGGCAAGTAATTCTCCGGGACTCCTGACAGACAGTGCCTTGCCAGCATCACTGCATCTCAGGCAGTGGCTATGTGGCGTGTGTGCATGCAGAATTATGGTTATGTTTCTGAGCTTTCATCGGCTACGTTTATTTACTAGATTATAGTCAGAATTTTTGGTCATTTTAGGAGAAATTGGTTCCAGTCACCTGCAGTTATTAGTCTCCCCAACAGAGCAGATAAAACAGACCTGTCCACCATAAGGACTCAGGCTGCATCAGGAAAAAAGGGATGGGGCTTGTAGGCAGTGAGGGCTCCGGGTGAATTAAATTAGGAATTTCCTGGTTTGGCACAGTTTCAAGTTATGAAGATTTTGCAGGTTTTTATTACTCACAGTAGAAGTGTCAGTTTTGGAATGTATTGAACTAACCACTGTGATTTATCAACAGAAACGATTACTACGTCCCAAGAGGTTACTTTTCTCTGGCCATCAGAACTTGTTTTGCTGGCATGTTTGTTCCTTGACTCTGCGCCATATTTAATTTTGAGACTTTAGGTTGAATTTGCAGGCCTGATCCTTACAGGAAGCGTTTTTGTAACTGTAAAATAAGCATGTATAACAGAAATTGAGACTAAAATCATAGAATCTCCGTGGTACTGCTTCTGCGGTAGTTTGTCAGAATCGGTTTATTGTTCCTTGCTTGCTGAGGCTGCTACCAGAGAGCAAAGTGCAGCTGATATCAGCATTTCCTAGGGACTTTTGTCTCGGTAGAGTATTCTGTTCTCATGCTTTAAAGATAATGAAGTGACTCATTGTCTTTACATCTCGTGTGATTTATAGACATACATTGCTAATGCTTTCCGAGGGGGGAAAAAAAAAAAATAGATCTTTTGTTCAGGCTTGTGGCTTTGAACTAGTAGGCTGGTTGGGAGTTTGCTTAACTAGGGAGTTGCTTTGATTTATTTTTTTAATCTATGTACTGAGAACACTTCCGCAGACAATGGAGCTCATGGGAGCTTTTTGATTATTTATTTTTATAGGTATACTTCTGCTTTGCCGTCAAGGATGAATAGATTCATCAGCACCTTGGTCTATATGGATACATCAACGTTTTATTCTTCTACTGAAAAAGTAAGGCTTGCACTGGGTGCAGATTGGTAGCTCTGATAAAGGCGTAATTTGACATCTTGAAGAAAAAATGTCAACTTGTGAAGGTTTCGGAGCATAGAAAACTTCCTAGACTGACCATCAATACAAACTGTGCAGTAACATCTCCAACCCATTAGCATTAGCATTTGATATGCTTGTTTGTGACCTAGTTCATCTTTGGTCAGGAAGATGACAAGGTGGAGTTATAACAAGAGGTAAAGTAAAAGAAAAATACAGTTTAGGCATTTGTCCTAACCCAAAGGATGTATTTGTAGGGGCAAGTAGCAAATTACTGCTGAGTGCAGGATAGGATGTTTGAAGGAGGAAGGAGTCCTGTGAGCTGCCAAGGAGCTCGAGTCAGATGTAGACATGCTCATGCTTGAGCAGAAAATGCCGATAATCCTTGCTAGGTGCTCCGTGAACAGAAGTGATGAGCCGTTCTGCAGAGGACAAGAACAGGGCCGTTATCCACCTCCCATAATAAACAAGTTTCTCACTTAGAAGCCTTCCTTGCCTACAGTGGCACTCTTTTGCTGCTGGTCCATGTTTAATACCAGTGATAGCAAGTCTGTAGACCCGATGACCTAAACATAACTGCCTTTTTTTATTCTTACTCCAAACCAAGATTGTCAGTAAGCTTTTTACGCTAGAAATGTTATAGCTTTTAGTTGTTTGAAATGCTGGATATGCCTGCTGTAGTATAGGTGAGGGTGAGAATTATGAGGGCCACCAGATTAGCTCTTGGAATAAACTGCGTGGTTCATATAGGGAGAAATCCCTTCTGATGCTGAAGACTGTGCAACTCCCACAGTTCTTATGGACTGTTAGGAAAACAGAATTGTATGTATTTTTTTTTTCTCAGAATACCTGTATCACTTACAGTTCTGTAATAAGTATGATAATAATTGAATCTTAATTTCCTGGCTGTAGGAGGTGCTGGGATCCAGTGCACAATTGGCTCTATGCATTAATGTCAGTTAGAACTGTAGTGAAATTTGGAATCAATCAGTTGGAGATGAAGAGATTTGGGGTTTTTCTGGTTGGTTGTATGTTGAAATTCCCCTCTTGTGTGAGGAGATGTTTTCTGCCAGATTACAGCAGATTATACTGGCAATATAGTGTGGCAGGAGTAACGCGGTGTGTTTTTAAACTTTGTAGAGTGAAGTATCGGTCAGTATATTCATCGTCTTAAAAGATGAGCAGTGAGGCTATAAAATCTAATGTTATGTAGGGCAGAACATGGGGAGTTCTAGGAAGACTTTATGCATGACTGAATAGTTAATGTACAAAAGTAAAACTTGGAGGAAAACTGCCCTAGCTTTTCCACAATATAAGGAGCTGTACTGGCTATCACTACTCAGGAGCAAAATTTTGGAGTTTATGGTAGTGCTGAGCAGTAGCTTATCAAATCTCAGACATTAAGAACAAAAATAGAGGACAGAAAACATTATGCTGCTGTTCGTATAATGACAGTGGTGTGCCTGTGCCTGGGATACTGATGGCATGCAGCTCTCTGCTCCTCTTGTCTTGGAGAGGACATGGTAGGACTTGCAAGGGGCCTGTCCTGGTTTCGGCTGGGATAGAGTTAGGTGTCTAGTAGGTGGTGTAGTGCTGTGTTTCGTATTTAGTATAAGAATAATGTTGATAACACATTGGTGTTTTAGTTGTTGCTAAAGCAGTGCTTACACTAAGTCAAGGACTTTTCAGCTTCTCATGCCCTGCCAGCGAGGAGGCTGGGGGTGCACAAGAAGCTGAGATGGGGCACAGCCAGGACAGCTGACCCCAACTGACCACAGGGATATTCCATACCATATGATGTCATGCTCAGCATATAAACTGGGGGAGTTGGCATGGGGGTGGCTGCTGCTGCTTGGGGACAGGCTGGGCATCGGTTGGTTGGTGGTAAGCAATTGTTTTTCACTTGCATCACTCATCTTCCTTGGGTTTTATTTCTCGGGTTTTTTGTTGTTATTTTCCTTTTCATTACTATTATTATTATTATTATTATTGTATTTTAATTCAATTATTAAACTGTTCTTATCTCAACCCACAACTATTCTCACTTTTACTCTTCTGATTCTCTCCCCCATCCCGCCGAGGGGTGGGAGGGGAGATTGAGCGAGCGGCTGTGTGGTGCTTAGTTGATGGCTGGGGTTAAACTACGACAGGGCCTGAGGCTGGTGACAGAGATGATCAAAAGCAGAGCATAGCTTCCATAGCAAGAACGACTGAGTGGGCTGGGACTCTTCAGCCTGGGAGAGATGACTTACAGCAGATACGAGATGTTTACAGAATCTGAAGTGGCATGAAGCAGCTGGATAGGAACTGACTGTTCAGTGCTACGCGAGCTCAGGTTTGCAAGTGAAGCTGTGAGGAGCTAGCTTCAAAGCAAACCAAAGGAGGTGATGATTCTTGCAATAGGCAGGAGATGTGTGGGAATCTTGCTCAAGGATGCTGTGGCTGCAGAAAGCTAAAGGGGGAAAAAAAGGAGGCTGAGCAAGAATTTAAGAGATGTTTTGAGAGTTACCAAAGGACAAATTATGTCAGGCTTGGGATATTCTTGAGTCTGATGATTGAAGCAGAGGCACTTGCAAGGGAGTATTCTGTGCTGCCTCTTCCCTCAGCATTTGCTTATAGGCACCATTGGAGGTAGGGTACTGCACTGGATAGACCTGAATGTCCCTATTGCCAGATAGTACCTTTTTGATAGACTTCACACAATTGCTTTATCACTATTGCATGATTTTCTTCTCTGTGTGGGCTTCATTTTGCTGAAGTTGTCTCTGCCTTCTGTGTAACCTAGTCTAGACTCCCTCTGTAGGCAACAGAAAGCAATAGCCAGGATGAGTTACCTTTCGGAGATGCCTGTTGCGCTCTGATCACTGAGAACAGACAGATTTTCTTGATGACTTGTATATTCCCTGGCTGGTGGCCAACAGCCATTCAGAGTGCCAGGGTATTTGGTTTGATCTGCCACTGGTGCGAAGCCTGCAGCCCCTAGGCAGCTGTCAGGATATCTGAATGACTAAAGAAGTTGTTGCATGTTGTACTGATCTAAGACCCCCGTTTCTTGAGGGATGTACTTTTTTCCCTAATACAATGTGTTTCAGTCCTTAATAAGTATCTCTGGGTATTGCCATTAATGCATCAGCTTTGACTTTCTAGTGAATTTCAGAGAAATGCTTCTACACTTTAGCATGTTATCTGCTTCTTTTGAATGGTAAGATGTTGTCGTGGTTTAACCCCACCCGGTAACCAAGCACCACGCAGCCGCTCGCTCACTCCCCCCCTCCCCAGTGGGATGGGGATGAGAATCGCAAAGGAAGGAAAACTCATGGGTTGAGATAAAGACAGTTCATCAGAACAGCAAAGGAAAAAAAAGATAGTAACAATTATATATTAATAATGTTAATAATTAAGTGAAACTGAGAGCGATCTTGGAATGATCCCAAGCAGCAATCGCGGAACAGCAAAATTCCCTGGCAGCAACCTCGGAACCGCCAGTTCCAGAGAGAGCGAGCAAGGGAACGAACAGCCGAACAAATGAATGAAAGCACGAAAGTATGAACAAATGAAAGGCACACGGCCCACCGGCTGACCCCCACTTATATACTGGGCATGCCATCTATGGTATGGAATACTCTCTTTGGCCAGTTTGGGTCAACTATTCCAGCTGTACCCCTCAGGTTTTTGCACCTGCTCATTAGCAAAACCTGGGAAGCTGGAAGATGTCCTTGATCTTTTAGCAGCAACTAGTAACATCAGTGTATTATCAACATTCTTCACGTATGGAATCCCATAGTAAATGCAAAACACAGCAGCTACTGGGAAGAAAATTAGCTCCATCCCAGCTGAAACCAGGACAGACGTGTTTCTTGTTTAACTGTGGTCTAGATCTAGGCATTTCTACAGAGTCAAAGTAAACAAATCTTACTTCCCCCCCCCCCCCCCCCCATTGCAAGAATATCTATTTTGAATTGGTATCTGTCATACTAGCAAGAACGTTGGATTTTGTATGTTTTAATGAGGTCTTGTATCTTGCTTTAGAAATTTGCAACATACCCTAATTTTGACTCAAACTGAGCGCCATAGGGAATTGGAATGAGACCTCTCATGGGAATGAATTAAAACTGCCTTCTTGTCCAGACTTATTGTCAATGATTCCTGCTGTTTCCCCTGCACCTCCAGCTGAGCTCTCCTAGAGTAAGCACAATTAGCCTGCTTCCTGCTCCCAAGTCATGCCCTGCCAATACCACAAAAATGTCATTAGGTATTTTTTCTATAAACAATCTCATTACCCACTATTTGAAGGCAGACATCAAGAAATTAAATCTGTGAATTGTCTGCTGTCTGCCATGTCAGTCAATTAAAAACAACTATTTTTTATTAGTCTCTCTTACTATTTTTTTGTTTTTCTGTTGGAATTCTGTATACAGGATAATCAGTTATGAACAACAAACATCTGCAAGCAACTACGAGAGCAAGCAGCACCACCAGCCAACGCCTGCCTACTCAGCTGCAGCGTGCTGCCAGGGATTCGTACTGCCCACCAAGCGAGTGCTGCTGGAATCCAGCATCCCTGCCTTGTGTATGTATATGTTTTATTTTAAACTTCTTGCAGTACAGGTGGTTGGTTTTCAAATAAGACACTTAAAAAAAAAACCCTAAGGCCACTACTTCCTGTAGTCACGGAAGGAGATGAGCTTCCTGCTCAGAATCTCTTTCTGGAGAAGCCTCTCTCTCTACTAAGAAAATAGTTTCTTCAGTATAAAATGACTAGTGTGAATTGAACCTTCTTGCTCAAATATCTGCTCCATATCAGGCATTGAGTTCTCATAAACAGGCTGTATTTAATGCATGTTCTGAAATTATTTTCACTTCTTTCTTTTATGTCTTTGTAACTAGAAACCGTAATGCTATACTTCATAATCGCGTCTCCAAACAGGATTTGAAGTAACTTGAATACATACATAAGCAATATTTTTCCATATCTGTTGAGAGAATATGATGATATGAAATGTGGACTATAAATATTCTTCATTAATTCCTTGAAACTATGCTACAAAAAGTGATATTTCTGTAGCACTGAATTTGAGAAATCTGAAATGAAACTGTTACAGAATTAGTATTTCACCTTTTTAATGGGTGATGTAGATTAGCTTACTCCATCATTGATTTTTTGGGGGGAGGGAGGTGGGGAAGGTTTAAATAGGCACACTGTTTGAGGGACTCTAAAAACATGTTCCTCAAGCTCCTGGACATGTGTATATATTGAAAAACATAGGATAGTGAGCAGTATATTTGTAACTAAAATTGCTGGATAAATATCTTGTTGAAGAAGCAAGAAGTGCTAAAGATTGACTTGCATTTTGTTAACCCCTTTTTTTTTTCTTCTGATACTTATTTTAGTAATGAGAAAAGCTTTCTTCTCCAGATAAAATGTAAATATTTTGATGATAAATGCAGTTTTCTCTGCCTACTGGAATGAATATGTGCTGTTTCAAACTTTTCATTTGCATATCTTTGTATTTCTTCACCTGAATTCTTACGATTTTTGTTAGATAACCTCCTTCTGCTATAAGAAGAAATTTTTACTGATGTGCTAAACGTCTCTTTCCTAACTTAAATTATATGAAAGTTTCAGAATACCTCCTCTGGGGTGCCCTCTGTCCTGCAGCTGGTTATTGGTGTGTCCATTAATGCCTAGAATCGGGGCCAGCTGCCGCCATGGAGTAGTGTGCAGAACCCACCCGACTGTGAATTCCACTGTGAGAAACAAAACTTGAGAGGCGATTTTCCCCCTTACCTGTATTACCTTCTCAGTTTGCTACCTGAATAACAGCTTGCTTTTTATGCTGGAAGGCAAGAGATCTGTTACTCAGTGATGTCTTACAGGAGTATACTTTACTTAACAACCAAGAAGTTACCACATCTAAAACTCCTACAGATCTTTTCAGAAGCAAGCATGTGATGTGCCTGTAGCTGCCTGGCCTCTTTGAACTTCTGTCTACAGTAGTTATGATTCTTAGTCAGTGCCTTACTGAAAACTTAAACAACGAACAGGTTGGGGCAAAATTGTCCTTAGTTCTTCGTATTTTGTGAGGTGACATGCATCTAACCAAGTGCATATGCCTACAATATTGCCACCTGTATCTAAACCAGCTACAATAGGTACGCGCTGCCTAAGGTAATCACGTAGATACATTTGGCCATATGCAAGTCTTGCAGCCAAGACTGGACTGATTGTACAAGAAGCCTAAAATGAATAGGTTGTGTGTGAGTGCTTACAGTAGTGCAAGGCAGTAAAGGAGAAATTCATCAAACTGTTAGTGCTTGCGAGCTTTTTATAAGTTGCAGGTTTGAATGTGACTCTAAAGGGAGTTTTTTTGGTTTTAATCTGAGTGTTTCAGGAAAATTTCCATTTATTTTCAGAGGACGTTTAGTGTTTTAGTAGAAAAACAGTACCATCATTGAAAGGGAAATGAATATGTTGCCCTGTTTGATTGCAGACCTACCGGGAGCACTTAGAATGACAAAAGCACAAAAAGAAAGACGTTGTTCAGAAGACAGGAAACCAAGGCAACAGGAGCCCTGCAGGATTCAAAACCAGCTTCAATGTGAGCTCTGTGATGTCTCTTGCACAGGAGCAGGTGCGTGTGCGGCACACATCCGGGGAGCCATCAGAAGGTGGGATAGGTTTGTAGAGTTATGAACATGACAGAACTTCCTTATGTTCTAGAAGTGTGTACGGCAAGTAAAAGATCTTTCAGAAACATTTCTGAAAAAAAATGTGATAAATACATGCTTTAAGTCAGTTCACTGCAGTGAATGAACTCTTGGGATAACCAGGTGTGACGTGAGCTTAAGTGTCTTGCTCAGCTTTGCCAAATGTCCCTCCCCTAAGATTGTTATCTATGCTGAGAAACCCAACCATTTAAAAAATGTTTTCTATAACGTTTTTCTCTAAACTCATATTGAAGTGATGTTACAGTTAACAGGGAAATAACTTTATCACTTCAAAAACCCCAGCAACCTAAGCATAGCAGAATCAGATCTCAAGTGTAGTTCTTGAAATATTCCTGAAAATTATTTCACAATTGAACTTGTTTTTGACTGTTCAAGCCAATGTCTCTAAAAACCTTTTGCGCCAAGTGCTCAGTCATCTTTGGACGTAGTCCTTTAAGTCTTGTCTAAGTTATGGCTTTGAAAATATCTGAGCACAAGAATTCGTTTGGTCTGGGAAGAAGATTCTGTACTTCTGAGAGATTCTTGTGTGGTCATTCAGAGTTGTCTTAACTGGAGTTCTTTTCTAATGTCCACTTTTATAGCAGAGTATTTACAGTAGGGTGCCAGTATTTACTTCTCACTCTTAAAGAAGCTGAGACAAGTCTGTTTTGTCTGTGAGATTAGCTATGCATCTGAAGTTGGTCTGTGCTGTTCTTTGTAGTTTGTTGAACCTAGAAACTGTTGTACGAATAGAAGTTTAGAAGCAGCTGACTTCTGAGAACTGCTCACAGAGAAGCGATGCTGAGGATGAAGAGGAGGAAGTGGTGTGAGCTATAACCTGTTCAGAAATGTTCTGGAGTATTGAAGGCACCTGTGTCTGGTGTGTAGCATTGTATAGATGTTCATGTTAGCTTGTGATAAAAAGCTTAAAATCTTTCAGGCCTAATCATTAAAGAAATAATTACAGTTAAATTTGTGTTTGCAGAGCACAAAGATTCTAGGAGAGTCTCAAGTTGCCTTTTCTTTTGAAAGACTTCTTACCATTGGAAGAACTTCCCTGTCTTTGCAGAGATCCTTGCAAAAAGTAACTTTTTAATGTTACCTGTTGGACATTGCGGCAGTCTGAATGCAAGACAAATACTCAAGTGGAAGCTTTTGCTTAACAAAGTAAGACATTTCGCATAGGCATTGGTTGTGTGTTGCATTAGAGGTGCAAATCTCAGTAGTAAATTTAATCCACTGGCGTCAGCTGATATAATAATTTCTATAATGGCAAGGAATAGAACAAATTGGGGAAGATTCATGGTGACAAACAACTGACAATAGTATGAAGGATTTTTAACTTAAATGCTATTAAGTGTGTCTTCCTAAATAGTAAAGAGTTGGGCTACCAATCCAATTGTCTTCATTCACAGATTAATAAGAATACAGGGAACAAGCAACAAACTTGTGGAAGAGAAGGTGATGGAACCAGAAGCAGAGCTACAACTATCTCTGAAAATATACCTGGAGGGCTGCTGGATGTACAACCTGTTTTACATGACCACGTAGAAGAGGATAACATCTTTCCTCACAAGATAAATTGCTATGTGAGGCTTTTGATTTCAGACACACTAATAATGATTTTTAACATATTTGCAACATTGTTTTTTCAACAATACTTGATCTAGTTGTTGAACTTATTCTATGCTGTTTTATTTCGTGCATAATTACCTTACTCTGATTTTTCAAATACACATTTATGGGCTTACATGCAAAGTTTTGTATTAGTTGGTCTTTTTTTCTGTGGATAAATACTGTGTTCAATGCTGTGCCAGGTGATGAAACATTTGGATTGTTTCTATTGTTATTATTTCATGAATTCCCGAACATGTTACTTTGCTTTTAGTTATGAAATTGTACATTAAGATTTGAAATCTAAATTAAATCTTCAGGTATAGCCCATGATGACACAGGCAGGTGACTGACTGAATAACCCAGAGTACTAGGGAGTAGGTGGGTGCTGCAGGAAGTGGTAACGATCTTCAAGGTGCACTATGAACTCAAAACAATTGTTATAAGAAATTCTTCACTAGATGATGATTGCTATTTCTTATGAGCTTTAAAACGAAGTCATATCCATTATGATGACAAATACTGTCTTGTCACGGTATGTGAATGAATCATGTTCTAGTTAAATTTCTATGTGGGGTTTTCAGTTGTGTCTTTCTAGAGCCCTTTGCAGCGTAAATGGATGTTGCATTTCCTTCCTGTCCTAAATAGCATTGCAATGTTGCTGTGAGCTTTTAAAACAGCTGTTGTATATTACTCAATGGGTTGGCAAAAGTTTAATAAGGAATAAGTATGTGCATCTTGTGAAAGTACATTCAGGTGAGAAATTCCTAAATGCAAAACAGTTGTCACTGTCATGGCTAATTATCCTGAACAACAGGTTTTATGTCTCAGATTGGAAATGAAGAAGGAAAAGATATCCAACTTCACTGTAAGCTCTGAGTGCAGTTTCAATGGTTCTGTATTTAGTATTCAGAGAGTAGTGCTAGAATCCTACCACCAAAGTAAAAAATGTGATAGGAGGTGGGGAAAAAAGTTCTGCTCTTGCGTAGGCCCATAAAACTGCAGTAGGTGAGTGATGGAAAAATGCCAGTAAATAACAGAAATATCCATGGAGACCCCCAAAGACTTAGTCTAAATGACAGAGGTGATATCTTCTGTTATTCTGTGTGCTTTTGAGGGAGAATTTTTTGTATGATTACTGCAGTTAAGAAGATTACCAGGCGGCTGTAAAATCCTGCATGCACTCAGTTGTCTCAGATCTTTAACATTTTTAGAAGAAGCTCTAAACTGAGCTCCTCATTCACTTGACATTCATCCCTAAGAAACTCTGTTTGTTATTGAGTGCAGGTCAAAGGGTTGTTTTGTGTGTGTTTTTTTCGGGGGTGTGTCTCTCTTGGCAGTAAAGTAGCAAAGATAACTTCTTATGTGGCTATTATATGATAAAAATTATCACAGAAGTCGATACATTCCTGGTGGTTTTACTGACCTGTGACAATGCAATCTAGAAACTAATTTCAAAGTACCAAAAAAAACAAGGCAGAGTCCCAAGGATGGGCATATGTCTAGAGAAGCAGCAAGGTTTGGTTAAAGGTTTGTTTGTTTGTTTTTTACTTCTAACAGGTCACTTTTATCCTCTCCACAGGCAATGGGAGTTTGTGTAGAAAAGACTTTAAGCAGGGCATCAAGCCTGTTAAATCCTGGCAGTGGCACGCAGCGTGTTCTTGAAGGTGTCGTGGTGGGAATACCGTGGACAGGTGGGTATCACAGCGTTACCCAGGAGCCTCACTGGAGCCTTTGGCACAGCAGCTCGTGCTGGGAATGATATTCCTCAGTTCTGCCACTTCTTGGTTGTTTTCTTATGGAAGTGTGTTAAGTGGGATGTTTTGACTCCTCTGCACTGCTGAGTTGCTCTGTTAAAACAGCATTGATAGCAACGCTCTCTCCAGGAAGGAGAGACCTGTCTACCTTCCGATTCGTAAGGAAAGACTAATACTTGAATTTGTCAGAGATGTATTTCAAGCCCCCAGACACTCACGCTTGGCGTTTACAAAGCTCATGTTGCTTTTCTGAATGCTTGCAGTCATTCTTTATATAGAAAAGCTTTTAAAGGAAGTCTCAAATGCTGTAACCGTGTGCTCATTCCAGAAAATCTAAAGCTTGATCAGTTTGTCACATTTTCTTACTTGAGGTAAAGCAAAATTCCAGAACTATTTAAACAGTTTTTAAACTTTATTTTTAATTCTTTGCCTGCTGAGTTTTGCTGTTAAAAACCTGACTGCAATATATTTATTTTTGTGATGTGTTTTCTTTCTCATATCTTGCATTGTCAGATGAACCTGGGCTGCAAGATCCCTGTTAGGAAGGTAAGTTGGATGCTTTGGAGACTGTGAACTGTCAGGAGTGAGATGATGTCACAGCCCATGCGCAGGTGGAACAGAAGAGCAGTTAACAATAGTTGAGGAGGACACTTTGGTAAATGTTCCTGGCAGTGGTATACTGGAGATCCCCACTGCAATTAATGCTTTTAAACTACTGAGAGATGTGGTCTGCATTTTATTTATTATTATATTTCTATCATTTAGTAACACCAGAAATTGTGTTGATGTTGCTCACTTTTTAATAAAGGGATTCATCAACGTGAGTGAGTATTTCAAATGTGAGAGTCCAGTTGTCTTTAAATATAATGCTACTTGGTTTAAATGTTTCTATCTGCCATCGAGTCCTCAGTCACATTTTTTATTGCCTATGTGGAAAACCATAGAAGTTATTGTAGCATATAAAATGCATAACTCAAGCCCTCTTCCATTGTCTTTGCTTGGTCGTTCTTAGTTTGGTGTGCAGTAGGAAAGGTCACTTACATATAATTTCTTCTTTTTGATTGACACTTAAAATTTGCCTGTCCATGCTGTTTCTTTGCAATGAAAGCATTGACTTTCTTGACCAATATCAAATAAGCAAACATTAAAATACTACAGTTATTCGTGTTAAATATGATGGAAGAGAATCAAGTATGAGACTAAATTAAAATTGCTGTAGCCAGTCTTGCCTGAAACCTCTGTGGCTCAGTGCAGAAGCTTAAGAATACTTCAGCTTGGACACTGAATTCTTCGTTTCTTATTTTCAAAGTAGCTGAATGAGGTGGGCGCCCTGGTGACGAAGGATGCAGAGAAGGCAGAGTTACCGAATGCCTTCTTTGCTTCAGTCTTCACTGCTAAGGCTGGCCCCCAGGAATCCCAGACCCTGGAGGTAAGAGAAGGTCAGGAGAAAGGATGACCTTCCTTTGGTAGAGGAGGATCAGGTTAGAGATCACTTAGGCAAACTGGACACCCACAAATCCATGGGCCCTGATGGGATGCACCCACGGGTGCTGAGGGAGGTGGCAGAGGTCATTGCCAAGCCACTGTCCATCTTTGAAAAGTCATGGAGAACGGGAGAGGTGCCTGAGGACTGGAGGAAAGCCAGTGTCACTCCAGTCTTCAGGAAGGGGAAGAAGGAGGACCCAGGAAACTAGAGGCCAGCCAGCCTCACCTCCATCCCTGGAAAGGTGATGGAGCATCTCATTCTGGAGGTCATCTCTAAGCATGTAGAAGAAAAGAAGGTGGTCAGGGGTCGTCAGCATGGATTCACCAAGGGGAAATCATGCTTGACCAATCTGATAGCCTTCTATGATGGCATGACTGGCTGGGTGGATGAGGGGAAAGCGGTGGATGTTGTCTACCTTGACTTCAGCAAGGCGTTTGACACTCTCCCACAATATCTTCATAGGTAAGCTCAGGAAGTGTGGGCTAGACGAGTGGACAGTGAGGTGAATTGGGAACTGGCTGAATGGCAGAGCTCAGAGGGTTGTGATCAGCGGCGCAGAGTCCAGTTGGAGGCCTGTGGCGAGTGGTGTTCCCCAGGGGTCAGTACTGGGGCCAGTCCTGTTCAATTTATTCATCAATGACCTGGATGAAGGGACAGAGTGTACCCTCAGCAAGTTTGCTGATGACACAAAACTGGGAGGACTGGCTGACACACCAGAAGGCTGTGCTGCCATTCAGTGAGGCCTGGACAGGCTGGGGCGTTGGGTGGAGAGGAACCTCATGAGGTTCAACATGGGCAAGTGCAGGGTCCTGCACCTGGGGAGGAACAACCCCCTGCACCGGGACAGGTTGGGGGTGACCTCCTGGAGGGCAGCTCTGCGAAGAAGGACCTGGGAGTCCCGGTAGACAACAAATTCCCCTGTGAGCCAGCAACGTGCCCTTGGGCCAGGAAGGCCAATGGCACCCTGGGCTGCATTAAGAAGAGTGTGGCCAGCGGGTCGAGGGAGGTTCTCCTCCCCCTCTACTCTGCCCTAGTGAGGCCCCTCTGGAGTCCTGTGTCCAGTTCTGGGCTCCCCAGTTCAAGAGAGATGAGGAGCTACTGGAGAGAGCCCAGCGGAGGGTACAGAGATGCTGAGGGCCTGGAGCATCTCTCCTGTGGGGAAAGGCTGAGGGAGCTGGGGCTGTTCAGCCTGAGGAAGAGGAGGCTGAGAGGGGACCTCATCAACGCTTATCAATATCTCCAGGGCGGGTGTCAAGAGGACGGGGCCAGACTCTTCTCAGTGGTGCCCAGCGCCAGGACAAGGGGCAACGGGCACAAACTGGAACACGGGAAGTTCCGCCTGAGCATGAGGAAAAACGTCTTCGCTGTGAGGTGCCCGAGCCCTGGCACAGGCTGCCCAGGGAGGGTGTGGAGTCTCCTTCTCTGGAGAGATTCCGACCCGCCTGGACGCGGCCCTGTGCAGCCTGCGCTGGGTGACCCTGCTCTGGCAGGGGCTGGGCTGGGTGGGCTCCAGAGGTCCCTTCCCACCCCCACCCTTCTGTGATTCTGTGTGATTTTATCTCCTCCTCCTCCTCCTCCTAGCATGTTTTAAAAATGCTGACTTTCAGAGAAAAAAAAAATAAACAGGGGACTTGGAAAGGGCCCCTTGCCATCTCCAAAAAATACATTTAATGCATTTAATAAGAGAGTGAAGGAGGCGGGAAAAAAAAGGACAAAAAAGAAGATGCTGCCTAATAATGATACTGTGTGTATAAAATAATTTTCATACGGTTCCAATTTTTATATATAAAGAGGTCCTCATTTAGTCTGATATCTTACATTTTTAATAACTTTCCCTTGAAATAGTGTACTGTAGGTAGTTTTAAACTGTACTATAATCACTATAGAAATTGCGCCATTGTGTAAGAGTAAAGTTGCCTGCAGCAACAGTTCCTTTCCTTCTGTTATGTCTCCTTCCCCTCCCACTCCCCTGCTCTAGAAAAAACTCTTCTCACAGCAAAACAGGTAGACGGTCAGATACTATTAAAGAAAGAAAGTAAAAACACACACCCCACACACACACCCCCACACACACACCCCCACCCCCGTTATTGTGTGTATTCTTTATACATTTCCTTTATTACTTTAGATTTCTACCCTCAAACTGGAGGCAGTTTCTAGCCTGGCCTGAAGTGGCTGAAACTGCCGTGTTTTGTACGTGGGTTTGGGGTTTTTAACCCCACCCTTTTTGGAGCAGGGATCTCGCACGTCAGGGGTTCCTGTTGGGGAGCAGTGACGCGGGTGCAGAGCTGTGCGGAGACACACAGCTGCTCGCTTAGAGCCTTTCTGGTGGTTTTGGCAAAGTTGACCCAGCAAATGTGTGAAGGACAGGCTGTAACGTGGCTTTAGCGTTGTCGTAATGGTACCTGGAGGAGGAGTGCGATGGAGAAAGACAGAGCCGAATGCTTTTGCTGTTCTATGTGATGTTGCCCGTTAGCTAGCGAATTGTCACAGGCTTCAGCTTCATGCACATGTTCTTTGTTAAAGCTTCAGTTTCAAGTCACTCTTCACATTCCTTCAGGCTTTTTGGAGTATTTTGAACAATGGCTTTTTAGAATTTACTGAAAAACATTATTTCTGCATTGTTTATTGTCAAATAAAGCTGTTTCTTCTTTAAGTACTTTTTGGGGGGTGTGAAGCAGGTTCTGTTTAAATATTCTGGGTTAAGAGTTATAAGCCATACAAAAATACATATTTGAAGAGGGATGCATTTCAGCGCTTCCATAGATGTTTAAATAGATGCGTTGTTGTATTTAACTAGTACAGTGAGGTTTGTTCTGAACGAAAAGGTGCTCACAGCTAGCTGGCTCTGCTGGAGCGGCTGCCATCCTTCTGTACGTTTAGTGTTACCGTAACCTCATGCCGAAGCTTGAATCTGATCTTCCTTTTGCCATACAGTATCTTCATCTGTTTCTGGTAAATCAGAAAGATTGGGAACTGTTGAAATATCGTGAGCAATTTCTAGCCTTTTACCTTAGTCAGACCAAAAGAGGATGAAATGGTGCATCCACTCCAAAAAGCTTCCGTCATTAGAAATTAGGAAGTAAAACCATTAGACACTGCCACAAGTGCTGCCAGAGATGAAAGCCAAGTTACAACACCAAATACTGAAGAATTTAATTGATGCAGCAGTCCCTGTTCAGGGTAAGTGACACATATGCCTGTAAAGACCAAGAACCCAGATGTGGAACATGCCTCTAGGTGCTGCACATCACCCCCAAAACAGTCACGACGCGCAAGCACGGACACTGCGGCGAAGCCCTGATGTGTCCAGACAAAGGAGCTGCCACAACAGCGCGTCTGGGTGTAACGAACTGAGGTGGTCAGCTGTAGCAGTGCATCTTCCACTCATCCCTTGAGCGTACCCAATCTACTTTCTTGCTGTGGCATGAATTTGTGTATTGCTGTTTGCTCTGTAAAGTTTTAGTGAAAACATCTTTGTCCGTGCTGCTCCTTGGGGCTGCTGGGGACGGAGGGGAATCCCTCTTGGAAGCGTCAGTCTGGCTCCTGGTAATGCGGCGTGCATAGTGTACGGGCGCGTAACAGCACCTGAACCCGGTGTTGTGTACGGCTGCTGGGAGCCATGCACAAGGTTAAGGCGTCATCTAAAGCTCCAGCCATTATCTAGGGTGAAATACCCTTTCAAATGATCCTCTATCCAAATGACCCAACAGTGTTGTTGGGTTGAAATATTAATCTTTGCTATGAAAAGGGGCGTTTAAACTCAGTGATGTTCTCTTTCAGTGCTGGAGACTGGATGTCAAAGACCAAGTCAGACATCCTGAAGAGCAGCAGGAAGCAAGCAGCCCCGCGGGACAGCTTGGCTTACTCACGGTCGGCGTTTGAAACCAGGTCAGCTGAGTTGCGCTCTGGAGGTGCCCATTTTTCCTTTGGCTGCAGAGGGAGCCAGAAGAGACCGGGATGTTTGACTTCAGGTGCTGAAAGGAGAGCTAAAAAGAATCCCACCCGAGCTGTTGTGGAGGCAAGGTAGGGAAGAGTTGTCTGCTTTTGTGGCATATTGCCATTTTCTGATTCCCTTTTTCAGGGCTTGAAATGCAGGGCAGATTGCTCAGGCTGTATTGTCAGCGTGGACTGAAGGGAGTTGAGCAGGCGAAAGAGAGCCCACAGGCTCTGGACTGCTAATGCCCAAATCTGCGCTGAGAAGAAAGGAGCTGGTTTTTCTGTACAAAACATGCTGCTGTTCCTAATGAATATTGCTGCCTGTCCTTCCTTCTTCCTGCTCCAACCTCTGCTTCCTTGGATCACTTTCATCCTTCATCCTGCCAGGAATGGCACTGCTCAACAGTTTGTTCTATAGGACGTTGCGCTTGTGACTGCGAGCCTGACTCTGCCTGACCCAAAGGACGGATGTCAGGAGGAAGACTGACAAGTGGTTAAATCCTCAGCGTAGGATGTGAGAAAAACCGTACTATTGCACATTTACCCAGCGACTTCGCAAGTGCTACAAAATCTTGACGTTTTGGCTCACTGTAGGCTGTTTTGGAGGGACCTGGGCACGCTGGCGGTTCAGCTGTACGACACTGACCCGGGCTGTGCAGTGCAGGTATCTACTTTGCTACACCAGAGAAGAGAGGAAGACAGTTCTGAGGATCAATGTATTAAAGATTGGCACCGACGGGGTGGTACATACCCAGATATGTAAAGGGGGAGACCAGCTCCGGCAGAAGTAAGTGGGAGTCTTTTGGCTGGCCATACAGTAGGACAGGAAAAGGCCATTTATTAAGGCTGAGCAAGTTGTTCCTTGTGCGTGATGCCGAGTTCTTTGGGCCATGGTCACATCTAACAACGACCAGTGTGGCAAAACCCAAAAGTACAAAACATCTCCGTTTGTTGCAGAGAGCACTGCACAGGCCCCAGGAGATCTGATGCTGAGCCCCAGGAGTGCGGCACGGGGGCTGTAAGGACGTACTCTTGTGTCCATTCTCAAGCTTGAACAGACCTGGTATCTAACGATCTGTCCTTACAAATCCAGAGGATAATGCAAGGAGTGCTCCTGGGGAAACACGTCCCAAGAATCCTATAAACAGACTGGCTCAGATGGCTTGGGGAAGTTGTTTGTTGATGGAAAAATATAACCAGGAGCTGAAACTACTGGCTAGTTTGGAATAGTTGTCTTCTACACTGCCTTTGCCCTTGAATTGCCAGTATTTTTTGAAGGCTTAAACACCATTTTATTAAAAACAAAACAAGAAAGTACACACAAAAATAAACGCCAAGACCCCTGAATGAAGTATGGTGTTTACCTGAAACTGCATTTTCTTCTTTTTCACCATTTTGCTCAGAATATTGGAAATCACAGAATCACAGAGTGACAGGGGTGGGAAGGGACCTCTGGAGCCCTCCCAGCCCAGCCCCTGCCAGAGCAGGGTCACCCAGCGCAGGCTGCACAGGGCCGCGTCCAGGCGGGTTGGAATCTCTCCAGAGAAGGAGACTCCACACCCTCCCTGGGCAGCCTGTGCCAGGGCTCGGGCACCTCACAGCAAAGACGTTTTTCCTCGTGTTCAGGCGGAACTTCCCGTGTTCCAGTTTGTGCCCATTGCCCCTTGTCCTGTCGCTGGGCACCACTGAGAAGAGTCTGGCCCCGTCCTCTTGACACCCGCCCTGGAGATATTGATAAGCGTTGGTGAGGTCCCCTCTCAGTCTCCTCTTCCTCAGGCTGAACAGCCCCAGCTCCCTCAGCCTTTCCCCACAGGAGAGATGCTCCAGGCCCTCAGCATCTCTGTACCCTCCGCTGGGCTCTCTCCAGTAGCTCCTCGTCTCTCTTGAACTGGGGAGCCCAGAACTGGACCCAGGACTCCAGATGGGGCCTCCCTAGGGCAGAGCAGAGGGGGAGGAGAACCTCCCTCGACCTGCTGGCCACACTCTTCTTAATGCACCCCAATGCACCAAACGTTGAACGTTAGTGAAAAAGTGGTCTCTGGTTTTTGGGCTGGGATGATGAGCTGCGGAGGCGATTATTCCCTCCCCGGTAGTTGCGGATGCTGGAGGATATAGATAAGCCACTGCCCTTTGACAGTGGTGTTCACTTAAAGGTCTCTCTGCAATTGCCCGTTCCAGCCTGTGACGCATCTCTGTTTTCATCCTCTGTGGAGCAGCAAGGTGCGGCCGTGCTCTTGGATCAACCTCCCCAAAGTCTCACAGAAGTCAGTGCTGAGACGGGATTAGACTTTGGGATCTCTGGTCCCACCACATCCTCTCTTGAGTCTCAGTCTCCTTGGAGAGCTACTGCCACCATGGGCACCCACTGCTCGGGCAGTTGCTCTGATCATGGCAATTGAGGCAGTAACAGCAAATCTCCCTATTTGCATAGTGGATCGTTAATTTTCTGTGAGTGCTACACAGTGCTGCAGGATATAGGATCTGATGATCTCCAGTTCATTTCTAGCGAGGGTGTGTACTTGTGCCCTCAAAGGGTAAAAGTTGTCTTAAGTGTTGTCAAATAATGAGTCACCGCTGATTAATGTGTGACTGTGCAGGCGGCAGGCACTAGGACCTCTGGGACGCTGCATCTGCAGCCCTTACCAGAAGAGAAATCAGGAAATAACGCAGCAGCTCTTTCTGGGAGCATGCCCTTGAAAATAAAGCTTTGCTGCTCCATATGAAAGAGAATTTACTCTCCAGGAATTGAGGAGTCTGAGCCCAGGCTTGGCTGTGAGCTACCCCGAGACATCATTGCCCCCAAGGCCCTGCATGGACGTTGCTGGGAGGTAAGTGCAAGGGTCTGTTAGAGTTGCTGAGAGCAGGTGACGTGTTGTCATGTCTGCTCTGTCAGTGGAGAGGGATGGACGAAGTGGTGTAGCATTAAGAGCGTTGTGGTCAATGGGGAAAATGGCCAGGTGTCGCCTGTTTTTCAGCAAAAAAGCCGTACTTGCCATTTGTCCAAGTGACCCTTAGTGCGGCTGGGTGTTTTTAAAGAAGTTCTCCAGCTTGCGTTTCAAAGATGTGTGCACAACGCATCCGGCTCCAATTTCAGCGCAGAGGTGCAATCTGCCGATGCGTGTGTCCCCTCTTCTGCCCCTGTGCTGCTGGGTCCTGGCAGCTCCTCACTTGGGTTAACTGTGCACTGGAAACAAGCCTGAGCTCTCCAGTGCAAGGTTGGGACGGCTCCACCAAACCCCACTGTGTTTCTGTACTTCTCGTCCTCACTGCAAATACTCAGGTTAACTGATTTAAAAAAAAAAAAAAAAGTGAAAAAAGTGTAGAACAGCTCCAAAACAAAGTGGGGGCAAATATCTCCTCCTAGGCTTTCTGCCCGCGCATCCTGCTTGTGGGAACGTTCATTCTGCTGATGAGAACCGCATGGACCAAACATCTCCAAAAACAAATAGTTGCTTTAGGACAAGGCATGTGAGTGGCACCAGGAGGAAGGTGATTCACTGCCGTTGCCCGCTGGTGGCTGGGTGGAGGCGCTGGCCGGTCTCCAGGCTCTGCCAGCAGCAGGTGTCCGTGTCGGGGTGCATGTCCGGCACTCCAAGCCCTACTGCCAGCTGGGCAGAAGAGAAGCTGGGTCCTTGGGTGCTCAGAGTGGAGGATCCATCCCATCCAAGCACCACCTGCTGTCTGCACACAGGGGCAGGACTGAGCAAGAAGCTGCTGCTTTTCACCAGAAATTACTGTCCTGGAGCAGCAGAAAATGAAGGACCAACTGTCAGAGCCACTGTCATCCTTCCTGGCTCAGCCAGCATGTCCCTCCTCATACCAGCTTGCACCACGGCAAGGGGTATGGAGCGGACCCTGTCCTTAAGCTCTGTGCCCGTGAGGTCCTCACCCGCCCTGGAAGTGAGCTGAGCTGCATCCAGTCACGTCAGACTTCAGCTGTGCCTGCTGGGGAACAGGCACAGAGTGGCTGCCTTTGCATCGCTAAGTCCACCAAGACAATACATGTGGCACGGACGGGCTGCAGGACGAGCGGATGTCTGTGCTAGCTAACCATGGCTTCTGGAACAGATAAAACTGCTGCCTACTAATATTAACCTTGCAACAGCTGCAATTGTCCCTTTTTTCTGTTATTGTTCTGGATAGGGACTGGCACGGTCAGTCCTCGGATCCCCACCGTCATGGAGACAGGCTGGGGTTTACCACCAGTGATGCACAGGAGTGACCGTGACTCACCTTCCAAAAGAGGAATAGAGCAAAGACTATCATCTCTGCTCCAAGGAGCCGAGTGAGCCCCCACGCCTCTCCCAGCCCAGCGGAGCGGGGAGACATCGTCCTGCTCTGGCTAGAAGTTTCCAAGAGGACAACAGTGGGGTTTCCCGAGAGTGGCACAGTCAGCATTGCCCTGCCCCGGCTCTCATGTTCACTGAGCACCAAGAAAATTTGTGCATGACTGGAATTGCCTCTCCCCCTCCTCAGATGTTTCTCTTCTCTGGAAGCCGATGCTTCCTTGGCTGTTTTGAGGTCTTGGAAACAGAGAGGAGCACCGAGCTGCTGGGATAGCTTCACACTATCTAGTTCTCTGGTACGAAGGAGCAAGGTGGGCACGAAGCAGCTTCGCCTACATGGGACATGGGTCTCATCGGATGGCATCTTCGGCAAAGCTGAAGAGTGTGAGTTGCAAGCACTGAGAAATCCCCCCTTCCTTTAGAAAAGGAAAGAAAGCAGCTGCTGTGCAGTGGCAGAGAGACATTTCAACTGGAAAATGGATCCGGAGGAAGGGTGCTGAAATTAGAACAAAACTTACAAAAACCATGACTTGACTTTTAAGAGCGTGGTGGGTTTGGGGACGATGCCATGGTACGGGGATGCATGGCAGCCCAGGCAGTGCCACCGAGGACACAGGCTTGGTGTCAATGCCCCGGCGGGTGGGCCGTCCCCCCTCCAGCCCCCTGTGCTTCTGAGGCAACCTGAGGAACCTGAACATACATAAGGCTACAGGATCCAACAAGATGCAGCCCAGGGTCCTGAGGGAATTGGCCGATGTAGTTGCCAAGCCACTTTCCATGATATTTGAAAAGTTGTGGCAGTCAGGCAAAGTTCCCAATGACTGGAAAAAGGGAAACATCACGCCCATTTTTAAAAAGGAGGATCCTGGGAACTACGGACCAGTCAGCCTCACCTCACTGCCTGGTAAGAACATGGAGCAGATCCTCCTGGAAGATATGTCGAAACTCATGGAAGACAGGGAGGTGATTAGAGACAGCCAACACAGCTTCACCGAGGGCAAACCATGCCTGACTAAGCTAGCAGCCTATGATGAGGGCGGTGAGGCCCTGGCACAGGCTGCCCAGAGAAGCTGTGGATGTCCCATCCCTGGAAGTGTTCAAGGCAGGGTTAGATGGGGCTTTGAGCAACCCAATCTAATGAAAGATGTCCCTGCCCACGGCAGGGGGGTTGGAAATAGATGATCTTTAAAGGTCCTTTCAAACTCAAACCATTCTATAAGCCTGTGATCCTCCCATGGAGGTGACACTGGGGATGAAGGGCTCCAGGAGGAGAAGACCTGCAATTTCGAATTGGAAAGTGGTCACATGCATACCAGCATGACAAGTTGGTGACAGAGGGAGCACAGGGACCTTTCGTGATCATCCCACAGCCAGCGGATGTGACAGTCCCGCCTCAGCCCAGCCTTGCCTGTCAGCGTCCCTGCTGCGGCGGGCAGCCTCCGCATCAGCCCCGCTGTGTCCCACGTCAGCGGGGCCCCACAGCCGGTGCCCCTCGTGGCCCTGATGACTTGGAGCTGCTGAAACAGGAGGTGAAAAAACCAATTTCCTGGTAAAACCACATTCCCCCCCGCGGCCGTGGAGGTAGGCTCCTGTCATGCCAGCAGTGCCGATGGGCAGTGGGAGCGCATCTTTGGACTCCGAGGCAGGGAGAAGGGGCAGGGACAGCTGGGTCCTGCTCCCATCTGGGTTTGGGACAGGAGTGTCCCCAGGATACAGCTGGCGCGGGTGGGGCTGGCAGCCTGCTCTAAGCCTTTCTCTCCCTCCTGTGGTGTGGGGCTGCGCCGCGTGATGGACAGGCTTGCAAGGAGCTGCGTTGGCCAGAGGAGCCTGCGGGGACAGCAGCGGTGGCCTGGGACGGGCCAGCTCAGCCCCGTCCCTCCACAGCCCCCTTTGGTTTCTTCTCTGCAGGTGGCAGCAGGAGAGGACGGGGAGTTCCTGATGCGCTGACGGCCGACCATGTCTGGGGTGAGCGGGGCTGCCTCAGGGATGCCAGCACTGCCTCTGCCGACATCGGGGTGACATGCGCCCCCAGGACCGCGGTGGAGTGCAGGGAGGCTCGTGCCCAGTGCCCCTTGTCCCCAGCCAGGGCTTCAGATGGTCCTTGGGGCTGGCCCTGATGGCTGTGGGAGGTGGAGGGGGGCCAGCCCTCACTGTCCCTGCTGACGCTGCCTTCTCCCTTGCAGAAACACTGGGCCCCCGGGACGCAGTGCGTCGCCAAGCACGACCACACCAAGCCCAAGGCCCGGGAGCTGGCCTTCCGCAAGGGCGACGTGATCACCATCGTTGAGGCCGTGGAGGTGAGCCCAATGGGGCTTGGGGGACATGCTGCCCTGGGAGAGCATGGAGGGGATGGGACCCTAGTGCCATCAGCTGAGCCACTGGAGCCAGCCTCCCTCCTTCCCAGCGGGATCTCCCCTTCCTTCCCTTACTCTGAGACCCTCTCGCCCCCAGGGCAAGGGCTGGTACCGCGCCAGGCACAACGAGACAGGGCAGGAGGGGCTGCTGGTGGCCAGCGCGCTGCGGGAGCGCGGCGCCATCCGTGTCGACCCCAAGCTCAGCCTCATGCCGTGAGTACAGCTGGGGGGGGTCCGGGAGGGCCAGCAGCCCAGCTCAGCCCCTGGGAGCTGCAACAGCAGATGAGTCCACTGCATTTCCCCCGAGCCAGATTTTGGGTTGGCAGCTGGGCGCAGAGCAGCCCGTAGCCATGCCGTGGCGATGGAGGGATTTGCTGGGGCCAGCACCTGTCTTTAAAGAGCCCCATTTGTGCCCACCCAGCTTGGATGGACCTAATGGGGAGGGGTTTTATGCAACGGGGTCCACATAGCTTTGGTGGGGGCTCTGCTGTCCCCGTCTCGCTGCTGGCGCTGGGGGAAGCCCGCCGGCACGGCCTCTCTCCCCAATGCCCCTCTCCCCAGCTGGTTCCACGGGAAGATCTCTGGGGTGGATGCGGTGCGGGAGCTGCAGCCGGCCGAGGACGGGCTGTTCCTGGTGCGCGAGTCCGTCCGGCACCCCGGTGACTACGTGCTGTGCGTGAGCTTTGGCAAGGAGGTCATCCACTACCGCGTGGTGCACAAGGAGAACACACTCAGCATCGACAGCCAGCAGTACTTCTCCAACCTCATCGACATGATCGAGGTGAGACCCCCCCCCCCCCCCAGGCAGTGAGCCCTGCCAGCGTGGGATGAGGGCAAGAACCTCATGGGGTCACACGGAGCGGTGGCAGGTCCCTGTCCCTTTCTCCTGTGGTTTTCGTTGGGTTTCTTTGCCTGCTGTAATTCTCTGTCCGTGCCAAAGACTCGTGATTCCCACTCAGTTTGAGGTACAATGGACAGATCTAGGATGCCCTGGGGACATACTCTGCCACAAACCAGCCATGCAGCAGCCCTCGTCCCCTGCCCAGGGCCATGTTGCCCCCCATCCCTGCTTATTCGGTGCTTCACGCAGCAGCAGGACTTAGGGCATTTTGGAAAACGAAGATCTTGGCAGCATCTGCCACCCCTGGACCCTGGACAAGGTCTGAGCTCCACTGAGGCTTTGAGGTGTTCTGCCATGTTTCTCTCCCCTCCGAGCCCTCCTCTTGCCTGCTTACCCTGCAGGGCTCCCGGGCTGCTGCGTTAGCTCTCGCCCTTCCAGTGAGCTCTTCCTCAAGGTCCATCTTTGCCCTGTCTCGCAGCTGCTGCCCTTCTCCTCTCTGGGAGGTTGCACTCTCATACGTTTCCCTCATTTAGACACAACTTCTGCTTTCGCGTGGGTCATTTCCCCTTTCAGCTGCCCCGGCTGTGCTCTGTAACCGTGACGGCCGTCTCACCGCTTCCGCTCCGTGTCGCCTCTGCAAACTGCCCTTGGCCGCTGCAGCGCCTGCCGGGGGTTTTAACCCCATCGCCTGCCATCCGACTCACCAGTAGCATCCTGTACCACCTGTGGGCCTTCACGGTGTTTCCCTGGCTGTGCCCAGAGGGGAGCAGGACTGAGATGTGGGCTGCGAATCATGGCGCTGGGGGAAATGCAGCAAAATGCTGCCCAAGCTGAAAGGGCTCCCGGCCCCTCGAGGGTGGCGATGGTGGTGGGGTCCTGTGGAGTATCCTGCGGCCGTTTCCCAGCTCCACGCCCCAAGCTCGGGGGTAAGAGGTGGCATCGCTGCATCGCCTCTGTCTGTCCATCCCTTGGCAGCACTACATGAAAGAGCAGGGAGCCATCTGCACCAAACTGGTGAAGCCCAAACCGAAAACTGGGATGAAGTCGGCTGAGGAGGAGTTGGCCAAAGGTAGGGGATGGCGGGAGAGGGTTGTGGTACAGATTTTGGGGCCAAGGCAGCATGGCCCCGCCGGTGGCCCCTGCTAACCTGCCCCTGTGCCTGTGCCCAGCTGGCTGGTTGCTGAACCTGCAGCACCTCACGCTGGGAGACCGCATCGGGCAAGGCGAGTTCGGAGGTAGGTGAGAAGATGGGATTGGAGGTTCCCTGGCCCCGGCCTTCCCCAAATGGCACCCCCTGACGTCCCCTCCCCATCCTGTGGCATGGGGAGCTCAGCCTGCAACACAGGGGCTCGGGTGTGGGGCTGGGTCTGCCTCCCTATGTCCCCTCCCAGACGTCCTGCAGGGCGAGTATATGGGGCAGAAGGTGGCCGTGAAGAATATCAAGTGCGACGTGACTGCCCAGGCCTTTCTCACTGAAACGGCTGCCATGACGTGAGTGCCCCGTGGGGGCATATGGCCCAACCCTGCCCCATGACCCAGGGACGAGCAGGCACCTCCTTGACCTGGATCCCCTCCATTTCAGGAAGGTCCGGCACAAAAACCTGGTGTGTTTGCTTGGCGTGATCTTGCACAACGGCCTCTACATCGTCATGGAGTTCATGAGCAAGGTGAGAGCACCCAGCCAGTCCTCAGCCAGCAAGACCCATCACCACTCATATTTGGGGACAAAATCCACATTTGGGGGCTGAGTTGGATGGATGCCGGGCACTGCAGCCGCCATGGGAGGCAAAGTCTCCAGGCAGCCCCATCCCGTTGGTCCTTACACATTTCTCCTCCTCTATCAGGGCAACCTGGTGAACTTCTTGCGCACGCGGGGCCGGACGCTTGTCCCGACTCAGCAGCTCCTCCTGTTTGCTCTGTAAGTCCATCTCCCTCCCTCCGGGCTGGGGCCTGGTGCTCTGCTCCCCCCCAGGCAGCCCTGGGCAACACGCAGTGACACCGTGCTCTGCCTCACTTGGCCACGGCAGGGACGTGGCCCAGGGCATGGACTACCTGGAGTCCAAGAAACTGGTGCACAGGGACCTGGCTGCCCGCAACATCCTCATCTCCGAGGACAACGTGGCCAAAGTGAGCGATTTCGGCTTGGCCCGGGTCAATCCCAAGGGCGCGGACGCCACTTTGCTGCCTGTGAAGTGGACGGCCCCGGAGGCCCTGAAACACAACGTGAGCGATGGTGGGAAGGGAAGGGGGGCTGGGGGGTCCTCCCAAAGCAGCTTTCCCCCTTGGGTCCCCCCTGCTCATCCCCCATCCCGACAACCCGTCCCTGCCCCGTGGTGGCTTCTGGCACGTTCAGCCCTTCATCTCCCGAAATTCGGGCTCTGTCCTGACCAGCCCTCGCGCTGGACATAGCAGGGGTTGGGGCAGCTCTGGCAGGATGGAGCAGGATGGACCCAGGGCCGTGTGGGTGATGGGCAAGGGGGGGGGGTCGCAGCCGGGGAGCTTGGGGCGGCGGGGGCAGGTGCTGTTTTCTGTCTTGCCCTCGGGGAGGGAGGGGAGCCCAGCGCAGCCCCCGGCCGTCGTCAGCCTCCCCTCCTCCTGCCGCCACAGAAATTCTCCTCCAAGTCGGACGTGTGGAGCTATGGGATCCTCCTGTGGGAAGCCTTCTCCTTTGGCCGAGCGCCCTACCCCAAGCTGGTGAGTGCTGTGCCAGGGGACACTGCAGGTCACACCCCGCGGGCACTGATGGGACGGGGACACCCCATTGTCCCCCGGCCAGGGCAAGCCCCCGGTGAGGCGGGGAGGAGGGGGGTCCCAGCTGGCTTCTCCATCCTGCCAGAGCCTGAAGGAGGTGACAGAGCTGCTGGAGCAGGGGTACCGCATGGAGGCCCCCGAGGGCTGCCCGCCCACCATCTACACCCTGATGAAGAGCTGCTGGGAGCTGGAGCCAGGCAAGCGGCCATCCTTCAAGAAACTCACAGAGAAGCTGCAGAAGGAGCTGAAGCACCTGAGGGATGTTTAACCCCTGTCCCGCTCCTGGGACCCGTAGCCAGAAGACCCCCGGACCCACCAGGGTTGGGAGCGGCGTAGCAAGGCATGGCCGGGCAGTGGGGTGGCCCGTGGCTCTGCTCTTTCCTAGTGGAGATGGGGCAGCATCTGTGGGGGTGTCTCTCCTCCGGCGGGGTGCCTGAAGAGGAAGCAGCAGCCTCCCTCCATCCCGACACGGGTCCGTCTTCCCACCACACAGCGCAGAGAAAGTTCCTGGGGGGTCAGTTTCCCCCAAGTCCCCAAGGGGGGGCCATGCCCCACACACCCCGCGCTCAGCCCTGGATGTGGGGTCCCTTTGAGCTGCCCCTCCCGGTGACAGCGGACAGGACGGGACATCTCTGCTCTCTGGAGGATGAAGCCCCAACCCCCGACACAGCCCCGCTCCAGCCACCCAGCCCTGCGCGGGGACGCCGGGTGCAGCCAGCGAAACCACCCGGATTTGGGCTTTTTGATTAAACCATAGAAATTAGTTCAACAGCATCTTTAAGCCTCTGGGCTCAAATTAGGCCTATCCCTCGCTGAGGCCTGGCAAAGCAGAGGGAAAGGCTTGGGGGGGGCCCGGAAGCTCCAGCCCTCAGAGCCCCCCACGCGCAGCCCGGCCCCTCTCCCCTCAGGGCTCTGCACAGCCAGGGATTATTCCTTTAATCAGAGTCGGTATGGGAATTGCTTGCATATAGATTACGGGAGTGGGGCACGTCCTCCGGTGGTGGGAAGCCCCCGGCCCCGCCAGCTCCCAAGCAATCTCGATGTCTCAGTGGAGCCGGGATTAACGGGGGCACGGGGCCGCGCGCGCGTGTCCGTGTGTGCGCCTGCCCGCTGCCTCGTCTTCCTTCCAGTCCTTTGACCCTCAGTTGGGTTTTTTCAGCTAATCCTCTTGTGTCTCCTCTACGCCGACTTCTTGCACCTCCAGCCCCCCTGTGCCACTGTGGGTGGCTCTGGGTGCCCACGGCGCAGGGCTCCCCCCAGCAGGATCCGGCCCTGCGGGTGCTGCCCTCCATCAGGGCCTGTGCAATGGGGGGGGGTCTTTCAGCCCGATCCGGGGTGTGCTGGGGCTCGGTGGCTCCTTCTGCCTCCCCATCACCCCAACGAGGCGGCGCCCCGCTGTCTCCCCACACCATTGTCCCCCCCAAGCACCCTTGGGTGCCGCGAGCAGCGCAGGAAGGTCTTTCCACCCCGGTGGCTGTGGCTTCCCCTCCTAATGCCTTAATCCGCCCCTGATCCGCGGCGCCCCTGGGGCAGCCAGTCCCGCTGACCTTGCAGGCGCCGGCCCTGGGCAAGGACCCAGTGGTGCCGGGCACCGTGGGGCAGGGGCTGCTGCAGCTGTGCCCCCCCATGGCCTCCTTCTTCACGGCCGCCCTGAAGGGCTTTCAGGGGGGTGAGGAGGAGCCACCCAAGGGGCCCCCCAAGGATGGCAAGGCTGCCACGCTGCCCAACGGCATGGCCCGCGAGGAGTTTGAGGAGTACCAGCGGCAGCTGCTGGAGGAGAAGTAAGGCTTTGCTGGGGCTGGGGGGTCATTGGGATCCCCCAGGTGCTGGGACCGGGGTCCCACCCACCATGGGCTTTCCCCAGGGTGGGACAGGGAGGCAGCCTGGGCAAGGGACAAGGGCAGAGTGGGTGCCCTTCAGCGCCTCTTCCCGCAGCATGGGAGGTCCCTGTGGGTGCTGGCACGGGGCTAGGACAGCAGCTTGGTGCACCGCAGGTAACAAGGGGCACCCCCCAGGTGTCAGTGCCCTGGAGCGGTGGGTGTCTGGTGACAGCCCAGCACCCATGAACTGAGGGATGACAGGGGCCAGCATAGAATTGCATTAAGGTCCCATCTTCCTGGGTCCAGGTGCTGTGAGAACCCAGTGGCCCAGCACCCGGCAGCCGAGAGGCCGCAGGAGGAGCAAGTACCTCCAATGGGCATCTTTGCTGAGCATCTCTGCTGGGGCTGGAGGAGCAGGATGCGGCCCCTGCCCCCAGATCCCCGCTGCAACCCTCCTGCAGATCTTTGCATCCCCTTCGGCCACCCTGGCCCGGGGCTGGCACAGCCACGCTGCCGCCAGAGGACCAGGGCGGTGACGGGGGGGTGGCTCTGGGGGGGAGCTTGGTGAGGTGAGGGGTGACGGTGTGGTGCCTGCTGCTGCAGGATCGAGCGGGACAAGGCCTTTGCGCAGAGGAAGGCAGAACGGGCCACTGTGCGGATGCACCTGCGGGACAAGTACCATCTAGCCCAGGTAAGGACCAGCCCACCCGTGGCGGGACCTCGGGGGTCTTCCCCCAGACCCTCCATCCTCTGGGACAGCCCCAGGCCAGGCAGCTGCCAGACCTCCCCCGGGACGGGAGATGATTCCTGAAGAGGGCAGCAAATGGCTGCTGTCTCCATCTGCACCATCCGCCTGCCCACATGTCCGTCCAGCCATCCGAATCTGGAACTGGACAGTCCCAGCGTCCCCCCAGCATCCCCAACACTCTCACAGTGCCCAGCTGGCCCCGAGGGACCTGCTCTCCCCTGTCCCCCACCCCACGGCTGGTGGGCACCCGGGTCTGCCCATAACCCTGACGCTGTCTCCCACCTGTGTGCAGGACGAGCGGGACGATGCTCAGCTGCACGTGGCCGGCGGCACGGTGGAGCTGCCACAGGAGCTGGCTGCCATGGTGCACAGCGAGGAGGAGGAGGAGGAGGAGGAGGATGGTGGCACCGGGGCCTTTGCCTTCCTGACAAAGCTGCGGGAGGTGGACCTGCCAGCCCTGCGGGACCGCACGCTGGGCACCGTGGATGAGGTGAAGGAGAAGTGTGCCCTGATGTAGCATCGCTGCCTGCCCTGCCAGCGGGTGACACCAGCAGCACTGAGGCTCAGCCCCTGCCCCCCTGCTGCCCCCAGGAGCGATGGGATGTGGGTGTTATGGGTGCCATCACCTGGGGGTGGAGGGGTCCCAATACATGTGCTGGGGGTGGGGCTTTCTCCCAAAACCATTCCCTGTTGCTTTTCTGGGGTGCGCTGGGTGGATGCTGGGATGCAGGATACCTGGGTCCCCTCCAGCCAAGCCTCTCCCTGTGGTGCCCCTGGTGTAAGCCCCCTGATGGGGGTGGCCCCCTGATGCTCCATCCCCCCCAGGAACCAGCCCCGGGGCCACGCGCACCATTTGGCTCAATAAAGGCGGCGTTTGCCAGCACTAGTCTGGTCTTCCTGCCATAGCCCTCGTCCGCATGAACCCTGTCCCGGGCGGGAGGGAGGACACAATGACACCGCTGCAGCAGGGCTGCCCCATGTGCCCCCGAGCCAGCAACCAGCCCATTACACTCGGCCGCCAGATCCGTCCCCCACTTCTGCAGCAGCCCCCAGGCACGGCCACACCCCAGCGGTGCATGGGAGCCAGTGGGACCCCGTGCCCCCCGGGGCATCCCTTGGGGGGCAGCACCGGCAGGGGGGTGTGGCAGCATTCAACCCCTCCTCGAGCATCTCCCTGCCAGCGCAGGCAGCGAGGGGGTCCCTTTGGCCAGGGCCGGGGTGCCCTGCTGCCTCTTGCCCCTCCAGGGACTTGCTCCCTGCTCCCGGGCATTCGGCAGTGGCACTGGCTTAAACGCCGCCGCGCCGGAAGGCCGGGGGCTGCTGAGATCACTAATACCTGCCTATTTTAGTGAGGTCTAATCTGCCTGAGTCGCCTGTCCCTGAGGACTAAGCTAGCTGAACCCTTGTAAAATGTACCGCCGGCGCTGGCCCCAATGGCACCTCCCCGCTGGAGCAGGAGCCGCTGGGGGAGTCACGCTGTGTTTGCATGAAAGAAAGGACGCGCTGAGCCGCCTCCGTCCTCCCCACGCCGGGGCCATCTGCTCCGGAAAGGGCTGCGGGGACGGCCCTGCCCCAGGCTGCCCGCAGCTGGGGTGGTGGGGCTGGGAGGGGGTGGCCGAATTCAGTGCAGGTGGGGTGGGAGTTGTGCCATGAAGCTCATTGCTGTCACAAGAGCCACAGGTCTTAGCTGCCCCGGCTGGAGCACCGGGAGCTGCAGGAGCTCCAGCAAGGATGTCCCTGGGTGCACGAGGTGCTCGGTTTCCCCTCCCCAGGCACCCACCCCTCCAGGTACCAGTCAAGGGGCTGGTGATTGCTGGAGCATCCCAGGGAGCATGTGACAGACACATCAGGGCTCGACACCTGGGAGCCTCCTCGTGTTTGGTGGCACCACTGTCCCTGCCATCCCCACCATCCCTGCCATCCCCACCATCCCTGCCGTTGCTGCCATCCCCACTCTCCAGCCTTTCTTCAGAACTTGCAAAATCTCCCATTTGGGCACAAAAATCCACCCACGTTACATGCATCTGTGTCCCCACTGCTCCCCTGGCCAGGTCCCCGATGGGGCGGCGGCAGCCGTGGCACCCAGCGCAGCCCCGTTCCCGCCCCACACCTCCGCCCCTCCCAGGGCTGGGGCTCTACTCTGAGAGCCAGCCACCGGGACAGTGGCACCGAGGCGAGGTCCCCAACACGCCCCGTCACAGCAGGCTCCTCCATCCCTGCTCTGCTCTGGGGCTGCATCCCACCCCGACCGGCAGCCCGTCTCCCAGTGTGCCCAGTGGGGCTGCGCGGGGGCTCCCAGTGCCGGCTAGAATTCGGGTCAGGACCCTCCGCCAGGTCTCCTTGGCTAATCGTCCTGCCCCCCCGCCCCCCCACACTGCCACCTGCCTCCTGCTCAGCACCCTTTTGGGTCACCCCTGCTGCCTCCCCGCCTGCCCAAGGCCTCTTAATGAACTAAAAAAGTGATAAATCCCTGGCCGAGCTGGTCACGTGAGGCCGGTGGCCCCCGGCCGCCCCCCGCCCCGACCCCTGCCTCCGGCCCCACCGCCCCGGTAAGCTGACGCAGCGTCTCTAAGCGTTAGCAGCTTTGCCTGCTAATAGGATTAGGGAGGTTTAAAACTGTCATTTGAGTGAACTAAACCCCCTGATACTCTGCATTGCACCTTCTTAACCAATTTGCCTTCAATTAGGGTAATTGGGAAACTAGCAAAGAAGTATAGCATTAATATTTTAAAGTGATGAAGCGATTACGGGCCTTGGACGAGGAAGCAAATCAATTTGCTATCTGCTCCTAAAAGGCAATTATAATCATTTGGCAAATAAGCCTGCTGGCCTCCCCCCCGTGCAAGCCAACACCTTAAGGGAGTCAGCGGGGCCAGCGCCGCACACACCGCCCGGCGGGCAGCGCCGAAGCCAGGCAGCTGGGCAACCCCCTGCTCCTAAAACCAGCCCTGGTGCCTCAGGGACCGCGGGTCCCGGCATGGCCGCACCTCCCTGCGCCCGCCGGGGCTGTGGGGGCACCTTGCGGAAGCCGACGAGGGCCACTGGAGCAGAGGACCCGGCTCCTGCGCCCGCTGTGGTGGCCGCTGTGGGCACGAGCACCCACCCCGGGCAAGCAGGAGCAGCAGGCCCAGGTGCCCATTTGCATCCTCAGCCCCGTGCATCGTCCCTGCACCCAGGGATGTCCCCAAAGCCCCCCAAAGGCGGCACCCCCCTGCACACCCCTGCTGCAGGTGGGGCCCTGGCAGCACTCTATGGCGTGGGGGTGTCACCCCATCCCCAGGGGCTGCGTGGCCCCCCAGGGGCATGTCACACCATCCCCGGAGTGGTGGCACGCTGTCCCCGGGGTGGTGTCAGACGGGGCAGGAAAAGCGGAGGGACCCCAGACCAGGGTGCAGAGGTGGCTGCAGGGTCCTGCTGGCAGCAGCTCTGGTGGGGAGGGCATGGACCCGCAGCCACCCAGCACGGGGTGGGGGGGGTCCAAAAACCCCACGGTGATATTTGGCATCCAAAAGGGGAACTGTGGCAAGTAGAGGAAGGGAGTGGGAGGAAGCTGAGACGGCGGCCGGGGACGGCAGCGTTTGCAGGTGGCAGGAAGAGGCTTTTGGGAGAAAGTAAAAGTGAGCGGAGAAAGAAAAGGGCAAAACCTGTGCGACAGGACGGGGAGGTCTGGGCAGCACCGAGCACCCCCTACCTGGAGCACCCCAGGACCCCCATCGTGATGTTCCCGTTGTCCCCCAGGCCGGGGTCCCTGGGGCAGCAGTGGGGGGGGGGGAGAGGGCCGGCATTTCTGCCCCCCAGCCTGGCTGCCTCTGCCCCACACCCCCATGGCCATGGGCAGCTCCCGGGGATGGTTCCCACGGCTGGACCCTGCAGCTGGTCCCCATAGGGTGTCCCCATGCCCAGTCCCCGTGCTCCGTCCCATGTCCATGGCTCGTACCCACACCTGGTCCCACTGACGGTGCCCAGTGCCTGCTCCCCACGGCTGCTCCCCACGGCTGCTCCCCACGGCTGCTCCGCACACTTGGTTGCCCTGCCTGGTCCCTACCCCTGGTTTCCGTGGCTGTTCACCACACCTGGTCTCCACACCAGATCCCCAAGGTTGTTCAGGGTCCTTACGGCTGGTCCCTGCACCCGATGCTCACAGCTGCTCTCCACACCCAGACCCCATAGCAGGTCCCCAGACCCCATAACTGGGTCCTCACACTTGGTCCTCACAGCTGGACCCCATGCCTGGTCCCTACCCGTGTCCCCAGACCCAGTGCCCATCGCTGGCTGTCACACCTGTCCCCATACCCGGTCCCCACACAGGCAGGGCTCTGCAGGCAGCATCACCGGGAGCCCATGGGGCCACACATGCTGTCACCGGGGCCACCCCCAGGGCTCACCATCCCCATCTCGGGGGGACAACATCCACAACCGCAGCATCCCCATCCCACTGAGGCTTGGGGTGCCCGCCCCAGACCCCATCCCCGGGGCAGAGCCTCCGCAGCCGAAGGAAATCCTCCCCCTCCCCCCCATCGCCCTGGCCTTTCTTCTCCGCTCCCCCTGTTTCTAATTCTTTTTCCTCGCCCGTAATGAGGGGATTACAAGGCAAACTCCAGCAGGACGCCTTTGTGGGGAGACAATCTGAGTGGGGAAGGCAGTTCGGGGCTTTGTCCACCGCCGCCCCCCCGGACCCGCGCTGGGGGGACATTTAGAGCAATTACTTGTCCAGAAAGTAACTGTCAATCATTCTTAAAGGGGAAGGCCTCCAATTAATAACCTCGTCTTAATCCTTTGGACTCATTTCCAATCTGCAGGGCCTTGGTGACATCTGCAACACTAAATAAAGATTCTCCCGAGCTTTAGCGTGGCGGTTCTGTGACAAATAAGAAGACTAGAGGCAACTTTGGCTGCCAAAGCTGCGAGATTGGTGAGGTTGAGCCGCTTGTTTGGTTCCCAGGAGGGACCGGCAAAGTTAAATACTCCTGGAAAAGCCGAGTTGGGCCCAGCAGGTAACGCTATTTTATTCCAATTCGGGAGGAAGTGCTGGGGGAAGATGCTGAAAAAGGGAGTGGGTGTCCCCGGCGTGCGCCTGGGGCCGGGGCCAGGGCTGGCGCCCTTCCCTGGGGGCTCGGGAGCGGGTGCCGGGTGCCCACCAGCATCACTCGCACCGATTTACACCCGGGGCCGGAGGGCAGGAGCTACCCACGCGCCCCACTGCCCGCGCCGGACGGCAAACAGCCCGTCCCAGGCGGCCCAAGCCTGGGGGGCCGCATCCTGGCACCCAGACAGGCTTTTGAAGGCAAAAAAATGGGACCCAGCGAAAGCCAGGGCTGTCCTCAGGCTGTCCCCACCGTGTCCCCCGCTGCTGGGGGAGGCCGCTTGTTCTCGCTGATGCTTTGCTGCTTTCCAGCACCGGGGAAGTGATTTTTTTTTTTTTTTTTTTAACCTGCTTCAACCAGGGCTCGGTGCTGTTTATGTTGCCTTTTCGGGTGTCTTTAATAACAGGTGCCCCCTCCCCCCCGGCTGGCAGCCCCCGCAGGAAAACCACGGGTTGGGGCGTCGAGTAGATGTGCGGAAAAACCCTCCCAAGGCTTCGGGTCCCTGCGGTTCCCAGCACAGTTTTAAAGCTTAAGGGCTTAAACCCAAAAATTGCTGCTGGGATGACAGCGGCTGCAGGAAAACGTCTGGCGGGAGCAGGGAGGCGGCTGTCCCCGCTGCACCCGCTCAGCACTGCCTGGTTTTAGGCAGGATTCCTGAAACGCCAGCGGTGAAGGCTCAGGGCTCCCGGGGCCAGTCCCTGGAGGATGAGGACCACAGGGTGGCTGGTGCCAATGTCCCCCCCCAGAGACATCCATGACACTGGCCAGGCTGAGGTGGAGCAGGATGTGGGGGTGTGGGGGGACCCGGCCCTCGCACCTCCATCCCGCAGGGGCCGGTGCTGCCGCCCTGCTGCCAGGTCGCTCCTGCTTGGTTATTTTGCTGTTCTTCGCGTCATTCCTGCTCCCACGCCAGGGTTTGCTCTGCTTCCCGCGGGGTTTGGCCTCCTTTGCTTTCAGATGGGGTCAGGGTGGGAGGACGATGGGGGCTGCCCCCAGCCCTGCCCCTGACCTCCATTACCGCACCTTGGCCCTGTCCCCTGCCATTGCCCCAACTCTTCTCTCCTCCTGCTCGTCCCAGCTTGTCCCCAGCCCCCCCCCCAGTGCCCTGTCTCACCCGTCCCCCCCAATGCCCATCTCATCCATCCCCATTGCCCCAGCTCCCCCTAATTCCCCCTCCAGCCCCAGCTCCCCGCCGTTGCCCTGTGGGGCCGTGGGACATGGCTGGGCAGGGCAGCCAGGGGGCCCTGATGGGGTGCTGGGTCCTCCAGGGGGTCCGTGCCCCAGGCGGGGGCTCTGGGGGCTCTGGGTGCTCACCCCCTCTCCCCTCTCCTTGCAGGTGCAGAGCTGTGCAAATGAGAAGCGGGTGAGTGAGAGCAGGATGGCGGCGGGGGACGCCGTCCCCTCCCCGTGTCCCCAGCCCCAGGACACACCACGATGCTCACATGGTGACAGCAGGGCCCCTGCCCCCCCCCCAGCACCCACTCACCCCTGCCTCAGGGCAGCCTGGGGCGCAGCACCCAGCACCTCTGCCCCGGCTCCCCCTGGGTAACCCCAAGACTGCAGCCCCCCTGTGGCAGCAGGGCCGGACCCGGAGCTGGCCAGAGCCCCCGGGGCTATGGGACACCCCGTGAGGGGCCATGGGGTGTCCTGGGGGGGGGCGGCAGCTCCCAAAGCCGCACACACTGATTCCACGCACACACTGCACGCCCAGCACCACACACGCACAGCACACGCTGCACACAGCCCCTGTGCGTGCACTGCACACGCTGCACCTGCAACACACGCTGCAAACACTGTGCACGGCACACTCTGCACGGCACGCCCTGGGCATGCACCGCCCGCGTTGTACATGCTGCGCCCACTGCACTGCACACACTGCACAGCCTGCACACACCGCACACCCAGCCCGCGTGCTCTGAGCACGCTGCAGAGGCGCCGGGCACAGCACAGGCAAGACACTGGGCTCACACTGCATGTGGTGGGTGTGCTGCACGTGCTGTACACATAGACACTGCACATGCTGCACACGCTGCACACCTGCATGCACAGCGTGCACTGCACGGCATGTGCTGCACACTCTGCAGGCATCTCCACTGCGTGCACTGGGTGCACTGCATAGAAAGGCACCATCTGCACTGTGCAAACACTGCACACATACTGCACACGCTGCATCCCCACAGATACTGTGCACTGATCCATGCTGTGCGTACACATTGCATGCGCTGCACTCCTTGCGCACACACTGAGCTGTGCACACTGCACACGCACTGCACACACTGCATACATGTGCTGTGCCCTGCATGCTGCAGGTGCGGACATTGCATTGTGCACACTACATGCCTGGAACACGGTCACTGTACCCTGTGCACTGCACCCGCGCTGTGCACACTGCATGCAGTGGGCACGTGGCACAGACTGCCCTGCACACGCACACCCACACTGCGCACACGCTTCACACATTCCACCCCGCACTCAGTCCGCTGCACGCGCTCCCTCCCACGCCCCGCCGTGCGCACCCCCTGCGTGCACCCCAAGCACCCCACAGCTGCCCGCGCGGGCGGGCTGCGCGCTGCGCACATCCCTGCCCTCGCACAGACACGCGCCTGCTGCAGACGGGCTGCTTGCGCCCGCGCTGCCGCTGTGCACACGGGCACTCACCGTGCGCACCACGCACAGGCATCCCACACGTGCACAGCCTGAGCAACACCGGACACCCATCCCCCGCGTGCCGCCTTCGGGACCCCCATTTATTCCCTCCCAGAATTAACTGACGTTCCCTCTCCCTCCACACACCCCTTTGGACATTAGCCAAATTTTTGCCGGCGGGTCTGGGTGGTGCAGCACCTTCCCCTCCGCAGAAGTGCCCCGGGATTACAGCTTTCTGCCCCATTTCCATGTTTGCCTACGTCCTCGTGGTAGAAAGGGACCCTTAATCCCCAGCAAATACTGCAGGAAGATTTCAGATGCCGGATAAAAAGCTTAAAGATGAAATGTTGCAGGGGTTGAAAACGCTTATAAGCAGAAAAAAGGTTATTAGCCAGAGGACGAGTCGCTCCAGCCACACTTAGGGACTGACATTGGGTCCTCCGGCGGTTCGGGGCCAGACTCGTAGCCCGTGGGGAAGAGGGGCCGGAGGATTGGAGCTGGGCTGGAAGGCGGGAGCTGACCCGGGCTTGGTCCCCTCCGCACCAGGGCAGGGGGGAGGTCGAGTCAGCTCTCAGTGACAGCACCTTCATAAAAGCCTCGACTTTAGGTGAAGTTTGACTCTTAGCTTTGGGTGGGCGCATTGGCCTGGCCACATCTCAACATGGAGCCAAGCGCAGGGTGCCCAGGGCACCGTCCCTGGGACCCCAGGTCAGGCCCCGGAACGCCGCGGCCCCAGGATAACGCTGCGGCGGAAGGGAGGATTATGCCTTTGCGTAACCTGTTTCTGGGGCCGCCCCATCCTCCCGTCCACTTGCCTGTCGGTCCCCAGCCTGGGGTTGCATGGGGGGGTCCAACGTCCCCACGCCCCAGCTAACCCCCACGGTCCCCTCGCAGGCACCGCCATGTTCCTGAATAAGTGCGAGGGAGACCTGGGCGAGCTGCAGAAGCCGGGGGACAGCGAGGGCACCCCGCCGGCCGCTGCCGAGGAGGAGCAGCCCAAGAAGAAGCACCGGAGGAACCGCACCACCTTCACCACCTACCAGCTGCACGAGCTGGAGCGCGCCTTCGAGAAGTCCCACTACCCCGACGTGTACAGCCGCGAGGAGCTGGCCATGAAGGTCAACCTGCCGGAGGTCCGCGTGCAGGTAGGGAGGACGCCCAGCGGCCCCAGCACCCTGGACCTGTCCCCTAGGTGGTGGCAGAGGGATCACTCTGGCGCTGGAGAGCTTTGCTCTGTTCCCAGCTCCACTGCCGCCGTCTTGCTCCGTGCCTCAGTTTCCCCATTGCTCAAGGCGGGAGCAGCATCTCTGCAGAGCCGGTTGCTCCTGCCAAAACCAGAGAGGGGATTTAACGGCTGAGCCTTGTTCCCCCACGAGGTCCCGGTTCAGCCCAGGTGCCAGAGGCTCTGTTTAGGCAGGGAGATGGTGTTTAGAGATTTTTTTTTTCCCTGCTGGTGGCAGCTGCTCCCATCCCTCCAGCTGATCCTGTGGGAAAGCAGCCAAACTTCAGCCACTCGTGACCACTTCCAGGTCTTTAGGGCTGGGAAAGCACAAGATCCTCATGGATTTGGGAGTTTTAGGCTTGTCAGAGCGGAGCAATTCCGGAGGGGCAGCAGGGCTGGGGAGGTTTCGCTCCCTGGGCTGCAGGAGAAGGCTCTGCAGGGGGAAGGTGCAGCCTGGGGTCCTGCCGGTCTGCTCCCCACCACCCCTGGGATTGACAGGGCAAGACCGGGGCAAGGGAAAGGGTCAGGGAGCTGAAGAAGCAACAAATCCACTGTGAAGCAAGGCAGTAATCCCCTTACAAATGAACCAAGTTTCCCAGGCCTCAGCCCCAGTCCAAGACAACACGGCCTTTTTCTGAGCGAGTCTAGCCCGTAGGGACACCTCTCCCGAGCTCTCTGAGCAGCAACCAGTTTCACAGAATCATAGAATCATTCAGGTTGGAAGAGACCTTTAAGATCATCAAGTCCAACCATTGACCTATCACTGCCAAGGCCACCACTAACCCATGTCCCCAAGCGCCACATCTACACGGCTTTTCAGTCCCTCCAGGGATGGGGACTCCCCCACTGCCCTGGGCAGCCTGTGCCAGGGCCTGACAGCCCTTTCGGGGAAGAAATGGTTCCCGATATCCAACCTAAACCTCCCCTGGCACAACTTGAGGCCGTTTCCTCTTGTCCTGTCGCCTGTTCCTTGGGAGAAGAGACCGACCCCCCCTGGCTCCAGCCTCCTTTCAGGGAGTTGCAGAGAGCGAGAAGGTCTCCCCTCAGCCTCCTTTTCTCCAGGCCAAACCCCCCCAGGTCCCTCAGCCGCTCCTCACAGCACTTGGGCTCCAGACCCTTCCCCAGCTCCGTTACTCTTCTTTGGACTGGAAGTTTGCACCAGTATAGCCCAGTGTCCAACAACAACTGTGACCAGCCCATGGGAGACATTCCCGTCACAGACCAGCCGTTCATCTTTACTCCCCCTTTGCATCGCACGGCGGACGGCCCGTGCCCTGTGCTCCTGGGGGCTCTGGGGACACAGGGACCAGCGCTCTAATGGGCAGCTCTCACAGGGTGAGACGTCACTGCTGGCCTTGGCTCACCTTTCCCTCTCATTCCTGCTGGGTTTTGGTGCAACCATGGCAGTTTGGCTTCTAAAAGCTTTTACCGAGGGGCTTCTGAAGGCCAGACAATGTTATACCGAGGACTGTATGGGTGTTTGGGGGGCTGGGGTGCGCGTTCCCACAGAGCAGCAAGGGCAGGGGCTGTGCGGTGGCAGCTCTCACCTTCCGCACCTCGGAGATGCCCTCAGTCTCTGGGATTTGCAGGAGAGGTTTGTCAGCAGTGCACCCCAACACGCAAGGCACCCGACGCGGGATGGGATACCCCATACGGGACACCCCACCTGGAGCACCCCGTGAGTGGCACCCTGCATGGGATGCAGCACCATGGGGCACCCTGCATGGGGCACAGCATGTGATGCATGCTGCGAGGGACTGGCTGGACACGGTGGGGCTCACCTTGGCTCTCACCTCGCAGGTCTGGTTCCAGAACCGACGAGCCAAGTGGAGGCGGCAGGAGAAGATGGAGGCCAGCTCCATGAAGCTCCACGACACCCCTGTGCTCTCCTTCAACCGGCCCCCCATGACCCCTAACGTGGGGCCCATGAGCAACTCCCTCCCGCTCGACCCATGGCTGACGTCCCCCATCTCCAGTGCCACCACGGTCCACAGCATCCCCGGCTTCATGGGTGCTCCCCAGGCCCTGCAGCCCCCCTACGGCGGGCACTCCTTCCTCAACACCCCCCCGCCGATGGCACAGGGCATGCAGCCCATGGCCCCCGCACCCTACCAGTGCGGCACCACCTTTGTGGACAAGTACCCGCTGGAGGAGGTGGACCAGAGGAGCTCCAGCATCGCCTCACTCCGCATGAAAGCCAAGGAGCACATTCAGACCATTGACAAGACCTGGCAGCCCATTTGATGAACACTCGCCTCTGGCCCCACCAGCCCCTGGCTCCTGCCCCCGGTGTTGGCTTGGCCCTGGGGCGGGCGAGGGGGTGATGGTGGGATGCTCAGCAGGACCAAAGCTGGCATGGGGCAGGGATGCCGGGCTGCATCTTCCCCCTGCCAAGCCAGCACCGTCAGTGGCAGGGGAGCAAGCTGGGCGTGCTGGTGGGACCCTGCCGTGGGGGATCACCCCAGCAGCCGCCCGTGGACCCTCTGCCTTGCCAAGGCACTGGCCCGAGCTGAGGATCCAGCCAAGGCTTGGGCATCTGACTGTGCCACCAGGCCACCCACCGCCCCTGGTCGGACACCTCCTTTCCCCACACCCCTTCCCATTATTCTTAATTTTTTTTTTTAATGCTGCAGATTTAATGAACAGAAAAGCTCTAGTTTTGTAGGGAGCACTTGGGGGGATTTTTCTAGTTGTGTCAGGGCGCGACGCTGGTTGTGCCGGTAGATGCGCCAGCACCGAGAAGACGGTTGTATCGTGAGTAAAGCGATAAGCTGAACGACTGCCGCATGCTGAAGTCGGGCACTGCTGGGGCCCTGCCGGCCGTGCTGCTCATTAGCAGGGCCGCTCGTTAGCATGCTGGGGCTGCAGAGCCTCTGCTGGGAAGGAGTTTTCTGGGGGGATGCAGAAGCATCATCCCCGGGCACCCACCCACCCCGCTCCCTTGGGCTGTTGTATGCAGGGCTGGGGCCGGATCCAGGCACGGGTGACCTGATCCAGCCCCGGCTGCGGGCTGGGACCAGCTTTGTGCCGCGCCACATCCTCAGCGCCTTGTCAAGGGGCATCTGCTCGGCCGTCCCTCGGTGGCTGCGCCCGCTGCCCACCTGCCCTCATTGCTCCCCAGCGGTGCCCACCTGGCCACGTGTTGGCAGCACAAAGCTCTGTGATTGTGCCAGCGGGAAGGTGGGCAGCAGCGGGACCCCCGCAGCCCCTAGATGGGGCTGGTGAGAGGAGGGGGCCAGCTGGAAGCCCTGGGGTCCTCACGGCGGGGGGCAGCGGGGAGCACCAAGGCCGGTTTACCCCGTGCCGGTGGTCCCTGCCGTGTGGGAGCAGAGTGGCGGTGGCAAGGTGCCACATCCCTGGGGGTCCCCGGCATGACTCTGCAGCCCCAGGGGGACCCTGCCTGGCTGCCCGCCAGGGCTCGGGGCACTCTCACGGTGGCAGCGAGGGCCAGCACAGCCCCAGCAGAGATGGCTGAGCCCGTGGCGGCTTTGAGGTGCTGAAGCACGGCTGGGACAGTGAGAGATGGGGGCTTGGCCCTGGGTGAGTGGGTGCCCTGGGTCCCTGGGGTGTCCTGGTGTGCCCTGGGTCCCCGGGGAAGCAAGGGCAGCGCCGACCTTCCCCCTGCTAAAACGAGATGTTTCCCCAGCAACTCTTCCTGCTTCAGACCCGACGACAGCCCCAGACTGGGGCTTTGCTGGGGCAGCCCCATCCGCACCGTGTCCCCGCATGGGCCAGACCCCGCTCAGTGCCAGCGCCCCCGGCCGCAGCCCCCCACCCCAGCGTTCTCACCCCAGTCCAACAGCCCCAGGGCCAGACTCTGACATCCCCAGAGCCCCGGGGTCAGGCGAGACCGGCTGGGATGCCGCCCGGCCAGGCGAGGCACTGACCCCGCTGAGACCCTTCTCCCCGTTCCCCGTCCTCCGGCTGCTGCTGCTCGTCTGCTTCGTTAGTGACAATTAAACCTTTAACAACCCATTAAACGCATAATCGATGCTCCCCTGGCTCCCCAGCCCGGCTAATGGGCCGGGGCTGAGGTGAAGCAGCCCCGGCAGAGGCGTGCTCCGGCAGGGAGATAATGAAGCAACGGCCGCGGAAGTAATGGGGTTTGATCCGGGGGAAGGGACGCGCTCAATGGGGGCTGCGCTTTTCACATGACATAATTGCCGAGGCTGGCGCCAGCCCGGGGCACCCCTCGGCCTCCCGAGCGCCAACAAAAGGTGGCTGGTGCGGAGAGCGGGAGGCTCGGCACCCCCCGACCCGTTTGATCGGAGCCTAATTGGGGCGAGGATGCTCCCCCCCGGTCTTGCAACCACTACCCAAAAGCGAGGGCGCGGAGAGGCCCCGGGGTGAGGACGCGTCTCCCTGGGGTTGAGGGGTTATGCAAATTATTTAAATGAGCTAATTTGCATGGAGTGGCACTGGCATGCCCCAGGGCATCGTGGCAGGGGACGTCGGGGTACCCTCGCAGGAGGGGTCAGTTGCCACTTCCCTCCCATGGGCGCTTAGTGCAGAAACAGGCAACATTTCTGGCCCCAAAAAATGCCATTTAAATGCAGGAAAGCCGAAGGAGTGTCGAGCCGCCTGCCCTTCCCTCTTTATTGGTGTTTTCCTCAATTGAGACCTGGTGGAGCGTGTCCCACATCATTTGTGGCCACTGGCATGTGGGGCCATGTTTGGGAAAAATCCAAGCAAAAAGGAATTTTTTCCGCCTTAGATCCCAATCCTGTCCTGAAATCGCTCGCTGCCCGGACAGGACTGGCACAGCACTGCGCCTGGGGTTGTACCGGGAGGAGCGGGTGCTACTGGGGGCACCGGAGGGTTCTGCCAGCCCCTCACGGCGGAGCAGGAGCCTTCCCGTTCCCACTCCCTCTAATCCCCTCCCGCAGGATTTGCCCCCTAATCTGCTTATTTCTCTCTATTTCTCCTAGGCCTGAACAAACCCAACCCTGCCCCGGCGCGACGCCTCGCGCCAGCTGAGCCGTGGGGTCTGGGCACTCTGCCCCTCGGGCGGCTGGGTGGTGGGTGTCCTGGCGTGTGGGGCTGGCACCGCCGTGCCAGGGGATGTGGGGCTGGCACCGCCTGTACCCGCAGTGGCACCAAGCTGCAGACCTCTGCGCCGGGGGTCCCAGCCGTGCCACACAGCGAGCCCCGCACCCCCTGGCACAGGCCAGGATGGGGCTCACCCCACCCAGTGCCTGCCTCCACCCCAGTCACCTCCGTCCCCTCCAGCCCCTGCCCCCCCAGCAGGACAGACATGGCCCAGGGGATGGCGGTGACAAGGGGGGACCGTACTGTCCCTCTACAGGGCGTGGGAGCCGGGGACCTTGGGGCTCAGGTTCTCCTCAGGGGTGTTGACCCAGGAGCCCTCCGCCGCCCCCCAGCTCCCGGGGGGGGAGGCAGAGAGGGGGCTGCCGGGTGGCGAGGGGGAGGTCGCCAGCCGCAGGTTGAGCTTGGCGATGAGCGGCTTCCCCACGCTCACCGTCTGCCTCTCCTCCACGAAGTCGTCCATGCCACGGTAGCGGTACTGCAGGCAGACGGTGAACGCCAGCTCCTGCTGCGGGGACACCGGCAGCGTGGGCACCCGTCCTGGGCCATGGCCACGGCCGTGGCCACAGCCGTGCTGTACTGGCCCCCCGCCCAGCGCAGCTCTTACCTGCAGTTTCTGCAAGCCGCAGAGCCGGCTATAGAGGCAGCAGGAGGGGCAGCCGAGGCTCCAGGCAGACGCCAGCGGGCTGCCCACCTCCTCTGGGCTCTCCTTGTTGGTGCACTTGAGGTCCACGTCCAGCTCCTGTCACGGACGGCATCCAGCCATGAAAACCACCACAGGTCCCCCCACCCTATTCCCCAGCATCTCCCCGGCACGGGCTTTGGCAACCCGCTCCCACCTCGGGTATGTCAGTGAGCTTGGCCTTGCACTTGGTGATGTCCTCAGGGGTGGCCACCACACGAGTGTAGATGATCATGATGTTGGAGAACTCAGCGGCAAAGCCCAGCTGGACGGTGACGCCGCAGTCGAAGCGGAGGTGCCGGCTCTCTGGCAGGACTGGGGATGGGGACAGTGAGCGCGGGGCTGGGACCTGCAGGTGCTCGGGGCCGGAGCTGCAGTTGCGGGTGAGGTGACCACTGGTGTCACCCCGGAGCAGGGATGCCATGATGCTCCCGCCACCAGGCTGGTGGCTCTGTGCAGGTGATTTCTCTCCTCCAGGGTGGGAGAAACCCAGCGGGTGCTGCCCACTGCCTCTCCCTGCGACTCAGCGCCAGCCCCCCCAGGTCCCCGTTTCGGACAGGTGGCCACGACACTCACTGTGAGCCTTGGCCCACTGCAGGTTCCTGGCGGAGGATTCATCCCGGCCCGGGGGGCGGATGGGGTCTGTCAGAGCTCGTCTCTCCGAGAGGTTGCTGCGGAGCTCCAGTGCCTGCCGGCCCCGCGTGATCTCCAGTGTGCCCATGTCTGTGGGGAGCACAGGGGGTTGGCGGGGGCTGCCGAGGGCGGCCACTGTCCCCTGCCACTCCCCACTCACCCTCGGCCACCTTGTCCAGCAGCACTGTGATCTTCTCGTCCTCCAGCAGCCAGCGCTTGAGGAAGGTGACGAAGATGCCATTAGAGAGCTCACCCTGGCTCAGCTCGTAGGCTTCGGCGTCCGCACACCTGGAGGGACAGGACAGTGGTCGGCTCTGTCGTGGCTCCATCACGGCTCCATCACTCCCCCAGGAACCGGCCCCCACTGGGGTCACAGCCCCTGGGAAAGCCAGAGCTGGGCGCCCACGGGTCTACCCGCTCCCATCAACCCATCTGGCCATCGTGCCAGGGAGAGGTGGGAGCTGTGGCTGGATCCTGGATGCTTAAAGCATCATCAGTCCAAATCCCTGTACTCCGGAGGAGCCTCAGGGCTTAATCCTGTTGTGTGCTGCCTGAAGCCGAGCAGCGCTGTGGGCATCTCCCTGCCCTGTAAGGGTCTGGGGGCTGCCGCGCCCCCACCACCTCCAGCATTGACCAGAGGGAGCAACGCTGCCGACGTGGGAAAGGGAAGGCAGGGGTGCAAACAGGGCTGAGCCACGGCGGGGAGCTGAGCCCCAGCCCCGCTCTGAGCCGGGGGAGGCGGGGGGGGACCCACGTGGCGTAGCCGAAGACGATGTTGGCCGTGACCTGCAGCGCCCCAACCTGCGGGATGACGTCGTCGTTGAAGTTCCTGCAAGAGAAGTGCCGCTGGGCAGAGCTGGGACCTGCCCCCCCCCCCAAACCCACCCCAAGGCACCCCAGACCCCACAGGCTGCCTCATGCCCCTCTGCCCACCCATCGTGGCGTTTGCCAGCTCAAGTGGGGCAGTGATGCTTCGGGCATCCAGACAAAGCCAAGGGGTTTGGATGGACCCCGGGGACAGCCCGTTCCGCTCCCCGGGAACCAGCACCCACGGGCACCCCTGTGCCAGGACCTCCCAGGCCGGTGGCCGGGGCCGGGTCACCTCTTGCGGCACATGTCGAGCAGGAAGATGTTGAGGCCGGTGCGGCGCTGCTGCATGCTCCGCAGCACCCGCTGCACGCACAGGCAGTGGGCCGACGTGTAGGAGCTGGGCGCGTCAATGGGCACCATGAAGCTGTTGCCAAAATTTTCATAGCCGTGCCCGGCGTAGTAGAGCAAACCTGCCAGGGGGGCGGAGAGCAGGTGACATCCCTTGACCTGCTGGTGCCTGCTTCTTGCCCTGCTGCCCCCCAAGACCCCACCAGCACAAAACAACATGGTTCCCCCCTGGCTGGAGCCACCCCAGTGAATGCCGCCGCACCGTAGACGCCCTTGTCGAGGAGGAGGAGGAACTCGTTGACTGCCATCTGCATCTCGGCCTTGCACAGGTCCAGCAGCGAGACCACCTTGAAGTCGAGCTGGCGGAGGAGGGCGCTGAGGGCGTGCACGTCCACCATGGGTGCTTTCAGCTGCTTGTGGTGCAGGTAGTGCATGTTGCCGATCAGCAGGGCCACTTTGTCCGTGGCTGCCGGGATGGGAGAGGGAGGCGCTGGGGATGGAGCGGGACGTTCCTGCTGTCCCCACCACCTTCAGCCCACAGAGGTGACACCCAGTTGTGGCCGGTGTCACTGTCCCCGGGTACCGGGGTACCCTGTGGCATCCCTGCCTCGCTGGTCTGCTCTCCCCGGCACGCTGCACCCAAAGCACCCCTGGCCGAGTGGAACCTCGCGGGGTGACACTGGGGACGGTCACAGCCTCACAGGGCCACCAACCCCTCCTGGGCAGGCTCTTACCATACAGCTGGCCAGGGCTGCCACATTCCAGGGAGCCTGGAAAGAGAGAAACGCCATGCCACAGCCCCGCGGTGCCCAGGGACAGCAGCGGGCAGAGCGGCGGGGGTCTGCCAGCTCTGCCCCCACCTACCTCCATCCCCCTCCTGCCAGGAGCCTCCGGAAGCAAAGAGCCGTGGGCCTGCGGGAAAGGGGGGAGTCAGGGAGCCCCGTGCGCAGCAGCACCTCCCGGCATGGGCAGGAGCCCCCCAAAACCGCAGTATAGCCACGGGAGGGATTTACGGGGGGGGCAAAGCAGAGCCGGGACACCCCATATGGGGTAGGGGACCATGGAGGTTTGTCTGGGGCCCTCACCGATCTCCACATCCACCTCCCGGCTCCACACCTCGTGGAAGAGGTTGAACACGCGGCAGGAGTAGCTGCCCCGCTCGGCCGTTGTCACCAGCTTCACCTGCCAGAGGGACGGAGCAGGCAGATGCCACGCCGCGCTGTGCCGCACTGTGCTGCGCCGTGCCGCCCCACACCAGGGGTCCTGCCATACCTGGAGCTGGGGCGCCTGCGCACCCTCCACGGGGCGCCGATTCCTGAACCACTGGTACTGGGGCGGGGGGTTACCGATGGCTCGGCACTCCAGCACCAGCGTGTCCCCCTCGGCCAGGCGGCACGGCCGTGGCTGACGCAGGATCTGCAGCCCCGCCATGGTCAGGCAGTAACCACTGGCTGGAGAGGGGACAGGGCAGCAAATCCAGCACCTGGCCACAGCAGGGCTCTGCTGAGCTGCCCCCAGGCCCCTCACCCGCGGGCCCTGGCACCCATGGGTGGCATGAGCCAGTGGGCACGAGGAGGACAGAGGGCATTCGGCTCCTCCGTGGGCACCATCCCCCCAGCAAGCCCAGAGACCCTCGCAGCCGAGCCAGGGCGCAACATGGCAGGCTCCCTACAGGAGCCATCCCAGTCCCGATGGGGCGAGCGGTGCCCTACGGGAGCCACCCTGGTCCCAACGGGGTGAGTGATGCCCCATGGGTGCCAGCCCAGGGACGCAGATCTCGGGGCCCACCTGAGCTGGGGCTGCTGCTCTTCTCCACCTGGACACGGGCCCACCTGGAGAAGGCGAAGGTGGCCCCGCAGTTCACCCGGCAGATGTACCACTCGGGCTGGCCCGGCAGGGCGGCCATGTCGATCACCAGCTCCGGGGCCGTGGCTCCAGGCACCTGTGAGACAGGAGGGGGCCAAGGAGTTGGGGGCTCCCTCCCACCCATCGGAGTGCCCTTGCCATGGACAGGACCCGGGGGCTCTACTCGATGTGGCGCAGCAGGACCTCACCTCCCGCTTCCCGCAGAACCACTGGTACGCGAGCCCCGGCGGGCCAGTCGCCCAGCAGGTCAGGGACACCCGCGTCCCCTCCGTCACCACCTGCAACTCTGGCTGCACCGTGATGCGGATCATGTCCTGGACTATGGGAGAGGAGAGACCAGCCTGGGCTGGCGGAGACCCCCCATCCCGCACCATCCCATCACATCCAGTCCCAACCTGTCCTGTCCCATCACACCCTGTCCCACCCCCAACCACAACAGTCTGTCCTCTCCCATCCCATCCCACCCCTTCCTGTCACACCCTGTCCCATCCCACCCCTCTGTCCTGTCCCAACCATCTCTTCCTACCTTGTCCAATTCAGTGCCATCCCACCCGCATCACCTCATCTCATCCTGTTCCGTCCTATCCCACCCCACTCTGCTCCACCCCATCTTGTCCCATCATACCCTGTCCCATCCCACCCCACCCTGTTCCATCCCATCCCATCTCTTCTTGTCCCATCACAACCTGTCCAATCCTGTCCCGTCCCATCACAGCCTGTCCCACCACATCCCATTGCTCACCCCCCTCATCCCATCACACCACATCCCATCCTGTCTCACCCTACTGCATCCATCCCATCCCAGAGCAAGACCACCAGCCGGAAGAGCTGCTCATCTCCCCCCGCTTTCTTTCTGCTGAGCCCCTGTCCCCTGGTGCCCCTCTCCAGGCGCCGTGGGACCCCGCTGTCTGTCCCTACCGGCGCTGCTGAGGACCTGGCAGGCCTGTGCATGCCCCATCCTCTCCAGGCAGCCCAGCAGGTACTTGAGGGTGCAGTCGCGCTCGGCCAGGAGCTGCAGGAGGCACTGCGTGGGGCTGCCATGGGGCTCCAGCACCTTCAGCGAGCACATCTCCAGCTCCTCTGCCCTGCAAGGCGCCCACAGCACTCGGCGCTGCAGCCCACCCAGGGAGGGCGGGGACACCCGCTGGGGGACTCGGCAGTGCCTCCAGCCCAGACTGTGGCCACAATGGGGTGGCCCCTCACTCAGCCCATGGCAAGGCTGTGCCCACGTGCGTTTCATCACCCGGTGGGGGATGGACCCCAGAGATGGTCCCCCACCCCTACCTGCACTGGAAGCGTTTCTCTGCCCCAGCCATCTCGGCCAGCTTGCGCCAGCCCCGGCCAGCATTATCCAGGAGCTTGCAGAGCCGGGCCACCACTTCCTCGCCCAGCGAGCCGATGGGCATGCTCCAGTCCCCCATCCTGTCCCAGCCCCGATGCCACCTGCCTGGGGACGCAGAGGGGATGAGCTGTCAGTGGGTGACGGGGTGATGGGCACCTGCACCCCGCTGGACACCGCCGGGCGCTGCTCCAGCCGGGCGCAGGGCGGCTCAGGAGGGAGAGCACCAGCACAAGCTCACTGGCGTTAGGTCACCTCCTCGCAGGAGCCCGGGAGGGTTTTGGCCTCTGCACCCGGAATACAAGAGTCATGACAGTGGCCCACGGGACCCCACTCACCCCCAGGCCTCGGGCAAGGAGCCAGGGCCACATTAGCCCAGCCCCAGGACAGGGACCTTCGCGGGATGGGGTCCAAGGAACTGGGAAGAGGGGATGTCCCGTCACCTTCCCCACTCCTTCAGGGGACACAGAGACCAGGGCTCATCACAGAGGGCTGAGCCCAGGGACCCCTCTCCTTCCAGCAGAGACCTTGGTGCGATGGCAGCAGCCCCCTTGCTGTCACCAGGGCCCTGGGTGGTGGCTCCGGAGCCAGCATGAGCCATGCCGGGCCACCACGAGGAGCTCGCGGGGGGGTTAGGGGAGGGTACGTGGGGGGTCCTGGGGCTGGGACCCGCCTCAGCTCCCCTTGACCCTGGCAAAGCCTTTGGCAGTGAGGGGAGCATGGCATGAATCACCCTGGACGGGGGCAGCACCCAGGGACTGGCTCCCTCCTCCTCCCCCCGGGTCCCGACCCACCAACCCACCCCGCACATCTTGTCCCCAGGACCAAGCCGTCTGCCGTGGCTGGGTGACGCTCGCCCAAGCAGGGGGGCTCCGAGACGGAGGGCAGGGACTCAGGTGCCCCCTCTGCTCACCTGCTGCTGGATTTGGGGGGCTGGATGTGCTGGGGGGTGGCGAATGGGAGGGCAAGCTGCAGGACGGGCATGGCAGGGACAGGGCACTCACCGCTGGGTATGGCCCGGCCTGAGCCCCGTCAGCTCCGAGGGCGCGCGCTGAGCCCCACGCAGAGGAAATGAGGGTTCAACCCAAAATCTCCCCCAGCCCCCCCGTGCTGCAGCACGGCACTTCTGCTTTCCTCCGCCGCTTCCTGTGCTGCAGCACGCGGGCACCGCAGCTGCCAACCGGGCTGCCTCGCAGCGCCCCGGGGCAGCGGGGCGTGGGGCACCGGGGATGCTGCTGCGCCGGGCGGTGGCTCCATCGCCCCTTCCTCACTGCAGGAGGACCTTGCGGGCAGCTGCTTTGTCCTGTAGCCCAACTCGAGGCCAGGCACAAGCTGCAGGGCAGCGAGTCGGACAGAGACGAACCAAGGGGACAGGGGCACCTCTCAGCCAGGGGAGCCCAACGCACGGGCAGGACTGAGGCCCAGGGGAAGCTGCTGGGCTCTGCCAGGCCGGAGCCAGCTGAGGACAGGCAGGGACAGGTCAGCGAGGTCCCCGCTGCTGTGGGGAAGACCCTGCCTTCACCACACAGCCCAGCCAGGCCGGGACCCCGGCGTCCCAGCAGCCGCCAGTCCCCTGCTGCCCGAGGGGGAAGCGAGAGCGCGGCACGGGGGTGGTGCTGGGAGGGGCCGCCACCTCCCCCCTCACATCGCCCGCTGCCCCTGCGGCACTGCCAGAACCTGGCCCCCATCCCCCCGCCCCCAGGGAGCACAGGCTGCTCAGCCCCGAAAGCCCCCCCACCAGGAGACACAGTGACACCAGTGGAGTCATTCCTCACCCCAAACCCACTACACCTTCCCCCCGCGGGACCCTTAAGCCCCAGCCATTGCAGTGCAGACTGTGACAGAGCAGGGAGCGGGACCCATTTGGCTTCCTCTACAAGGAAAAACTGAGATTCTGTTTTAGCAAATACACTGAGAATTTGTGGCCTGTGTTGCCTCAGCCCCTCACCAGCCCCCAGTGTGAGGGGGGACCCGCACCGAGCTTGCCAAGGGCCTGGGTTTGCCACAGCCTCCATAACAGGTATCAGCCTCACCAGAGATTTATTACTAGTTTATAGCAAGAAGAAGAGACCGAAAGCGGTAGGTCCCAGTGCCACTTGCGCTGGCACTCAGGGCAGCCCCTGCGCCCTGAGCTCTGCAGTGCCTACAGCTTCTTGCCCTTCTTCAGCCTGTTGCGGTGCCACGTGTTGTACTTCCGCAGGCGCCTCCAATACTCGATCGAGTCGGGATCCAGCTCTTCCAGCTTCTTGGGGGGCCCAAGGTGGATCTTAAAGAGCCTGGGGGCGAATGCAGAGGATGTGAGGCTGTGGCAGGGAGGACAAAGAGACAAGCACAGGACGGAGCAATGGAAGCGTGTGACCAGGACGTGTGGATCCCTCACCCACCACATCCACAGTGCAGCCTGCTCTCCTCTGGCCCTCGGGGAAGGTCTCTGGGCTGCAGAGCAGCAGTCTTCCTCCTCCCAGAACAGTTCCCTGTCTCTTCTACACTCCTCTGTGCCTCCAGGATGGCACCTCTGTAGGGACAGGCACCCCAGGAGGGATCCCCCCTTCTGCACACAGCAAGAGGGGCTGGGCACCACCTACCAGTCGGGGTACTCGGAGTCGGGCTTCAGGGCCACCTCCGGGCCGTCCTTGAAGTAATTGACCCCCATGGCGTAGGTGGCGAGCATGGCGGGGTCCGTGCACACCTCCGGCCCCTTCAGCCCCTCCTTCGGCAAGTTCTTGCCCTTGGACTTCACAGCTGCGGGGACAAGGGCACGGTCAAGACAGGGGCCGTGGGGGGCGGACAGAGATGCGGGCAGGGGACGGGAACACGGCCACCGCGGGGTGCAGCAGCACCGGGGACGGGAGCGGAGGACGGGCAGGGGACGAGGGGCACAGGGTGTGAGGAAGGGAGCTGGGCGGGGGCCGGGGGCGCGGGGCCGGGGGCGAGGGACACGGGGCGAGGTCCCGGGAGGAGGAGGCAAGGCTGCCACAGGGGAGGGCCCGGGGGACGCGAGGCCGGGGCCGGGGCTCACCCGGCTTCTTGGCGTAGCCGCGGGCCGGGCCGGGCAGCGCCGCCCGCGCCGCCCGCAGCAGCACCCGGGCGGCCATGCTGGGGCGCCGTGGGGCACGCCGGGAAGGGGCGCGCGGGGCCGGACCGCGCATGCGCGGCGGCGGCGCCCGGAAGCGGCGGCGGCGGCGGCGGCGGCGGGACCGTCCCTTCCTTGGGCCGGCGGCGCCGGCAGCGAGTGAGTCCGCACGGACTGGCCCGGCCCGGCCCCGGCCAGTACGGCCCTGGTCGCGGCCCCGGGCCCGGGCCCGGCCGGCCACCAGGGGGGAGAGCCGGCGCCGGCAGGGTTGGCCCTGGCCCCTCCGGACCCCCCGCAGCCCCCCGAGTCCCTTTCCCCGCCCAGGGCGGCCCCCCCGCGCCGCGGGCCGCAGCGACGCCATGGAGAGCAGCATGGATTTCCAGGCGGCTGCGCCCTCCGCCCCTGATCTCGGCAGCGACGAGGCCCCGGAGCCGCCGGCCATGGACACGGAGGAAGGGCCTGCGGTGCGGCCTGGCGCCCCTGAGCTCCGTGTGGGAGACGGGCAGCCGGGCTGCTGCTCCGGGCAGGACCTGCCTGTCCCCAGGGGTCAGCGGAGGGGTCTGGGGCCCAGGTCGGGGCCTGCTTCAGCCTCGGACCTCAGAGGAGGTGAGGCCGGACAAACTGAGCTTTGCCGGGACCTGGGAAGAGAGATGGAAGAGGAGGCAGTGACCGCGGGGCCACAGGGCTCCGCCGACTGGAAACCCAGCGCCCGGAGCACCCCTCGGGACACAGGACACCCCCGGGGCCCCAGCAGCGGTGACCTGACGGGCATGGAGCTGGACGAGGCCCCCAAGGCTGGCGCCCGCCTGGGCAGAGCCGAGTGGGCTGAGAATGCAGAGGACGAACCCTCGGAGATCCAGGGCCTGCTGACCCAGCTTGAGAGCCTCGACCCCAACCTCCGCGACCACTCGTCTGCCTCAGAGCAGGGCCCGCTGCCCTCCCCGAGCACTGGCACAGCCCCTCTGGTGGGTGAGCAGGCCCAGCGGAGCTACGGGGAGTGCCAGGGCAAGTGCCGGCCCTGCCCGCTGCACGTGGCCACAGGCCGGGGCCTGGAGACACGGCCCTGCTGTGCCCAGCACTCAGCCTGCTCCCGGCCCTGCCACGGCCTGCTCTTTGCCGAAGCCGACCGGGAGGACTTGCTGAGCCTCCTGTGCTACGAAGGGGCACTGCCCGAGGCCAGTGCCGAGACACCCTTGGCCTGCTCCAACGTCCTGGCCGGGACCAACCTGGAGATGCTGCAGGCTTGGGAGGAACCAGCTGCTGCGGAGAAGCCCGAAGGGCTGGGGAGGCCAGAGAGCTCGGAGGAAGTACCTTCTGGTGGCTGGTGTTATGAAGAGGGGCTCTGCGAGGTCGACTCTGCCTGTGAGGGCAATCGGGACGGTTCCCCAGAGCTGGCCTGGGTGGCCCTGCCTCCCACTCCGGCCCCGAAGGCAGAGCAGCCACCCCAAGGCAGCATGACCGTGAGTGCATTGTGCATAGGCTGCGGCAGCGAGCCAGGACATGCCCCTTGGCTCTGCTCCCTCGTGGGTTTTGGGTAGGGGCAGAGGGGAGCCAGGGATGTCTTTTCCTTGGGTCTTACAGGGCCTCGCGCTGCTGGGGTGTCCAGACAAGACCCTCAGTACTGGCTTTGGCTCCTGCTGCCCTGAATGTGGGGGGATACATGCATGGCTGGCTGATCTGTGCATGCCCCGGGGAAGAGGCTGGTGGGTCTGAACAGCCCCCCAGCCCCAGGAGCCTGCGCCCTCTCCCAGCCTCAGGACGCTGTGCCCTCACTGTCCTGGTGCTCCAGGGGCAGCCGGGCCGCAGGTCGGGCAGACTGAATCCCTGCGATCCCAACCAGAGCCTCACCTGCTCTCTCATTGCTTTGCAGAACAGGGAACCCCTGTCCTCCTGCCCAGCCTTCAAAGAGGGTGAGTTGCTTCTATGCTCGAGCAGCAAAAGCACCCAGGAGTCCTGACCCGCCGCCGCCTCCTGCTCTGCCCCCCGAATGCAGTGTGGCCAGGGGTCCCAGCTGGGGAGGGAGCGCCTGGCTCTGCGCCCACGCGGAGTGGGAACGTGACTGCAGACTCTGGGTGGCTCGTTCGATCCCAGCTCGCCCTTCGCTCAGCGAATGGGGGTGCTTCAGGGATCGGGGAGGGAGGATGCCCAGGTTTGGGAAGGGAGAAAGAGGGGTGCCAGGGTGTGCCCAAGGGGAGGGGGAAGCAGCCCTGGGGTCAGAGTTGGTCCCCCAGTGATGCCAGGAGCCTGCCTCTCAAGCACTGAGCTGCTTTGCCTTGTGTAGGAATGCAGCGAATGGGCAGTAGGAGTTGGTACTTCAGAGTTGGGGGGACCAGCCCCTGCTTAGTCCCTCCCGATGCCTCAGTTCCAGGCCCTTGCGACCCAGAGGATCTGCTGGATGGTGTGATTTTTGGGGCAAAGTACCTGGGCTCCACACAGCTGGTCTCGGAGAGGAACCCCCCGACCAGCGTCCGCATGGCACAGGCCCAGGAGGCGGTGGACAGGATCAAGGTGCAGGAGGGTAGGGGGGCATGACTGCCACCAGCCTGGCACAGCCTGGCCCCTCGTGGGCGTGGGGCAGCGCTCAGGACCTGCCCAGGGGAACCTCCTGGCTGTGGGCAGGGACCCAGAGTCCTGGCAGCAGCAGTGACCTCTCCTGGGCACTTCGTTCTGCAGGCACCGGAGGGGGAGTCCCAGCCCATGACGGAGGTGGATCTGTTTGTCTCCACACAGAGGATCAAGGTGCTCACGGCTGACACGCAGGTGAGTGGGGAACAGGAGCACCTGCATGGCTTTGGGGCTGCTGAAACCTTCCTGTTTGGCCTTGGGATCTCTGCTTTGCACCCATGCCGGTGGGGTCATGCGAGGACACGTGTCTGGGAGGAGACATGTCACTCCACAGCCATCCCACACAGACGTGTCATGTCCCTTGGCTGTCTGCATAGCTGCACGAGGCTTCTCATGCAAACTGCACCTCATGGGAGCTGCTGGATTCCCAGACCAAGCTGCAGGGAACTTAGGCTTGAAATTTCTGTAGCTCATTGCCTCAGGATTAATTTCTGCATTACAGTAAGAGGGAAGAGCTGTCTTGTCCCCCGGCAGCACCCAGAGACACAGTTGAGTCCTTGATCGAAGGAGCTGCTTGTACCTTTTAGCGTAGACATGGTTTCTGCCCAACGTGTGCTGGGCATTTGAGCTGCATCCTGGCACAGTGGCATTTGAACCCAAACCCTTCCTGCTTGTGGCGGTGCCTGGCTGGCTCGCGGGCTGCCCACGGAGTCCATTGGGCCAGGGAGCGCTGACTGTCTCTGCCCGTGTCCCCCTTGCCAGGAGGCCATGATGGATCACTCCCTCCAGACCATCTCCTACATCGCCGACATCGGCTCCCTCGTGGTGCTCATGGCGCGCCGGAAACTGCCTCGGCGGTCGGAGATGGCGGAGGAGAAGCGGCTCTACAAGATGATCTGCCACGTCTTCCATTCAGCTGATGTGAGGCGACACACGAGTCCCTCAGGAGGGCAGGGTGGCAATGGGGTCCTGGGCCCCATCCTGCTGTAATGACCGAGTGCTCTGGGTCCCCATGCCGGGGGGTCCCCGACAAGCACAGAGAGGGGGAAGGAGCCCAGCCTGAGCACTTCTGCCACATAGGGGTCCCAGCAAGAAAAGCGGGGAGGATTGGCACCGTGAAGGGGCCCATTTGGGCAGGGAAGGAGCCAGGATGCCCTGGAACTCCCAGGGCACAGTGCCTGTGCTGGGCATTGCAGGGCGCTGGTGGCTGTTGGTCTCACGGCCAAACTGGAGCCATGGGCACAAACAACCGCTCTCTTTCCCCAGGCCCAGATCATTGCTCAGGCCATCGGGCAGGCATTCAGCGTGGCCTACCAGCGCTTCCTGGAGGCCAACAGCATCAACCCGAGCGAGCTGAGCCCTCGCCAGTACAGCCGTGCCCTCGAGGACCAGGAGCAATACAATGCAGAGCTGACCCACTTCTCCCGGCAGGAGAACTGCAAGGACGTAAGAGCTGCTTTGGAGGGGTGGGGACAGTGCGGGGTACCCAGTAGCACCTCTGTGTCATCCCCTCCACAGCTCCCTCAGCAGCTGAGGTGCTCCCTACAAAACTGGGCCCCATCGCAGCTGGCTGTGCGCCCAGGACACCCATGCTGCGGCTGGGACACACACCCCATGACTCTGGTGACCGTAACCCATCTGTGCCCCACCCCCAGGTCTGTATCCGGAAGCAGAAGGGGGAGATCCTGGGCATTGCCATTGTGGAGTCGGGCTGAGGCTCCATCCTGCCCACAGTGGTCATCGCCAACCTGATGCACGGGGGCCCTGCGGAGAGGTCGGGTGAGCTGAGCATCGGGGACTGCCTCATGTCTGTCAACAGGACGAGCCTGGTGGGGCTGCCCCTCACCACCTGCCAGAGCATCATCCGGGTGAGCCGGGGCTGCACCTGGGGTGGCCTCCTGCCTCCCCTCTGGCAGGAGGGCGAGCGCTGGCAAAGCCCAGGACCAGCCTGAGTGCGTCTGGGAGTGTCTGTAATGCCGGGGTCCCCCCCGATGCTCCCAGCTTGGGGGCGGATGGGTGATAGGAGGCTGTGGGGTCAGAGGGGACAGGAGTGTGGGGGGCCATACCCATTCTGTGGGCTGCGACAGTCCCTGCTCCGAGTGCTTGGGAGGAAGGGATGTGACAAGGCAGGGACAAAGCTGGGGACTGAACTTGCTGTGGCAGGGTGCAGGCAGGGCCCTGCCCGAGGAGGAGGGTGGGTGAGGAGGCGGGTACCTGTCCTGGAGGGAACCTGCTGCATCTTCTACCTCCTGGGCAGAAAGGAGCTGAAAGCAAGGCCAGTGTGGCCTCAGGGGCAGAGTGAGACGTCTTGGACTGGATTGATAAGTTCTTCTCCCTGCATTTCAGCATGGCAGTATCCCTGTGTGTGCCTCAGTTTCCCCAGTGAAAACAGGTTGTTCATCCTCAGCCCTCCTGTGAGCAACATGGCTGCGTCGCCCCTCTCAACCATGCTGAATAGCTCTCCAAAGTCTGATAAGCCTCCCATCTTCCAGGAGCTGAAGCACCAGACCGAGGTGACGCTGAACATCGTGCACTGTCCCCCTGTCACCACGGCTGTCATCCGGCGCCCCAGCTCCAAGTACCAGCTGGGCTTCTGTGTTGAGAACGGTGTGGTGAGTGCCCGTGGGGATGGGAGCGGAGCCAGGCCAGGGTCAGCTGAGGGCTTAAGCTGCCCATCTGGCAGATGGACACACAGTTCTGGCTGTGTCCGCGCGGACGAGCACACAGCTCCAGTGCTCCTTGTGCCTACCAGGGCCAGGGTTTCACAGGGCTCTGCTGTGCCACAGCAAAAGGCTCTTCGTAGCTCTCCTGCAGCACCGGCGGTTGGATCTGTCTCCCTGGTGCTCCTTAGCTGTTTGCGTTCAGGGTGGTGGTTTCTTCCCGCCTTTCTTGGCGTGAACTTAAGGACATTTCTTGCTGTCCCCAGTGCCCCAGCCACTCCCTGCTCTGGGCTCCACAGTGGCTGCATTGGAAAGGCAGAGGAGCGTTTCCAGGACCAGTGGGAGTTGATGGGGGGGGGTGGGGGTGGAGGAGGTGGCACGGCCGCATCACGCACCGACCGATGCTCCCAATAGTATTGGAGATGCAGTTACCCCACAGGTGCGCAAGAGCTGCCGCCCCAGGGAGAAGCTCTGGCTCTGCAGCCCAGGCTCAATGGGAGCACGAGGGTTCAGTGCGTAGATGGGGGAATCTGAGCTCTCCGACAGCCAGAGGAAGAAAAGCCTGTGGGCTGCCCTTGCCCTACAGCTCAGCACATTGCTCCGGTGGCAGCAATGCAAAGGGACATCCCTGCCCTTGCTGCACGCCCCTGGGCTGGCTGGAGGAGACAGCACCCAAGTCCAGAGCTCCTGCCAGTAGCCTGCATGGATGAGAGGGTTTACAGTGGTGGTTGCGCATGGCGCTGGGCTGTGGGCACAGCTCTGATCTTACCAGCGCTCCCTGCTCCCCAGATCTGCAGCCTGATGCGTGGGGGCATCGCAGAGAGAGGTGGCATCCGTGTGGGGCACCGCATCATCGAGATCAATGGGCAGAGCGTGGTGGCAACACCCCACGAGAAGATCATCCAGATCCTCACACAGGCGGTCAGCGAGGTGAGCTGGGCACGGGCTGGGTGACAGCCAGGGCCCCCATGCTGCGGGGCAGCTGCACACAGACCAGGTTGGGCTCAGGGGTTTGCCCCAGCACCCTCCAGCCCGGGGTTTGGCATCTCCCAGCTGATCTGTGTGTCTCTGCCTAGGTCCACATCAAGACCATGCCGGCCTCCACATACCGATTGCTGACCGGGCAGGAGCAGCCCATCTTCCTCTGAGCCACTGGCTGTGTCTGGCTGTCGCTGCACGTGCCTGGGGCCAGGCAGGAGCGAGCCTGGGACCACGCGGGCAGGACAGGCTCTGCCTCCTGCCCTAGAGCCCTCTGGTCTCCAGCACGGCGTAATCCTGCACCTCTTCAGTTTGACTCAGGACACAGTGGGAGACTCTGGGGGCCTGACACCCAGCTTGAGCAGTGTCAGGGCCTAAGGTGCCACAGTTTGGCCACCTCTTCCCCCCCATTCACCCCTCCCTGCCTCACAGTGCCTGCACGGTGCCTGTCCCCCTGCGTCATGGCGTCCCTCACCTTGGCCTGGTGCTGGCAGGAGGAGAGCAGACCCTGCGTGAAAGGTCACTCCATTCAGTCACCACAGATAGTGCTTTTACACTCACCGATGGTGCCTTTCCCCATGTGGGGATGGTGCTGGAAGCACAGCTCCAGGGCTAGCCCTAGCACGGCCCCAGAGCAGCACTGACCCTGCACACCAGTGTGTGGGTGTATGCTGGCACCCCCCAAGGGAGAGCCGGCAGCTCCCAGACTCAGCCTCAGGGGCAGCAGCACCCTTGGCACCCACTCCTCCTTCCTGGCTTTGCCAGGGGCCTGTTGGGGGTGCAAATGAGCTCCCCATTAGACCTGCTGCACCGAGCTGGGAAACTACCTCTGCTTTTCCCTGGTGCTGCCTTGAACTGCTCTGCACGCACAGCCCAGCCTGCCAGGGCACTGGGTCCCAGCCCTCGGGGCTGTCCCTCGGTGCAGTGAAAGGGACCATGGCACTGCCCAGTCCCACATCCCCAGGAGCCGTGAGCCCCAAGGACCAGCCCCTGGTGATGTGTCTTTTCATGAGTGGGTCCTGGGCCCCTACAGCTGAGGCAGCGCTGACATGACTTTGCCTGTATGCTTGGTTGATGTAAAAATAAAAGTTTTGGGGAACGTGCAAGGCTGCGTTTTAGGAGCCCTGGCTGGGCTGCAGCGGAGGAGGCTCAGCTGCTGAGGGACGCACCCCGAGCCCACAGCAGCACCAGACGTAGGCACGACCCAAGCCTGATCCCGCACCGATGCCCTCTGGCCATGGAGGCGCCTGGATCCCAGCAAGGCCGCCCTGATGCGTGGGTTTCTGCTGCGCGCTGCCACCCAGCACGCGTGGAAACAGCCCATCCTGATCAAAACATCCCTTTTATTCCAGCAGCAGAGGCTGTGGCCAAAAGGGGGAAGGAGGCACTTGGTGGTGCTGGGTGGTGAGGGGTACAGCAGGATTAGGCCCAACCCAGCCTGGCCGCAGGGTGCTGCGTGGCACTACCTGGACGGTCACGCGGACCCGGTGGCGTGGGGCTGCGGCAGGGCTGGCCCAAGGGGCCCGGCTGCCCCGTGGAAAAGAGGCCAGTGGTGCTGCTACACATCTGTAGCCGGACCCCACTTGTAGCCTTCGTCCTGGTCTGAGTCATCCCTGGCCCGTGTGAACCTCTTTCTCACAGCGTCACGCTCGTATTCCCTGGGGGACAAGAAGCTGCGGTGATGCCTCGGCCACCCTGTCGGGATGGGTGGAAGAGACAGTCCCCGGCTGGGCTGGGCAGGGTCAGGCCAGGCAGGGCTGGCTCCGATCCCCAGCCCCGGGGCTGGCTGCTTTAACCCCCGGCTGGCCCTGGTGCACAGGGTACCTGATGCTGTCACAGCGCTGGCCCTGCCGCTGCTGCTCCGTCACCTGTGAAAGACCAGACAGATGGGGGGGGTCAGAGGTAGGGGCAGGATTTGTGCCCCAGCCTGGGGCCGGGCTGCGTTCCCCCATGGAGAACCAGAGCTGGGCATGGATGTGCAGCTGGACCCTGCAGCAGCTAGAGGTGACACCCTGCCTGTGCCACAGGGAATAGGAATTAGCCCCTGTAGCCAGGCTCTGTGCCACCCCCCTCTGCCCCACCAGCCCCTTGTGCCAGAATGGGGGGACCCACCTGCTCGCTCAGGCTGTGGCTTGTGGACACCTGCGCTGGCTCAGAGGAGCGGGCCAGCCCAGGCTGGTCATAGGCGTCCTCCGCCTCGCCATCGGTGTAGGCGCCTGCCTCGCCATCCGTGTCGTCGTAGTCACTGTTGGCGTGACTGTCACAGGTCAGGTAGCCCGAGGCCGCCGCACTCGGTGGGTTCAGCAGGTCCAGGCTGTCCTCCAGTGCCACATCTGCCTGCGGGGTGGGGATGAGCAAGACCTGGGACCCCAGGTGTGGGGGGCAGGGGTGCATGGCCCCAACACCTGCCTGGCTGCAGCCCTGGCAGGCTGAGCCTTGCCACAAGGACCCCGTGCCACGTACCTGCTCTGCTGCTGTCCAGACGGGCTGGTTCTGCTGCGTCCTGATGATGCCCTTGATTGCCTCGTACCAGGCGTTGCTGCTGCCACTGAGGCTGACGGTGGCAGTGAAGAGGTGGCTGCAGTACTTCTTCATCTTGCTGGCCTGGGCGTAGAGGCGCCGGGAGCTCTTCCTGGAGTCGGGAGCCAGCCACTGGCGCATGGCCTTGATGCCCTGCCGGCTCTCAGGCTCGCAAAACACCACCACTGGGTAGTACTGCACGTAGTTGAGGCGCTCCACAGCTGAGGGCGTGATGTCCAACAGGGCATGCTTGTTCTGGGACAAGGCAAGGCCGTCAGCCCTGCTGGGGACAGGGACGGAGGCCGTGGGCTCCCCCGCAGGCCTGGACTACCCGGCTCCAAGGACACGGGAAAGGTCTCCCAGGCTCTCACCTTTTCTGCGATCTGCCGCACTGAGTCCAACTTGATGACCTTGGACGATGCCCCATCTCGAGGCACGCTTGCTGCAGGACAGTGAGACATGGTGTGAGAGGGCGGGAGAAGATGTGGCATCTCCAGCAGCCCTAGGCTGGGTCTGGCCATGCCCAGGTCCAGGGCTGTGTCCCTCAAGGCGGGGGCATGTCTGGGGCCTAGCTGGTATCATGATGCATGGGGAGAGGGTGAACGAGTCCAGGAAGGTGTTGGGGTGTCACGAGGAGGGGGCAATGAGGCAGGATCGGGACAGAGCCACAGATAAAGAGCTCCCACAGGTCCTGGACACTGAGGGTCCCAACTGCTGGATAAGATTTACCCCCAGCATGGGGGGCACTTACGGGCAATCTCGAACAGCTCAGGCAGCTCCGTGCTCAGCTTCTGCATGGCAATGTCTGCGATGGGGCCCAGGATCACCACTGGCCGCTTGAAGCTGGCTGTGGGGAGAAGACAGACTGGCTCAGGGAGGCTGGGGGCGAGGGCAGAGCTCGCAGCACACAGGCATCCAGCCCCACTCCTGGAGGTGCCTGTGGGCCTGGGACTCACTCTGCTCCTCCCAGGAGAGCGGAGCCCACTAGCACCTGCAGCGGGGCAGCCCCAGGGCCGACATCCCCTGGGTGGGTCTGGGAGATGGGGACACAGCCCTGGCACCCACCTTCCTTCAGGACCACCCTCTCGTACGGTGGGTAGCGGCCCTGCTTTGTGAGGGCAGACAGGTCCTCCCGACTCTTCCGCAGCATCTTCTTGGCTCCCCGCAGGCCTCGCAGCTTCCAAAACTCAGCCCTTGCCCCGGAGGGGTTGGCACTGGACGTGGCTTTTAGCACCGACTCCAGGCTGGCGATCTGCTCGGCCCTGGGAGGGGAAAGGGCTCAGGACCTGGAGCCTCTGGATTTACCCCCGCTTTGTCTCTCCAGGCTCCAAGGAGTGAGCCAGGAGAAGCCAGTGTCCCCACTCAGTGGCACGGCCAGATGAGGCTGTGGTAGCCTCTTCCCTCTGGGACCTTGGACAACCAGAGTATCAACTGCCTCATCACCCCTGAGAAGGGATTTCAGTGGCTCACGCTTCCCACCGCTGCTCCACCAGCCTTTGCCCTGCCTCTTACTGGGCCCACTGAGCCATCCCCCAGCTCTGCTCATCTCGGGGCCGCTCCTGGCTCCATCCCTACCTGCTCTGGTTGGGGATGATGCCCTTCTCCTGCTCCTGCAGGTCCCTGCCCATGCGCACAGCCAGCCAGCTCCCCAGCCTGCCCCGGTACATGGTGTCCAGCACGTGGAAGACATCTCCACGGACAAAGCTGAGCCCCGACGGTGTGTCCTTCTCAAAGTCAAAGTGCGTCCGGATGTAGAATGAGTCGCCCACGTTGGACGAGATCATCTTCCTGTAAACTGGAGTCCAGGGTGAGAGGGACCATCAGGGGAAGAGGTGGCTGAGGAGGAAGATGCTGGAGAGGAAGGTGCTGGAGGGATTTGGGCTGGGCTGGCTGGGAGCCTCCACAGTAGCCCTTGCTGCTAAGGAGAGTGTTGGGGACACCTTTTTCTCCCATGGTTCTCTTGGGCGTGCTGGGGACAGCAGGACCTGACCCCTCAGCACACACTGGCCTCTCCAGGCTGAGCCATGGTGCCAGAAAGCCCCCGTGCTCCAGGATGCTGAGGCACAAACAGGGCCAGGATGGTCTGGTCTCCTCCCATCACCTCTCTGGATGGAGGGAGGTGCGGGGGCAGAAAGGGCCATGGCAAGTCCAGCAGCTCTGATGCTTGCTCAGAAGAGACAGAGGACAGAGAGGCACAAGCCCAGGATGAGTCTGGTCATCACTCACTGTCCTGCTTGCTCTGGGTCCACAGCGTGATGTCCTCGCCCGGTGGCAGGCTCATGAGATACTGCACGGCCTCCTCACGGGTCAAGTTCTGGAAACTGGTGTCGTTCACCTGCCGCAGAAAAGCACTTAGACACAGCCCTGCCAGCGGGACAGAGGGCGCAGGTCCCAATGGGGGTCCCAGGGATGGCAGTGCCCAGGGCAGGGTGGGAGAGGGAACTGGTCCCTGTCACCTACGTGCCTGCCACAAGCCCTAGTAACCCTGGGGAGGGCCTCTGGGCCAGCTGAGGTGGTGCCTGGACCCCGCTGGGTGTTAGCATGGTGCCAGAGACAGGACCATCCCCTCGGGCAGTGCCCACCGAGAAGCCAGACAGGCATGGGCTGTGGGCACCAGCACTGACCAAAACGATGCCCAGCAGGAGAAATCCAAATCCTGGGGGGTATCAGACCCAAGAGGGGTGGGTCCAGTCTGGGTGCAGCAGCATTTGGAGCTGTTCCCAGCCCCGGGTACCTGCAGGATCTGGTCCCCTTCCCGGACGCCTTGGCTGTCGGCTGGGCTCCCCTCCTGCACGCTCGACACGAAGATGCCCACGTCGTTCCCACCAGCCAGCCGCAGCCCGACGCTCTTGGCCTTCACGAAGTGCACAGCCCTGGAGTTGGCGCTGTACCTGCCATGGGGGAAGCCGCGGTCAGCCCAGCAGTGACATGCTGGGGACAGCACAGGGTGTCACCGGCCCTGTGACTCCAACACTGCGCCGGAGCAGCTCCCCATCTCCCCCAGCCCTTTCCGACCGCCTGTCGCAGACGCACCCGTCCTTGCGGGCAGCTCGGGTAGCAGGGCTGGCGTGGGGGCTGTGGCAGCCATCCCCCTCCACGGCGTCCAGCAGGTCTGTAGGGAAGGAGGGCTGGTCCGTGGACGGTAGTGGCTGCGCCGCTGCCGGGGCAGCTGAGGCATGGGGAGACCTGGCGCGGCTCTGCCAGGGCGGTTCAGACAGCGCAGACACACAGGAGCCCAGAGCCCATTCAGTGCCCTTAGCTCCCCCGGCCTGATCTGAGCTCACTCACCAGGGCCCCGAGCATCATCCACGATTGTGTCGGCCGCAGGGTCCCTGTTCAACTGTCTCCTCTCCCTGGAACAAAGTTGGGGCAGGATTTAGGCAGATCATGGAGACAGGCGCTGGATGGGCACAGCAGGCAGTGCCAAGTGGGCAGCGGGGACAGCGGAGCAAGCTGGGGACTAAATGGCAGTCCCCAGGGTGAACTGGCTCCAGGATGGAGGAGAACCAGCCCCTCCAGACAGGCAGAGAACACAGGGGGATCTGACAGGGGAAAGAGGGGGACATGTCCCCCACTCATGGGGACACAACTTACGGTGACGAATTCATCCTGGCAGCAGCTGGACGTCGTGGGGAGGTCTCAGGGGATGATGGATGGGACAGTTCAGAGTCAATGTCAGAGATATCTGCAGCAACAGGAGGGGAGACACATTAGTGACCGTCCAGTCCCTGTGCTGTGTATTTGGCCCCCAGCCCCATCACCGTGTCCCCTCACCATCCATCCGGGAGCTGTCACTCTGGCTGTCTCCTACGTCGGGGATGTTGACCAGGAACTGCCGATGGTCCCGGAGGATGAGCAGGGTCAGGACCCCCTCCGTCTGCTCGATGAGCTGCTGGGTGTCAGCCAGGGACATGTCCTCACTGGACACCCCGTTGATCTGGATGGGGCAGAGTGGGAGGCCTCAGGGTGCTCGCTCCTGGAAAAGCCGCCCTCAGGAAAGCCCCACTTGAACTGGATGCTCCGACTGACGCCTTCCTGGTCCCTTCCCAGCCCCTCCAGCCCGGCCCCAGCTCTCATGGCTTTGCCTATCCTGGTCCACGCCCCCATTCCTGGCCTGCCTCCCAGCAAGGCCTCATCCTGCACAGAGGAAACAAATTAGCATGGCTAATTAACTCCCACCTTTAGCTGCAGGGGGGCCCTGCACGGAGGCAGGAGCTGCAGAGATCCACTCAGACATTGCCTGAAGCTCACTTTTACTTTGACCTTGGCCCAGCACTGTCCTTCCACACACTGCACTGGTGCTGGGGAGCCAGGCCCCAAGAGGACCATGGGGCTGTGATCTTCCCGAGTTACAGCAGCTTTTCCCACTGGGATGAAATCCCTCCTGTTTGCCCCAGAGTCGCTTTGGCCCCAGTTCGCAGCAGCCACGGGTCTGGCTGGCTGGCCCATGTGTGCAAACGAGGCACCTCCCTCCCCTGTTTCCTCCTCCCCAAATACTTTAAGCATCATTTCACCTGACATACCCTGAACACCTGAGCTCCTTGGGCCGACTGGTCCCCCAGCAGGGATACGCACACGCAGCAGGGGACCATGTGCCATGGGGACAGTGGGGCAGATGCGATCCAGCTGTGGCAGCGGGACAAGCCACCGTCCCTGGTTGAACTCCGCGAGGCTGCCTCAACCAGCCAGCCTCGACGCCACAGCAAGCGGTCCCCAAAAGCCCACGCAGGGTCCCTGGTGATAGCTGGGGAGCCAGGGCAGGGTGCAGGCACAAGATGGAGCTGCCTCCAGCCAAGCTGCCATCCTTTGCAGCCAGCCGAGAGAAGCACGCTCTTGGCTTGTCCCCTGCAGTGACACTAGCCAGGGACAAGCCACCCAAAGAGGGGGATAAGAGATCCCCAGCAAGTGCTGTGTGCCCCGAGGGCCCCCATACCTTCAGGATGAGGTCTCCCTCCTGCAAGGAGCTGCCCTTCGCTGCCAGCCCGCTCTCCACTATGTGCTTGATGAAGAGCTGACTTCCCAGCTTCAGGCCATACTCTGCAACAGAGAGAGCCCACGACAGTGCCAGAGTCAGGCAGTCCTGTCCCAGCAGGACCCCCCCGAGGTTCCCCCTCACTACCATCCCCACAAGCCCATCCTGGCTCCCCTTGGGGTACCAGCAAGCCCCAAAGCTGAGCTCTGCAACCCCGGGCTGAGGCCAGGCAGGTTTGGTGCATCCAGCACAGCCTGCACTGCCGCCTTGCCGCATGCCAGACCCTGGCACCAACCCTGCCGTCGCCTCCTCCCCAGGGAGATGCACGGCCACAAATCAGGCAACAAGGCCCAGGGACAGAGGGAGCGGGAGGGCCTCACCTTCGTCCTGCTTCTGCTTCACCAGGACCGATGTGATGGGCTTCATCGGCACATCCTGGTGTGGCAGCCGCTTGAAGCCTGACACCAGGGCCAGCCCGTTGGTGTCCCCTTCGTGGCCAAAGCCATTGGCAGAGCGGTGCCGGCTGTAGCCCCTCCGATCCGAGCCACTGCCGGGGCTCTGCCTCCAGTGGCTGCTGTCCTGGCTTCGCCTCCGGCTCCGGGACACTGACTTGTGGTGGCGGCGGTCATCCCGGTGGTGGCCAGAGCTCCTCTCGCTGGACGAGTCCCCGTCATAGCCCTGGCTGTGGTCCAGGTCATCCCGGGAGCGGTGCAGGGCTGGATTCGCACCGTGCGGCCCGTAGTCCTCATCCGAGTCATAGCGCCGGGGCACGGTGGGGGACCCGGGGCTACTCTTGCTCGCAGGGAGGTGGACTTTCTTCGATCTTTTCAGTGTCTGCAGGTGGAAAGTGAGGAGGATGGTGGGCGCAGCCATTTCTGCCAGGAGATGTTTCTACAGCAATTTCCGAGCCCCAAACGGGAACCCCAGTGTGTGTGGTACAGGGGAGCTGGGATGGGGACAGGCACGGTGGGGTCCTGTGCACAACACCAGCCCCCGTCCCACCACAGGGCACACTCACGATGTTGGCGATCTTGCCGCAGGTTTTAAGTGTCTGGATGGCGAAGGAGGACAAGACATTCTCCATGGAAATGCCATTCACCATCACGATGTGATCCTTCCTCCTGGGAGGGAAAACACAGCCATGGCTCTGCCCCAGGCACAGTCCCCAGCTGGAGGAGCTGGCGGGGTGGCGAGGGCAGCTGTTGCCCCAGGGGGACCCCATCCCAGCCAGGCAGGGTGGCAGCGGTGCTGGCCCTGTCCCAGCAGGAGCAATTCGCCGCCCTTCCCGTCTTCGCTGGCAGCGAGCACCCATGTCCCCACATCCCCACACACTCACTGGAGCCGGCCCACTGCTGGTCCCCCAGACACCACATCCGAAACGACCACTGCTGTGTCCCCAGTCATCCTGTTGGGACGGTCCCGGCCTCCAGAGACAGCGAAGCCAAAGCCTCGTTGAGGGTCCTAGCAGGGACAGGCAGAGAGGGGTCAGGCAGAGCCAGCCCCACAGGCACTGTCCCATCCCGCAGCCACCCTGGGCTGCGCTCACCTTGCTCAGCGTCACTGTGTGCTGCTCCCAGATCACCACCTCCTCCATGGTGGCCACTCGCCAGCGCAAGCGAGGGAGGACGACTGTGGCAGCCGGCTGGCGTGGCAGCCCCTGCCCAGTGGCCGGGGGCGCAGACCGGCTCCGGCTCCTCTTTGCAGCTGCTGGCCCCTTCCTCAATCCCACTTCAGGCTGCAACGAAGAGCAGAAGCAAAGCTGAGCCGCAGGCACCGAGGACCATGAGGGTGCAGGGGACAGGGCCCCCCGCGGTGCCCGGGCACCCACCAGGGCACGAGGACTCACAGCTGTGTTGCACCCTGGCTAACCTCATGCGAGAGCTGGCGCGAAACCCAGAGCTGCTTCCGTGCAGCATGAAATCCTCCCTTCGGGAGGGTCCATCTCCATCCCCTCCGATGTGTCTCCACAGAAGGGGAGGTTTTACACAGGGCAAGCAGGTCAGGACCCGTCTCCATGGCTGGGACCACCTGCCCATGCCGTCCTTGCAGTCCCACTCCCCTCCCTGCTCCCAGGAGCTGGCCGACCCCACGGTGCTGCTTCGGACGGTGCTTCGGTGCCTTCCCGCCTGCCTGCTCTGGGCTCCGGCATGACGGTGGAGCCGGCAGCTCTGCCAACCACTTCGGGATCACCAGTGCCCTGGCTTCACCCTTTGGTTTCCCTGGGTTTTCCCCAAATCCAACGTTTTCCACCTAGGACAGATGAGCCTGACTGACAGGGTGATATCTCGTCTGGGCTGAAATGCCCGGGATGTGCCCAGGGATCCCCTCCACCAGCTCCTGGCTCCCTGGAGGAAACATCAGCATGAACCCAGAGAGACACGGGATCCCTGTGTGGGGTGGGGGACAGTGGGCCCAGAGCATCCCGTGACTTCCCATGGGGCAGGACAGGAAGGAGACAGTTTGATCAGGGACTGGAAGGGTCTGGCTTTATCCGTGCCACTGCACATGCCAAGGAAACCCTGGTGAGACCAGGGTCGTTCTCTGGGGCAACAAGGATGGGAAACCAACAGCCCAGCACGATGCCACCACCACCGCCAGGTCCTCGCCCCTCTGACCAGCGCAAGGACTGGGGAGGACAGACCCACACCCGTCGCCTGCCCACGCCAGCCCTGAGCCCGTGGCCGGAGGGAGGTGAATTGCCCCTGCCTCCCAGCCGGGCTGCCCCTGGACAGCACGTCCCCCTCCCGCCCCGAGCAACCCGAGGCTGCCAGCGGGTCCCACCTGTGGCACGGCACAGGTATGGCACGGCCACAGCCGTGGCGCAGGCACGGACACGGCCCATCATGGGCACACCAGGCCGCGGCCGCGCTGGCACTGCCGGGTCTGGTGTGGGGTGCCCTTGTGCCACCATCGAGGACTGGCCAGCAGCTCGGCTGGGGGAGATCTCCCCAGTGCTGATTGGCCAACAGCTGAGGCGTGGGAACTATCCCCTGGCACTGATTGGCTGGCAGATCTGCCATGGCAGGACCCCAAGATCCAGTTGGCCAATGGCTCTGCCACCACAGGTCTCTCTAGGCACTGATTGCCCAGCTGCTCTGCCATACTAGATCTCCCTGATCTCTGATTGGCCAACAGCTCGGCTGTGGCACATCTTTGAATTTTGACTGGCCAATATCTGTACTGTCATAAGTCTCTCCAGGATCTGATTGGCCAACAGCTCTGTCCAGCAGATCTCCGGGGCCTCTGATTGGCCAATGGCTCTGCCGCAGCAGCAGCTCCCAATTCTGGCCACGCTGGCCCTGCTGCCCAAGCACCCTGTCCCATGGCACCCGCACGGCCCCGTGGTGCCCGAGGGCTCCGGGATGGCCGTGCCAGGGCCGTGCTGGCTCCCCAGCGTCGCTCAGCTGCCCTCAAGCCCGGCCAGGGCCCCTCCACATTGGTGCCACGGGAAGCTGAAAACCTCCATGGCCCGTTTGGGAATCGTCCGCAGGGCAGCTTCAGTGGGACCGTGGGGCAACAGACATGAGCGCTGATGTCCTGCGGGCAACGCCGTGGGCAGCGCCATAGGCAATGCCGAGTAGGGATCCCATGGGGAAGCTGGGGTCAGTGGTGGGCAGCCAGCCCTGGGGCAAGCGCGGTGGCTCAGCCCCAGCATGGGGGCTTTCTGTGGCCAGCCCCCAGCCGGAGCCACACTGAAGCAGCTGGCTGGCCCCCAAAATGAGACCTGACTCATGGCAGCCCTGGGGAGGGACGGTGTAATCATTCACCCGGGCCTCAGAAATAGCCCCAGCCGGCCGGGCTGCAAGCCGGCGAGTGTGCAGGGCAGAGTCCAGGTTTCCACTCTGCGTCATCAGCCACCGAAACCAGCCCGAGTGCCCACCTGCCACCCACAGGTGCTCAACACGCGGGGACGCGTGTGCCCAAGGGGTGGCTGGGGCTGAGCAGGACCCCGGTGTGGTGGCACCCACGGTCCTGTCCCAGTGCTTGTAAGACTGGTAATAAACAGGAGACCCCAGCATGGCAGTGGGGTGGTTTCCTGCCGGATCAGTGAGCTGAACTGGCAGATCCCGTCTCAGCCATGTCACCAGTGTCAGCCAGTCAGTGCTTTCAGGCTCCCTGGATGCCCACGGGTGACACAGTGTGAGCCACAGGTCCAAGGGACCCCAATCATGGGGCAGCCAGAGCTCTCTCCAGGGTGACAGCTCATCTGCTGTGCCGGAGCTGACCCTGCTGCCACCCAATACAGCCTCTCACTGTCCCCAACTGGCTCCCACTGCTGTCCCATCACCGGGGCGCCACAAATCAGCCACACACCTGCATCCCGCTGCCGCCCGTGGCTCTCCGTGGGCAGTGGCAGTCTGGGGTCGGGGGGACAGCGTGAAGACGGCAGCAGCTCCTGTCTCGCCAGCTGGCACAGGCAGCGCCCACGGTGCTGCCAAGCCCTGGTCCTGTCCCCGGTCTCCCCGCAGGGACCTGGCATAGGGCCTGCCCCAAGCCAAAGGCCGAGGCTGGCAGCTGGAGGAGCCGGCTAGGCCGGTTTCCGACAGAAACCAGCCTGCACCCGAAATGGCCCCGCCGGGAGAGGCAGTATCTGGGCAGAGCTGACCACGGCCCAGCCCGATGCGCACGGCACTGGGCACCGGGAGCCCACACACCCCACTCTGCCCCACACACGCACCATGGCCAGCATCTCCCAGGGTTTTTAATGCCAAACAAAGCAGAGGCTGCACCAGGACAGCTCGTCCCACTGCAAGGTCCCTGATTTGGGGCTGTGCCCGGCCCCAGGTGACACCGCCGGCAATGCCCACTGTGGGGACAGCAACGAGTGGGGAGGTTATTTATCAGAGAGCAACACACCCTGCCCACCCCAGCCTTGCCCCACGGCCATCCCCCTCCCCCCCCCCACCTGTTTCTCAACCTCCCCATCTGGGACCCCGAAGCCTTCCTGGGATCAGCGGGGTCCCTGGTCTCAGCCAGTGCTGCAAAACCGCTCATCCCTTGTCTGGTCCTGGCCATGCAGGACTGGCGTCCCGGATCCCCGCAGAAGCTCCTCTAACCCAACCCCACCCACATCACGAGGGGCTGATCCTGACCCCCTGCTCTGGGAAAAGGGTCTCAGGAAGGTCTCACCCAGCTGGGGTGTAAATCAGTAGGATGGAGGCACGTCCTCCAGCCCTCAGGGCAAGGAGCTGTGACAGCGGGGTCCCCGGATCCCCCCTGGGGTGCCTCCCTGCCATCGGGGCAGGAGCCCAGGAGGGTCACTGCGTCCCGGAGCCACCCAGAGAGGGACAAAGCATGGCTGGTTCTCCAGCTGAAAGCACGGCTGGGTCCCATCCCCAGCCGGGAAGCAGGGCCGGCAGATCCCGGGGGTACAGGGTTAGGCACTCACCGAGCCTCGAATCCGACCAGGAAGGAGCTGAGCTCCCGGGCTGGTGGCAGTGGTGTCACTCCAGAGTGCCTTGCGTAACCCTTTGTGGACCAGACGCTGCCTGCAGGAGGGAAGGAGGAGGAAGGGGGTCCTGGGGCAGCTTCCCGGGCACAGCAGGAGTCACGGAGGGCTGTCCCTCTTGTCCTCCACGGTGCTGGTGCCTCAGCCACGTCCACTCGCCCCCCACCCAGCCCTGGGCAGGGACAGGCTCACAGGATGCTGGGGGTGGCGGTGCCCGGTGACCGGGGTCCCTCCTCCCCCAGCCTGGCCCTCTCCAAGGAGGTGGTGGGGCTCTGCACCAACCCGCACTGCCCCAGACCCCCAAACCCTCCCAACAGCTCTGCTTGGGAGTGCTGGGGGGACCAAATGGCTTCCCCAAGAGGGAACAGGGATAGTGGCCAGCCTGGAGCTGCCGGTCCTGGGGGGGCTGTGGCAGAAAAGGCGGCCCTGCTGATGGCTGCCGTCCCCTTTCCTCCCCTTCCCCTTCCCTCTGCCCCCACCTGGGGACCAGCCCCACGTCATTCCTCTTTCCGCGGGGTCGCTTTCCTGCGGTGACAGAAATCAGCTCCACGCCTTGGCTCTCCGTCCAGGCTGCTGCTTCCAGCCGGGGTCGGTACTGATGCTGCAGGAGGAGGTCACAGCCCTGCAGCGGGGCGTCGTGGGGGGACCAGTTCCTCCTGAAGCCCCCGCCCACCAGCCGCCACCCCGGAGCCGGAGACATGGGGCCGCCGCTTTCCCCACCGCTTGTCAGATCGGCATCAAGTGGCTCCTTCTCGCCGAAGCCCCCCGCCAGCCCCGAGGGGAGGACAGAGCAGCTCCCGTCCAGGCGGCCGCCGCTCCCCAGGCCCAGCCGCTCAGGGGCCAACCGGCTGCCCTCCCGCGCAGGGACGCGGCCGGGAGCACCTTGGGCGGGGGGACGGTGCCGCCGCCGAGCAGCCTCATTAGGGCAGCCGGCACCTTCCCCGGCTGCGCCGAGGGCTGGGCGTTAATGCCGAGCTGGTTTCCCGGCTGGGGCTGCCCCTGCCCCCGACACGTTTGTCCCCCGGGGCCGGGGCACGCTGGCGCGAAGGGACCGGCCCGGGAGAACCGGCGGGGCCGGTCCGCGCTGACCCGCGCCCCGGGGCTGACCCGCGCCCCGGCGCCTCCGCGGGCCCCGGGCGGGCGGCGCGTTGCCACTAGATGGCGCCACGGTCCGGACTCGCCGCGCGGCCCGGGAGGAGCCGGGCCCCAGCCCGGGGTGCGGGGCGGCGGCGGCGCTGAGCGGGGTCGGGGTGGCCGGGCCCCGTGGCCTCTCGGAGGTGCCTGGCAGCAGGCCAGGCCCGGGCTGGCGGCTTTCGCGGCTCCCGAGGGGACCCGCTGAGGGGGAGGGCGGGGAGGCGGCGCCTGGCACCGGGAGGGCCCTGGTCCCGCGGGAGCCAGAGCGCGGGGCACCGCGGCCACTGCCGCACCGGGGCCCGGCACAGGGCCGCGCCGAGGGCGATCTGGCTCGGGGTCCCGGGGCAGGCCGGACCCGCACACCCGTCCGCACCGGGGCACCGGACCAACCCCGCCCCGCGCCGCCAGAGCCCCGCCCCCGTTGTCATGGCGACCGGCAGACACTCCTCCCCGCGCCCCGCCCCCTCCCCGCCGGAAGCGCCGCGGCTCTATGGTGCCTCCCGCCCGCAGGAGAGGACGGAGGTGGCCTTTCTCTTCGCCGCTCTATGGTGCGCGAGGCCTCGTCCTTTTCCCCGTGCCTTCCAGCCGGGAGCAGTCCCACTCCCGGTCCCGCAGCTCGTGGACTATCGCGACAGCCAGCCCCCCCCCCCGCTTAATTCCGGCGGAAGGGGACCGTTCTACTTCCGGTGCTGGCCACCGCCCCTTCCGCCCTGCAGCGCTGGGGCGTGTCTAGCCGCGACGCCGCCCGTGCTCTATGGTCTCCGCCGTTCCCAGTCTCCTTAGCGGCAGCGGCCGGAGCCGGGAGGAGCGCGGCGGCGGCGGGCCTGTCCTGCTCCGGGCCTGCCCTGCCCGCGGCCTTCACGGCGGCCATGGAGCTGGAGGTGCCCGAGGAGGCGGAAGGCTCGGCCGTGGCGGGTGCTGGTGCCATCACCCCGGAGGCCGGCGTGGGGGGATTGGACGCGGCAGGAGGTAACGGGCTGCGAGCACCGGGCGGCCGGCACCCTCGGCCGGGCTCCCCGGCGTGTGCCCTCGCGTGTCGCCGTCCCCCCGAGGGGCCGCTCCCGGCCGGGACCCCGGAGTGTGTGTCACCGTGTCCCGTCCGCCCTCGGGCCCAGCTGCGCCCCCCGGGGAGGGTCTGAGTGGTACCTCCCGGCCCAGCCCCCCCGTTGTGCCTTGTATCCCCCGGGGGGGCTTGGAGTGGTTCAAGTCCAGCCCCCCCCCGCTCCGGAGTGCGCCACCCCCGGGGCACCGCGTGGTCCCGTCCAACTGCCGCTCCCCCCCCCCCCCCCCGGGGACCCAGAATGGTTCCGCCCCCCCGGGGCTGCCCCTTGGCCGGGGCTTCCCGGGCGCCGGCGGGGAGGCCGGGCTGCGGCTGCCCTTGTCTCCTGCCCCCCGCCCGCCCCGGGCTGTCCCGGGCCGGTGCTTGCTGGGGAGGGGCAGCTGCGACCCCCGGAGCAACGTGCAGGGCACAGGCCGGCCTGCCCGGCTCCGAGGCTTCTCCCCGCCACCCCCCGGCCCCCAGCCTCGGTACCGGCCCGGGGCGCTGTGGCGGGCGCTGCGGCACCCTGGCACCCTCGGAGCGGGTCACCACGGCGCCGGAGCAGCCACCCGCTTGCCCGGCTGGCGAGCGGGACCCCGGGCCGTGCTCCCCCCTCTCCTCTCCGGGGATGGGCCTCGGGCGTTCCCCTTTCCCCGGTGGAGCCGGGGGGTCTGGAGGGGGCGTTTGCTCCGGGGGGTGGAGGGTCCTGCCTTGCTTTGGTCCTTTGGGGAGTTGCTGCGGCTCCCAGCTCTCCCTCCTGCAGGGTCCCCCTCGGCAGCAGGAGGGTGGTGTTGCTGCTGTGCCGGGATCCATCTCGGCAGCGAGACCGGGAAGACCATTTCTGAGAGGCAGGGAACGAGCCCAAGCCTGACACCACCACTGGCAGCGTTAAAAGATTTTGGGTTCCTCGGTTGGCAGGATCAGATGTGTGGGGCTGTGCAAGTGCACCTGCCTCTCCGCCTTTGCTGCCTAATAATTTATAGTTCATTAACAACCTCAAAATTGCTAGCTTTAGTTTTGCACATGATTGTACAGCCCCACTCTGTTGTTGGGTTGACACGTTCCTTTGTGGGCCTGACACGAAGCTCCCGAGCAGCTGTCTGAGCCTGAAGTTTATTCAGAGCCTGCTACAAGGTAGACGGGTTTTGGTTGTGTTATGACAGCAATCTCCTTGTCTTTGGGCCTTTAAACGAGGATCATTAGATCTTCTAAAAAACAACAAATTACAGCGGAAGCTGTGATTATTTCGGAGATGTCATCTGCCGCGTTGGGGGGGCTGGATGTAACGTGTAATTTTTGGTAAGGTGCTGAGATTTAGGCAAGTGGCAAGCTGTCCCCGGCCTTTCTGCTTTGGTTCCTCAGTGCTGCAAGGAAAATGGAGGGGCTGGCTGTGTGCAGTTTGCCTTTCCCGAAGCTGCTCACAGCGCTCCTCACCCCCGGCTCAGACCTCTTTTTCAGGAGCGTGCTCCCAGCACGATGTGGTGTGGCTGGTGGACTTCCAGCTTGTGATGCTGAGGGAGCGAGAGAGAACCTCTTGCCAATGAGCAATTAAAATATTGTTCATCCCTCTGATTTCTCTGTCACCTTTCAGTTTTTTGGGGAGGGTAGAGCGTTGTTGCTTGGGTCAAGACAAGGTGTCTGCAGAGACTGTTGCTCAGGAGGGATTTAAGCAGGGAGCGCATGTTTTTCTTCCCTTTGCAAGTAAATCTGAATTTACAAACCTGTAGGCGATCTTACCTTACACTGATAGTAAAAAAGATGAGACGGAGCCAGTAATCTCACCGATGCTTTGATTTTTTTAAGTCAAGTTGCTTACTCCTCGCTTGTGTAGCGTCCAAATTGTGTCACTCGGCCTCAGCCGCACTTGCAACTAGAGCTCCCAGGAGGGCTGGGGACAACATGCACAACAGCTAATGAGTATTTTGGGGGGGGGACTGGAGGTGGCCCTCGGTGGGCCGTGCATGGAGGCACGGCTACACCTGCACACGGGGTGGGCTGTGCTGCAGGTCTCGAGTCGGCACTGCTGGCTGACAGAGCACGTCAGTGTGCTCTGTGGTCCTTGTTGCAGCAGATGGGAATACTGTACGCCAGAGCAATGTGCCCGGGAGCAGAGGGGGTTTGTGCTGAATGCTGTCCTGTTTTGAAGCTGATGGGGACAAATCCAATTTAGCGTGCACAGCGCTGGTGCCTTCGCTGCTATTTGGAGCAGCAGTGGAGGTGGTGAAGTGCTCATGACCCGCCTATACAGGTGCTTTGTGCCACTCACCTTAATGCTTGTGCTGTTGATGAAGGATTAGCGGCGTAGACGGAATCTGCTTGCCAGCTCTTTGCTGGAGAGTGAGGATGGCTGTGTGCTGTGCTCTTACTAAACAAACATGGCAGGGCTAATCCAGACCATGGGTCGGGTCAATAAAGACCTTCCCCAAGCACTCAGTAAATATCGAGAGGGGAGCTGGTTAGTCTGGTACAAGAGTAAAACTGGATGGAGGAGAGGGGCTGAAAGTCAGGGAAACCTTGACAGTAGGTTGACTTAAGGCACGGAGAGTCTTTTGAAGGGAGCTTTTGGAAGTCTCATAATATGCTTTGAGGGAGAAAACCTCATTTAGTGTCAGCAGCTGGGCTCATGCATGAACACACAGGCCCAATTTGTCCCTTTCCAAGAACTCAGCTTTGCGTTTTTTAAAAGTTTTGTAGCCACTGTGGTTGAAAAGGGAGTTTTAAAATCTGACAGGTGTAAATGGCTGCTGTGGCTCCTCCCCGAATCTGCACCCTCTTGCCCTGGGAAGGGGCTGCAGGGAGTGTAAGGGACTGTTTGCTGGTTCTGCTGTGGATAGCAGAGCTGTTGGCAGGAGCGGAGGCACTGTGTGCATGCGGGGTGACAAGTGAGCACCGGGATTGTTCAGGCTGAGGTGCCCCGACCCCTGAAATGGTTGGGTGAGGAGAGGGCACATCACCATCTCTCTACCTGGGTGCAGCCCGGAGACAGAGGGTCTGGAAACCTCCTTCTATCCAAGGGGGCTCAAGTTATTGGAGAGCTGTTGGTACAAAACTGATAGCAAAACTGGTCTCCACCGTCTCCTTGCAAAGGTGGAAATTCTCAGCCTGATGGGGAAGTAAAGTTGACATCCAATTTATTTCCATTTCTCACATCTCCTGTTATATGGGTTGCAGTCTGCCCATCATTTATGGCTTAGAGCCTGGGCAGAAGCCTCCAACGTGTTCTTCAGGGTTGAATTCCTCTGCTTTAGGGAGCTGAAAGGATTTAACAAGTATTTATGCTCTTGTTCAACAGTTGTCTCACTGTACCCAGAGCTGGAGATAGCAAAGTGGAGATCCTGGCCCCAGCCAGTGGTCCCGAGTGTGCTGGATGCTGGCGGCACCTGTAAGGCCATCTGCAAAAAGCACTGGGAGAGCGTTGATTGCGACAGATGAAGAACGGTGTTGCAGCTCTTCCCTCTTTGCAATGATAACTTTGAAGTGACTTTTGAAGGGTTGCTGGAAGTAATTTTTTCAGTGAGCAGATTAGAGATAAGAGAAGAATTCCACCCTGTGGGGCACAAGCAGTTCAATCCATACCAACGTGATGGAGAGGGAAATTGGAGAGAGTTTATCAGCTTGAGGAAAAATCAAATGTAAACATCATCCCCAGCATGATTATGGTTCACAGCTTAGTTGGATGTCACATGCCTCCTTCCCATGAAATGGTGCTAGCGAAGATGATGACAGAGGGAGTCAGCTAGGCAAAAACAGACAGAAAAACACCCTGTGCCTTGAACTTTTAAAGACCCTGCAGTTACTTCACAGTCAATAAGTCACAGCTCAGCTGCAGGGAAGGAGGAAGGCAATGAAAATAGAATTCGGGCTGCTCTGGCAAATTAATTGTCCTTTAAGATATGGATTGGCTGGAAACAAATAGGGAAGCTGGGATTATGGGGCCTGGGACCTGCGAAGGGCAGTATTTTCATGGCAGGGAGATCTGGGCACTGCCCCGAAGGATGCTGAGCCTGTCTGCATCGGTGTCAGGACAGGCTGGAGAATGAATCCCTGAGAACCCAGGACAAAGAATGATTAATCTATTTTTCATTAACTAGCATTTGGCATTGACCTGTGTATAACAGCCCGTCACTCCGCTGCTGGATCTGTGGCTGGCAAAGCTGCCGCCGCCATGTCCCACTTGGGAAGCTCGCTGGGCCTCTCCAGAAGGGCTCCTCAGGGAATGACCTGAGTGGATTTAGTATGAGCAGTGCATAATTTGGGAACGATTATCGAAGTGATTCACTGACATGACCATTATGGGCTCTCACCAGATGCACAATCTTATTAAATATGATTTTCCAATATAAGGTGGTTGCAGCCTGAAGAGCAGCAGCAGGAATTCCAGTGCTAGCTTTCATCATGAACACATCTTTCAATCACAGGCAGTCGAGTCCAGAAATAGGTCTGCCACAGCTGTGTGATACCCTGACAAAGGCTCGGAGAGCTCAGAGAGCCCTTCTCATCTTCTTACATCTTTGTCACATTTGAGTACTCCTGTCCATCTTTTCAGGCTGCCAAGCATATTCCTGTAGACCAGGATTAATCTATAGAGGCCTGGCAGGTGCTTTGCTCCTGACATGGATGTGGTACCTGCGTGTTCTCTGGGACCTTACCGGCACGAGATCAGTTCCCATCTGTGCACATGGGAACTGCAGGCATTACATGGGTATAAATTAACTTTCAACTCACAAGTCAGAAAACATTGCGCCTTTTGCACCGCACTGGGGAATGTCAGAGGCGGAGTTGGAGGGGGAAGTATTTACTAACTCCCCGTGCAAGGAGGGTTTGTCTGTGTTTAGGTGGGAGTGACCTTCAGCAGGCTGGTTCACACACTCTGCTCCCACCAGCAGCGTGGGGACAGAGCTGCTGGTCGTGTTGCTTGCGGGAGATGCTCCGTCTCGCAGCCTGGCTGCGGGAAAGCTAGAGCCAAAGCGGGTCCTGCACTCCCTGGATGGTCTGATCCCATGGGTGTGCCCTCCCTGATCTCCCCCAGAGCCTGCGGTGCCGGAGGAGCTGGCAGGAGCAGCAAGTATCAGAGCAGGCTGCTGGTTTTGAGGCATGCTCTCTAGACCCTGGAAAGTTTAAAGCAGAGGCCTTGGCACCTCCATTTCTCGAAGATGCATGTGCGGGAAGAGGAGTGACTGTGTATGTTTGAACTCATAAATAGCAGAAGAATAGTAGAAGAAGGCCTAGGTGGGGATTTTTGCTTCCCATCAAGCCTTTCCAGGTCTCTAACCAAAATTTCTGGTAGTCCTCCTTAAATTTAATTTGTTTAACAACCCAGTTGACAGCGTCGCTTTCCTTCAGCTATCTCCCAGGCTGTTGCCTTCTAGGCCTGCAAGCTGGGTCGCCTTGTGAATGTGCCGAAGAACAGAATTTTTCTTAGTCATGCTGGGCTGGATGTCTGTGATCATGTCTGTTGGGCCAGGAAGAAGCTATTTTTAAAGCATTATGCAGGTGCAAAGTCCTAGTTGTTTGGTGTGAGTTCCCAATAAGTAGCTACTATCGGGGCAATACCTCTGTGTGGTATTTCGCCATTTCTAAATCCATGTGTGGCTGGTGCAGAAACTCAAAGGAGCAAAATATTGTCATTTTCTATAAGTCTTTGGCAAAGCAGAATTCCTGGCACAAGCACCCTCTCTGCCTCTGCTGCCTCCTGATGGTGCACCACTCCATGTTCGTCCAACAAGCAAGTGCAGGCACTTGTGTTTTCCTCTAACGGGAAGGATGCTGTAATGAAAACGCATGCCGTGCGGAGCCCCTGCCCGCGCAGGGCTGCCCATCCGCTCCGCGGCATGAATGCACTCACAGCAATGAAACGACAGGAGCGCAGCAGAAAGGTAAATCAAGGCACTGCGAGGGACTGGAAACTGAACGCTGTTTAATGCTGAAATGAAACAACAAAAGCACAAGAAAGAAGAGGGTCATGTAAAAAACTCAAACTGGTGGCCTCTGTAAAGTGAGTTTTGTCTTGATTCTTATCAGCACTGACCTTCTCAGCAGAGCATCCTGGCATTGCTCACCTACCCACCTGGGTGCCAAAAGGAAAAGCATCTGCTGGCTTTCCCAGGCTCTCCACCTCCTCTCCGGATAACTAGCAGACAGTCCCTGGAAGGGGAGCTTGGCCTTTCCAAGCAGCCCTACAAGAGCCAATGATAATAAGGTAATGTTGAGGTTTTTCCTTCTTTAGGTAGGTCTTAGAAATACTGTGTTCCTAAGCAGCCTGGCACTTGTTTGTTTGAGCTTTTCAGTGTTGCCAGTAGCTGAGTTAACCTCAGGACTTTCTGGGAAACGTTTTCTGTAATTAAAAAGCTAAAAGTGATCGGAGCAGCTTTTGTGTCACTTCGTCTCTTCTCACCCACATATTTAAGCAGAAAATGCTGTCAACCCCTAATTAAGTGTCGTCTTCTTCCATCATGTGTTCTTGTGGCTTCCCCAGCTTACGTGTGGGTTTTTGCACTGGCTTGTGGTGAATAACCCAGGCTGAGTCAGAGTACGTGCTGCAGTGGTGAGGAAATCTGAAGGCTTCAATGTGTTTGGTTGCCCCGGTGTTCACAGCCTGTCCGATGCCACTGGTCACTGCTAACCGCGACTTGTTTCATCGTCTCGCAGCTCTGGGGAGAGGCTGCGAGTCTCTCACTGTATGAGTTAGCCCCTTTGCTTCTCTTCAGCTTTCTTTGAATACAGCAAAACCACCACTCTTCCTAATTCTGTTTAAAAAATACAAATGCATACAACTAGAGAGTCAGTGTGTAATGTGAAGAGTTCTCTTAAATATTTACTGTAACGCAGAAACAGGCTGGAATAATCAATATTTGAAGAATAGCAGCGTTATTTTATAGCGTGAAGATTGTATATGCTGTACAGTTGCATCTCTGGCAAACGACTGTTAGAAGAGCTGTCCCTCTGGATAATTGCATGGCTTTGCAGCCATGAGATCTGGAGTTGCAGAAAACGAACCTCACAATGTCCAATCACTGCCTGTACGGTTTGCATTCAGTGCGAGGAGTGTAAAACACTTTGCAGACTCATCGAGGGGGCACAGTCCTCATCTCCTCTGTAATTAGCAGAATATGCATGTTCTCTTTGCAGAAATTGCTATTGGAGAGGGTGGGAAACACTTCCTGGGAGAAGACAGAAGTTGGAAACCGGCTGTTTGCTTCTCTGGCATCTACACCGTTGCAGACCTGCCTGTTGCGTGAGTAGTGTTTGGAAAGGAAGGGCCCACGTTCCAGTAGCACACCTGTAGCTGCTCCTGCCGCACAAGGCGCTCATTGATCCAGCAAAGGAAACCGGGTCATGGCCCGGCGTTTGTCACAAGACCAACCTGGGTAGATACGCTGTCGCTTCTGAAAGGGCCTGGAGATTAGTTGAGCATGGGAACACCACATGTAACAAGCTCATGTCTTTGTTCTGTGTGAAATAGCTCAATCTCCTGAACTCGGAGGAATTAACGGATTATAAGAGGAGGGCAGCTTTGCCTTGTTTGCAGTCATTAAAATGTAGCAGCATGCTGTTGGGATGGTACCGTTAGTGACGTGGGGAGCTTGGTACCGGTCAAACTCCAAGTAGCTCAAACACTGCTTTTCACTTTACTGCATAACATTAAATCTCTCCCAGCCGTGCAGGGGAATGATGTTTAATTCAGCTTCTGCCTTGTGCTCTGGCTGCCACTGTTGAGACTTTACTGCTTCTGCATTCTGGATTTGCAGTGGTCCCCTTGGTGCCTGCGGTAGCTGTTGCTGAGCAATGCTCTCGCATGAGGCTTGGTGGCTCCTGTGAAGTTAGTTCTCTGTGCTTTGAGGGTCCATGTAGCCACAGTATTTAATAACTCTTCATTTAAACTTGGCGATGCTTTCTCTGATGAAGCTCTGTCAAACTACTGACTCTTCAAATTCAAATTCTCTGTGTTCCTGTACCATGGTAGACACCTCCTAGTTTCTTCTCCAGAAGATCTGGGAGCGCTTCAACCTCAACCAGCACTGAGCTCCCAGAGGAAAGGCAGCCTGTCAGCAGAGGAAGGGGAGTGCTGGGCTGGGAGCCAGTCGGGTCCCTACTCTTTCATTGAATTTAGTAATTCAGAGTAATTCCCCAGCTGTTTCATGTTTTTTCCGTAGGAGGCAAAGAGATCTGCTGCTTTTGAGATCAGGTAGCTGAGTCCACACAGTCGTCTGGCAGGGCTAGTGTTGGAAGCCTGTCCTTAATGTAATTCAAACTCTGGACACATCAGGATGCTGCCCTTCAAAATGGGTGTCTTGAATGTGTCAGACCATGCTGGTGACCATGTTATGGTTCTGCAAGAGTAGAATTAGTCAAGATTATTTTGCCCTTTCATTTGCTGCCTGACAAGATGTTTAAATTGCCAGTTATACTTTTCTTTTCTTTCCCTTGGAGTTTGCCATTCTCAGTTGCTGCTTTATATTCTGTCACCCCAAGTTAAGGTCCAGATCTCCAGTGACTGAGACGGCCACTGAGACTGGTGAAGCACAACCTGATGGAGTTGAGGACTGACACGAAAAATGCATGTAATCATAGAATGGTTTGGGTTGGAAGGGACCTTAAAGATCATCTAGTTCCAACCCCCCTGCCATGGGCCGAGACATCTTCTGCTAGACCAGGTTGCTCAAAGCCCCATCCAGCCTGGCCTTGAACACTTCCAGGGATGGGGCATCCACAGCTTCTCTGGGCAGCCTGTGCCAGGGCCTCACCCTCAGGGTGAAGAATTTCTTCCTTCTGTCTAGTCTAAATCTACCCTCTTTCAGTTTAAAGCCATTACCCCTTGTCCTATCACTCCATGCCCTTGTCAACAGTCCCTCCCCAGTTTTCTTGTAGCCCCCTTTAGGTACTGGAAGGCTGCTAGAAGGTCTCCCTGGAGCCTTCTCTTCTCTAGGCTGAACAAACCCAACTCTCTCAGCCTGTCTTCATGGCAGAGGTGCTCCAGCCCTCTGATCATCTTCGTGGCCTCCTCTGGACTCACTCCAACAGGTCTGTGTCCTTCTTGTGTTGGGGGCCTCAAAGCTGGATGCGGTACTCCAGGTGGAGTCTCACCAAAGCGGAGTAGAGGGCCAGAATCACCTCCCTCGACCTGCTGGTCACTCTTCTTTTGATGCAGCCCAGGATACAGTTGGCTTCCTGGGCTGCGAGCGCACATTGTCGGGTCATGTTGAGCTTTTCATCCACCAGTACCCTGAAGTCCTTCTCCTCAGGGCTGCTCTCAATCCATTCTCTGCCCAGCCTGTATTTGTTCTTGGGATTGCCCTGACCCATGTGCAGGACCTTGCACTTGGCCTTATTGAACTTCATGAGGTTTGCACAGGCCCACCTCTCAAGCCTGTCAAGGTCCCTCTGGATGGCATCCTGTCCCTCCAGCATGTTGACCACACCACACAGCTTGGTGTCATCGGCAAACGTGCGGACGGTGCACTCCATCCCACTGTCCACGTCACCGACAGATGTTAAACAGCGCCGGTCGCAACACCGACCCCTGAAGAACACTACTTGTCACTGGTCTCCACTTGGACATCAAGCCATTGATTGCAACTCTTTGAGTGCGACCATCCAGCCAATTCCTTATCCACCAAGTGGTCCATTCGTCAAATCCATGTCTCACCAGTTTAGAGACAAGGATGTCGTGTGGGACAAATGCTTTGCACAAGTCCAGGTAGATGACACCACTTGCGCTTCCCTTTTCCACCAACACTGTAGCCCCGTTGTATAAGGCCACCAAATGTTTCAGGCATGATTTGCCCTTAGTGAAGCCATGTTGGCTGTCACCAATCACCTCCTTATTTTCCATGTGCCTTAGCAGAGTTTCCAGGAGGATCTACTCCGTGATCTTGCTGGGCACAGAGGTCAGACTGACTGGCCTGTACTTCCCCCAGGTCTTCCTTTTTTCCCTTTTTAAAAATGGGGATTGTTTCCCCTTTTCCAGTCAGTGGGAACTTCACCAGACTGCCACGACTTCTCAAATATGATGGATAGTGGCTTAGCAACTTCATCCACCAGTCCCCTCAGGACCCGTGGATGCATCTCATCAGGTCCCATGGACTTGTGCACCTTCAGGTTCCTTAGATGGTCTCGAACCTGATCTTTTCCTACAGTGGGTGGTTCTTCATTCTAATCTCCATTAAAAGAGCCTTGTTTACAAAGTCAGTCTCTTGCAAGTTCAAGCTAGATGCACAAACTTACTTTCTGCCTCCCTGGTTAAGGCTGGATGCACTCCACCTGTGTGTGTGCCACCGGAGCAGAGGGTGTCTTGCTCAACCCTATGTGGGGCAGGAAGGATAGGGAGGAATGAGGTAGGTAGAATAAAAGTGGTGCTACCTTATATTTAAAGCAGGAGTAATGTAGGGCATCTGAATCTGCTCTCCCTCCTCCCCTTCCTGCAGGATGGGAGAGTCCTGGCCACATGCGCTGCAGGGTGACAATGAGGTGGGACAACCTTCACTTTGCTGCTTTCTGCCTTTGGAGCATTTTGTGATCTTTGCAGGCTTTTCTACTGGTTCATTACCTACCTACCAAAAAAAAAAAAAAATCTCCAACAGTAGAGCTGAATAGTGGTGTTTCTGTGTGTGAAATGAATGCCTTCAAAGTGTTCCCAATTATTTTTTAGGGTGGAATTCCTGATTTGTGGGTGGAACTGATTCTGTTTAAAGGGCAAGTTAATAGCATCTTCCTGAGTTCTTGGATGTTTACTTGTTTTTTCTCCAGTTGAAACTGGGCAGCAGTGCAGTTACAGTACTGCTTCAGTTATTGTGTGAATACCTGTATAAACACCTCTCTAATGCTGGTCCTTTCAGCCCTCCAGTGATTAGAGTTTGGTTCAGAAGGGCTGCGTATGGATTTTCATTTTTCGTTCAGGGCTGTACGAGCTCAGGTAATTTAGGCCACTCGGCACCAATTTGAGCAATTTGAGTGTTGGGAGCAATTTTGGTTGGCGCATCGATACAGCTCACAAAGGGTTTGGCGCACTTGAGAAATATTTTTATGTAATTGGCAAGTTTTGAGAGATTTTGTGAAATCTTTGCAAAGCTCCAGAGGCATCTCCAAAGTACTGCAAGGCTCACGGCAGGCTGCTGTACCTTAAAACAGCTGATCTTATCAACGTGCACATCAGTGATGGAAACGCTGACAGCAGTATGTATCGCTCGCTTGCTGTGTCGACACAGTCGATAAAATCTTGGGGGTTACAACAGCTGAGATGAGACACGGCTGCCTTTCTGCTCTTGGAGCCTGCTCGGTTTTACACCACTTTGTCCAAAGCAGGTCAGCTTCTGGCCACCCAGAAGCTGGCAGCCCAGCTTCGGCTAAGTGTCGTCTCTGGTATCCATTGATTTTACTCGAGGTCCTGAAGGTCTGAGGGATTGAAGAAAAACCTTCAGGCTTGGCATAAGGCCTAGAAACACAAGTTTCCATTTTATAAAGTAAAATGAAGGCGATTAGCTGGAGTCTCCCATTGCCACCAGTTGGGTGGCTTGGTTTCTTCCTGCAGGATGCCCAGCTCTCTTCCAAGCGTAGTCAGGCACTGAAGTTCACGCTGGCTTTGCAACACTGATGGCGTTTACTGTGCTAGTTAATGTGTGGAGAAGGAAGACTCTAATGCAAGGCAGAAGTGATGGTACTTTGCTAACTGCTCTAAAAAGACAAGGAAAATTTGCCCATCTCTAAATGCTCACGTGTGTGTTTGGTGCTTTCCATGACCTGGGCAGTAGCGCAAGCAAAACATTACCAAAGCAGCTGATGACAAAGATGTTGCAGTAGTTTTCTATAGTCTCTCTGCACATCTGATGGACCAAATTTTGTGGATTTTTCAAGGCAAAATTGTCCATTACTGCATTTTTCAAAGGGAGGCAGCTGGCTTAAATCATCATCTGGCCGAGTGCTCCTTCCCTGAATGTGTGCCTGATGGCACTTCATGCAGTCAGTCACTCCATTTAGATGCTGATGTGAAACTTGGTTCTCTCTCCGATTTCTTGATTTCACAGTTTCTGTCCGTGCAGCCGGTTCTGCAGTGTGCATCCCCACGCCAAGAGGAAGGGGTAATGTGATCAGAAGTCCTACGCGCTGCTGAGAGGGCAGATGTAATACCTGAAATTGCTTGTCTTCTCTTTAAATGTCACTTTTAAATGGGTGTCATCTTTAAAATGACAGTTTTCCTTTCTGTATGTATTCGGTGCTGCTCTCGCCATCTGTCTGGATGCATGTTGATGGGGGCAGTGTACAAAATGGCATAGAATTTGCTGGCAGAAATGCAAACTATAGAGATGTAAAATAGTCCCTAACTTCAAAGCTGGAACAAAGACAGCAGAAAATTATACTGTCTTGAAACTGTACTTGTCAACATTAAATGATGTGCCCTTCAGTTACAGGGCAAACACTTGCCCAGGTGGAATCCAGAAATAAAGCAAAGTTTTTCAGTTTGGCCTAACAGGTGGTGATTATTTGTGGGTTTAAATAGCACATATTATGGGATAATTTTTGTGTTGGTAAGGACTGTTTGTTCAGCGATCAGAACTGAAATCTGGAAGGCTAACAATTGCCTTTTCTTAATTTACTACTTTTTTTTCCCCTGTAATGCTAACTTAGGTTACAAAATAATTAAGTTTTTCTAGGGGGTGCATATTGTGCTGCATTTTGCAGCTTTTGATATGCCTACTGGTTTTTGGTTTTTTTTAATTCCAGGACACTTCCTCTCAAACTGGCATCTCTTCAGGCTTAAATTAAGTTTGATGGAAGAGAAAGGATGACATAGTCTTTCTCCACCTTAGTCTCAGAGGGTGGGATGTTTGTTTTCATTTTGGTATTAAGTAGGAGTCACTGGTGGATTAACTATCTAGGACGCTCTTTTGAGAAAGAGGCTTCTAGTCTGGTAATGTCAGAAAATGCTTATTAAAGAAAATGAGAAACTGAAGGAGTGAACATCCTGAAACTGCTAATTGCTTCTGTGGCTTCTTTGTGGACCAGCCCCATGCGTGTCCGGTGTGTAATTGCAATCTTCGCTGCAGCTCCCTTGCAGAGCCTCAAAGTCCTGATAAACATGGGTCTGTCTTTAAAACGAAGGAAAAAGACTGTGTACTTTGTCAGACAAGATGGTTATATTTCAGTTGACAGGAATTGTCAACAACAACAAGAGACAGCAATTGTCTTACCTGTTTCACTTTGGTATAATAAACGGGGTTGCCCATCATATACAAGATGCAGAGCTGGCCAGTGTAGGCTGGTATTAAATTGAAGACCCTCCTGAGATGAAATGGTGGTAGTGGACTGCTTGTCAGGACTCCGTCAGCTGTGAAGAATGTGGTAATTTGAGAGGAACTTCATTTAATACAGGCAAGCTCTGGTTTTGTATTGATAGGATGGCAATGCGTGAGCTTCCACAAGGTATTGAGATTTAAGGTTTATAACCAATCTCAGAGGGATGCTATGGCTTCCCTAACTCCCAGGTTTTAAAAGACAAAGATTGGTTTTGTTTTGAACCTTTTTTCTAAACTGAAAACTAGGAGAGCAAGAAGGCTGGAAGTGACCAGCATGAAGAGCAAACTGTAACCTAGAGGAATGAGGTGGGTTTTTACAGTATCTGAAGAAATGAAATTTAAATGCAAGTTTTCCTATGAGGTGGGGTGAAAAACAACTTAATCTGTAAGGGTGAGGTGGGGTGAAAAATGACTTAATCCAAGGCCCGCGGGAGGGAGGGATAAGATATGCCTGAATGGCAGCTGCTCATCTAAAGGGAAAAGGAATATATTACGGGCAGAAGTGGCAAGTGCTACCTGTCCCTTAATGTTTTCTATTAGAGCTCATGCTTTTGGTTGCTTTAACTTGCCAAGATAATGATCTCCAAACATCCTTTGCCTTATGGCTGGCCTTTAAGTTCTGGGAAAACCGATGCACCCATTTTGGTGAAGAAGAAACCAAGAAGTATTGCCCCATCCAGAACTTCAGAGCTTGGTCAGGTCCATCCTTAAATGGCATTGCAGCATCTGCAGGATGGTTCGGCTTCATCAGACCTGCCTTTTTCTCTTCCCATGGAAAGCCATCAGCATCTGACTGCTCTAAGTCTTCTAGCTTCCATTTTTGTCGTGCTTTCTAAAAACAGCTCGCCCATTAAAATCTCCCTGGCCTCACCGGTGGGGCTGGAGGAGCCCCACTGCTTGGTGAGTACAGATCTTTAGGCTTGAGCCATCTGGCCTGGAAGAAGATTACTGGGTTGGGAGCCAGGAAAGGTACAGTTTAAGCCATGGGACTTCCCGTGTCAGCCCTGTGCATCTTCTGTTCCCCATTGAGAGCTGTTACACGGCTGTTGGCCAGCGTTACTGCACACTTCTGTCTCTCTGCCTCCCAGCCCACAACGCACGCCACCACGATAACACAGAGAGCTGGCAGCTACCAGCTGAGTTGGGAGGGGAAACCTGAGTGAGAAGCTGGGTTGTCCTCCTAGAGATGCTTTTCAGAGTGTTCGTATGATGTTTGCGTGCCTGGCTGTGTTTCTGTTTCTCTCCAAACGCAGGAGCAGATTGTGCTGTCCCCCTGCTCCTTCACAAGTCAGTGGCAGTGTGTGTTTGGCTGATCCAGCCTTGTAGTGTCATGGTTCAGGAGAACTACTTCATTTCTGGTTTTATTAAAGTCTTAGCAAACAGTATTAAAGATCCTATGAGATTCTTCTATGTAGTTCAGAAATGCTAGGCTGAAGTTCACTCGGTGCTGCTGTCTTGAATTACTTTATTCTATACCTGTTCTTCATAAGGCATCCCCAGTTTTTCCTTTTATCAGGCAGATGTTGAATAAAGCCCTGAGAAGGGCTCGGGAGTTAAGTTGTTCATGGTTCACGACTCTGTTTTAGGACCTGCGAGTCCAGAAGTTCTTCCTGGTTGCACCTCGAGCTTACAGAGTTATATCAATGCACGTGTATGAGCCATGTGGCCAGCCAGACCAGGCTCTTCCCGAAACGGTCACTTGTCTTTGCAGCCCGATGTTCTTCAGTTGTAGCTTTCTGTGTTTAATGAGTGCCTTTCCTCCTCCGCTCTCTCACTGAAGCAGGGCTGCTCTGAAACCCACAGCCCAAGAGCTGAGGGCTCTGGCAAGCTGGGAAAAGAGCTGACCCAGCTGGCTGGGGTTCAGCTCCACAGTAACTTGTTTTCTTTCACCTAATAACAGTCTGTTGTCAAATACATCCTCTGTTCTTCTGAATCCCAAACAGTGGTTTGCCTGCAGAGCGGCTTGCAGCTGAACTGGGTATGAACGTGTGCGGCAGCCTTTGGGAAAATAGTGCCAGACACCTGAAGCGTCCTCAGCACCTGGGGTGCCTTTGGGAGTTTAGGGATAACCAGTGCCTCAGTTCTGCCTGCGCAGCACTTTAGGAGCCTAAGTGCTCTTTTGGATTTTGATCTTTGCTCTTTTGCATCTTTAGTTTGGACATGTACCTGTACAGAGTCTGGAGCAGAGCTTGTTCCCAAATGAGTAAATAAATGGACATAGCTGCACTTGGTTAAATAGAAGGAATAAATGCCTCCAAGTGAAAATCCTCCAGGCTAGGCTGGAGAAGCTGCTTTACTGACCTAGCTTTTGAGCAAGCTGCAGATCTGTGCCAGAAAGAGCCTGTCCTTCAGCTTGTGGTTACCTGTATGGGAGGAGATTGTCCATGGTTGTCAGTGTAATGCAGCTGAAACATCCTTGTAGCGCATCATAGGCACCAGGGTATCTCTTCCTGCCATCTATGTGTGTCTCACCTATTTGTATTTCCTACTGAGAGCTCTAGAAGTGTTTTTAAAAATTTCGTTCTTTTTAGGTGACTTATTTTCAGCTGATAGCTGACTCGCTAGCTGCCATGCCACAGCCAGCATCCCAGGAAGAGGAGACTACTCGCTGAAACTTTGAGTTACGATCTTTGGCAGCACACTTCATCTTTTGAACTTGTTCAGCTGTGGCTTGTTCTGTTCCATCTGCTCAGGTGCCTTTGTTAGAGCAGAGCAGGAGCACCTGGCCGAAGCACTCTAGTCACAGAGAGCAGAAGTGGCCTTAACAAGGCTGGTGGGAAGAGAACATGGTGGTGAGCAATAATTTAAATTAATGCCTAACCTACAGCCCCCCATGCCTTGTGGCAGCCTCTTTTGCCCTAGAGGTCCTTCCATGTACCAGCATGGGTAGGTGGTCTGTCTAGAGCTGCTGCTGCTGCAGGGGACGTTTGCTCCCACAGCCCTGATGGAGGAGAGGAGGATTGGAGGTTTGGTACCCCTTCTGGGTACCAGCCTCCTCAATCTGGGGGGGAGAGGAGGTGTTGGCAAGTCCAGGGAGGGATAGCATCCATCTGGAGGAAAGGATTTGCAGTAGCTGGGATGGATTAAGCAGAGTTTGCTCCTAAAGAGCTGGCTAGCCCTCACTGCAGCTTGCCGTAGGGTTTGGATGGGTTGTGCGAAATCAGTGTTGCCTGTGCAGGAAGAGGGCGCAGGCAGGGTGCTGTGATGAGGGCAGAGGACATGCTGATGGGAAGCAACAAAACACCAGCCAGACCTGGCTGTCTGCCACATGTGAGTTGGGGTAGTTAATTTTGAATGAGGCCAAGAAATCTCGGATAGCTTAGTGCCTAACGAGCTCAGATGAGATATGTGTGCAGCCTGGAGAGCTTGAATTTCTAGTTGTTACGGCAGCAAAAGCTTAGGTTTATTGAGAAGTAGATCTCTTGAACAAAGATTTATCACCGGTCCACTTTTCCTATAATATCTTTTTAACTGCATGTTTTTAGTGGGACCTGGTCAACTTGAAAACTACGTCTGAATTGCATAGAGGGCACGCTCTTTGACGGACTGTATCACAAACCTGTGCTCTAAAAACAGGTCCAAAAATTCAACCTGATGCTTTTGCCTTGACATCTGTTTTTGAAACAGATGTTACAGATGTTCCCCGCCTCCTCTCCCACCCAGACCTTGTCCTCAGCGTTGCGATGCAAATCTCTACGTACGTTTGCATGTTGCAGTGTTGTCAGCAGCACCCGTGGCAACCTGGAAGTGCTTCGTGAAGGAGAGTTTACTCGACCTGATGCGAGCAGCCTAGCAAGAGGACTTTATATCCAGTGACGCACGTTGTACGCAACCCCGTTCTGAAATCCCCTTTCAAGTCTTCAGTGTTTGAGCACCCACAGAAAATCTCTGTCAAGCGACATTAGCGAGAGCAGAATTAAATCTTAGAGGATTTAGCCGAGCAGCTTTGGCTACGGAGTAAATCAGGAAATACCCCACTCATTAAAAATCCAGGTGCATCTTCAGGATGACTTGTGAAGGGTGACCTGCAGACAAAACAACTGTCTTCCTTTAGAAGTTTGCTGTTGGTTGGGATGCTGAGCTCCCACAGTTTTAAAGCTGTGCTTACTGTGGTAACTTCTGTATATTCTGGTATTGTGGTAGGTGGTTATTTTGAAACTTCAGGTAGATTTCTTTACCTGCTGTGACTGTAGTAACTGGACTTCAGCATGTCTTTTAGAAGGTCAGAAAATGGAAAACTTGGGGAGGCGGATATCTTTCTTCAGTTGCATTCTATTTTGATGTAATTTAGTCTGAGAATAATTCTTGATGGCGAATGAGCAAGGAGAGTAAGCTCTCTGTCAAGTAACATCTATAGGAAGACAGTTTTAAATGGTGGAAGCAATAAACAATCTGACCCATCCTTCCTGGATTGAAGGTGCTGACTTTGTTTAGCTGCAGAACCCTCTGTGAGAAAGGGCTGAGAGATAAAATAGAGGGGATAGTTTGTCACTGTTTCATATAGCTTGCAATCTGGCACTCTTTGTATCTGCTGTGCTGCTCCTACGAGCAGCTTGAATGATTTCTTTGACTTGCCAGTGCCCTCCCAAGACAGGTTGAGATCCTTTGGAGGGATACCCAGAGAAGCAATATTGTAAAGGGAACCAAGCTGATGTTGTGCAAAGGCATCCTCCTGCTCTCTAGTTAAAGGAGTTTTGCCCTCTCGGTAACAATATCCTGTGCTATTTATCAGCTTAAGAAGTTTTGGAATTGGCTACGGTGAAGTTATCCTTTTTCCAGCCACCGATTCCTTGTCCCCTGCCTGGTACCAGCCTTGCAGGTGTCCTCACAGAGACAGGGAGTTGCAAAGGGAGCTCGCGAAGGTCAGATGGTGGAGAAGAGCCTCCAGCAGCACTAATCCCTACCTGACCAGGCGGTGCTGAGGTCTGACGTTAAGCCTTGTGCAGCTAAAGCACTGAGCCATGCCACAATGCAAAGCTTGTGTATTTGGGGCAGAATAACTGCTCTGGCTCTGGCAAGCGGTGTGTAACCTCGGATTAGTCAGCTCGCGCTTCTCCATCTTTATTAGTGGCACTTGGAGAATAGCATAATGCAGGATGCAGCTGAGCATGCCTTCCCTGCACAGAGGTAGGACAACTGCACACGTTAAAAGTGCTGAATCCTGCTTCTAGGCAGGAGCCTGCAGGCAGGGAGATAGCGATGCTCAGAAAACAAAGGAGGGAAGTGAATTCTGGACCAAGCCTTCGCAAAGCTGTATTGTGCGTCTCTGACGTGGGGTTGGGAAGCAGTTCTCTGGGACCTTGTGGCAGCTGAAAACTCCATCTGAACACACAAAGAGTCCCAAGGGCTGCCTAGGGTCATGCGCTACATTTAGGTCCCCGATGTTTTTGCAATGCAACTAGAAAGGCAACAGGAGGTTCTCTGTCTTCTCACTGCTGAGCTACAGCTCTCCCAGCAGCCAGGAGATGCTCCAGTGAGCGGTGTCGGTGGGTTGAGACCTGCTAGTAGGGGATGCGAAGCTTATCCTACCCCTGAGCAAAGGTAAGGGGGCAACTGGGTGTTGCTGTAGCTCTTCTGAATGATTGTGAAGAACATGACTTTGAAGTCCTTCAGCCTTTTATGGCCTCGCTCTAAATTGGCATCGTGGTTTTAATGTGGTGCCACTGTGCCTGGATGTCATCACAGACACAGAGAGCTGGCTCTGTCCGGGAGAGGTTACGCTTCCTGCTGCGATGTTTGCTGTCTAATTAATCCTAATCAAGCTTTGCTGTGAATTCTAGTAGACAGATTTGGACTTGAAGGTTGTAATAAAGAGAGAAGCCAGAGGCTAGGAAGAGGCTGGCGTCCCTAATGCCACCGCCGGAGTGCCTGACCCTGGGAGCGTCGCACCTTTCTGCCTCCGCTGCCCACGCGGGCAGCAGGAAGAGTGCTCGGCCGCTCCGGACGTGCTGGGGAGCGTGTGTTGTTCCACTCCGCAATCCTCCTGTGACCGGCAGCGTGGAAGGGAGCAGGAACACTGTGTTCAGATAAGACTGCACCTTTCCCATCTAGCAGATGTTCGCCTGAACATCCCACTGGATTGCATAATTACAGAGTTGAACGTGGAGCCGAACGGCTGCAGCCTTTTCCGCTACTGAGTGTCAGCTATTGTGTGCTCCTCTTGATGAGATTTTTGTTTTGCTTTTTTGTTGGCTGTGTCACACGGTTCGGGCTAGGAGCTCTGAAATTGTCCTTTTTTCTACACACAGCTGATCCGAGACAAGAAAACAAATCAGTTCTTTTTAAATTTCATTTCCCTGGTCTTGTCCTGCTTGTTCCTCGCTGTAATTGGGCTTCCATGCTGTAAGCGCTTTTCTGGTGAGTTGTCAAGGAAACGTTTTAGCATGGTATGTCCTGGCTCAGCAGCGTTGCTCCCCGAGGAGGGCTGCACCCAGGATGTGGTCCCACACCTGCAGCTGAGGGAGGAATGTGTTAACTCCCCGCCTGCATCTTCAGTTTCTGCCCTGCCCCCTGAGCTGGGATAAACAGATTTATTTCTGAGGCAGAAAGAGTTTCTGCATAAAAACAAAAATAAAATGGGCTGGTAGGTGCCTTTACTGCAGAATCATCCCTTTGTCGTAGTCCCTTGGAGTGGCGATGCTCCATTAGCTGGATGCTTTGCTTTGAGTGGCCCTAGCTGGGCTGTATAATACAGGGCTTAAATTGCCAGCACTCCCTCAAGCAAGGGAGCAGCGAGAGCGCTTCTGGGGTTTGGGGTTCAAAACCCTCAAGCAGAAACCTGGAGGGGGTGGCTGGGGCAGGACTGGGTGTGGGGCTCACTGCGGGCTTGGGGCAGGCTGGGGGGGGTTCCTGCTGCCCGTCTGTCTCAGGTTAATTGAAGAGCTGGTAGATAGAAACTGCCTGGGGTGGAAAGGAGGGAGTGAGCTGTGTCCCTGCTATCCAGTAGGTATCACAGCAGTGCCCCGAGGCCCTGTCCTGCCTAGCCGGTACATTGAGCTCTTTCCCTTAATTTGTACAAGCCATGCTGTTCCTTTCCCTAATGAGTTTATGCTCAAATAAACAAGACAAGGGGCATGGGAAAAGAGTGCAGCACATAGAGTTGGTGCAGCAGATCCTGGTTTGCAAATGTCATCCTCCCTCCACAAAGTGGAGGTGGTTCCTGAGTGCTTGAAACAGCAAAACGAGGCGTGGAGCTGGTGTGGGCAGCGAGCAGGAGCAGAGGACAGGGGGGAGAGCAGGGCGGCCAAGGTGGGATTAAATGGGGTTACTTATCTCTGGCTGCTCCTGGTAGTCCAGTTTGAATACTGCCCGGTGCTGCCAGTATTTCTATCTGTCTGCAAATAACTGCTGGACTTTGGATGGTGGCTAAACTGTCCTGAGGAACGTGGAGCTACCTGCGCTGCAGGTGCATTGGAGCGGGGTCTCTCCTCGCGCTTGCCGATAGGGATGGAGCGAGCCTTGCCTGAGCACTGGGTGGGACGGGGCTAACCAGTGGAGAGAGAGAGTGTTTAGGGTGTGTTCAACCAGTGCGAGTTTTGTGTAGATGATGCCAAAAATCATTCAGTCAGTCAGCAAGTGGTCCAGGGGAAAATGGATAAATACATTTTGGTATCAAAGCTATATGTAGATTCTATATAACAAGCAGAATTTATCTCAGATTGCTTTATTTCCGTATTATTTCTACAAGCTCTCCAATGGCAGAAGCAGCTATCCGTGCCCAGGGTGCAGAGCAGTCAGCTACAGCTCTTTCTGCCAAGAGACACTGCATTTAAGGGGGGGAAAAACCCCACACTTCTTATTTAGTATTGTGGCTTACTTCCTAATCAAATTGTGTTGTTTTATGGGAAGAAAGGGTGTTTAATGATCAGAAGTAGGTCATCCGGGATGCCTGGGAAGGGCAGGTTGTAAATAGCTGCCTTCTCCAGGAGGTTGCTGAGAGTCCGGCGTCTGCTCCCTGTTGTGTCTCCTCTCTAATGACTGCCCTGGGCTGCCTGATCCTGCGTGCTGGAGCTGAAGCCGCACATTTCGCATGCGAGAAGAAATTCAGAGGTTGCTTTCTGCCTTTCCCCTTTGATATGGCCTGATGCTCGTGCCGGCTCCTCAGGAAGCCCCGGCCGGCTGCCTGTGCTAGTTCAGATGCTGCTTCTCAGCCGAGACGTGTTTTCTGGCATCTTCCCTGAGTTGCCTTCCCTCACCCCCCCCTTAATGTTAATTTCTCCTTATCAGCAGTCCCTTACGGGAAGTAACAGCTGTCTCTCTTGATGGATGGGTTTCATTTCCAGCCTTTCTCTCTGTATTTCAACTGCAACACATCTGCTACATCTGTATAGCCTTTAACTTTCACAGCTCATGTCTTAGCACTCAGTTTCTTAATGGTTTTGCACATAATGTGTTGACCAGACGAGGCTGCATTTAGAGCGGTCTGATCGAACAATAAATCGTAGCATCCTGGTTGCAGTCTTCACCTCCTCTTATCATCTAAGTGGGTTGCTCAGGTGTGTCATGTTGTCTTGTTCTCGATCGAATAAGTGTAAAATTAGGTCCAGACCTCCTTCGGTGTGTGTGTGATTTGTCAGAATTTCACAGCTTTCTAGCAGATTATACTGGGTTAGTATTAAATGTCAATTTTGCAAAAGCTGCTGTCAGCTCAGTAGTTTAAAAACAAAGAACAAATTAAAAAACCCCAACAAGAACAAACGCAAACTGCTGGTCCATCGCTTTTGGAGAACTGTACTTTGAAAACTAACCCTGTTTGATTGCAATTGCTACCGCCCCGATTGAGAGTGAGTGGCAAATTGCAAGTCTCTAGTGTGTTGCCTTATTGAAGGGGTCATGTTGGTACAGCCTCCAGCTGAAGAGCTTACATGGTGTTTATATTCTAATGTATTTTTAGTTGCAGTCATGTTGTATATCTCCTCTTAAACACTTTAATAAAGTGAAGATTTTATTAAAGATGCAGCACTGTCTCTGACCAGAGAAAGGAGTCCAGATAAATCTACCAGTTACTCAAATTTGCTTTGACTTCTCTAGAGCATCATAAAGCATCAAATACTTATATATATGTGTGTGTGTGTACATCTGTCTTATAAAGAAGGCTTCTTTATTAGATCTTAAATGAGGCTTCTGCTGGATGTTTGTAAACTTTCTTAAGATTTTTTTTTTTCAGTGGATAGAAGCCTCTCGTGGCTCTTCCCAGGTTTATAATGAAGGGGTTTTGCTAGTCAACTTGCCTTAGCTGGTTTTGAGAGATCCGAGTGGCTAGTTTTTTTTGTTTTTCCTTGATGAGATTTTTAAAATTTATTCTCTGCACGTAAATGAAACTTGAGACATGTTTTTAACTTAAACTCATTCTAAGTTGCAGACAGCAAGGGCAATATTTTCTGGTTTTCATTAAGTTTGCTTTTAAGCCCAAAGATTTGATGATTTTTTTTTTTTAAACTTCTTAACTTCTAACATCACTTGCATTTCCCTGATGACAGCATCTAGAGAGGCTGTGGGCTGGAGAAACCAAGGGACCTGCTCTGATCCCAACCCTGCACCATTTTATGAGTTCAGATGCACCGATGAGGCCGGCTGACGAACCTGGTAACGATAAGGGTTTCCTTTGTGAGCGGGAGCCCTCCTGCCAGCCTGTGTTGTGCTTTGCTTGCTGGCAGCGAGTGATCAAGCATATGTAATTGGGGGGTGAGGGGCCTAAATGGTCTGAACACCAATTTGTTGACGCAATATATCGTGTAAGAGGAGAAATGGGTTATCTCATCTTGTGTAGGTTTATGCTCCTCTGACACGGTAGAGCTAAAACTTGAGAGTCCTTTTCTGTGTCGGACAGTAAATGTGCAGAGGGTTTCCAGGAGTAAATTCATCCCTGTCCTGCAGGGTGTCAGCATCGTGGCAGGGATGGACGAGCCGGTTGTGGCTGTGAATAGAGAGGTGTGTGCCGACAAAAGATGTTAAATTGGAGATGAGAAGTGCTGAATGCTACAACCGAAGCATTTGCTTCTGAGGCTCCGGAGGAGCTCGGGTGTTGGGATAGGGTCGACTCAAAGCTGTGCACAGATGAGAAGAGAAACTGAAGGCAGCAGGTCAAGCGTGCATGAAATGCAGTACAAAACCCAGGCACGAGCTGGAGGCAGGGCAGAAAGCTGGGGTTTCATCCCGGGGTTCCCCTTCCAGAGCTGCTCATCACATTTCTGAATACACTCTCACTAAGCTGCACCAAATCGGATAAAAATCATTTCAATTAGCTTGTTTTAAGTGTTGAAACTTCCTGCAGCAGAGCTCCTGTTCCCTGCAAACCCGAGTGCTGTCTCTCGTGACTGTATAACCCCCGAAGCTGAAGTTAAATCAGTTTTTGCAAGGCCATCTGTCGGCTTGTTTGAGATGAGCACAGCCAAGTGCCGTGCACCAAGTAGCCAGTGGAAAATTTTTTCATTTTCTGCCTAGACAAGTTGATTTTATAGAGCCGATTTTTTTGCAGGGGGGAGGTTGGTTTTGCTGGTGATGCTCTTGTCCACCGGAAGCATCCTTTCTCCTGGAGATCCACAGTTGCTCACCTCTGGTTCCTTTCCTTCACGTGAGCGGTTGGTGTTGATTCCACATTTGGTATATGTACAGCAGCAGACACTTAAAAGCTGGGAATGAAAGCAGCTGGTGGTAATTATCACAAAATTAAAGATAATCTCCTGCTGTGGAATTGTGACAAAGTGCAGAAAAGAGATGAGTGCAGACTGCAGGGAAGCAGTCGCGGCCGTGGCAGGGAGGGAGTAGTCTCCCTGGCCTGGGGCCCTCTTGGCCCCATTGTGTTCCCAGCGCTTTCCAGCGTTCAACCTGGAGCAGCATTTGCCCCATTTGGGTTCCTCTGTGGTCCTGAGTTGCTGCTTCAGCTTGTGCCCTGAAAGTTTGTTAGGGCGCTAAGTGAGCATTTGACTATCTCCTGCTCCCCTGGCCATTGCGGGGCTTTTTGTTGAATGATCATAAAATTGCTTTGTCTTAGGCCAAAGAACTAATTTTTCAGCACAAAAACTGATGGGGAGTTTGAGCTAGCAGTGGTCTTCTGAGCTGCGTGCTGGTGCAGTCCCAAAGAGTTGGAGGGAGTGACGGGATTTCACGTTGCCCATCACACACGGCGCCCGCCCATGTAGGCGGCGGCCCCTTGGCTTGAGGGATGCGCAACCAGGTGGGTGATGGAGGGGAGCTGCTCTGCGCCCGTAAGGGGTTCCCACTCCGCTTGCCTCCCGTCCTCCTGCTTGAGATGGGAATGTGTGCTGCAGCTCGCACGGAGGGAGCGGGATTTCAGACCTTTGCTGCGGTTCTGTGATTCTGTTCCTGATACGAAACTTGGGCACTAGAGAGCACACTTTAAAACAAAACGGCAAGAAGTGAATCTTCCCATGTTGCTCCGGCTCTGCAAACACAGGCCAAGCTGTCGGGCTGGGGAGTTGCATTGCAGACAGTTCAAAATGCCACATTGGCAAGAGGGGATCCCCAGTTTGCAGAGACCAGGATGGTGAGATTGAGAGCAATTTCATCTCCCCTGTGACCACCAAGGGGTTTTTGTTGGGTTTGTTGTTTTTTTGCTTCCCAGTATCTGAAATATTTCCTGAAATATAACTGAATCACGTGCTCTCCTAGCACTATTGTTGCCTGCAGAGCATTGTGCTCCTGTTGTGCCCAACTTCTTGCTCAGGCTCCTTTTGAAATAAGCCCTGAAGCATCGCTGCTTCTATTTGAGGAGGTTGAGCAGTTACCCCAGTTAAACCATCGTAGTTCCTCCTTGGCCAAATGGGGGAGATGCTGAAGAAGCAGCATGTTGGGCTGGATCCTCTGGGGCTTTTCCTGCTCTCCAGATGGGAGGGCTGGACATCTCCCGCTCTCCCTGGAGAGGGATTGTCTGTCTGTCGTCGTCGTCGTGTGTGTCCCCCCCCGTCCCCCCCCCAGCTTGAGTGCAGATATCCCTCTTGAGTTGGAGGACTTTGGCACTGGGAACCAGTTGTGTAATCCACCTGTGGCCCTCAAGTGGGGAAAAGTTGAGGGCTTGGAAGAACCTTTCTTCTTCACAGCCAAAACTCTCAAGCTCTGCTTAATGGTCTCTTGCGAAATTAAGCCCTTTCTAAAGGATTGTGGGTTGCTTAACAGTGTGTGCTTGTAGGAATGCTTCGGACAGGAGCAGGGAGCGGCAGACTCGTACCTGGAAACAGATGGCCTTAAATCTATCACTTGGGTTTGCGTTCTTTGCAAGCAGGCTTCCCTCCTAGTAACTGGGCTGTGCATGCAGGGGTGGTTGGGGGAGGCTGGAGAGCTGCCTTGGCTGGAGATGTTGTGCTGCCAGTATGGGGTGGGGAGCTCCTCTTAAGCAGCTCTTGATCCTTGTTCATGGTGGCTCTCCGGAGTCAGCTGCGCTGGAGCTTGTGGTCCCATGCACGAGGCTCTCGGCAGGTCAGCGAATGCCTCGCAGGGCCGGCGGCAGAGGAGCCTGTTCTCACTGTTGCCTGAAAATAAGGAGCTCCTTGTAAACTTGGGCTCGTGCTAGGAAATGGAAAGATGGCCTTATGTTAGAGGAGGGTTTGGGCCCATGTTTCCAACTCTAATGATATATCTAAAAGCTTTAGGCAAAATCCTAATTTCTCACCGTTCACTGTAATGGAGTAATGGTGGCTTCTCCCAAAGGCAGTGGTAGAGATAAATGATGCATTCATTTTTGCTATATGTTTGGACATTGGATTTTATAAATAGATTAAATTATCAATATAGTTTGTCAAGTGCCCTCTGAGTGGCTGGAAAGCAGCTTCATAAGTGTCTCGCTAGGCTTCTGTACGTAACCAGCTCTGCAGTGTAGTGTGGATCTATTACTTACACTGCAGCAGGGATTTACAAGAACTCTCTCTACTGAAGCCTCTAGGAAACATTATTGCTAGGAAAAATTGTGCATCTTTGTGCTTCTGAATATGAAATTGTTTGGGTGACCCTTATAACTTCGGACTCCTGCAATAGTGAAACCGAAAACTGAGCAAAACCAGCTGCTTTAAAGGCTTTCTAGCTTGCTTGAAAGAGCAAAGCATTAGGCTATTTTCTCAGTGTGTGGCTGGGGTTTTTTTTCTGATGTCCCTACTTTTACTGATGCTCTTCCCTTCTCTCCTCAGGTCTGGCACCGAAGAAGGCAGCCATCACTGAGGTGAGATGTGTAAAGCTGGCCTTGAAAATCCCATGTTGAGAAATGAGAACACAGAGCTCTGGAAAAGACTTCTACCTGACTTTTTTTGAGCAAAGCTGAATTTCAAAATACCTTTGAAATTACTGAAAATTTGATATCTCTTATTTGGGGGAAGGAAAATTAGTGGCAGGTCTCTGGAGTCCCTGTGAGCCACAGAGTGGATGTGAAGGGATTATGCCCACCATGTGGCCAATTTTAGCTGCATGATCCATGAATGTCTGTAAGTAAGTGGCTGAGGGCACCTCTTCCACACCAGAACTTGAAGGTGATCAATGGAGAATCCACGTGTTGGGCATCTCCAGAGCTCTGTGTTGGGTCTCACCTGCTCCTGGGAGCAAGTCAAGGAGGCTGCAATTTGTGAAGCCATAAAACAGGGGAACATCTCGAGGGACTGATCTCTCACACGTAATCCAGGTCGCAGGTTGCTGAATCACTGTTACCTTCTGGAGCAAAACACTTCACAGTTGGCAGCAGGGAATCTAGTAGGAGGATCTGTGCCTGAAAGCTGTTCCCTGAAGCCCACGCTCTTGGTTTAGGGCATCGTGTTCAAATGATTTTTGTTTGATCTAATTTTCTCACGTACCCCTTTACATTACTCACCTGGGATGATGAACATTTACATACATGAGTAGCAAAATCTTCCCATAAAACTGCCAGGAATGTGACACTTGATTCTTTTTTACCTCCCCAGAAATATGCATAGTAGGAAGCTCAACTTCTGTGAAAGCTGACTGCTTTGTTCCATGCACAAATAGCCCCACTTTTTCTTGCCCTGGAAACAGTCACAGGTAGAGCAAGAGACTGTGGAAGAGACTTTTGTTACTGTATTTCATATGATGGCAATCTCTAATCAACACCTGTGTCTGTTAATCGCTTTGAGAGGATGATGATGAGCCACGTGGCGAGGCAGGACGATAGAGCTTGAGCTTGCGTGTAATAGGATCCAGCTTGTTGGTTAGAAGCTGCAAGGAAAGGATAAGCTGTACTGCTAATCATGGCTGCTTGGAGATGGAGTACTCGGAAGCAAGCCTGGCTGTGCTAAATGTTTAAAACAGAGTAGGAAATAAGATTTTTGAAGGAGAAATTAGACTAACCCTTAGTACTAGAAGTACAAGCAGTTTGACCAGAAATAGCTGCAAGCTCTTGATTAAAAGCTAAAACACAAAGAACTTCTGTAGTCTGAACAAAATTATACATTGTCTGCTGTAGACGTCAGTTCTGAGAGGTGGGTCTGTGCGGCACTTGAGAGAGACAGTGATATAATATTGTCGCTTGGGAAGTGACCTTGGATATCTCTGTACGCTGCTTAAAGGAACATCCAAAGCCTGGCTGTTCTTCAATGTAACAAACCCCTAAATGTCGCTGGTGGCTCGCCGGCAGTTTTAGCCATCTGCTGAGCTCCGCAATCCACTGGGGTGGCAGGAGAGCTGGGGAGCAGCTGACACGTTGCCCCGTGGCAGAGTATAGAGGCCCTACGCCTGGGGTTGCAAAAGGAGCTGTATCGAACTTCACAAAACATGATTACATTGGCTTGTTAAAGGGTGCAGCCACAATCCGCTCCCTCCTGGGTCGGCCAAAAGAGGCCCAAGCAGACTCGGAGGTAGAAGAGGAGGAGAATGGAATAGGAGTAGGTTTGTTCTCACTCTGAAGTGCTGGCAGTCCTATAGTGTTTCTGTAAACTCTTTGCAAAACTTCAGGAAGAGCTGTTATTGCAGTTCACCCTGTGTGGGCTCGTCCTTTGAATTGTAAACAAATGAGATCTCGCTTCAATGGATTATCTCCATGTGAACACAGGAGTGGGGTTGTGTTGTCCCTGTTATCAGTCTTATTTCTCCAGTGAAGCATGAGGTATTGGTATGACACCTGAGGGCATGGGATTTTTAAGAATAAACTTCTCTCACTGTTTGATTTAATACATCGCTATTTTAAATCAGTGAGAAACCGCAGTCAAGCAACGGAGGAATCTTGGTAGCTGGGAAGCAAGCGGATCTTTCCTGAGCTCAAGCATCTTTGCTGAGGGCTATGCCCAGTTAGTACTGAGGGTGTCAAATGGAGTAGTTGGGTATTCTAACTCTTCTTGTCTTGAGGGATGGATGTGTAATTCAAAGAGCCTGTTTAAAGCTTGCCGGTGCCAATTACACCTGTTTGCACTCTGCAGATTTTTCTCCAGTGGTAGAGAGTGATCCCTCTGTCCTTTATAACCGTGATAGTGTGGTTGTGCCCGTGCTGCTCTGCTTGCTCTTGTCGGCCAGGTCAGCTTCTGTTCTGGACTTTAGCCATGCTCTTTCATTGCAGGGACCATCACTACCGGGACAGCCTGGCCAAGGAAAGAAGATAGGTCATCGAGGTGTTGATGCTTCTGGTGAAACCACCTACAAAAAGGTTTGGTTTGGTGGAGTGGGGTGGCAGCTATGTGTAGGTGGCAGACTGAGAAGAGAAGTTGGGGCCCAGTAGCTACCAATCTGATTTAGATTTTATGCAGCACCCTTGTACTGCATAATCTTGCAAATGGCAAACCTGGAAGCCTTAATCCATCTCTTCAGCAGCTGGTTGAACCTCTTTAGCAGTATTTAGTGCCTGAAACGACCCCACAGAAGTCATAGACATGACTGTATTGTAATATAGGGGGTGTTACTGTGATAATCTGCTGTGAAATGCTCACTGACTGCTCTTTTTCTGCCAGACCACCTCATCCACTCTGAAGGGAGCCATCCAGCTAGGGATTGGATATACTGTCGGCAATCTGAGCTCCAAACCAGAGAGAGATGTCCTGATGCAGGACTTCTACGTGGTGGAGAGCATTTTTTTCCCAAGGTAAAGGAGATGGGAAACAAAATAAACAGATGAGTTATTTCTTTTCCTCTCACTGATTTTTCAAAAGAGCTTCCATCTGTCTTTAGACCACAGAGTTGGATGCTCTGAATGTTTTAAATATGCATCCATTGCATACAAACATAACAGTGGGAAGTGTTAGATTCTGCAGTACACTGGCTTGCAAGGAAGTACAATGTAAGATGCAGTACTATATGCTTGAGTTTGTTAGCCTTCCTACGTGTTTTTCTTTCTACTTGTCCATCTAGAATTTCTTCCATGAAATTATACCATGTTTGAGATAGAAGAAACTCATTCTGGGAGCTCTTTAACTCTGTGAATAAACAAAGCTCATAAAAGCTATATTCTCTGTGTAAATATATTCTGCTTGTCAACTGGTGGTTCCTTGCACTCTTTGGAAATAGATTTTGGCAGATAATTTGAAACCTATTTTCCTGTTGTCCTGCCACAAAAGAAAGATATTTTTGTTGTTGTTGTTCCTAAGATGTCTTTTTGCAAGGCTGAATTCATATTAAATATACCGTAGCTTTGATGTGACTGTACATATATGGTGAATGGTAATACAGAGGGCCCTGCTCATGTAATGTCTGTTCTGTGCAGCGAAGGAAGTAATCTCACCCCGGCTCACCATTATGCTGACTTCAGGTTCAAGACCTATGCACCAGTGGCTTTTCGGTACTTCCGAGAACTCTTTGGGATTCGTCCAGATGATTATTTGGTATGGATATATTTTTGGATTTCTCTGTCTTTCCTCCTTTATTTGGGATGGTCTAGAGTAACGTAAGAAATTTGCTCCTAAATCAAGGCTGTCAGCAATTCTTGCCTAAAAGGGACAGAAGAGAGTTGAGGAATCATTCTGATCCCAGCAAGGAGGGGGAACAGGCTGTGGATTTAGGGACTCTGTTCAGTTTTGGAGGACATCCAGTGACTGTCCCAGCAAGACCAGCACCACTCTGCCCAAGTCTTCATTTGCTAAGAGGTAGCTGCTAGCTTACACTGGAGGGAAAGGAAATTATCTGCATACAGTGTGTGCTGTGTAAGCTATGCGATGGGGTTCCCTCTCTGTTGCTTGTGGTGACAATAACTTACTGTGTTTATAAGCAAAAGGAGTTGTGTTCTGCTGGGTGCAACCCTGTAATGTCCCCTGGGGCTCTGAGGACAAAGATGGGAATTTTTCCTTGCGTACTCACTCAAGAGCTATGTGAGTGTAGTTATTTTAATCATCTTACAAAGACAGAATAAAATACAGCTTGTTCTTGTGCTCAGAAAGCTTCTCAGAGCTGGAAAGGCTGTTTTTAAAATACCTAGTAGTACAGGCCGTCGGGGCTTGGAGTACACTGGGGTTGAATTTGGTCCCTTGCATGTATGTGATGTCCAGCTCTTTAGAAAAGGACATTTGTTGAACTGGAGAAGGGAACACATCCAAATGAGCGCACACTCTCCCCCTTTCTTAATAGCCCTTTTTTTCTGACTTCAGCTGTAGACAGGGGTAATCGTAGCTGAACCACCTACCAGTAGAAACAAATCTGTGGCATTGCACAGTTTGACAATAACAGTGGTCCCCATCTGTGCCATCTAAGATAATGCTGGCTGATTTGATGAGTGGTTCAAAACTTGGGTGAAGCAAAGAGCCTGCCTCGCTTGCAAAGGTCACGGCTCTGATTTGTTGCTTCTGCTTCCCCTGATTCTCTCTTGCCTGCCACAGCAGCAAATGCCTTTAATTATGCATGAGATAATTAACTTGATAAAGTCTTGGATCATTAATCTGTGCAGGGCTGAAAGCTGTTTTCAGTACATAATGATGAGCATTTAATTTATTGCTCTGATGATGTCACTTACATACCCTACCTCCCTCTCCCCATCTTACCCCTTGCTGTGGCAGGTATGACATGATACTGCCCTGAACCCACTCGACCTACACAGTTACCTTGGGGTTGATACCTAGCTGCAAAGTGCACGCGCGTGCTTGTGCTTTCTTCTTTTTTTCTCCTGCTGCTAGGCATGTCCTCATTTGAGGACCTGCTGTTTGCATACTGACGTCTAGAAACGTCCTCCCAATTCAATTCCTGATGCAGCACCCCTTGCTGTGCTTACACAGCACTGATCCCTCTTCTTGTTTGGACACTTGGTCTAATACTTTTCACGTGTTTCTAGCAGAATTGAGGGGGTGACATGTGGCTGCAAAAATCCTCTGTAACAGGGGAGTACAAGGCCAGAGGAGGCTGCTGAGAACAACCAGTGCATTGTGTTCCCTCCAGCACGGTGATACGTGGTACCCTGAGCAGACTGACATGTCTCTTAAAATCCTATCCTTCTGTCTGCGCTTGCAGTAATGTGCTGAAAGAAGCCTAACTGTGATACGCGCATACACGCACAATGGGAAAAGATAAGATGTCATTATGAAGCCTGGATGTTACTGAAAGCAGATGATTAGCTTGATTCTGAGCAGTTGGAATGCTCTGAACTGTAATCTTGGTCTCTAATTGTAAATTGTCCGCCAGCTTTGCTGTTTAGACCTAACCTGTAATGAAAGTAGTTCTCACTTAAGCTTTGCTACCCCTTAATCTCACAGGGAGACAGCATGCTGGGGAAAGCCCTCAAGGGCATAGAATTCAACGTGCTATGAGTGGGGGCTAAAAACATCATCTTCTTCTTTTCCTCCCTAGTATTCATTATGTAACGAGCCTCTGATAGAGCTGTCGAACCCTGGTGCCAGCGGCTCCCTCTTCTATGTCACCAGCGACGATGAATTCATCATAAAAACTGTGATGCACAAGGAAGCTGAATTCCTACAGAAGCTCCTTCCTGGCTACTACATGGTGTGTATCAGCCAGCACCTTGCACCTGACTTGGGTTTGTCGTGGCAGCTTTTCTGTCCAAAGCATCGCACAGGACATGTCCTCCACCTGGATTTCTTGTGGCCTGCCTGTCCTGTGCCAGGGACAATGTTAAGTGTGTCATGAAGCCAGTCCCAGAAGCACAAATCCTGCCAATTATTTGCAAACTCCATGGGTAAACTTGAGGCAGGTAATTGTGCCATAGCTTGTAGTCGTGTTCTGGCCTGAAAATGGCTTCCCAGATGTGTGTTTCTGGGTGTCCTTTTCCCAGTGCTAGTTCATTCTTCTTCACTTGGCACCATGCATCTGCCTCAGCCTGGCTTTGAGGATGGCTGTTGATTGCAATAACCACCTTGGGTTTCTGGGGAAACCACTGCTGTCCTTGGATATCTCCCTTATCTGCTGTTTAACAGAGTTACTCTGAAGGCAGTTGCTGGCTGTCCTGGCTCCCACTGACTGCACTACCAAGCTAAATACTCCTGCGGTACCAGCCAGCTTTGCGCATCCAGTCTGCTGCAGATAGTTGTTGCTAAATTGCAGGGCTAGCAAGGCAATATATTGAGACCCAGAGGACTTGCGTGTGGTGACAAGTCATAAATCGGAACCAAACCTGATGTTTTGGTGTGTAAACCAGGAGCTATCTCCCTGCTGTGGTGAAGGGTCCAGCTCTGTAGATGAGGGCACTGAAGTTCAGTTAGAACCACCCAGGGATTTGTTTGCCGTGGAGGTGCCGAGGAGAAGGTGATGGCAAGCGATGTTAATGCTGCCTCATCTGTGTGCATGTTGCAGTGCATTTGATTTATGTGATCATACAGTGTTTTTACGAAAATACTTTCCTCACTTGGTATTTACTGGGGAAAATTTGCCAAAGCGAGACAGGGTCTTGGGTGTCTGTATATAACTGACAGCCAGTCGCTTGCTTTTGCAAGTGACAGTCAAGTTTCTGGAAAGGATGAGCTTTCTTGGAAAGCGTTGCCTGTTGCCTAGTGCGTGTAGTAAATCAGGTGGAGGGTTTTGAATGGGAATGGAGTTACACTGTTGTCCTGAATTCTGCAGTTGTCCTGGCTAGCAATCAGTGTAACAAATTAAACTGAACTTAACCTGTCTGGTGCAGAGTTATGTGCTACTTGTTGTAGCATTCCAATGTTTGTGGGTTACTGTGGTGCTAACACGTCATCTCTGCTGTTCTTGGGAAACCCATCTGGTGTAGAAGGAGTCAGTGGAAAGGAAGCAGGGTGGTTTCATCTTGAGTTACTTTAAAGCTGGGCAAGCGCTGTTTGTGTTCGATCTTGCCTGCCTCTGTTGCTTTTAGCTTGCTCCATGTTGAACAGCGCACTCACGAAGAGGGCTCACTCGTGTGCCCAGTTAGGTGAGATGAGGAAGGGCATGAAATTTTAGTACAGTCTTGCTTCTGCCGTCTGTCAGAGAATCTGTCGGGTCTGTCCTTTCTTTTGTAGCGTGCAGAGATGTTCTGTTTCCTTCCCAAACTTTCCTGAAGCTGAACAAGCAAATCATGCCTGTCATGTCATTCCTAATAATACCGCTGCCTAAAAAAAGGACGTGATAGCAGAGCATGATATTTGTGCTCTTGAGCCAACTGTGTTTTATAAAGCAACTCTGCAAAAGGAGGAGAAAATTTGTTGTTTAAAAAATACCCTCTCCCTGGTTTATTCTGGGCTGGAGAACGGCTCTTGATTTCTGACACTTCTGATGAGATGAAGATAGCTGTTATTTTTAAACTTGAAGTTCCCACTTATTGTGTTTATTTCTCTTCCAGTTTAGTTTCCCTTTTTTAGCTGCTGTTGATGGGAAAAGTGGGGAATTTCTGGACTTGGTTATTTACCCAGAGAGTGCCAAGTATCTCGTTCCCTATATTCAAGGCATAGTGGTATTTTCAGGTCCTAAAGCCACTGCAATGCAAGAGTTTGTCAAATGTGTACAGTAAGCTCTCATGTAAAGTTCAGAAAATCTCTAGGTGAAAAACGCCTAGTCTGACTGCTCCAAGATCTGTTAACATACTTTGTGTTGAACGCAGCAGGAGTCTTCTGCCAAAATGACCTTTCCCCATGCTTTTTTCCAACCCTGCTGCAGAATCTGAACCAGAACCCACGGACACTGCTGCCGAAGTTTTATGGACTGTACTGTGTGCAATCAGGGGGCAAAAACATCCGTGTGGTCGTGATGAACAACATTCTGCCTCGCGTGGTGAAAATGCACCTGAAATTTGACCTGAAAGGCTCAACCTATAAACGCCGGGCATCCAAGAAGGAAAAAGAAAAGTCCAGCCCTACGTACAAGGATCTAGACTTCATACAAGACATGCCTGAGGGCCTGATGTTGGATGCAGACACCTTCAGTGCATTGGTGAAAACATTGCAACGAGACTGTCTGGTAAGGAGGGGGGCAGCTTGGGGAGCAGGTTAATGAAGTTCTATGGCTCTTGAGCATGAGGAAGAGCAAATGATTGAGAACCTTGCTAATGTGCTAACCCCAAAGCAGGATAAATTCCCTCTACTGCCCTTTTCTCTGAAAGCAAAGCAGTAGAGTTGGATCTCATGACAGCCTCTGAGGACTAAGGCTGCGTTCCTTTGCCTGGTGCATCAAATTGTGGCAGCCTGCTCCACTTGTAGCTGGGCTGTTGGGACTAAATACTTTTTTCCTATACAGTGTTTAGCAGATACATGGTACAACAGTGTTATTTGCAAGCCTTCAGCCCTTTGGGTTGATTGTGAGATGGCCAAACTCTATGCAATCAAGTCCAGAGATGACTATTGGTTCAGCAACATTCAAGCTCTGGTGAAAGAGTTGTTAGTGGGAATGCGGATGGGCTGTTCCATACTTTGGGATCTGTGCTGTATGTGAGCTGCTGGCCTGATGTTTTGTCTTTGTTCTTAAACTCAATACTAACCTGTAGGTGTTGGAAAGTTTTAAAATCATGGACTACAGCCTCCTGCTTGGAGTCCATAACATAGACCAGCAAGAACGGGAGCGGCAGTCTGAGGGAGCCCACAGCACGTCGGATGAGAAGCGTCCTGTGGGGCAGAAGGCACTTTACTCCACAGCCATGGAGTCCATCCAGGGTGGGGCTGCCCGGGGGGAGTCCATAGACACAGACGACACGTAGGTGAAAACCTGATTCGCTTGTGCTGCTGGGAGGGGTGGAGGTAGAGGCTGGAGCAGTAAATCCCTAATGAGGCCCATATGAACTGTTAGAGTGAGCGTCTCTCCTGGGACTTATGGTACTGCTGCCAGTAAAGCAGTGTGGTGTGAAAGGGGGAAGCTGGGGTGGGAAATATTTCTGTAAGACTCCAGCCTCACAGCGATCTCTTTTCTTAGGCCAGTCTGTAGGTTGTCAGCTCCTATAACAGCCTCTAAACATCCACCCATGCTCTAGCAACACGAAAGTAGCTCAGTTCTAGCTCAGCATCCAAATACTGGAGTGGAAGTAGGGATCAGTCTGTCCCTAGGAGCTTGGAGTTTGTTCTCCATCTTTGGAATCCCTGACAGTACCCTGAGGCCATCCCATTGCGGTTAGCAAACAGCAATGTAGCCAAGTGCTGGAGTAACTGGTGGAACTGTGGGTTGGGTGGGCTTGCCCAAAACCTGTCCTGTGCTGTGCCCGATCTGTGGCTCTTGGGCTGCAGGTGGCTCTTGTGACTGTCTCTCTGGCTCTGTGGACCAAGCTTGCTAACAAATGGTGGAGTTTGCTGTTTGTTGCTGTCTGAAACCAGCTGCTCCAGTTTTGATGGAGGATCAGTCACGGTGGAGCCAGCATAATACTTTGGTGTTTCCATTCTTTCAAGGAGCATCATTAATTGCAGTGGCCTGCCTGACACCTGCATGCTTTTGTTGTGTGCTGGTGCTGGTGGTTGCTGCACCTTTGGCAGGACTGATATTAGTGTGGATGGGACTGGAAATGCCCTCATCCTTAAAGATTTGCTGCCCTAATAGGCAGACAGCTCACGCTGACCTGATAAGTAATCTGATCCCCAAAATGAAATGTCCTGTAGCTAAGAAAAAACGATGTGGTGCTTTCTGGCCCAGGCAGAACTGTTGCCACGTGACACGGGTCCTGTCCTGGTAGTTGGTGTTTGGCGATCCAGGCAGGCAGTAACCCTGGGGACACCTTGTGTGAGGTGGCCTGGGTCAGTAGGTGACTCCCCACGGTTGTGCACAAAGTGACTTCGCAGGTTTTGCGTTGTGCCTGACCACCACATCAGAGCCCTCTTTTCAGTGCTGCCATCCACCTTTCCAGAGGTCTTGGGGGTATTACAGCTGCTCTTTTTGAGGCTGCGCTCACTGAGGTTGTTTTACCTGCAGGATGGGAGGAATCCCAGCAGTGAATGGCAAAGGAGAGCGTCTCCTGCTACATGTAGGAATAATAGATATCCTTCAGTCATACAGGTAGGTGACTTTGCAGTTGTCTGTCCTTTAAGTGTGTTAACATCTATTTTAATACTGAACGAAAGCAGGAAGATTTTCCTCTCCTGAAGAGATTGATAATAAGTAGGCAGGCTGCCTAAAGCTGTCTGTCGATGCATGTCGGGGGCTGTGGATTTTTATCTTGTCCTTAGAGCAGCTGCTGACACAGAGCAATTTTTATAAGACATAATGAGCTGCTCATAAAGAAGTTTCCTCTCTCTGTGCCTAGAATGGGTAGCATATCTCCACGGATGGAAGGTGATTTTTCTACCCCTCTTCCAGCCCAGCTCCCCCTTCCCTGTAGGGTTCCCAGGCAGTCCTGACCTGACTGCAGAGATGCCGGTGTGCTCAGCCGACCTCTCTTGGCTGGAGGAAGGCTACACTCTGGATAAAGGAGGAATCATTAGCAACTCAGTGATCTCGCCTGTGTGGGGTATGAAAGGTGGCTTAGATATAGAGTATGTGCCTGAATCTGCCTCTTTCTTTTTCTCTCCACTTCTCCCCTGGAATTAGGTTTATCAAGAAGCTAGAACATACCTGGAAGGCCCTTGTCCATGACGGGGTGAGTGCCTGTACAGAGGCAGGAATTGTCCAGGCCTCGACAGGATTACCTGCCTTGGCTTCGTTTATGCTAGTTGGTGCCGATTACCTTGCTATTTATAGTGCCTGAGCTGGCACAGCTGAAGCTGACGAAAGGAATAGTTCTTGCCTCTTATGCCTCCACAGTGGTGTAGTGCCACTTATTCCCAGTCAGGTTTTCTTGCTCACTCCACCTCCTTGCGTGTTTAGCTGTCATGCCACCAGCTTTCCTCCTCTGCTCCCATCTGTCACTTCCTCCTCGCCATGATACCAGGAGCTGTATGTACTAGGCGCATGCATTCGTGTATGTGTCGAGGAGCCCTGCGTTTGCTCTCTTTGGTGATTGACTGTGTTTCCACTTCAGTAAGCTATCTGTTAATAAATCCCTTTCAGTGTTTCTCTGCTGTTTTGTCTCCTGCAGCAGCCAGGTGCATGTTTACGAAAGAGCAACCTTGGATGTGGAAACTATTTTTCAGCATTGCATATCCTAGCTTCTCTTAAATAATAAGGCAAAGGAAATGTGTAGATGCCAAGTCATAGTAGCACACTCGAACATCAGAAGCAGAGACAGCTTCAGTTTTACTATTTTAAACAAAAAGTACAAAACATTTGAAATGTATGGAGACCCTTGGCTGGATTTTGGTGTCTGTATTGTACGCAAAGGTATCCAGGTGTGCTTTGAATGTCAGCCAGCAAAGTCAGAAGAATTTTCATGTATGTAATCAGGCCAATATTTGAAAAATCCAGGAAGTCTACAAAGGAATAAAATCACCAAAATCCATTATAAAATTACAGCAAGAATATAATCAAATGCAATCAAATCAAAGGCAATGCTTCAGGCTTATTTATAGCATTAATCAGATCATTTCAGTTAAGCCTTTCCATTTTAAGGCTCTATCAGTGCTAAATGATGGAATAAAAAAGACTGCCTTGGTTGTTATAGAAATTCTGCCTTGAGGGATAGTTTTAAAATTAAACAATTGGTTCTTGCCTTTGTAGGACACAGTGTCAGTACACAGACCCAGCTTTTATGCAGAGAGATTCTTCAAATTCATGACCAACACGGTGTTTCGAAAGAATTCCTGTAAGTACCTGCTCCAAGAGCTGCTGCCCTTGTGATGTGAGGCAAGCCTTATCTCAATCTTGCTGCTTTCAGTCCTTGTGGAGAGTTTCTGGGCTAGAGTCTGAGCAGGCTTTTCCACTGTAATATAGAGCAAAGCTGGGGAACTGCAAAGCCCCCAGGTTGTTAGGGCTTGCTTTGGTCTGCTCAGACTCCCACCCAGGAGCTCTCCTGGCAGCCTGACTGAGGCTCAGTCCTTTGGAGGTGGCAGTTGCAGAGCACGTGTGTGTGAGTGTCAGAGGCCTCTCCCTATGAAGGGAAAAGTGCCTTTGGCGTGACAGTAGTTGGTGGTAATTTCATCTTCTCTTTCACTCTTCTCATCCAGCTCTGAAGTCATCTCCCTCAAAGAAAGGGCGTAGTGCCTTGCTAGCTGTCAAGACGGCTGGTCCAACAGCTGCATTTTCAGCTAGCCAGCTTCCCTCTGAAAAGGATGAAACACAGTATGATCTTCGTGCAGCCAGGAGTTACCCCACACTTGACGATGAAGGTAATGATCTCATTTGGTGGCTGATAGCTGTGTGATTACCCTCTCTTTCCTAGCAGTTCCTTAGGATCCTCCTCTGTTCTCGTCAAGTTCCCCACCGTGCGCCGACCACATGTCTTGCTTGATGGCTAGCTCTTCATCGCATGTCTTACTATGCTTTGCAGTTGCTAAACTTAACCAGGACAGGAGAGAAGGTAAGAGTATATTGTTTTGTTACAGCACCAGCAGTAAGTTGATTGGGGAAGCAACGCCTCTGCATCAAAGAAGACCGAATCTGTTCTTTGCAGCACTTTATAGTTCTGCAGTAAAAATGGTCACTTGTGTCACTACTGCAAGGCAGCCGCTGCCAACTGGCACCAGCAGTCATAGCCCAAAAGCGATCAGAAAGTTGAATTTTCCACCCTTTAGAAAAAAAAAAAAGGTGGGGGGGTGGGGAAGGGGACTGGGAGCTGCAGGACTCTAATGACAGTGTTTGGACAGTTATAAGGGGCAAGATCTTGCCATTGGAAGAAAAAGACAAATGGCCTGGTTCTATGCTGCCTTTTCATCACTTCCATCTGGGCTGGATTTACAGATGAGTGCTGAAGGACAGGCTCCTCGAGTGTATAGGTGTTAGATTTCTACTTGTGCAAAGCAGTGAGCACTCAATTCATCTCTTAATTCACTTGGATATTTATCTCTGGCGATCCAAGCCTTTAATCCAGCTTTGGTTACCAGTGAGATGTCTTCGTTGGCATTACGTTTCCTGTAGTGTCTGTCTGTCATGCTGGAAATGGTGCTTACTGGCTCTCTCTAGAGGATGCCTTGGGAGAAGTTGTTGCGTTCATGAACCCAGCTAAACTTCTTGCCTGTTTGTGGTTTTAAGTGACCAGTCCTAGTGAGGGTGTGCAGGTTGATGGTGCAACAGCCTCACACAGGGCTGGTGTAGGTAAGGTGCTGCTGTTTGACCTACTCATCTTTTTCTTCCTACGTCTCTCCTGCCCTCCACTCCGGGCCAGCAGGCAGGCCAGACCTGCTACCCTGCACACCTCCTTCCTTTGAAGAAGCTACCACGGCCTCCATAGCCACGACACTATCTTCAACATCTCTTTCTGTTCCCGAGCGATCCCCTTCGGAGACCTCTGAGCAGCCCAGGTACAGGTGAGGACAGCACTTGTCCCCTGGTCCCACTGGAGTCAAGTGGCTGCCATTCCTCTTTGTGCTGCAGATCTCAGCAGGCTGCCCCATGCTCTGGAATTGCTAATGACCAATTTTAATTAAATCTCTCCTGGGAGCAAGCAGACACAGCTTTGATGGGATTAATTATTGCTGGGAGAAATGTCAGCTGTTAAGTAGAACATCTCCCTTGTGGAGTGGGGAGTTAGATTTGGGGGCAGTGTAGGATTTCTGTCTTAAATCGCTCCTCAAACTCTACTATTCTGGTTTCTTTCTGCAGGAGGCGCACACACTCCTCAGGGCAGGATGGCAGGTGAGAAAAGTGTCTCATTTCTTCTTGCGGTGCTGCACAGAGACCGCGTGTTTGTCCCTGTGCAAAGGTCTCTTGGAAGGCTGAATGTGAATCTTGGCAGCCCCAAGATTTTTGGCATGGTCCTCTGCAGGATGATGAGCTTCTTCCTGCAGTCAAATGATCCTCATTTTTTACACAGAATTTTCCTTACAAGTAGATCTCTCAGTGCTTTGCAAGGAACCTTAAATATTACCCCTGTTATTTGATGGGAAAGGGGACAACCAAGTCGTCCAAATTTACCCACCTAACTAGCACCAGAATCAAAGAAGGTCATTTATGTCCCCCTCTGGGTAAGCCAGCCTTAACAGCAGGAACGTTCCTCCACTGTGCATCTGCCTGTTGCCTGGGTGTGGTGGGTGTGAATATGGGAAAGGGCCTTGACTTTGTGAGGCACTGAGCACCCTTAGTCTCCAGAGAAGCAGTTTCCAGTGTTGTCAGAAACTTGGGTACTTCGAGGTTTTTATTTTCCCTCCCGTCGTGATAGGTGGCTCAGAGCCAAGGGCAAGGTAGGACAAAAATCCCCTACTGCACAGGGACGTCTGGATTTAGAGGCTCATGTCATATAATTATCTTGCATGTTTTTGCACCAGTAAAAATGACCCCATTGCCTGTGTCAGCGGGATCTGCATGAGGACCCTATGTTTGCTGCTGACTCTGCCCTAGCTTTCCGGGACATCTTGTAAGTGGTGTAGGTGCAGACTTTGAAATGAACATTAGAGACTCAGTCTTGGGATGTGCCATAGCCAGAGGAGCTGCTGGACAGGCTGATGTCCTCTCTCCCTGTAGTCAATGTTTGGTGCTTCAGAGGAAGGCAAGGACTTTGGAAGATGAGGGTTTGCACCATCTTACAGACATCTCCCCTCATTCCTAGCTTTTGGTGATTGCTGAGCTTCAGACTGTGGAAAAAATCCCTTTCTGTGGTATGTCTTAATGAAAATACCTCTGGATGTTGCATGTCACTGAATCTTGGTAAATTCCTGTCACCGGAGGGTGAGGACCTACTCACTGTTGATTTGCAGCACCTGTTGAAGTGTCAGGGACCTGTGAAGCACCTCACCTCCTGCATAATCCATTGTCTAAAATTGCTGAAAATTGGAGCCTTAAACTCGGGCACCAGTGGTGGGACCCATTTGGGAAAATGCAGTGACTTCACCCGAGTTACTCCGGACTCCCTTGGTACCTAATTGAGGGAGTTGCTGTAGGATGTGACTACTCATCCAGAAATAGGTCAGGTCAATCCAAGTGACTGTCCCTGGCCCATACAGGGAGCTTAGCATCTTGGTCAGAAGTAGATCTGTCTGTCAGAGATTTGCCACAGCTACAACCACCCCACATGAGTGTGACCTTCTTTGCTATTTTTTGCCTAGTTTCTCTATTTCTGGTGCTAGTGTCTCAGCGTGCCCTTTCTAGGGGAGCAGAGGCCTGTGTATTTGTAGAGCACTCTGTGATCCCCTGGTAAAAGCCAGTGCAAGAACAAAGTTATTAAAGTGTGAATTTACATTCCTGAGCTGAAATGAAAAAGACCTTATCCAATTTGCTCAAGAACGTGTCACACCTCTGTTTATTCTAATCTGCTGGGGAAATCCCTCCGGGTTTCTGAGATCCACCCCTGCGAGGAAGAGGGGAGCGGGTTCCCTGGCACCGAGCTGGACAGGAGTGCCGCCTGCTGGCTCCGGCTCCCAGCCAGGGACGACGCAGAGCAGGACGGTACTGCCGATGAACCTGGAGCTCGTCCCTTCCCCGAGACTGTGCCCTCCGCTTGGCAAGCGCCTGCTCCTCCTTCCCATGAGGACTATGGAGCCAGCTCCCCTAGCACAAGCAATTACTTTAATAGCATGAGGTATTAAATTGAAGACTGTCATAAACAGGTCCTGAGTGTGCAGATAAATCTGATGTTAACCCTGGAGCGTGCTTGAGCAGCTTTGGTGCACTGGGAGTCTCGGAAGAGGTCGGAGGCTTTGGCCCTTGTGCAGTTGACAGATAATGCCAAGCTAACTCTGGACGCAGATTTTCCCCGGAGGCCAATTCTCCTCTTTCCTCCTGTATTCCGTTTGACACTGCCCATCTTTTCTGCAGCACTGGCTAGTTAATCCCTTTCCTCTTGTCCTCCTTTCCCACCTTATTAGTCTTGAGCACTGCAATCTGACAGGACTGACTCTTTTGCCTGGGAGTTTTGGTTATCCAAATCCTCAATCCTGGGAGGTCTGATGGCTCCCTCTGAGCTGAAATCAACAGCCCGGTCTGTGCTGGGAGCTTGGTGCCACGAGTGGCTGGCAGCAGGCAGCCACACGTTGAGGCAGACCAGCACAGCTCACTCCTGTGGGAGGCTGTGGTCCAAGAGGCTGGGCTGGCTCAGGACTGATTCAGGCTGACCTAAAATTGAGGACTGTGCATAACTAGTGCCCAACTGAGCCTTTGGGCCTGTCTCTCTTCGGTTTCCAGGTCACATGAGGAGATGCGGGTTGAGGAGGAGCTTCAGCAGATCAGTGTCGAGCTGGAGCCCAAGTGTGATGTTGAGATTGTAGCTCCTGAAGAAGATGACAAAGAGTGAGTGTTTCAGAGCATTGGGCAGCTTTGCAGAGCCCTACCCGGTGTCATTTGGTCTGTGGCAACTTATGCTGGAGGCTGACTTTGTAGGGCACCGGCTTTCCTGGAGAGATAGGTGCTCCCGTAGACAGTTCAGTGAAGCTGAGCACTGTTACTTCTGACCTGACCTAATGTTTCTGGATGTGACAGCGGAGCATCTTCAGCTCCTCTGTAATAAATCATACAGTCTTGCTCCTTTGCTGATCGCAGTGACTAGAATCTGTAATTTCTTCCCCCCTCCAGAGAGGCAGCTTCTTCAGCCTGTGCCATTGTAACATCCACAGCTGCCATAGAGGTGGAGACGGCCAGCCAGGCCTCCGAACCAGCCAGCCAGGCCTCGGATGAAGATGACGTGCCAGTCACAGACATATACTTTGTAAGATACCTTCTCTGCCTGGCCTGTTAGGGGTGTGATGGGAAAGGCTGGATGAGGCTGTAACAGTCTTGATTTCAGGCGGTCGGGTGCAGGGCAATGTCTGCCCCTTGCCGTCTTCGTGTTGAGCACCTTGAGTTCTTAACACTGGATGGGTTTTTGGATGGGTTTTTGAATGCAGGGAACTGGATTAACCCTTGGAGAACTCAAAACAGCATCTAGTGGGGCTCAAGTGGGTGGCACTGCTGCTGTGGATGTAGCTGTAGGTGTGCTGCTCTACTTCCAAGCACAAGCGCTGAGGGGGCTTATCTAGGCCAGCGTGTTCACTCCCAGGACAAGCCAAGGTGAATGTAGGTGCAACTGTGAGGTTCTTCCTTCCTCAGCCAGAGAGTCCGCCTGCTTTCCTGAACATAAACGTGCCGCAGTGGCCTAGAGCCAGAAGGGAGGTGGTTGCAGTGGGGCTGACCTCGGGCTCTGGTGAACTCTGGCTTTTCCTTTCCCTGCAGGCAGATGCGTTAGGTGATGCAGTGGAAATCTAGTGCCGAGACAGGGAGTAAGTGAGGCGGTTGCTGGTTGGCAGCAGAGTGCTGTGGAGCCTGGTGCTGTGTTCCTCAGTCAGCTGTCACAATGTCTGAGCAGCTTCTGCAGACCAGAGAAGAGTTTTTAGCAACATGTACCTGCCCTGTGGATTCCCAGAGCAGAGCTGAGGGTCTGACCCGTGAGAGCTCTCCCCCATGCCTGGGTACTGGAACCCTCTTAAAAGAGGTGCCCAGCTCCTCCCTGCTCTGGCGCATTGCTGTTGGTTATATGGCGATGGAGATGAGCTGAGCCCTTGTCATGAGCTCCTTCAGGCTAACCTAAAAATGGCAACATTTGCCTTTCCCCGTGCTTGCGTGACTCTGCTGCAGAGCTGCTCACTTGTTGCCAAGGCTTGTGGGAGCTGTGGAAGGAATCGGCTCCATTTTAAAAGCTTGTCTGTTTGGGTTTTACGCATGCTGTTCAAAATGCAAACAGTTCCCTCTAACACTGGCTGCTCTTTTTTTGCCTGTGGATGGCAGCTGTGTGCAAGCTGCCTGCAGACACTGCCTGCTCCACTGGCAAGTGTCTTCTAGCAAGGGTCAGCTCCTCTTCCTCCCTGTCCCTGGGCATATGGACTCCCCCCAGCTTGAGGGGCACCTCTCTATCTGGAGGAAACCATCTGTGTGCAGGGTGTGCTCACAGAGCGTGACTGACTGCTCATCAGCATTTCATACTTCATCTAAGTCCTTGAGTTTTGCATTAAATGTGTGTCATGTGCCGTGGAGTGTTTGTCACTGCTGGGATGAAGGGAAAAGCTGATTTGGGTTCCCACAGGCGCTCTCCTTGGAAAACCACTTGAGCTGGAGCTCAAGTGAGACTGCACAGCAGGAGTGCTCCAGGGACAATGGTCGGCGAAGGGATGCTGTGTGCAGGGGATAATTTGTCAAGTCCCAGGGGACTGTGATCTGATCTTTGGAAGTCTGCTCCTGAAAGGAGAGCATTTTATTCTCCTGTTCACCCACAGGGGAATAAAAGTGCAGAGATTGTGGCAGGGCTTGGGTGCCGCTCTTCCCACGCACGGCTTTCCTGCCCGCTGATCCATTCAGGCCTGGAGTTGCCCAACCCCTTGTTTTTTGCTTTCTCTTTCATCCTCTCTTTCACGTCATCCTTTTTTCCTCTGTTTCCTTTCTCATTTCACTTGCCCTGGGGCCATCCAGTTCACAGATGGGAGGTACTGGATTTACTCTCCCCGCCAGCGCAGACTCCGAACCACCTCGCTTTCCTCTGGGATTGTAAGTGAACATGCTAGCACATAGGGGAGCAGAGCTGCAGCTTTGAAACACTGGGGCCAGCACTCCATTTCCCTTGGATGCTGTGGCTCTGTATTGTGTGGCCATTAGGAACCAGCCCATCAGAAACTGGGGAAGCATATCGAAATCACACGATTGGATCTCCCTGTAGGGTCTTGCAGAAACACATGCTCTGCCCTGCTTTTCTGCAGGCTGGTGACACAGCGCCTGTCATGGGATGGGCTGCAGTATCACCCAGCCCTTGGACAAACTTGGAAGCACCAGACCTGGCCAGAGAGGCACCCGAGCCTTTGTAGGTAATGTTAGGATCGGCTCCCTTGGCCCAGGAAGCCAGGCAGGGTTCCAAAGAGACCATTAACATGTTTTGAAGCTGCTAAAAATCCAGTTGCAAATACAAACTTTTAAGCTTGTGGCTGGTCATCTTTCTGGTGGCTGGGATGGTGAGCAGCTCATAAAGCCAAATGAGTTAGGAGTTGCTGCTGGGTTAGGGATGGTTTCTGCTCTCCAGCCCTTCTCAACATCACCAATGTGCTCCCTCCTCACTGCAGATTTTCTGAGCGGTGAGGGTTTTCCTTTCCTTTCTGAAAGATGCAGGGAGGCAGTTGAGCATTTAGGGGCTGAATCCAGAGCTCAGACTGCTCTAGGTTTTAGTATTTCCCGTCTCAGGCTTTGGGAGAGCTGTTGTCCTCAGCGGGTAATGGCACTGCTGTCAGGGCCTCGGCACAAGCATTTGTATAGCGTATTGTCCTCCCAGTGCCTGCCTTTTTGGTACCAGGCAGGGGAGCAGTGGAGAGGGCATCAGACAGGGTGCATGGGGAAGCAGGGGCAGTAACGTGCTCCTGGCCTTGGCTGACGGCATGAGGAAAGTGCTGCACCTATGTGGGCAAACAGGCCAGCCCTCCCGGCAACTCCTCCTGCCCCCTCGGCTGGGTTTGGCTGCCCCAGCGCCAGGAGGGTTAATACCAAGCACCAGATGCTCCTGTATCTCCCCGCTGGGTTTGCAGCTCCCTGCATGCATCTGAGCTCCTAAAAGGCTCTGAAAGAGGCTGGCTCGAGCGTGCGGTTCAATCAGGATGGATGAAAAACAGGGTGTGGGGCAGGCTTTATGCAGTGTTGAGCTTTCCTGCACCTCTAGCAGAGCCCTGTAAGAAGCTCCAAGCAAGGGTTTCTCTTTCCTCCTTCCTCCCAGTGGTCTCTGCTAATGTAGCTGCAATTATTGATGGGGTTCAGCATGCGGAACCTGGTGCTTCAAAGCTCCTCTGGCTTCTTGTAGTTTCTTGTACATTGTAGACTGCTACACTTGGTTCCTGGGCTGGGACCCCCCAGGCTCTTCCAAGTACCCAGTTCCATTTCTTTTCCTTTGCAAACCCCAGGCTGAGTCAAAGGGGGCAGTTTCCTCTCTCTGGGAGCACCTCTGGAGCCAAAAGAGCCTGTTTGCAGTGGAAGTGGGTCCCCCCTGGGAACGCTGGAAGCGGACACCAGCCCTTGAATCTGCCTGGGCTCCTCCGTGCTGTGTCAGCAGCAGAAGCGTGTTTTGTCACACTGATGCTCAGTGCTCTGATAACCGGCTCCCTCGACACATGTCCCTTTCCCCCTCATTCTTTCCAGGATCCAGTTGTGTTTTGCTTCCTTTGTCGTACTTGTTCCCATCACCCCACTGTCTCCAAGACTCTGAGATAACTGTTTCCTTTCTGTGGCCACTATCCACCATGGTCTAACCCACCCATCTGCTGCCTTGCTTGGCCTGCAGGGAAGGGGGAAGGCACAGCAAACCAGATCAGGTTTCACTGTAAAAGCCCTCCTGGACACCAGAGATGCCAGCTTGTAGTGTGCACAGGGCTCAGGAAACGGGAGGTTGAGAGCTGGGAGTGGGTAGCAGGAACCAAGAGCTCTATCACTGCCCTTAGGTAAGTCACTTCCCATATCTCTCTTTCTCTGGAGCCAGGGTGATGCTATGGCAGGGAGCTGGTGTTTCCCTGGCATCTCAAAAGCTCTGAAAATCTGTCCCTGCAAGAGGAGAGGTTGTGCCATCCCCACTGCAGCTAGAGCAGGGTCCAATGTCAGCTGCTGGCAGGCTATCCCACCTCCCAGCTGGTAGGGAGCAGGTATGTATTGAGGATGAGGAAGGCTCCTTTGCTGAGAGCTGGCACTGAGCTCAGGTCTTTCCCTCCAGGTGGACAGCTGTTCTTACTGTATTGTTTCCTACTCTTTTTATTTTCTCCTTTTATTTTTTTTTTCCTCTTCTCTCCTTTGCTCCCTGCTCTGCTGCTGCTCTCCTTGCATTCTCCCCACCGTCTCTGGCCACTCTGGCAGCCGACAGACGAGAGGAGTTGGGTTTACTCCCCGCTCCACTATAGCGCTCAACTCCACTCTGTCTCCGATGAGGAGAGCGATACAGTAAGTGTACAAGAAACGTGTGCCGGGTGCCCGGTGGGTCGAGGTCGGAGCTTGCACTCCCTCTGCAAGGTCAGCTTGCAAAGGGAGCCGCTGTGGCCTCTGCGCAGCATGGGGCTCTTGCATGGCTGCGGCAGAGCCCTGCTGCATCTCGGATCAGCTCTGTGGCAGCAGGCGAGATCTCCTGTGCCGGCAGAGACCCAGGCTGCTCAGCAAGGGTTGTGGCTTGTTCCGAATCATTTGGTGCAGTGAAGGCTTTGGGGACCTGAAGTTCTCCAGTCGTGTTGTCGTTACTGGACGATGCGAAACAGCCAGCCTTCTCTCTTCATGCTTTTGATTCTGGGGAGTTGGCTGGGCTCAGACCTAACTGAATGCGGATGCTTGGGTGTTGACTCTCTTTTCTGTGCCTCTTGCAGTAATCTCTATGCAGACACAGAAGCCCCAGAGAGCAGCGATTCCCTCTGCAGGTCGATGTGTTCCCTTTTGTTGATGCAGCCGTTCCAGTGGGATGGGGAAGAGCTTGCTGACACCAGTATTGCTACACTGCAGGATCCCGGGCACTGCATTTCAGAACGGAGCAAAACTATAACCGTGTATTTCTACTTATCCCAGACGTGGGCAGCAAAGAAACCACCCGCTCACCCGCAGCTCCCAACGGAGACATCCAGCTGGGTGTAGAGAATCCTGGGTAGTAACACAGTGTTTTCCAGACGTGCACTACCGTAGCTACCTATCCATGTGTGATACTGTGAACCTTTTTAATTTTTTAATCATGTATTTATTTCTTTTATCTTTGCACAGAGACAGCACAAATGTGCTTTTTTAAACATTTAGTTTACTGCACTTTTTTTTTGGTCATATATTTGTGCATCAGAAAGGAGTGTGAGACCTCACTGGAGAATTGGTAGGAGCACGTTGCTGGGGAGGGCAGGGACCGGAGTGGCTTCATTTGAGGCAGCAGCGTGGTCTAACCAACTGATGGAGTCAGGAGGTTTAAGTCTGTCCAGACTCTGCCACGGTTTTGCCGAGTGACCTAAGGCAAGTCACTTAACCACTCTGTGCCTCGGTTTCCCCTGTGCTAATGGGTGTACAGTACCCACTTCCGTTAAAGCACTTAAACCCTGGGATGAAAGGTGCTATGTAAATGCAATGTATTAAAGGCCATTGAATAGAATTGCTCCCATGTTACAGTAGTCCAAAGTAGCCATGCCAATTTACTTGGATTCAAAAATCGCTAGTGACTTCTCTTGATCTGTAACACTGTGCGGGGGAAGCAAACGATTCCTGGCGACAGTGACGTGGTCACGTTGGCTCTCCTCTGGACGTTGCGATGGGTTCTGCCTTCACCGTGTGCTGCACTGCTGCGTCACCCCGTCCCTCTGTGCTTGGGAGTCCACGCTTCGTCTTGCCGGCTGCCGCACCGCCGCCTGCTCCAGACACACAGGCACGGACAGATGAGAACTGTGCACCTCCAGGGACCAGCCGCGCCGGAGTGCGAGTTCCCCGGTCTGCCCAGCCCCAGGTGTGGCTTGTCCGGACACTGCATCCTACTGGAGCCACTTAGCACCTCGCATGCTCATGGGTGTATCCAACCGCCCAGTACTCGGGGGTCACGAACGTTGGGTTTACACATGTCCTCTGTACCTCAGGGCAGTCAGGGAGGCGCATGCACGTCCGCACACACTGGAGGCAGAAACAGAAGCCTGGCTCTGCCACCTAATTGCGCCAGGCGGTGTTGTGTTCACGGACTCTGTTGTACAAAAAGCTGGGTGACTGGGATGTTGCCTTTGGTAACATCTGCTATTGGAAATTGCTGCTTCGGATGCCTGAGGTAGGGCTGCAGGCTTTAGGTGAGAGGATTTGGTGTCACTGGGTAGTGTTCAGACTAGGCCCGGGCATCTGTCAGCAGGACACACACCATAGCATTGTCTTGAACTCTAGCAATCCCATCCTCATCTCCCAGAAAGGAGAAAGGAAATCCTTTAGACCAGAGGGAGCCAAGTCTTATTCATGTACTTTATGAGCCTCACTTGAGAAAGAGGGTCAAAATCTCTTTATTATCATTACAATCTTCAGACTGTCCTTGAGATTCCTTGTGGAGGAGTGGGTAAGCGGGACCCTTCTCTTGGGGCTCAGTATCCCCAATCTGTCTTCACAGCAGCACTCAGGATGGGTTAATTCAGGTCCCAGAAGGTAACTGGGCTGGTGGAAAGCTCTTCCTCCTCTGCAGTGTGCTGAACTTGGTGAGGATCTTCAAGAATTGACGTTTTCTTGCCTAGAAGTACAGGATCTAGACTTCCCCCCACTTGCCTACAGATGCTGATGGCTGCAAGGTGTGCTTCTCTTGAGAGCACAGGCTGGGGATCTTGCAAGCTGCTGCCATTAGATGTATTCATATATTTACCAAATAATCGATCAAAAGTCTTTCAAGAAACTCTCCCCTTTCAGTTGCTACCTGACAGCTCGTTCACCCAGCTAGTAGCATTGCTCTGTGACAGCCCCTGCAGTAGGCTGGGAGACGGCTCCTAACCCACCCCGTCTGCGTGTGCCAGTCCCGCCTGGGCTCCGCAGGCTGCGTGGGCAGTGCTGGGGGGGCTCAGTAGTTTGGCGGAGGGGAGACGGGAGGAGTGCAATACCTACAGACTAACCTGCCTCGGGGCTGAAAGCAAGAGGCTTCAAAGTGCTAAAAATTCAGCCTTTGGTTTTTTTCCTCCAGCAGCATGATACCATGTGTAGAGAGGCCAGAGGGAGCCACATCCCTTCTGCATCTTCAGATGTTGCTCTTGGGTGCTGTGCTGGAGGAAGGAGGCTCTGGGGAGGAACCCGGGAGGTTGGGCTCGGGCTGTCTGACCCAAAGCCCAGCTGCCCTGGTACCACCTTGTTTGTGGGCTGGTGGGTTTAGCCTCATCAGGACTTTCCAGCCAACGGAAATCAAGCATCTTGTTTAAGATGGTTTAAGCATCATTGATGGAGACTTTATTCCTTCCCCTCGTTTCGGGGGTCTCTAAAGCTGCTTAGCCTCTGTGCAGGGAGCAGCTGAGCCCCACCTTCATGGAGTATCTTAGTGAATGAACTTTGCAAGCTGGAGCTGCACTTGGTCCCAAGAGATGTGGGGAAACCCAGACCTTTTGCAGCATGTTCATTCCAAGCATCATCTTTCCTCAAGCATTCGGGCTTTTTGAGACAATCCTTGTGCAGTTCTGTAACACTGAACCTTTTGGACCGAGCAGGTCTGGACACGGAGGGTTGGTGCTGTGAGAGGATGTGCAAAGGGCTTGGAGCAACTTTGTCAATGTGAGGGGACAGGAGGAACCTTCCTTTAGGGAGATGCTGATCTGAAACAGAAGCTGCCCCTTTCCAGCTCACGCTCACTGCTGTGTGTCACCTACTGTCCAGTTAGCTCGGTGCTGGAGAACTGCTCAGCCTCCGCTTCCCCTGGAGGCTAAAAGGACCTTGGAGTTTAAAGCTTGCTCTTAGCCCATCTCTCTGCACTGCACTGCAGCGTGAGTGTGTCAGGGAGCTCTGGAGCATTTCCCAAGCGCTGTCAATGCTGCCTTTGCAGGACATGCGGTCAGAGGAGGGTAGGACTAGGTCTTGCCCACAGGAAAGAGCATTGGCCCTCTTTTTTCGGGAAGAGAACCACCACCCGTCCTTGGTCTGAATGTCCCTCCAGCTGTACTTCCAGCTCATCTGGGACATAAGTTGCCTGTACTTTCTCTGTCAGGGCTTTCTCTAGTGACCCAGCAGCTCGCTGGCAGGTGCTGTCCCTGGTGTAACCCCCTGCTCTCCATCGTCAAAAGGAAGCACCGTGTTTCTTTTACTCTGAGATTTGAGCAGAGCCGCCCTGCAAGACAGCTGGTTCCCATGTGGCTCTGTTTGCCACCTCTCTCCTTAGTCCCCATCATCCCAGCCGGGACCCTCAGCTCCGGGGCAGGCCCTGAACATGGCCTGGTGCTCAGGCTGCTGGTGAGTTTTGGCTCAGGCTCTTGCCAAACTGCAGGTGGCTGCTTCCTGCCGGGTATGGATTTGGCAAGACAAACCTGGCATCTTTCTCTCTACACTTGCCATCAGGCTCCTGTAAAGGCTCTGCCCTTCGCAGTCATGTGGGGAGCAGAGGCGTGGGGCAAACGAAGGAGCTGGTATAGAGAGCCCTGAATGCTTACGCAAGGGATCCCGCTGCCGGCTGCTGTTGCCTCTGCGGTGAGCAGCTTGGACACGTGTGCCAAAATCACGCTTTGGGAAGTTTTTTAGTGAAGGTCTCTGCCCAGGCACAGCAGCGTTTGCATGGGCTCCATCACCCTGGGTCCTCACTGCACTCCCAAAGCCCGGCGCAGCCCGGCCTTCACCCTTCTCTCATTCCCAGCCACCATCATGCTCCAGCTCTTTCCAAAAAGGACAAGGCGAAAGGCACAGCTCAGGCGTACCGGATCATGTCTGATTTTTCTTTCTGTTGATGTCTACATTAGACCTAAGTATGTTCTATTGGATGTTTGTATTCCCACTCATTTTCTGTGTCCGCTCTGTGCGTGCACCATGTAACGAATGTATGTAAGTAGGGGGGCACGGGGGGCTGGCAGCCGAAATGTGATGCCAACCCGTGGGTGTTGTCATGTTTCTCTTCTTTTTTGGGAGGTTTAAAGTCATGAGCGCTTTTTTTTCTTTTTCTTGGTTGTTTTGAGGGTTTTTTTTTTCCCCTCCCTCTTCGGGGAGACCTTTTTCCAGAGAACTGTAAATGGATGCTATCTGTCCTCGGCTCTGTGATAAAGCATACTGTAGTCTGTGCTGTGCTCGCTCCGGACGGCTCTGCCTGCTCTCTCCTGCGCTCGCGGCCGGGCCCGATCCCCGCTTTGGGGTAAAAAGGAAGAAAAAAGGGAGGGGAGGGGCGGGCGCGCTCCACCCCCGCCCGGCGCCGCCCCCCGCTGGGGCCTCGCCGCGGAGCTGCCCCGGCGGCCGCCGCTCCCGCTGCCCCGCGGAGCGGCCGCGGCCCCCGGCGCCGCCGGGCTCGGGCTCGGGCTCGGGCTCCGGCTCCGGCTGCGGCTGCGGCTCGGGCTCGGGCTCGGGCTCCGGCGCAGGCAGGCGCGGCGGGCGGCCCTGCGCGCCGGGCGCTGCCGGAGGCCCCCGGGGCGGAGCCGCAGCCGCAGCCGGAGCCCATGGGCTCGGGGTCGCGCAGCCCGGCCCGGCGGCGGCGGTCCCGCTCACCGCGGCGGGAGCGGGGCCGGGAGCGCTCCGGCAGCCGGGAGAAGCGGCGGCGGCGCAGTCGGAGCCGGAGCGGGGGGCGCCGCCGGGAGCCGAGCTCGGGGTGAGCGGGAACCGGGCCCGGAGCGGCCGCGCCGCGTCGCGGGGGAGGCCGGACCGGGCCCCGGGGCGGCTGGGCCCCGTCTGAGGGGGGACCGGGCCTCGGTGCGCCAGGGCCCGGGGGGAGACCGGCCCCGGTGCGGCCGGCGGCTCGGGCGGGCCAGACCAGGCCCCCTCCCCGCCCCCGGTGCCCGGCTGGGGTGAAGGCGCCGGGGGAGCCCGGGGAGAGGCCGCGGCGGGGCTGGGCCGGGCCCCTCGGGGCGGTGCGAGGGCCGCTCCGGGGCGGAGGCGGCGTGTCCCCTCGGCCGGGGGCGGGTGGGCCACGGGGCAGCCGCAGGCACCGCGGCGGCTGGAGCACGCCCGGGCTGATGCGTGGCTTGAAAAGCGTTGTCCGTGACACAGAACCCGCCCGCCCAGGGCTTTGTGGGGAAGGGGGTGGTACAGGGGAGCAGATGCTGCCACAAAGCCGCGTTTGAGCTTTCTCGGCTCTGCTGGTGGCTCTGGCTGCAGCTTGGGTTGGTTCTTGCCGCATCCGCAGCAGAGAAATGCGCTCTCCACTCTGGAGCGCGTTTTGTCCAACACCGAGCCAGCGACCATCCCCCAACTGAAATGCGACTTTCCCCTCACCCCAGCTCCAACTCTGGCAATGAGAGGCAGAAATGGAAGAAAAAGAAAAGCAAAAGCAGGGACCAGCACCATAAAAACCAGAAGAAACACCGCTCGCGGTCCCGGGATCGGTCCTCCAGCTCAAGCTCAGAGCGTGAACGAGACAAGAGAACCCGCAGCAGAGAGCGGCGGAGGAAGAGAGATGGCTCCAAGTCTTCTGTGTCCTCCGTCAGCTCTCCCTCCCCACCGCGCTCCCGTGGCAGGGAGGAGACGGGGCAGCAGCTGAGCCTCCAGGAGCGCTTGAGGCTGAAGGAGGAGAAGAAGAAGCAGGCTGCGCTCATGAAAGCATTGGAGACACCCGAGGAGAAACGGGCTCGCCGGCTGGCCAAGAAGGAGGCCAAGGAAAGGAAGAAGAGAGAGAAGATGGGGTGGGGAGAGGAGTACATGGGTTACACTAACACCGACAATCCCTTCGGGGACAACAACTTGCTGGGCACCTTCATCTGGAGTAAGGTGAGCTCTCCTCCGCACCCACATGTTGTAGGAGGCTGCTCAAAGGCGAGCGTGTCCCTGCAGCCACCACGGGACAGGACAGAGGAGCAGTGGGGCATCGGGGGGGGACGACCTTTGCTTGAGGTGGGAACCTCTGAAACACTAAAAGTGGCCACGTGAGAGCAAAGTGCTCATCTAGGGCGGCAGCTGGGTGTTTCCGACAAGCTCAGTGGGGTTTTACTCCCTTTCTCCTGAAGACCAAGGTCTGTAGGCAGGGGTGTGGGATGAGGAGGTGGGTGAGGGTGCAGGAGAGGGACCCAGACCTGCTGGGAGCTGCAAGCTGAGTGCTGGGCAGTGTTTACTGGTGTGTTGGCGCTCGTTGGGTCGGGTGGTCTCCCGGGGCTGAGCCTGGGTTTCGCTGAGGGGCTTCAGGAGTAGGATTTGAGGACCTTCGAGAGGATCAGAGCTCACTGGAGCAGTGGAAGCAGGTAGATGTGGTGGCGTTTCCTGGCTGGTGAGGGGCTCTAGAGGTCACTGGGTTTCATGGCTTCCCTTGGCTACTCTGTTTCAGGCGCTGGAAAAGAAAGGGATCAGCCACCTAGATGAGAAGGACCTGAAGGAGAGGAACAAGCGAATCCAGGAGGACAATCGCCTGGAGCTGCAGAAGGTGGGATCAGATGTCGCCTCCCTCCCGCTGTCTGACAGAGAACCCTGAGGACGGCCCAGTCACTCACCTGGAAGTCCCCTTGTTCTTCTCACTGGGGGTGCCCATAGGCTGTAGGATATAAGATCGGGGAGGGCACAGTAAACTGACTCCTGCTGTTCCAGAGCGAGAAGACTCTTCCCTTGGGGTTGAGTCCAGCTCGGGAGGTGCTGAGGAGGACAAGTGCCAGGTCGCGGTACTGAGGCACTGTTGTGCCTGTGTCCCCTGTCCTCCAAAGGGCTGGCAGTGAGCAGCAAGCATCCCAGCCCCACTGCCCCACGCTGGCTCTTCTTCTGCATGGCTCCTGGCTCCCCAGGGAGCCTCGGGCTGGTCGCAGGAGCCAAGGCAGCTCAGTGAGCAGGGTTATGCCTGCGTCCTTGAGCGGGTGTCCTGCGTGGGTGCCCCATCTGCAGTGGCCTCACGTCTCCCTCTGCCCTGGGCAGGTGAAGCAGCTGCGCCTGGAGCGGGAGCGGGAGAAGGCGATGCGTGAGCAGGAGCTGGAGATGCTGCAGCGGGAGAAAGAGGCAGAGCACTTCAAAACCTGGGAGGAGCAAGAAGACAACTTCCACCTGCAGCAGGCCAAGCTGCGGTAGGTGTGCGACTTCGCGGGGACGGGCCCGCCAGGGAGCAGAGGATGGCAGGCACCGCTCACTGTCCCTCTCCTCTTGCCCAGCTCTAAGATACGGATTCGGGATGGGAGGGCAAAACCCATTGACCTTCTGGCCAAGTACATCAGTGCCGAGGATGATGACCTAGCCGTGGAGATGCATGAGCCGTACACCTTCCTGAACGGCCTGACCGTCTCCGACATGGAGGATCTGGTGGAGGACATCCAGGTACCAGCTCTGCCGCCCCCGTGCCAGGGCTGGCTATGGGGCAGCAGCTCAAGGCTTCCCACCCTCAGCTCTGCTTCCCTGCCCACGGTGCAGAGCAGGTGCCTGATGTCCTGCCTGTCTCCTGCCTGCAGGTTTACATGGAGCTGGAGCAAGGGAAGAACGTGGACTTCTGGAGGGACATGACCATCATCACGGAGGATGAGATAGCCAAGCTCCGCAAACTGGAGGCCTCTGGGAAAGGAGGACCAGGTAAGTGGGAGGGCAGAGCCTGATGTGGGTGTCAAGGGGAGTGTGAGCGGTGGGTAGAGCAGGGCGTAGGGTCTGCCGCATCACTCAGGCTCAAAGGGGTTCTCTGGGATCTGGATGGAGGCTGTGGATCTGGCAGCCATTCCCTGCTGGGGTCCAGCCTTCTGCTGTCAGGTGCAGCCCAGGAGGGCCTGGGTGAAGGCAGGCTGAGCGCTCGGAGACTGACTGGCCTGTCTGTTCAGGGGAGCGTCGGGATGGCGTCAACGCCTCCGTCAGCTCAGACGTGCAGTCCGTGTTCAAGGGGAAGACGTACAACCAGCTGCAAGTGCTGTACCAGGGCATCGAGAGCAAGATCCGAGCAGGAGGACCCAACCTTGACATTGGGTACTGGGAGAGCCTGCTGCAGCAGCTGAAGGCTTACATGGCTCGGGCCAGGTGAGAGCAGGGACTGTCCCCGGGCCAGGGCTGTGGAAAGGGGCAGAGTTGGGGAGACACAAACCTGAAGTCATTGGTGGAAGTGTTTTATACCTTTTCCGAAATGGTTGGTTCTCCCAAGAGGAGAGAAGGGCTGGACACTCAGTCCCTTTTCCAGCAGCAATGTTTACAGTGAGGTCTCCAAGAGGGAACCGAACTGGAGAGCTATTCAGCCCAAAACTGTACAAAACCCAGCAGATTTCTACCCGATGTGGTGGGTGTCACAGCTCTGGGCAGCGTGGGCATGAGGTGGTTCTGCTGGGTGGGACCTGATGGCTCATCTCCTCTTTGCAGGCTGCGGGAGCGGCACCAGGATGTGCTGCGCCAGAAGCTATACAAGCTGAAGCAGGAGCAGGGTGTGGAGAGCGAACCGCTCTTCCCCATCATCAAGCAGGAGCCAGCCTCCCCCAGCGACAGGTATGCAGCCCTTTCCTTGGGGAGCACAGCCATCCAGGCCTCTCCCATGGGACACCCGGGACAGAAAATGCAGCCTCGTGCTCCCGTCCTTCCATAGGCAGACGTCAGGTAAGCAGAGAACAAGGGTACCATCCCCGTCCCAGTTCTCTCTTCTCTCTTCCTTGCAGGCTGGATCCAGAGGAGAACATTGTACAGCCAGGGCCGTCCTCGGAGCCAGAGGCCGAGCAGGACGCAGAGGCCAAAGGAGAGGCAGAGGGGGAAGCCGTGCTGATGGAGGAGGACCTGATCCAGCAGAGCCTGGATGACTACGACGCGGGGAAGTACAGCCCCCGGCTGCTGGGCACCAACGAGCTGCCCTTCGACGCCCACGTGCTGGAGGCCGAGGAGGATGCGCATCGGCTGCTGCTTCTGCGGCAGCAGCTCCAGGTCACAGGTAGGAGCCCCACGGGCAGGCCCTGCGCCCGCCGGCCTCGCAGCCTGCCAGGCACAGAGGGCGTGCGTGTGCTTCCGGGTGCAGGGCTGGAGGGGGATACCACCCTCGGAAAAGGGTGAGTAAGAGCTGGATCTGGAGCACGCATCCAGAGCTGGCCTGGCAGAGGGATGCCCCCAGGCAGCGAAGGGCGCTGTGGCCCGGACAAGAGCAGGCTCAGACCGCTGGCGTTCCCTGTGGGAACCTGCATCAGGTCCTTCCTCACTCCCAGCCACACCACCAAGCTGTTTGGGCTGCAGACAAGTGGGAAGGGTGTTTTGGATGAGTTTACCAGCACAACTCAACCCGGTGCCCACCTGGAGTCCGCAGGCCAGCATGCACATCTCTGTGTCTGGCTCCGCATCCCCTGCCCAGCGTCTGCTGCTCCTTCCCTCTGCCCGCGCGGGAGCAGTGTCCCCACAGCCCAGGCCTGGCTGGCACTGCAGGACTGAATGTCACCTCTCCTCCCTACAGGTGATGCCACCGAGAGCGCCGATGACATCTTCTTCCGTAAGGCCAAGGAGGGCATGGGCGCGGATGAGGCGCAGTTCAGCGTGGAAATGCCCCTCACGGGCAAGGCCTATCTCTGGGCTGACAAGTACCGGCCCCGCAAGCCCCGCTTCTTTAACCGGGTGCACACGGGCTTCGAGTGGAACAAGTACAACCAGACCCACTACGACTTTGACAACCCCCCCCCCAAGATCGTGCAGGGCTACAAGTTCAACATCTTCTACCCTGACCTCATCGACAAGCGCTCAACGCCCGAGTACTTCCTGGAGGCCTGCCAGGACAACAAGGACTTTGCTATCCTGCGCTTCCATGCCGGGCCGCCCTATGAGGACATTGCCTTCAAGATCGTCAACCGGGAGTGGGAGTATTCCCACCGCCACGGCTTCCGCTGCCAGTTTGCCAATGGGATCTTCCAGCTCTGGTTCCACTTCAAGCGTTACCGTTACCGCAGATGATGGGCTGTTCAACTCCCCTCTGGACCCCTGGCACAGGGGGGCGGGCAGGGGTTCTCGTCCCCTGTCACAGGCACTGTCCCACGGCCATCCCCAAGGCCTGGCCCAGCACAGGGCCTATTCCTGAGGGTGTTCCCTGTCCTTGCTTTTAACCCGAGGGACCCTGAGACTCTGGTACAAATAAACAGGAGTTGTTTAAGCTGTGGCATCCTCTGCGTGGGCACACCACGCTGCTCAGTACCACGCGGCTCTCCTGCACATCGTCACCAGCCAGTACCACACTGGGCCAGTACTGGGAGCTCCTCTGGGGCTGGGTAGGGTTGGAGGGGATGTCCTCACCCCCGTGCCTCTGGGGTCTGTCACCCCACCCCCACATGCGGTCAGCCCCATGCCCTCCCCTTGCCCACGCTGGCCCCCTCCCACACGCTCCTATCACTGGTGCCAGACCTGTCCAGCCCACGCACTCCCCAGCTGGAGCCAGAGCCCCCTTTGCTCCACCTGCCCCAGGGGTCCTGCCGCCGCAGACCTCCCTGGGCCCATCGCCCTCCCAGCTGGCCCAGTTTCTGGCACATTCCCCTTGGGATCCAGCTTCCCCAGCCTGGGAGTGCCACCACCTCCCTCGACCCTGGCTGTGGGATGAAAGGGTTCAATGGCTGCGAGGCATCTGCCTCTGGTGGGGAGGAGGAGAGGGATGTGTAGATGGGATATCTCCTTACAGGGGAAAATCCGGTTTCCATAGCCTGCAGTCCCTCCCGCCCAGTGCCTGAGCAGCTCTCGCTGCCCTGCACCGGGGGCAGCCACGCTCCCCAGACCCCCATCGCTGAGGTGGGGGTCCCTGAGGACCTCAGGTGACGCTCAGTGGGTTTGGGGCACCTTGGGGAGCACTTCAGGGCTGAGCTGGGACTCACTGGCATCGATCCCTCCGGGTGGTAGCCATGGGGGACAGCCATGCTCGTCTGGGATCGCCCAACATGTCCCCATCCCCACCAGCTCCCGAGCCCTCAGGGTGTCCCTGCTCTGTGCTGAAGCAGGCAGGAGGGAACGCCAGTGCGTGAGTAATGCCCGGTAGCGCAGCCTCCAGGAAACCTCCGTCTCGGACATGAACTATTGCAGCAAGGTTGTTTCCTCCCCGTGGGCCTCGCTGCATCCTGCCCCCCCGGTACAGCCCTTTGGCAGAGGGGCTTGGGGCTGCCCAGGTCCCCCAGCACCGTGTCAGAGCCAGTCCTGCTGTGCAGGGGCTCCCTGGCCTCGGGGGCTGCCCCACGGCTGTCATTTCCCAATAGCTCAGGGGGGTCACCCTGTCCTGCTGCTCTCAGCACCGCTGGCAGGATCCAGCCCTGCAAACCCCATGGGAGCTCATGCTCCGGAGGCGCCCACGCCTGCCAGAGCCGCTCAGGCGTGGCGGGGCTCAGCCTGCCTGGGGACGGGCGAGACCCCCAGCCGCCTCGGCCCTGCGCACAGCTGCCCCCTCCCCATCCTGCCGGACTTCCCGGGCTGGCGGCCGCGCCAGGACACATCCCCCAGCCTCTCCTTCCTGTGCGTTATTTAAAGTTGAGCAGCTGCTCAGCGCAGGGGGGTTTCGGGGACTGAGCGCAGCGCAGGAAGTGTGTGAAGGCCCGGTCAGGGATGGCTCCGGAGGAAATAGGGAAAAAAAAACCAAAACCCCAAAGCCAGTGGTTGGGTGCCCTCCCTGCTTAAATGTCTGCCAGAGCCCCCCTGCCCACAGCCTCTCTCCCTCCTGGGCATACTCACACACAGTGGGGGGACACTCGCCCCAAAACACTGTGTCCCCAGCCTGGACAGGGTCCGTGTCCCCTCCCAGGTGCTGCCTTTTCCCCGCACCCCAACTTCAAGCCCTGGACAGAGCCGCTGGCTGGGCACAAGAGCCTGAACCCTGGGAGCTGCTGCAGCTGGGTGCCCGCTGCGGCCAGTTCAGGGGCTGGATCCGGCTGAAGCCCAGGATGTTTTTTTTCCAGCCCTGACTGCTCTCACCGCTCCTCTGCATCTCCCCTATATTTTGGTGGGAGCTGGTTACGTTCCTCTGCCTCGTGGTTTGCCACGGCACAGCCCCAGGCTGGGTTTGGGAGGCACAGCTCTTTTCCGCTCCTGGAGACAGCAGCAGCGGCTCGGCCGGGTTCATGCCAGGGTGGTGGCAGGCTGGTGCGGAGCTGCCTTCAGCACCCCCGTGCCCACATCCTCTGGGAGCACAGCTGCAGCCCGTACTGGGAGGGTCAGCACACCCACGCAGATGCAGGCATGGCAGCTGGCTGCTGAGCCAATTCTGCTCGTGAAGGGGCCACTCCTGCTGCCAGCCCACTCCCCCTGCCAGGGCCATCCACATTCCGACTGTCACTCTCCTCCTGGGCTTTTGCTGTCTTTGCTCCACACCAAGGGATTGCGGGATGGGGTCTGCAGCCCGGCAGCGCCAAGGAGGTGGCAGGAAAACCTCCTGCTCAGGCCTCTGAGCATCGCCCGGCCGCCCACACACCCTGGCCTCACTGGCCTTGATGGGATGTTGGGTGCACGGGACGTCCCTACGTCACCCATGGGCTCAGGTGCTCCCAGTGCTTCGGAGCTGGATGGAGATGCTGGTGCCAAGGACAAGCTCTGCCCTCCCTGGCAGAACACGAAGAGCAGCAGCGGAGGCCGTCGCATCCCCGCCTGTGGCTCCCAAAGCTCAGCAGGATAGTGCCGGGGGACGTGCCACGCCGGTGAGCCTGGCTGGCCATGGCTTTGGGCAGCTCAGTGACACACTGAGCTCGGAGCGGTCGGGCTGGGAAAACCCCCAGTGTATGAAACCCTCTGGGCTGCGTCTGGCTGCACGCCTGGGATGGGATGGCAGGGCTGCGGGGGACACCCAGGGACGCTGCTGGGGGGCACCCGCTCACATCTGCATGGCACTTCGGCCCTCCTTCACCCTCCTTGCAGGAGCCGCTGCCCCCCCATTCCCGGGTCTTGGGGCCTGCTGCAGGGGACAGCAGGGACGTCCCCCTCCCAGGTTGGAGGACGAGGCCCTGCTGCGGTGCCAGCCCGACGGAGCTGTGTCGATGCGGGTCCCGCTGGGACGGCAGTGGCACGGCAGGACTGACCCCCCCTCCGGACGCAGGAATCCGGCTCGGGTAAACAAATGAGTAACCCGGATAAGAGCCCAGCCCCGCTAAATATAGCCGGGACCGCGCGGGGTAGGGGTGTCTCAGCGCCAGCCCGTTCCCACAGCCGCGCGGGGACAGGTGAGGCCGGGGGACACAGCCCGTCGTCCCACCCGTGGGTGCTGGCGCCTGCGAGGCCGCCTCGGGCCGGAGGGGCTCCGCGTGCTGGCACGGGGGGCTCAGCGCCGGGGGATGCTGCCGGGGGCTTGGGGGCGCAGCCCGGTGCGGCCGGACGCAGGCGAGGACGTGGGCGATGGGGGTCGGGGGGGGTCGGGGCGCGCACCCCGCCGGGGAGCCCCGTCCGGAGCGGGGGAGGGGAGCGGCGCGGGGCCGGATCCGGACCCCGTTCCGGGGGGCGCGGGGCGGGGCCGGGGGCGCTGGGAGCCCGGCCCTTCCCCCGCGCCTCCCGCGGGGCCGGGCTCAGCCGAGCCGGGCTGGGCTGCGCTGAGCGGAGCCGGGCTGGGCCGAGCCGCGCCGGGTGGGGTCCCGCCGGCAGCGAGGTAGGGCCCGGGTCGGCGGGGGGAGGGAGGCGCTGATGGAGGGGCCGGGGGAGGCAGGGTCGGGGGGTGGGGGTAGCGGCCGGAGGGGCTGAGGATGGACGGACGGAGGGGAATGGACGGACAGACCGCAGCGCTGGGATGGGCGGACAGAGAGACTGGGATGGACGGGTGGAGCGGCTGGGATGGACGGACAAACTGCAGGGCTGGGACGGACGGACAGAGGGACGGCGGGGCGGCAGGGCTGGGCCGGGGCGATAAGGGCTGGCTCAGCCGCCCGGTTTGCACAAAAATCCGAAGAGCTGGTACGTTTCGGGGGGAGGGGAAGCGGTCACCCCACGGGGGGGGGGGCAGGGACGGGGGACGGGACGTGGTGTGCCCCCCGCTCCCCCTCCGGCTGTCTGTCCCCTGGGCGGGGTGTCCGGGGCTGGCACGTCCCAGGCACACCACCCCCCCCCCCCCCCGGCACCAGGATTTGCTTTCGGGGCTTCCCCCGCCGGGGCGGATCCTGCCCCCGGCCGGGTTTGCCAGCGCAGCCCCCGGCGAGGTTTGCTGCCGGGAAAGGGGCTATTTTGGGCGGCCGGAGTGGGCGGCCCAGCGGCAGCTTCCGCGAGGCTGCGGCCGGGGGGGCCCCGGCTGCCGCCCCCCCCAGGGCTGCCGCCCCGGGGGCGCAGCGCTGCGCTGCCGAGCCCCAGCTCTTGCACCCAAGGGCGCCCGGGGTGATCCCCCAACCGCCACCGCCTGCCCTGCTCCGGGGTCCCCGGGGACAGGTTGGGACGAGATGGGACAGGGACTATGCTAGCTGTCCCCCAGCCAGCCCGGCGGGCGAGCGGGTTGGGGACCTCTGCCATGGGCCACAGCAGGGACAGCCACCATGCCTGGCAGGGACCATCCCAGCTGGTGTGTCACTGCTTCCCAGGAATGTCCACTGTCCTGGACGTCCCAGGGCTGTCCCTGCTCCAGGCCAGACCAGCTCCCCCCGCAACAGGTCCCTTTGATGGTTGTGGGTCCGGGGAGGGACACTGGGGTCCTGCCAGGTCCCCATCCCCATGATGGGGCTGCTGCTTTTCCCGTCCCAGCTGATGGCCTTGAGCTGATTCGCTGCCCAGAGAGCCCCAGCCTGGGGGGCAGCTGGCAGTGGGACCATGTCCATCCCTGGCAGGGATGGCTGTGCCCAACGGCATCCTGTGGGACCACCTGCACAAGGGACATGAGGCTGAAGAGGTGGAAGGGACGCTGCAGAGAAAGTTCTTGGTCCCTCCAGGACAAGGTGGGATGGGGCTGTCCCTGGAGAGGTCCAGCAAGCAAAGAGGACAAATGAGGGACAAATGCAAATGCCCTGCAGCATCTTCTGTACAGCCGCCCTGCAGCCAAGCACCACGTCCAAGGTAGCACAGCCCAGGCCAAGGGGGCACATGGGGTGCAAGGGGAGTTGCTGCTGCCTGGTTTGGGGTCCCTTTGCAGGCATGTGGTGCCCCACTGCCCAGCAAACCTCCCTTCCCAGCCCTGCCCCCCTGCCTGATCCTGCCAGCCCTGTGCCCAGCCCTGCCCAAGGAAGCCTGGGGAAGCAATGGGCTGGGGCAGGAGCTACGCTGATAAGGAGCAGCCTCCTGCACTCTCCATTAGCCTCTCGCCTTTTCCTTGCTAACCTCGGATGTGGCCAGGGCAGGAAGCGGCCCGTGGCAGAGGCAGGGCAGCCTGCGGTGCATCTGCAGCGTAACGCCAACCTACGGGCTTGCGCAGCGCCAAGAACCCCATTAGTGCCTGCACCGACCCCCACTGCTGCTGCCAGCACCTCTCATCCTCCAGCAGCCCATTTCGGAGACGGCCCCTCTCCACTGGGATTTTACCCCAGCACCCTTTGCCTTTATCCGCAGCCAAACCCTCCCTTCCACAGGATCTCCCTGGGAGAGAGTTTTGCCAGATCCGGTAACTAAACCCAAACGCACGGTGTCAGCGGGGATAGGCACCGGGCTCAGGGTCTCTCCTCTGCAGGACCCACCATCCTCACACGCATCCTCCTGCGGTGGCTGCCCACGGTGGGGGGAGACAGTGAGTGAGGAGCCTCTGGCCCCTACATGAACCCCTTCCCGTAAGTGCCTCTGGTTTGCTCTGGTGCATGCAGGGTTCAGCTTGCTCCCAGCAGTGCTGGTGCTAAATGGCCCCTCTTTAATATTTGATTCCCTCTAAGTGCTGCGCGGTCCCGGGCTGGCCGGCCAAGGCAGCTCTGCACAGGGCGGCACCCAACTGCTCGGCCCCCGAGCCCACCCCAGCATCACGGCTGGTCCTGCCGGCATTGAATGGTGGGTGGGGGTCCGGGTTGTGGTTGCGCTGGGGCAGAAGGGGAGGGGAGGATGGGAGGGGACATGGGTGATGGTGGGGTTTGGGGTGTGCGGTGCGGAGCTGCCGGGGCTGGTGCATCCTTGCCCAGCCATGGAGCCACCACGGGGAGATCTCCCCTCTGGACACTGTGGGGAGCAGGGTTGGATCCTGCCACACCAAGCCAGTTGGCAGCCAAGAGCATCCCATGGCTGTGAGTTCCCGTGCGATGAAGGCAGCAAAGCGGCATTGCCCCGTGGGCTCCTGATCCCCAGCCACACTGCAGCGAGTGCAGGGAACACCCCGGGGTGAGGGGGACAGCAGGCTTGAGGACAGTGCCCCACGAGCGTGGTCAGGCAAGTGGCAACGGACAGCTGGAGTGGGACCTCTGAGCTGTGGCATCACCATGGGGCAGGGGGGGACCGTGCCACCGCCAAGGGACAGGAATCCCAGGGGACATGGGAAAGGCTGGTGGTTCTTTGGGGACCCGGAACCATCACACCAAGGCCTGACAGCGTGTCTCAAGGGGACTGTCACCTTTGGGGCTGCCGCTGCCATCCCTTGGGGACTGGAGAAAACAAACAGCGGCAAGTTTTCATTCTTGTCTCATGGAAAAAGCTGGGGCCACCCTCGTGCTGCGGCAGTGAATCACCACCATGCTCTGCCAGCCGCCGCGCCAGGACAGGGATCGGGACGTGCCCCCACTGCCACTCCTGGCCCTTTCCCTGCTCCCCAGCGGCCGTGGGGCCAATGGTGCAGCCGGCAATGGGGGCAAGGGCAGGGGTGCTGCCACGCCAGATGGGTGCCAGCACCCTCAGCCCTGCAGCCCGCCCGGATGCAGCCCCAGAGGAGGATGTTGCAATGCCTGGCCTCATCCCAGCCCCGGGACGGGCTGTGGGATCGGCACAGGCCTCGAGTGTGTGTGGCAGCTCCCAGCCTTGCAGCCGACCTCGCGCTGGAGGCCAAAAAGGGGGTGGCGAGTTGGGGGTGCCAGGCTACGAGACAGGGTGCAGGGCTCACTCGGGTCATGGGGACACAGCGGGGCTGGATGCAGGACCGGGCACTGATCGGGGCTGGCTTGAGGTTTGACTTGGGGACAGGGATAGAGGGCAGGTGGCAGTGCCACCCTGCACGAGAGGGAGGCAGGGGTGCCAGGGCCCCCACGGCCAGGGGGTACCACAGAGAGGTCTTTGCAGAGGCGGCAGGTCGGATACAGCTGGGTATCCCACAGGGGCCACCGGGCCAGGGACGGTGTCAGCCAGCGGTGTAGGGATGGGGCAGACGGGGTGGCAAGGACATCCACAGCCTGGAGAAATGGGTCTCGGGAGGAGAGGAGGGGTCTGGTCCCTGGTGCCTGGTCCCTGCGAGGGGGATCTGGTCCCCGGCGCCACTGTCACCATGCATGTGCCCCATCTCACATCCCCCCATTTGCAGCCTGGATTAATTAGCGATGGAGGCAGCAGCCCTGGGGCTTCCAGATGCTGGATGCTTCCCAGCCCGGGGTCACCGCCCAGCAAGCCAGCATGGCATTGACCGGGCTGCCCCTGACCACAGCTGTCCTCAAGCACCCTGCCACAGCCACCAGGCCAACGTCCCAGTGACAAACCCTTGACTCCAACTGCGGTGGGGCCGGGGTGGGGGGAGAACGGGGATGTCACACGTGCAAGCCGGCTGCCTGTTCCACAGCTGTGGGTTGGCCGCGGTGCCGGCACTGGGGGTGCAGCACATGGCTCCAGGTGTGGATGTCCTGTCTTGTGCTTCAGTTTCCCCACCACACTGCAGGAATGGGGCTTCTCCCCCTTGGGCTGGGGGTGCGGAGGGGAAGGCACAGAGATTGGGGGATGAGGGGGTGGGTGGGGATGGTGTCAGGATCAGGCCCTGGTGCAGCCCTGTGCCTGCACGTTCCATCCTTCAGCGTGGATCCTCCTTGCTGCCGCAGAGGGTGTCTGGCCACATTCCACACCCCCCCCCCCCGGAGCAGGAGGGCGTCAGTGCCGTCAGAGCGGAGTTGGCAGTGCCGTGCTTCTCCAAACACCCACCACGCCGGATTACAGCGTTGTGGCAACAGCCCCATGTGGCTCGCAGCCGGGGACGGTTAATCCCGGCCAGCTGCAGGGCTGGGGCCCTCCACGCCCACTGCTGCGCCCAGACCGGTGCCAGTCCGACACGTGCTGTGGTCCTGGTGGTGTCCCCCACGTTTGCAGGCTCACAGTGGGTGATGAGTGAGCTTGGCCGTGGGGGACTGGCCCTAAACCCCCCCCTCCTTGTCCCTGCAGGGCAAGGTGGGATTGGTGCTGGCACCAGTGGTGACATGGAGCTGAGCCAGGAGGGTGCCTGAAGCTGCTGTAAGGAGCTGGATGGTGGGGGGGATATGGAGGCCCCCAACAGTAGCACGGCCAGGCAGTCGGATGTGTGCTTCGGGGTGTTCAATGCCAGTCATGGCCACAACAAAACGCAGAACAGCATCACCTCGCCCTGGTTCTCCACCACCTTCGGCCTCATTGGCCTCTGCTCCAACCTCTTCGCCCTCTGTGTCCTGCTCAGCTCCTCCCGCAAGCTGTCCAGCCGGGCCCGCTCCTCCTTCCTCGTCTTCCTCTGTGGGCTGGTGGTCACGGACTTCATGGGGCTGCTGGTGACAGCCTCGGTCATCATCCCCTACCATTTCATCAAGTTCACCTGGGCTGAGGTGGACCCTGGCTGCCACCTCTGCAACTTCCTCGGCTTCTCCATGGTCTTCTTTGGGCAGTGCCCACTGCTGCTGGGTGCCACCATGGCTGGTGAGAGGTTCTTCGGCATCAACCACCCCTTCTCCCGCTCCACCAGCATCTCCAAGCGCCGTGCCTGGTCCATTGTGGGGCTGGTGTGGGGCTTCTCCTGCCTGCTGGGGCTGCTGCCAGTGCTGGGGCTGGGGCGGTACACACTGCAGTACCCTGGCTCCTGGTGTTTCCTCACCCTCCTGCCCGACACCGGCAATGTTGTCTTCTGCTTGCTCTTCGCCCTGCTGGGCATCTTCTCCGTGCTGCTCTCCTTCATCTTCAACACAGTCAGCGTGGTGACGCTCTGCCGTGTCTACCATGACCGGGAGTCGGTGCAGCGGCGCCGGGACAGCGAGGTGGAGATGATGGTGCAGCTTGTGGGCATCATGATCATTGCCACAATCTGCTGGATGCCTCTCCTGGTGAGGACCCGGGTCTTGGTGTGTTTCCCACACCATGCTCCTGGTGAAGCCCCGGTCTCCCCCCCCCCATGTCCCTCCCTGGGTCTTGGTGTCCCCCCCATGCTCCTCCTGGTGAGATCCCAGGTCTTGGTGTGTTCCGCCCGCCACGTCCCTGCTGGTGAGGCCCCAGGTCTGGGGGTGTCGTTCCTGGTGAGGCCCTGTGTCTTGGTGTTCCCCTGCCACCACTCTGCACCCTGGGTTGGCACCTGGTGATGGGCTCTGGGGCTCAGCACCGCTCATAGGCAGAGCGGGTGCTCCCTGGTAGCAGGTGCCCCAAACCAGACTGGGACCCCTCTCCAACCGGCTTGATGCCCAGCCTGGACCCTCATCATCTCCCCCACCCTGGGGCAGCTCACGGCCTCTGCGTGGACCCTCCCCCACTGATATCTTGCCCCCTTCTACCCCCAACAGATCTTCATCGTCCAGACAGTCCTGCAGCAGCTGCCAGCCAGCGGCCAGATCCGGATGCTGCCCACAGAGACGCAGAAGATGCTGCTCATCTACATCCGCATGGTCACCTGGAACCAGATCCTGGACCCCTGGGTCTACATCCTCTTCCGACGGGCTGTGCTGCAGCGTGTCTACCCTAGCTTGCGCCCCCGGCCCTCCATCATCTCCCTCTACCCGGTCCTCAACCCCTCCCTGCGTCGCAAGTTCACCACCGACTCCGTCCTCCAGTAGTAGCCCCCTGGGACAGGCGTCAAGGGGGGGGACAAGCCATCCCCCCCTCCCCCCCCGACCCAGGTTAATTAATTGTCACCATCACTTGCATCCATGGGCTCTCCCTGCCCCCTCTGAGCTTCATACCCGAGGGGGTGGCAGGGGGCACAGGGCTGCTCCCCCCTCCCCCTCCCCACCCGAGTGACACCCCCCCAATAAACCACAGCTTGCGCAGCTCTCCATGCCCGCTGGGGGTGAGCACCCGGGGGGACCCAGCCCCGTTGCCGGCCAGAGCAACAGCCCTTCTCCTCCAGTCTCTGCTTTAATCACTGTGTCTGCTTCCCATCACATTTCGGGGGTGTGTGAGGGGGGTCCTCGGAGAGGGGGAGGGGGCTGGGTGCCCTGCTGTCCTCCCCCAACCTGGGGCCACACCTAGGTGCACAGCACAGGAGGGTGAGGGGGGCAGGATGGGGACCCCCACCAGCACTGCTAGCCCCGGGTGGGGTAGGGACACAAGGAGGGGACACGGGTGAGGGGGGCTGCTGCCCCCCCCCCCAGCTACTCCTGCCCCCCCTTGAGGTGGCAGACAGCCGACCACACCTCGGCCACGAACTCCTGGGGGAAGGCAAACTCGCCCAGCACCAAGTCCAAGCCGCGGGCAAGCTGGGCCACGCTGGGGCTCTCCTTCGCCACCTCCACCATCGTCGAGGCTGGGGGGGAGGAGAGGCAGGGTCAGCGGCAGGCAAGGGTCCGGGATGGGCACCCCCTGCCCGCCCTGCCCGCTCACCCAGCTCGCTGTCGCGGATGCCCATGTAGCTCTCCAGCAGGTCGTCCACCCGGCAGGCAGCTGCTTCTTCGAAGGGGCTGGGCTGGGGGGTGAGAGGCCCAGTGGGTGGGTGCCAGGGGATGGGGGCACGGCCAGGGGCCCCCTCACTCCCATGGAGCCGTGCCCATGGGTGCTGCACACATGGGCGCCCAGCAATGCACCTGACAGAGGTGCAGTGCAGAGTTCACTCAGGGGCATGGGGATGTTCATCCCCACCCCAGGCACAGTGTGAGTGGCCGTGGGCTCAGGGTGGGGGGTCTCTGGGGGGCATCTTACCCCCTCCTCCAGCGTGGCTGGGCCCTGCACCCGTAGCCGCAGCGTTTCCTTCCCACTGGCCACGCTGCCCTCGCCCGGGGACTTGCTGCTCCGCGTCCTCTGCCCGATCATGTCTGCACCCCAGGGTGAGGGGCGAGAGGGAGTGAGGGCTCAGGCAGGGCCTGGCACCTCCTGCCCCTCGCTGCCTACCGCCCCAGACAGCACCCAGCCCACGCATGCCCCAGCACCCCAGGGGGGCACCGCAGGGCGAGCCATGCATGGGGAGGGGGTGCTCACATGCAGCGTGGGCATAAGGGACACCTATGGGTGCAGGGTGGGGATGCACACGGACACAGGATGCTCATGGGTGCTCAGGACAGTGCACACAGAGGAGTGGGGGTGCCCATGGGGAGCACCAGCAGGTGTGGGGACCCACCCGAGGGGTGCCCACATGGGTGTCATGCAGGGGTGCCCCAGGGCTGTGGAGTACACACGGGGGGGAGTGCAGGGCAGGGGTGCACACAGGGGTGGTGGATCCTGGGGGGAACCCAGTCCCTGGGGAGGGGGCTGCAGGGCAGGAAGGCCACAAGGGACTGGCCTCCCCACGTTCCTCCCAAGGGTCCCCCAGTCCCCAGGGCAAGAGCAGGGGGATCCCTCCGACTCACCGAAGGCCTTTTTGGGCTGCACCAAGCGGAGTGTGAAGGGCTGAGCCCGGGGCAGCTCCCGCAGCATCCGGGCCACCTCGTAGTGCCGACAGCCCACGATGGTGTGGTCATTGATGGCCTCGATGCTGTCGCCCACACACACTGTCTGGATGCGGTTGATGATGCTCCCCTCCTTGATTCTCTGGGGACCGCAGAGGGGGACAAGGGACACAACAAGGTGGCACCACAAGAAGGACAGACAGACCCCCTCATCCCACCCCACACAAACACACCTCTGTGGTCCCATGTCCTTTAAGCAACCAGGTCAGGCAGGGAGGGCCCCCCCCAGACTGCACCATGGTGGGGGAGACCCCTGGGGCCAGAGTGGACCCGGGGGGGGGACTGATGGGGGGGGGGGAGGTCAGGGGAGGAGCACGGTCCCAGGGATGGGGTCCCAGCAGGGGATGTCACCCTGCAGGGTACAGCCCCCAGGGCTGCCCCCGGCCCCAGTGCGGCCCCACAGGAGCGTTCACCTTGATGAAAGCGTAGCCAGCCCCGTTGTCCGTGATGGTGAGGCCAAGCGCATCCTCCGTCTTGGTCACCTCCACCTCCTTCGTCTCACCCCGAACGTGGGCAAAGATGAAGTCCTCCAGGCCAATCTGTCCCCCCAGCAGCTTCTGCATGTCTACTTTGTGCGTGTTGAGCGTGCAAAAGAGGATCTGCCCCAGGGAACCCTGTCATCAGGGGCTGAGGATGCCCTGGCAGGGCAGGGGGACATTGGCGGTGCTGGGGCAGGAACCAGTCACAGGCAGACCCGGCCAGGTCTGGGCGCTGCCGGAGCAGAGGAGTCCAGGGACACCCAGCCTGCCCGGGCACCGAGTGCTGCACGGTGCCCATGCGCCCTTCCCTCGGCTCCAGGCTACGCAGCAGCCAGCATCAGCCAGGGAACAGGCAGCCCCAGCTCCCTGCCCGCATGCCAGGGGGGTAACTGAGCCATGGAGCCACTCAACCACTCCACAGAGGAGACGAGACAGCCGAGATTAAAACACTTTTCCAGGTCATTTGCAGGGCTGCATTTGCAAGCAGCTGGGGACCCGTGGGATGGTGCCACAGGGTTGGTATCCCCCTCTTTGGGTGCAAAGCTCCCTCCCCACCCGCCCAGTAGCCGCAGCCCCCTCACCTCAGTGGGCGAGATGCCGAAAACCTCAGCGATTTTGGCGTAGAGCTCCTTGACGTTGGTGAAGCCCTCAATGCGCCCCGTGGGGCTGCCGTGGGCCAGCTGCGTGTGAAACACCAGCCGGGGTCGGGCACGGGGGGGCCGGGGGGCCGGGATGCCCTCAGCAGCAAGTGGCTCGGGGGTCCCCGGCTCCTGCCCCACGCCGTTCTCCATGAGGCTGCCCTCCTGGGCCTGCCTGCCGCGTCTCCCTGCCCGCCGCATCCTGCTGCCGGCACTGCTGAATTATAGATGGGTGCTGGCTCCTGGCTCGGCCGTAAGGTGATCCCCGGGCCTGGGAACCCGATCCGGCGGCACAGGTCACCCGCCTGGGATCGGGTGAGCTCTGCCACATAGGAAGGGCCCTGGCCAGGCTGGAAGAGGTGGGAGAGCAGCTGGCACAGAGCCGGCGCCATCACACCCTCCCCAGCTGGGGTTGGAGGCTGCAGCGATGAGCTCAGGGCCATCACCCTTGCTGCACATTCCAAAGCCCCCAGGACTAGGGCTGGAGGCAGCTCCAAAGCCACCTCTGAGCACGAACACACGGAGCCCAGGCTGGTTGTTTCTCCCACATTTATTTGCTCTCATCTCCATCCCAAGCCAAGCGGCAACCAGAAGATGGCAACCAGGAGACTCATCTACAGAGCACAGACCTCACAGGCGAGAGAGAGGCGGTCGCACACCAGCCCTGGGTTAAACCCATGGCCAGATCAAGGTAGGGCTAGTAAGAAAATAAGACACTCTCTAATTACACAGTCTGAGATTAGTGACAGGCAGCCCCAGGGACAGCCGACCCCGGCACAGCACGGCCAGGACACGGCTGCTGTCATGGTGGTCCCACAGTGCAGGACAGGCTGGGGCAGGGACGCAGGAGCAGAAGGCCTGTGCGCTGCCCCACGGGCTCCCCGCCATGGGGAGGAAGGGGTCAGTCCTGGCTCCCCCTCTGGCATGAAGATTTTTTTTTGCCTTCACCGCTGCAGAGGGCAGGAGCTGCCCTGCCTGGTCCCAGAGGCGTGGAGGAAGGAGAGGTGACAGGCAGGGTGACATAGGCAGGGGGCTGAAGGCACCCATGGGGGAGCAGCAGGGGGAAGCAGGAAGATTAAATAAAGCAAGAGGCGGGGGAAGGAAGCCTGCCACCTCACTCGCTGCGGGACCGGGGACCAAGAGGCTCCCTGGGCTGATCTAGGGGCCAGGAGGCAGCTCTGAGCCCTGGGGGCTCCCAGGCACCCAGCGGCCTCCCTTCCGTCACAGGCCGGTTAACAGCAGTCCCTGGGTCACCCTGGAAGAGGCCGATTCACTCCAGACCAGTAACCCGCAGGTACCTCGTCTGCCACCGGATAGCCTTTGGGGAGTCTCCGGTTTAGCGAGGCGGAGCTGCAGGAGCTGGGGAGCTCACAGGAGAGCAGGGGGGATGCTCACGCCCACTGCCGAACACCCCGCCCAGCACCACGCTGGCTGGGGTCTCTTAGCCTGTCACCGCTTGGTCCTCAGAAGCTCGAGGTCCTCAGAGATGGTGCAGCCGCAGGGCCCGGCCACACCGGGGCTGGGGGAGGGGGGTCGCAGCTCACTTCTCCAGAGAGGTGTGTGGAGCAGAGGGGGAAGCGGCCGGACCACCAGCAGAGACTGTCCCTTGCGTGAGCTCCAAGGGACAGGGCCATGGTCCGGCCGGCCCCGGGCTCCGTGAGGGACTGGTCCTCTTCACAAGTGTTCGCTGAAGAGGGAGGAAAGCAAGGCTGAATTACAGCAGGTTGGCTTCTCTCTCCCACAACTGCCCAGAGCAGCTCCGAGCCCCTCTCTGCCCGCACCTTCCCTGCTCAGTTCCCACCACCCACCCTGCCACGGGCTGACCCAGCGGCCCCAGTGCTTGCCGGGACGCGAGAGCCCCTGGGCGCCGGCTCCAGCCAGCCCTGCCCAGCTCACCTGGCTATCCGGGACAGGATCTCCTTGATGCGCACCACCAGTTTCTCATGCTGCAGCGGGTTGCTCTCGATGGCGCTGTGCAGTTTGGCCATGTAGAAGTCCAGAGTGCTCAGCGTGGGGGTTTCCCCGGTGCCTATGGGGTGGCAGCCCAGTTAGCAGGGCCAGCAAGTCCCCATCCAGCCCTGCCCATCGTGCTGGAGACCCTGAACACCAAGTGCCATCTCCTGCAGCAGGAGCGAGCCCGCACCGACACAAGCCCAGGAACAAAAGGATTTGGGCTAATCTCTGCCTTCTGGGCGCAGCTGTGTCTATAGCTCAAGAGGACAGTCCCCAGCCTGCCCTACCTCGTTGTAGGGGAGCCAACTCGCTATCACATCCCTGGGCTCCTCAGAGAGCCCCCCAAAGTGCTCCAGGATCTCACCCCATCAGCAGATGAGCATTTATCACCACCCCATTGATGCCCCTGCTTGTACCACGTACAGAGCTCCAATGGTGCCCCTCTGCATGGCCACCAGACTGCAGCAGCAGCTGATCCCCATGGCTGCCCCAAACTCACCAGGGATGGGGAGGGAGGCGAAGCTGGCAGTGAGGGCCTGCCGCACGGACTGGAGCTGCTGCTGCAAGGCCAGGGTCTGCCTCTCCTCCTGGGCCAGCTCCTGCTCCAGCTTCTCCTTGGCACAGTTCATGCTCTCTGTGTGCTTCTGCAGGATGGCATTCTGCTCCTCAAACTCTGTGTTCATCTTCCGCAGGCGCCGCAGCTCAGCCTCCCGGGCTGCCGGGATCGCGCAATGTCAGGAGGGGTGTCCTCTCTGATGCTCTCCCCCATTCCAAACCCAATCGCTTCCCCAGCCACGACTCTTCCAAAAGGCTCAGCGTCACCAACCCCGGGCTCCCTCTATCCAACCTCACCAGGGACCTTTCACAGCCTGGATCTTGCACCCAGTGCCAGCCGTGGTCCTGCCCCACGGGATGCAGGCCGCTCTGGCAGTGGCATCGCTTGCTGCAGCCATCCCCCAAGTAAGGTGCTGCAGCACCGGCAGCCCCCGCCCCACAGCCCAGCCCCGCACCTTTGTTTTGGTCCAAGAATTCCTCCGTGAAGATGGGCACGTCAAAGGTGGAGAAGGTGTCGCTGCACTCGCCAGCCTGCGGAACGGGAAGGGACGGATCAGGCAGGGCTGAGCCCATCAAAAAGGATCCCGGCTCCTTGGGGCTGGGCAGACAGGAGGCACGGGGACCGGGCAAGGGGTGGCCCTGCCTGGGAAGGCAGGGATGATGGCTACGCTGTGCCTCCTGCCACTCCAAGCTCTGCTTCAACGGGAAGTGGGCGCCTTGAAGCACAACCCATGAGCTTCCCTCTGCCCAAACCTGCAGCCAGCCTGGTTCCCACAGGCCAAACCCAGCGGTGCCACGTGCCTGTTTCCCCACATACGGACAGACCTGCCAGGGCCTTACCTTGTGCGGGTGCCCGTTCAGCAGGGCGTTCACCGTCGCAGAGCCTGCATCCTCTGGAAAGGAGGAAGGAGGTTACCCCTAGGAGCCAGCCCAGCATCCCCCGAGAAGCTCTGGCAGCACTTGGCCAGATCCTGGCAGCGATGCTGGCAGCCACTGCTCCCACAACCCACCTTTTTTGACCTTTTTCTCCTGGATCTTCTCCGTGCACATCTTGTAGGCCTCTGACTGCTGGTATTCCCGCAGCTCCTTCATGTACTGCTGCTTCTCCCGCTCCGCTTCATCCAGGTACCGCTATGGTCACAGAGGGTCCTCAGCCTGGCCCGACAGTAGGCTCCCCGGGGGGCTGCTGACCCCTCCCCACTGCTCAAGGCCCAGCTCCTGCTCACCAGCCCACCAGTACTGGGACAAGCTCCCTTTGCGGAGCTGCAGCCAGACAGCGAGCAAAGGGGTTTGAGGTGCAGGCTCCGGACTGCACTGCCCAGCCCTGGGGGGTCTCTCCCGGGGGCCGGTACCTGCTTCTCCGAAAGCTGCAGCTTGCTCCACTCAGCCCCCAGCATCTTGGTGATCTCCGGGAAGGGCAGGTCAGGATGCTGCGTGCGGATCTGCTCGCGCCGCTCATTCAGGAAACGCACGTAGCCCGTCACGGGGGCTTTGGGGCCATTGGGAAGGATCTTCTTCCTCTTCTTGCCCTTGGGCCAGCCCCTCTTCTTCACCGGCTGGCACCCAACAAAGGGAAAGGGACAACCCAGCATGGATCAGAGCGCACGATGCTATTGCGCCGGCAGGACACAGGAGCAGCCTGCAGACCTGTCTGGGCCTCCCGCCCCTGGAGGGAAGGTTTGAGCCTTTCCTTGGGCCACAGCTGCGGTCACGGGCTTGCCTGGCTGCGCCTGGGCTGCTGAAGGGGGGTGGAGGGACAGCCCCAGGCTGGGCAACACAGACCCCACTCTCAGGGACCGTGCGGGGAGGGATGCAGGCACTGGAGCTCACCTCCTCCTCACTGTGCGGCTTCTCGCCGCTCGTCCGTGTCGACTCTCCCTTCTCTTGCTTGATGGCCACCAGGAAGTTTCCATGCTGAGCTTTGCCTGTGGCATGTCTGCAGCAGAGAGTATGCGTCAGAGAGGGCTGGGAAACCGCTGGGACCGATGGTGACACATCCCCCAGCAACACGGTCTCACGCTCGCCAAATCCCCCAGCTCCCACCCACCCAATCAGCCCCAAAACCCACTACCAGCCCTGAAGCCCCTGTTCCCCTGAGAGGGGAGGCCACAGTTGAGTGATGGGGCTCAAGCAGAGCCCAGCACTGGGCGAGTAGGGCAGTCCTGGGCACACAAAAGCTGCCCCAAGGTCCAATGACAACCCTGGGACTTTTCAGTGACATTTGGAAGGTGGCCGGGAGCTGCTGGTGCTGCTCTCGGGGGCAGGTAACAGTGACGGTCACATCCCTGTGTGCCACCAGGGCTCAAGCGCACACCTTGGCGAGGAGTCCCAAGCGGCAAGAACCAGTTGATCCCTCTGCGAGGGAGCAGGAGCTGTGGGGGTTTGGATCCTGGCTCCAGTGGCACCACCTGGAAGCATCACCCACACCCAGCACAAGCGCTGCCAGGGATAAGGAGAACCCTCAAGGCAGAGGATGAGGGCAGGGCGCCCGGCACTGGCTCGACCCGCTCCAGCCACAACTGCTCCATCAGGTTCCTGCTGCCTGCGCTGCCACTGAGATGCACTGAGCCACCTCCGAGACGCACCGAGTGGCTCTAACGCGGGGCTGGCAACCCCAACTCCAGCTCTCCAACTTGCTGCCTCATCTTTACAGATCAGTATCTGCCTTCAGCAGAGGATGCAGGTCCAAGCACCCGTGTCGGCAGAGCCTCCCTGCCCCGGCTGAGCACACACAGCCCCACTGCAGCATCACCCTGGGGCTCCCCAAGCCTCCCCGGTCTCTTCTCCAGCCGGTTCCATCCCTGTCCCACTCGCACCCTTTGGTCTCCGATGCAATGCAGCTCCCGCTCCGTCGGAGCGTGTCCGCTGGCAGAGCGTGGTCGGGCCCCCCACGTCAGGGGAGCCACGAAGGCAAACGGCACTCGCTTGGGTTTCATCCAAGTCACAAGACACAGTATCTAGCACAGGGCCAAGCACAAGCCCCAGCAAAAAACAAAATGCTGCTGTGTACCAAAAGCCAGACTGATCCCAACCTGCTCAGGATGCACCCCCGAGTTTCTCTCGCCTGTTTGTCACATCACGTAACTGGTGTAAACCCAAATCCCCTAGAGACCCCAACCTACCACTATCAGGTTATCACCCGTACAAGTCAGCCTTGCAATTAATTTGACAGAAGCCCTTTCTGTAAGCCCCCAGGGACACTGCCTGTAACTGCATTGGTCCTTGCGGATGGAGCAGGTGCCCAGCACGAGCTACTCCCATCGGGATCCGAGCCTGACCAGCCGCCCTGCACCCCCACACTCACACAAAAGCCTGTGGGAAGGTGTGAGACCACCTTTTCTTCTGTCTTCTAGAGGAAAAAAAACCATCCCTGAGGCTCCACACAGGCATGGCCAGCCTTAGGCTTTCTTTATCAGCTCTAACAGAAATATTCCTGGTGATGCCCATACAGCATCATCGTGTTCAGCCGCCACGGCTGGGAACATGCTAACACCCTCCACCACCAGACGCCAGATCTCTGCCTCCCCCTGCCGCGATCCGGATTCCTCGCGTGCCTAAGGATGCTTTAAAAAGTAAAGTTATTTCAGGCAAGATTCGTCCTCTTATCTGAACCTCCCTCGGCTGGTTCGTGCCGACATCCACGTCCCTCTGCTTCGGAGGCGCTTCCCCATCGCCTGTCCAGGAGGCGCCGCGACCCCCGCGCTCTCGCCCCTCTGCCAGGAGGGCCGGCGATCAACGCCAGCTTAGGGCAGCATGTGGTTCACCCCACGTGAATTAAGATCTCACTGGGCTTGATCTCACTGGGCTTAATCTCACAAGATGCTTCTTTTACACCAGGTCTCACTTTGCCCCATGCTAATTAGCCCAGCTGGGTGGAAGCACAAGCTAACGAAGCAGGCACGTAAGGGGAGAGCGGTGCAGCCCGCAGTAGGAGACAGGGGTCCCCAAAACATGCAGAAGACCCCCAAGGCTTGCAAGGTAAGACCAGCCACCCTTTAGCAAGGGACAAAGGAGCAGGGCCCAGGACAGGCCAGGGTGACGCGGGGCGGCTCGTGGCACGCTGGAGGACACGGGGCGCCGAGCGCAGGGGGAGGCGGCACTTACAGCATCCCTGCAGGCAGCTGCCTGGCGCTGTGGGCCATGGGTCCGGGGGCCTCGGCAGCACCGCTCGGGTCCGCACCCCTGCGGGACAGAGCCAGGGCTGGCACCCGCACCCAGCGGGGCCGGGGGTGCTGCAGAAGCTCCAAGGGGGCAGTTCGGCGGGCCCCCCCCGGCCCCCCGCCACTCCACACTCCTTGCCCTGCCCCCCCCTCCCCGACCCCCTCGGACAGGTCTTCCCCGTGGGGACATCGCAGACCCCCCCCCCCCCCCAAATGGCGTCTCGTCCCCAGCCAGACCCCCCTTTGGTCTCTCCAGCCCCCAGGCCCCCACGGAAGCCTCCCCTCCGCCAGCACCCCCCCCTCCCCAGGGCCCCAGCACCAGCCCCCACTGCCCCCCCGTCCTCCTGGGACCCCATCGCCCCCCCAACAGGCTCGCCCCCATGCATCACCCCCTCCGCGATCCCCAGCCCCCCCCGCCCCCCCACCACTGCCGCCCCCCCCCCGCCCCAGACCCCCGCCCTGAGGCCCCCAGCGGGATCCCCCCCCACCCCCGGGGATCCCCGACCGCCTCCCCCCGCCCCAACCTTCCTGGCGCCGCCGGCGCCGCTCCGCCGCTCTTCCTCACCTGGCCACGCCCCTCTATTATTATGTAAATCAGAAGCCCGCCTTGGCGCTTCCGATTGGCCGCTCGCGCCGAGTCGCGGAGCTCGCAGCCTAACGCGCATTGGCCGGAACGGTTAACGTCACAGGTAAGCGGCGGAGAGAGGGCGGGGCGAGGAGGGGGCGGGGCCAGCCGGCGCGGCGCGTGCGCATACGTTGAGTTCGGCGCGCGCGGCAGGCTGCCCGCCAATCAGCAATCGCCATGGGGACGGGGAAGTGTTGTGGGGAGGGCAGAGCCTTAAAGGGGCAACGGCACGGCGCTGGGGGCCCCACCGCAACCGGCCCACCGCGGGTGCCCCCAGGCGCGTCCGGGGCGGGGAGCCCCGGGAGGGACCTCGGGGGGTCCAGTGGCCCCAGCAGGCCCTCACTGCTCCCAGCGCCCCCAGTCCCAGTGATCCTAGTCTCCTCCCATTGCTCCCAGTAAACCCAGTGCCCACCTCAGGGCTGTCCCAGTGACTCCAGTTACTCTCCCCCACCGCTCCCAGCAACCCCAGTACCCCACGGCTGCTCCAGTGGTTCCAACGCTCACCCTTGGGGTCCCAATGGACCTGACACTTCCCACACTGCTCCCAGTGACCCCAGTACCCCCCCCCCCCCAGTGGGGGGACCCACTGACCCCAGTACTGCCCATACTGGTTCCAGTGACCCCAGTACCTACTCAGGAGGAGGTCCCAGTCATTCCAGTACCTCCACACTGCTCCCAGGGACCCAAATATGCACCAAATTGGGGGTACCCATGATGCCCATAGTCACCTCAGAGTCCCAGGGACCCTAGTACTGCTCATACTGGTCCCAGTCACCCAGTACCTACTCAAGAGGAGGTCCCAGTCTGTCCAGTACCCCCACACTGCTCCCAGTGAGCGCAACATTCACCCAAGGCATGGGGTCTCACGACTCTAGTAGTCACCCCAGAGTCCCAGTGACCGTAGTACTCCCCCCACACTGCTCCCAGCGACCCCAGTACTGCCCTTAATGGTCCTAGTCACCCCGTTACCTACACAAGGGGAGGTCCCAGTCACCCCAGTACCCCTACGCTGTTCCCAGTGACCCCAGTATTGCCCATAATGGCCCAAGTCACCCCAGTACCTACTCAAGAGGAGGTCCCAGTCACCTCAGTACCCCGATACTGCTCCCAGTGACCCTAGTACCCACCCAAGCAGGGGGTCCCCTGATGCCAGTAGTCACCCAGAGTCCCAGTGACCCCAGCACCCCCACACTGCTCCCAGTAACCCCAGTATGCACCCAAGTGGGGGATCCCCATGATGCCAGTAGTCACCCCAGAGTCCTAGTGACTCCAGTACCCCCCAAGGGGGGTCCCCATGACCCCAGTACCCTCCCCACCGGTTCCAGTGCTCACCACCAGGAGCCCCGGCGACCCCCGTACCCTCACCGCCGCACCCCGACGCTCCCCAGCCCCGCCCCGCTCGGCGCCCCCCGGGCTCGGGGATGAGGAGCCCTCGCGGGCACCGCTCGGAGCACCCTCCCCCGGCGCGGGAGGCGGCGGCCCCGCGGGCGGGGGCAGAGCCGGCCGCGGGGGGAGCACCGGCATGGCGGGGCCGGGCAGCGCCGCAGCCCCGCCCCGGCCCGCCCCGGCCCGGCCCGCCCCGGCCCGGGCGCTGCGGGCCGGCGGCGGCGGCGCGGCATGGCGGAGCCCGCGGCGGGCGCGGGAGCCGGTGCCGGTGCCGCGGGGCTGCCGCTGCGGGCGCGGCTGAGCTTCGCGGCCGGGCACTTCCTGAACGACCTGTGCGCCTCGCTGTGGTTCACCTACCTGCTGCTCTACCTGCACGCCGTGCTGGGCTACGGGCACCGCCTGGCCGGCGCCCTGCTGCTGGCCGGGCAGGCGGCCGACGGGCTCTGCACGCCGCTCCTCGGCTACGAGGCCGACCGCTCCGCCGGCTGCGGCCGCTACGGGCGGAGGAAGTCCTGGCACCTCGCCGGTGGGTGCTGGGGTGGCCCGGGAGGGGGGTGGTCCCTGGGGGGCTTTGCTGGGGTGCTCTGGGCTGGGGGTCAGAGCTGGGGGAGCCTTTCTGGGATGCGCCGAGTGGAGAGGGATGGCCCTCGGGGGGGCTTTCTCGGGTGCCCTGAGTGGGGGGAACCAAGGGTGCGTTTCCAGGGTGCCCCAAGTGGAGATGAGTGGCCCTGGGGGAGCCTTTCTGGGATGCCCTGAGTGGAGAGGGATTGCCCCGGGGGGGGCTTTCTGGGGTGCCCTGCCTGGGGGAACTGAGGGTGCCTTTCTGGGATGCCGTGAGTGGAGAGGGGTGCCTTTCTGGAGTGCCCTGAGTGTGGGGGGGGTCAGCCCCGAGGGTGTCTTTCTGGGATGGGGTTCAGCCCAGGGGATGCCCTGGATGCCGGGGGAACCAGGGTGCCTTTCTGGGATGCCCTGGGGGAGGATGACTGACGGTGCTTTTCCAGGGTGCCCTGGGTGAAGATGGGTGGCCCTGGGGGAGCCTTTCTGGCGTGGGGGTCAGCCCCAGTGAAGCCTTCCTAGAGCTGCATGCCTGGAGGGGGGAACAGCCCCCATGGCAGTGAGGTGGGGACTGGGTCCCCCCCCAGATGGAGAGGGGCAGTCCCAGGGTCAAGCAGAATTGGGATGGGAGGGAGCAGCCCCCCGCCGTGGAAGGGGGCTGCCCTGGGGGGGCTTTCCTGGGTGCTCTGTATGGAGGGTGAACTAGCCCTAGGCATTATTAGGGCTGGGGCAGCATTGCCCTGGGTAGGGGGAGATAGGCCCAGGGTGCCCTGGGTGGAGGGGGGCAGAGCGGGAGGTGCCTTTCTGGGGTGCCCCATATGGAGGGGCAGCATCCCCCATGGCAGTGAGGTGGCAACCGGGGTGCCCCATGTGTAGGGGACAGTGCTGGGGGGGACAGCAGGGTGCTCCGGGATCCCCCAGGCATGGATGGCTGAACCCCGATGGGGAAGGGGGACCGCAGTGTCTCTGTCCTGTCTGGGCACTGTCCCCATCTGGGTGGCCCGTGCCGTGGTGGCAGGGGCTGCCTGGGCGCTCACAGCCCGGGGCTCCCCACTGTCCCTTGGGCCATCCCTGTGTGGCAGTGGGGGGCTGCAGGGTGTCCTTGCGTCCCCCTGCGTGGGGGTGGCATCGAGTCGGGTTGAGAGCTGTGTGCTCAGCCAGTCAATGCTACAGTAAAAACAAGACTGACAGTAAAATCTGGGCTTTCCTGGGAGCCTGGGGGTTTACCTGGGACTTGCCTGTGGCTGGATGGCTCTCGGCTGTCCCCATGGGGGAGCCCCGGGCACAGGACCCTTGACTGTGCCAGCGTTTGCAGGCAGCGCTGCCCGGCCGCAGCAGGGGAAGGCAGCCAGCACCTGGTGAGCAAGGGCCCCACGGGGATGCGGAGGAGGCACCGGCTCGGTGTGAAATATTAACAGGCGCTTGTCTTGCATTGTGCCCTGGGGTCAAAAAATGCAATGAAGTGCAGGGGCTGGTAGGGACTCCTGTGTCAGGGTCCCTCTCTGAGGGGACAGTGTGACCTGGAGAAGGGTCCTTGGTGCCACGACCGGTGCAGGAGCCTGCCCCATCCCTGCTGACCTGGCGATGGGGAATGGGGCAGTTAGCGTGAAGAAATGTCCATTGACAGCCAGAGATAAAGACCCTCGATGCTTCCTCCCAGTAACGGCACAGTAACGCCCAAGTGCCGGCTCACCCGGAGTGGACCCACATGGAGAGAGGACGGTTGTAGTGTGGGTGCTCTTATCTTGATCCCAAAATTATCTTGGCCAACCGCTTTGTGCAACCAAACGATAGCCTGATAAGGTGGCTGATCTCCCCAGAGTTTTGCTTGGCAAGTCAGGGACGGTCTTGGGGGGGGAGGGGAGGGGCAGCTTCACCCCCCACCACAGTGTCAGCTAGATCTGCGCCCTAGATTTAGGGAAGTGGCTGGAGCTGTGCTTCCCCCCCTCCCTGGGCAGGTCCGCTCCAGCTGGGTGCTGCCTGGCGTGCACCGAAGGGGAAGTCCTGAATCATGTCTTGCACAGGGGCTGCAGCCGTCTCCACTCCCTGCTTCAGCAGCACAAGTGGAGGCTGGAGACACGGATGGAAGCTGCGTTTCCCTGGCCAGAGCGTGGGTTATTCCTAGAAGGTGGGGGCTACCCCGCCGCCTCCCTTGGCTGACCACAGTGCGACCGAGTGGGGCCAGCAAACCTGTTGGAACCTGCTGTGCCGGTACCGCTCTCGGCTCACTCGGTCACGCTGTGGTGAGATGCTTCGCGTGGGAGCGGGGCGGCTCGTCTGGTGGCAACTCGTGCTCAGATCAGAGGAAACATTGTGAAACCACAGCCTGGGGGCCGGGGGGGGGAGAGATACCACGAGTGCTATCAGTGGCATCTCCCCACCACGGCGCTGGGCTGCCGGTGCCGGCGGTCCTGGGTGGCTCACCCTGCGCGCCGGCCTGCCTGCTCGCCGGCTTTTTTTGGGGGCAGCTTGCTGCCACAATGGGGTGGGAAGGATGAGCAGATCTTTGCTGCCTGTCTGAGCCAGTCTGGCAGCACTGTACCAAATTCCCTGCCCAGGGCGCCTGTGCCGCGCATCCTGGTATTCCCATGATCCTGCCCCGTAGGGATGGGAGGTGAGAGCCTGGACCTCTGCTGCCTACCCAGAGGTGCTGCAGGGATGGGCAGGGTGGTCTTGGGGGGGCTCTCACGTCCCCATTTGGGAGAGTGGGGGATCCCCAGGACCCCTCTGGCTGAAGCCATGTTCGCTTGGGCAGACCTGGGGATTTGCGGGTGTCGGGATGCTCATAGCCCCATGCCAGAGGAGCACGGCTCCGTGGGGGTGGCCTCAGTGGGGGGCACTGCCTGTCCCTGGGGCCATGAGGAGGAGGGAGCGACAGGAGACTTCTGCATGTGTGATGGCGGCAATGGCTTGTGGGCGGGTGCAGGGGTGGACATGGAGGCTGCAGCAGCCTGGGGCCCGTAGTTCCTGCCCCAGCGCTCCCCTGGGGATGCGGGCAAGTCCCTCGCAGCCCTTAGGGCACTGCAGAGTCCCCCCTGCGGGGCCCTGGGACTGGAGAGGGGGCAGAGCCTCCCTGATCCTCCAGACGGGGCTCAGTTATAACCAACAGCCCTGTAACAGGAGGTCTGGTCTGGTTTAAACCTTCTTGGACCCTTCCCGTCCGGGTGGCTTTTCTGGGGCAGAGACACCGCAATGTGCCCAAGTCCCCTGCCCTTCGGGGAGCTCCTGGAGCACTAGAGCCAGCTGCGAGCCAGTGCAGGGCAGCACTCAGCACCCTGCTGGGGTCCTTGCTCAGGATGGATCCGAGCCAGGCTGGGATTGTCGCTGCCTGCCCTTGGCACAGGGAAAACTGCTTTGCCCTGGCCCTGCAGCAGCTGGGGTGGCTGTGCCACGTGGAAGCCATGGGGAGGAGGAATTGCTGTTCACAAGGGAGAGGAGGAGAAATTGCTCGTGTGGAGGAGGATCTTGCAGAGTCCCCTGGACCTTGGGGATCTGGCAAAGCATCTGTGGGTTCCCCTCAGCTATATGACCAGGTTCCTGTGGCTCTTCAGCAGCGCCCGGGACAAGCTGGGGACACGCAGGACAGGGCACGCAGCCGTCTCTGCCTCGGTGCCTGGACCTCGGGAGCAGTGGAGCATCTCAGCAGATTTGCTCTGTAACCTTGTGAAAGGGGAGGGAGAAGCCAGCCTGTCCCTGCCTGCTCCACGCAGGCATCCCCACGCCGTCACGCTGCGGCAGAGGGAGGAGCCTGGCTCTGCTGTCCCTGACTCAGCCGGGACCTTCCCATGGCTCAGAGCCCTGCGTGGGGGGCAGATCTGCTCCCGTCGCCCCGGTGGTGTCCCTGGCCATCGCTCTGCAGGTGACTTCTACGAGCATGGAGGGAGCGTGGCTCCCTCTGCCAGCCCCACGGGAGAAGGGACAAGGCTCTGCACCCACAGGACAGCCCGGAGCCCTCCAGGCCCTCCAGGCGCCTTATCGCCCTCGGGCAGGTGGCAGGGTGGCGCGTGTCCTTGGGGCTGGTTATCTGCAGACTGGAGATGCGGAGAGAAGCCCTTGGTGGCTGCATATCGTGACGGCGTGAGGGTCTGTCCTCTGGCATTTTGGGGGGGACAGAGCGGGTGTGAGATGGTGCTGCACTTTGGGGAGGGAACTTGACTGGGGAAAAGTCTGCTGACAAGTGTCTCTGTCTGTCTCGCCACTGGGTGCGAGAGGGAAGGGCATCACCCTGTGCAGGATGGGGTGAGAGGGGGTCTGGGGCTCCATGTGTCTCACTTGGCTGGGGGAAGGGGCCAGCAGAGGGCTGGCTGTGTCTGTCTGTCTGTGTCTGAGCTGGCTGGGGCTGTTGGGGCCCCAGGGAAATGGAGCTTGCAGCTTCTCACCGCTCTGCTCTCTTCCCAGGCACCACCTGCGTCCTTGTGTCCTTCCCCTTCATCTTCAACCCCTGCCTGGGTTGCAAAGAGAACACACCGCCGTGGGCAGCCTTCATCTACTACCTCCCCTTCATCATCATCTTCCAATTCGGCTGGGCGGCCACACAGATCTCCCACCTGTCCCTCATCCCCGAGCTGGTGACCAGTGACCATGAGAAGGTGGAGCTCACAGCTTTCAGGTGAGCACGGCCCGACCTGGGTGTCCTCTGAACCTGGGGGAGCAGCCCTGCCTGCGCCAGGTCCCATCGCTTGTGTGATGAGACGTCCCCTGGGTGCCACGGGTCTGATGTCCCCTGTGTGCCATGGCACACCTGAGCCTTTGGTATGGCAGGACCAGGACTGGGCTGTGTGGATGTCCTGCAGGATGTGCCCAAGTGACATTGGTCTTCTGGGTTGGTGGCCCAAACCCTTTGGTACCAGGAGGGAATGTGCTGATGCCAGGGATGTTGATGACACAGCCCCTGGGGCACTTCCCTGAGCTGGGGGCACTTCTCCTTCAGGACTGGAGGGTGATGCTCACAGGGGAGGAATAGACCCCCCCGGCTGCCCCTGGGGAGAGCTGGACACGTCCCTGTGCGGCTGTCCCATAGGGAGGGATGGCCCCAGGGCCAGGCTGGGCAGCGTGTGCAGCTCCATGCACGGAGCCCGGCTCAGTGCTGCTTATCTGGCAGGATCAGGCTGCGGGAAGGAGTGTTTATCAGCTGGAGCAGGGCTTGGTTATCTGCCCCGGTGGGAGGAAGTTCCCCTTCCGGCAGGCGAGGAAGGGAGCGCAGCCAGGCAGGGAGGATGCGGGGCAGTGCTGGGGTGATGCTGGGGCCAAGGGGTCTGGCTCTGGGGGCACCGGGCCGGGCAGCTCAGGGCATCCTTGGGGCAGAGGTGAGCTGTGACAGGAGGGTGGACAGGCTGACGTGGAGGGATCTTGGTTTCTTCGCAGTCGTGCCCCGAGGCTTGGATTGGGCATGCTGGGAGGTGCACCAGTAAGGTTAATGCCTGGCCAGATGCTGCGTGCTCTTGGAGGTGTCGCCTCAGCAATGACGCTGGGGTGCAAAGCTGGCTGTAGCATGCCTGGCCTGGAGGGCAGCCTTGGGTCAAGGTGCCCCCGCCATGCCTGGAGATGTGCTCATCCTTCTGCATCACCCTGAGGTGCTATCTCCTCCCAGGTATGCCTTTACCGTCATGGCCAATATCACTGTGTATGGCCTGGCCTGGCTCCTGCTGAACTTCCAGGTGGACCAGCCTGACCGCACGGAGCACCTAGGCATCCAGGATGTCCCTATATTTCGAGTAAGTGGCAGGGCTCAATCCCTGGGTCCTCTCTTCCCTGGGTGGCACATGGCTCAACTGGGGAGGTACTGGAGGGACTGAAGTAGCAGTGCCCTGAAGTCTCACCTACTACACTGGGCAGGGGCCGCACTGAGCTCTCCCTGGGTTTTTGAGAAACCCTCTTTATCCACCAGAGTGCTGGGGGGTGAGTGATGGGCAGGCAAAGGGCACCCCCTGCTATGCTCACCCCCTCTACCTCACCTAGAACCTGTCCCTCATTGTGATGGGGCTCGGGGCCGTATTCTCCCTCATCTTCCACCTGGGCACCAAAGAGAAGCCGTACCCGCCGGGCTCGCTGCCCCAGCTGGAGGAGAGCACACCCCTGCTGCAGAAGGAGCCTACAAGCCCCCCGCGCCCACTGCTGATCTGGAAAAACTGGCTGCTGGAGCCTGCCTTCTACCAGGTACAGCTGCGGGCAGGGCTCACGGCGCTTGTCCTGGGCTGCTGCCCTGCCTGGGTGCTGTGGGTATCCTCTGGCCGTGGGACGTGCCCCTGGTGCGGGTGAGGATGGAGAGGTGGGCTGTACTGGGCACCCACTTACCATGTCGGGGGGGCTGTCCCCTTCTCAGTGGGCATCTGTGCCATGACAGGCCATGGAAGATGCCAGCCTTCCCTATCTCCAGTTTGCACAGGCTGAGCGGTGCTGCCCTGTCTCTGTCCCCTCACAGGTCGCAATGCTCTACATGTCCACCAGGCTCATTGTCAACCTGTCCCAGACCTACATCGCCATGTACCTGACCAACTCGCTGCTGCTGCCCAAGGTGAGCACAGGGCAGGTTCCTGCCTGCGTGTCAAGATCACATGGGCAGGGGTCCTGTGCTGATGGTCCAGAGCTCATCTTCTCCCTGTCCTCATCTCTTGCAGAAATACATCGCCACCATCCCCCTGGTGATATACGTCAGTGGCTTCCTCTCCTCCTTCCTCATGAAGCCTGTGAATAAGTGGATAGGTCGAAACGTGAGTCCTGGGGGCCTGGTGAGGTTTGAGTTAGACCCACGGCAAGGCCCAGGGGCCAGATCCTGACCACACAAGTGAGCAAAGCACTCAGCAGACCTGAGCCTGGCTGGAGAGCAGGGACCCCTCGTGCATCCTCTGCAGACGACCCCCTGCTGCAGCATAGGTCCCGCTGGGACAGTGCGGGTGGGCAGGGTGAGGGGGCATGGGCCTATCCTGCACGTCTCTGAGGTTGGGGAAAGCGATGCTGGTCCAGATCCAGCCTGTCCTGTGCAGCCCTGACCAGGCTGGGAGAGCCCCATGGTGCCCATGAGAGGCAGAGGGAGGGTTTGGCTGAGCCACCCTGGGCAGGCATGGGGTGTGGGGGTCTGAAGTGCCAGCAGGAGGGGGCTGCCCCTCCAGTGCATCCCCCTCCACACTGCAGCAAGCACCGTTCCCCAGTAAGCCCCCACCTCTCCTGCCAGTTAGATGTCCCAGTGCCCTACACAGGCACCCTGCCTGCAGCTCTGCTGGGGGCTCGGCTCTTAGGCTGTGGATGACACTGTAGAACAGCCTGGACCACTGCAAGGCCCTTGCTGTTTGGGGACTCCTTCTTTAAAATCAGCCGAGAGAGAGCCAAGGCTGTCCCCCGCAGGTCCTAGGCAGCAGCTGGCCCCTGTGCCCTCCCCACTCACCCCTGCCTTGCTGGGTGTCAGCCGAGCTGGGGTCTGAGCTCTCCCTTCTCCCTCTGCCCGTCCCCATGCTGGCCTGGAGCAGCTGACCTACTTCGTGGGCATCCTGGTGATCTTGGCCTTTGCCTCCTGGGTGACCCTGGCCAGGCAGATGGGAGCAGAGATCTACGGGGCAGCTGTGCTGCTGGGGGCTGGCTCCGCCACCATCCTGGTCACCTCACTCTCCATGACAGCAGACCTCATCGGCACCAACACGGTATGTATGCTCCTGGCCAGAATGGACCAGGGCGTCACAGTGGGGCTCAGAGCCCGCGGGCTGGGGCGGTCACTGGTGCAGGATCAGGGGGACGGAGACCCTGCGAGGGGGCTCTGCTGTGGGGGGGCGGGCAGTCCTGTCCCCTGTGCCCGGGCTCTGCTGTAATATGGGCTCTGCCCATGAGAGGGCACAAGGCGCTCACTGCCGGCGCCTGCTGGGCTGCGTGGTGAGGCTGGCCTCGGCCCAGCGGCTGATGGGGTTTCCTCTCCCCTCGCAGCACAGTGGTGCGTTTGTCTATGGTGCCATGAGCTTCACGGACAAGATGGCCAACGGCCTGGCTGTGATGGTGATCCAGAACCTGCACCCATGCCCGTAAGCGTCCCTGCGGAGCAGGAACCCTCCCAGTGGCAGCTCCAGCCACATCGCCTGGGGGCCAGGCAGCAAATACCCCTGGTTTGGAGTGAGAGACATGGGTGGAAACCAGCTCTGATTTGTCTTAAATCCTTCCTCGACTTCTCTTCTGGCCCTAGATGAGGTCTGCCTCTCTGTAACGCATGAAGGAGGTGGGGATCTCAATGTCCAGGGTGCTGCCCTCTTTCCTTGTCCTGGACCTTTCCCTCGCGTTCGAGTGTGAACCAGTCCTGACACCGAGGACGTGGGACTGCTCTCAGCAGCCCCAGGGCACTTGGGCAGCACTGGGCCAAGCTCCAGTCCTAGCCACCAAGCCACATCCCTGCCCTCTCCCTGCAGGACTGAGCTCTGCTGCCCTGACTGCGTCATCTTCTACCACTGGGTGATGGTGTTGGTCACCGGAGGCATTGCCATTGTTGCCATCGCCTCTCTGTGCTGCATCATGGTCTGGCCCATCCGTATCCGCTACCGTGAGTGGGGCTGGGGGCACTGGGGGGGGCAGGCATGTGGCTGGGGGCACTGAGAGCCCCGTGTCCTGTGCCAGCCTGGGCTAAAGTGAAAGCGTCTTTCCAGATGGCCCTGGCTGTGGGCAGGCAGCAGGAGCCCTGTCCCGGCGGGAGGTGCTGTGGCAGGGCTGGCTGCGGGGACACTTGCAGCCCTGCCCGTGGGGAGACCCTCGTGGTAGGCACACAGGGCAGGGCCACCATCCCGCTTCTGCCGCTCCTGGCCCCAGAGCCAGAGACTGTGCCTGCTTGCTGTGCCCTCCTGGAGGATCCACCCCTGCCCGGCCCTGCGATGGCCATGCTGACCCTGGCACCCCGTGGGTGGCAGGGGCTGCTCCATGTGCTGGTAGCTAATGTGGGGGCAGGGGTTGGAGATGGGGTGCCCCTTGCCAGGCCAGGGACCTAGGCACCAGTGCTCAGTGCCAGCTCAGCAGCTGCCTCTCTGCCCTGCTGGGTGCCTGTGTCGTGCTCTGGGGTGGGGGGAGAGGACAGACCCCCCCCGTGCTGCCTTGGGGATGTGCTAGGGCCCCTCGTACCAGTGGCAGGAGAGTCCAGAAGGTCCAGGCCAGCACGTGGTGGATCACCCCAGCAGCGGCAGTGGCTCCTAACCTGTCCCTTCCCTTCCGTCCCCGCAGATGCTGTCTGCCTGCAGGGGCTGAGTGGAGCGGGGACCCGCTACGGTGGGACAGAGAGCATGGAGGGAAGGAGCCAGAGCGGCACCGTCAACTGAGCAGAGCCTGTGTCCTCGGCCACTGGGGTGTCCACGCCGCTGAGCTCTGCCTGGAGGGACTCCCACGTCAGGGGATGGCACTGGGACAGGGGCACTGGGCTCCTGGGGGGCGTTGGCCCCCGCCCTGTCTCCCTGTCACCTTGCACTGGACTCATGTGTGTCCCCCACACCCCCCTGCCCTGCTTGGGGACTCTTGAAGGATGTCACCCTGTGCTTGCACAAGTGTAACACTAGAAGGCCCTGGGCCGGGCTGCAGGGGTCGGTCCCAGCACTGGGGACAGGCGCCCGGCCCTCGGTTTTAACCTGCTTTTGTAAGGTCAGTATGTACAAATGGCACTTTTTAAAGGAGGAGAAAAAGGAGAGGAAAAAAAAAAAACCAACAAAAAACCCCCCAACAACAAAGCACCTCTAACCGTGGATAAGTGCCCTTGGTGTCTTCCCTGGGCCCCTCCCCACTCGGGCAGGACCCTCAGGGCCTGGGCTCTGCTCCTGGGGGTGGGGGACCCCCATGGCTGGGGGGGGGGGGTCAGGAGCAGGGTAGGTGGTTTGGGGCGTGCACAAGGGCTCTTGGGGGTGTGACCCAATGGTGCTGCCCCTTTCTCCTTTATTCCTTCACGGAGAGGGAGGCCCCAGCACTGGGGGAAGTGGCGGGGGGGGGGGATCCTGCAAAGGGAGGGAGACCCGCAAGATGGCCGCCCTCAACAACGATGGCGGCTGCGCCCGCAAACAAAATGGCTGCCGCGCAGCAGCGCTGGAGTCTAATGATTGGTTCCTGTGCGGATGTCCCGGGCAGGGCAACCAATGGGGGTTCTGCTTGCCTTAGCGGGGCCGGAGCCGCGGAACCGGTGGCAGCGCCGCTGGCAGCGCAGGTGGGGCCGGGCCGGCTCCCCGGCCTGCTCCCGCTCTGGAGGCCCGGCCTAGGCCCGCTCGGTGCCGCCGAAGCGCTGCGGCAGGGAGGGCCGCGCCGGGCCCTGTCCGCGGGGGCGGGCCACTGGGCGCAGCGCGGGTCCCCGCTGCTCCCAGCACCGGAGGCTCCGGCCAGGCCCTCCCCGCCCCCGCTGAAGTGAAACCGGGCGCCCGGGGTAAAGGCCAGGCTGCCATAAACCGCGGGTGGGTTAACAGCCGGCTGTCACGCAACGGTGCATGCCCTGGGCTCCCCGTGCACCCTTGCTGCTGTGCCAGGGCAGCTCGGGGGCTCCCGGTGCCTGCTCCCGAGGGGCCCGGCCCCACTGGCCCCTGCGGCCTGGCTGACGGGGACGGGACGGGGCTGATGCCGCAGCTGCTGCACTGCGGGTTATCGCCCGTCTGCCATAAACCCCTCACTGGGGGGAAATGGGGAGCGAGGCGCCTTCTCCCTGCCCCGCCGGGGCTGTCGGGAGCAGGAGGCGTCCGCGCCGGGTGACGGCCGCGTGACCGTGAGTCACCCTGTGTCACCCGGGGACGAAGGGGCCGTGCGGCCGGGCTGCGGCCGCCGGGCGTGTGCTGCTGCCTGGCGGCGCCTTCCTTAGCCCCTTGGGCAGACCGGAGCCGCGGAGCGCGGCCACCCCAACCCAGCAGCCTGGGGGGGGCCCGGCGCAGCCCTGGGAGCGCTCGGCTCGCCGGGGGGGGCCTGGCCGCGCTGTGCTGCGCGGTGCCGAGGCTGGGGACAGCCCCGCGGAGTGGCGCACCTCGCTCCGCTCGCTGGGGGGGTCCCGCTGCCACCCCGCGGCCCCCTTGCCCTCCTGAGCCCCCTCCCCCGCCTGCCTGGCACCGCGCCGGGGTCAGGCTGCGGGGACCGCGGGTGCGGCGGAGCCGGGGCTGGGGGGAGCTGGGCTGTGCGTGCGTATGCCCACGCGTGTGCCCACGTGTGGCGGGTCTGCGCACGCGCGCCCGGGCAGGCGAGCGCTGCTGCAGGCGTGGGAGCGCCGGCCTGCGCGTCTGTGGGGCGCGTGCACACGGGCACTGCGTGCGCGCCCTGTGTCCTTGCACACGCGCGTGCGTGATGTGTGCACGAGGGGTGGGCCTCCGCGTCCTGGGCACGTGGGCGTGGGGTGCGCAGGTGCAAGGCGGCGAGGGGCGGGGCCTGCGGGAGCGCGGGGCGGGGCCAGGGCTGGGGCGGAGCCCCCGCGGCGAGTGCTGGGGGGCTCGCGTGGGGGGGTGTCTGCGTGCGAGTGAGCAACGGGGGTGTGAGTGATGGGGGGGGTGTGCGAGACTGTGCACGTGTGTGCACACCAGGGTACGTGTGGGGGGGTGTGGGTAAGGAAGGGGCTGAGTGGGCGTGACGGGGCGTGGGCAAGTGCCGCTGGTAACACAGCGAGTGTGCCCGGAGTCGGGGGGGGGGACGGAGCTGGGCGCGGGGGCTGCAGCGCCCCACGCCGCGCTCTCGGCCCGTGCCGGGCTGTACCCGGGGTTTATGGCTGGGGCTGCGGGAGAGGCTTTATCAGCCCAGGTCCAGAGAGCACGGGCTGAGCCGGGGCGGGGGCCGGGTGGCCTTGGCACACGCCAAGGAGGAGGGCGAGGGCCTCTCCCCAACTGGCCACACGGACCTTTGGCTCTGCTCAGCCCCCCCCAGCCTGGTGTCCCCCCCTCCACACCTTTCTGAGCACTCTGCCCACGCCTGGGGCTCGGCCTCTGAGGGCCATCTTCTGCCCCGCAGCAGAGACCCCCGCGGGGGGGGGGGTGGCTAAACCTGCCCCCCAGGAGTGCCTGGGGAGGGGATGGGGCATGAAGGAGCCTCTGATCGTGGGGCTGGAGGTGGGGAGCTGGCACTGGGCAGGCGACGCTGTGCGGTGCCCATAGGATTGTGGGGTGTGCTGCTCCGGCTGCCAGCTCTGCCTGAGAGGGGGGTGCATCTGCAGGTTGTTTTGGGGGCAGCTGCCCCCCCCCCAGGGGTGTGGTCACAGAGGTGCCTGCAGAGCACGCTTTCACCCACTGGGTGCTCGTTTGGGTGCTGCACGTCCCCAGCTCAGGCCAGCGCAGGCAGGAGTCACTGGACAGTGTCACACTTACTTGGCAGTGCTGGGTTAACGGTTGGACTCGATGATCTCGGAGGTCCCAACCAAAGCGATTCTGTGATTCTATGACAGGCACCTCTGCCCACCGCAGCCACACCTGGGGGTGATTTTAATCCCCTCTCTGGTCAGGATCCTGCACCGCACTGCTCCAGAGGATGCCGAGGGCTGTGGCCAGGAAACTCCCCAGGGTGGGCAGGTCTGCAGCTGTGGGGTGAGGATGCTTCCTGCCCCTTTCCACTCCTCAGGCTGCCCCACGGGGCTCCCACTGCCAGGGGACATGTGGGCTGCTGCCAGCGTCACCCCACTGGCACTTGGCACGCCTGACGGACTCCCCATGCAGAAACCCCCTGGCCTGATGTTTAAGAAGGGGAAAAAGCAATTGCAGTGGGAGAGAGTGGCGAGAATATGTGAGAGCAACAGCTCTGCAGACCCCAAGGCCAGAGGAGAAGGAGGCAGGAGGTGCTCCAGGCGCCGGAGCAGAGATTCCCCGGCAGCCCGTGGTGCAGCCCATGGCGAGGCCGGCTGTCCCCTGCACCCACGGGGGAGCAGATCCCCACCTGCACCCAGGGAGGAGCCCACGCCGGGGCAGGGGGATGCCCGAAGGGGGCTGTGACCTCGTGGGAAGCCCATGCTGGAGCAGGCTCCTGGCAGGACCTGTGGCCCGATGGAGAGGAGCCCAGGCTGGAGCAGGTTTGCTGGCAGGACTTGTGACCCTGTGGGGACCCACGCTGGAGCCGTCTGTTCCTGAGGGACTGCGCCCCGTGGGGGGACCCACGCTGGAGCAGTTCATGAAGAACTGTAGCCTGCGGGAAGGACTCACATTGGAGAAGTCCGTGGAGGACTGTCTCCCGTGGGAGGGACCCCACGCTGGGGCAGGGGAGGAGTGTGAGGAGTCCTCCCCTGCGGAGGAAGGAGCGGCAGAGCTGACGTGTGATGAACTGACCGCAGCCCCATTCCCGGTCCCCCTGCACCGCTCGGGGGGAGGAGGGAGAGGAAGGAAGTCGAGCCCAGGAAGAAGGGAGGGGTGGGGGAAGGTGTTTTTAAGATTTGGTTTTACTTCTCATTATCCTACTCTGATTTGATTGGCAATAAATTAAACTGATTTCCCCAAGTCGAGTCTGTTTTGCCCCTGACGGTAACTGCTGAGTGACCCACGAGCCTTTCGTTGTATTTTCTCCCCCTGTCCAGTTGAGGAGGGCAGTGACAGAGCGGCTTGGTGGGCACTGGGCATCCAGCCAGAGCCAGCCCACCACAGGCACGGACGCCCACCCGGCTGGCCCCGAGCTGGTATTTGCCCCGACACCTCCCTGCAAACCTGCTGCGGCTGGTCCCGGCCCCGCCTGCCCGCCCTTCCTCGCCAGCTGGAGGAGGAGGCAGCTGCGGGCCAGGGACAGCCCTGGAAGGAGTGGGAGTGGGAGCGGGACACGAGCAGGGTGACGACGCAGGCCGGACGGGACGGGAGGGCTCGGCTGTGCCCACCACCAGGTACCGCATGGGGTGGGCAGGAGCTGCCCAGCGAGGGGACTCTGCTGCCCGCATGTGGATCCAGCAGCAGACCCGTCTTTCCGTCCCCTCCGGAGCCAGCCTGGCTGCGCACCCTTGTTCCGAGCACTGGGAGGGACCCAGGGACCGTCACCCCCCGGCCCCCACCCACGAGTGCGGAGCAGAACTGGCCCGGCCGCTCTTGGGGGACCAGCCGTCCGCCCCGGCACACGGCGTCGCTCCCGCCAGGGCAGGGTGCAGGCGGGCGGGACGAGTCCGGAAGGCTCCCGGCGCTGGGCTTGGGGCCCATATGCTGGGCAGGCCGCGAGGCCGGGGGTGCGGCTTTTTGCAGAACTGGTCGGCGTGATGGTAATTGCGCTGCTCCCTCCGGGGCCGCGGGGCAGCAGGCAGGGACTAACCACTGTCCTGCTGCCGGCACTGCTGCCTGCGAGCTGCTGGGCTCTCCCCGCAGCCGGGCAGGGCTGCGCTGCTGGGGAAACTGAGTCACGGGGGCAGGCAGGGGTCTGGCAGAGCCGTGGTGCCTCCAGCCTGCTGTCTCTCCCTGTGGAAATGCTGTGAGGGGGGTGTGCACACCCCACATGAGCCCCGAGAGCTGATGGGGAGCACTGGGGGGGCTGCTGAGCAGCCAGACAAGGGGAGCCCCGTGCACTGGCAGCTGCAGGGGGTCACAGCCGGCGGTGTGCCACCACGGGGCAGGAGAAGTGCTCGTGCGATTGGGTGGGCTTTGCTCTCCTGGTCTTGGCAGGAACTGAGTCCTGTCCCCATGTCCTCCCCTGGGGAGGGACTGGCTGGTGCCACCACTGTGGGAGCTGCTGTGCTGCAGGGATGGGCAGCATGGGGACCACCCCCCCCCAACCTGCCTCCTCTCCCCCAGCTGTGTGTCGGACCCATCCTTCATGCCGGGGAAGTTGAGGAGGAGCGGAAGGGGGGTGCTGGAGGAGAAGCGGTGGCAGAGCCTGGAGGAGAGGGGCAGTGCGGGCTCCCGACTGGGGCACCCTGTGCTCGCCAGGTGGGTGCTGCACCTTGCCGGGGACATGTCCCCGCACCCCAGCCCTCACCTCCCACCAGTCCAGCGCGGCCATGCCCCCCCCAAGTGCTCTTGCCCGGGTGAGAGGGCACGATGCCCAGGCACGTGCACAGCCAGGTCTGCAGGCAGCCCCTCAGCTCACCCCTGCCTGCTGCTTCCTGCCAGATCCAAAACCTGTGACCCCTCCTTCTGCAAGGAGACAGAGCAGGCTGCGGCAGCCGCGGGCAGGCAGGGACACTCGTCCCCGTCGGTGAGTCTTGGGGCACCAGGGCCCAGGAGCAGGGACCCTGGCGCCAGTGCTGTGGTCCTGGTGGGACGCTCTCTGTGGGGTGGGTGCCGAGAGAGGGCCTGTCCTGGTTTCATGGCAGAGGTGGCAATGGAGCGGGGGGCTGCGAGGTGCCTGTGGTGCCAGGGCTCTGCCCTGAGCAGCACACCACGCCGGCCCCATGCCCCGGCCTCCCCCGCAGCTGAGCAAGCGTACTGCTGGCTACCGCAAAGCCTTTGGGGAGCTCGCCGAGCAGGAAGAGCTGCTGGCCTGCTTCTCCTGCGCCTGGCAGAGAGAGATGCCCTACCACGGCCGCCTGTACATCTCCTCCCGCCACATCTGCTTCCACTCCAGCCTCCTCCTCAAGGACATCAAGGTGGGCTGGGGACGGGCGGGGGACTAGTGGCTCTGGCGGGGGGCACAGGCAGCAGCCAGGGACATGGAGACACAGCCTGGCCCTCCTGGCGCAGGCAGTGGTCCCAGTAACCTCCATCTCAGTCCTCAAGAAGACCAACACGGCCCTTCTGGTGCCCAATGCGCTCAGCATCCGCACAGCCGCAGGGGAGAAGGTGAGTGGAGTCGGGGACGGTGCTGAGGGGCAGCTCAGCCCGGGGCTATTTGGGGCATCCTGGTCCCCATGGCTGGTGGGCTCTGGGCCACGACCGAGGGAGCAGCTCTGGCGAAAACCCTCTTCCCCCTCCCTGGCAGTTCCTCTTCGTGTCACTGCGCCAGCGGGAGGCCACGTACCAGCTCCTGAAGTCGGTCTGCAAACACCTGCAGGTATGTGCTGCACCAGACCAGAGGCCGGGCACGTGGGGGCTCTGTCACCCTCATTGCAGGACTGTGGGGGTCCTGGCACCCCCCAGCACCCCCCTTCATCTCTCCTTGTCCAGGACAACAGCTGGAGTCCTCTGGCCTCTCCGAGCACCAAGGAAATCCTTAGGAAGCCTCTGGTAGGGCTGGGAAATGGTTGGCAGGAGAATTTCGGCAGAGGGAGGTGCGGCCCCAGCCCGCTGAGCTGGGATGGGGATGGATGCAGTGACGGCAGCCCGCGCTGCGTGGGTGCCTGCCCCCCAGGAAGACTTTCGGGGGAGAAACATAGAGTTGAAAAGCCCCAGCCCAGGGTGGTGCAGACCCCAAGACCTTCAAGGCTCCCTCCTTGGGGCTGGCACAAGTCCCATTGGGTCCCACTTGTGTCCCCATGGCCATGGGGCAGGTGCCTTGGGGACATGCACTGCGATGGGGGCTTGCCCTCTTTCAGACCTCGAGCCAGTCAGACCTGGAGCAGAGCACCCTGGAGCCCGACAGCCTCCAGGAGCTGCCAGGTAAGTGGCCGCCCCGCAGCCCGCACCCCCCTCGCATGCTCGCAGCCCTGCTTGTGTGAGTGTCCTCACCTGCATTTCTGCCCCACTGCCAGCTCTCGGCTCTGCTCCCCCTCTCAGTCATGCACAGTCCAGGAGGGACTGTGCAGCCCTTGGCCACCTAAACAGCATCTCCTGCAGCACCGGGGAGCGCAGGATCAGCTCCTTATGGCCCAGTGTGCCCCGCTGGGTCCCCAGGACCCCCCAGTCCCCTCCTTGGTCCTGGGGCACTCATCGAATGTCTCCTGGTTGCACGCAGATGGGCCGAGCCTGACGCCAGGGCAAGCGGAGGAGGAAGATGAAGAGGCAGCCGTGGCGCTGACTCTGAGCGGTGGTGAGCGGGTGCCCTTGGCAAAGCCACGCAGCCTCTGGGGTGGGTCAGGGGGCCCTGGGGAGGGGGATGCTACCAGGGCTTGACCCCAGGGCCAGCCCCGGCACTGGACAGAGCCGACCACGGGGGCCAGGCTGATGCTCTCAGCAGCCCCAGCACTGACACTGTCTCATCCGGGCAGGGGGACCCCACACCGCGCAATGGGCCTGGACCACCACACAGCTGAGCCCCCTCAACACCATCATCCTCGTCTACCTGCTGCTGTGAGTCCTTGGGACCCACTTATGTACCTCAGGGCTTCGGGACACCCCCCAGGTCCTCGTCCCCGCTGCACCATGGTACAGGCAGGCTCTCCCATGTGGCACTGGCAGCCCAGGATTCCCCGACTCCCCCTTGGTCACCTGCACTAGCCTGGCCCCTGCGTCCCCAGGGCGAGCACACAGGAGCCTGGCCGCAGTGCTCTTCCTACCCCATCCCCCCACCCAGCTGTGACCCCTGTGACTGACATTGGCCTGTCCCCCAGGATGGTGGCCCTGCTGCTGTCCTCAGGGTACATCGGTCTGCGCATTGTGGAGCTGGAGCAGCAGCTGGCGACCGTGGGGGCTTGGCCAGACCTCAACCTGTCACACCAGTGAGTGGTGGGTGCCGGGGTCCTCTCTGTCCCCAGCGCAGCGAGGACCCCCCCTCACCCTGCCTTCCCCCCCCAGGCACAAGAAGACATGAGGCCAGCAAGGACCCAGCCATTACCAGGCCACCAGCCTTGGCCCCAGCCAAGGGGGACAGACTCAGGGGCTGATCCAAGCCCTTCCTCCCCCTCTCAGGGAACAGCTGGGGGCTCCAGCACCAAGTGCCTTCCGCCCCCCCAATATGCCTGGGGAGCCCACAGAGGCTGTGAGGCTCCATCTCCCTCCCCCCCATGTCTCTCCACCCTGAGCAGCAGCAGGAAGAACCCGGGCAGCTCCCAGGGGGCAAAGAGACATGCACCAGGGCTGGCTGGGGTCGGGCACCCACCACCCACCCGTCCCCAGCCCTCCCTGCTGAGGGGGATGGCAGGCAGAGGGGGGCCTGGTGCCGGGCAAGGCAGGGACAAAGGGACAGAACTATTTTGTTAATAAAGACGTGACCCCCTCTCTGGGCTAGGGGGGCCCCACATTGCTCCTTCCCTTGGGACAAGTGGAGGGAGGCTGGAAGCTCCCAGACCCCGGGGAGGACTGGTGGGGCTGGGGTGGTCAGCACCCAGCAGCACCCTCCCAGGCCAGATGCCACAGGGCGAGCACCAACCACACCACACACCCCCCCCGCTCCCCAGGAACAGGCCAGGACAGCAGCAGGACCAGTGGCTTTTACTGGCGGGGGGAGGGCTGGTGGTGGAGGTGGCTCCAGGTGCTGACGTCCCAGGTGGTGAGGGGAGGACGGCAGAAGGAGAGCGCAGGGACGTACCCTGAGCTGCCCCCCAGGGCCTGGGGGCTCTGGCTGCGGGTGACAACTGGGAAGCAGAGGGGAAGGGGGTGAGAGGGGGCACAGCTGGGGGCCCCAGGCCCCTGCAGCCAGCCAGGGCCCCCCAGCTCTTACCGTACTCCTTCCCCAGGACGGGTCTCTCCTGCCAGAGGAAGGGTCCCCCAGCGGGTGCAGGCTCCCAGGTACACGACAGGGATGATGGGGTCCCACCAGGCCACCTCCTGCAGGCGCCGGGTGTAAGCTGGGGGTGGGGAGCAGAGCTGGGGAGGGGCTCAGCAGAACCTGCACCCTGCAGCAGGGTCGTCCCAGCCCAAAGCCCTTGAGCTCAACCCCATCCCGGTCTCATTGAGGGGCCCTGGGGCTTCCCTCCCACCCCCAAGGTGGGGAAAGTGAGGCACTCCGACAGCTCCTTGCCCCAGTATTTTCTCCTCCCAGTTCCCTGTGCCCTCCCTCCCCCAGCCTCCCCCCAGCTCAGCCCCATACCTGAGGCAGGGGATCCCGCTGCCCCCAGACGGTGCGGGCCCGCTGCCAGCGAAGGTGGGCGATGCCAGAGGCGAGGGCATACCAGGGGTCCTCCGCCTCCCCATCCCTGCCGCTCAGCCCCGTGGACCAGCTCTGCCCTGCAGCATCCCAGCCCATGGGGGTGGTCTTCCAGCGCACGGCCTGCTTCAGCAGGGGGGCCTGGCGCAGCCCCCACAGCATTATGTACTGGTCGCTGGGGGTGGGAGAGAGCTGTCAGGGCTTCATGCCCCCACCAGCAGCGCCTCAGGGCTCAAGGAGGGCAGGGGATCTGCTGGGGGGGGGGGGTGGGGTGGTACAGGGCTGCACGCTTGTGGGATGTCCTTAAAAGCAGCAGGATCTGGTGGGGGCACTGGGGTTGCTGGGGGCACTGGGGCTGGTGGGAGCGAGCCAGCAAGGTCAGCATAAGAGCTGCCACATCCCCCCAGAGCGAGATCCCCACTGGCAGCCCTCCCTCCTCCACCCCAAGGAAACTGGAGAGGCCATGGCCATGGCACAGGGCTCCGGCTCCCAGGGAAAGGGCAGGGGTTTCTCCTCCCCTGGGCGAGGGTCCCACCTGTACAGGGGCAGCGGGACCTCTGCCTCAAGGGTGCTCTGCGGGACCCAGGGTCTGTGCTCCCTCAGCTCCATGCCCGGTGCTGCCCACGGCCTCACCGCAGCTGCCCCAGAGCGAACAGTGCCAGGAATGGGCACCTGGCAACCGCCCCACAACAGGGTGGGGAGGCCATGGGGGGCTGTGCCAGGGCAGGGGCACCTTTGATCCCTTCCTGCCCCACAGAGGGGAACAGGGACAGGGCAGGGAGGGCTGGGGCTGCGCCTCCCTGCTTTTCCAGCAGCAGGAAAGCAAACACGAGCAGGCAGGTGGGAGCAATAAACCACAGGCAAGACCTGTGCTGAGAAAGCTGGCACCTCCAGAGCCGGGGCAGCTGCTGCGGGGACCCCGGGGCCTCTGAACCCGGGGGGCGGGGGGGGGCAGCTCTGGCGTGCCTGGGGACTCGCTGCGCCCCTCACCTCACTCTGGAAAAGCAAAGTGGAGCCACCAAGCCCAAGACAGAAATTCACGACTTGTTTAATGCCAGTTAGACTGCTTTACATGGAAAAGTTACAACGCGGTCTGTATTTTTTTTTCCCCCCACCATATGATGCCTTATATATAACAATGCCACAAGGTCGCAGACTTTGTCACGCACACTCTGGGAGCACCCTTTGCTCAACCCGCCCGCATGGTTCAGCGCTTACAGATCACACAGCAAAAACACAAGCTTACATTAGCTTTGCTCTTTTCCCCATTTAACATGCCACAGCGCACGCCAGCCAGCCGACAGCGTCACGCCGCTCGCCTACATGAGCCGAGACACACGCACACACCCACCACACTCACTCTTGCAGTGGAAGACCTGCAGAGAGCACTTCTGGGAACTGCACTCCTGCCTTGGCAGCTGCGAGTGGGGTGGGGGAAGGAGTCTGTGCCATGCTTTAACAGCTAAGTCAACCTCAACAGCTCATTCTCGCCATGCTCGTTCGCCAATGGGCTCAGCCGCAGACCAGCCATGGCTTGGAAATCACTAGCCCTCCCTGCCAAGCACGATGAGAGAAGTCACAATGAGCAAACCTGCTCCCAAGGCAGCTCCAAAGTGAGAAAAGTGAGAGGTGTGGTTTGTGAAAGCCCCCAGCAAGAGAGGAGCACGATGCGGGAAGCACCGAGGGGCCGTCTCCCCTCCGCAGCATCCCGTGGTGCAGCTGGACGCCAGGAGAGCAGGGAGCACCAAGCTGTGGAAGCAGCGCGGGCCACACGTGTCCAGGCAGTGCTGCCACCGCCCCAGCAGCTCCTGGGACTCCCCTGGGGAAAGCGACGTGTCCCAGGGCAAGAGGCAAACCCACCCCTCCGTCTGCCATCCCTGCAGGAGTGCTGGGGCAGCGGGGAGTCCCAGCAGCACCACACTTGCCCCATGCTCCGGCTGGGCTGCCCGGCTCCCTCCTCCAGAATGGGACAAACCAGTGCAAAGCCACCCCACGGCTGAGGCCATGTGTGGGCCCCCACCCCAACCATCTATTTCTTCCTGAAGGGGAAAGCAGCATCTCCTGGGGGTCTGCATGTCGGGATTTAGGCAGGAGATAATCCACAACAGACAAGAAAATCCACAGCAGCAGCTACCAACCACCTCCACCCCTGGTGCAAACACCCCCCATCCCTGGGCTCAGCTGCCCAACAGGGCGGTATCACACAGGACAGACACCCAGGACAGACCACGTCTTGCTGCAGGCAGCCCTTCACTTCAAACCTGCTTGCCAACTTAATGATCTGACTTGATTTTAACAACTCCTCAGTGTTTTGCAGTGGTCCTTCCGCACGATGAAGTTTAACAGTGCCAGTGAATGTAACAAGCAACAAGAGAGGGGCTGGGAGGCCATCAGATGATTTTTAAACCAAGCCCCGTGCTCCTGCAGCAAGAACTACAACAAAGTAGTTGTGTTGAAACCGCGTTTCAGAAATTACATTGAAATACATTTCGGAGGCAAGTGAGGCTGTAAGATGACGTGGCTGCTAATTTGGGGTTTGGAGACTCAGTGCTGCCAGCGCGCTGCAGAGCGGCGAGCTCCCGGCACGTGAGCTCCTCACGAGTGCCTCCAAGTACGTGCGACATGCAGAGGTAGCGCCAAGAGCCCGATCCAGGCACTGGCGTAATGGCACACATGGTCAAGGCTGTAGTGAACAGAATGGCACCTCATTGCCCTTCTCCGTACCAGCCTTCCTGCACCTCGGCAGCTCACCCTAAGGACACCAGCGGCACTGGGGAGAGACAATCATATTCCTACTGCCACCCCAACAGTCTGGTTTCAGGGAAAGAAGGGGGGGGGGGGGGGTGGGAAGAGAGAAAAGTATTGCCTATGCACTCTACAGAGAACGGATCAAGGTCTATATACACAGCCAGGAAAATCCAAACGAGAACAGGAAGCAGCACTCACACCCCAGTGCACCAGAGAGGGCAGGAGGCAGGCAGGAGCCAGGTGCACGTCAGGGAGAGCATTGGCACATGTACAAAGTAAGACAGGAACAGGCTGCTGCAAGCGTAACAGCTTCTCTTTAAATTAAAAGCAACACATACACACAAATGCTTTGCATCACATCCCACGGCACTCGTCACACAGGCTCCAAACACACAAGCAGGCACACTCTTCCCATACAAATTAAAAAAAACAAAACCCAAAAAAACCAACAACAGGTCCCTGGCTTTGACTTGGAGATAAAAAAAGCAACACTTCTTCCTTGCTTTAGAAAAAGATCCCCCCTCCCCCCCCGATGTGGTGTTTCCCCCCTTCCAGCCAGAAGAGGCCATGCTCTCTCCAAAAAACAGATCCACATGAGTTGTTTTGTTTCTCAAACACATCTCAACTGCTTTTGTCCTCAGGAAGACTCCAGAGCAACCAGCCTGCCACAAATGGCACTGTGGGAAGCTCCACATGCATGGTGGTTGGGTTTGTTTTTTTTTTTTTTTTTCATTAAAGCCATTGTTTTTCCTCTGTTAACTAAAAGGATCAGCCCAGAACATGCAATAGCAATTTCAGAACTTTCTGAACGTGCTCCCTCTGAGGTGGAGCCTCTTCAAGTCTCCTCCAAAGTTTAGAGCCCAAAAATGTATCTGTTTGAAGGCAGCTGTCAAGCATGCCAAAAATCAAGCTGTCTTACGGGAATGATTGTATCAAGTACTACAGTACCTATTGGGGGGGGGGGGGAAGAAAAGGAAAATAAGCACTTCTCCAGTTTCTTCATGTAATGGGGATGCCAGGCTATAAACACTGCCCTCGGGTAGTCAGAGAGGCTAACGCCCAGCCTGGAGTCTAGCCTCCTTGCACCAGCTGTACTGAACAAGTCTGGCTGGCTCCTACCTCCAAAGATGTCCATCTGAGGACAGAGGGACCCAGAGCAGCACGTTAAACCCGTTCCCACAGAGGCAAGGATACTCTCGTCTCTCCCAAGAGGGGATAACACAGCAGCTGGGATGGCCTTGGTCCGGTCTCAGTGGTCCATGTCATACATGTTTTCTCCAGTATACAACATGAGGGTTGGAGGATGCTGGTTTAACATTTCTCTTGTAGCCATTTCCCTTTATGAAGGATGAATCCATAAACCTTTGGCAGTTCCCTCCCCAACCCCATCCCAAATACTGCCCAGCGTGGTTCACAAGCACGTATTTAATTAGTTGGGTCCATCCTCCAGTCCCACTGGCACTCCCTCCCCTTCTGGCTGATCGTTTGGGGTTCCATGCACACCAAGGTAGTGGTTTTATCCTGGTATGTCAGGCTGTAGTCTCCTGGGTCATGGTATATGGGGTTTATCGTATCCTGGTGAAGAGGTTGAGAACGGATACAGACTCCTGACAAGGAAAGACAAAGCAGGTGCTAAGTACTCAACAGTTGTGCTGCAGCATTACTCCATGTGCCTTTTTTTTTTTTTTTTTTTAACAAAACAGCTGCTAATCTGGTGAGGTATCTCTAGCTCAGGGAATGATCTGAGCCCACCAAAATCCAACACCATAAATATTCCCATGTTTTTTTTTCCAACTGATAACAAGGAGCATGGCAGGCAAGTGTGCCATTCCCACAGCTCCACAGGAAGCTGTACCCCAGAGCTGTCAGAAACCAGGGGACACCCAGCAGTGAGCAACGCCAGCTCCCCGCAGCTCATTCCCTAAGATCTCTCTGTCATTCTCCACTGCCTCTGCCAGAGACCCAGAAAAGCTCTCAGAGCATCTGGCATAACCCGCTTTCAGTGATGGCAAGTTGTCAGTGGCAGCATCCACAATCCCATTTCCATCCAAGCTACCATTTTAAGCAGTTTTGTAAGGAGCTAGGGGACAATCATCTCTGAGGACCGGGTCAGTTCATAGCAGCACACTGGCAGGAAAGAGGGGGCTCAGGGTGAGCTCCCCGAAATGCTGCTACATTCAGCAGCCCCGTAACAGCCAGGAGAAGGATGTTCTGTCACACTGCCTTGGGCACACAGAGGCAACCTCTTATTTCATCTGATGACTACAAATCCCTTTATATCTCAGCAAAATTTAACCCTTCACTGCATCCAGCCCTCAATCTGCAGGATACGATGAAGAGATCAGAGGCAAGGCAACAGAACAGAGCAAACTTGGACTGAATTCACCCCCAAAGGCTGAGCCTCCTGCAGGATGCAGCTGCAGCCATCCACACAACGCACCCTTACCTTTGTCGAGCGAGTTTTACTGAAGACGTTCCAGAAGCGCAAGGTTTCGTCTCCAGCTCCTGTAACTATGGCCTCCCCGTCAGGGGACATTGCCTAAGGCCAAGAGAGAGCAACCTTTAGCATCTGTTACATTTTTGAGGTTGAAAACAAACCTTCATTGGAATGCATGAGAGATATTTAACTCTCCTTCCTACTTGGCTGGCAGTGAGAAACCAAACAACTACCTCTGCTTTCATGTGCCTTATTCAGTCTCAGTAGGTGCCAATTCAAGCACTTGCATCTTACTTACGCAGCTATGGAACACATGAGTGGAATTATGATAAAAAAGATTCTTGTGTTAAGAAATCCAAGCCATTTGTAATTGAGGCTATTCCTCCCCAGATTATAAATATGCGTTAAGGCAGGGAGTGTGATATGACTGGCATTTGCCAGCTCTATTAGTCACTTACACTGGAATCTACCTCACAAAACAGTATCAGCATATTTATCATCTCTGTTATGAATCTGTTGAAAGCCCTACGTAACAGTAACAAAGCAGGTACGAGATCAATGTGGATTAACTGCACCACATATTTTAATGACAAATTAGGAGGACTGAAAGCATCAAATTTTTTCCCTGCTGGCAGTCACCAGTGAAAAAGTGTACAAGTCTTAAGGGAACAAGAAGAGATGCTTGTGCTTCCTCAAAAGAGTTTTGGCAGGCTTTGCTATTCATTAATAAAGCCTCACATTTCCATAGCAGCAAATCAAAGTATCCCTTGCAGGCAAGGAAATCAGACACAGAGGGTTTTTTCATTGCTTATAGGGCAGCATTCATATCTCCACCTAGACTACAGGCAGCTTACAGTGCCACTGGCACTGCAGCTTTGGGTCTCGTCTCAGCACATGCACAGCCAGATAAGCAGCTACAGAAATTTTCAGAGACATGGCCATCACTTACCAGATACAAGACTCGGTACGAGTGCCCTGTTAGCTTTGCTACTTGAGTTAACGAGGGGTATTTCCAGACGAGGATCTGGTTCTGTGAGTATCCGTGGGTACTCACCTGAAAGGGGAGAGGGAAATATGCATCATGCTGCCTAACAGAAGACAACTCAGCAGCAGGACTGCACAGGGAGGAACTTACTAGCTCATTGGCGTGTTTCGACCAGGCCAGGTTGCACACTTGTGACCCAGTGTCAATGCACTGCAAAGGCTGCCCAGTGAGCGTGTTCCAGAAGCGTATGCAGCGGTCAGCTGTCCCACCACCAGAGGCGAGGAGTCCATGCTGGTGTGGAGACCAGGCGATAGCTTTTACTGCTGCAAGATGCTCTGTGTATTGTTGGACAGGACTCAGGCTGGAGTGATTCCAGACAAGGAGCTGGCAGAGAGGAGAGACGTGATCAAACCTGGGCTACAGTCACGTGTCCGCAACACCCACGAGCCATGATGTTGCACTGGGACTGATGAGGGCAGTTGGGCAACAAGATTTCCCACAGCTCTGCCCAAGCACGTGCATTTCCAGTCTGCTCTTGCAGACCTGAAGCCCGTCCCACCCTGCCACCACACTCAACTGAGGAGTCGTTCTACCACTGGGCCACAAGGAAGCTAACAGTCCTTAAGTTACGCTTACGAAGCCAAAGACACAGTGTCACTGAACGCGAACTCAAACCCTTCTTTCATCTTTATGGCTGTATTATTTCAGAACACATTTAGAAATATGCTCAAGTTCATTAGAAGTTATTCTGAGCACGAGGAACTCGGTACAACTATGCTGTCACACAGACACCAGGCAAATTCACTACCTAGCAACCCGCTCCAAAGGGCTCTGAACACTGCTTCTCCATAACAGATGCTTCTTCCATATGGTGCTCAGTGAACTACAAGCCTGCATTATAGGTATTAGAACTTATATAGCTCTAAACTCAGTTTCCTTCTGCACACATAAACATTATTGCAACAAACTTGACTATACGCTACCTAAACAAAGTCAGGAAGTATGGCTTAGCAGTACCTTTGTTGAACTCAACCCCCTGAGTCAAGCTACAGATTTAATTAGCCAAATACAGAAGCAAAATTAAATTTGCCTTTTTAATTTTATTAGAGAGAGGAGACTGAGTAGAAGCTTAGCATGATTTATGTTTGGACACAGTCCAACAACTGCAACAAAAGCCCCTTTCAGAGAGGCCAAATATCCTTAAAGAAAGGGAGTCTGACATTTTTTGGTGAAGATCTAGAGACATTGAGCCTCACAGGACCCCTTGGAAGTACTATACCTTATTATCATTTCCTCCAGAGGCCAGGAGCTGGTGGTCCGTAGACCATTTGAGCCCACAGACCTCCTGCCTGTGGCCCTGGAGCCGCCGCTCGGACTGTAGGGGTGGGGTGCGGATGTCCCTCTGAAGGATCATCCTGTCTCGGCTCCCAGAAGACAGCTGGTCTGCATTCCATGCCAAGGCACCTGTAACGCACGCAGAGCATAAGAGTGTGTTGTGGGAGTCCTGCAGGAGAGGGTAGGCAGAACACAGCCACCACAGCTGCCAAGGTTTAAAAAAAAAAAAAAAAAAATAAAATCAGTGCTTACAGCCCTCCCTTATATCCACTGTCTAAAGTCCTAGACTAGTGTACAAAGATTAACCTGCACAAACTTACTGAAGGTATCGCTAATTCCATTTCACAGTGCAGTAAAGCACAGAAACAGAACTCAGAAGGTGCCTTGACTTCCCAAATTTCACTGCAGCATTCAGATTCCAAATGCCTCAGAGGAAAAAAAAAAAAATAGTCCCCGCAAAATAAGGGAACTGGAAATCTCGGTGTGAAGCAGTCTGCCTGCAGGGCTGAAACCGGAAGTCAGTGGCAGTGAAAAAAGATGTTGTAACCAAACCTAAAATGCCTCAGACATGGAGGAAACACCTGCTGCAATACTCAAACACCACCACACCCAAGATCAGAACACCACAATTAGTAGATGATAATATTTTGAAGACTGCTCAAGGCATAGCAGGGGATAAATATCAATTCTGGTACTTTTTGAGTTCTGCTATTTCAAGCAGATCTCTCGCTTACAAGGAAAAAGTTCAATCATGAAGAAACAAAGCATTGAAACCTCTGCCTCCCACCTCCTTACCGACTCTGGCCGTGTGCCCCTCTAGCATGGAGAGCTTTTTTCCTGCAGCTGCATCCCAGATCTGTACAAAGCCCTTGTGAGTGCCAACGGCTACCAAGTTCCCCTAGATAAACAGAAAACCATGATCAGTAAAGCCAGTAAGTAAAGACAGATGTAAAACAAAAGCTAGAAGCTGAGGAGAAGACTTGAGATAAATCCCACAAGATGGAAAGCATCCAGAGTTCTTCCATCTTACATCTTTTCCTTACTGAGAGGGCCAAGCAGCCTGGCTGGAATATATTGATTGTAACATTTTATTGTCAAGAGCTGGAGAAGCAAACTGGCTCTTTCTCCCTCCCACACCTCTTCGCAAATGCCTCAAGAACCTCAAGATACAAGAGGTCACTCTCTACGCCCTCTCGTTTAGCAGAGAAAAATAGTGCAGACAGGAAAACACATTTGTGATGCATACAGGGAGTTTGGGGAAATACAGGAAAATAACCCAAGAAGTTAAAAACTGTAAGGAAGAGCTATACGGCTACAATGATAGAGTCTAAGTTACAAGCGTTTCAGCTGTCATTGTTGACAATGTTATACTGACCCGTTCTGACCAGCCCACAGATGTTACAGAATCTCCTTCCACAGAGAGATCACACAGTCGCGTTACCTTGGAAGTAGGACAGAATGGAATAAGAAACACTTGTTATTGTCTTACTACACTATTAGCTGTCTCACAAACTAGTACTTAGTTTGGGACAGAGCATTACAAGTGCTGAATCCCTCACACAGCATGTTCCATAGCTCTGAAAGATGCTATGGCTGGAAAAGACCTACAGCAACAGGTACTTCACTCTCCAGACACTGATGATCAATTTACCTGGCTAGTACAAGCACTCCATAGGTAAACACAAGTCCCAAGGCCAACACTGAGGACATTAAGAGAGGACCAGTCCACCAGGTTCAGGTAGAAGTCATCCTGCAGCTCCGGGGCATCCAGCACTTTGAAAGGAATCTTTGAGATTTTCCGAGTTGGTTTTCGAGGTGATCTTAGCAGCTTCTGACTGTTCACAAAAACAGATATAAAAACAACTACAGGATCTTACACATCACAGCAGATGGCAGACACAGATGTAGCCACTTTTTAAAGTATACCTGCATTTCTACAGAAATGCACAAAGAGGCTGCAAAATTCTTTCCAGCAGTAAGACTGGAAGGAATTAGGTTCTGCTTCTATAAAGGAGCTAGGGAGCAAGAAGGTAAACTGACTACTGAAAGTTGGCCAAGACCTATTAAGCATCTAGGCAAGTTGCCTAGAAATTCTGCAGAAATTCTTACCTTATCATCTCCCCCAATTTCCAAAACCAATTCACATAGCAGTTTTGGGTGCCTTAGAAAGAAGCCCTAGAGAACCTCACCGAATCCTCTGTCCCAACCCTTCCCTTCTCGCAGTCTGTGGAGAATCAGTATTACCTTTTGTTGCTGACAGGAGACAGGGAATACGGTGAGACCTCGTTGCCATCATCTGGACTAGAGCGTTTTGTGCTGAGTGAATACTGCATAAAGAAAACACATCTGGTAAGAACCCTAGCATGCCCAAGACCTAGGGGATCACTCACAACGCACACTCGTGCCCAATGCCTAGCTACCTCCAACACCCACGGTCAGATTTTCCAGACTTTTCAATTCCTCCCTTTCCCAGGTGCACCAGAACCATACAAAAACACCTCATCTCCACTGAAGTCCAAAAGCTTAAATTTGGTCATTTACCACACTGTCCAAAAAAGCTTGGTTCCAACTCGGCTTCCCTGCCAGTACAGAAATAGGAAGTATGTAGCTTGCTGCAGATACTTACGTTCTCTTTACAGGCCACCAAATTTTGTTATCAACAGCTTATCTTAGTCAAGCCACAACACTAACTCACTTGCACTAACAGCTTGGCAGAACTGTGCGCTTTGTTCCTGTGACACACAGGTGCAACCTCCATTGGTTTTAATGCAAAGTAACCAACTTACAGTGAAGAGCGACTTCTTCTCTGGGGTGGACGGCTGCAGCCTCCTGTCTTCCGTCTGTGGGTCTTGCACTTTCTCAATCCCTGCTCCCAAGAGTTCGTTCTTCAGCAAGGCAGAGTAAGCAAGGCCATCTGTGAACCCAAACGAGCGCTTAGGCAGAGAACTCAGAAGCAGCAAGCAGTTCTGCAGGGAGTGGCAGGATCACGTCTGCCTGATTGTACACTCACAGGGCCTCTTAATGAGCCTGGGGCCCTAGTTTGGAATCAAGATTAGCAGCAAGCTTCCCCTCCTTCCACTCCATCAGGAAAGTGCTTCCATGGCACAATAAATCAAGGGATACAAATAGCCTCTCGCTTCCCAGATGCTTGTCAGAAGCCTGTTGAGGTGACCTGGTATTCACTCTCGTGTGGGCATTTTGTAAAACACCAGCATTGAGTTTTTGCATAAGCACGAAAGTGCCAGCACTCCCTTGATTTCCAAACTCGCCAACAGTTTGAAATAGAAGCTATAGGCATGGCACAAGTGGTAGAAAGGTGGTCTCACCTTTGCCATTGTCCGATGTAGCATCCTTTGCTTTTCTGTTTTGACTTGGTGATTTTTCATTTTCCTAAAAGGGAGAAACATGCTATCACCATACAGAAATCTCGTGATATATGGTAAAACAACAAATGAAGAAGTCTCCTGGACCACAGGGGCAGCCTGTTTGAAGACATGCATTCAAAGGAACTCATTTGGGGCAGCAGAAGACCATGGTGCAGAAGATAAGCAGAGCAATTATGCCAGCCAAAACAAAATGCACCATTTCCTCAGTTTCAAGATTGAGCTGCTGGAAAGGGGAGCAAAACTTACATTTATTCTGTGGAAGTTGATGCTCCAGTTGGCCCCAGCTCTTGAGGGAATGAATCTGTCACCATGCTTACTAGGAGAAGACATTGGAGAATTGGAAGGCGTCAGGGTTCTCCTCATCTCTGCTACCTGAATTAAAAGACACACAAGAACAAGTGTTGATCACAGCAGGGGTCTGAAAAACATCAATGAGGTTTTGTCAAAGCTGAAGATGCCTAAGTAGAAGAGCTAAGCATTAGTTTATCCCCTTAACAGAACTAGTAAGCACTAGTCAGAGTCCAACTGTCACGGGAACTTCTGTCAAAAGAAGCAATTAAACAGCCTCTTTCTCACTGCTCCTTCTCAAGCTGACATTGTCAAGGCAAACACGTGGAAGGCTGGAGTGGGGCAGACTGCTTGCAGGGTGAGCAGCAGATTCCTCAACTGCAGTCACATTCTTTTTCATAGAATAATTTATGTTGGAAAGGCCCCCGGCTCAGAACAGGGGTAATTTCAAAGTTACGTTGAAGGTCACAGCCTCATCCAGTTGAGTTTTTAGCAGCTCCAAGGACAATGACCCCCACAAGCTCCCTTGTTGCAGTGTTTGGATGCCCTCACTGTGAACATTTTTTCCTAATATCTAACTGGAATTCCCCCTGTTGCAGCTTGCGTCTGTTGCCTCTAATCCTTCCACTGTGTGCCTCTGAAGAGAGTCTGACTCCATTTTCTCCATAACCACCCACCAGGTAGTTGAAAACAACAATTTCATCCCTCCCAAGCCTCATCTTCTCCAGGCTGAGCAACACAGGTCTCAGCATCTTCCTGCTCCAGCTCCCTGACCATTTTGGTGGCCTTCGCTGGACTTGCTCTATCTTGTCAAGCCCTACAGTTGGTTGGTTGGTTTGTTAACCCCCAACTTTTTACGTTCCACATGTACTTACTGAGGTAAAAAGACATTACTGAGCTACACAAAAATATCTTAACTCCTTTTTGCAACCTGAACTGAGTTTATATATTCAAAAGCTTTGTTGAAGTCAAGTTATTTGGTTATTCCTAGAACAGCTCAGGAACTCACATCTGCTCACAGACCAACAAAAGACTAAGGTTTGCTTCAAAGAGGTCACGTATCCTTCAAAGCTCAAGCAAAAACAGTCACAGGCAAGACAGACAACAATTTAATAGTCAGACTAAGACCATTTAGCATAGCCCATTTGTACTCACACAAGGCATTGTGTTTTCATTCTGTATGTTGATTTGGCGCAGGAGACGTCTCTCGTAATCCTGGTCCATGGTGGAAAGCAGAGGGGCTGAGGAGTTCAGCAGGCTCAGCAATTTATGTTCATGAAGTCCAATCAGTGATTAGTCTGCTGCAACAGACAGGAGAAGAAAAACACCAAAATATTACACCCCTTCATAAAGAAGCAGCCTCTTCAGAATCTCCTAAGGCTGTTCTTTAAACTTGAGACCACTTTTCCTATCCAGAGCACTGGTATCAAACTTGTATGATACAGCACAGGGCTGCTAATGAAAGCTTTTTCTGTATTATTACCCTTGATTGCTGATTCACATGAGCAGGCAACCAGCATTTTGTGTCTGACAGGACCTCAGCAGGCAACCACCACCACAACCATAGCAGAGACTGCGATACTCAAACCCAGACTGTTCACATGAACTGCAGCAGCACAGTTTAGCAAGCCTCCAGTACTCAGGCACAGAGAAACTAGACACCTACAGCCCATCTCACCACAGCCAGATCCATACCTCAGGCCAGAGGCACGACAGCAGCACACACCACTATGCTGAAGTGAGCTGGGATACTTTTAGCCATGTCAGAAGTGTTGCAGACTTTCAGTACCATGCACTGCGGGAACACAGGCAGCTGGAGCTAGGTAGCCCCCTGGGTTAACATTCAATGTCTGATGCCCATGCTGTCCCAAATATTCCTCTTGGCTAGCATAAAGCTAGCTCACCTATGGCTATATAGTCTATAAGCAATGTTAAGCATTTTTCAAGTATACGCTTTAGGACAGGGCTGCTTCATAGCCTAGATTACATGCATGAATTAAAAAAACTAGCTAATGCCTCTGCGAGGATATGTAGTCACAGCCCTTCTCCGAGCTCTGAAGGGCACAGACCAGCAGCGTTAGTGCCCAACCTCCCCAACTCACACACACCTCATGCTTTGTCCACAGCTCACATTGACACAAAAATGCCAACGTCAGAAGAGACATGCCAAGTTGGTCTTTCAACCCAAGATAAACATCTCCAAAGGGAAAGGTGGAATCTAACACATACGCCAGACAAAAAATCCCCATAATACACAGGCATCTGGAAGCTGTGCAGAATGTAAAGGGATTTTCATTTGCTGTTGTTGTATAAACACTTACGGCATCTGGCTGGAGTCCTGGCTACACAAATGGAGTTGCCTTAAGATACAAACTTGTGGCAAAGTCCAGGAGGCAACTGCACACAAACGACTGTGCTGGGAGAAAGCTGTCCAGGGACAAGCTACACACTGCCACGCTCAGGGCCTGCCACGAACTGCCTCCAGCTTCCTCTGCCGGCAGGCAAGGTTTGCTGTGAAAAGGTTTACCGTGAAAAGGTTTACCTCCAAGAACAGAAAACCTACTCAGGGTTTACCATTAAAAATTGGAGGCAAGTTACTAAGCTAAGAGGGGTACAGCACCACATGCTGTAATCCAGCGACGTGATTAAATATTACAATATTCTATGAAATTAGCTTGCAAGCGAGATAAAACACACAAACTCCGGACTACAGTCATCTGTTAGGTAGCAGAGCTACTTCCCTTTTAGATAAGCCATTTGTTAGTACTGAAGCTTGGACTTCTTACAAATGCTGAAATGCAGAGGCCTTTTCTTCCTTGCCATTAAGCATGCCAACACTTTTACAGGAGCATCCCTGAAATAGATAGTGCCAAGTTGTTTCTGAGTACACCTGCTTACCTCTGCCACCTCCTCCCCCAAGCTTTTTTCTTTTTTAATTTAATGCATTTCTCCCATATGTTCTTTCAGCGGCAAAACTGGAGAAAGCTACCAAATTTAACAGTAATCAGCTTCCATCAAATGAAGTGAAGAGTCAGAGATGGCATTATTGTGAGTGAAAAGTTAGAAGCACAGAATCATAGAATCGTTTTGGTTGGAAGAGACCTCCAAGATCATTGAGCCCAACCGTTGACCTATCACTACCAAGGCCACCACTAACCCATGTCCCCAAGCGCCACATCTACACGGCTTTTCAATCCCTCCAGGGATGGGGACTCCACCACTGCCCTGGGCAGCCTGTGCCAGGGCCTGACAGCCCTTTCGGGGAAGAAATGGTTCCCAATATCCAACCTAAACCTCCCCTGGCGCAACTTGAGGCCGTTTCCTCTTGTCCTGTCACTTATTACTTGGGAGAAGAGACCGACCCCCCCCGGCTCCAACCTCCTTTCAGGGAGTTGCAGAGAGCGAGAAGGTCTCCCCTCAGCCTCCTTTTCTCCAGGCCAAACCCCCCCAGGTCCCTCAGCCGCTCCTCACAGCACTTGTGCTCCAGACCCTTCCCCAGCTCCGTTGCCCGTCTCTGGACACGCTCCAGCCCCTCAGTGTCTGTCTTGGAGTGAGGGGCCCAGAACTGAACCCAGCACTCGAGGTGCGGCCTCACCAGTTAGAAGAGTCTGTGATGTTATTAACAAAGGAGGTTAAAAAAAATACTGCATCCCATGTCAAACACTCTCCCTCATTTTGTAGTATACTTACAACTATCCTTACCTACCCATGATCTTCCAAATCTACCTTAGAGGTTAACAGGACCACTCAAACCAAGCATTTCAACAAAATGATCCCTCCTCCTCTTTTTTTTTTTTTTTTAACACCATGAATAAGAGAGATCAGCTTGCAGAACCCACGCGAGAAGCGTGATCAGCTATGGAACACCACACATTTGAACAGTCCTCCCAAAATGGCTCAGCACAATATTGGTGAGAAATCTAGATCCAGTTACATAGCAATGTGACATTTTTAATTCTGGATATGAAACACATTTGCTTTTAGAGCTTTTCATTTGAGTTTGCGTCTGTACAAATTTTGACTACAATTTCTCATCAGAAATACAGCATACACAGAGTGAAAACCAGAAGAGACCGCATAGGCAGAACATGGCAATAATACTAATAAGACCCAAACAATCTTTTTCAGGCTTCAGATGCTTCAAAATAAAGCATCAACATAACATCAATACTATTTGAATTACCAAGACATCCTCTACCCCCTTCGGCCCTGTCTACATTTGGAAATATATTCAGGTTTTACATTTAAAAGTTCTCCTGCCTTTGGTATTCTCAGAGTCTCTCACTTTCATCAGCACCTCTCATGTTTAACACTCACCCACCCAATTACCTTCCAAGTTTTAAGAAGGGCACAAACGATTTCTGGAACAAAAAACGGCCAGGGATTGTCCAACTCTTGCTCTGCCCAGGTAGGCCACATCTTGAACTGACAGAGCCAACACAGCCTACGTTTGTTACCGCAACTTCAATGCTTGCTGAAAAATCCAAATAGGTACAGGCTGCCTCTCCAATGACAGAGAAACAATTTTGCAAAGTAACTGCATTCACTTCCCTGCCAACCCTGGCATTCTGCATGCTGGCTTATTAAAAACAGATCCATATCGAGAAAAAACATTTAAGTATTTGAATACATTAAGGTTGGGTCAATAAAAAGAACAAAACGCACTTGTTCAGCACCTTAACTTTGCTTATAAGTATTGTTCTGAAAGTAATGTGAACTATGATAAAATCCAGCCAATTCAAAGATAGGACATAAGGTGCACGAAGAAAATAAAATTAGTCAGAATACAAACTCTTCCCTAGGAATCAAAAAAACTCCACCAAACCCCACCTTTCTTCTCCAAGCATAAACTACATAATTAGTAACAAAATAGTATCCAAAAAGAATATGTAACACACATAGCTCCTCTAGATCTTTTATTTCTTAAACTAAAAGAGAACTTACAGTCCACGAACTACCAGTCCTTATGGCAAAGCCTTTCTTACTTGCCTCAGGGGAAATGGAAAACCCACCCACTTCCCACAGACAAATTTAGAGTTAGCAAGAGCCTACCCAAAACCAGAGATACTGCCTTCTCTTTGGGCCTGTATTTAATGGCACAGGTTTTGAGGTAAAAACGTGTCATTATTCACGTGCTGAATATTCACAAGCTTTCAGAAGAACCTCATAATTTAGCAAGGGGAAAAGGATGCAGTACACGAGTACTTAGTCCTTTAAGTCATGAGCAGCAGGACTTGAAATCAAACCCAGATGTCCTGCTTCCCCAAAGCCAAAGTTTTCACCTTCCAATGATTTATCTAAAACCCATTACTATGCAACACTTGCAAATCTACAAGGTAAAGATCTCAGCTGGCAACAGAAATGGTAATCCGTCTATCCCTTCACCTCCTTTGTGCCAACTCCAGCCCATGCCCGACCATACCACACGCCGACTTAGCTCACTGAGATGGCAAAAAAATAACTGGGCCCCAAAGGGCAGATCTTTTCTGCTGGTTTAGTAAGCAGCACCTCCACCTCAGCCCGGAGTAGTGTAAAAGTATTTCCAGTTACGGATTCTTCTATTTCCCAGACTTTTGAACAAGCTGTAAGGGGGGAGGAGAAGCTAAAACATAGCATTTTTGCTATGTAATAGTCAAGCCTGTTACAAATACATCCAGAACGCCAAAGCCAGCTTCACAGCACTAAAGCAGACATTGACAAGGAGCAAGATACTTTGTGCTTGGCCAACCTGAAGTAGAGCTCGTCCACGTTTAACCCAGAGGAACAGAGTTTACATATCATGCCAAACAACCAATCCTTTTAAGTAAGTAGCCTCCTTTCAAAAACAGCAGTAGTACAAAAAGCTAGAGCCTTGTGTAAGTTTTACCACTATTTACATTTTTAAAGCTACAAGTATGCAACTTCTTATCCAGCGATTTACTAAGGTATCAGTGTGAAAAGCATTTATAAAATTAACCATTTACAAAAGTAACCCCTATACAATGGAAGCAGGTAAAGCTTTATTTCAAAACAAAATATAAACATCATTGCCTCGCACTTGCCAAAGAAGATTGTTCACAACTAGGTATTGCAGAGGGACCACACTACCAGCAACCACAAAATTACTTCAGTGTTATGGTGACAGACAAGATCTTCACCCTTAAGCCTCACTCTTGAAGGCTGCAGAGAGATTCAATACTCCACCAATAAACCAAGAGGCTGTATTACTGCAAGAACCACCACATTGCATCAGTGTATTTCAGAGTGTAACATGTAGGTGACTACTCGTCACTGAAGGTCCTGCAAAAATCCATGTAGTTTCTGCTTTTCCAAAGCATCCTGCAAACAAGCACCTCCTGCCCAGGGAGCTCGCAAACCCCTTTATATGCTCGCTACCATCAGCTCTAGAAAACCCCTGTTCCAAAAATGCCAACTTATAGGTGACTGGCAATAGGCGCAAACTGAATTCAGGTTTGATTTGAAAGGCCAAGTGGCTCAAAAGCATAGCCAAGACGTTTTCATCTCCTGTCTGCACTCAGCCTCCCAGTTTGTAACAGTAGTATAGAAGCTTGAGATGCTGCAATTCCATACTAAGCATAGGAGACAAGTGGTATGCACAGCTATCTGTGTCTCCTTTCACCTCTGGTGTCAGAAAATACCACCCCCTCCCCACGGGCCAGGGCCCAACCTGTAATTCAGACTGGAGGTGACAAACATTTGACTTTCTGCAACTCACTGCACCTCCACCTGCGCTCACAGACAAGCTACAAGACTTCCTACGGCCCTCCAGGTCAGCTTCTGAAGCTAATTTAAGGCGTTATGTCTACCTTTCCAAAGCAATGCACAGTCCTACCAAGATGACAGAGGAACTCTGACCAGCAAACCGCAGGGCAACAGCACTAATTCAAGACACTCAGGTCTCAAGGTGCTGCAGGAAGCCTGCGTGCGCCAAGGATGAAAGTATTCACAACAAAGAGCTCTGTACGTGGCACGGACATTCACATGCCAGCGGAAACTCAGGGCTGCGACACCTTCAGGAAACAGCAAAATCTGCGTCTCTGGAACAGCCTTTACTAAAAAATAAACGCTCTCCTCCACTAATAAATCTTCTCAGTACACCATTACAAGCCCAAAAGTTTTTTACCAGGATTTTCATAGCCACAAGCCTTCACCTAAGGAGAACAGTCCAGGAAGTCTACCAAGAACATTGCTATTGCTGCCTCTTTTATGTGGATGATGCTCAGATGTTACCATCACTTTCAGCATAGATGTTTTTCCTAAATCCCCCTTCTCTCCACAACTGGAAAAAAAGAAGGTAAGCTCACAGAGTCAAGTCTGCCGGGCTGTACTCAAAAGACAATTACATTTTCAACTGTTCCACTCAAGACTCAAATACAAGTGTGACGGTCAGTTACCGAGATCAGACTGCCAGAGCCAGCAGCCCCACGCAGCGGCCAGGCCCCTAGCTGAGGTGTTTCCAAGTTTGCTTCAGCCAGCTTTTAATAAGTTAGGAGAATTGTAGGTTTATTACTTTACCTTCACAGATGACGTTTTCATTCAATACACATCTCACTGCAGCGTACAGTAGTCTGTTAGGAGCGCAGGGTTTGTCTAAGCAGACACGACAATCATGTACTCAGCAGGGGATTTCTCAGAAAATCATCACCATTAAAACCCTTTTTATTGCCTGCAGGTAGTGATTATTTCATCTTTTCACTGTGCTGCTCCATAAATAAGAGGGTCATGCCTGCTCCCAGGGAATCCGAAATAAAGTACAAAGTCCTCAGCCGTGCAAAAAAGCCATACGCTGGGAAATACACAGAGCGTGAAAACATAACGCCACTCACTGAAGGGTCACATCTGTGTCATCTCTTGCCCATGGGTCAAAAGGCAATCTCTGCATCTAATTAACAAAGTCTCGTAAGAGGTTCATCTATTATAAAGCAAAACAAGTAAGAGGCAGCAGAAAAAATTCTCCAGTTTTAGAGATGCAATAATTAGCAAAGGTAGCCGGGTTACACAGCATTTGAACACTTCTTCCTTTCCGGCTGTTACAAAGGCTCGATTAAAGCTCTGAAGGCTGAGTTAAAGATCAGGTTCGGCTCAGGCAGATCATGCTTGAGAAATACCAGTGCCGAGCAAGTTCTGCTACTCCCATTTGCTCCGCTGCTCCTGCGGATGTAACGAAACAGGTTCCTGCTGGCTGTGCCTTTGCGCTCGGGCAGAGCAGGCACGAAACACTATCCTTTCTGCTGGTGTTAGAGGGCAATACGAACGCTGGGGAAGGAGTTGGGTGCAATTTCCTCAAGTTACTACTTGACAAAGAGGGGATACGCATTAACCTCGCTATGTTCTGCTTTGAGATTTCACCTCAGTCCATGACGTGACCTGTGCCAAACCGATATGCCTGGATGCCGCTGCCCTTCCCGACTCACGAGACAGAGGGAGTGATCAAAAAACCACATGGCTTTCTCCATACCACCTCACCACTGAATCTCCCCTCAGACACGGGAGCTGAGCTACTGGCAGTCGCTGGCCTCTGCAGAGGCAGCTGGCCGAGGAAGCAGGGGGCAAGTTGCAGCAACAGCACTTCTGTTTCCATTGTCACCTGATGGCAGTTTTCCCCACATAAATGCACATTTTGGACAAGTCACTGGACAGACAGGAGAAATGAAGGTTCTGCTTTCGGCTGCTCAACCACCAGCACATGATGGCACTCATTTTGGTGATTACCTAGAAGATATTTACTCATTTATTTATTCTGCATACCACAAAGCGTTTAAGGAGGAAGTGGGGATTAGTGAAGTACTTGGACCTTAAGGATCCGGGGTCTTTGCAAGGGTGGAGTTTTTCCACAGTAGACATTCTAGATTCAAAGATGACTTACTCAGGAGTAGAGGGAAGCAGAAGAGAAAGGCTACTGCATACATTCCATAACATTTTACAGAACCTTCAGGGCTTTTTTTTTTGTTTTGGTTTGGGTTTTTTTTTTTTTTTAGTAGTTTATATGCTCTGTCTGGGCATGGCAATTTTTCATAAAGCTACTAACTTTAATAACATTCAGTTTCCCTTCAAAAAAATGCAAAAATTCACAGAATACAGTTGTCCAATTACCTTGCATCTCAAAAGGGAGTACAAACAGCTAGGAGCACCAGCTCTAGATAAAAAGGTCTGCTTTATCGGAAGCCTTATCAGAAGTCAGTGCACTGAAAGCCAAGATTAAAAATTCACCAGCAGCCTTGTCCACGGAGCGTTACTGAAAAGGCCAGGTGATTCAAAAGTCTGCTTCATCATAACATTTAAGCTACTGAAGGTGCAATGGTCCCCCTGGTCAATCTACAAAAAAAAGTCACAGAATTTAGAAAATGCAGCAGCTTCATTCAATAGACCCAGCAAATTCTGCTTCTGTATTAAAAATAATAATAATAAAATAAAAATCAGTCTTTAATATGAGATGTTGCCAGCAGGGGAGTTGCTCTGTGAAGAACCTTCAGCACAAAATACTAGGCTAGCATCATTAAACACACTAACTCAGTAAGAATCAGCACTTCACAAGAAAACAAGCACAACGCCTTCAAGAGAGCTACAAATCAAAGAAGAAAATCATCCACACAATAAAGCCTACAACACTTTCGACAGATAACTCCAACATGACCTAACAGACCTCACTGCACTTTAATGACTCCTCCAGCAGAACGCCGCCCCTCTCACCATGCGTGGAGGATGCTCAGTTCGGACTTCTAAGACCTCAAGCCTGTAACTTGCTGAACGTGTGTACTACTTTCATTTGCAAAACATCAACAACACATTAAAAAAACCCTAATGAAAGGCACAGTGGTATTTGGCTCCCTCGGACCCCCAAAAGCCATTGGATGGACAATGGTGCATCACCAACTTGTGTTGCACATAAACAAGCAACTTCTCATAAAAGTTTCTGTCGCTGCTTGGTAGTTCTCTTTAGTACTAGAGTCCACACCACAAAAATCTCAGCTACCGCTCGTGTTATCAACTTGATCAAGAAACTGGGGAAGACACAGCACAGCAACTAGCCCCGGCTCTCAGCACACCTTTCCAAACGAGGTCAGGGTACGCTGACCGAATCAAGGGTCTACAGCAGGAGCTTTCATCCGCCTCGGACAGACACGGGCTACACCCCCCCGGGGTCCGGACGTCCGTTAACAAACGCGTCGGATGCACGAGAGCGCGCAGGCACCTCGACCCCTCGGGGCAGCCGCGGCAGTAAGGGAGGCACAAGCCCGCCCAAGCCGTTCTTTGCACGGAGCCCAGCGCAGCGCCGTGACTCCGAGTCACCGGGCAGCGGTCAGGTCCCACCCTGTCAGGTCTGACAAAGCGCCGCAAAAAAAAAGCGGGGGGGAGGCGCTCCCGAGGAGCGCGGTCGTTCCGGGCAGCGAAGCGCCGGCACTACTCGCTGATCACCCTCAGCTCCGGACACGGGGCGGGCCCAGAGCCCGGGAGGCCGCTGCTCCCCGGGGCCCGAGCTCAGTGCAGTGCGGGGCCCGAGCCAGGCAGTGCCCGCGGAGGGAGGGCACCCCCAGCCGGGCTCCGAGCCGTACCAGGCAGCGGCTGCCCCAGCACCGCAGCCGGGCCCGCCCCGCCCGGCCCGGCCCCTCCGCGAGCCCAGCCCAGCCCGGCAGGGGCCCACAGGCCCGCGCCCCCAGGGGAAGCGGCAGGGGCGGGCTACAGCCCGTCCGGCGCCGCGCCACCATGACACCGGCCCAGGGCCGCGGTCCCGCCGGCCGGCCGCCCTACCTACCTGCCCGGCCGGCCCGGCCCGGCCCGGCCCCGCTCCGCCTCCTCCTGTCACTCTTCGCCGGTCCCAGCGCTCTCCAATATGGCGGCCGCCCCTGCGGCGCTGCCCCCGCCCGCTGGCCCCGCCCCCGCGCGCGGCACGACGGGAGCGCGCCCCGCCCTCCTGTTCGAATCAATACAGGAAGCGGCGGCGCGCGGCGCCATGGCAACGGCCGCGGCCCGCCCGGCCCCGCCCCCTCAGCGCGGCCCAGCCGGGCCAGGCCAGCGACCCCAGGGTGCGGGGAGGGCGGAGCCTGACGTCACCTCTCAGCACACTGACGTCATGGCGGTGAGGGGGTTCCTGAGGTGGGGGAGGGAGCCCTCCTCGCCTCCCGCCCGCGAAGGCCCCAGGCGGGGGCCCGGGTGCGCACATGGCGGCTACGTGCCGCGGAGCCGTGCCTCGGCACCTCGCGGCTGCCCTCCCGGTGCGGCCGGCCCCGCGCAGCCCCCGGCTCGCTGGGCGGGCTGCGGGTGCTGCTGGGGTGCAGGCGAGCGGCCGGGGTAGCGCAGCAGGCAGCGCACGGCTGGGGCTGGCAGGAGGCGGCGATTTGAAGAGCGGCTCCTGGAGAGGCGCAGGGCCGCGGTGCCCGGCTGCCTCCCGCCCTGAGCCCCGCACGGCCGCTGCCGCCGCTCCCAGTCAGCGGCTGGTAAGAAACCTCGCAGCCACCCTCAGCTCAGCCGGTCCCGGCGGGAGCTGGCACCCGAGCTCGGTCGGCAGGCACGGCTTGGAGAGGCGAGTGAGCGCTGCGGCCTGAGGAGCTGCTCCCAGCCCTGGGCCGATGCTGGCCGGGAGCACTCGCTCCCCCGAGCCATTCCCAACACCAGCGCCTGGACGAGAGCCAGCCTGAGCTGCAGACCTTTCCTGCTGTGCGTGCCCCTTTCCCATCTGCCGGGCTGGCTCTGGTGGGGCTGGCTGCGTTCATTGTGGGTCAAAGGAGGTGGAGGATTCTGTCTCCACAGATCGTGTCTATCTGTGACGCTCCAGTGCTCCCATAACCCAATGCCAGCATCCTGCTGACAGCCTGCCCCGCACCAACGACCGATCTTGGTTGTACTGTGGCGACGCAACAAGCTGCAGGCACGCGATTCCCCTGTTATTAACGCAGCTCGGTCTCCCGTGATTAATTGAGTATCTCTTTGAAGCTCCCTTGTATGTTAGTTACAACAACCTGAGAAGGCCCTGAATCATTGCTTTGAACCCCCTGCAGCCAGGAGGTGAGGCACCCCAGCAGCCTCCCTGGAGGGATAGCCCCGTTCCCCATCATCACACGGGAAACTCGGGATGTAGAACATCCCCCACCGTGGCACATCCCAAAACCCCAACAGGCTTTGGGGAACTTGGGCACCGCTCTTGGGGCACAACCAGGGGCCTGGCACTGCTTGTTTGCTGTTGGGGTTGTTTGTTTTGTTTTCCTGGTGCGAGTTCTTCCCCAGAGCGGAGCCCGGCGTGCCTTTCCCAGCCTTCCCGCAAACTAAACGCGTGTGCGTTCATCAGGAAGGACGGCTCCATCCCGCCACAGCAGAGCCCGAGGGCTGCGGGGCCGCCCGGCCCGGGGGAGACCCGCAGCCTCGACCCGTGCGGGCCGGCGGGAGAGGGCAGCGGGCCGGGGCCGCCCCCGGCGGCGCCGCTGTGATGGCCGCGGGTGGAGGCGGCGGTGCCGCCCCGTCCCGCCCCCCGGTCCCGCCGTGACCCCGCGGCCGATCACTTCCAGGGCGGCCCCGGCTCCCGATTTGAAAATGCAGGAGCGGCTGCTGGTGCTTCTGTGCGCGCTGGCGCGGCGGCGGGCGGGCGGGCGGGCGGCGGGCCATGGCCGGGGCCGGGGCCTGGGACGGGCCGCAGCGCCGCGCCTGGCTCCGGCACTACTACAGCCAGCGGCAGAAGCGCCTCATGACGGTGACCGGGGCGGGGGCGCCGGGGCGGGGGCGCGATCGGTGGGGGACGGGAAGGACGCGGGGACGTAAAGGAGGGGACTTGGGGACACGACACGCGGGGACAGGGGGGATGGGGGACACGGCGGGGGGACACAGAGGTCACGTGGAGACAAAGGATGGGGGACGTAGGGGACACGTGGGACATGAAACACGCGGACGGGAGGGATGTGGGACATGAAGGACACGGGGGGTACACAGGTCATGGGGACACGAAAAATGGGGAGCAGGGGGGATGTGCGGGACACAAAGTACAGGGATGGGAAGGATGGGGGTGCGGGGGGGACACAGAGGTCACCTGGGGGACACAGGTCGCACGGACACAAAGGGTAGTGGACATGGGGGACATGTGGGACACAAAACAGGGACAGGAAGGATGTGGGACACAAAGGACACGAGGGGGATACAGAGGCCGCAAAGGATGGGGAATGTGGGGGATATGTGGGACACAGAGACACAAAGGAGGGGGGGACATGAAGGACAGGGGACTTGAAGGACACGGGATGTGAACCCAGACACAAAGGACAGAGGATGCAGAAGACATGGGGACATGAAGGAGAGGGTGACATCAAAGGTGGGGGACGCAAAGGATGGGGGATACAAAGGGCCTGGGGACACGTGGCAGTGAGGACAGGCTGTTGGGGCGGAACACGGGGAAGCCACTTCCCTGGGCAGTTGCTGAGGAAGGTGAAAAAAGCCTCTTTTCAGCTTGAAGATGGTTTTTAGAATTTAATAACAGAAAAGAATTCCCGCGGAGGGGCTGGGAGCGCGGGTGCTCGCTCCCCCTTCCAAATCATGACTGAGCCTGCAGTTCACTCAGTTGCAGGAAAGCAAGTAATACTCGTTAAAAAATAAAACCACAGAGTAAGTGGCCACCCCGAAAAGGGACTTTTCCAGAAGGCTCCTCATCTGTGGCACCTGAGCCTCTTGTCCAAGGTCACAACTGCTGCCTGGTGGGTTTGCAATGGGGTTTCCCAGGAACAGGACAATTTGACCCAGCGGTAGTGCTGGTCGGGACCACCAGCTGCGTGGCACTGGGCGTCCTCCCTGCCTTGAGCAGGTCGCTGGAGCTGGATGGTCTTCAGAGGGGGGGTCCCAGTGAAGCGCAGGGTGGGGGCTGGGGAAGCACTGTCTCACGCCCCCTCTTGTCTCCCTGCCATGCTGCAGCTCCTGATCGCTCGCCGGAGGAGAACCAGCTGCTACTTCTACCCTCGTGCCTGGCCCAGCGTCAGGAGCGCGGACTGGTGGGAGCGGGTGGTCCTGAAGGAGTTTGGCCCCCAGGACTGGCTGGAGAAGTTTCGGATGTCCAAGGAGACCTTCTTCTATGTCTGCAACCAGCTGCGGCCTGGGCTGGCTCCGCACAGCGCCCACTTCCACCCCACCCTGCCCCTGGAGAAAAGGGTGGCTGTGGCCCTGTGGCACTTGGCCACCAACGTGGAGTACCAGACTCTCAGCCCACTCTTCGGTGTGGGGCCCTCCACGGTGCAGACGTGTGTCCGGGAGGTGAGCTACGCCGTCGTCTTGCTGCTGAAGCCCCTCTACCTCCGGCTGCCCAATGAGAAGGAACTGGAGAACATGGTGCGCATCTTCCGCACCCGCTGGGGCTTCCCACACTGCATCGGCGCCCTGGACAGCCTTCACATCCCCATCCACCCGCCCCTGCGTCTCAGCGCCGACTACTGCAACGGCCAGGGCTGGCACTCCATCCTGACGCAGGCCACCGTGGACGGGCTGGGCCAGTTCTGGGACGTCTCCACCGCCTTCCCCGGCAGCATGGAGAACAGCGCGGTCCTGGAGAGCTCCAGCCTGTGGGTGCTGGCCAAGGAAGGCCGGCTGTGCCCCAACCCTCCCAAGCACTTCATGGGGAAGGCGCAGAAGTATGTGCTGCTGGGCGATGCCACCTACCCCTTGCAAGACTGGATCCTCAAGCCCTACCAGGAGGACGAGAACCTCACCCAGCGGCAGCTGCAGTTCAACTACCGCCTGAAGCGGGCGCACAGCGTGATCGAGAATGCCTTCCTGCGCCTGAAGGCGCGCTGGCAGATCCTCCTGAAGTGCGATGACTGCAGCCTGGAGCTGCTGCCCACCCTCGTCCTCGCCTGCTGCATCCTGCACAACATCTGCGAAGCCCACGACAACCCCTTCAACGAGGAGTGGCTGGAGGGCACTGAGCCGACCGAGCTGCCCAAGCCCTGCCAGCCCGCGCCTGCCGCCATGGAGGACAGCCGGGCCGAGCAAGTACGTGAGCTGATGTGCCAGTACTTCGAGAGCTGCGGGGAGGGCTGACGGGGCTGGGGGTGAGAAGCAGCCCTGCCCATCCTTGCTCGTGGACTTCCCACAGACTCCGGCAAAGGTTGGCTCAGTGGTACCAGGCGGTTCGCCAAAGGACTGCACCCTCTCACCTCTGCCAAAGGCTGCCAGTGGAGTGAGGAAGGCTGCTGGCTGCACCAGCCGTTCCTGGGGTGGGGAGGGGGGCGGCTGTGTCATGCTCGTGCTAGTTTTGCCATGGTGGTTTCAGGCAGTGGAATGTATTTTGTGCCCTTGCTCTCTTCCAGGATTTGAGTGGTCTGGTGGTGTGTTGTGTGCTGTGAGTAAAGCGGGGATTGGGGCTGGGCGAGGGAGAGGGCTGCCTGGGTCTCCCTTTCCTGGGAGCACGTCTCTGTCCCGAGGCCCCTCTGTCAGGCCGAAAGCAGCAGGAGGCTTGAAATAAGGCAAAACCCCTTTGAAGGTACGAAACTTGCTGCGTAAACACGCTTGGGAGGGGAAGGGAAGGAAAAGGCAGAGCAGTGACTTGCTGGGGGCTGGCACCAGCCTGGAATGAAATTGCATCCGCAAACTCCCGCTCTGCTGCTGCTCAGGCAGCACGTGCTGCCCTCGGGGGGAGCGGGCTGAGCTGCCGCAGCCTGGCATCCCTCCTCACCCCTCTCCAGAGGGGCTTGCCACGAGGGTCCGTCACTTGGCCCCCAAGGTCCCTCCCCATCCCCCTGGCCAGATCTTTCTGCCGGCGCCTCTGATTTCTGCTCCCAGCCCGGCTGCAGCGTGAGCAGAAGCACACGGCTCTGCCGCCCATATCGTCTGGGAAATCGCGCAGCTGTGGTTTGTTCCGCCGCTGCCCTGCCGCAGGCTGGAGCCCGGTGGCGCTGCCTCCGCCGCGCCAGGGCCCGGCCGGCTGAGGCGGGGGAACGGCACAGACGCGTCCCGCCACGCCACGCCACGCTGCCCGCGGGGCCGGGACCTGCTGCCCGCGGGGCTCGGCGGGGCCGGGGTGTCCCGGGAGGCGGCTGCCAGAGCCCCGGCAGGGAGGAACGCGGCGGCCGGAGGAGGGCGGCTGCCGGCCCCACCCGCCGCGCCGCTGCAGGAGTCGCAGGCACCTCGCGGCTCGGGGCAGGCTCCAGCGGGGAGGGGGGTCCCCGTGGCTGAGCGGGGCCTCCGGCAGCCCCGGCCCCCCGCCGCTCTCTCGCGGGACGGTCGTGGGGCGGGGGGGCCGTGGGGGAGCCCCCCGCGCCCTGGGCCTGCGCTCCGCCGCCACCGCGCATGCGCCGTCACCGACCCCGTTCCCCCGGCCGCTGCCACTCGGCGGAAGCAGGGGGGAAAGGCAGCACGCCTCACGTGGGCGGGCTCAGGGAGGCCCCGCCCTGCCCGCCCGGAAGTGCGATGGTAGGAGCCGCCGGCGCGGTCACGTGAGGGAGCAGCATGGCGGCGCGCGGTGAGTGCCGGGACCGGCCCCCCCTGGCTTGGGCCCTTCCCCCCGTCCCGTCAGGGCCCGGCCCAGCGGCTCTGGCTGAACTGGGCCGGGCCGCGCGGTCGCGGCGGAGGATCCGTGTCGGTCCCGGGCATCCGGTCAAGCCGAGTCCGGGCGCTTCCCGTGGGATCAGGCCCGGCCCCGGCGTCCGGTTCTGCTCTGTCCGCCGGCACGGGGCCGGGGCTCGCCTGCTGCGCGGGGACGCCCCCTTCGCCGCCGGGCCGGGCCGCGGCCCTCCCTGCCCCGGGGTAAGGGACCGACTGGCGGTTGTGGGCGCCCAGGCTACCCCCTGACCCCCTTGCCCGTGCGCAGGAGTGTGACCGGAGGCATCTCCACCAGAGACCTGCGTGCGACCGGATCCCGCCCTCCCCGCCTGCCCCGGCGCCATGGTGACAGAGGCGGAGGTGGAGGCCATCGGCCGGACGCTGGTGGACGCGGCCCAGCCCCTGGCCGCCCGGTTCCGGGCCCTCTTCACCCTGCGCAACCTGGGCGGCCGCACGGCCGTGGACTGGATCAGCCGGGCCTTTGGGGACGGCTCCGCGCTGCTGAAGCACGAGCTGGCCTACTGCCTGGGCCAGATGCAGGATGAAGCGGCCATCCCCGTGCTCATCCGGGTGCTGGAGGACGCTGGCCAGGAGCCCATGGTCAGGCACGAGGCGGGTACGATGGCAGCTCCTGTGGCTGTGGGTGCAGGGGAAGGGTCCAGCCCGCAAGTGGGACTTGCGGGTGCTTCCCTCCATACTGAACAGCTCGTGATGGCCTCATCCAGCTTGGGTGTCATGGCTTGGAAAACCCTGAGGCATGTAACTGCCTCACCACATCCCCTGGCCAGCCCTGGCTGGACTGGTTGGCTGAGCCTTACCCTTCCTGCTGGCCAGGCTGGCTCCTGCTGTGTTTATTTGCATGGCTGTCTCATTTAGGATCGGTCAGAGTCAGGCCTGCGTCCCCGCTTCAGAGCAGGGCGAGGCTTTGCTGGAGGACACAGCAGGGTCCTCCTCATGTGGACACCTTGATAACGTCCTGACACATCCTTCCTTCAGGTGAAGCCCTGGGTGCTATCGGGAATCCCGATGTGCTGGATGTCCTGAAACGCTATTCAGAGGATCCCGTGGTTGAGGTGAGGCTCTTGGGGGGGTAATTTCCCCTGGGGTGCAGCGCTGCTGGTCCAGGAGGGTGAGGCAGATCTCTCCAGGGCAGCCTCTGGCCGTGGACAGGAACACCATGAGCGGCATCCTGCTGTGTGCTGGTGCCCAGCCACCATCGGGAAGCCCTGGGCACCCTCCCAGCGCCGTACGGTGCCGTCCCACAGCCAGGGCTATGTCCCCATCCCCGCAGGTGGCGGAGACGTGTCAGCTGGCAGTGAAAAGGCTGGAGTGGCTGCAGGAGAACAAGCAGGAGCCGGGCGCCAGCCCCTACCTCTCTGTGGATCCTGCTCCCCCTGCCGAGGAGACAGACATCACCAAACTCCGTGAAACCCTCCTGGATGAGTCACGCCCGCTGTTTGACCGCTACAGGGCCATGTTTGCCCTGCGAAACCTGGGGGGCCAGGCTGCTGTGCTGGCACTGGCGGACGGTAAGGGCCAGCGTGAGGCTACCTGCAGTCTCCTCGTACGTCTGTACAGGTTAATCCAGGATTGGCCCTTCCCAAATCCAGGGCTGCCAGAGCTGCGGGGCTCCTCTTAGGCTTTTCACGCATTTGTTTCTAGAGCTGCTGTCCCCTTGCTTGCAAGAGCGACGTCACAAAGCGCTCCGTGCTCTCTGGTGTTTCACAGCCCCCTCGCTGTCCTCCAGGCCCCCTTTCTCCGTGGGTCCAGGTGGGAGAGGGCACAGTCTGTAATGTTGGCTTGAGACCAACCAGTCTGACCTGGTGGGACCTGGTGTTGGGGTCCTGCTCTCCTGTCCTGGAAAGTCAGAGGCTGCCAACCTCCTCCTGGGGTTTGGGAATAGCTCTGGAGAGGGGAGTGAATGTCTCCTGAGTGGGGAAGGGGCAGACCACAGCCCAGGAACCCTTTGGACGCACCCCCCAGCCCAGGGGAAGTGGACGAGGCTCTCCATCCATCTGGGATGAGCCAAGGGCACGTCTGCACTGTGAGACAAGGCGTGCAGGGATCTGTGAGCTCCTGCTATGGCTGTTCAGTCCTGCAGCATGAGCGGGCTTGCGGCTGTGGCTGTGCTGCCATTCTGCCCCAGGCACATCGCGCTGGCGGGACAGGCCCTGTGGGCAGCACAGGCTCCGCGGGGCAGGCGAGGGTGCCGGCAGCTCTGCCAGGAGGGTGGGTGCAGCCGTCACGAGAGGGTGTCCCTACGCCGCTGGGGCACGGCTGTGGGCGTGCGGTGCCGGGGCTGCCCCGGCCGTGCGGGTTGGGGAGCAGGGTGGGACAGCTCTTCCTGTAGGTGTTTTGCCCCCTTCCCCAAAAGCGCCCACGGGTCTAGGGTGGTGACCACCAGCTCTAATCCCCAGGCCAGCCTGCCCCATGGCTTTCCTCTGCTTCTGGGTGGGGGGCCCCAGCCAAGCACCCCAGTGCACTTTGGGGGCAGTGGTGGCTCACCCTCGCCTCCTCCCCGCAGGACTGTGCTCCGGCAGCGCCCTCTTCCGCCACGAGATCGGTTACGTGCTGGGCCAGATGCAGGATGAGGCCTGCGTCCCGCAGCTGACAGCCGCGCTGCGCAGCCACGCTGAGAACCCCATGGTGCGCCACGAGTGTGCTGAGGCCCTGGGCTCCATCGCCCACCCCTCCTGCCTGGAGACCCTGCGCGCCTTCGCCCGCGACGAGGAGCGGGTGGTGCGGGAGAGCTGTGAGGTGGCGCTGGACATGTACGAGTATGAGAACGGCGCCCAGTTCCAGTATGCTGACGGGCTCTGCAAGCTGCAGGCCTCTGCCTGAGCCCCGGCTGGGGGGGACAGGCTGGGCGTGCTGCCTCCCACCACCCCCCCCGGCTGCGCTTTCATGGCCGCTTCCGTCGACGTGGATCCGTGCCTTTCCGTGGAGGAGGAACTGGATTTGCTCTCTGGCACAATTACAGCCACCTTCTCCCTCCAAATCCAGGCTGAGCTGCTACTTGCCCCCTCCCCCGCCACCCCCCGTTTCCTGGATCTGCCCCTTTTTCCCTGCCAGGATCAGCACTGCCTGCCTGCAGCCTGGCTCGGGGCTTGGACCGGGTGGGCTCTGCTCTGCACGTTGGAGCCTGTTGCGGCTGTGCAGGGCCCGGGGCTGCTCTGGGCTTGTGCTGCCATGGCGGCTCGGTGTGAAACAGCTCCACTTTCCCTGCCTGAGCTTTGCTGGGGGGCCAGGGCTGGCTTTGGGCACTCGCTCTCATAGGTTGTAGCGCTGCAATGCCTTGAAATCGCCCTTGGTGCTGGGACCGAGCTGGGTCCCTCCTTGCCTCTGCGGTGGAGGAGCTGCTGTGGGTTTGGCCTCTCCTGTCGGGGCAGGCCAGGGCTGTGCTTGCAGCAGCCTTTGCCCTGGGATGGGGGGTGTTTCATGGCAAAGTTTGGAAGATTTGGCTGCACTTTTTCTTTCTGCAGGGAACGGCGCTGGCATTAGGGCTTACAGGGTGAGGCAGAGCCTGCCTAGACTTCCCCCTGCATTTAACCGGACCTGGGAGGGTTGAGGCTGGTGTCTGCTGCTGTCACCAGCACCCAAACCGCCCGGGCAGCCCAGTGTGGGCACAGGGGGGCTGGCAGGGAATAAAGCACTGGTGAGGGGAGCTCCCATGTGTGTTGAGCTGTGATTTAGCCCTTGCCTGGATGTGGGGTGCACCCAGCGCCGCAGGGTCGGGCCCCAGGGCTGCCATAATAGAATCGTAGAACAGAATCATTTAGATTGGAAACGACCTTTGAAATCGGAGTCCAACCGTAATGGGAGGGGAGAGCATGGGGTAAAGCCCCCCTCCCCACAGCCCTGACAGACCCAGGGAAGGAGGGCAGACATCGCCTGTGGGGTGCCCCAGGAGCCCGCATGGTGCTGCCCAGCAGAGGGGTTGGTGGGGTCCCGCTGCACCACGGGGACTGGCATCCTGCTGACGGGGCTTTTCCACTTGACTGAAGTCTCCCTGAGTCGCTCCTGGGCTCAATCCTCTCAGTCCCTAAAGCCGCTGCTGCGGCCAGCTTGGGGACACAGCTGGAGCAGGGAGCCCCAGCTGCAGCCCAGTCTAGCCCAGTTCAGGACCCCATGGAAGGGGGTTTTACTGGGGACATGACCATTTTTGGTTGCCCATACACGCTTACTGGAAGTCAGACGTGTGCCCAAGTACTGTAGATGGGGTTGCTTGCGTGTGACGTGGAGGATGAGGGCCACCAAACCTCTGTTCCTTGGCACTGGAGAGAAGGACCTGATGTTTTCAGTGTTTCAGAGTCAGCAGCTGTTTTGAGGCTTCTTGCCCCCCTTCCCTCATCCTCTGTAGCCCCTGGGTGATTGGCAGGACCCAGCTGGCACCGCCAAGCTTTGGGGTGTCTGTGCCCATCTCCATCCCCCACCGGCGATGGGGCAGGGCAGCAGGACGTGCCATTTCCCCCTTGCCACATTTTTGGTGTGAGGCGGCTGCCAGCTCCACGCTAGGACCTTACTGGCGCGCAGGCTTCGGCCCGCTGCCAACGTGTTTCCCTGGTGTTTGCTGGTGTGTTTGTCCCCACTTATCACCCTGGCTACTCCAACCCTTGCTCTCCGCTATTCTCCGGCACTTCCACAGGTGACTCACTCGGATCACGCAGGGTTGTTTCCAAATCTCTCTATGCCAGCGTTTGACTCCATCCCCTCAAATGCCTTTTAAGCCCAAATTGGAATGAAACTGGCATTTTTGTGGCCAGGATCTGGCTAGGGGTGACCTGGGTGCAGCAGAGCCGAGATGTGTGCTGGGGCGGAGGAGGAGGACCTGGGCGTTGAGCCCTGACTTGGCACTGAACCCTGTGGGCACCTTCATCCTTCCCTGGCCAACCCACCCTGGGAGGGGTTTGGGGTTTTTTTTCCAAGGCTGCTGCTGGTCCAGACCAAACCCTGCGCCCCTCTGCAGCCTGGTTCTCACCAGAGGAGTGACACTGGACACCGGGGTGCCGCACGCGGCAGCCAACGCAAAGCTCCGGGAAGGTGACAGCCCCTTGCTGTGGGCTGCTTCGCTGCGGCTGGAGTCCACGCAGCAAAGGGGGCCCTGCGGGACCCCCCCGGCGTGGGGCTGCGGCACCCATCCCCTCTGCCCATCGCTTCCTGGCTCGGAGGGCACCGTGTCCTCCGGGGCAGGGTGCTGCTGCTGGGATTTCACACCATCTGCTCAGTGGATCCAGGGAGGGATTTAACCAAGCTCGGGGGAGGCGGGGAGAGGCCTCGGGGCATCCCTGCCTTTGGGGGTTCTCCAGCTGCAGATAATTCCCCGCTCCCAGGAGGTACCTGCGGTGCTGCCAGAGGGGCAAATTCTGGGGACCCTGAGCCACATCGGAGCCTGCTGGTCGCCCCCCAGGCTGAGCCCGCCGGGGCTGTGCCCGGATTAGCAGGCGCTAAGCTCCTTCCTGCAGATGCTCTGTCCTTGGGTGGCAGCGGGCGAGCACGGAGGGTGAGTCACACTGCCACTGGACATGGGGACCTCACTGTCCCTGTGAGCCGCTGGCACTGAGGAGCCTCTTGGACCCTGATGCCACTTCTCCTCTGCGGCCCCCTGTGCGGCAGTGGCTTCGGTGGCTCAGGGCTGGGGTGTGGGGGGAGCTGGCAATGGCCTTGGCAAGGGGCACCCCACTGCTCGGCACCAGGGGCACGTGGGGGCCGCGGCAGTTGCTACAGTCTCCCCCTGAGGAGGATGGGGTGCTGTATGTGGACTACAAGCCCCCTGCCCTGGACAGCATCCGCCTGCCCCGCTATGTCCTTTACCTGGTGATGGCAGCCACCCTGGTGCTGGTGGTGGCATACGCCATCGTGGGGCACCTCATCAAGGACCTGGTGCACGACTTCGCTGGTGAGTGCTGCCCAGAGCAGGGTTGACCTTTGGGGCTCCTTATGGGGCTGGGTGGGGGGCAAGTGGGGGTCCCCCAAACCCAGAGCCTTGGCCACGGCAGGGATGTGCCACTGACGGCTCCGTCTCTGACCCCGCAGACTGGGCATTCGGGCCCAAGCCAGAGGAGAAGGCAGTGATGGCCGAGGGGACTGTGCCGGAGGTGGAATGGCTGGAGGAGGACGGGATGCCGGCAGAGGGGAAGCTGGAGGGTGAAGGCACTGATGCCCTGCCTGGCATGGACATCCCGCTGGGGCTGCTCACCGCTGCCCCACGCAGCTCCATCTCCTTCGCCGACTCCCACAAGAAGAGGTTTTTCTAGGGCCAAGGGACCTCCCCCCCACCACCGGGACCCTGCAGCCATGCCTGGCCATCGGGTCACAGCACGGCCCCGGCTCCAGGCTCGGGTGCAGGAGTGATACTGCCCAGTGCCGGCACGTGGCTTCACTGTCCTCGGCACAGCCCCACATGCTTATCTTGGGGCTGCTATCGCTGCCCCCCAATAAAGCAACCTGCCCCAGCCCCGCTTGCTTGCCCCTTAGCCAGGTGTGGGCGCGGGGAGGTGGCAGGGCTGGGACACCCTGACCTTCGCCTGGGGACAGCAGCATCCCTTGGCGGAGCCGTGTCGGCCCCCGGGCATTGGTGTGTGGGGAGGAACACACGTGCAGGTGCATGCGTGTGGACATGTGGGTATGTAAAGGTGGGTGCTCGGGGGTGCAAACCCCTGGCATGGGGCACACCCTGGGCATGGGCACAGACCTGTGTGGGTGCAGGGGGAACGGACGTGGGCGCACCCACATGTGCACGTGGAAACATGGACGCACGCGCCTACAGGGAGGCCCATGTCAGCACAACCATGTGCAGACGCACGGGGAGGGACACACAGACGGACAGCTGTATGCCGAGGCTGGATTGCCCCCGCCGGTCCCCTTGGTGCCCTGACACTGCCAGACCATGCCCCCTCCTGATGGAGCAGAGCTCAGTGGCACCCACAGGTGCCCCAAAGCCAGTCTTGGGGGTCAAAGCACCCACGAGCCCCACTTGGGCTCTTGATGGGGGGCACTGGGGACGGGGGCCACATTGTACAGTCCCTCATCCCCTGCCTTAAACCCAGGCTGGGGCTGGACACTGTCCCGCCTTTCCTCCATTGGGAACCCTGTCCCTATGTCCCCAGGCTCCTTCTTCACCCCTCAGGGAATTGTCACGGGCAGGATGGCCCTGCCAAAGCCCATGGTCCATCCCTGGGGTGCCACCGGCCACCCTGTGCCTCAGTTTCCCCTGTGCCTTGGCAGGTGGGGGCTGTGAGGCGGAGTAGAGCAGCTTGCCCTGCCAAGGTCTTGCTGATAACACCATTAATATTTAGCTCTTCACTCCCTGGGCATGTGACGGAGTCCTGCTGGCACCAGCCATTGCATCTGGGGCCCAGCTGGCCTGGGCCTGGGTGGGTGCTGGGGGGCTGGCCTGGCACTGTCCACCCGGCCCCGTGCTGCCCTGTCCCCACGATGTGGCAGGGCAGGGGCCGTGTCTGTGGCGATGGGACACTGGCCTGGATCTGCCCCAGCCCTGCCAGCGCGGCTGGGGGTGCGGTACCCCGTGGGCAGAGGGGAGAGACTGGGATGGGGCAGCAGGCAGGGTGGGCGCTCCTCCGCACATCTGCCCATCTGTCTGTCCCTCCACGCACCCATCTGTCTGTCCTTCCTTCCATCCTTCCACCCACCCACCCACCCACCCATCTGTCTGTCCCTCCAAACACCCACCCACCCATCCATCCATCCATCCATCTGTCCCTCCCTCTACCCACCCACCCATCCATCTGTGCCTCCATCCACTCACTCACCCTGGGGGTGGACGCCAGCCCTGGGCAGGGGGCTGCCGCCGTGGTCCCCGAGGTGGTGGCTGCTGGGTGCTGCAGGGTGCTGGTGGCTGAGCTGGGGGAGAGGTGCCGCCTCCCAAGGGTTGTGGGAGCTGCGTTGCCATGGCACTTGGTGGCACTTGTCCTCTTGAGCCCAATAAAAGCTGCCCGTTGGCCCCGGGTGCAGAGAGCAGCGCCTGCACTCGGCCCAGCAGCGGCGCAGGAGAGGACCCCACCTTGGGGTGCAGGATCCGGACGTGCCGCAGCCCTCTGCCAGCCTCCACCCGAAAATGCTGAGGACCTCGCAGCCCCTCTCGCTCCTGGTCCTGCTCGTCCTCGCTGCCACCGCCCAGGGACAGGCCAGTAGGTGCTCCCGCGGTCCCCCCGTACCCCTGTGCCCTAGGGTGCCCTGGGTGAGGTGGCTGTGCCCACCCCAGGGCATCAGATCAGCTCCTGGGACACCTTCCCAGTAGGACCAGTCTGTCCCACTGCCCCAGCAGCAACCATTTTGGGGGCACATGCCTGCTGTCCCTAGTGCCCCCCACCGTGCTGGCACCCCCACGCTCTCCTGGGGACAGGTTGGCTGTGTCGGGGGTGGCTTCCTCGGCATCTAAGGGATGGTGGGGAGGGGGTGGCGATGAGCGCCTGCCAATGTCCCCTGATGTCCCCGGTGTCCCCTGGTGCCAGGCTCAGCAAAATCAGGACCCTGTGCCATGGGATGGGGGGTTCAGTCCCCTGCAGGATGGGGTTCTCCTGAAGCTGTCGCCATCCCCATCCCCATCCTTGTCCCTGTCCCCGTCCCCCTGCTGTGCAGGCACCAGCCCCAAGGAGCTGCAGCCCTGGCTCATCGGCCTCACGGCTGTCGTCGTCTTCCTCTTCATTGTCTTCGTGCTCCTGCTCGTCAACCGGCTCTGGCAGATCAGGATGCGCAGGTGGGCTGGTGCAGCGGGGGCGCATCCTGCACTCGCCTCACCGGGGAGTGCCGTCCCGGCGGCCCCCAGGGCCTGGCCGTGCCCAAGGCTGGGCGCGGGGTGCTGCGGGGTGGGGACAGGGCTGTCCCCGGGCACCGCTCAGCCCCTCTCTCCCCTCACAGGAAGAAAGGCGGCCTCCAGGAGACCCGGGGGATTGACAGGTACCACGGCTCAGGCGCTGCAGGGCTGGCACCGGGCCCCCCGGTCCGGGCCTCGGTTCTCCCTGGGGACGGCCACATACTGACGGTGCCGCGTGTGGTCCGGCGGTGCCGTGTATGGCTCAGTGGTGCCATGCGTGGCCCGGTGTGCCCTTGGCATGGCCGAAGACGACGGTGATGCCCCAGGGGAGCCGACCGGGGGTGCCCTGTCACGGGCGGCCATGTCTCACTGATGCCCCCCCTCCCAGCAGGCTGGAGCACACTGGTTGCGCTAACCCGGCGGCTGAGAAGGACAGCGACGAGGAGAGTGACGGCGAGGAGAAGAGCAAGGCCACGTCCCTCTGAGGCGGTGGCGGTCCCCTGCCCACCCGGTGCCGGGCCCTGGGGACAACCCGTCGGGCACCGCGCCCTCAGCCCCGTCCGCGGGGCGCGGATCCGCGCCGGGTTTTGCGGGGCGGCCGCGGGGCGGGAGGTGCCGCGGCGGCTCCAGCTGCCGCCAAGGCCCGGCATGGATCGGCCGCCCGCCGGAGTGGATCGGGAGGGCGGCGGCCGGGGACAGGAGCAGGGTCCCCCCGCATCCCCCAGCTCTAGGCCGGTGGGGGGTCCCGCCCGTGGGGGAGCGGTGGGTGCCCCCAGCTGTACCCCAGTAAAGGTCCCCAGCCTGCCCCAGCATCAAGTGTCTGGTGTCACCCTGCTGGGGGGCGGGCTGTCCCGTGGCCCCCACGGATGGGGCCCGCAGCGCTGCCCCGCTGTCCCCGAGGGTGCTGGGTGCAGGGACACCCCTGGTTGCCACCAGGGCAGGGGACAATGGTGAGTTCCTGGCACATGACGAACTGCCAGGCCTCAGCGACCTCGACACGACCAAAAGCCCGTGTCCGGCTGTGCCGCTGCCTCTCGACAGCCCCCGCTCCCGGGCGTCCTGCCCCACGTCCCGGGGCACTCGGGGACTGACGGGTGTCGTGGGGGACGGGACCGCCTGGAGGGGCAGCTGGCCTCGGCACCCCCCTGTCCCGCGCAGCTCTTCGAGACGGGGATGATGGGGACTGCAGGGGTGATGCGCAGCTTCGGCCATCGATGTCATACGGGTGAGGGCGACGTCACACAGGCGAGGCGATGATGTCATGTGGATGGGGTGGTGATGTCATGTGGACAAGATCTTGATGCAGAGGAGGTGGTGGCAGCGCTGCGTCCCCATGTGAGCCCACGGTTGCACCCACCCGTGTCCCTGTCCCCGTGTGTCCCCTCTGCCCCAGCCCCACCTCCCTGCCAGCCCACGGCCCCCCAGCGCGGCTGCGGGGCCCCCCGGGGTGCTGCTGCTCCCAGCTCAGCCACCCGCCTCATCCGGGCCAAGAGCACCCATGGGTGGGGGTCCCCCCTCCGGGGTGATGGGCACCCATTGCCTGGCACGGCTCTACCCCGGTACCCCCCAGTACACCCCAGTGCCCCCCCCAGCTGGGACACCCAGTTCCTCCCCAGGCTGGGCGCCGTGCCTCAGTTTCCCCGGGGGCAGCGAAGGAAGGGCAGAGGCGGGCTGGAGTTGAAGCATAGCTTGTTTAATTTTTATACATTTTTTTTTTTGTCTTTTTTTTTTCCTTTTCTTTTTTATCTTTTTTTTGTGTGTACGTTTTTTTTTTTTTGTTTTTTTCTTCTTTTTTTTATATTTTTCTCTTTTTTTTCATAGGGGAGGGGGGGGGGAACAACCAAAAAAAAAAAAAAAACCCCAAAAAACCCCCCAAACAAAAAAAAAGAAAGCATACCAAAAAAGAAAACCACAAAATCCCCCAAAATCCATAGTCACGGTCAGTAACTGGTATGTAGGCAGGAGCGGCGGCTATCGGTAATGGCTGCGTACAATGGTATAATCAAATATCGTGAAGCACCAGGGAGGCGAGCGGGGAGCTCGGGGGCGGGTCGTGCGGGGGCCGGGGGGGCACAGCCGGGGGGGTCCCGGTCCCAGCCCCGGCTCGTGGCCCTGGTGCGCTCGGCGGGTGTGTAACGGCTGCGGCAAGCGAGAAGCGAGAATCCGGCTAACTAGTAAAATATAACTGCGAGGGAGGGGGCACCCACCCAACGCCCCGCGGGGCGGGGAGGGGAGACCCCCCCGAAAAGGCGGGCGAGGGCAGCCGGCGGCGCGGAGGCACTGCGGCGGGATTTTTGGTATGGGTGTGAGGCGTGGTCCTGCCGGCTGCCGCCTCGACGCCTTTTTGGGGCGGTTTCTCTCCTTTTGCCGCTCTTTGCCCGGGGGTGGGTTGTTCCCTCCCCCGTCTCCACCTCTGCTCCCGCCTGCCCATGGGCATCGCGCGGGGCACCCACGGGTGCTGCTGCACGGGGGCACCCACGGGTGCTGCCCGCGCCAGCCGGCGGCGGGAGCCTGGGGGACAGAAAGCAGCAATTCCAAACTCATAGTACAAAAAAAAAAGAAACAAAACAACAACAAACAAGACATATATATATATATAGGGGTTTTATATATATATATATATTCCTTTGCGCTTTAAAGTACCTTAACTGTGTGTCGGCCCGCAGGGACCCGCGCCCACCTCCGGCCCCTGCAGCCCCATATATATATATGTGGAGAGAGAGATATATATATATGTACAGGTTATTTTTTTTTTATTTATAGGTCACAAGGACTATTTTTAATTAATTTTTTAAGCCGACGAGCCCGACTAAAAACCCTCTAGGAGAGACTGTAGTGCATGAAACCCCCACGGGAGCCCTGGGCGCAGTGATTGTCGAGCGGACACCCGCCACGTCCCCATCCTGCCGGGGCCCCCCCGGAGCATCCCCAGTGATGGGGCCCCCCCCGCTTTGCACCCACCCTGACTGTGGCCACCGAGCCCAGAGGCCGTGGGGGGGATAAAAAAAAAACGGGAGAACGATTAGAAAAATAAAAATAATAAAAATCAGTGGTCGTCCCCCCCCATCCCCGTGTGGCCGGTGCCCCCCGGGAGGGGTCCGGGGGGGAGTTTGCATATTCCCTTTCGGCAGAGCCAGGGGGGATGCGGCCCCGGGGCGGTGGGTGTCGGGGGAGCAGTGCAAAGACCCCAGGGGCGGTGGGGGCTCCCCGGACCCCCAAGGGAAAGCTCCCGGACTGACCCCCCCCCGCTGCCGCCCTCCAGGCTGGGGGGCGTCGAGTTGATTATTTTTTGCCTTTTTTTAACATGTTTTAAGGTGCTTTTCTTGCCGAGGGCGGGTTTTGGGGGGCTGCAGCCGCAGCCCAGCCAGACGTGCTGCGGGCCCCGGGGGGTAAAGGCAGCCAAAGGGGGGGGCAGGGGACCCCGGCGGTGCCCCCACGGGGCTGGGGGCTTCCTCGGGGCGGGGGGCTCAGGCCCGAGGGGCGCCAGCGCCCCTCGCCTCCCCCCAGGCCCCACACTCGCCAAGGGGGCTGGCTGGGGGGGGCTGCCCCGGGTGCCCCCACTCCCTCCCTCTGCTGACTGTCACTCTGGTCACCGCTGAGAAACGCTTTTTTTTATAATTTTTTTTTTTTTTTTTGAGCTGATCCATTTCTAGCCTTAAAACCCTTTTTTTGTTTGGTTTTTTTTCTTTTTTTTTTTTCAATTTTCTCTCTTTTTTTTAAAATTCTTTTTTTTTTTTTTGATTTATTTTCCCCCAACTGGACGCTAACCTCCTGCTCCCCGTGTTGCATTGTCCTTGCAGAAATCAATACTGCACCTTGCATAAAGAAGAGTCTCCCAAGGATGTTCCCCTGCCCCGTGGGACCCCCAACACACCGCACCGGTGGGCGAGACCCTGACGGGACATGACCCTCCCCCCCCACTAATACTTTTGGACACCAAAAAAAAAAAAAAGAAAATTTTTAAAAAAAGGTTGACGACGACATTTCTTCATTACAAAGCAGCAGCGACACGCAGTGCCACCCGCCCATCGGTGTCACGACCCGCGTTAGTCCCCAGCCTCAGGGGGGCTGGGAGGGGGTGTCTCTCTCCGGCCGGCGGGATGCTTGAGTTTTAAGGCAAATTCTGGACTTTTTGGGGGTGTCAGGACCCCGCTCGGCAGCTGGCACGGCAGGGAACAGGCAAAGTGTGGCGAGAGGGGCCCTCCTGCTGGGACTTTGCCTACTCCCCGCTGTGCCAGCCGGACCCCTGGAGATGAAGCTGATGGGGATGGAGGTGGGGGGGCTGCGACCCCCCCTGACACCAGCCCTGGGCGGGGGGCACAGCTACATTCACATGGTTCCATTCCTGTCATGAGAGCAGCCGGGCTCAGCCCTCCTGGCCCTGCGCCCCATTGAATACCAATTAAAAAGGGGGGAGTCCCCCACGGGAGGGGGGTGGGTTGCTGCGGCCCCCTGTCAGGGCTCAGCCACGGGTGTCTCCATCCCTCGTCCCCCCCACGGGGCTCCCGACCACATCCTCGTCCATCCTGCCACGCTGGGAGGCCTGGGGTCCCCCGAGCATTACGGGGGGGGGGGGGGCTCTGACTCTGGGGGGTCCCTGCCGCCTCCCGCCTCGCTGCCTTTGGTTGCTGTAAGCAGAAAAACAAAATAAAAACCCCCAAAAGGGAAGGGAAAAAAAAAAAGAGAGGCAAAGCAAAGGGGGGGCCGGATCCCCCCACCAGACGCCCCCCCGGCCGGACCCCCCTTTGCCGGCGCAGCCGAGCGGCTATTGCATATTCCGGTGTGTTGGCGCAGAGGATGCATCGGTATTACCAACTGGAAGACGTTTCCGAGGGGGAAAATTGGTTAAAAAATAATAATAATATAGAGAAAAGGGACTTTTCCGGCCGAGAAGAAGCCATGCAGGAGGCGAGGGGGGGGCGGCTGCCCCTGGCCCCCCGGCCCCCTGGGAGCCCCGGGCATGCAGCGACTCCCTCGCACTGATATCGGGTCCGGTAATACTTAGTCTTCGAAGGCAAGGCACATCATGTGGTATAAAACTTCGTGCAAATTAGGAAAACATGGATTTTTTTTCTTGTGTTTTTTTTTTTTTTTTTACGCCTTTTTTTGTCTTTTATACAGAATTTTTTTGTTTTTTTTTTTTCTCCTGTTTTTTTTTTTTTCTCTTTTGCTGAAGGGGGAAGGTAGAGCCGGTTAATACAGTCTGCCATGCACAGCATCAGCCATCCGCGGCTGGGTTGAGCCAGGTCACCAGATCCTGTTAAAGCACCATGCAGTTTGTCTTTTTTTTTTTGTCTTTTTCTTTTTTTTTCATGTGTTTCTTTTCTCAGATCTTAAAAAAAAAAACAGGTTTCCCTCTCCGCCAAGCACTTTTTTTGTTGCGTGTGGTTTTTTTTTTTTTTTTCCTTTTTTTTGTGGGGTTTTCTCCTTTTCTTGTCCTTTTTGATTATTTTCTTGTCTCCCGGGATTTCCTGCGTCAGCCCTTTCCCCGGTGCTGCGCCGCGGGCGGGCAGGATCTGGCCTCGCTGTGCCGTCCCGGGGGGGCTGGGATGCGGGGCGGAGTGGGGGGCCAGTGGGATGGGGGCTGCAATGCCGGTGGCCCACAGGCAGCTCGGGGTGCCAGGGGAGGGGGCCAGACAGGTGGCGGCAACGGCCCTGGCGATGGCCCCTGCTCCCGGACATCCCACGGCGGCTTCTCTCCATCATCACCCGTGGGGCGTCCCCTGGGATGTGGGCTCCCTGGGGTCCCTTTGGGGACACGCCTGGGACCAGTCTTCTCCATGGCCGCCACTGTCTTGCTGGAGACACCGGGTGCCTTCGTCATCTTCCTCCTCCTCCTCGCCTCGGGCGCCGCGTGGGTCCCTCTGCTCTAAGGCACTGCCACGTCCCTGCGTCCCCTTCCTGGCCACGCCGCCATCGCGCGGGACGGGGACGGCCGAGTGCTTCCTCCAGCGCTTCCCCCGGCCGGGGGCTCCTCCGGGGGTCCCGGGACCCCTCCCTGCTGCGGTTCAGGCACTTGACGCGGGGCTGGGGGCTCCGTGGGGCTGGCTCTGCCCTCGCCCTTGCTCAGGCTGCTTTTCTCCATCCTTTTGTATTTAAAAAAAAAAAAAACCCCAAAACCCCAAACCAGCCGTCCCAGCAAGCCAGTGCCGGGGGCTCCATCTCCTCCTCCTCTTCCTCCTCCTTCTTCTCCTCCTCCTTTTTTGTGATTTTTTTTTCTTTTCTTCTTTTTCTTTTTTTTTTTTTTGCAATTCCCTCTTAAAAGTGCATTTCCTACAAAATGTGCAACACGAGCGCACCCTCTCCTCGCCATCCACCTGGTACCTGTCCACAGGAATGCATAGCTCAGACACACGGACGCACGCCCCGCCATGGCCTCGCGGACACCCTCGGCGTGGGGACACGCAGGGGGACACAGGGACACACGTGGGGACCCGTGGGGCTGGGGCCGGCGCACGCCGGGGGGTGAGAAAGGCATTGCAGAGAGACGGCGACCGGTGCCGCGGCCCGACGGTGGCAGCCTGGGTCCTGCTGGGGCCGTGGTGGGAGCGTCCCCGCACCGTGTCCCCGCGGGAATCAGGGTGCCACCCCTGCCGCGACTGTCTCCAGCCGTGCCCATGCACCCTCCATGGCTCCAAGCCCCCTCCTCTTGTGACACCTGCTCGTGCCAAGCCGAGCTGGCCGCCATGCCACCGTGTCACGGCATCACCGTGTCACGGCATCACCGTGTCACGGCATCGCCATGTCACCACATCACCACATCACCGTGTCACCGCAGCACGGCGTCACCCATCCCCAAGGCGCTTTCATGGCACGGAGCATCACATTGCCCCTATGGCGAGTGTGGCCACATCCGCTGGGAACCGGCGGCAGGAGGTGTCCCCCCACCCCTCCGCGCCCCACCCCAGCCCCGGGGCCCCCCGAGAGTCTGCGTGGGGCCGGGGGGGCAGCGGGTGCTTGATCTTTTCTACTCACATAGAGGCAAGAATGAGAGAGTCAAGAGCCGTTTGCATATCCAATCCTCTGGCGAGCGGCCGGCAGGGCTCTGGCGCCGCAGCCCTGCTGCCACTCCGGGAGGCATCACTGGCACGAGTTGTGTCAGGTCTCAGCGCGGCGCCGGCAGACGGGGCAAATAATAGTGTTTTTTTTTTCTTTTTTTTTTTTTCTGTTTCTTTGTTTTCTGGCGTATCGCCGGGGCGGGGGGGCAAGGTCCTCCTGGGATAGGTTGTTGTTTTGTTTGTATTTTTTTTCCTTTTTAAAAAAGTTTGACCCTTTTCCTTTCCCTCGCTCTTTCCTTTGGGTGTAGGTTTTGCTTGTCGTCATCGTCGTCGTCGTTGTGAGTCCGCACTCTCCGTCGTCACCGCAAGGCTGGGCCTGGTGCTCGGGGACGGGGATGTTCCTCTGGGGGTGCCTAAAGCAGAGGAGAAGGGAGGCGAAGGGGCGGCACGGCGGCGGTTATCCCAGGTACCAGGACTGCCGGGAGACAAGAGAGAAGCTGATGTTAGTGCTCTGCGCCACGGAGCCGCTCCACCCCCCAGGCGTGTCCTCCTGAGCCTGACACAACTGTCCCCACGCTGTCACCCTGCTCGGCTCGCCTTGCTGCCCTGCACAGGGCTGGTGTCCCCATTCCTGTAACGAGTTTGTCAGTCCTCTGTGCTGGGGCCACCCGTGTCCCCCTTGGGGGTTGGTCCCTCTGCACCTCCACGGCGAAGGCGACACTCCCCAGGGAATGGTCCTGCTTGGGCATGGGTAGGGGGGTGGCAGGGCTGGGGACCTCGCAGGGTGGCCCCCTGCCATCCTCCCATTGTCTCCCCCTCCCCAGCCCCAAGTTCAAGTTCGTCCCAGATTACCTCATGTCTGGTTTCCGTTGGCAACGAGACAACTTGGGGCTGCTGCTTCCCTTAACCCTTCCTGGCCCTGCCACACATGACCCGAGAGCAGCAGGTCTCAGCTACCCCTCCCAGGGACACGGGACACCACCTCGTTTCCCCTGTGCCTCAGTTTCCCCATGTAGAGCATCTGTGATGCTCCCAGAGCGTGACTGGACACACGTGCACGGGGACAGGGACCCTGGAGTCATGGGGCCGTGAGCAGCCGTGACCCCTGGGGGACTGGGGGGTGCAGGGATGCCAGCACTCTGCTCCCCCAGGGCTCTCCCAGCACTGCCCCTTGTCTCCTCTTTAGGGACCCAAAGGCCTTGGGGTGTGCACACCGCTGTGGTCTGCCCACATGTAGGATTGGGGAAACTGAGGCAGGGCAGGGGGCTGTGGTCAGAGTCGGGCCCCCAGTGTTTGCCCCCTGCTATGGCACAGCACCCTTGGGTGTCCCAGCTCATGGTCCCCAAGTGCTCGCACCCTGGCACAGTACAGCACCTCTGGGTGCCCCATGGCACAGCTCGGTGCCCTGAGTACTCGTCCCCAGCAGGCGCAGCACCCCGGGGTGCCCCTGGCACGGCGCCATCCCCACACCCATCCTGCTGCCCTGGCACTGGTGTTACTCACCAGGCAGAGCTGCAGCCTCCTGAAGCTGCCCCTGCTGGGACCGCTGAGGCTGGCCAACTCGCATCACAAGTGAGGCAAGGTGCTGGCACTCCTGCCCTGGCGCCGCGGCACTGCCCACGGCGCTGGCACCAGCTCACAAACTACTGGTTAAAAAATACCCAGGACTAACGAAAAGGCCCTGGAAAGGCGCACGGTACACCCCACTGCGGCTGGAGCGGCTGGCGGGCGCAGTCAGGCGAGAGCAGGGTGCCTGTGCCCACCTGGAGAGGGGGCACAAGGCCCCCGTGCACCTCGTTTGGGGATGCTGTGGGCACCTGGGCAGCCCGGCTGTGCCGTGGTGCCTGGCAGGGCACAGCTGGAGCCTGTTGAGAGGAGGGCGAGGTGCCAAGCGTGGGCACGGCAGTGACCTCCCTCTGCCCTGGGGGACCCTCAGTGGCCCTGAGCCACCAGCAGCGCCCGAGGCCCCAGCATAGCGCGCCGGGTGGTGACGCCCACGGTAGCAATGCCCACGGCAGGGATGTCCACAGTGGCAATATCCATGGCAGTGATGCCACGGTGGCAATGCCCACAGTGGCAATGCCCATGGCAGCAATGCCATGGCAGCGATGCCCACGACGGCGATGCCTGCAATGGCCATGCCCATGGTGGCGACGCCCATGGCAGTGATGCCACGGTGGTGATGCCCATCGCGGCAACGGCCATGGCAGCAATGCCCACAGTGGCAATACCACGGCAGTGATGCCACAGTGGGGATGCCCATGTCAGCAACACCATGGCAGTGATACCCACGACGGCGATGCCTGCAATGGCCATGCCCACAGCGGCGATGCCCACGGCGATGCCACGGCGGCGATGCCCAGGGCGAGGGCAGGAGGGTCCCCCCAGCAGCATCCCCGCTCTCACCTGTGCCTGATAGATACTCCCAGGATCCCTTGGTCCTAATCCCACGAAGGAACGGTTCGCAGGGGGCGTGCCTGGTGCAGAGTAGGCTGGGGAACAAACGAGAGCTCGTTAACGGGGCTGCCGGCGGCACCGCCATCGTCCTCCCCGGGGCCAAGCCTGGCCCGCTCCCTGGCACTGCTGGGACGGGTGTCCCGGGCACCCAGCGCTGGTGGCTGGGCGATGTCCCTGGCTGCATCCCAGCAGCAGGTGAGCAGAGGCCGGGGATGCTGCACCCGGGGCGGCGCCGCCTGTGCCTGTGCCCCGCTGGAGGGGCGGCTTCGGGGCGACGGCAGGCTGGGGGGGGCGAGACGCCCCCGAGGTGCAGGCACAGACAGGTGCTCCCCTGCCGTGCCGGCGCTGCGGCTTCCCGAGCAGAGCTGCTGTGGGGTGAGCGCAACAGGAGCCACCAGCTCCACTCGGCCACGTCCCCCCGCTGCCACCTCCGCCCCCCAGCTGGGGGTCCAGCAGTGGGACTCCCAGCCACGCTGAGCTCCTGGGCTCAGCCTTGTTGGAGGCAGGGTGCTGCTGGGGGGCATGGGGGGCTCAGAGCCAGCTGGCCTCTGCGCCCCTTGGGGACAGCCAGTGTCCCCCACGCGCATTCTTCCCCGAGCCCGGGGGGGACTGGCACTGCCCAGTCCCTCCTCGTGGTCGTGACCCTGTCACCGGCCAGGCCACGCCACCCCGAGCTCTCCCCTCCAGATCAGCCAGGCTTTGATTTTTTCATGCCACATAACCTCAACAGCTGCTGGCCAGCTGGTGGCACCCAGCAGTGGCCTGTCCCCCGGGGACAGTGCCCCCGGGCAGGGGGTGACCCTGTGGGGATATGGCAGCCTCTGGAGGTACCAGGAGGTGTCCCGTGGGTACAGCAGGATGGGGACAGGGACAACCCCCTTGCGGAGTGCAGCGATGGCACAGACTCCCGCTACTGCGGCACGCGCCTCGATGCCAGCGCAGGGGCAACACCAGCATCTCCCCTCTGCGGCCCCGGGCGCAGCGTCTCAAAATTCTTCTGGCCAAGGCGCTAAAGCCCTCCGAGGTGGAGCGGAGGGGGATGAGCTTGTCAGCCACTGCTGCTAACGAAGGCCCCCCAGATGCGTCCTGCCAAGGGTTCTGAGGGGCCTGCATGCAGTCCTTGCACCCGCATTGTTTCACAGCCCCCGACCAGATCGGGGTCCCCAGCGCCGGGGACCCCTGTGGCAGTGAGAGGACGGCAGCCTCATGCGGCGCAGCCAGGCACGCTGCCCCCAGCCCCAGCGCCACACTCATGCCGGCTGGTCCCCACGTCACCAGCTGCCACCGGCCCGTGGTGAAACTGAGGCACGGAGAGGCAACAGCCTCCCTCACATGCCCTGCCTGCGCCGGAGGGGTTTGGGCAGGACATCGGCGTGGGGGAGCCCCGCCACAGCTGTGCTCCTGCTCCCCTGCCGTCTCAGAGGGATCTGGGGCTTGGGCTGGTCCCTGGGACCAGCGCAGGACCCCCCAGCCTGGGGGACACAACAGCTGCCTGCCCAAACCCTGCCCGCTCTGACCTGCCTGAGACCCAGCAAACTCATTGTGTGCCGGCTGCCACCCTCTCCCCGGCTGCGGGGAGGCCACCTCCGCCAACATTCCCCCAGCAGCACCGAGATGGGGGGACCTTGGGAGGGCTGCAAGAGGAGGGGCCGGCCGGGCCGGGGAGAGGGGTGGGCGCCGCGGGGTGCTTACTGGGTGATGTCGGTGAGGTCGTCCCTCCCTCGGTAGTTGTCGTGGTGGATTTGGTGTCAGGAGAGACGGCCAAGCGGGGCATGCCGGGGGGAGGTGGCGGCGCCAGCATCTGCGTGGGCAGGTAGTGGCTGGGCACTTTCACTTGACCACTTCCATTTAACTGGGGACACAACACAGACAGAAAAACAAACAGCACAAGCCATTAGGAAGCACGCGCAGCACCGGCAAAGCCGGCCTGGTGAGCCCCTGGTGCCGCCCGGCATGGGCACGGAGCATCCCTCACCGCTAACACAAGTTTGTTGGGTCTCAGAGCAGCCCTGAACAGTCGGCGCTGGCGAGAGGGAAATCATGGCGGTGCAAGGGGGTTCGGGGTGGGCTTGGGGGGCCGTGCCCCGTGGCGGCGCGTGCCAGAGCTGGGGTGCTGTGCCCCCCTCTCTGTGGCGATGGGAGGCCTTTGAAGCGCTCACCTGCAGGGAAGGGGCACCCTGCGGTGGTGGTGCTGTGCCAGCCTTCAGAGGCTCCTGTACCAGCTCCCCCCGCCTGACCTGGCGGGGGGCTGCTCCGAATCCGACACTGAGCCACTGTGCGGCGGAAGAGTGGCTGTGCCGGCATCGGGCCTCTCCGGCGAGGGGCAGCAGGTGGGTGCTGGGCAGAGCCGAGGAACTCCCCGAGACCCTCTGCATCCGGGAGGCAGCGCGAGGGCGTGGGGCACAGGAGGGCACGGGAGCGGGAACGCAGCCACCCCCGGCCCCGGCTTCAGGCACCAAGGGAGCCCGGGGCGGGTGGTGCATGGGGTGCTGGGTGCGTGGGGTGCTGGGTGCACAGGGTGATGGTTGTGCAGGGTGCTGCGTGCACAGGGTGTCTGGGGTGCTGGGAGTGCAGGATACCGTGTGTGCAGGGTGCCGGGTGCGTGGGTTGCTGGGTGGGGGGGTGCATGGGGTACTGGGTGTGCAGGTTGCTGGGTACAAGGGGCGCTGGGTGCGCGGGGCGCTGGGTGCATGGGGTGCTGGGTGCACTGTGTGCTGTGTGTGCAGGGTGCCGGGTGTGGGGGGTGCTGGGGTGAGGGAAGGCGCACAGCAGCACAGTGTGGCCCTGCCACCCCCGTGGGGATGCTGGGGGACACGGCGCAGTGGCGGGGCTGACGGGTCACTAGGCACGCAGAGCCCACCGCTCTCCCAGGCATGCTGGCGGACGGTGGCTCTTCGGCGACGGTCACACATCCCCTGCCAGACACTCCGCTCCCACCAGACACCTCGGCTGATGGCTCAGCCCCCACACCCACCACCCTGTCTCCCCTGCGAGGTGGTGCCCTGTGCTGAGCCAGGGGAGAGCACCTCCATCGCCGGAGAAACGAGGTGCCAACAGTGACCAGGCGCAGCGGCGCTCCCGAACCAACGCAAGGCACCGGCCGGAGCCGCTCAGCCCCCACTGCAGCAGTAGGAACACCCTACCAGGCTGGGTGCTGGCACCCAGGTGCCACCAGAGCGCCCTGACCCCCTACATGCGGCGGCGGTGGTGGCGGTGACGGCGGTGACGGTAGACGATCCAGGGGATGCCCCTCCGGCGTGTCCGGCTGGCAGCAGTCCCCAGTGCCCCACGGTGAGATCGGTGATGGGATGCAGGGATGGGGCCGGATCCTTACCGGTCCGGGCTGCTGGTTGGATGGGTCGCAGGCCAGCGAGACGAGATCTTTCAGCGGGTCCTGTGGGTTGAGATGAGGCGGGTACCGAATGGCCGTGTGGGGGAAGTACGTGGAGGCCGTCTGGGGGAGGATGGAGGTGGTGGGGAAATGCAGCGCAGATGACGGGTGTGGGCTTCGAGCGATACCTGCAGGCGAGAGCAGAAGGGGGGACCCATCAGTGTCATTGCGAGCTAGCTGCTGCCCCAGCTCCCTGCCCGCTCGCCCACTTGCTCCATGCCTCAGTTTCCCCAACAGGACACTCACCGCTGTGCACCGCGATGACGGGACGGTGGTGCTGCGTGAAGCTGCTCAGCCGGGGCGAGGAGTCCTGGGGCGATGGGCTGTTGAAGGGGGACTTGTCCATCTCTGTCTTCTTCACGGTGGGAGAGATGCCTGGGCAAAGCGGGGTGCATCGTCACACCTCGGCACCTGCCACGAGACCTCAAAGTCCCGGGGCTGCTGCCATCCCAGCCCGGGGTTGGGGCGCTCGTTCCTGGGGTGAGGGGCACCCTGGGGACAGGCTGGGCATGGGGAGGGTGTGTGGGTGTGAGCGTGTGTGTGTGCGTGCACATGTCTGTGCATGCGCAGGAGGGTGTGCATGCGTGTGAGCATCGCTAGGGGTGTACTGTGGGTGTGCACATGCACACGTGTGTGTGCACCAGCATACAGGTGTGCATGAGTGTGCACACCCCTGTGTCTGTGCATGCATGTGTACATGTGCTCCCATGGGTGCCTCTGTGACCCTGCAGCCCCCACTGGGCACCCACCTCCCCTGGCACCCCGGGGCTGGGGGCCCCATCCTGCCAGCACAAGGAGCTCCCAGGGAGGCAGAAAGGTGCCGGCCCAGGGACCTGCAGCCCCGGCCCCCAGGACCCCCGCGCAGCGCCGGATGCCTGGGTCCCCAGGGCGCAGGGCCAAGTGGGAGGGGGCGGCGGGCGCGTTAATCCCCCGCCACCGAGGCTTGAGCTCTGGCCATTTGGCCCAGGCCCGGTAATGGGTTTAGCCCCTTCTCAGCCGGGGGTTAGGAGGATTTCCCAGAACATCCTGTACGGGATTGCCATAACCCCCCTGCGGCCACGGCTGAGGCCCCCCGCCGCCCCCCCTCATCCCTGCCACAGGTCAGGCCACCAGCGGGGGACAGGGACGCCCCTGCACGGCTCCCTCCCGCCATGCACGCCTGCACGCCCGCGTGCAATGCTTCGGGGAGGGCCTTACATCTCACCCCGGGACCCTCCTGCCCTCCACCTGCCCCCACAGCACCGGCCCCATGCGGCCCGAGGTGGGGCAGGACGGGGCACAGTCCCCGGCACATATGGGGCACCGTCGTGGGGCAGGACTTGCTTTCCCCAAGCCTCCTTCCGACAGGATCGGTGCCTCCAGCCCCCCGGCCGGGCACCCCCCAGGCTCTGGCAGGGCTGGGGGGCCGGGACAGATCCTGCCCTGCTGTTGGGGGTGTGGGGAGGCAGGATAAGAGCCAAGCGGGGAGAGAGACAAGCGGCTCCTTCGCCTGCAGCCCCGTGAAGGCACCCTGGGGCGTGGGAGCCGCCGTGCCAGCCCCGCAGCATCGCTTTAATTAGCCCAGCCCCCCCTTTTCTTAATGAACAGCTAATTGGGGCTGTCTAGACAGGAAAGGGAAAAAAAACGCCAAGCAAGAAAGCAAGCTGGCCGTAGCGCCAGCGGCTGCTGTGGGGCTGGGAGAGGCGGGTGTGGGGCTGGGGTGCTGGGCTCGCCCCATAGAGCACCTACAGAGTGAGCCCGTGCCTAAATCGGGGTGGGGGGGTGGGGGGGGGTGTGTTCCGTAGCAACGCTGTGGCACTTACAGAGCGCCTGTGCCTAAATCGGGCGGAGCTATAGCAACACCATGGCACCTATAGAGAGCCTGTGCCTTGATGGGGGGCTCTATAGCAACACCACAGCCCCCATAGAGAAGCAGTGACTTGCTGGGGGGCCCTATAGCAACACCACAGCACCTATAGCCAGCTCGTGCTTTGGCCTGAGGGCCCTATAGCAACCCCATGGCATACACAGAGTGCCCAGGCTTTCACAGGGGAGGTCTGACAGCGGCACCTGTAGAGAACCCGTGAGCTGGCTGGGGGGCCCTATAGTAGCAGGAGGGCACCTATAGGGAGGCACCTACCCCCTTCCATGTCTTCTGTCCAGTTGCGGCTGCTGCTGGTGGGGGAGTTGGAGGAGGTGTAGTACTCGCCCCCCGGGCTGGTGTCGATGTCGTCCTCCATGGACCCCGACTTGTGCCGTTTGCTCCTGGGGGGCAGGGAAGGGATCAGCGCCAGCCCGCGGCAGGATCCAGCCTGTCCCCCGCCTCCCCCGCAGCGAGACAGCCAGCAGCCTGTGGCCATGCTTGGACTGGCACTGGCGTTGCCCCGGCATCGCCCTGGCACGGCCCCAGCACCACCTACCCGCTGGAAGAGGTGCTGGGCAGTGTCCTCCTCATGCCGGTGCTGGAGGGGTTCAGGTCGTAGGCCAGGTGGCCCTGCAGCTCCCCCAGGGAGAAGTTTGGCCCCGTGCCTGTCACCACCGGCGCTGCAGGGAGAGAGGAGGATCAGGGGGGCTCGGCATTGCCCCCCGCGCGGTAGGGAGGGGAGCTCCAGCCCACAGCCGGGATGGGGGAGCTGTCGGGACGCTGCCATGCCCGGGCAGGTGGGGCGGGGGGGGTAGCGGCATCATGGTGGCACTCACTTCGGGACACCTGGATGAGCTCGGTGACGCTGAACACCCCCGAGGTGACAAAGCTTTCCTGGAAGTCTGTCGAATCTGCCGGGGAGAGAGGAGGGAGTGCTGGGGGTGGGTGACAGGACCACCCCTCCTTCCCCGCACTGTCTTGTGGCGATGCTCGAGGGCACCCAATATCCCCGTAACACCACCCGCCCCCCTCCTCAGCTGGCTTTGCTCCACTTCCCTCCCCCAGCAAGGGACCACTGTGGCCAGTCCCTTCTGCCAAGGACATCCCAGGGCTGCTCCATGCCTCAGTTTCCCTGCGGCTGAGAGCGCTGGCACGGCTGGGGGCTGCACCCTCACTGTGGGACCCCCATAGTAGCTGCTATCCCGAAGAGATATGGGCCCAGCAGGGCTCTGCTGGCTGTGGGATGAGGCCGAGGCCATGCCCAGCTCATTGCAGGTGCCAGGCAGTGGCTGGCTGGGGCTGGGGGGCACCAGAGCAGCTGGTGGGAGCCACTGGCATGGAGGGCATGACCACCTGTCGAGGGGGCTGCCTCTGCCGCAGGGACCCTGGGGATGGGCTCGGGTGTCCCTTGATCCCTTGCCCAAGCTCTGCCTGCCCCGCTTACCCAGCGTGATCGGTTTGCTGTCCTCCTGGTCCGAGCCGATGCCCGTCCGGGGGCTGCTGCTCTGCTCTGCATCTACAAGAGGAAAAAACACCGAGGTGAGCCACTCCATGCTGGTACAAGCCGGGGATACCCGCCGGCTAACCACCCCGGCAGACTCCCTCGCCGCTCTGCTGGGGGGGGGGAAACTGAGGCACAGTCTGGCCAGCGGCTCCCACCCCACAGGAGGACCACGACTGAGCTGGCACATCCCCAGCCACCGGGGAAGAGCCACCGAGTGTCCCTTCCTGCAGCACCCCTGCCAGCCACAGGAATGGGGACACCCCCCGTGCTGGCATGCAGGGTATGGGTGCTGGAGGGAAACCCACGGAGTTCGATCCGCCCCAAGGGAGGGTGACGGCTTCCTGACCCCGCTCCTGCCTCCTCTCCTCCCTCCAGCTGCTGCTGTGATCCATCCCTGCCCCACTGGGCAGTGTCACTGCAGCTGGGCATCACCCTCGCTGCCCCGTGGTACCTCGTCCTGCCTCCCCCAAGCTCCCAGAGGGCAGCAGGGCCTCGAGGCAGCACCTGCTCTGACCCCCGAAGCCCCTGCTGTTCCCGCTCCAGCTTAGCTAAAAATAACCTGGCTCAGACGCTGAGCTCACCGGCACCGGCACACCCTGGCACAGCAGGGCACGGCCGGTGCACCCTCACTCCTCGTGCTCCACGGGGGCCTGAGCTGCACCCGGGGCATCCTTCCCTCCTGGCGCAGGCTGGACCGCGCGCCCCTCACCCTGCTCTTCCCAAAGGCCTTCCAAAACTTTCACCATGTATTTCCCTCCCTCCTCATCCTTCCTCCCGCTCCTCCATCCTCCTTCTCCTCCCACCCCTTGGCCTTCGGCGTTTCTCTTTCACAGCTTTGGCTGATACCGGGAAAGGGCTGCAACAATCCAAACACCACCATCAAAACAGAGCAGCTGCTGCTGCCAGCCCGCCTGCCGCGGCTTGGGGTTTTTTCCCTTTCTTTCCTTTTTGCTCCCCTTTTTTCTCCCCCTCGCCCCATGCTCCCCCCAGTCCCTTGCGCACGCGCGGCTCCTGAGGCGGTTATTTTTGGCTGGCCAGGCCGAGCCATGCGGGCAGCGGGACTGCGCCGCCCCCCACCCCGACACCCCTGTGCGCCGCCCGCGCCACCCCCAGGGCCGCTTGACGTCGACACCGAATGCAGCCATTTTGTCTCCCTCCCCAATTGCCGGCGTTCCTCCCCACCCTTTCCCCACGCTGGCCTGGCAGCCTGTTCGTGCCGGCGGCCCCGTAGCATCCCGCCCCAACGCCGTATCCCGCCACCAGCCAGCCCTGTGCCCACGTGCTTGCCCGTGCCCTTGCCCGCACAATCGGCTTCCTCCAGGCAGCCATTTTAGGGAGCAGAAATTCCCCCGGTGATGGGCACGGGGTTCCCCCCCCTTCTCTCCATTTTTCTTTTTCCCCCTTTTTTTTTTTTTCCCCATTTTGAAAGCTGCCGTGTGCCCAAGCAGGCAGGAGCAGGCAGTGGGAGTGAGTGGGGCACAAGCAAGCCAGGGAAGGGGACGAGTGGCGGCAGGGACCCCCCGTGCGCCCGCGGGCACCACGCGGCCGGACACGGCCCCTCCTCGCCTCTTAAAACAACAAATCTCGCAGCGGCTCTGGAAGTGGTTAGTGGTGGAGCCCGGCCAAGGCACGGGGCGGTGTCTCGCGGTTACAGCCCCAAGGCCAACCCGGCTCCCCACGCCCCCCCCGCTGTCGCCTCAGGGCTCCCCAGCCCCCTGCTCGCTCCTGGGATGGCACCCTGCTGCCCGCTCCCGGGGATGCTCGGCCACTAGGAAGCCCCTCGGGCCGTGCCCTCACCCGGCGGCCTCCAAGGTGCCGCACATGGCCTCAGCTCGGCCCACGGGACCTCCCACGATTGCTTGCCCTGAGATACCCTGCACGGACCCTGCTCACCCTGAGATGCCCCACATGGACCTTTCCTCACCTCTAGATGCTCCATGTGGACCTTTGCTCCCCCAGGAGGCCTGGCACAGCCCTTTGCTCCCCCCAAAGCCACCCCAGCCTGGCCCCTGTTCCCCCAGGGCACCCGGCAGGGCCACTCACTCACCCACCTTGGGTACCCCTTCCCGCCTCCCCGGGTGCCCCCCGTGTCCCTGTACCTCCGCCCCAGCATCACCCTGACCCAGCACCGCCGACACCACCCCACCCAGCCCTGTTCCTGGGGGCACCTCGGGGGCCTCCCCCCAGCCCGAGCACCCCAGTCCCAGTGACGGCACCCCAAGAAGCACTGGGAACTTTCCTGAGCTCTGAGGTTTGGCAGCAGGACTGTCCCCTCCTGGCAGCCTCATGTCCCCACTGATGGAGGCATGTGGGCACGAGGACGGGGGCTGCGGGCTCGGTGCCCCCCAGCTGCCAGTGATCCTCACGGCTGGGCCGGGTGAGCTCACCAGCAGATATCTGGCTGCCTCCTCCGGCGCGGCGCGGCCGGGCCAAACTCTGCTCTCACCGCCATGTGACGGCTGCCTGCAGCCGGCCAGCGCGCGCTAAAATGGCGAAGGGATCACCGGGCTCCCACCGTGGCCTTGCTCCCCCCAAGGGACATTTTTTGGGGGACCAAATCCAGCACCCAACAAGTGGCTTGGCCGCACTGGGAAGGCAAAAGAAGCCTGGGGAGCCCCCCGTGCCCCCTGGCCATGCTGATGGGGGGCATCCTGCACCCTCCGCACCCCCCGGGGCTGGGATGGGGGATGAAAGTGGGGGGGGTCCTGCTGCAGCCCAGGGGGGAGTGGGTTCCCTAGGTCCTGCCCCCAGCGTGGAGGGGGAGAGTGCTCGGTGCCCGATCAGGTCGATCCAATTGCTTTTAAAAATAGCAAAGTGTGTCCCCGGGGGGGGGAGGGGGAGGGCTGCCTGGGCTCCTGGCCGCGCTGGCAGCCTGGACCGATGCCACCCATTGAATTATGGATCCCCGGCACCCCGGCCCCGCTGGCTGGCAGGGTGCCGCCGGCCCCACGGCGACTCCCTGCTCGCGGCCTTGGTGCGTGGGAACGACCCCTGGGCAGCAGGGCCAGCCCTGGGGGGGTGGTCCCTGCCGGCCGGGTGCCCCCCAGGGCTGGCACGGCTGTGGGAGAGCCCTGGCTCTGTGCCTGCGCACTGATGGTAACAGGGCACAGTGTTACTGGCAGCGGCGCGGCGCGCAGGCGCAGAGGCTGGAGGATGCTCAGGGCTGGTGGAGCTGCTGGTGCCGGCATATGCGGCCCAGGCCCCCCAGCAAGGGCAGCGGCTTTCCTCCTCCTCCCCCAGCTCTGCTAGTGACAGGGCAGGAGATGGGAGAGGGCTCAGCATTGCTGCCTGCAGACTCCTGCCCCGTGCCTCAGTTTCCCCTGGGGCCAGCTCAGGGCTAAGTCCCCTGGGGAATTACCCCCCTGGGGAATTGCGCCCCTGCCTCTCCCTCCTCTCTACCCAGGAACAACGCACACCCCACCCCAGTGCCTCCAGCTGGTCCTCCCCCACAGTGTGCATCACTAGGGCCCAGAGTGAACAGTCTGGTCAGGATGAGGGACACCTGGAGACCTGAGGGAGCCTGAGTGCTATGGGGCAGTGGCCCCACTGCAAGGGCTAGAGGTGGGCGAGACTGGGGGGGGGGGGGGGGGGGGGAGGGGTGTGATTTGGGGGCCCATCCCTGCTAGACCCCCAGCACCCCCCACCCCACAGTGACCCCACTGGTCTGAGCAGCTCTGCCCGTCCTGCTGCCTGTCCCACTGCCTGGCCCTTACATAAAACCCGGAACAGACCCGCTTGTGTAACCTCCTTTATATAATACCCCGAGAAACGCCGTGTGTGCCGGGTAAATCCCGGCTCAGCCAGGCCGGCCGGCGCGTCGGGGGCACCGGACCTCTCTGCCATGCCCTTTATAATGCCCTGCTCCCCCTTCAGCCCCCCCCGCCATGCCTGGAGGGCTGCGGTGCTATGAGGGGGTGAGATGAGTTTGCTAGGTCTCAGCCTGCTCTCCGCCAGCCTGCAAATGCTGTGGGGGCGGCAGCTTCTCTTCCCCCAGCTGAGCAAAACCCCGGGGAGGTCCTGGCCGGAGACATCCCCCGAGGCGGCGGGGGGGACGGACGCGCCCCGCTGCCACGTTCGCCGGCTGCAGCCAGCTGGCCCGGGCAGGAGGCTGGGGAGGCGCGAGCACGTTGGCTGGCGCCAGCGAGCGAGCGCCGGCGCACTGGGAGCGAGCGGGTTTGTCCTCGGCCGACCCCGGCCGGCACGGGGAGACGGCAGCGGCTGGGGGGAACCCCCCCAGGCAGGCGGTGCGGCCGCCCCCTCGCTCAGCCCTGCCAGGCCTGGGCCACATCCAGGGCTGCCGGCGCCCGTGGAGGCGAGCAGGGACAGATGGCAGCGGACAAAGGGATGGGCAAGAGTGGGATGGACAAAGGGACGGCTGAGCCTCCCGTCCCCCCTGAGACCCCCCCCCCATGGGGTGCTGGCACCCAGCCCCTGGGCCCTGGGCTGGGGGGGCTAGGGGGCAGCCGGGGGGTGCAGCTGCTGGGAGGGGATGGGAGAGAGAGATGAGAGAGAGAAAGGAGAGAAAGGAAGGCAGGAAGGGAGGGAGAAAGAAAGAAAAAAGGAAGGAACAAATGAAAGTGGAGAGAAAAGGAAAGGGAAAGGGAAAGGGAAAGGGAAAGGGAAAGGGAAAGGGAAAGAAAAGAAAAAAAAGAAAAAGAAAAAGAAAAAGACAAAGACAAAGAAAAAGAAAAAGAAAGAAAAAGAAGAAAAAGAAGTAAATAAAAATAAGGAAAGAGGGAAAGAGTTGACAGGGAGGAGGGAGGAAGGGAAGGGAAAGCAGAAGGAAGGCAGGAGGAAAGGCAGGAGGGCAGAAGGGCAGGAGGAAGGAGAAAGGAGATGGGGGGTGTGGGGGGGACACCCAGCTCTGCAGGTGCAGCCAGAAGGTCCCAGGCTTGGCCCCTGTCTGCCCTGAATGGACCCACTGCCCCTGCCCTGCCAAGGGCCCGGCCCTGGACAGCTGCGGGGGGCTGCCAGCGCCTCGCTGCCCCACCAACCCCAGCCCCACAGCAGGGCACAGCCCCACGGCACAGCACAGCCCTCGGCTGTGGCACAGCCAGCCCCCCCGCAGAGTCCCACGGGACCCCCATGGCCCCCCCCCCCCCCCTTGACTTCCCCCCCACCAACCCCCGTCTCACCCCCACACTGACTGCGGGCATCGCTCCCAGTGCATTGTGGGAATCTCCCGCCCCAGCGCCGAGGTCTGAGGCCACACCGGGCTGGGGGGGGGGAAGGTTCAAGCCCTCCCTGGGGCTGGCCGAGACCCCCAGTGCAGGGGCTGGCGTGGCAGGAGAACCCATGCTCCAGCTGTCGGTGCCAGCCCAGCTTGGGGGCGCAGCCGCCCACTGAGGGGCTTGGCAGCGTCTGTTCCCTCCCTCCATGCCCGCGGCCGCCGGCGGGAGAGAGCACCATGGGCATCTGCCACCCCAGCTGTCCCTTGCCAGCACGGCACAGAGCCAGGCGCCTGGCCAGGATGGCAACTGCAGCCCCGGGGAGGGCACGGTGCTTGCCAGCGTGGGGGGATGGATGGCGGGTGGCAAAGGCGGGGGACGGCAGGTGCTCGCTAGACGGAGCTCGCTCATCTTTTATTCATAGGGCACCGAACGGCACGGCGAACCGCTCTGGCCCCTTGCCCCCCCACCCCGGCACCACAGGATGTGGCATCCTGTGCCAGGTCCCCAGCAGGCACCGCTCACCCCAGCTGAGGCCACAGGGCTGAGCATGGGGCAACTCGCTTTGCTGATGATGCTGGGCCGGGGCTGTCCCCTGCCAGCTGGGCACTGCGGGGAAGCCGGCTGGCTCCGGCATGCCGCCGGCTCGGCGCACTGCAGGAGAGCCGGGGAAGCCCTGACCTCCCCAAGGTCGCTGGCACATCGATCCGAAGAGCTCCAGCATTCTGAAACTGCCCCGGCTGTTGCTGCTGCTGGGCTCGCGGCGGGGCCAGGCATGGGGATGGCAGGTCCCCCAGCTGGTGACGCCCCAGGGAACGGGGATGGTTGAGGTCACCACACTCTGGGGAGCCCCTTTCCACCCCGCCTCTATGGCACGCAGCTCTCGGGGGCAGGAACCCAGCCCCTGTCAAGTCTCTGATGTCTCATACCCCTGTGCCCTTTCCCAGGGGGTCTCTCCTCCCGGACCTGCTGGGCTCTGCCTATCTCGCTCCCCTCAAGCCCGGCCTCCCTGGCTGTTTGACTGGGAGTGGAGAGATACCTGGAGCGTGAGGAGGGTTTGCACACGTTTATCTGTGTGCTGGGGAGTTCTCCGGCCTGCCTGCCCACCGGTGCCCAGCTCTGCAAACGGCAGAGCCCAAATATTGTGCACCCCATCAATCTTCTCACAACCTTGCCAATAAATATTTGCGCGGGGGCCGGCGGCGCGGCGCTGCCCGGGGAAACGCCTGCTCCTCCATCTGGAGGGACCGCGCAGACGTTTGGCACGGCTGGCCTGGCACGGCTGGCAGGCGCACCCGGGACGAGAGCCCTGGCACAGGCTCCTCGGCAGATTGGTGCCATCTGCCTCGTGCCGCAGACAGCGGCGAGGCTGGTAAGGGGAGATAAGGGGCTGCCAGGCGGTGGGAGACGCAGATGCTGGCACGGTGTGGAGGTCCCTGCCTCCCCCTGGGTGCTGTCCGCTGGCATGGCCGGCTGCGTGCAGCAGCGTGTTGGAGGTGCCAGGAGCGGGATGCCACCCTCGGGCCTGCTGCCTGCTTGCCCTGGGCACCCATCTGCTCCCACCCTGCATGGCCCTGGGGGGGGCACAGCCGGGCTCAGCCGCCAGGCACTGCCAGGGGAAGCTCACTGCAGGGCAGAGCCTTGCCCCCCCCGCCCCGCTGAGCACGTCGGCTGTGGGGTCTCTGCCAGCCCCAGAGCACCCCAAAGGGTGCAAGGGGCCAGTACTGACCCCATCCTGCCTCCCCCCAGCTCCTGGAGCCTGGCTGGGATGGAATCCAGAACGGGTGGTACTAGGATGGGGATGCAGAGATGGCGGCACGAGGAGATGGGGGTCCAGAGATGGGGGGTGCCAAGATGGGGGTCCAGGGACAGGGCCATGGGGATGGGAGTCCAGGGATGGAGGGTGCTGGGATGGAGATGCAGGGATGGGGGCATAGGCATGGGGATGCAGGGTTGGAAGCACAAGGGTGAGGGTGCAGGGAGAGGGGCCCACAGAGGTGGGGAGCACTGAGGTGAGGGTGCAGGGAGGGGGGCACCGTCCCCCCCAGACTGGCTGCTGCTGGCGGGAGCTGCTGGGAGGAATTTCTCTGTAATGCTTCGAAGGTCCTGGCACCATCGACTGGGGAGATTGATTACCATTTTACTGCAATGCTTTTGACTTTCACCAGCGACCTCCGAGCTCCCCCCCCCAGCCCCCCCCCTGCTGCACACCCAGCTCTGGGCTGCAGCGCCATCCCCTCCCCCACTGCGGTGTGCATAGCCCAGCCCTGCACCCAGCCCTGCTCACATCCAGCACCCAGTCCTGCACCCAGCCCTGCACTCATCCTGCACCCAGCCCTGCTCCCAGCCGACCAACCAGCGCTGCTCCCATCCTGTACCCAGTCCTGCTCCCATCCTGCACCGACTCCTGCATCCAGCCCTGCTCGCAGCACTGCACCCATCCTGCACCGAGCCAGCAGCCCACCTTGCCCACAGGGCTACCAGGGGCCACGGGTGTGGGGCAGGGTGTGCTGGGGGCCGGTGCTGCGCTGCTGAGTGCTGGAGAGCAGAGCCAGGCATCCAGCGCTCCCCTGCACCCCACGGCAGCCCCCCTGGGGCCAGTGGGGCTGGGACAGGGCCTCCCCCCAGCCCGGCATCACTCATGCCTCAGTTTCCCCATGTGCACCCAGGGGCACAGAAAGCCGGACGGGTCTTCCGGGCAGAGGGATGGGGGGCAAAAAAGAGCTGAGAGGCAGAGCTGGCCCTTGGCATCAGTCTGGGGTGGGAGGCAGGAGCTCAGCCCCCCCCAGGCTGCCCCTGACCCCGGGTGGGGAGAGCAGGGCTGGGGAGGCTCCTCCACCGCCTCCCCTCCCCGGCATTGCCAGAGCAGCGGCTGGGAAATTGTGCTGACACCAGCAAAACGGGCCAGGCGTAGGCGGGGGAGATGAGAGCCCACGTGCTCTGGCCTGATAATGGGGGGCTGCGGGGGCTGCAGGGAGCCGGAGCTGCCTGGCTGGGGGGGGGGCCCACACAGGCAAGCTCCCCCCCAACCTCTACCCACTCGCCACCCCCCCGTCCCTTTTGGGGCTGGGGATGCTGTGGGAGTGCTGGCTGCAGGGTGAGATGTGCAAAGGGGGAAAGTGTGCGGGAGCAAGTGGGAGCAAGCAGGCAGGAGGGAGCAGGCAGCATGCTGGGCAGGGAGGAGGCCAGCAAGCGTGCGAGGCCGTGGGGACGCCCAGCACACCCCGAGCGGTGCTATCACCTGGCCTGGCCATACAGCTCAGGGTCCCCTTGGTGCAGGGGTTGCCCCAATGTCCCTCCTTGCCTCAGTTTCCCCACCAACGCATCAGGCAGGATAACCTCTCGCTAGCCACAGCCCCACAGAAAGCACCCCCTGCGGGCTGGGGCACTGCTGAGCACCCGCCCCACTGCAGCACCCAGCACCCTGCAGCACCCTGGGGGGTCCCAGTCTCGGCGCAGCTGGTGCCGCTGGCCCATCCCAGTCCCCCTTAACCAGAGCACAGAGCGACCTTAACAGGGAAAGTGAGAGGCTGCCAGGCCTTATCAGAGAGTATTTACAGCCACTGTGTTCCCAATTAGACAGTCAGGTGACTGCGGCTGCTGGGGACCCAGACGCCAGGGTCAAGGTCGCCGGGGGGTGGGGGGCAGAGGGGCAGCCACCTCCCTGGGGACACCCACTGGCTCTGGTGTGGCCAGGGAACACACTGGCACGGGCACCCCAATGTGGCACACCAAGCAGTATAGGAGACCCCATCCCGGCTGCCGTGGGGGTCCTGGTCCCTGCCATCAGCATGGCCACCGTAGGGTTCCCAGTCCAGCGTGGGGGTGCTCCCAGTCCAGTCCAGGGTACCCCCAGCCCAACGTGACACTATGCCTCCAGCCAAGCCAGCACACGGTGCCCCCAGTCCAGCCCAATATGCAGCACCCCCATCCCAGCCAGTATGGAGTGCCCCCAGCATGGCGTGCAGCACCCCAGCTAAGCCCAGTACCCCATCCCAGTTCAGCCCAGCATGGCCATGTCTCAGCCCAGTACACGACAGCCCCCTACCCTGCCCAGCAGCCACTGCCCCATCCTGCACAGGGCATCCACACCCCCACCCCAGCCAGCGCCCTGGGCCGCCCCATCCCCAGCACAGCACCCACTGTTCCCAGTGCACTGCTGGGAAACAGCAGCGCCAGGCCCCGTTGGGCCCCGTCCTGCCTCTGAGCGGGTGAGCCACATGCGTGGGCACAGGCGTACGGCGTCAGCACCACGCTTGCGCACATGCCAGGAGATGCGGCTGGGCAGGCAGGTCCCGGCGGCACACATGTATGCAACTGCACACGTGCACCCCTCCCCTCCACCGATCACCCATGCCCCCCGCCTGCCCCGGGGTCCCACCTGGGCCCTGGAGCAGGATCCAGCCCTGGCTATTCATTCGCAGAGGCTGTGTCCTGCTTTTCCCCAAAGCCACGAGGGCTTGGTGGTCCCCCCCGAGCGCCCTGCCCGACACGTGCAGCTCCCTGGGAAGTGGGGGGGGTCACATGCCCACCGTGCCTCAGTTTCCCCAGGGACACTCAGTGTATCCCACCACTGGCTGGGCAGGGGCAGAGCTGTCTCTGGCTGCCTGTGCCCAGCGTGACTCATGGCGCTGGCACCCCCTTTGTTGGGATTGCCAGCACTGCGGTGCCCTCCGTGGTGTCACTGTCTGTCCTTGGGCCCTGGTCAGTGCCAGGCAAGGAGCCACCAGCCCCACACTCCCCTCGCTGTGGTGTTGATGGGGATGGGCTCATGGGGATGGGGGCACAGTTGGGGGGCATCACCCAGTGCTGCGGGTGTGCACAGGGCGCTGCTGCCAGGAGCGGACCGACGTCCTGGTCCCCGCACAGCTGGGCAGTCTGGCCTGGCCGGGGGGGCACAAGCCCCTCAACTGCCCCTCGGGGCTGCACACTGCAGACCCCCCTGGCTCTGCATCACCCCTGTGAAATCAAGCCCTGTCCTTGCCCACAGGGATCATGCAGCATCTCCCCGGGCTCCTCATCCTCCTGGGGGTGCTGGGGGACGTTGGGGTCCATGGAGGACCCCAGCTGCTGGGAGGGTGCCTGTGCCAGCACGTCACCAGCCAGAGACAGCAAACCTGCCTGCATAAAATAAGATCTGACCCGAGCTACTACAAGCTTCCCCTTCCCAACACACGGAGAGGTGGCGTGAGTCAGCGGCGAGGACAATGGCTGAGGGACCTAATCCTCTGAGCCTGGAAACTGCCGTCTGCCCTGCTCGCTCTGCCTCAGTTTCCCCCTTCTGATCGTCAAGGCTTCAAGAGCGGGTCTGACCCTCCCTCCCTGCTGTAGTGAAAATAGCCCAGTTTTCCCAGCAGGTCCGTGGGACCCCCCGGGCAGGTGAAGGGCAGGGGAGCAGCATCCCCTCGGTGCACAGCAGGAGCTGCTGGGGTTTGCTCCTGCTGGCGTTATCACTGCCCCCTCCCCAGCTGGCCTCGGCCGCTCCTGTCCCTGCCTCGGTCACCCACCGGGCGAGGGGCTGGGATCGCAGCCCACGGCAAACTGGCACTGCTGGACCACTCCCAGCTCTACCCCTCGGGGGATGCACCAGGAACAGGCTGTGCCTTCCCTGCCCGTGCCACCCACCTGCTCCTCACTGGGCTGCCAGCACAGGCAGCCACGTCAGGCAGGCGTGGGACGTGAGGTTAATCCCCCCAAGACCCCCCTCTGGGGATGCCCAGAGCCAGGAGCATCCTTGGAGACCGCTCGCCTCCTCCCCTCCCCGGCTCACGCCTCCCGGCGCAGTCAGGATCCGTCCCGGCTGTGGGAGAGAGGCCACGTGGGGAGGGCAGGGGGCACCCCCCCAGGCAGCAGTTTGGAGGGAGAGGAGCACTGGGCTCCTCTTTGCAAAGTTTGCAACAGGAAACATGTCCCCAAGTGGTGTCTTCGAGCCGGAGCTGGGATGGACATCGGGGGTGAGGGGACGGGAAAGCTGGAACAAACTCCCTCCTCCCAGAGAGCCAGCTCTGGTAGGGATGCATCCTGGCTCTGCCCCACAGACGGATGAGCACCCACCTCTCTCACGGACGAAGTAAGCCAGGTAGAGGTCGAGCTCCTTGACGGAGACGCTGATGTGGTGGGGCTGGACGCAGAGGATGGGGTTGGTGCATTGGCCTGACTTGACCAGGCGCTCGCCGTCGGTGCTCTCCAGCGGGATCCCTTTGAAGAGGATGACCATGACCAGGTCCAGCCGCCACACCTTGTCCGCCTGCCGCAGGCAGTCGATGCGGCGCATCTTCCCCTTCTGGTCAGGGTTGGAGAGGACGCAGCACGAGGGCTTCTTGCCCGTGATGGAGAGCACGAAGTCCTCGCGGCACTCGGGCCGGATGTCCTTGCGCAGCTTGGCCAGGAGGCGTGATGCCCATTTCTGCTTCACCTCCGGCTTCTCGCTCAGCAGCTCATCCTTCACTGCCCTCTCCTCGTCCTTCGTCATCCTCTTCTCGTGCTTCTTGAAGTACTTGCGCTTGCGGGCCTGCAAGTTGAACCAGGTGTAGGCGAAGGCCCGGACGTGGGGGAGCAGTGCCTCAATGAAGGGGTGGAACTCATCCTGTGGGAGCAGAAGGACAGGCGGTCACTCCTGGCCGAGCCCCTCCCCAGACCCACCCCAGGACGGCTGGGGAGCCCACAGGGACCTGCCTGGGACATCCCCGCTGGGCTTGCATCCCAGCACAACCAGGAGGGAGAGCTGTGGCAGAGGCACATGCCCACCAGGGATGGGCAACCCCTCCCCACGCAGTGGGATCCCTCCCATCTTAGCAGCCTCCCATAAATCCCACGGGCTGCAACGCTCCCAGGCCAATAACCTGCCGGGGGTGGCTGGGGCATACCGGAGCCAGCGGTGCAGTGCCGTGGACGGGCAGGCACTTGCGCAAGGCACGCTGCCTCCACAGCACCCAGACCCTCTCCCCTTCCCACCTACACGTGCTGGGATCTGCTCCCAACAGGCGCAGAAATCCCACGTGACATTGTGCCTGCCAGAACCGCTGTGCCAGTGCCAGGCGCTGCCAGACCGCAGCACCCAAGGGACGGGTCCCCCACACCCCCCACATCCCGGGTGCTCCCACACAGGCTGTGGGTGCCTTGGACCTCTCCGACCCCTCCAGACCAGTGGGAAACTCCCCCAGTTTGCCCCAGTTGCAGCCAGCCTGGCAGCTGGCGCTCAGCCCGGTGCACAAGGCGTGCTCTGACTGCCTTTTTCCATTTGGCGAGTGCTGCTGGACAAGTCCAGTCCCAAAAGAAAACAAGGAAAATGCATCGCCCTCCCTAGCCCCTCCTTCCCGTATCCCATTTTTTTTTCCCAGTTCAGAAAATCAGTGCTTCCTGGCTGGGGGGGGCCATAATGCCCCCCTGGGATGGAGAGGTGTCGGGAGCCCTCACGGCGGGGAGCGGCATGGCTTGGAAAACGACAGGGAGAGGGCCAAGCATCCCTGTGCATGGCCAGTGCGGCAGCAAGCTGGTCCCCGAGGGCAGGATTTGGCCCTCAGGGTCCCTCATGACAGGTGATGATGTGGAGGAGGAAAGAGCCCAGCTCCATGCTCGAGTCCCACTGGAGGCTGCCAGGGCTGGGTGGGGGGTGGCTGGTGGCAGCTGCCGCTGCCGTGCCGCGGCCCCAGTTTGCGGGGTCGTGCCTGGGTTTGGACTGCCCTCCCAGCGGGGAGGGTGCCAAGGGCAGGCACTGCTCTGGGGAGGGACACAGGAGGTGGCCGCGGGCAGGAGCCGGGGGAGGACGAAGCCCCAGCAGTGGGATGGGGCAAGTGGCTCCAGAGACGGCGGCTGGCCCCACTCATCCCAGGGCAGCGATGCCGCTCCCTGGCCGAAGCAGCCCTCTCCCAAAGTGACCCTGCTTGGAGGGAACACTGTCCCCTGAAGCAGGGTCCCAGCAGGGACTGGCCCCATACGGACCCCGCTAACTCCCACGTGGCCCCAAGTCCAGCACAGACCCCATCACAGAATCACAGAACGGTGGGGGTGGGAAGGGCCCTCTGGAGCCCACCCAGCCCAGCCCCTGCCAGAGCAGGGTCACCCAGCGCAGGCTGCACAGGGCCGCGTCCAGGCGGGTTGGAATCTCTCCGGAGAAGGAGACTCCACACCCTCCCTGGGCAGCCTGTGCCAGGGCTCGGGCACCTCACAGCGAAGACGTTTTTCCTCACGTTCAGGCAGAACTTCCCGTGTTCCAGTTTGTGCCCGTTGCCCCTTGTCCTGTCGCTGGGCACCACTGAGAAGAGTCTGGCCCCGTCCTCTTGACACCCGCCCCTGAGATATTGATAAGCGTCGGTGAGGTCCCCCCTCAGCCTCCTCTTCCTCAGGCTGAACAGCCCCAGCTCCCTCAGCCTTTCCCCACAGGAGAGATGCTCCAGCCCCTTAATTATCTTTGTAGCCCTCTTTTGTTAACCCCAAACCAGCGCCTGCACAGCCCCTACGAAACCCCAAACTCGCTCCCCCGGCACAAACCCTGCTAACAGCCGGCGCAGCTCCCTCGGCACAGCCCCTGGCGGCCCCTGGACCAGCGTCCCGTGTACAGACCCCGCTGTGACCTGGCACAGACATCCCGGCACAGACATCCCAGCACAGACCCTACCGTCCCCTGAACCCAGCACGGACGCCAATAACTGCCAGCACCAACCACCAGCACAGCCCCACTAACCCCCCAAAAGTCCCCCCAAGCACAGACCCCGTTATTTGCCAGCACAGACTCATCACCTCGGCACAGATCCCACCATCCCCAGGAGCTGACAGCCCCTGCTCTGGACCCAGCTTCATCAGACCTGTGACCCCGTGAGCGTCCCCCCCATATCCCATAAGGGACAGGAGACTCACCTTTGCTGGGGAATCCATCCCACCCATGGGGACCCAACACCGCCAGGGGACCCATCCTGACCCTGGGGACCCATCCCTGCCTGGGGGATTCATCCTGCCTGGGGGACCCATCCCCGCCGGCTGCACCCAGGGCAGCTGCAGCCCCGCCGGCCGCAGGGTCTGGTTCCCTCCCCAGCAGCAGCTGCTAATTCAGTGCAGCTGGGCAAGGGCTGGGCATGTGTCTTAAATCAGGGAAGAAGGTCAAAGAAAAGTAAGACAGGAGCCGAAAAAAGCAGCGACGAGTTCCAAAAACAATACTTGGCCGGGGCGGTGGGCGGCTGCTCTTCCTTGGTGGCCGGTTATTCAGACGAGCCCTACAAATTGCTGCCATCCCCCAGCCCCGCCACCTTCCCCAGGCAGCTGGCTGCAGGGCTGGCCATAGGGCTGGGGGGGGGGCACCGCACCATTGTCCCCATCCCTGCCCTCCCGCCGGGCAGTGCCACCCTGGGCATAACGGCAGGGATGTCACGCAAGAACCAGGTTATCCCTGTTGGGGGAGGCAGCACCCTTGGGTGCTGCTCGCCCTCTCTGTGAGGGCCAGGGGATGCTCGGTGCCCTGCCACAGGGTGGCAAGTGTGAGCGCCAGTTTCTGTGGGGCTCTGAGTAGACGCCAGCTTTGCTCCCCGTCACCATGCTGCCGAGGATGTTCAGATCCCACTCGGACCCACATCTGGGACCCCCCAAAAACCTGTGGCGTGCAGAAGCCCCTACGGCTCTCAGTACCCCCGAAGCCATCACGGGCCTCCCTCTCCCCAGGATTACAGCGGGACGGGAGCTGCACCGAAAGCCGATCAGCCCCCTCCCCAACTTTCCCTCCCGCCCAGCTTACCCCGCACTGAGATGCCGCGCAGAGTTAAGCCGCTTTAGCGGGGCCAGGCGAGGGCAGCTGGGGGGCACCAGGACAGCCGGCTGGATGGGCGGGACGGCTGCAGCTGGGTGCAGAGTGGACAGGCTAGAGGACTTGGGGACCGTCCCTGTGCCTTGCGTCCCCGCCATGCAGCCAGCATTGCGCAGCCCGTGAGCCCCTCAGCCGCGCACACCATCCCAGCTGACACCGGCCAGCTTCATGCCCAGCTCCGCTTCGGAAAGCAAAGGCAGGGATGCGCTTTCTGTCTGCCCCCGTTCCCTGCCAGTCTCCCCACCCCCGCCGGCAGCATGGAGTGCCGGCAAGGGGCTGGTTAAGTGTTTCTCCTGCTGTTTTTCCTTTGCGGGGCTGGGAAGCAGAGACGTGCTGCAATACCCCAGACGAGGCTGCTCCTGGGGCATTTCCGGATGGGAATCTGGCAGCAGAGTCTGTGCTTGGGCCCCATCCAGCCCGGGCTTGTAAAGCCCCACGACCCGGGGAGGAGCACGCCTGCGTCAGGGTGCTGCCGTCCCCGGCACAGGGCCCCCTTGCACCCCCCTTCCAGGGACTGGTGGAGCGATGACTTTCTGTGCCAGATGCTGCGAGGGGAAACTGAGGCACAGGTCAAGCCCAGCTCTGTCCTGGTGTCAGTCCTACTGTGGAGCGGGGAGGGGAAGGAGCGATGCTCTGTGTGGAGCTGGACACGCCATGCCAGGATTAACTCCTCTGGCAGTCCGAGTTTTTGTAGTGCCAGGGAGCTGGGGGGGGCACAGCTGAGGTGCTGCCCTTCCCCATGCTCCTGCCCATCCTCACCGTCTCAGCCAGTGCTGGGGCTCTGCGCCTCAGCTGCTCGGCCACGGCGGGTGCCTTCCACCCTGGGCACAGTGGGGGATGCTCTGTGCCACACAGGGACACAGTGCCAGGCATGGGCACTATGGCCAGGCACCGTGGCATCGGCTGCCTGGGCCTCCGAGCATCCTCTGCTTGAACGCCTTGTCCAAACAGGTCGGGCTCGGCAAAACAGCCTGAATTTTCCAATGAAAACACATTTCCTCAGGAAATTCCCGAGCAGTTTTCGGGGGGGGGGGGGGGGGGGCGGGCGAGGAGGAGGAGGGGGAGGGGGACAGGAGGTAACAGTCACCTTGGCAGCAGGTTTTGCTCCCCACCAGCATGGCCCTGGCCCCAGGGAGGAGTGGGATGCCATCCCCACCATGGGCAGGGAGAGATGTGGGGCGACCTCACTGCCTCCTGGCCCCGCACAGACCACACAGGGTTTATTTTATGAAAGGATGCTCAGCCTCCCCACCAGCCAGCCACACACCTCCAAACTGCTGCCGGCTCCCACGGCCGCCACTCCTGCCAGGTCCCGCTCCCCGCGGCCACACGAGCCCGGGCAGGGGCTGGCAAGTTCGGCACTGGGTGCTGTGCCCCCACGGAAAGCCTTGGTGTGGCGGCAGGGGGGGATGCAGCTGGAGACATTCCTGTAATCCTAAAAATCCCGAAATCCCAGGACCCAAAAGGGGCATGGCAGGGACTTGCTCCTCGCCCCAGCCTTGGTTTTCCCTTGCTGGAGCCTGTGGGTGCCCTTGGCACAGACAAAACACTTTCGTGTGGCCCCAGCAAAGCCTCTGGTAGCCGCTTCTTAACTGTTCACCGAAGCGGCTCTCGGTAATAAGTTAACCTGGTAATGAGACCTGTTGCTGAGACAGATGCAAATGATTGGGAAGTGCTCATTAGAGGGGATGGAAGGAGGCACTTAGGCCCTGAAAAGCACCCAGCCCTTCCCGGGGCGGCCCTGCACCATATTAGAGCCCATTTTACAATAATTGCTCCAGAGGAGGAAATCTATTTGGATTCATCATAAAGTATTTATTAACAAGACCTTATTCATAATTTTTGCTGCTCGCCAGCACGGCGCGGCCAGGCTTCCCAGCCTGCTCGGCAAGTCCTAACAAGGCTTCCCCGGTGCTGGTGAGCAGCACCGCTGTGCTGGGAGGGGGGAAACCGAGGCACGCCGGGCATGGGGCAGCGGGAGGGAGCGTGGTGGCAGCTGAAGCTCCCGGGAAAGCAGCTGGGTATGGTACGAGTTGTGCTGGCCTTGCCTGCACACACCCGGCCCTGCGCTGGAGCTGCCCGTGGGGCAGAACAGGCTGTCACAGCCACGCTCCCCCCCAGCTCCTGGCAGCGGCAGCTGAGCCGGGGTGGGGACGACCCAGCCCCGTGCTTACAAAACCCCTCTTGCAGCCTGCGCCGGGGCACGGAGCCCCAGTGCCCGGGGCAGCCTGGCTGGCACTGCTGGCGCAGGCAGAGGTGAAGGTAGGACACAGTGCAACCTCCCCACAGCTCCGCTCCCCAGATCCTGGGGCTTTTTTTCCCCCCAGAGCCAACAGCATCCTCCAGCCAACATCTGTGCATGGCTGAAGGCTGCGTATGGGCTGGACCGTACCCACAGCGTGCTCTGGATGCGGGCGCCCTGTTGGCAGGGTCAGCCAGGATGGATGCAAGGCCAGAAAGGGGCTCCCACACTTCATTTACTGCCTTGATGCTCAACACCACTCAGGATCGGACCAGGAGGCGGTGGATGGGCTAATAAAGCACCTGGTGCTCACCATGCGCCTGGGTCCACAGTGGCCCCAGACCCCTCGCCAAGCTGCCCTGGGCTCCCCACACCCGGTGCTGCCTAAAAATGCCCCGCCGGGTCCTTTGAGCCATCCCAGAGCAGGCAGGTCCCTGCCACCCCGCGGGCACCACAAGCACCCCGCATCGGGCTGGTGCCCGCCTGCCTGTGCCTACGTGCCGGGGCGGGAGGCGATGCCGGCGCTCGCCCTCGCAGGTGGTGCGGCTCAAAGCGGGGGTGCGGGGAGCGCGCCGAGGCTGCCGACGCAGGTCACGGGAGGCCACGGCAGGCAGCGAACCTGCCAGTTGCTTTGGAAAACAGCAGGAAGAAAAGCAGCTCTCTTTGCAGCCCTGGGCTCAGGTGCCAGTGCTGCCTGGGCCTGCGCCAGCCGGCACAGCCCTCCCCGGGGAGGCAGCACTGCCAGCAGACGGTGGCCGGGGGTGGCCCAGGTGGGCTGAAGCCGGGGGGGGCTTCTCCAGCAGCATGGTACATGCCCCAACCCTGTGCCCATCACCCTGCCTCTGGTCTGCCTGCATGCACCCTCACCTCCAGCAACAACTGGTGTTGCTGGTCCCCGGCTTTGCTAAATACACCCCGAACTGGGGAGTGGTGTGCTCAGGGTGCAGGGAAGAGGTAAGGATGCCCCGGGGAAGGTACTCAGCGGCAGCACACCCATTACCGGCGGGCAGAGGAGCCGAGAGGGTGCTGGGGAGGGAGACCTGGCGGTGGGAGTGCCCGGGCCACTCGCTGCCTTCCTGCAGACCCACTCAGATCCCCCAGGTGCCTCAGTTTCCCCAGGCGCCGTCTCTGCCCATCCTCAGGGTGCGGGAGCCGATGGCTCAGCCACTTCCCTGGGGTGACCCCACCTCCCCTCAGGGTGCGGTGCTGCCTTTCCAAAGATGTGGAAACTGAGGCACGGCACCCGCCAGGCCAGCCTGCAGCAAAGGCGGCCGCTGGGGTCCAGGAAGAGCCCTGCGAGCAGCACAGGGGGAGCGCGGAGGGGACCCAGCCCATGGCCAAGGAGACATCCCCCCACCCCAGGAAGCATCCCGTGGCCAGCAGCACTGTGGCCACGTGGCTTCCCAGCCGAAACCCCCCTGGGGCTCCAAGGAAGGGAAATGTTTTATGGAACTGGAAAAAAAAAAAAGCCTTGCCAACAGGCCCCGGCGCTGCCAGCTCCTCCGCCCGGCCCTGCGTCAGCGTGGGGCCCCGGGGATGGCCTGCTCCCCCCTACCCCGCTCTCGGCACATGGCAGGGACTGCGGCTACGGGGTTGGCAGGGCTGGAGCAGTACCTGAGACCCAGTGCTTTGCCCACCCCGGACCCTGGAGTCCCAGCCTGGGAGCTGCCGGGATGTGACACAGGGACAGTGACAACATGCACCCCCAGGAGCACAGAGGGAAACTGAGGCAGGAGAGACGCCCCAGGTCTGGCAGCACCGCGTTCGCTCCAGGGAGGGCAGGCAGCAGGAAGCCCCAGCTCAGCATCCCCCCCAGCACCGAGGGAGCCAGGAACAGGCAGGGCTCCCCCAGCCCGCCTGGGCTGAGCCTGGGGCTCTGAACCCGGCTTTCGCCCCTGACGCAGGAGGTTTTATTTCCCTCCCAACATATTTTTAGCCCTGCCTGCTCCGTCCTGGCCTTTCTGAGGGGGATTAATTCCCCTCCCCCACCATGCAACATTAAAGGTGTGGGGGTGCAGAGAGGGGTCCTCAACTCCCTCTCGGGGGGTGCCTGCTGGGGGGGGGGTGGCACCGGGGGTGTCTCTGCACCCCGTGACGGGGAGCGCCGTGATGGGCTCATGGTGCTCACCCCACTGCAAATCCAATCCCCAGCGGGCTGGAGCAAGTCACCAGTTAAAAATAGCCCCGGCCTTTTGCTGAGGAGCCAGTGACCTTGCGGGAGGATCGGCCACCCCCGAAGCCCTGGTGGTGAAGAGTTCACTGCCCCCCCCAGCCCCATCGCCTTTGCCACGCCATGGACGTGCCAGTGGTTCAGCCTCCACGCCAGCATCTCATGGGCTCCCCGGGGGTTTGGGACACCCTGCCAGGACCTTCCACCTAGAGATGGGGAAACTGAGGTGCGGGGCGGCAATAGGCTCTCCCGGACAGCAAAGGCAGACGAAGGTGTCCCCAAATGGTCAGCACTGCCCTGAGTGTGGCCAGACCCTGCACCCCAAGCACTGAAGCACGGGACTGCTTTAATGGGGGGGTATAGTGTGTTTCATCCACTTTCAGCAGCTCAGCAGAGCCTTCCTGGGGAGATTCAAAGGCTGAGCCTGGCCGGGTCCTATTTCGGGAGGGTTTTGGATGCCTCCCAAGTGGCAGGAGCCGGGGCTGGCCCGGACAAAGGGACTCTGTTCAGGATGTTGGGCTCTGTCAGTGCCCAGCGCGGAGGCTGGTGGCTGTGCCCAGTCCCCTTGTCCCCTGTGTGACGAGTCAGCGCCCAGGGTTGAGGCAGGGGACAAGCACCCCTCTCCTGTGCTGGGTGCTGTTCCCCACCTGGAGGTAAACTGAGGCAGGGGGTGGGACTGTCCTTGCCTCCTGGGTCACAGCTGTAAACACTAAGTGACACCGCCATACCGCGGAGACGGCCGTGCCAACCTGCCTTGTCCACCAGCCACCCGCCCTGGGCTACTTGCCTGAGCTGGCCCTGAGCCATCCCCCTGGGGGAGTCCGAGGTCCCCAAGCGGGGCCGGGTGCTCTGGGAGCCGATACCCCAGCCATTGGCTCCATGGCAGAGCAGAAGGAAACCCCCTGTCAGGCCAGATCCTGCCAGCTTGACGCCACAACAGGGTGCACCGGGGTGCCAGAGGGGTGTAGTGCTGCCCACACCACTGGCCCTGGGACCGGGGCTGACAGGTGGCTGGGGGGTCTCCCACGTCACCTCAGCCCCCCCCACTGCCTGCCCCAGGCCCTGGGGGGCTTCGGAAAGCCCCAAGGTTTGGGGGGCCACAGCACAGTTACCAGCCTGTGCAGGCTTGCACGCTCCCCACCACAGCATAGAGCTGCAAGCACCCACGTGTGCACCCATGGTGCCAGGCACAGAAACCCTGGGTATGGGGACCAGCTGAGCAGGCAGGGTCCACACCACAGTGATGCCAGGTGAGTTCTGGCTGTCTGGCTCCTGTCCCCATGCCCATGTGGGACACAGTGAGGCCATGGCTCGGCCCCGGCACTGCTGCTGGCGACTCCCCTCTCCAACCAATTCACCACCACAAGGCGAGGAGGCTGGTGAGCACGTCCTGGTTCCCTCCGGCAGTACCTCAGGATGCGATGCAGTCATCGCTAATGCATCTGGACTCATTTACGGGGATGAGAAAATGTTTCCAGGTTTCCCACAAAGTCCCATTAAGATCCCAGTCCCACTCTATTTTTAGTGCCCTCATCAACAACGCCTTCCCCAGCCACCCTGTCACTCCAGGGCCCCCGCGGGCTGGCGGGGGCACCCTGGGCACGCGCCCACCTTTGGGGGAGCTGAGCTGCACTGGGACCGTGCAGCTGGAGGGGGCAAACCCAGCCCCACGTTCCCCAACCCAGCAGCTTTGCACCCATGGGTGCACCCCAGCAGCGGGAATGCCCCAGCCCAGCTTTTGCTTGAGAGCAGCTGAGGAAGGAACCTGGTAGGAAACGACAGCGAAAGCTGCCCTGGGCTGCTGTGTTGGCCACGGAGCCCCAGGCTGTGGTACCCTGCTCCCTGCTGAGGATGGAGAGGGGATGGCGGTGCCGGGCGATGCTCGGTGGGGCTGGGGCACGCTGGCGGCAGCACCTCCCTGCAGGTACAGAGTCACACCCTGCAGCACCAGTTTGTCACCTGGCAATGGCCGGTGGCTGGCCCAGCCACCCGCCCCACCAGCAACCCCCCAGCGCCGCAGCAGCGCTCCGCCCGAGGCAGTGGGTGCCCACGGGGCTCCCTGTGGAGCTGGTGAGAGCGCACACGGATCCTGCCCTCGGCCCTGCGCCCTCCCGGGCTATCTATAGCCATGACCTCAGCAGGAGCTGGGGCAGGCGCCCAGCCGCGCATCCTCCCTTCTTGGCAGGGCTGCTGCCACAGCCCCAACCCGGTAAAGAGCCGCCGCCAAGCCGAGGCTTTTATCCCATCCACAGCGCTAATCTGACGGGATTCGGTGTCAGGGGCTGCCCACGGGCAGCTTGCAAAGGCTGTTTCCAGGGAGGGCTCAGCCAAGCGACGGAGAACATCAGCCAGCAAGGGCAGGCGGCGGTGCTGGGTATCACCACGTTAGGTGACAGGGTCCAACCCTGGGGGCTGGACGAGCGGGGACATGGGTGACCCGGCTCCGAGGAAGTCGAGCGGGGGACATCCCCACATGGGCAGGGGTGACCTGAGGACACCCCACAGCTGCGCCCCGCAGGCGTCGGGGTCACAGCCTCCCGCACAGCCCGGGGGGGTGCAGGGAGGGACCTGCTCGCTCTCCACCAGCTGCCCCAGGGGAAGTGGGGAAGGGGTGGCCCAGAGGAGGGGAATTTCCCCGGCTTTTTTCTCCACAAACTCCTCTGCTTGTGCAATTAGAGAAATTTGTTTAACAAACTCCCGGGGGAGCGGAGCGGGAAGGTGGGGTGGCGCGCAGCCAGGGGCGCTGCTCACACAGGCCCGCTCCCTCCCCGCCCGCGCCTTTGATCAGCGGCGTGCTTCGCCGGGGGAGAGGAGCGGTTCCCTGCAGCCAGACGGCGGCCAGAGCCGTGCTGTGCCGCAGGAAGCACCTTGGCCCCTGCAGAACGTGCTGCCCGTGGCAGCCCCTCACCCTGGCCACATGCCCCCTCAACTGGCGCTTCGCAGCCCCCTCCACTCGCTCACCCCCATCCCACCGCCCTCACGCTCGCTGGGGCAGCACAGCCCCAGCACCCTGCCTCACCATCGCATGTGGCCCCCAACCTCCCGGGTCACACGTGCACACACATGCGTGCGCCCCGCGCGCCCATGCGCGCGGCGTTGGCTGGCGGGCAGGCGCAGGCTCCGGCGCGCGCTCACACACGCTCACGCTCGCTCTCTTTCTCATGCAATGCCATTTCCATCAAAAACCCTTTACTCTGCACTTTTCGCCAGCGCTGCTTCATTGGTATTCACGCGTGCTGCTCGCCTGTCCTGGCGCACAGGTTACTAAAGGAGATTTTGCGGCGCAGCACGGCGGGGGTCACATTACAGCTCGCGCCGTCTCGCTTCCCAAATCGCCGGGCAGGAGCCAGGGGACAGTGGGAGGGGAGTGCAGGATCTGGCACATCACAGCTCCTCGCAAGCAACCGTGGGACGAAGCAGCCCCATCACCCATTGCACCGGGGCAAGGCGGGCCCGCGGGCAGGCAGCGGGGAGCTTTGCAGCAAACAGTGTGATGGGTGGCTCCCCAGGGAGAGCCGGCATCCAGCCTCTCCATCCTCCCCAGCAGCCCACCGTGCCTGCTGCAAGGTGGGAGCAGCCGGCAAAGCGGACTGAGCAGAGAGCGGGGCGCACGCTTGCACTGCCATCACCCTCGCCACCGGTGCCCAATGATCCTGGGTGGTATCCACCATGTCCCCGGCAGGACTGTGCCCTTGGGATGGCGTCTTGGGGTGGAAGATGGAGCGGCGGCGCCTCTCGTTTCAAGGGCTGGTTTGGGGAAAGGGGAAACGTCTGGTGGAAAATCAACATTTCTCTCTCTGAGTTTTTTGTTTCCTTTGAAAGCAAAAATATTTCTTGGTTTTTCGTGATCAGAAACATGTTGGGGGTTTTTTTTGGACAACAGCCGTCAAATACCGTTTCCCCCGCGAAGGGAATGCAGGGGCCCTTTGCAAGGAGAGCAAAAGCCTTCTTAAAAAAAAAAGATAAAAACCTAATTTTTTAAAAAAAATTCCACCTGGCCATGGACTCGAACAAACTCCCAGGAAGATGGGGTCAGCAGGAGGGCCCGATCCTGGCATTCCAGTGACAGGCAGCGCTGCCTGAGGGTGCCACGGCCCCTCCTGGAGCTGCAGCGGTGGCTGGGAGAGCGATGCCCACGCGGGCAGCCCGAAGCCTGGACCTGTGGATTTTGCCCAAAATGCTGATTAGAGCTGGCTGCGGGCCGGGGAAGGGAGGATTAATGCACTTTTAAAGCAGCAGCGAGTTACCGAGAAATCATCCTTGGCAGGGGCTGGCCCACGGGTCCCCCGGCGCGTGAGCACTGCCGCACCTGGGCTGCGGGATCCTTTCCCAGCTCCTCTCCAGGTCTTGGGAAGCGCCAGGCCTTGGCGGCTGGCGCAAGGCGTTGGTCCCACCAACCTGGCACAGCACGGCGCGGCCGTGGGGGATGCCTGCCAGGGCCGACGTGATGGATGGTGAGCCCAGCTGCCCGCCCTGTGCAAGCCAGGCCCCGAGATGCCTGTGGGGACCCTGTGCATGCCCACCCTGCAGCTGGCACGTCCTGGGGGTCTGCATCCCCTCCTGAGAGTGACAATGTCTCAGGGTGCCCAGCTGCCCAGGACAGGGAAGGGAGGCTGAGCACAGGCTCTTGCCTGTGCTGATTTGGTGCATCCAAAGCCTCCAAAGGTGCTTTGGTACCCAAAATCCACGAGGGTTTGGCACCGGGCACCTCTGCCCCCCCCCACGAGGCTGCGCCCCTCTTGGGCTCAGCCCCACCAGCAGCCCCCAGCCATGCCATAGGGACGTCACCAGTGATGCCACGTGGTGCTGGCCTGACCTGGCAGGGCTGAGCACCCATCGATGCCCTGGCCGCTCCCCATCCCCTTCACCGCCCTGCCCTGACCTGCCCAGCACACCTCGTGCCACGGGAGAAATCCCTGCCCCGCAGGTCCCCGAGGAGCAAATCACGCCCCTGCCACCCCGAGGCCCTACCTGCACCCCCCGGTTCGGGTGGAGGGACTGGGGGAGACAAGAGCCCCCCTGGCCCCCTCCTGTGAGCACTCAGTCCCCTCAGCGGTGCCCAGTGCTGGCACCACCATCCTCGCACAGGAAGAGCCGCAGCACGGCCGGGGGCGGCAGGCAGCGAGCCAGCCTCGCACGGAGACATTTTGCCTCCCCCCCAGCCCTCCTTCTTCCCCTCCAGCAAGGGACCCTGGGGACACTCCCCGTCGCCGCCACCGTCCCCATCCCTGCCATCCAGGGCTTGGCTTGTCCCTAGGACAGGTGCAGCCGCGCTGGGAGTGGTGGTGGTGGATGATGGGCACCCCTTGGGCTGTGGGGAAGTGTTCGGGGGACAGGCGCGGGGAAGGCTGGCGCAGGCAGCACTGGGCAAGGAAAGCTGCCAATCAGCCAGAGCAAGCTGTCCCTGTCCCGGGGCCATCCTCGGCCAGCCCCAGAGAGCCCTGTCTTGCAGGGACCTGCCTCCATCACCCCCAAACCCACTGTCCCCCCCTTTCCCTCTGCGTGCCCAACCCACCTCCAGGCCCTCCCTGCTGCGCGCAGCCCTGCACTGGGACAAATCTTTTTGCACCACTGTGGCAGTTTTCCCCCGGGGCTCTCGAGCTCTCCGTGCTGGGGCTGCCCAGGGCTCCCGGGGGAGCTGCCTTTCACGCCCTTTGCTGCACCTCGCCAAGGGGAGCGCGGCCAGCTCTCGGCACGGCTCCTCTGCCCGCTGAGCCTCGCCATGCCAGCCCTGCCCTGTCCACACCCTGCCGCACCGGCCATGCTACAGCCACCGCTGCAAGAGGGGAAAAACCGCCGGGTCAAAGCAGGCTCAGGCTACGGCTCCCAGCATCCGTCCCCAGCCCACCCAGGCTCAGGGGAATAAAAAAGCACCAAAGGGAGCTACTCCTCACTCACTTCAAGATAGCCAGGCAGCGAGCTGGGCCCTGGCAGCCGGGCTTTGTTCAGCGAGCTGCAAAAGCGCACGCATGCTTGCAGCGCTGGGCATGCGGTGGGTTCACTCCCTGCTCCGGTACAGAGGGAAACGCAGGCAGGGAGGGAAGCGCAGGCAGGGGCAGAGCTGCCCAGGAAAGTGAATTATTGGCGGGTGCCTTGCGTGCTGAAGGAGGGCGGCTGATTTATTGTGCAAGGCCCCAGCCAAGTTCAAGGTGGGTGATGCGGTGGAGAGTGGCGCAGCGTGAGCACCGGCCACTCGGCTCTCACCCGACAGTGTCTCTCGTACAGCAGGTCTTATCCTGCCCGCCACCCCACGTGCCCATCCCAGCCCTCCGATCGAGCTTCACAAACCACACTTAAAACAGGATCTATTTTTCCCGAGCGAGGATTTAAGATCATACTGGGCGGAAGCAGCGGGGTCCTCGGCAGCGCTGCCAGTGCGAGCGGCAGGGCAGGGCTAGCCGGGGCAGGCGGGCACAGCACGGCGGGCGCCTCGTGGGGAAAGCAAGGATCTCCCGAAGGTTGTATTTAAAGAACGGCCTCATTGTTTTTCCCAAACAATACTCAGCAGATGGGAGAATTGAAAGTGTGTTGCAACCTTCCCTCTCTCCCCCCGCCATGCCCGGCTTGCTGCTCCCATCCTTTGGCAGCTGATCTGAGCTCCCGGCTGGATACCAGTTTGCCAGAGCTACTGGTGGAGAGGGTGAGCACTGGTGCTCCCCTCTCTCGCTGAAAAGCCGCGGTGCTTTTGGTAAGGAGGTTTGCCAAAGGATGCCCCGGTGAGATGTGCCTGGCAGGCAGCTCCTCGCTACGGCCACGTGCCCAAGCCAGTGGTGGCAGCTGAGTGATGTGCAGAGCCAACCATCAGCGGCTGGGGAGAGGCGAGATCCCCCTCGGCACCCAGGAGACGCAGTTGGGACCAGGCCACGTGGCCACAATGCTCTTGCAGCCTGGCTCCGTCCCCCAGACACCACGGCATGCCCGTTTCCCCGGTGCACAGACTTGTGCCAGGCCAGCTTGGCCAGGCTGCTCCCCAATGCCCCCAGGACCGGGTGCTGCCGGTTACGGCACGCGCAGGGGTTCGTGCCTGGCCACTGGCTCTCAGTCGAGCAGCGCGGGCACATCGCCTCCACACCGAAACCAGTCTCCAAGGATGCATCTGGACAAAGTGGTGGGAACCGGGTGTCCTGCTGGGGTCTGGCCAGAGACGCCCTCCCCTCTCCCAGGCCCCAGAGGACCCGTGGGACGCCCGGCTCCCACTGCTCCAGCTGCCTTTGGGGCTGGCCCCATCTCACCTCGCTCCCAGCCTATGGGTACCAGTGGGGGGGGCTCAGGGAGCGCTGGGGCGACTGCCAGGTGCTAGAGATGAGCCAGAGGTTTGCAGGTCATAAAACTTGCACATCTCCACCCAGGGAGCATCCCAAATCCCCCCCCCCCCCCCCCCCCCCCGTTGCAGATCCAGGAACCGGGAATAACTGTTACAGCTCCAGAAACACCGCTGGCTCCTCAGCAGTGGCTCCCAAGGGACACACATGTGGGGCCAGAGGCGGGTGCTTAGCGCTGGGGTTATTTCGGACTCCCGGCAGCTGGAGCCCCCCTCCGCTCCCCTGTGAGCAGGGTGAGGCCTCGTGCGTGGCAGTGGTGCAGGTGCTGCTTCCCTTCTAATCTGGGCAGCTCCCTCTTACTTCCCAGCCTGTCCCTGAGGGGGGACAGCGGCGAGCCGGGGGGGGCGGGAGAAGTCCCCAAGCAGGGACAGAGAGCTGAGGAGGGCACAAAGTCACCCTCCTCGCCGGATGGGAGACTCGGCCAAGGCCCTGGCCAGGAGCATGTCATGGACGATGCCTTTGCCAGGGCTATTTTGGTGCCACTGGGCTGCCAAGCCCCAGCTTGGACCAGCTCTGTCCGGGAGGGGCAGCTGCCCAAGCGGTAGCCGGGGTCCGAGTGGCCGTGCCGGGCTCAAGGGGCCGGCGGTGGCGGTAGCGGCGGGGAGATGCATGAAGGCAGAGGCAGGGCGGCTCCCGCGCACGTTCCAATGTATCCACATCACCATCCGCGGCTCCCGAGCCCGGGCGAGCCTCCCCGCCGCGCGGGTGGGATGGGAACGGCTTGGCTGGCGGCGGGGGGAGCAGTGGGGGGGCCGGATCCGGTAGGTGCAGACGACGTCTGATCCCATCCGAGCTGGGCTGGATTGGAGCTGAGGCTACACCAGGGCAAGGGGGGGAAACCAGAGCCTTCCCCGCACGAAGGCGGCGGGGCGGAGGCTGGGATCCACAGAGGAAAAACCAGCTCCCCCCCATCGGCTGGGCGAAGCGCTGGGAACAGCACGGGTTTGTGAGCAGAACGGCTCCTGCCAGCCCCAGCCCGGCCAGCCAGCGACCGCACGGCTTCCCACATCAGACCAGCGCTGTTAGCTGGCAACAACAGGCTCTGCCAACCCAGCGCTGGCTGGAGACTGGGATGGTAGGGAGGTGGTGGGACCCCCGGGGATGACGGAGTCGGGCTGGGAGAGGAGGGAAAGAAAAGAAAGGAAAAGAGAAAAAGGAAAAAAGAAGAAAAAAAGAAAGAAGAAGAAAAGAAAAAAAGAAAAAAGAAAAAAGAGAAAAAAAAGAAAAAAGAAAAAAAGAAAAAAGAAAAAAAGAAAAAAGAAAAAAGAAGAAAAAAAGAAAGAAGAAGAAAAAGAAAAAAAGAAAAAAGAAAAAAGAGAAAAAGGAAAAAAGAAAAAGGAAAAAAGAAAAGGAAAAAAGAAAAGGAAAAGGAAAAGGAAAAGGAAAAGGAAAAGGAAAAGGAAAAGGAAAAGGAAAAGGAAGAAAGAGAAAGAGAAAGAAAGAGAAAGAGAAAGAGAAAAAGAAAAAAGGAAAAGGAAAAGGAAAAAAGGAAAAGGAAAAGGAAAAGGAAAAGGAAAAGAAAAAGGAAAAGAAAAAGGAAAAGAAAAAGGAAAAGAAAAAGGAAAAAGAAGAAAAAAAAGAGAAAAGGAAAAGAGAATAAGAGAATAGAAAAAAGGTAGATTGAGATGTGACCCTTGCCAAGTCAACCGCACGACGGGGAGCACCATCCCCAGGGTCATTTTAGCAGCCCCAGCGCGGCTCACCCGTGCCCATGCCCGTGCCCAGGTCGGTGCCCATGCCGTGCCTGTGCCGTCACCAGCCTCCACGCTGCGCTGCACCCAGGGAGAGCCGGGGACGAGGCCGGACCCCACGCTGCCCTCCAGCACAATGCAGGTGCTGCCGAGGGGACCCCCCTGACCTCCCAGCGGGCAGCTGAGTCCAAACCTCTGAGGTGGGGCCGGATCCTGCCCGCAGCTCTGGCCCAAGGCATGAGGTCTGGCAGGAGAATCCCCGGCGCGGGCACGGGGGTCCGGCAGCAGCACCCTCCCCCACCAGTGCAGAGCCCTCTCGGGGTGCGGCATGAGGCCGGATTTGGAGCGGGCAGTGGCTGCCAGCAGGGAAGAGGTTACGAGCCGGGGGGAAGCTGCCTGTTCAATAATTAAATAAATATCAGCGATCAATAAGGACAGAGCAAAGGCAGAGCTGCAGCGGTCGTGGTGCGGGCAAGGTGGGGGGGTGTCCCCGAAGTCTCCCCCCCGTGGCCGTACAGGCTGATGGGGGGAGACTTCAGGGACTCCCCACTTGCCCGCACCGTGGGCCCTGGCACGGCCACTCTGCTGTGCGCCATCGGGCCACGTCGGCGTGGCCCGGAGTGACACCAGCGTCCCCACGCACACGGCTCAGGGCTGCCCCTCGACACCCCTACATGCAGATGGCGGCTGGCATCGCCCCTCGCCCCAGAGACTGAGGGGGTGCCCCCCACATCCTGCCACGCACGACCTCCACCACCCTCTTGCCCGCCAGTGCGGCATGGCGCAGCCAGTTGCAAATTGTCCCAAACTTGAAGGATTTTGAAGAAAAAGTCCGTGGGCCCCCCCCACCTCTTTGCACCCCACCATGTGCAGCTGGGCTGGTGGGGGGGGGGGAGGAAAAAGTTTCGCGCTACACAAGAGACGGCGTGGCCAAGGCCAAACCCGCAGTGCCAAGGCCCCCCCCAACCTCCCCAAACTCAACCAGGGACCCTCCACACCCCACCACGTCGCCTTGCAGCCCCAAAGCCGTCGGCTTCCCCGCACCACCCACCTCCGGGTGCAGCGAAAAAAAAAAACCCAAACCACAACGCAACCTTCCCCCCCCCTGCACCCCAAGTGAAAGCGGAGGCACAAAAACCCCCAAAAGCACCAGAAACACCAAAAAAAACCCGTAAAAAAGGCGGGGGGGGGCAAGCAAGAGGGAAACGCAGCTTCTCCAAGCAGCCCCGCACTGGCCCCAACCCGCCCTTTCCCTGTTATTATTTTTATCGGGGGGGGGGGGGGGGGCTTTTCCTTTTTTTTTTTTTTTTTTTTTTTTTTGCATTGCAACTGTAAAAGTCTGTTGCGGCGAAGGGGGGGGAAACTGGGGGGACGCGGGGGGGGCCGGTTACCTGGGTCAGGCAGAGAGGAGACGAATACATCCCGAGCCGTGCTGGGAAAGTGGCTAATTGCAGGGCTGAGACTCGAGGCGTAAAAGTTACTGAGTCATTTCGGAGGCTGGAGCAGTCCGGGCGTTTTTTCTCTCTCTCTCCTCCGGAGCGGCTCTGCGGGGCCCGTGGGGGGGCGGCCGGGCCGGGGGGGCCGGCCCCGCGGGAGGGGGGGCCGAGGAGGAAATAAAAAGGGTCCAACTTCCACCCCCCCCAAAAAATTAAAAATAAAAAGCAAAAATCCCCCCCCCCCGGAAAATAAAGCGCTTTTTTTGGTTGTTGTTGTTTGTTTGGGGGGTTGGGGGGGGCGTTTTAAAGAGGCAAAAGGCTCATCTTCGCCCGGGGGGGGCCGGGGGGATCCGCACCCAGCCTGCAGGCAGGGGCAGCGGGGAAGTTAGAGGGGAAGCGGCTCCATCCGAGACACGGGCAGCGGAGAGAGGGAGGAAAGAAAGAATGAGAAAATGAAAAAAAAAAAAGAAGAAAAAAAAAAGGAGCGAGGAATGAAGTGACGTTATGAAAAAAGCCCATCCCAAAATATTACATCCCATTTAAAGATGTAGGAACCCCCTTTGGCTCGCAGGGCCGAGGCGCTGCGGGGCAGGGGCGAGCGGGGGAGGGCCGGGCCGCCCCCCTCGCGGGGCGAGTCCCCCCGTGCCCCGGCGGCCCCGCCGGGCCGGGCAGCGCGGGCAGCGCCGGGCGAGCGCGCCCGGTTTTTGTTGTTTTGGGGGTTTTATTTATTTTATTTTTTTTTTTAATGAACGGAGCCAATACGGCGAGAAGAGAAAAAAACCTGCAGATTCATGTGCAACTTCTGGGCAGCGGCCCCGGGAGACGCTGCCCCGGCGCGGGCAGGGGGCTGCCCCCCGCGCCCCGCTCCCAGCCCCGGGGGGGCCGCCCCGCCCGCCCCGCGCTCCCTCCCGCCGTATCCCCGCTCATCCCGCGGAGAGACGCTTATTCCCCCCCCGCCCCCTCCCCCCTTATTTACCGACGGGCGGTATCTCGACGCTCTTCTCCGGTGCCGCGGGGGGGGGGAGCGCCACGGGCAGCCCCGCGTCCCCCCCGCCCCGAGCGCACAAAGAGAGAACGAAAAAAAGCGGAGCCCTGCGCCCGGCAAACTCCAAACCGCAAGTTCTCACTACAGAAACACCACCGCCACCAACCAATTCTGCAGGCTTTAATAAAACCTAATTAGAGAGCGAGCGAGGGCGAGAGCCACGTACAGAAAAACAAAGGGAATCCCCGGCTCCTAATTGTGAAAGTGAGTTTCAGCCCCGCAGGATGGCGGGCGGCAGCCTCCGAGGTTGGCGATTTATTTAGCCCCGCTCTCACCTCCCTTCAGACACGCATATATGGGGTTTTTTTAATTGCTGCCTGCAGTGACCCGGAATGCAGGCAGGGACCGCTGCCCGGCGGAGCAGGCGGGCGCTGCGGGGCCGCTCCGAGCCGCTCCCGGCTGCGGGGCCGCGGCTCCAGCCCGGCCTCGCTCTCCCCGAAGAAGAAAAAGGCTTTTTTTCCACCGCTCTGCCGGGGAAGATGCCCTGCCAGACCCTCTCCCCGCACAACTAATTTTAACTGATTTTCACTCTCAACTTTTGCCGGCCCCCGGAGGACGATCCGCGCCCGCGGCTTTGGGGTTGGGGTTTATCCCCCCCTTTCCCCTGCATTAAAAACAACCCCGGAGGCATCTCCGCTCCCCCGGGATGCAGCGGCTCTGCGGCGGCACCAGCCCGGCTCCGCGCAAACTTCGCCGGCCGGGCCCGTTCCCCGCCGCCCCCCCCCCTCCATCCCCCCTCCGCGGCCGCGCCGCTGCCCCCGGGCAGCTCGGGGGGTGCGTGGGGGGGAGCCGCGGCGCGTCCCCCCGTGGCCTGGCAGGAGGCGAAGCAGGAAAAGCCCAGCACGGCGGGGACGGGGAATGCTTTTTATTCTTACATCGAGGACGGTGATTTTTTTTTTTGTGCCCCCATCCCCCGGGTGCGGGCAGGGCGGCCCCGCGCACTTGAGCGCGACCCTCCCGGGCGTCACTTCCAAGTTCAAGTCGGTGCGGCTGGCAGCCTCTCCGCCCCTTTTTTAGCGGCCATTTTCAGCTCCATCCAGCCCTCCGCGGGCTGCGGAGGCTCCCCCCGCGCCGCGACCTCCCCGCCGGGCGGCTCCCGCCTCCGCCCCCCCCCCCCCCCTTACACCGCGGGGAGGGGTGGGCAGGGGGAGGAGAGACGGCGGCAACTTCCCTCCGCCGCCCCGGCACCCCCTCCCCTCCCGCCCCCGCCGCCCCCGCGCCCCCCCGCCCCGGGCACCGTATTAAACTCGGCTGCCGGCAGCGCCCCGGCCCCGCCGCCCCCTCCCCGGCAGCCAACTTTTGCTCGTGGGTGCACACGCAAACACACGCACACGGGTGGGGGGGGGAGAGGAGGAAAGTAGAAGAGAAAATGAAAGTGTCATGGGACCTACCATAGCCAAGTGCAATTAACGGGCTTCCAAGTTGCTGCGAAAAGCAAAGCAAAGAGGGTGGGTTTTTTGGTATTTTGTTCTAAAACGTGTGTTTTCCACCGAGCCGAAGGAGGAGGAAAAAAACGTTGCCCCCAAAAAGAATAAAAAAATTAAATCTCCCAAGAATAAGAATAATAAAAGCCCCCCCGAAGGCCACCGGCAACGGCAAAGTGTCCTCCGCGGGCGGTCACTCTCTCTCCGGCTCCGTCTCGCTCCCGGGGGCCATGCTCCGGCCTCAGCGCGTCGGGGGCCGGGCTGGGCCGGGCTCCGCGCCCCGGGGCATGGGCCGGGCCGGCAGCCGCCGGCGGCGAGTTCCGGGGCGGCTGCGGGCGGCGGCGGGAGCGCGGGCGGCGGGAGCGCGGTGCCCGCGCCCAGCCCGGCCTCACGCGCCGCGGAGGTGGCGGGGCTGGGGGGGCTGGGGGGGGGCGATGGTTATTTTTGGAAGGCAAGGAAAAAAATATCTATTTTTTAAAATTTAAAAAAGAAAAAAAAAAACGGGCGGAGGGCCGGCGGAGGGCCGGGCTGCGCCTAGGGAAAAGCAAAGCTGGCACCCCCCCCGCCCCCCCCCCAGCGAAGCCCAACTCCGTCCGGGCACGGCTCCTCCTCGCAGCCCGCAGCGCCCCGGCCCCATCGCCGCCTCCTCCCGCCGCGCCGCCGCCGCCGCCGCCGCCGCCGCCGCCGCCTCCTCCTCCTCCTCCTCCTCCTCCTCCTCTGCCTCCTCCCCTCGCCCGGGGCACCGGCGGCGCTGCGGAGGGGACGCTCCCGGTGCGGGGGCGGAGAGGGAGAGGGAGGAGGAGGAGGAGGAGGAAGGCTCCGGCCCTGCTCGCCCGGCAGCGCGACGGCGGCCCCCGGATGGTGCTGGTAGGTGGCGGGGGCTGCGGCGCGGCCCCCCCGGGGCCGGCTGGCTGCGGAGGGAGGCGCGGGGCCGCCCCCCCGGCCCTGCCCGGCGCGGGGGGGGGGGGGGGGAGGGAAAGGGGGGAGGGATGGGGGGGGCGCGGCCCCGGTGCGGAGCTACCGCAGAGCGGGGAGGAGCCGCGGGCAGCGCCGGGCCCGGCCGCCCGCCCCTGCACCGGGCGCCACGGCGCGCAGCCCCGGCCCCCGCCCGCGGGCATCCCCCGGGCGCCCCCGGCCCCGCTCCGCGCAGACCCGCTGCTCACCCCCGGCCCCGGCCCGCGGACACCCCCTCCCTACCTCACGCACACCCCCATCCCCACGGACACCCCCACCCCTGTTCTGCGGACGTTCCCCCGTCACGTCCATCCCCGGCCTGCAGGCACCCCCATCCCTGCCCCACGGACACCCCTACCCGCGTCCCCTGGTGTCGTGTCACGTCCCCCCCCCCCCCGCCTCCCCCCTAGACTCCAGGCCCCGCCGGAGCATCCTCCATCCCCGCCCCCCCATCGGTTCCAGGGTGCCCCATCTCTGTCCCCCCATTCCTCTTGTACCCCCTCAGCTCCCTCACCCCCCGCTACTCCCCGTGCCCCCCCCGGATCCCCGCTGTCTGCCCCCCGGGTCTCTCTTAAAGCCACAGGCCGCTTTGCAGCCGGTGCAGCGGCTCCAGCACCGGGCGGGGGCGGCGGGGGGGGCTGGGGGTGTTGGCCCCCCCCCCCCCCCCCCCAGTCCTGCTCGGAAAGTTGGCAGCGGCCTGGGAGCCGGCTGTGGTCCGGGAGAGGAGAAGGGCGCTTTGGGGAGAGCATTTCCCTTCATTTCTATCGACCCCTTTTGTGTCTGGACCTGTATTTTTAACCCTTGTTATCGAGTAATCCTTTAATCTTTTAATCCTTTCAAATAACCATATTTTTCTATAGGAAGGCAACAAAAATTAGATTTTTTTCCCAGCTTATTAAGGGGTGAAGCGTGCAGTGTACGTCTGTATTTTTAGGCACGCTCCGTAGTCTTGAACAAACAGGAACATAATCTCTGTCTTGTGCTCAGATGATTTCAGTGTGATAAATAATAAGCTAAATAATTTATTATATATTTTTAAAATAAAATTAAAGCAAGCTACACTGACATTCCCTTAGTTTTTATTGCAACGTTTTCTCCCTCTTTTTTATTTTTTTGGGGGGGGGGGGAACTCAGTGAGCCTTGATCATTTTTACGAGGGATCAGCTCAATTTTAACAGGGATTTTGTATACACTAGAGGTTTGTTTTATCCATCCCTATATCCCCTTTGCCTGCTAAACCCACCGTGCGCATACCAAGATACTGGACGTTACACGGCATAATTTGTGCATTCACAGGGTATATTTTACTGCCGTTCAAGTTGTTTGTCAGACACCGAAGTACGGCGATCGGCCTTATGGAAATGAGATCTAATTTTGTTCCAGCTTTCTATCAAAAAAAAAAAATTTCTTTATATTTACAAGCTCTAGAACTTTTTTTTTTTTTTAATCACCATCTGCTCCCCCCCCCCCCAAAAAAGCCACTTCCCTGTTTTAAAGCCGAAAAAAAGGCTCCTGGCTGAAATGAGCAGTTCACTCGCCTCGTCCCAGCTCCATAAGCCTTGAGGAATGTAAACTCGGCAGTAACTTTGCTCGCAGAATACAGTTTTCATTTTCTGCCCGACACCGGGCGAGATACGGCGCAAAAATAAACCCGGGGAAGAATTTGCCAATTTTTAACTGCTTCCAAGGCTGCTGTCGGTGCCCACCTGGCAGCTTCCCTCCCTCCTGCCAGTGCTTTATTTTGCTGCGGCGATTCCTCCGCTCCCCGCATTTTGGGGAGGACGTGGTTGTTCGGCTTCAATCCCGGTGCCGTGGGAGATCGCCCGGCGCTGCCAGGCTGGCGGTGCCGAGCCCAGCGCCGGGCGGGCGAGGAGGAAAAAGGGGGCTGATGGGATGATTGAGGGGAGAGAAAAGACAGAGCTGGGGTTTTATTTTCATGTCTGTGGGGCCAGGGACGCGGGACGGTAGGGAAGGGGGTTCTGCCTTAGTTATTTATTTTTGCAATGCTGTTAAAGTATTTCCTGGATGATTCAAAGCCGGGGTTGAAGGGCTTGCCGGCCTTGTCTTTGAGACACCCCCGTGGGTTTCCAACAGCCCACGGGCATGGTGTGTCCCCCCGAATTAATCCCATTTCTCCTATCTCAGTGAGGGGCCTGGGGACTAATCCTGCACGAACTGTAATGGCGCTGGCCCAGGGCTGAAATACTCTCGGCACAGCAAGTGGCACCTGTAGGTCCCTGCTGCCGTCGGGGCCGGAGGCAGAGCGAAAAGCATCCCGGCTGGCCACGGCCCCGGTCCTGGCAACCCTGCTGCAGGTGGGGGTTTGCTCAGCCCCAGGGGTGCAGGCGGGCTGCGGGGTGCACAGGCTGCGCTGGCCGCGGGGCTGGGGAGCAGCCGCCGAACCCCGCTGCCGACCCATCCCTGCTTGTCCCAGCCAGGCCTCGTTCCCTGCAGCCACCCCAACCTCAACCCCAATTCCTGGTGTAAACCCCAGGCAGAAAAACACTAAAAATACAGTAACCCTTTATTTTTGTTTCCAGGCTGCCTGTAAGCAGCATTCGGGGGGGGGGGGGGTTATCTAAACCCAATTTAATTTTCCCATGCAGGTCATCCTTGCTGCCTAAAAAAAAAAGGGGGGAGGAGGTTTGGGGTCCAGTTCTGTTTCTCCTAATGGGTTTTTGCAAGGGTTGAGCCCTGGGGGTTGAAGCTGAGTTACTCCTGTTTTGGCATGGAGATGGAGAGGCTGGATCAGGCCCTTTGTTTCATTCCTGGGGTTTATATCCCAGGCCGTTTGCAGGCTCCCGACCACCCATCTATAAAATCAGTACTGGGAACAAGTGGAAATTCCCCCCCCCCCAGTGAAATTTGCTGCTGCAAGAAGGTGGTGAAATCCCACGCCGGCAGGCTCAGGCTGTTCCCCACCGCCCCGTGCCCCCCACCCGGCCAGGTGCCCGTGGGCGAGAGCCCCTGCCCCGGACCAACCCAAACAGCGCTGGCGAGCACCACCCGAGCCCCCGGCACAGCCCCGGCAGCCGAGACAGCCGCGCTTGCCCCCTCTCCAAAGCGGGATTTTATCGCTAAAGGACATTTCATGGTTGATTTGTGCTGCTAAGACACCTCGATGCCAAGTTTTGGGCTCAGCCAAGGGGGTGCAGATACCAGTGGAGCAGTGCAGGGCTGGATAAGCCCCCCATCACCACGGGAAAATATCCCCCAGCCTCATTAGCCGCCCTTTCGGCTCATTTCTAGCATTTTTTGCAGGGTTTTGTCAAAGGTCCCATTCTGCTGGGAGCAGTGTTTGGGACTGCTGGCACCGCCGAGCTGCGTCCCTTGCCGGAAAGAGGGAGAGAAAGGGAAATAACCCACGTTGGGACAGTTTTGTTGCTGCCTTTCTTTGCTTTTAAAGTAATTTTTAAGGAGAATATTCTGGTTTTGACCAGAATTTATTTACTTTATTCCTGCATATGGCTCTTGGCCTGGGTCCCAAACAGGCAGAGGTCTGGCCTGGCTCAATTCAAAGCCAAAACGTGCAATGAAAAAGATTTTTTTTTTTTTTCATTTCTCTTTCTTTATAAAGCAGGTTTTTAACTGGTGAAATTGTTGCTGACAAGGGGGGGGGATTTCAGTTTAAAAATTGCTAGCAGATTTCAGTGAATTATTCTGCAGGAATTTCAAGATTTTTTAGGATTTTTGCTGTGGCTCTTTTTTTGGGTTTTTTTGGGTGCAGGTTAGATGTAAAAAAATCAATATAAATCCCCATTTTTTTTCTCCATCTGTATTTTTTCCATCAGCTCAAACATCATCTCTTCCCCCCGGATTTGTTGGAAACCAGCCCTCGAAGAGCTGCGGCTGGTGAGAAAGCCCCTTTTGCAACGCTTTCCCCAGCTCTGCCACTCTGCACCGGAAAGCCTGACCTCACCAGGGCCAATCTCCCCCGAACTGACCCTAAAACTTGTTTCTTTGCATCAAAAGGGAGGGTTCTTTGCCTTTTCCTCATGTGCGCTGGCCTCGCTGCTGCCAAATGGCTTCAAATCCACCCCCGGGGCCGTGGGACCGCTGCCCTCCCCAGGCCGGGGGCTCGGGCAGGGCAAAACCCCCTCGGGGTTTTTGCAGACATGAGTGGATGGAGGCACCGGGAACTCTTGCAAATGCCAAAATTTCACTTGTTAAAAAACCCAACCAACAACCAAACCCCAAATGCAACCAGGAAACGTTTCCTCACTTGAATTTTTTTTTTTTTTTTTTTCCCCCCACAAAAAGAAATAAATCAAGCGCGGCCACTCTCCTAGGGCTGGTTTGTCATGTCAGTATGGGGGAATTTGGGGAAATTTCTGGAGTGGGAGGAACGGGGAGAAACACGGCCCCATCTCTTTGTTTGGTGCGAGTGCATCCAGATTTGCTTTTTTCCCCTCCCTGCAGACGGACCCGGCAGACAGGGGCTCCTGCCGTCTCCCCGCGCTGCTTGGCAGAGCCGCCAAACCGCCGCGGGCGCCCCGTGGCCCCGGCAGCAGGGGAAAGCTCAGCTTTGGGAGTGGGAGCATCTCGGTGCCGTGACCCCGATGGCTTCCTTGGTGCGGCGGTGTGGCTCTGCACTGGCACGCTGCAGGCAGGAGCCGCTGCCGCACCGCACCCAGCAGTGCCCCGATGCTGGGGGGGTCCCCAAAAGACCCATATGCCAGCGAGAGTGGCACCCAAGGGTGGAGGGAGGACAAAAATCACCCCAAAGATGACTTTGCTGGGGGGGAGGGGGGAGGAGCAGGGAAGCCTCACGCCGCTTTGGGAAGCAGAAAGTGAAAGTGTCTGGTGGTGGGTGCGGTGAGCACACTGGGGCTCTGCACCCCGGTACCCAGCTGGCACCCCTGTCCCCTGGGGGTTCAGTCCCTGGGAGCTACCAGGACCTGGGGAGGACAAAAGTGGCCAGTGATGGCATTTTGGAGCCTGAGCGGGAGGGGGAGGAATCGCAGGGGAATTTTAATCAGTTGCCAAAGCAAACAAGCGCCGGGAGGTAACGAGCTACCTGCTCCCGCTGCTGGCTCCGGCGCCGCCGCCTCACTGCCTGCCGCAGCGGGGAGGCCGTACCCGGCCCCGAGCCCCCTCGGTGCATGTAATATCGGGGACCGGGGCTCCAGAGCAATACCGGGGGCCAAATGCCCTGGCGGCAGTGATGGAAAATTGCCATTGTCCAGTTGCTCCAGTTTGACACCAGGGCCGGCTGTGGGGGTTCACTCTCCGGGCACAGTCCTCGCGCCAGGCGTGTCGCAGCGGGAGCCCAGCGCCGGCCCCGACCCCTCCGGCAGCCCTTGGGACGAGGCGTTTGCCGCAGTAGGAAATGGTTTCTCTGAGGGTTTTGTCTGCCAGAGGAGAAAACTGGGCTGGAATTTGCAAGAAGAAAGTTTGAAGAGAATGGCAAAGAATTATATTAGTTTTCCAGAACGAGCCTTCCAGTTGTGCCGGTGTACAGAGACGCGTCCTGAAGCAACGCGAACTGGAGGCATATGCAAAAGTAATATCGGATGAAGGGTCCCTTCTCCGGGAAAAGTTTAGCAACTCACATAATCAATTGCCAGCCTACGTATATAGCTAAACCAATTACTGCAGACAAATTGGCGTGAATATTCGCCTCGCAAAGCTCTCCAGCCACACAAAGGGCTTGCTTTCCCCCTTCCCCTGCCACGGTTTTACGAGAGAGGAAAATTACTCGGATGCTGAGCGTACTGTAAGTAATAAGGGCTTTGAAAATAGGCTTCTAATTAAAAATGATACCACTGCTCGTTTGTTTTTAAGCACACATTAGACTTCTTTTTTCTTCCCTGCTGCATTCAAATCTTGGGGTTACTGGCTTGGGTTTTTTTGTGAAAACTGGCTTTCCGTGCCGTGATTCTGGTTTGATTTGACTCCCCCCGCCCCCCTCCGGTCTGCTTCGAATTAGCGAAAGCCAAATCCAAGAAGCTGGAAAGGGATATTATAGAATTTTCCATGTCCTTATTATTTTTTTTATTAGCAGGACCGGGCAGCTCGGCTGAGCGAGGAGGAAAAAATGGCTTTTGTGGTTGCAGCAGTTGTGTGAGCTGCTGGTGCTGGGGCCGTGCACGCCGGGCGCGGAGGCGGCAGCACCCGCCTGCAGCTGCGCTCGCCAGCCCCGGGGCTCGGCGGGGGACACGTTGCCCAAAGCATTCGGCACAGGGCATCAAGCCACACTGGCAGATGGGAGAGCACCAGCCTGGCTGGCTGCGGTGTTTTGCTGGGGTCATCTGCTCTGCAGCATCCCGGGGTGGTGAGCGGGGGGCTGGGGTGGTGGCAGGGGATACCCACCGCCGGCGTAGGACTCGCACCGCGCTGTCCCGGCCTGCAGGCCGGCCAGCATCCCAAGCGCCAACCAGCCCACGCACATGGAGCGGGCGCCGAGGGATGCTGTGCTACCTGCCAGAGGCTCTCGGGGGGATGCGGTGGCACCCGGGGGACACATGGGTGCAGCCTGCCTAGCTGGACTGCCGTGACAGTCCCCCGAGGTGTGGGCATTGCCCGGGGGGAAGCACCATCGCGCTGCGTTTGGCAGCACCCCGGCAGGCGGTGGGTGCCGTTCGGCCGTGTGGCATCGGTGAGGGGTGCCGGGGGCCGGGCACCTCTCTGCGGGGTGGAGGGGACAGGCGGGTGGGGGCCTTGGATAGCCCTGGGAAAGGGGCACAGGGGGGACACAACAGTTCACCGTCCTGGTCTAGACTTGGCTCGTAAACCCGAAACTTGCAGGAAGAGGGGCAGGGGGCTGTGTGTTCACAGCCTGCGGAGGGACAAGCCGTCCCCTTTAACAACTTGCCCAGGCGAAGACACTTGTGCCTCAGTTTCCCCAACCAGCACCATGCCAGGGAGGGGGGATTTGGCAGCCGATTCCCTCCTTGTTTCACACACGGGGGGCTCGGAGCAGGGCCCAGAGAGTTAACACCGGTGACGCCAGCCCTCGGCCGCCTGCACACGCTCTGCCCCAGCCCTGAAACCCAGCCAGCTCCCGCTCCGGCAACAACAGCCGCTATTGTGCGCCGGCAGCCCCGCGCGAGCACCCAGCTGCCGCCGCAGGGTGGGAGGGTGCAACCGGCGGGTGACAAGTGGACTTTGTATCCCCGCTTTGGGCTGCTGGTTGTTGCTTTTTTTTTTAATAGGAAGTACAGAAAACAGGGCGTTTGGCTCCTGGCGTTTCTCCCAGCCCGCTGTGCAGCAAGTGAGGGGAAAAAAATATTTTTTTAAGGCAATTGCTTGGCTTTTTTTTGCCTCTTTTTTCCCCCTTTTTTTTGCCTTTTTTTTTGCCTTTTTTTTGCCTTTTTTGCCCCACCCCTTCTTTTCCCCTTTTTTTCTTCTTTTTTGCTTTTTTTCCTTTCTTTTCCCTTTTTTTTTCCTTTTTTTTTTGTTTCTTGAGTCTCTTCCTACGGTGGGCGCAGATGCCTGCCCTCGGAGGGGCTGTGTTTACCCAAGTGGCACCATGTTTGTCACCAGGGCTGACTTGCTGCGGTGTGTAAATATGTGGCGGGAGCCACGTGACGGTGCCAGCAAACATCCTCCTGCCAGCTGTCAGGGCTGGGGCCGTTTCTCCTCCCGCCCTGGCAGCTCCCAGCTCCCTCGCACGGGAGTGGGGCCGAAGCCTCCCGGCGGCTGCTCCCCAAGTGCTGCCTTGGGGTTGAGCCCAAACCTCCAGCTGTTTTGGGGTTAAGAAGGGGCCCTGTGGTCCCTGCCCCGGGCTGCCTGCTGAGGCCAAAGGCAGAATCTGTCCCTGCTGTCCCATTCCCGTGGAGCTGTAGGAGAATCGCCACCTCCTTCCCGTGTTACGAGTGGGGAAACTGAGGCACAGCTCCGTGCTGGCTTTTGGCTGTTGAAGGCAATGGGAGCAGATCAAAACCACGAGGGGGATTTTCCTGATGGATCCTGAATCTTTTTAAACCAACTTTTTTGTGCCTTTCAGGGTGAGGGCTGTTGCTGTGGCAGAGACATGAGGTCTTGCACCCCGCTGCCAGCTCAGCGCTTTGCCCATGGGATGCAGGGTGCTGCACGGGCAAGCGCCGTTACAGGAGCGTCACTGAGGTCGAGCATCAGCGGGGCAGTGGGGAAGGCGCCCAGCCCCGGTGTACAGACAGGGAAACTGTGGCACAGAACTGAGATGAGACCCGTACCCGCTCACCAAAATGCCTGCGCTGGCGCTCCCCACCTGCCCGGGCATCCTGGCTGTACGCCCGGAGCGGGAAGGAGGGGGAAGGCAGTGTCACGGGCCGTGAAGCTGAGCCAAATCTCAGCCCAGTGATAATGTTTAACGTTGATTTTTGTATTCCCCTTCCTCTGGCCTGGCAGGACTTTGGTGTGTACAGAGCCAATGGCTCCTGCAGCCACAGCCTCCTCGCCGCGGGGCCATCCTGCATCTGCATGTCCCCTCCATCCTGACCCGGCTCTGAGGCCCAGACCTGCTTGGGGGGCTTGGAAGCAGAAGGAGCCTCCAAATAAAGGGTGTTTTGGAGGGATGGAGGCACCCTGAATTCAGGGTTTCTTTGGCTGAGAGCAGGCCCCTGCAGGTGCTTTGCTGCGGCTGGGCACCGTGCGAAGCTGCATCCTGCATCCCAGCCATCCGTGTGGGCTCATCCCCCCCTGTGGTTGCAGAAGAGCCCTGGATACACCGGATCCATCTGTTACCCCTCCCCTCAGTCCCCGGCTGCCGCTTCCTATGCGAAGGGCACAAATGCACAGGGAAATCAAACTGACTGCAAAAAGCAGGACCGGGGCGGCGATTCCCCACCCCGATAGCCTGTCAGCATGAAAGGATGCTGACGGAGGAGTCCTCGGGCACCCCCGTGCTGCACCCGTATCCGACCCTGAGGTGGGAGCAGGGCTTCGGGGAGTGTGGTGCAATGCCTGGGTCCCAAATTGTCCCCATAAATGTGGGGTTCATGTCACATCCCCAGAGCCCTGGGGAGGACCCCACCAGCCCCAGCCTCCTGCATGGAGCATCCCTGGCCATGGGGCTGGGTCTCTCCAGCCTGGTGTGCTCCAGACCTGCCAACACCCCAGTACAAGGCTGTGCCGGCTGCGTGCAGGTCTCACGCCACTCCTGCCCCATCTTTCTACTCGTGGTGGAAAGTGCCGCGGCAGCACTGGCTTGGGACTGCTGGGGAGCCCCACGCCGCCTGCCCCGTAGCACCATAAACCCAGCTCCAGCCTCTGAACTGGGAAGTCTGTCTTGAAACCAGTCTGACTAGAATAACTGGGAAGGCAACTGTGGTTTCTTTTCAGGAAAAAAAAGAGATCTCAAAAAAGAACTGAAACTGTTTTCATTTGGACAAAAATATTCCTAGACATTTTTCCACGTTTTGCCAGCATGCAAGAGCATTTGCTTTTCATTTTTCAATGGAAACCCAGAGAAATGTAATTGAAAATGATGTTTTCCCTGAGAGAAAAAAAAAAAGGCAATTACTGCTGAAAATCCGTTTTGGTAAAAACAAAGTGACATGGTGAAAGAAAACCCTTCCAAAACCAGGCCTGGCCTGTGCTGTCATGGTTCCCCCCAGCTCTCGTCCTGCCTGAGTTGTGCCGCAGCGCACAGTGCCACATGTTGCAGGCTGGCCGGTGGGTGCCGGTGGTGCTCGCTCCTTCGGGACGGGCGGCAGCTGGCATGATGCACGGCCCCAGCCCCTCGCCCTCTGCCAGGAGCCGGGGACCAGCCTGACAATGGGTGCGGGGTGCAGTGAGGCGTCCCCGCTGCGTCCCCCTGTGGCCTGCCTGCATTTTGGAGAGGGGTGTGAAGCAAACATGAGACGGCCTCAAACACTCGGTCCCATGGTGCTTTTTGGAATAGTGATAATTAAATTCAGACTTTTTTCCTTTCAAAATGCCCTGGAAAAATCCAATCACTTTGCAAATCAAAATAAGCATTTCCAATTAATCCTCTAACTCGAACCACATGGCTTTTAGGGAACACGGTTGCACTCTGCTGAGACGCTATTTTTAAACCAGCGACGGCTCTGGCGATGTTCTGAGTGTGCTGCAGGCAGGCGTGGTACGGCCGAGGCGGCCGAGAGCTGCCAGGCACAGGCGCTGCCAGAGCGGGGCTTGGGGGCACGTCATCCCCGTCCCTGCAGGTGTGAAGGCGCTGCCCGCCGCCAGCGCGAGGGCGGGTGACAACTCTTGCCGATGGCCCTGGTGGCTGCAGGGACATGGGCTGAGGCTTCCTGAGTTCAGCTTTCTACCTCCGATGTGGCGGCGGTGACCCTCTGCTCCTCCCCACGGCCAAGGGGTCCCAGCACCAGCACCCCCCAAACACCTCCCCTGGGGGCTGAGGCTGCACAAACTCATCACAGGCAGACATGGCCAGCTGGGTGCATGGTCCATGCAGCCGAGCACTGGGGCTGTGCCAGGGACAAGGGTGGGCAGGGGCAGTGTGAGAGCAGCGCTGGTGTCACAGGAGGAGGATGAGAACATTAAACCCTCCCCCTGAAACACCCCCTGGGTTTACCACAGATGTCCTGCCAGCGGGTGAAAATCCCCAGCCCCGCTTGCAATGCCGGCAGCGCCTGGCACTGCTCCCAGTTGTGCCAGCGGGAGGAACTGGTGGCACTGCTGAGCCACCTCCCCCCCTCCGCCACCACCCCTCTCCCAGGGGATGAGAGCCTTAAGGTGCTCCGTGGCGGGCGAGGGCAGCCGGCTAAGTGATGGGGCCAGCTCCTGCCTCACGGTCCTCACGCCCCCGCCCCCGTCCCCCGGTGGTGGCATTTCCAGGGCCTCTCTGCAGTGGTGCCAAGGTGGTGCTGAGCAGTGCCAGCTGCCACCCGTCGAGCCCGGGGGTTTATTTTTAGCCCTGGCTGGGGATTTGGGTGCTAAGCAGCCGGCACCTTGCAAGCTGATTTGAGCGCTAAGCTGAAAAGCTGGGGATGTGGCCAAGGCAGGCGCAGATCCGGCCCTGTCCCCCACCTGCCCCCGCCGGTGGGAGAAGTGGTACCCAAGCCCTCTTGGGGAGGCGGCGCTGGCTGAGCGTGAGATGCTGTGGGGTGGCATTCCCTCTCCCGCAGCCTGTGTCCGTCACCCCCTTGTGCCCAGGGATGCTGAGGGGCAGTTCCGCTGGGGGGAAGTGGGGGTGCTGGCCCCCTTCCAGGTCATGGGGGCTGGTGCTGGGAGAAGCCGCCGTTGGCAGGGCGAGGCGGGAGCAGGAGCCGCACACCCCAGCCAAAATCAACTCAGCCATTGCCGTTCCCAGGCTCCCTGTGCCGACGGGTGCCCCAGTGCCTGGGGCTTGTGCAAGTGGCGTGCTACCCACCCTCCCCAATTCTCCTCTTCCTCACACGTGTGCTCTTGCACTGTTTTTTTCCTCCTGGACTGTTCTGGGAGCAGCCAGGAGCCTGCAGCATCCCCTTTCCCCAGAGGCTGGAGCCATGGCAGGGCCAAGGCTGGGTTTGGCACTGTTTTGGGCACCGAACCAGCACCTGGAGCTGGGGGCCATGGGGATGCTTGGGACCTGGTTCACCCCACTGCGGGGGCTGGAGCACCCACATCATCGGTGGAGGGAGAAATGAGGGTGCTGAGCTCCTCTGGGAGCTGCGGCAAAGGAGGGCCGGGGGAGTCAGACACCGGAGCACTGAGAGTGCCCGGCCTCAGCCCAAGGTGCCCCAAGCTTCATGCTGTGCCCCCTCAACCAGCTCCTCCCGACCAGCATCCCGGCCTTGCCGCCTTCATCACCTTCTGCCCATGCCTTGTTCCCCTGTCTTGGTCATCCCCTGTCCCTCATGCTGTCCCCACTGGGGTCCCTGATGGCCAGGCTCCTGGTTGGGAAGGAGCCATCCCCCTGGGGACACTTGGGGCGGTGGCAGGCCAGGGGTGGCGCATGAGGCACAACAGGCGAGTGGCAGAGGGGACGACCTTGACCCATCCCCCCATCACCCTCCGCTGGCTACAAGGTGGTGCCCGCCACTCGCAAACACCCCGCGGCCACCCCACCATGCCAACTGGCTGCCAGCCCTGCCTGGAACTCGCTCCCTGCCCGCTCCTGCCTGCACATGCTGCCGGCAGGGCCCTCGCCCAAGCCCCAGCGCGCTCAGCACCCGCCTTGTGCCCTGCGCCAAAGAGCCCAGCCTGACCCTTCCCCCGCCACAACCTCGCCAACGATGGCGCAGACACCAAGTCTGGCCCTGCACACAAATGGTTTCCTCTTACACTGATGACTGACTTATCGCCTGTAGCTGGGCTCACGGCACCCAACACGCTGCCGTGCTGGGGACGGGCAGCGCAGAGCCAGCCGGCACCGTTACTGGCTCCTCTTCCCCTCCCGAGGAAGCCGGCAGCGTCTCCGGCTGAGCCTGGGCCAGTGGGTGTTTGGCAGACGGGCGCGGAGGCGGTTTTTGGCGCTGTACCTGTGCCAAGCGGCCACCTCCAAAACACTGTTGGTGCTGGTGGTGCATGGCTGGACCCCATGGGTGCCCGTGGCTCCCGGGGGGAGCTGGTGGGGATGATAGCGAGGTACCAGCCCTGGCACCGCCCCCACCCTGAGGGAGAAGGGCCATTCCCCCAGGCTGCCAGGGGCAGAGTTAAGGGTATTTTTGTGAGGAGTCCGAAGGAGGCCACCACACTCGGCTCCCAGCCCCATAGCGTAGGCTTTCCAAGCTGCTCGCCATTCATTTCTGAGCTTATTAAGAGCTGGGCTTTGTCAATAAGGCACCATGTAAAGCACATTGTTGTCTCTTAGCAACCTTAACTGGTTTAAGAAGAATTTTGTTTGTTTTTTTTCAGAATATAGAAGAAACGCACCAGGAAATGGCTGCGCCAGCCGGGTTCATCCGGGAGCACCAGCTCTCCCGCGCGAGTTGTCGGCGCAGCACAATGGTTTGGCCCCGGCTCCCCGGCGCCTGGCCCCAGCTCCCGGCAAGCCGGCCCTGCTCCCAGTTACAAAACGGGAGTGCAGGGAGCACTGGAAGGGTGCTGGGAGGGGAGGATGAAGATCCGGGGACAGGCAATGCTGGTGATGGGGAGGTTACTGGGCCATGCCAGGCTGGCTGGGATAGGCTGGCCCCATCCAGGCTGGGTGCAGGGAGGTGGGGAGGGTATGGAGGGACCATGTGCCCGGTGTGAGGACAGGAGGGAGCCTTGGCCATGCCTCACCATTTTCAGCTCGGAGCCTTCCATGTGTCCCCAGCCTTGTCCCCCGCACAGGAGCTGGTTGGGGTGCCATGGCCAAGGGCACCGGGCAGGCGGTGGCAGAATGGACAGGACCCCAGCCCCCCCCCCCCAACCCTGAGAGGGGCCAGGATGGATGGGGACAAGGCTCCCACCACATCCCTGCCTGGGCTATATATGTACTGGCATGACTGGGCCCCAGTCTCGCCCTCCCCATGGTGCCGGAGCCGGTTAATGGCAAATGGTGCTGGGGAGCATTAACCGAAGCGGGCAGGGGGGTGGGGGTATAAACAAGCGCAGAAGGTGAATCTGCAACCGCAGGAAGTCAGTTATTAATTCGAGTGAGACATTTTGCCCCTTGATTTCCTGTAATCGCGCCTTTATGTAACGGCGGGGGAAGGGTGGGCCATGCCGTGGGGAGGGGGCAGCTGGCAGGAGGGGGGTGCGGGATCCAGCATCCCCCACTCTGCACCCCTTCAGCTGCTCCCTGAACCACCCCATGTCAATCCCAAGGGAGAAGGGTGTCAGGGTGGGAGCCTGCTGGCTCAGCGTGCCACTGCTGTGCCAGGGGGACATGGGGGACGCCGAGAGCATCCTGTGTCTTCCCCACGGGAACTGCCCCCACGCACCCACCCCATTCCCAGCCTGGGCCCCGGCAGGCTGCCGTCCCCTTGGGCACACAGCCGGGGCCTTGTGTCCTCATATCACCTCCTGGGTCAGGGGACAGGAGCTGGCAGAGCCGATCGCCCCCTGTGTGGTGCCGGTGTGCAAATGCGGGTGTGTTTGTGCATGGATGTACTTGCACACGTGGATGTAAGCGCACATGTGTCCACGTGGGCACATGCCTGTGCATGTGCACTCACATGTGTGCACACATGTCAGTGTGCATGCACACACATTTGCATGCGTGTGCACACATGCGCATTGCTGTGTTCCCCAGCACATGCCACGGGACACCACCATGCACACACTGAGGAACACGGGTGCACACACAGGCCTGTGGCAGGGGGACACGCAGAGTGCTGGGGCCCACGGCAGCCCTCCGTGCCGGCTGGCGGGCAGCCGAGACCTCGGCGGGCTTGGAGAGGGCCGGGGGATGCACCACTCCCCTGCCTTCAATTGGCTGAGCGGTAAATAAATAAAAGGGAATTAAATAAATAGAGGCAAGTCGGTTTATATAATCGCTGGTACAGTTTGTCCTGAACCTCTGCACGGATTAGAGAGCTGGCACCGGCTGTGGGTCATTAGCAGCTGGGCTGAGCCCCCCCAGAGTGGCCGCCCCAGCCCCGACCCCCCGGCCAGCGGCCCCCAGCCTTGCCCCCTATTTACCTACCCAGGGTACTTTTTAACAAGCAACCTTGGGAAGGGCTGTGCATGTGTGTGCACGTGTGTGTAAGTGCCTACATGGATGTGTGTGCATGGGTGTATGCTTGCATCTGCCTCTCTGCAAACATGCAAGAGTATGTATGTGCACAGGAGGGCACACAGGTGTGTGCAGGTGCCTACCTGTGCCCGGGTGTGCCTGAGCCTGTCAGTGCATGTATGCATGGGATTGTGAGTGTACGTGTGTGCATTTGTGTGTGCCTGTGTCCATGCATGTGTGTTCGTGTGCACACGTGCATGGATGTGCATATGTGCACATGCATACCTATTTGTGTGCACGTTTGCGTGTGCAGCCTCCATGTGTGCACACACGTGCTTGTGAGTGTGTACGCATGGGGGTGTGTGTGTACGGGGGCGTATGTGTGCGTGGGAGTGTACACGTGCACATGCATGCGTGTGTATTTGCACATGTGTTTGCGTGGGTGGGAGCATGCCAGCACACGCATGTGGTGTACATGTGCATGTGCACGTGTGTGTGTGTGCCTCTCTGCACAAGCACATGTGTGTGTTGGGGTGCGAGGAGGGCAGGAGCCACGTGCCCAATGCCGTGGCACCCAAGGCAGGAGGTGACAGCGTGCCAGGACACACTAGGTGCCAGCAGACCAGGGTCCCCATGTCCTCCTGCTCCCCGCCCTCGGGCACACAGTCACCTCCAAACCGTGACAACCCCTCTGCCCCACGGCCCCCCCAGCCTCTGCAACTCGCTCCGGGGGGCGCACGGCAGGGCCGGCCGCGTAGTCCGCGGCCCACGGCCCCGCCTGGGCAGCGAGGACGGCCACGGGGGTGTCCCCGGGCTCAGCCCGGGCTGTCCCCGCCTGCGGCCCCCGGGCTGCCCCGGAGCCCCGCGGGACGCAGCTCCACTGCCGCCCGCTGCCGGGGGCTGAGCGTGGCCGTGGCCGTGGCCGTGGCCGTGTGCGCTCTTCTGCTGCCATCTAGTGCTGGCCCACGTGCGAGCCCGGCCCCTGGCCCGCGGGGACCAAAGGGAGCCTATCGCCAGTGGCCTCCGGCCACCGCGGGGCGGGCAGTGCCCCGGCTCTGGGTGCCATGGGGAAGCCACCTGCGAACTGGGGTAACCCCGGGCACCTTGGTCCTCTCTTTGGGGAGGTGCCGGTGGGCTGGGACCCCCTCACTCTGGACCCTGCAGCAGTGGTGGGGCCCTTGGATCCAGGAGGACCCGAAGCAGCATCATCCTGGGAACTAGGGGTAAAAAAGCCTTTTCTTGTATAAACCCTACGGAACCACGCCGCCAGGGAAGGGTTCAATGACGTTGGATGCTGTGATGCCATCTGGATGCTCCGTCACCTCCTCTCCCCCCGCCACCCTCATCTCCCCGGGGCACAGGCTGTGGCAAGGGGTGCAGGATCCCGGTTTTACCCACCCGGCACACTTTGTCGCTGGAAGGGATGGTGCCATGGAGGGGCCAACACGCTGCCAGGGATCGGTGCTGCAGGTCGCTGCACCAGCCCCAGGCAGTGCCGGGCATCTCACCGCCACTGTCGCGGTGAAGGACCAGTCTGCAAACCACTGCCACAGCAGTCCCCGACGGAGCCTTTTATGCAATGACGCTGGTGAGAAGGTTTCCTCCCTTTCTCCAGAGGCAACTGAGCTTCCCCGAGATGGATGGCCTCACCCTGCGCTCGATACCTGCTGACTCAGGGACTTGTGTGCTAGCATTGACTGATCGGCCTGCTGCATCCCTGCCAGGGCTCGGCAGTAAATCAGCTCTGCTGAAGCCAGCCGAGCCCATGAAGCACTCCTGTGCAGATGCTTGCTCCAGCCCCGCAAAGAGGGGGGGTGATCAATGGGGTGTCAGCAGAGATTTGGGTTCTTGAGTGCTTTGCTCGGGAACGTCTCAGCAGGAGACGCTGCAGAGGTATTTTTAGCCACGTAATTCATAGCTACCTCCAGCCTGATTAATTTTTTTCTCCACTGGTCAATCCATCACGTGCCCTTCACGGGCTGACGGATGCGCGCTGGGAGCTGGGCTGCTGGGAGGGGCTGATGCAAAGCCTGGGCGCCGGGTGCATCCCTCTGCGTCAGCTCCAACCTTTGCTCCTGTTTTATATGGGGTAACACAAAATGTGACAAGCCAGTGTGCAGCGTGGCAGGGAGACAACCCGCCTGTCTCAGGGGGCTCGCAACTGGCTGGTGCCACCCAGGCAGGACCAGTGCAGCAGTGAGCAGCCATGGGGCAGAATCGGTGTTGGGAGAGTGTGTTGACCGTGGACCAGCTCCCGGGATGCTCCAGCCTTTGCCAGAGCACTTTCCTAGACAGAGATCCCCAAACACCCGTTGGAGCGGGTCCAGAGCAGGGCCACAGAGATGATCAGAGGGCTGGAGCACCTCTCCTATGAAGACAGGCTGAGAGAGTGGGGGTTGTTCAGCCTGGAGAAGAGAAGGCTCCAGGGAGACCTTCTAGCAGCCTTTCAATACTTAAAGGGGACTACAACAAAGCTGGAGAGGCGCTTTTTAGTGATAGGACAAGGAGTAATGGGTTCAAACTGAAAGAGGGCAGATTTAGATCAGATATAAGGAAGAAACCATGAGGGTGGTGAGGCACTGGAACAGGTTGCCCAGATAAGTTGTGGATGCCTCATCCCTGGAAGTGTTCAAGGCCAGGCTGGATGGGGCTTTGAGCAACCTGGTCTAGTGGAAGGTGTCCCCATGGCAGGGGTTGGAACTAGATGATCTCTACGGTCCCTTCCAACCCAAACCATTCTGTGATTCTATGAAATGGGAGCCAGGGAGAGGCTGCAGCATGTCACATCTTTCATCCCTGGTGAATGCATCTCTCAGCCCTGATTCAGCAAAACAGTGTTTTTTCCAAGTGCTACTGTTCCCAGGATGAGCACAGACAGTCCCAGGGGCTGCTGGCATCTCCGAGGGGTGTGGGTACAAAAGGTGAAGTCCCAAAATATTTTGGGGGTTAAAAGCAGGCGGCTGATGTGCTTGTCCCCTTGGTGGGAAATGTGGGCTTCGGGAGCTGAAAGGATCAGTCTTATTCAGTATTCAGGGTCCCATTTGTGTTTGCTCACCTCCTCACACCCCCACCCTCCCAAACCCTGTGAGCACCTCAGCGAGTGGCACCACGCGCCCGTGCGAGCTGGCACATGCAGGTGCACCATGGGGCACCCAGCAGCAGGGTCACCCTGACACCCCCCCAGAGCCCCTGGGCTCCTGCCAGCCCCTCTTCCGGCCCGCCAAGCGTCGCCTGTCGCCCCTGTGTCCCAGTGCGACCAGCAGCCCCCCCGCGCCAGTGGCTGCAGCTGGAGGCAGCGTGGGGCTGCAAGGCTGCGGGGGCTGCCTCAAAGGCCCAATTTTCTCGCTCTGAAGCCCGGTCTCTGTTCACAGCGACAGGGAGGGCCATAGGGCTGCCGGGGCAGCGTGGGCGCTCCCGAGCGAAGGGGCACCGCATTCCCGCTGAAGCACAGGGAGCTGCTGGGGGGTCAAAAAGCCAGTGCCCTCCACCTACAGCCCTTTGATACCGGCCCAGCCTCTTGTCCTGGAAACTGCAGCCACCCACGGCAGAGCCGTGCAGGGCAGGATCTGGCCTTCTGCTCCACCCCTGCCCTCTGTGCCTGAGCCCTGGTGGAGCTGGCATGATGCCGGGTGCCATACCTGCGTGGGGATGGGGATACCTGAGTGTCCCCAGGGTTTGTCCCCACCTGAGTGCCCTGTGCTGCTCACGGCCAGGGTTTTTGGGATTCGCTTGCAAGCCTGAGCTGCCGCAGTGGCAGTGACTGGTGCTTCCTGGCAGGAATCCGCTCAGCCCATCTGCTTCCCAGAAATCCCACATACCAGCCTGGGAGAGCTGTAGGGTCCTTTGCAAAGGGAGACGGGTGCTTGGGAGCTGCTGCAAATGCCTGGACGGAAACCTTGGCTGCTCCGCGGGGACCCACAGCCCCTGGCTCAACCTCTTGCTGCAAAGCTGTGGAGGGATTCCTCTCCTTCCCCAACCCAGCCCGGGGCCGTGCCCAAACCAGCTGTAAGTCCAGCTTAAGGTGATCCTCACCCCCTGCCTTGAGCCAGGGTGGGTGCTGGGAGATAGACAGACACCCACCCAGGTCTCGCGGGCACCGTCCCAAGGACAGGGACTGGTAGAGGCTGGGTGAAGCTCATATGCCAGCAGAGACCTTCATGGCCAAGTAGCAAGGTTTTCTCCAAAAAACACTCATGGGAGCAAAGCGCCTGGGGTGAGCCGGGGTGAGGACAACCCAGCATGGCCCCAGGCCTGGCCAGGACCTAGGGCAAGGCCAAGATCAGCAGGAAGAAATAGAAAACCAAACCGCGATGCAGGGATACCACCCAACCAAACAAACATCGGCGAGCAGATTGCACCCCAACCCTCCTCCCCCTCGGTCCCAGCCAGGGCTGCAGCATAACCCCCGCGTTCTTGCCCCAAAATCCCGCTTTTTCACCCTGCGATTGGCGTCCCCCCTCCAAAATCAAGTGGCAGAGACCTGACCCTGACTCCCCAACCTGGCCGCCCCCACTCACCATCCACCATGTCTTCGCCCTCACGTCGTAGCACAGCTGCCACTTCACTGAGCCCTCGGCCGCTGGTGCTGCCACTGTTCCCAGCACCTCCATCCCCACCTGGCTACTCCAGGAGGTACCCAGCATCATGTCCCGCTCCTGGTGCCATCACAGACCCTTTTTTCCCCAAAAAGCACCCGGAGCAGCACCCAAGCCCGGAGGGCACTTGGGGAAGAGCAGCTGGATGGAGGCGAGGAGTAATCCGTGTCGGGAGCTTTCTCGGCTGTCCCTGAGGGAGGCGGGTCGGTTGCTCTCTGTTGGGCTTGTGGGTGGTCACTGCACTGCAGAGGCTGTGCCAGTGGCCGGCCGGGCGCGCCTGCAGGACAGCACCCACGTCAAGGGGATGGAGGGACCCTGGGGAGTGTGAAGGCAAAGGGGTGCGTGGGTTCTCCAAGGCTTTGGGGGTAGCTTTGGCTCTGTCTTCCCAGGGAGGGGGGTGCTGCAGGTGCCACCTACAACCCACAAGCCCCCACACCAGGGACCCTTGAAACCAAACAGACACACAGACACATCCCTGCGTGGCTGATGGACTCCCATGCCACCCCTTCCAGCGCTGCCTGCCCGTGTCCTCCCAACACGTGCACTGAGCGCAGGATGCTCAGCTGGGGGGGCCCTGCTCCCCTCTGGCTCTCATGTCTGGGACGAAGGGGGTGTGTGTGGGAGTCTCATCTGAGGGACCAGGGGGGCTGGGGACCAGGGGGGCTGTGGGGGCTGATCTCTGCTCACACTGCAGTGGCAGGATCTGGTCACTGGGGAAAAATGATTGCAGGTCCCATCCGGGGAGCCCTGGACCTGTTGCCCTCGTTTGGTCCCAGCGTGACCCAGCCCCAAAGATGTTGGAGGCTCCTGGGGGGTGATGTCCTTTGGGCCTCACTGGTGCCACGTGTGCTGCAGGGATCCCCAAGGGATCTCAGTTGGTGTCATGCCTGCCCACTTCCCCCTGAGCCTGCCCCCTGCTCCCCACCCAAGGATGAGCTTTCCTGGACTTTGGGCTCTGCTGCGAGGAACCTCAGCCTCCAGCGAGTGCTCAGGGCTGTCAGTTGTCCATGACACCATCAATTTAGATGGATTTAGTATCCATCCTCCCAATTATTACAATTTGACTTGGGGTTTGGGGGTCACAGGCTGATCACCTCTATGTGTGGTTGAACCGCTGGTTATGGCTTCGTTACCCTCAGCTGCAGCCGAGTTCTTCCTGGCGCTGCCCACTGGGACAAACCCCAGTCCCAGCTGGATGCCCTGCCTTCTCCCTTGCCTCCTGCCTGCCCTCGTGCCTGCTGCCTGCTGGTTTTCCAACCCTGCCTAATTGCCCAGCCAAGATACTGACAGAGCCCAGCTCCTCCAGGCTCCTCTCCATGGTTCTGCCAGGAGATGCAGCAGCTCCCCGGGGCATCCCTAGAGCCTGGTGACCCATGGCTGATGCTGGTAGTAGGCAGGTGAGACCCAGGGTTTTGCTGGGAGAATGGGAGGATTGAGGAGGTTGGATTTTTTTTTCGCTTTGAAGGCCCAGGCGTTACAGTAGAAGCTGGTTTTATGCTGAGCTGGGGATTTGATGACATTTGGGGATATTTAGAGAAGAAGCTTTTGGGAATGGGAGCATCCTGTGGGCTGAGGTCTGCCAGTGCCAGGCACTGCCTGTGCTGGGGTGCTTGGGCACCGCTGCGGACACAGCGCCAAATGATTTGGGGATGGGGAAATGGCTGCGTAGGGAGGGAAACAGCGTGGGAAGCAGGTTGCAGGAATTCAGATCCTGGAAATAATTAATTTCAAGGCCTGGAGATTACTTTCTGATTTTTTTTTTTTTTTCTGAATACCATTTTTTTTATCCTTATTTTTGATCAAAAACCAGACTTTTTGGGGGAAAGAACTCAGAAGCTTTTCATAAACATTTCCCCTTCCCATGAGACTTGTTTTCATCCAAACAAGGGCTTGGGGCAGAAAATAAACCCAAAGGTGAGCCATGGGAGCAGCTCAGTGTTGGGTGCCAGGGCTGGAAGGGAGATGCTTTGGGGCAAGGGTGCTGGAGAGTGGTATTGGGCAGCAGTGGGTGCAGGCGCCTCGGTGGAGGTGGGGGAAGATGGACTGTGCTGAATGAGGAAAATCTTTCTGTTTAAGAATTGCTGCTTGGCTTGAAAAGGATGTTTTTAAAGCAGTGTCTGCCTGCATGCATAGGATAATATGTGCATGCCTGTGCATGTGTGCATGCACCAATATGTGTGTGCACAAGAATGCATGTGTGTTTGTGTGCATTTGTGTGGTGTGGCACACGCATGTGTCAGTACATGCGGGCAATGCACTGACTGTGAGTGGAGGAGACACGTCCTGCTCGAAGCAGGGCTCTCCTGCCCTGGGGCTGCAATGCTGACAGAAGCAGGGAGAAGATGCCACAACACAGCACCCAAAAATACATCTGGGGCTGGAGAGACCTTGGTGGAGCTGGGAAGGGCCTGGCACGTCCCTGGCTGTGTGGAAGGGCCCTTGCAGGATCTGGGAGGAACCTGCACCTCCTGGGGGGACCCTGCACCTCCTGCAGGGCACTGCAGCCCTGCCAGGATGGTGGTCATGGGTGTGGGCACCGTGGGAAATGGGCTGAGGGGGTACCATGCCGCCAGCCCGGTTAGCAGAGCTGGTCCATCATCATGAGCATCACTCCGACTTCGTGGGTGTTTGGAAGTGCTTTTTACATGCCAGTGGGAGGCAGAAGGGGGGTGAGCCCCCCCCAGAGGGGGCGGGGGAGGTAGCTGCAGTGCTGGCTGCCATGCCAGGCATTGGCACCCATCCTGGCATGGGCTGGCTCTGCCGTCCCTGGGGCAGAGCTACCGGGAAGCAGAGCACTGGGGGAGTGGGGAAGGGGATGGGGCTGAGCCAGCTGTTCCGGCCAGGAGGTCCTGGGGCAGGACTGCCTTGGCATGCCCACATTGCCCAGGATGATCCCGTCTCCTCTGCCTCATCATGGATCCATCGGTGCAAAGCCCAGCTCTCCATACCTCAGTTTCCCTGGCAGGCAGGGCTCTGCCCGCCTCTGCAGCCCCCCACATCACCTCCTGGGGCGTCCCCCCATTGTCTCCTGCCCATGCCTGGGGCCCCATCCCTGGAGGGGAGGGAGGGAGCTGGCAGCTGTGCTGCTCCCAGACTGGCACCACAGGCCTCCCTGCTGCCTGCCGTGGGCGGTCCTGCCTGCGCTGCCACCTCGGGAGGGTGTCCGCGTGCACGTGTGTGTGTACATGTGCACGGCTGAGGGCGTGGGTGTGCACACATACGTGCTGCTGCAGATGTGTGTGCGCATGTGGATGTGTGAGGGCATGCCTATGTGCCTGGGCTCCATGCACACACTGGGATGGGCGTGCACGTGTGTGTGCTGGCACGAACGGATGTCCATCCTTCTCACTTCCTGCTGCTGCTACCAGTGACCCCAGTCCTCCACTGGCAGAGGGCTGACCCGTTCCAGGCCCACAACTACTTCTTGGGAAGTCAGGCCCTGCTGCTGTGCTAGGACCATGTATTAGTGATCAGGGGCCAGTATACCAGATCAGACCAGGCCACTCAGGTCCCACAGGGCCCTGCACATGTTCCCTCGCTGCCCCGTGCCTCTGTTTCCCTTGGCATCTTTTTGTCCCCTGGTGTCCCTGACCCCACCTTCTGCTGGTCGCAAGATGTGATGATCCCGTGGGAGTGAAGGGAGGCAGACGGGGACAGGCTCAGGATGAAACCTTGACTGAGCTCATGTCCCCAGCTGGTGGAGTTTGGGGCTCTGCTTTAACCCCCATGTGGGACCCCGCCTGTGAGGGTCAGCATCTGCAGCCAGGGTGCTGGTCCCTCCCTGGGACCATGGCAGCTTCTCCAGCCCCTGAGCCAGGATCACTGTGCCCAGATCTGATCATCTCTCTAGGATGTGACATTTGGAGGTGGAGAGGAGAGAGGAGACCCTCTTGGGGACAATTTACACTCACCCCCATCTCTGAACAGGCACAGCATGGCACATTGCTGCCTCCTACCCCCAGGGGCTATGAGCCCCTTCCATGTCTTCCCCCAGGATGGGGTAAACGCTGCACCCTGAAATTATCCCCCCTTCTGGGGCTGTGCTGGCAGGACAAAGCCCCCTGGAGCTGTACGAGCCAGATGACACCCCCCCCCCCCAGCGGCAATGAGGGCACGACAGACCCCCAGGGCTGTACAAGCCAGAGAACCCCCCCAGTGTAATGTGGGCAGGACAGATTCCCCCCCGCGGAGCAATGTAGGTAGGACAGCACAACCCCCCCTTGGTTCAGGACCGCCCCGCCCTCCCCCGGGCAATGCGGACGTGACAGACCCCCCCGGGGCCGTACGGGCAGGACCCCCCCGGGGTCCATATGTTCAGGACAGCCTCCCTCGGGCGTGCACAGAACCGGGCTTTCCCCCCCTAAAACCGACTCGCCCTCCCCACCCCTGGGTGCCGGGAGGGGGGGGGGGGGGCGGTGCCCGGCGGCTCCTTTAAGGCGGGGGCGGCGGGGCTGACGTCAGGAGCTGTCCCCGGTGCTGAAGCAAGATGGCCGCCCGCTAGCCAACCGGGGCGGCGGCCGTAGCGGCGGCGGCGGCGGCGAGCGCCCCCCGCGCCCCCAGCACCGGCGCCGCCACCGCCACCGGGACCATGTCGCTGCTCTGCGTCGGAGGTACCGCGGGAGAAGGGGACACAACGCGGGGAGGGGGCGGTGGGCCAGCCCCGGGCGCCCCGTTGCCCGCCGGAGGGGGGAGCTCGCTGCCCCGATACCGGGGCAGCGAGCTCCCCCCTCCGGCGGGCAACGGGGCGCCCGGGGCTGGCGGAGATGCGGGGGGGGGGTCGTGAGAACGGCTTCATTCACAAAAACCGGCGCGTGGATTTATGAATGAACCGGCGGGGGCGCGCGCGCGCGCGGCGCCGGACCCGGGAGTGGGGGTGGGGAAGCGAGGGGGGTGTGGTCGCACCCCGCCCGCCGAGGGTCTCCCCCGCTAATCTCCCCCCCGCCGTGGGGAGCGCCGGGGAGGGAGGGGGCTCCCCCCGCACCTCCTACCCCGGCCGCTCCCGTCTCTCTCTCTCTGCTTTCCCGCCCCCCCGGAGCCCCCTTCTCCTCCCCCTCCCCGCATTCCCCCCCCCCCCCCCAAACGCAGACCCTCACGTGCCCACCCCCCAAACACCCCCAGCCATCCACCCTCACCCTCCCATCTCTCCCCAAATATCCCCCCATCCCAAGCACCTCCCCGCCACGCCCACCCCTCATGTCTATCCCCAAGCACCCCCACCCTGCAGACACAACCCCCTCCATTCCCAAACACGCCCCACCCTAAACACACCCCATACGTTCACCCCAATGCCCCACATCTATCCCCAAGCCCCCCGATTCCCACCCCAAGCACCCCCCATCCCCAACACCCCCTCCACTCCCAAACTTGATCTATCCCCAAGCACCCTCCCCAAACAAACCCCATACACCCCCAAATCTCCCTATCTCCCCCACCCACAAACCCCTAAATACCCCCCCAAATTACACCCCCAGCCCCAAACACCCCCTCAGCCCCCTATGCCCCTGCAGGCATTGCCCCACCTTGGGCATGGTGATGCTGAGAGGGTTGCGGGCAGCTGGGGAGGTCAGAGCAGGATCACGGTGGTCTGGTGCTGGCGGGGGCCCCAGTTAGGGGTGCTCGTCACGCCATATTGCAAGGAACTGGGGGGAGCACGCAGGTAGGGTATCCCCGCACCCCAGCATGCTGAGACCTGCCCAACTTGGTGCACAGATGAATCCTGCAGTCTCGGGCTTGGCCTCGCTGGTAGTCACTCTGCATTGAGTGCTCAGTCTGGCAGGGGAGAAGTCTGCGGGGGGTCCCTTTCCCCTCTCCCCAGGTCCTGCGGCACCCCAGTGGGGAGGGGGTGGCACCTGTGGGTCCCGGGGGTGGGGGGGCAGAGGTGGCACTGTTGCAGCTGGGGACAAGGTGGGGCACAGGGTGCCTGGGATTCCCCCACCAGTGTCCCCTCCCTGGCGGGAATCAGGAGGAAAATGGGGGCTCCCCCACTGCTGCCTGAGCTCAGCGGGATGGGGGGCTGTGCCCCCTCCCACTGCCCCACCCTGTCCTTGTCCCTTAGGTGCTGCCACAGCCCCCTCTCCCGTGGCAGTGCCATCACAGCACACAGGGAGCTGCTCCCCGGGAGCTGTGCCAAAGCCCATGTGCCTCTGCGTGCCCCCCAGCCAGACACCAGCCAGTCCCAGATTTGGGGTCCCCCTCTCTGGCAGGGGGAGGGCTGCATCTTTACTCCTGTTTAAGGGACTGTCACACGTGGTGACACCCTCAGTGAAGCCGGGGGCGGATGGTGAGAAACAGCTCCTGGTGGGTTTGGGCTTCCCCCGCCGCCCCATCACCTCTTGCTGGGGGCAGCTATTTTTGTCACCCTATTTTTGGGGTCCCAGGGGTGGAGGTGCCACCCCAGAGCCTCTATCAGCCTTCCCTGCCCCTCTGGGGGGCTGGGGCCACATGCAGCCCCCAAGGGCTTTGTGCCGGGGGGATGCGCCTGGGTAACGGGCACTGAAGCGGCCCTGGGAGGTGTGGGGTGAGCAGGCACAGGGGTGTGTGGCCGGGAGGGGGGTGTCTGAAGTGGTGTGAGGCAGATGGACGGGCGTGTGGATGGGCATCTGGAGAGACAGATGGAGAGACGGATGGACAGATGGATGGAGGGGTGGGGAGACATGAGCAGGTAGACAGAGGGGTGGATGGACAGAGGGAGAGGATGGATGGACAGATGGATGGACGGACAGAAGGACGGACAGATGAAGGGAGGGGATGGTGGAGAGACAGGGGATGGATGATCAAAAGATGGATGGAGAGAGAGATGGGTGGGCAGAGAGACATGGGTGGATAGAGAGACAGGTAAATGGGTGGAGAGACAGAGGGATGGACAGACAGAGGGATGGGTGGATGGACAGAGGGATGGACAGACAGGCCTGTTGTGGGATGCCTACAGCCCAGCCTGGTTTTTACACTGTTGCCAGTCCAATCCCCGTGAGCTGCCTCCTGCCTCAGTTTCCCCAACTGGCCAACATCCCCCTGAGAGGAGGCTGATTACTCCAGCTTGGGAAGCACCTTGGGTCTTCCAGCCTATTGTGGGGGTACCCAGCTCACATGGGGGTCCCGCTGTCCCCGGCTCCTTGTCTGGGGGCTCAGGTTGAATTTAGCCCAAGGCCGGCACCCTGGGACCTGCCACTCCTGCGCCAGCTTTGGGGACCCGTTGGTGGGCGGGAGGGCAGCACAGCCCGCTCTGGGCCATCAGCTGCAGATGGTGGCAGCAGGGCTTCTCCCCAGCAGTAGATGACAGGAGAGCCACGTGTTCCCTGGGTAATTGTTTGTTCCTGTCAGCTCGGGTATTTTTGGAGCTTTTCCTTCCTCTGCTCTCCCGTTTCGGAGGCAGCGGCTGGTGGAGGGCAGTCGGCCCTGGCGGGTGCATCTGGGTCCGGGGCAAGGGCGCGCTCCCACGCTGGGGGTCCCTGTGCTGCTCCGAGCACGTGCCATGGGCAGGTCCTGGTACCAAATACTGTATCATAATATAATAATATATTTAATATAGAAATTAATACATTATATATAATATATAAAAATATACATAATATTATAATACACAGTGATGCAGGCTGTCCTCAAGCAGTGCCCTGGGCTCCCAACCCGGCAACGCTAGGGGATCTTTGGGATCCCAGAGCCTTGTGCCTGGCCTCGAACCAACCCCCCCCACGCATGAACCCCCCCATCCCTGAGTGAAGCCGCAGTTCCCAGAGTCCTGTGATTCCCTGGGAACACGGCTGCCAGTGACGCGGCTGGCGACCTTCCTTCAGGCAAAGAGCCGCGCAACGTGTGACCCTCTGGGCGGCACAGGGCAGGCGGCTGAGCCGAAGGATCCCCAGTTATTTTCTGAGCAGTGTGCTGAGGCTGAGGCTGAGCCAATGGTTCCCCCCCACCTCAGTTTCCCCAGAGGTACCCTGCGGCCAGGCGGGGCCTGCTCCTGCCGCGTTGCCTCCTCCGAACCCCACCAGGCACATGGAGCCGGCGGTAGCCCCCGTGGCCCCTCCAATGCTGGCGGCGGGTGATAAGCGGCTGGCAAGCGGCACATCTCTGAAAGCAAATTACCTTTGATATTGCCTGGGCTATTTTCATCCCTCCTTGGTCACGTTGGTCCTCCACCCGCTGGCACCCGCGTCATTTAACTGTTCTCCGGGTGCTGTGTCATTCCCTCCCCACCTGGCCTCCTCCTGTGAGACCTGTGAGTCCACCCCTCGCCCCTGCCACCCCCTGGCATTGGCAGCGTCGGTACCTGGCTCTGCCCAGCTGCCTGTTTGCCTCCCCACTGTGGGCAAAACTTGGGTACCAACCCTGCCCTGCACCTCCCGCTCGCAGCACTGGTGTAAAGCTGGGGGGGTGGTCAGCCAAAATCGGGGGTGTTTGTTCCCCTGGTGCTGAGCAGGATCCGGCCCAGATGCAAACCCCCCCCCCCCCCGCCCCCGCATGCAGTCAGCCTGCTGGGAGGGGTCCCTAATGGGCAAGATGGGAACCAGCCCCTCCGTGCCCCTGGGAGGGGGACAGGGCTGGGGTGCAGTGGGGGGAGTTTTGGGCTCCCTGCTGCAGCGGAGTTGGGGGAGCATCTCCACCACTCCTGGGGCTCCCTCGGGCATGGGAGGGTTACAGCCCCCCCCGCCTCCTTCCCCCAGTTTCCTGTATGAAATCTGGGTCAGCGGTTTGGGAGACAGTGAGAGCCTTAACCCTGGTGCTGCTGGGCTGGTGCCCCACGGCGGGGACTGGAGCCGGGGGAAGATTCCCCCAACCCCCCCTTTCCCTCCGGGATGTGTATGGTTACATGATCTGTTTCCCCAAATGGATCCGAATTCAGAAGCAGGGGGGCAACGGCGGTTAAACGCCCCTCCAGCAGATGAAGGCTGGTCATTTGGGGTTGCCACAAGATGTTTCACGTTGTCCCAAAGTGGTAGTTTCTTTTGGGGGGGGGGGCTTTGCTCCCGTCCAGTGCCCACCTCCATCTCGTGCCTGATCCCCCTCCCTCGTGCCTGGCATTGGGGACTCCTGATTTACACCAGCAGGAGAGGTCCCACTGCCTTCCCCCACCTTGCAGCTGGGGAGGGGGTGGCAGCCAGGCCTGGGGTCCTCCCACCCCCTTGGCACCCTGGTGGGGGTCCCCAGCCCCCCCCCAGGGGTCTCTCAGGCTGAATCTCTTCCCTCCTTCTCTGTCCCCGCAGTTAAAAAGGCAAAGTTTGACGGGCCCCAAGGTAAGCGGCCCCCCACCTGCCTGCCCACCTCGGGGGGGGGTGGGGGTGGGGCTTGGGGCTCGGCTCTGGGGCTGGTTGGATGTGGCAGGACCAGAGGGAGGGCTGGGGGGTGGTGAGGGGACCCCAGGCTCAGCCTCAACTCTGGAGGCATCGTTTGGCAAGTGGGGGGAGCACACACAGAGATGGGGGTGCCCTGGACAGGATGGGGGGGGCTCGCAGCCAAGCCACCCCTGGCAGCGGTAGGGTCCATCCTGCCTGGCCGACTGGGGCTGGGGTGCTGAGGGCAGTGTGTGGGGACCCCACAGGAGGGTGGCAGTGGGAGGTGTCCGGGCTGGGGAAGGGCATGGCTGGGGGAGGTGGGGCACTGGGGGCCACTTCACCCTCTGCTTGCTCCCACAGAGAAATTTAACACCTACGTGACACTGAAGGTGCAAAATGTCAAGAGCACAACCATTGCGGTGCGGGGCAACCTGCCCTCCTGGGAGCAGGACTTCATGTTGTGAGTGTCCAGGGGCCACCCCGGAGTCTCCCACCCCTGCTGCTCCCCACTACCCCCCAGTCAGGGGGAGGTCTCCCACTGCTGATGCTCCCCCTGGCCCCAGGGGGACTCACCTGAATCCTGGGACTGAGGGGGCAGGCATAGGCTGGGGTGGCCCCAGGGGGCTGCTGGGGAGGGGGACGACTTGATGCCTCTTCCCCCTCTCCAGCGAGATCAACCGGCTCGACCTGGGTCTGACAGTGGAGGTTTGGAACAAGGGGCTCATCTGGGACACCATGGTGGGGACGGTGTGGATCCCCCTCCGGACCATCCGGCAGTCCAATGAGGTAGGGAGCCAGGCACGTCCATCCACCCACCAGACCCTAAAGGACATGTAGCCACCCACCTGGCTGTCCTTTGAAGGGGGCAGAGCCTTCCCCATCCCTGCTTGGAGAGGACCCTGCTTGGGGCCAGACCCTGCGTGTGTGGGGCTGTGGGACTGGGGAAGGGGGGTCCCTGGCAGCTGTCCTCACCCCCATTTCCGCCCCGCAGGAGGGCCCTGGGGAATGGCTCACGCTCGACTCCCAGGTCATCATGACCGACAACGAGATTTCAGGCACCAAGGACCCCACTTTCCACCGTATCCTCCTTGACACCCGCTTTGAGCTGCCACTGGGTGAGTACCGTCCCCGGGCACCCCAGGACCGGGGTGAATCTTTCCTTGCCCGCAGCCCCAGGGATGCTCATGGGGCTCGGGGTTGGGGCTGGGGGTCTGATCCTGTAGCCCCAAAAGCTGGGGGGCTGTTTTGGGGGGGGATCTGTAAACCAATTGGGGTCTTTGCCCTTGCAGATATCCCCGAGGAGGAGGCCAGGTACTGGGCCAAGAAGCTGGAGCAGCTCAATGCCATGCGGGACCAGGACGATGTAAGTCCGTGCAGAGACAGGCCCGGGGCGAGGGCTGGGCAGGGAGCAGCAGTGCTGCGAGCAGGCAGCCCTCACCAGCCTGTCTCTCCCCAGTATGCCTTCCAGGAGGAGCAGGAAAAGCCTCTGCCTGTTCACAGCTCCCAGTGCTGTAAGTGCTGCCCTGTCCCTGCCCTGCTGCAGGACCCTCCCACTTCCCCATCCCCCCAGCTCCCTGCACCAGGGATGCCTGCTTTGCCTGCTTTGGGGCACTGGACCCCAACCCAAGTGGGGCTCAACCTCACCCCACACCCTGTCTCCATCCCTGTTCCCATCCTCCCTTCCGTGTCTGCTGGTGTTTCTTTGCTGTCTCCTTGCCCCACAGTGTGTGAGCCCTCCCATGGGGCTGAGCCGTAGGGGAAAGGTGTGCGGGGAGGGCATAGCGATGGGGCTGGTAAGGACGGTCCCTCAGGGAGCCTGGGTGAGGGGCAGTGAGGCTGGTGAGGGGACTGCTTGGTGGGGGCAGAGGGATCTGGGCGATTTGGGGTGGCAGCTTGGTTTGTCCCAACCCGTGCCTCAGTCTCCCCTTCTGTAATCACACCAGGGCCATGCACAGCCCGGCACTGTCCCAAGCACAGCTCAGTGCCTCTGTGCCCAGCCCCAGGCCCTGTCCCCTGTGCAGTTCAGTGCCACCATACCTAGCCATAGCACTGTCCCCAGCCTGGCTTGGTGTGACCATGCCTAGGCCTGGGCACTGTCCCCAGTGCACTTCAGTGCCACTGTGCCCGTCCCTAGGCCCCATCCTTGTCCCTTCTCACTACTGCATTGCCCAGCCCCAGTCCCGGTCCCCAGCACAGCTCAGTGCCAATATGTGCCCCATTCTGGGTGCTGTTCCCAACCCATCTTGGGGCACTGTCCCCAGCTCAGCTCGGTGCCACCATGCCTGGGAGAGGCTGATTACGCCCAGCCAGCTCCTGCTGCTGCCCCAGAGCTGCCTCCATCCTTATTGTCTCTGCCCCTTTTTTTTGTAGGCAACTGGAATTATTTTGGCTGGGGAGAACAGCAGAGTAAGTATCCTGTCCCCTCCTCTCCTCCCAGCCTGGCGGTCCCCAGCACATCCCCCTTTGCTGTGCCATAGCCTGGCCCGGGGCTCAGGGGACCTGGAGCTTGGGTCCAGCCTGTGGCTCTGTTCTCAGTGAGGACAGAGGCACCAAGCGCCCTGTCCTGGGCAGGGCTGTCCCCACAGGCTGGCGGGGACACAGCACCGTGAGGCTCTGTGCCCTTGGGGTGCCCTGGTGGCAATGAGCAGCTCGGGCTTTGCCTCTGTGGCGGGACATCGGCAGGGCAGAGGGAGGGTCCCCACACCCTGTCCTCCTCTTCTTCCCTTCTGTATATCCCATTTCCCGCCCTCTGCCCTCCTCTTGTCCCCCAAAATCCCTTTCTGCAGAGAGGAACACATGCAACTTGCCCCTCACCCCTTCCTGGGTCCATCTCCCCAGCACAGTCCCACAGCGGTGGGGACATGATAGGGGCAGTAGTGGGCCTGTGCTGGGCGCCGGGCAGATTTGGGGCATCCCTGGTCACAAGAGCTGCAGGGCTGCCCCTGTCCCACTCACTGCGGCCCCTTGCAGACGATGACCCCGACAGCACAGTGGATGACCGGGACAGCGATTACCGCAGCGAGACCAGCAACAGCATCCCGCCGCCCTACTACACCACCTCCCAGCCCAATGCCTCTGTCCACCAGTACCCCATGAGGCACCAGCAGCAGAGCTCCCGCGACTCCTACACTGACTCCGTGCAGAGCTATGAGATGGACTACTCAGACCAGCGTCCCATCAGGTAGCGTCAGTGCAGCCAGCTCCTCCCTGGGACCTGCTCTCTCCGTCGCCCCCACAGGCGGCAGAGGCCAGTGGGTCTCCGGGGTGACGTCAGGGACGGCGCTCCCAGGGCGGTGGGTGACGAGAGGGAAGGATGCCGAGGCAAGGAAGAGGGGGATGGTGCCGGCCTCAAGCCTCTCCTTCTCACTGGAAAGTTTTCAAGCTCTTTTGAGTCACCGCCCTCCTCTGTCCTCACTGGGCTTCGGGACCCCCAAGCCCCAGCTGTCCTTGCTGGGAGCCGAGCTAGCGGGGTGCGGCCTGGCTGGGGACGCAAGACCTGGCTGTAGGCAGAGCCGCAGGTGAGGACGCCTGCCTGGCACTTTGTCCCTGCAGTCACAGCACGGCCCAGTTCCTCACCAGCCTCCAGCCCAAGGTGCCAGCCCCTGCCGGCATCCCCACGGCAGCAGGGGATGCTGGGGAGTGGTGGGTGGCAGTGGTGCGGCGCCCGGAACCTCGCTGATCATCTTCCTCTCCTCCCCGGCAGACACTATGGTAGCGTAGACTCTGCCGCAAACGGACGCAGCGACGCTGAGTCCGCTTCCGAGTCGAGCAGGCGGACCAGCCGCCAGCCTTCCCTTGAGAGCAGGCGGTCCCTAGACCTATCGGATAGGTGGGTCGCTACCTCGTCGCGTGCCGCGTGCCATCGCAGAGTCCTGTGGTCGGTCCTTGCAGCCGTGGTGAGGCCAACACCAGTCCCGGCAAGGGCGGCTTTGTGCCGCCACGGGGTCCCCCTCTCCCTGCCCCAGACCACTTTGCAGAGGAGCAGCCTTGGGATGCTCCAGGTGTCTCTTGGCCCCGTGGCATCCCTTCTTGCTGCTGTGCCCCAGTTCATGGGGGCGATGCCCCAGCATCCTGGTCCCGCTCGCCAGCACAGTGACCGGCTGGCAGCACTGCTGCCTGTTCCCTGTCATGCCAGCAGGTATGGGAGCTGGGGCCTCAGGGACTCAAATGCCACCCTCCATTTCTGGTCACCTCCCAGGGAGCACCTGGTTAGGCAAAATCCTCGTGGCGTGATTTGGGACCCTCGCGATGTGCCAAGGGCCCCTCTCCCAGCTCTGGCCATGATCAAGCTGGGGAGGTGAGGGGTTTCCAGGCATGACCCTTCTCTCCTGCACCCCTGTGCCCCAAGGCCCCCTTCCCAAGTTACCTGGATGATGCCAGTACCCCTCCCTGCTGGGACCAGCCTGGGCATCCCCCAGTACCCTCCTCCCTGCGGTGTCCCCTGGCTCCCCACTGCCTGGCCCAGCCACTCTGGGCTCAGGGATCTGCCCATCCTGTCCCCTTGTCCCCTTCCCCCTTGCCCACCCCTGAGCCCTGACTGGCAGTGCTGGAGATGTGGTGTCGGCCTCTTCCTAGGCATGTCCCTGTCCTGTCTGCATGTTTGCTTATGTGAGCTTCTCCCCACTGAGCCCTGTGGCCGCCCCATCCCTGGCAGCCCCCTGGGATGCAGGCAGCCCCTCTGTGCCGCTGCTGCCCCAGGTGCAGGTGGCTGCGAGAGGGGGGTACTGGAAGGGCTGGGGTCCAGTGGGGCAGATGGGGTGGTGGGAAGGGGTCTGGCCTGGCAGGAAGAGTGGAGATGGGACCCCCAGGTAGGGATGATGTGGTTAAGGGGAGTGATGGGGTCGAGGGGGTGTCCTTCAAGAGGGGTTGCCTGGGAGGTCTACAGGGAGCGCTAGGATGTCAGGGTAGAGATTGGGTGACAGATCTGCGGGTTGGGGGCAGGACAGGGTGTCTGGCAGAAGCAGGAGGCAAGATCTGGCTGGGGGTGCTGCCTGGCTGCACTCTGCCCCCACCCCTGGCAGGGGTGAGCCAAGGGGACAGACACTGTCCCTCACATCTCCTCGTTCAGCCCAGGCACAGGCACAAAGGTTAGACCCCTGAGAGTGCCCCAGCCTCGGGGGTCAGTCCCAGCCCATGGATTCTCCTGGGTCCGTGCCTTTGACTCCCAGGACGAGGAGCCCAGTGCTCACCTAGGGCTGTGCCCCGAGGGAAACCGCACATCCTCCCGCCCGTGGTGCAGGGACCCCAGGGCTCTGGCTGGGGCGGCACAGGGCAGGCAAGTCTGTGGCATGGACCCACGGGAGCCCTGTCCTTGTCTTCCCTTGGCCCTGCAGCCCCACAGGGAGCAGCCGCTACGCCTCGTCGGCCGAGCTGAGCCAGGGCAGCTCCCAGCTGAGCGAGGACTTCGAGAACGAGAGCCTGCGGGACTCGGAGCTGGATGAGCGGGACGGCGACTCCTACCACTCCTGCCACAGCTCTGTCAGCTACCGCAAGGACTCACCCCGCTGGGAGGAGGACGATGACCTCTATCTGGAGGAGGAGGAAGAGGAAGAGTTCAATGAGGACTACAGTGAGAATGAGGAAGGCTACCCCAAGGAGGAGGAGGAGGAGGACCTGCAGGAGCAAGGCACCTACGAAACCCCTGAGCACACTGCCTACCCCCCACCACAGAAATCCCCCGGGCAGCAGCAGCAACAGGTGCCACAGCAGCAGCAGCAGCAACCCCAGCTGGTCCCACAGCTGAAGCCGCAGCAGCAGGAGAGGAAGGAGGAGAGGAAAGAGGAGAGGAAGGAGGAGAAAGACACCTCCGCCCCCCAGGAAACCCTGGAGTTCCTCCAGACCCAGCCAGGAGTGGACGAAGCTCCTCTGCAAGAGGCGGCCCCTGAGCCCAAGCCCCTGAAACCGGCTGAGAGGTAGGAGGGAGATGTTGACCTGTAGTGTCCTTGGGATGGCACTGTGCCTGATGACACTGAGTATGCTCTGGAGGTGGCCTGGGCCTGGGGCTGGGGCTGGGGCTGCAGCGCCAAAGGGCAGTGCCAGGGACCTTCTGCAGTGTCTAGGGCTTTTCCAGGTGCCTGAGGCATCGAGGTAGGAGAAGCCCACCTTGTGCCACCCAGGCAAGGGTCAGCCCCCTCGGGCATGTTGCCCTGGCCCACCCACCAGTGCCACGCTAACAGGGGCAGAGCTCAAGGCGTTCGAGATCTTGTTAGGGCTACCAGGGGTGCGGGTTTATAACCTGGGACAAACCTGGGAAAGGGGGAAGCGGGGGCTTGGGGCTGTGATTCTTCTCCTCTGGCTCAAGCTATTGGCTCCCTGGATGGAAGGGACACCCCTCAGCTCAGCACAGTCAGAGGAGGAAATTTCCTTCACAGGGGTCAATCCTCTCCCTAGGCCACTGGTACAGATGAATTATTTGGTGGCCAGGTCCCTGGTACAGCATGTGAATAATTCATGTATCGGTCTCTGCCTTTAATTATTGAACATGTCCATTTTTCCATGGTTTGGTGAGTGCCACCGCTCTGCGCAGAGGGCAAGTGTGATGTGATGGGCTTTTTCGATCTTTTATTTAGTTTAAATTATAGACCAGAGCTGGGGAATCTCTAATTTAAAAGAATGTGTAATGAGCTTTTTTTAAAAAAAAACATATTTAGGCCCAAGGGGTGGCTAGAGTCCTGGTGAAGGTGGCCTTAGTTCATGTCTGCCTGCAGTGCCTGTTCAAGCAGGGGGCTTGGGGGGTCCCATGCTGGGCACTAGGGACCCCAGATTAGCGCTGAGGACCCCAGATTAGTGCTGGGGACCACATATTGGCACAGGCAACACCCCACAGGGCTGGTTTGGGCAGGCTCGTCTCCTGAGCTCCCCACGGCCTCATCCCAGCCTGGTTCTGGGCACCCATCTCCAGTGTCATGTCACACAGGCTCTCCAGGAGGCTGGGATGTTTGGAGGATTTATTTTCTTTTCCTCCATGTCTTGATTTTGCAAGAGAGGAGAAAAAACCTCACAACAACCAGTATGTCCAGGCTGGCAGGTCCCCTTGGGCTCGGAGCCACTGAGGTGTTGGGAGCTCTTAACCCCAGGAGGTCCCAGTGTGGTGGGAAGCACCCAGAGGACATCCTGCTGGGGAGATGAGGGGCGAAGGATGTTTAATCCAAGTGCTTGTGTCACCGACACTCCCCTGACCCTTTGTTCCTGGAGGGATCCCTCTGTGTCACTTGGGTGCCCAGGGCAGAGTCTCCCAAGGGAGGGGGAACTCCCGTCTTCCCCCCATTGCTCTGCCTTGACTGTGCTGCCCTTTGCAGTGGGACTTGATACCTTTTTAGAGTCCTTCCTGGTAGCAAGAGGGGGTTTTTGCCATGGCCACGCTGGCTCAAGGCCCACCAGGATCACTAAATTGCAGCCTCAGTCCTGCCCGGGGTGTGAGGGCTGACTCCCCCCTCCCCGGTGCCGTGCTGGGAGGTGAGCAAAGGTGTGTGTGCTTGCAGGGAGCAGGCAGAGGTGGAGGTGCAGGACCCCAAAGCACGAGCCAAAGCTAACTGGCTGAGAGCCTTCAACAAAGTCTGCATGCAGCTGCAGGAGGTGAGCAACACCGCGGCCGCCTGCCGCCAGGTCCCAGCACCGGCCGCATGCCAGGCTGGGGGCAGGGCCCCTTCCTGCGCCCGGGCATCTTCCAGACACATCCGTTGCCCAATCCCATGGATGTCCCACACCCTGAAGGCAGTGAGGACCTGGGAAGCCCCAACAGTAGTGGCCCCGCAACCCCATTCACGCCAAGTGGGACTCCCATGAGGGGCAGGGAGTGCTGAGGACCTTCCCCCAGTGTGTGCTGCATGCAGTGTGCTGGTGCAAGCCCCTCTGCCCTCTCCCCTGTATTGAGCTGACAATTTTTTGTTCTGTTTTTAGACTCCATCCTCCATCTTTTCTTTTTGTTTTGGCTCTGGATTCACCCCCCAGGGCTTCGATCCCCCTCCCCACTGCTTCTCTTTTCAGTTGTCCACCACCATGGCCCTTGCACCCGCGTCTCCCCTTCCTGCAGGGAAGGGGTGTAGCCTGCCTGCAGGTAAGCATGTCCAACAAGAATGACCCAGCAACGTGTGTGCCTTCCCCGTGTGTGTGTGTGTCTGTGCAGGGATTGCCCCATGAGGGAGGTATAATTGGCTCTTTTCTCCCTTCTCCCCCAAAATAATCTGCTCCCTGCAAGGGAGGTGGCACTGTGGGACAGTCCCTGCACACACCCCATCCCCGGTGTGCTCTGGCTTTTCCCGGCTGTGGGTCCACGCGGACCTGCTGATCCTTTCTAACGATGCTTCTCCAGTCCCCCGACCCTGATTTTTTGCACAGTGCAGCCACCCCCACTGCTTTACCAGCCTGAGCCCCTCTGCTGAAGCCTGCCAACCACTTGCCCAGCTCAGCCTCTTGAAGAAATTTTATTCCTAGTGCAAGCTCTTTGCTGGAAAGAGCCCCATCATGCTTCTCCATGAACCCTTTACATGCTTCCCCAGTGCTGCAGGCGCTGGCTGGGTGCCCAGCTGCCAGCAGCGCTGAGCCCTGAGGAGGGCTGCCACGCGTGCTGGGGGCTCAGCACCGTACCCGTGACAGCTGCCCCGTGTCTTGCAGGCCTGCGGGGAAGGCGATGGAGAAGCTAAATCCCTGTGGTTCAAAGGCGGGTGAGTATGTGGGGAAGCTAGTACTTTCTACCCCCCTGGGATCTCATGGGCTGCTCTCCCCTCCTCATTAGGATGTGATTAAAGAGTTCATTGGGGGGCTGGCGTGGGGAAGCATTGTGGAGCTGCGGGCATGCGGGGGGCCAGATTTTTGGGCTGAATGCTGGTCGCTCGGTGCTTTTGGAGGAGCCAGCGGAGATGCCACCACTCCATATCCCTGAGAGCTGCTGCCGAGGGGAAGAGCGAGGAGGTGAGTGGGTTGGGACGGGACTGAGCTGGGGTGGCAGCTCCCACCTCTCTCCTGCCATCTGGGGCTCGAGTGGTGCCATGGGGAACACTGAACCTCTCACCCAGACAGGCTGTGGGTCTCGCCCCTGTCTCACCCTCACAGGCAGCCCTGCCACTGACCCAGGCAGAACCTGTCAGGTTTTCTTGAAAACCCACCAGGTCGCACTGGGGTTTTCTTGCAGACAGGGCTGGAGGTTGCAAAGCAGCATTTCTGCCTGAGCCGTGCTGCCTCGGTTTCTCTCACAGCAAAACGGCTTGGCACTCACCTCTGGTGTCCCAGAGGGAAACCCCAGCTCTCCTGCTCCATACTGCAAAGCCAAAGCTAATTAAGCCAAACAGACTGGTTTTTTTTCCTGCATTTCACTGCCACATCACTGAAGCAAAACATCTTCACGTGGGGAAAATCACAGTTTTCTGTCAGAATCCCCTTGCCCCCCAGTTTTTAGTCCAGTGATCCCTGCCCCGGCTGGGGCAGTGGTGGGGATGGGGATCCCGTGGGTGGGTCCTAGGCCACCCGGGGGTTGCTCTGCAGTCCTGTCCGCCAAGTCCTGAGCGAACATGGGGCAATAGCAGGGGGCCCCTTTCTGCCTCAGTTTCCCCTTCCCTGCTGACTCTCGTCTCTCTTGCAGGCCTGGTGGTGGGCTGATCATTATAGACAGCATGCCGGACATACGCAAGCGAAAACCCATCCCCCTAGTTAGCGATTTGGTGAGGTTCCTCCTAACACCTTGCACCACACAGCTGCTGGCTTTGCTCCCACTGTGCCCCACTGGACTGCACCGCCTGCCCGCCCGCCCCGGTCGGCACTTGCTGGGTGCCCATGCCATGCTCCCCAGCTGCCTCTAACATGGCTTGTGTTTTCTGTTTTCTTTTCTCTGGCCTGGCTTGGCCATCCCTGGCGGCAGGGGGGCGGCAGTAATGTTTCTGCGCTGCATTAACAGCATGCCCGACATTAAGCCTGGACGCAAATCTCTCCCTCTAGTCAGCGATCTGGTGAGCGCAGTCCGAGGGGTTAAAGAGAGAGCACCCTTGGGTGCTGCTGGCCAGCCCTGCCCAGCCTCCTCCAGCCCTGCCGGTGGGGGGTGGGGGTGTCTCAGGCTGTTTTGGGGGTTTCCTGGCACTGGGGAGCTGTGAGGACGGCACAGCTGGGCTATCCCCACCTGAGGGTGCTTCTCTTTAACAGAGCTCCAGGGCCCTGTCCCTACACCAAGCATCAGCCCAAGGCTTCCCGGGGCTGTGTCTGGTTTCCCATTTTTTTACCAGTGCTGCATTCCCGATCCCTTCCTGTCCCACCTGCCATAGGCTCCTCACAGCTCAGGTGCTGGGCACATGGACCCATGTACCAGAGGAGGGGTAGTGCTGGCTTTTTTGAGCCGCACAGACCCTTTGCTCCTGTCCCCACCACTGTCATGCTATGCTGCTACAGCCCAGTCCCCATGCTGGGGTCCCATCCAGCCCCTGGGCTGGAATGCACAGGGTCACGCTGCTGTCACGCCCCCCCCCCCCCCGGTGACAAGAGACAGCAATTTTGGAAACCAGACACCCTTTGCACCCAGAATGAGGTGCCCTTCGCCTCCTTCCCCCTCTCTTTACACCTTGCCGCCTCCCCAGGATGCCTCCATCCTGTCCCCAACCTGCCCGCTCTCTCCCATCCTGCTGCCCCCCCCGCTGCCCTCGCCCCAGTGCCCTCCACCTTTCAGCCCACTTGGGCAGCCACTGATGCTTCTGCACTGTGCTGTGTCAGTGTCGGGGTTTTGGGGGGTTGGGTTGTGGGTGGTGACGGGGTGGGCAGAGTGAGGGGGTCAGGTGGGGCCACTGCTTTTCCCTGCTGCGATCTGGCAGGCTGCAGCCAGTGCTGTGGCTTGGGGTGGGAAACCCCCAGGGACTGGCCCAGTGCTGGGTGAGGGGTTGTTGTTGCCCCGATTCCCACTTGTTCTGGCAGGGAAGGGGCCAGGACTGCTCTGCTGTGAGGTGGCTTGCACTAACGGCCTTTTATTCCCCCCTCGCCGTCCCTGGCTGCCCACAGGCAATGGTAAGTGTCCCCTCATCCTCATCTGGGGCCTCAGTGCCTCAGTGCCTCCCTCATCTGGGGTCTCAGACACACATTGAGAGGCTCTGCCCTGCTGGAGCTGAACTGGGAATGCTGCGGGCTGCTGAACTGGTTCCAGTCCCACTGCACAACGAGGTGGCATTTTGCAGCCCTGGCATCACTGGCAGTTGGGCTGTCCCCACTGCCAGCCCATGCAGCCAGCACCCACCTTTGTCTGGGGTAGGGGTCTGTCCCAGGTGTTTTACAGCCACTGGGACCCCAAAGGAGTGCGGGAGGGACACCTCATGCTCTGTCGGATCTGGAAACTGTGTTTCTTTCCCACAGTCCCTGGTCCAGTCCAGGAAAGCAGGAATCACGTCTGCACTGGCTTCGAGCACCTTGAACAATGAGGAGCTGGTAGGAGCTGGGGTTGGCTGGGGTGCAGGGTGGTCATGGTGGGAGGGCTGAGCCCCAGCTGGCTGGGCCAGCAACGGCGATGTGGGGTCTGTGCCACACCAGCATCCTCCTCTGGTGATGCCAAGGCAGCCAGGATGCTCACAGCTGCACCTGGGGATGGTGGTGTTTGTCCTCTACCCTGCTTGTCTGCACCCAGCGGTGACATTGCATGTGGCCCAGCACCTGTGGATGGGGTCTCTGCAGCCTGTTGCGTGGCTCAGCTGCCGTACGTTGCCTGAGTTTTTCTCCCCCTCTCTCTTCTGTCCTTGCACAGAAAAACCATGTTTACAAGAAGACCCTGCAAGCCTTAGTGTACCCCATCTCCTGCACGACGCCCCACAACTTTGAGGTGTGGACAGCTACCACCCCCACCTACTGCTACGAGTGCGAGGGGCTGCTCTGGGGCATCGCCCGGCAGGGCATGCGCTGTGCTGAGTGTGGCGTCAAGTGTCACGAGAAGTGCCAGGACCTACTCAATGCCGACTGCCTGCAGAGTAAGGAGCTGTTGCCTGCAGCCTCATCCTTTCTCACTTTGGAGAGGGAGGAGGGAGGGGCCCGGGCAGAGCTGGACTCCTGCCTTGTGCATGGCGGAAGTGGTGAGCAGGGCAGATCTGTCTTGGGCAGGGTGTAGACCCCTCCAGGTTTGAATTCATTCATGCATAGTGGGCTTGGGGAGCTCTCGACTCTCTCCTGGATGCCACCTGCCTGCCCCCCCCCCCCCCCCCCCCCCCCCCCCATCTCTTCCAGGGGCAGCAGAGAAGAGCTCCAAGCACGGAGCGGAGGACCGGACCCAGAATATCATCATGGTGCTCAAGGACCGCATGAAGATCCGGGAGCGCAACAAGCCGGAGATATTTGAGCTGATCCAGGAGGTGTTTGGGGTCACTAAGACCACGCACACGCAGCAGATGAAGGCAGTGAAGCAGAGTGTTCTGGATGGCACCTCCAAATGGTCAGCCAAGATCAGCATCACGGGTAGGCACCTGTTGCACCTGGCACCGTGTGTCACGGGGGACCATGTGGCTCTCCCCTTGCACAAGGATGCTGCATGCTCCAACTCCTCTCCTGCCCCTCATCCTGCAACCAGCTTCAGCTCCTGGGGCTCTGCCAGGGGACAGAAAGTGCCTGTTGCAGGGATCTTGATGTGGCTGTGGCACTGACTCCTCTCTCTGTCTGTTCTCTCCACTGTGTGTGCCACGCATATGCCTCGTGGATGGGCGTGTGTGCTGTGCTGTGCTATGCTGTGCTGCAGTCGTTTGTGCCCAGGGCCTGCAAGCAAAGGATAAGACGGGTTCCAGTGACCCATATGTCACTGTCCAGGTTGGAAAGACAAAAAAAAGGACTAAAACTATCTACGGCAATCTCAACCCGGTCTGGGAGGAGAATTTCCATTTGTAAGTTCACTCCTGGCCCCTCTGTCCCCCTTCCTGGCCACTCACGGTCATGCTGGGCCGCACTGGCTGTCAGCACGTCCCTGTGGGGTGGTGAAGAGTCAGCTGGGGCCTCATCCTGCCCCAGTCGAGGGTGGAGAGGGGCTGCTGGGGTCACTGGGAGTGCTGGTTTTGTGCCATGGAGGGTTTGGCTCCCAGCGATGGGGGCTGATCCAGGCTATGTTGTGGCTGTCTGGGCATGGTGCAGAACCCTGCCAAGCCCACTGGGGAGGGTTGGTGCCCCCACATCTGCTCTCTTCCCCAGTTCCTGCCCGGTGCTGGGATGGTCCCTCTTGTTTAGGGAAACAGGCTGGGGAGAGGCTGTAAAGGTTTCCCTGCTCATCCCAGGGCTTGCCCCTTCTTATCTCCCCAGCGAGTGCCATAACTCCTCCGACCGCATCAAGGTCCGTGTCTGGGACGAAGACGACGACATCAAGTCCCGCGTCAAGCAGCGCTTCAAGAGGGAGTCCGACGACTTCCTGGGCCAGACGATCATCGAGGTCCGGACCCTGAGCGGGGAGATGGACGTCTGGTACAACCTCGGTAACCGGTTGCTCTAGCATGGCCCGCTCGGGCTGGGACCCCGGGCCCTGTGCTCCCAGGGGGGTGTGCTGCCAGCCCTGTCATGAAGGTTACTTCAGCATATTAGTATAGGGTCTGCTGTTAAAAACACTTAATATCAAAAGCCATTGGGATCAAGTGTTTTCCCAGGGTCATTCTCAAAACCCTTTGCCCAGGAGCACTGGCCTTCTGCAGAGGGGAAACTGAGGCACGGAGAGGCCACATCTCTGTAGTGCCTGGAAATATGGCCAAATCCCTCTCTGCAGTGCTGTGGTTGCACTGTACCCTGGCCTGACTGCACTCGGCACTGGGCGTCCCCCTAGCCCTGGCCCCAAGAGCCCCTCCGTGCCGGAGCTGTCTACCCCTCTTTGGGACCAGGAGTGAGCAGAGTTGCTCTGGAGAAGCCTCACATCTTGTCCCCCTCCCTGTACCCCTGCAGACAAGCGGACAGACAAGTCGGCTGTGTCGGGAGCCATCCGGCTGCACATCAGCGTGGAGATCAAAGGCGAGGAGAAGGTGGCTCCCTACCACGTACAGTACACTTGCCTGCATGAGGTGAGCAGCCCAGGCAGGCGCAGGGGAGCATGGCCCCCACCCCAGTGATGCCACCGTACCACCAGCGGCCCCGGGGACCTGATGGGACTCATTTGTACCTCCAGAACCTGTTCCATTTTGTGACGGATTTGCAAAACAACGGGGTGGTGAAGATCCCCGACGCCAAGGGGGACGACGCCTGGAAGGTGTACTTTGATGAGACAGCGCAGGAAATCGTGGACGAGTTTGCCATGCGCTATGGGGTGGAGTCCATCTACCAGGCCATGACGTGAGTCCCTCACCCTCCACCCCACTCAAAGTGGCTGCACCAGCCCTGAGGGGGGGCAGTCACTGTCGGGATCTTCCTCCTCTGCTGCCGTTTGCACCTGCCTCCCTGCCACGGGTGCAGACATGCTCCCCTAGCTCACCCCACACCTGTGCACCCCTCCCTCCTCTGTGCATGCACCCCAAACCCTGCACCCCTTCCTACATGCAGCCCCTCCTGTGGCCCTGTGCCCTCACCTTCTGCTTCCCTCTGCAGGCATTTCGCCTGCCTTTCCTCCAAATACATGTGCCCGGGCGTGCCAGCAGTGATGAGTACCCTGCTAGCCAACATCAATGCCTACTATGCCCATACCACGGCTTCCACCAATGTCTCGGCCTCTGACCGCTTTGCCGCTTCCAATTTCGGGGTAAGTCCGATGGTGCGTAAACAATCCTTCCTTCTTCTCTCTCTTCTCTTGGGAGGGGGTGGGGGGCTTGGGGAGCAAAAAGGGCCATGCAAAACACCCCGCTCCAAACTGCAGCCAGGCAGCAGGGGGCGTCAGCCCCTGCTTGACCCGAAATTCATCCCGCTCCTGTTTTTCAGGAAGGAAAAGAGCCACCACCTTCCTGGGTGAAGGTCTAAATTTGCTCCCCAAATTATTATAGCAAAACCGCGACTGGAGTCCAAGCAGACTGGGATGCTGGGTGGCAGCATGGCAGGAGGGGGAAACCTTGGTGGCAAAATCACAAGCAGGTGGCAAGGAGCCACCTCTGCAGCTCGCTGGGAGTTTTGCACGGCCCTGTGTACTTTAGGCGCACCCTGGGACTGCTGCAAACTCACCTGGCTGTGCCATCGCCCATGGGTGCCCACTGGGTGCCTCACTTGCAGCGAGCGGGGCGAGTTTGTGCTGGAGCTGGGCGTGCCCTTGGGGACGTGGGCGAGGAGGGGCTGAGCTCTCGCCCTGGCTCCCGCCGTGTTATCCCAGAGGTAGCAGGTGGTTGCTCTGGATGCACACAGGTTGAGCCAGGATCAGTGCCCAGCCCTGGGTCAGGCAAAGTGCTGGGTAGCCAGGGACGCAGCCAGGGCCGAGCGCAGCTCCGGGCAGCAGCTGCTTTGGCTCACCTGCCAGTTCCCATTGCAAGGGGGAGCTAGAGCCGAGCGAGCTGTGCCTCCGGGTCACGCAGGAGGAGGAAACTGTACAAAAGAAAAGCACCTTTTCTCTAACTTGGAGGGTTTTAAAAACTTGTTTCTTTCTCTTTTTTTAGAGAGCCTAAGGTTGGGTTCTAAAGTGCCCGGCTGTGTCGCTTTAACCCTGAGTACCCGTCGTGTCCAGTTTTAAAGCACTGCAGCCGTTCGGTGGCGGGGACGCATGGTCTCGGCCCAGAGCCTGGCTTTGCCGTCTCCGGCGGGCGAGCGCGCCGAAGGTTTGCGGTCGCCAGTGCAGGCTGCGGGCTTGGCTGAGCTGCAGCCAGGCGGACGCGGGACTCGCTGCCCCATCCTGTCCCCTTGTCCTCCCCCACTAGGACTTGGGGAGCTGCTCCGGGCTCTCCAGAGCCCTGCGGGGCAGCCCTGACCCGGTACAGCTGGTGCTGTGGGGGGAACCCAGGGCTCTCATGGGAGGCCCACGGCGTTGTCCAAAGCCCCCCCCGCCCCCCCCCGCCCCGGCAGAGGTGCAATGTGAAATGCCTCCCAACAGCGTTTTCAGACAGATTGGTTGCTTTGCCCTCACCTCTGACACCCGATCTGCAGGCCAGCGTGGGATTTGCATCCTCCTGCCCCGTGCTCCCTGGATGGGAGCTGGGCTGAGTTGAATTAAAGCCACTCAGCCCCAATGGAGACCGTCTACCCGGGGCGCTTCCCTGCCCACATCCCTTGATGCAGCCTGGTTGGGCAAGCAAGGAGCCCATGGAGGCATCCAGCTCCTGGGGGCCATCCTAGCCTTGTCTCGAAGCAGCTTGGCCGCGAAGATGGGCGACCGCTGCAAGAGCCCAGCTGCTCTTTCCCTACCCTTTTTTCCTGAGCAATTTGAAAGCTTCAGTCGAGGGGCCATACGGCCCAAGGGCACAATCCTGCACACCCTCTCCCTGCTCCTACCCGGAGCCCAGGCTCGGAGGTGTTCAAGTGGGCAGGGCAGATAGAGCAGCCTGTCCTCCCTCTGGCACCAACTGCCAGCGAAAGCAAAGGGGATGTGCAGTGTTGCCTCTCGATCCTGTACCGTGCCTGGCATGGCCATGTGTGCCCCAGGAGCTGTCGATGGCTGCCAGCGAGCCTTGGCCACCAGCAAGGACACGTTCTTCTCTGTGGGCATCCCGTGCCCACCTTCAGGACTCTGATGAAGGAAGGAGGGAAGGAAGGACAGCAAGAATGAGAGGGATGAGCCGGAGGCGGCGTAGGCCGGTCTGGCGGCAGAGAGAGCCAGGGGCAGTGGGGAGGGGGGACGGTCCCTGCCGCCTTTCCCCCATTTACCTGGCTCTGGGGCATTTCTCCACAGAAGGAGCGGTTCGTCAAACTCCTCGACCAGCTGCACAACTCGCTTCGGATTGACCTCTCCATGTACCGGGTAAGGTGCCTGCTGTGCCTCATTTTCCCCACCTGTCTATTAAGGTCTGAAACAACAGGCGGCTGTTTTCTCCCCCTCTGCTTGCCCCGTGAGAGTTTTGTGTGCAACTCCGCTCTTTTCTTCCCCTTTGGCAGAACAACTTCCCAGCCAGCAGTCCTGAACGGCTGCAGGATCTCAAGTCCACAGTGGATTTGCTGACCAGCATCACCTTCTTTCGGATGAAGGTATTGCTGAGGCCCCACTCACCCTGTCTCTCTGGTAGGGAGCCTGACCCTTGCTGGCCCCAGTTCTTTGCAAGGTTGGGGTTGCACCGGCCCTGTGGTAGCTCCTGGGTGGCTGGTCACAGCTGCGGGTCTGCCTCCAGTGCCGCTCCCTCCCCACACACCCAGGTCCAGGAGCTGCAGAGCCCCCCACGAGCCAGCCAGGTGGTGAAGGACTGCGTGAAAGCCTGCCTCAACTCCACCTACGAGTACATCTTCAACAACTGTCATGAACTGTACAGTCGCGAGTACCAGACGGACCCGGTGCGTGGGGTGGGGGGAGCTGGGACACGCTAGGATGCCGGGTGCTGCGGGGGGACCTCGTTGCCCCCCGCTGACCTTCCCCATCCCGTGCCCTTCTCCTTCGTGTGATGCTCCTGCTCCCTCTCCAGAGCGCTCAGCCCCATGCAGAATGAGCCCCAAGCCTTGGGCAGGGTTTGAGCCCCACTGCTGCGGGGTTGAGACCAGGGCCAGACAAGGGGGGGGGCTGCGTGGGGGCCTCCATGGTGTTCCCAGAGCCCTCCTGCCTCCTTGTTAGCCCCGCCATGAAATCAAGCCCCGCGAGTGCGGTGACTGGAGCCTCTGCTATGTCCCCATCACTCCAGACTAAGAAAGGCGAGGTGCCTCCCGAGGAGCAGGGCCCCAGCATCAAAAACCTGGACTTCTGGTCCAAGCTCATCACCCTGATAGTGTCCATTATCGAGGAGGACAAGAACTCCTACACGCCCTGCCTGAACCAGTGAGTAGGTGCCGGGAAAGGGGACCCTGCTTTGCACCTGGGGGGATGCCCACACAGCAGCAATGGTAGCTTTAGTCCTTTGTAAGGGGGTTGTAACATCCATTCTACAGATGGGGAAACTGAGGCAGGTGGGAAGTGTGGGGGGGACATATCTCCAAGTGGAGGGCTGGTCCACCTTGTGTTCGTGCTTTCCCCTCGCCCCAGGTTCCCCCAGGAACTGAATGTGGGGAAGATCAGCGCCGAGGTGATGTGGAACCTCTTTGCTCAGGACATGAAGTACGCGATGGAGGGTGAGTCCCCTATGCCGCACCGAGCTGGGTAGGAGCCGCACGCTGCTCCCACCTCACCTGTTCCCTGGGCAAACCCATTTCACCCCCTCATCAACACAATGTCTAGCTTAAATCTCACCCAAGAAGCACTTCCATCTTCACCCCAGTACCCTGGCATCCCTGGAGCTGCCCTTGGGGCAGCTGCCCCCCAGGTTTGGGGCTCGAAGTAACCCCCATGTGCACTTGCCTTCCCCATGCAGAGCATGACAAGCACCGCCTGTGCAAGAGTGCGGACTACATGAACCTGCACTTCAAGGTGAAGTGGCTGTACAACGAGTACGTCACTGAGCTGCCCTCCTTCAAGAGCCGCGTGCCTGAGTACCCCGCGTGAGTGTAGCCCTTGAGAGGCAGGGGAGGGGGTGCTTGCACCCCAGGGGGCTGGTTGGCCTCACTGGGGATGGGCCTCTCTTTCAGCTGGTTCGAGCCCTTTGTTATCCAGTGGCTGGATGAGAATGAAGAGGTGTCACGGGATTTCCTGCATGGAGCACTGGAGCGGGACAAGAAGGATGGGGTATGAACAGGACTGTCAGTGGGCACAGGAACCGCAGCCAGGAGTGGGCGAGGGGCTTGTCCCTTGATGCCCAGCGTGTCCCCATCGAGGCCAAAATCTCTCCTCCCTGCCTCCTCCTGACACTGCCTCTCCCTCCCCCAGTTCCAGCAGACGTCGGAGCACGCACTCTTCTCTTGCTCCGTAGTGGACGTCTTTTCCCAGCTCAACCAGAGCTTCGAGATCATCAAGAAGCTCGAGTGTCCTGACCCCCAGATTGTTGGGCACTACATGCGAAGGTTTGCCAAGGTGGGCAGCTGCCAGGGCTGGGGTCCTAGCCCTGGCCTGCGGCTCCTGGGGTCTCTGCTGCCTCCCATCCAGCTGCGGGCAGCAGCATAGGGCACAGATTGCACCACCTCTAACAGCAATGCTCAAGCGAGCATGCCACCAACAGACCCTGTGGCTCTCCCAGCTTTGCTAGCACAGGAGACTAGCTAATTAATGAGTTAATTAATCTAGATTAATTAAATGTCACTGGCTCACTGCAGTGTGGGAGGGAGTGGCATGCAGGCTTGATGGCTGATGCTGTTACAGCTGTGCTGGTGCTGTCTGTGGAGACCAGATGTGCTGGATCTGGCTTCCAGTGGCTGGCCCCATGCAGCTACTGGCGCATCCATGGGGCCAGAGGGTCTAGGGGTCCCAGGGTGTATGCAGGTATTGGGTTGTTTCACTGCTGTGGGACTCACGATCTCCTTCTCTCCCTCCTTCCTCCTCTTTGCTGCTGTCTGGGTGTCTTTGTTGCTGCCCTCGTTTGGCTGCAGACCATCAGCAATGTGCTACTCCAGTATGCTGAGATCATCTCCAAGGATTTCGCCTCATACTGCTCCAAGGAGAAGGAGAAAGTGGTGACGTATCTCCCTTCTGCTTGCCACATGCCTCATGCTGCCAGGCAGGACTGTCCACACATGGTGACCCCAGCCATCACCTCAGCTCCAGAGCTGGTCCCCATGATGCAGGTCCTGCCCTTGGTCTCTGTCCGATGGCAGTCCCTGAAATGCTGCCAGGCAGGGCTCCATGCTATGACTGTTCTTGTGTTGCCCAGTGCAGGGTGGGAGGGACCTGGGGCGGTGCGCAGCTGTTGCAGCCACATTTGTCAGTGCTGACCCCCCTCTCCATCCCACACCTCCAGCCCTGCATCCTGATGAACAACATCCAACAGCTCCGCGTCCAGCTCGAGAAGATGTTTGAAGCCATGGGTGGGAAGGAGGTACGTATGGGAGTCTCCAGGAGTGAGCCCTGTGAAGGGGCTGGATCAGTCCCTTCTCTCCAGAGGCAGCCCCTTCCCCAGCTCCGCAGTACTGGGAGCAGACCCCAGTTCCTCACTCCTGTATGGGATCACGCTATCCCACCCCATGGCACCCCTGCTCTCTCACCATGTCAGACGATAGATGGGCTTGAACCTGCTGAGGGGTGCATTTGGCGTGCAGAGACCCCCCCAGGGCTGGGCCAGGCATCCTGATGGCTTCTCCAACCTGTCCCTCCTCCAGCTGGACACCGAAGCCAGTGATATCCTCAAGGAACTGCAGGTGAAACTCAACAACGTCCTGGATGAGCTGAGCCGAGTCTTTGCCACCAGGTACACCTGGGTGAGAGGGCATGGGCGGGGGGGCCAAAGAGAGGTTTGGGGGTCCAGGAGCTGCAGCTGGGGCCAGGCTGAGGGCTCTGCTCAGCCAAGTGGGTCCTGGGTGTGGCCACGGGGGATGCTGGACTGCCTGGGCGTTGTGGTTCCCAGTTTCCAGCCGCACATTGAGGAGTGCGTGAAGCAGATGGGCGACATCCTGGGCCAGGTGAAGGGCACTGGCAACGTCCCCGCGAGCACCTGCAGCAGCGTTGCACAGGATGCTGACAATGTCCTGCAGCCCATCATGGACCTCCTGGACAGCAAGTGAGTGCGGGGGGCAACAGGGACCCCCACCCTCCCCAATGTCCCTGACCTGCCCTGGGAGTGTGGGGGACCTGCAGGGTCAGGGTGACCAGGCAAGGGGTGGCGTCAGGGGTGCCATGCTGGGACCTTCAGCCTCATTCCCTCTCTGCAGCCTGACGCTCTTTGCCAAGATCTGTGAGAAGACGGTGCTGAAGCGGGTGCTGAAGGAGCTCTGGAAGCTGGTGATGAACACGATGGAGAAGACCATCGTCCTGCCCCCGCTCACTGACCAGACAGTGAGTGACAGGGAGGGGGAACAGGGATGGGGGACGCTGGAGCTGAGACACAGGTGGCTGCTTGGGGCCAGTGTGGGACAGGGGTGGCCAGGTGCCCTTACTGGCTGCTGGGGGGGTGGGGACTTCGGTGGCCTCCCCAAACTTCTCAGCCCATGGCCAGGGAAGGGACGGAGGAGAGAAAGGTCATCGTTGACCCAGGTGCCCAGTGCAGACCAGCACCCTCTTGGCTGGCTTTGCCAAAGTACCTTCCTGCCATCTCCATCATGGCATCAAGAGGGGGCACTGGTCCTTTCCTCTCTGTCCTTCCCTCTAAGCTGGGGCAGCATCTCACGCCATGCTCATCAGCACTGTCTGTGGGCATGGTCCCTGTGCCAGGAGGTGAATCAGGAGGTTCTCAGAGCTCAGGGAGCCACCGCATGTCGGCCTTGCTGTGGGGCTGGGGTTGCCTGGGGAGCAGGGACTGGCTTCATGGGGATGGGGTGGCATGTCCCTGCAGCAGAGCTGAACTCTTCCTTGCTCATGGGCTGAACAGGCTCTAGGGGAGCAGAGCAAAGCCCAGGGAATAGTCCCTCCTCAGAGGGAGGTTGCCTACAGGCTTCGAGGCTCTGTATCGCATCACTGTGTGTCTGTCCTCCCTGCATGTAGCCATGCGCTCCAAAGCTTCCCAGGGTGGCTGTTTCTTTAGGGTCAGGCAAGGAAGGGTGACACCAAGGGCTCTGAACCAGCCACCCATCTATCCCTGTCACTCTCAGTGGCTTTTGTCACTATCACAAAGCTTGGCTCAGGCTCTTACTCGGAGTCCCTTGAGCCACCGGCCACTGTGTCATCTTTCTGGGGCTGTGGGGCTCCTCATGCTGTGTCTGCAAGGGACAGTGCATTGGTGACCTGTCAGCCCTCAGTGGTTCCACCTCACTGGCACCTTGTCACAGCCCAGAGCCTGGCTCAGGTCAGCCCTGCGTTGCTCCCGGCCAGACTCACACACCCTTGGCCAAAGGTGGCCAAATCTAGCAGGAATGCTGGTGCCACTGGGTCCCAGTTGCCACCCCAGTCCCTATCTCTGTCCCTTCCCAGCCATGTGTGGCTATGCCATGTTCTGGAGGCAGCGAGCCCTGTGCTGAGGGCAGAGGAGGTGGCATGGATGTGTGGATCTGTTGGGTGATTTTCCTGAGGGCAGGCAGTCCTTGGAGGGGGCCGTGCTGGGGCTGGTCCCTACGGCAGGGGACAGCCTGCCCAGAGTGGCTCTGAGCTCCAGCCTGGGGGTGGCTGGGTAGGTTGGTGACATGGGGCTATGTGTCAGAGGTCAATGTCGAGTGGGGTCTGCCAGCTCCCTGGAACTGAGTCCCCCTAGGGCAGAGTGAGGAAGGACTGGGCAGGTTGGGATGGGGTCACTTTGGGGCTGTGGAGACCTGCGGTGCTGGTGGCAGGACATCAATGCCGAGTGCTGTGGCACGTCAGATAGGGGACAAACCTGCCTCTGCCGTCCCTCCTGGCTGGTGGGGGTGGGGGGCAGCCGGGGCTGGTACCCAGCCATGGGGCAGCTGGGGCTGGGGAGGATGGAGGAGGGGGCCGACACTCATGTCACGGTTGTTCTCTCCAATTGCTCCGCTTGCCTCTCAATGGCAGATGATTGTAAGTACGGCAGCTCCCTGTCTGTCTGTCTGTCTGTCCGCTGTGTGTCGGTCCTGGCCTCGCCGGTTTTTGTCTTGTGTGGCTGCCCGCACCCTGCCCACATCCTCCTCCGGCTCCCGACTTGGTCCACCTCTGTGGTCCCCATCCTCGTGCTGCCCGCTTGGCACTGGCTCCTGGTGGGCACTTGCCCATGGCCCCAGCTGGGTTTGAGGGGTGGAAAGGTCCTGGACAGATTCGCAGTGCCTGGATGTGGGGAGGTGCAAGGGTTAGTGATGGGGTGGGAGGGGATGGTTATGGGGCAGTGCCATGTAATCAGGGACAGCCAAACCCAAGCTGATCCCATCTTCTTGCTCCGTGCTTAAGGTGAGAGAGGCCACTGGAGACAGGAGCAGGGGGAGTGCTGCGTGCCTGGCAGTCAGGGCTGCTCTTCCTGACCCCTTGTGCCTCAATTTCCTCTTGAGGCCCTGGCTGGGGTGTGGCTATGGTGGGGGCTGAGGGCAGAGGCTTTCCCTGCCTGTGGAGAGGAGCATCTTGCTGGGACATGATGGTCCCTGGCCCGGTTGCTCAGTGGTGGGGCAGGTTGCTGGTACGAGTTGTGAGACTTTTTCCCTGGTCAGGATACGGCCCTGGGAGCCCAGACTCCTGGGTTCCCTTCTTAGCATTGCTGCTGGGTCCTTGCATGGCTTTGACTGAGCAGTTTCCTTTTGTCCTCTTCTGCTCAGTCTGTGGCCATGGGCTTATGCCCCATGGGGCAAGGGAAAGGCCACGTCCACCCCCAATCCTGCCCCCACCCCTGCTTTGACCACAGACACCTTCTCAAGGAGGAGCGGTGGTGCAGGTGCCGGTGGTTGGGTGCTGGGTGCCAGTCTCTGGGGATAAATGCCTGTCCCATGTCCCCCAACACCTTTTGTTTCCAACAGCAGCATTTGGAGAGACTGTGGGGGCAGCCTGGGGCTGAGCCTCCCCTCAGACCTCATGGGGACTCCATGTCCCAGCCTTGCTGAGGCTGCTGGGGGACTGGGGTGGTGTCAGCTCTATGGGGTACAAGGTCCTCTTGTTCACCCATCACCCCGTGCCTCAGTTTCCCTCCAGGGCAAGAAACTCTCCTGGTGGCCCCGCTTGGCCCTAACTGTGCTACTTGTCCCTACCGGAGGCTTCCCTGCCAGCTGACCCCCCCCGCTACTCCCTCTTGGTTCAGACGTGCCCCAGCTCCCCCATCCCCATGGCACTGCTGCCCCATTTTACACTGTTTCTCTTGCCACTGCTGGGCCTGAGTCAGTGTGGGGTCGTCACTGGGCCCAGCACTGCATGGATCAGAACTCTGCGTGCAAAACCCAAGTACAGATGCTCTCTCCCCCTCCCTCCCCAGAGTTGTGAGCATCTGGAAGAGCTGGAGGGGAATGTGGGAGCACCAGAGGCTGCCCACACACAGTGCCAGCTGGCTCCTGCCTCCTTATATCCCAGTGGGGACCAATCCCCCATGGGCCCAGCATCCCTGTATCCCAGCAGGGATCAGCTACCCATAAGCCCAGCATCCCAGTGATGGAACCAGTTCCCCATCAGTGCAACATCCTGCATTCCAGTGGGGACCAGTTGGCCCAGCATCCCAAAGACACCAGTCTCTCACTGACCCAGTGGGGGACCTGTCCCCCACTAACTGGTATCCCAGTGGGGACCAATCCCCATGGGCCCAGCACCCCAACAGAGACGTGGCCATCCTTTAGGAGCTCAGTGATGTCTTTGCCGCCGGCTTGCGGCCACCCCGTGTGCCCAGCCTTGCCCTGCACCCCCTGTGTCCCGTCCCATGCTATCCCCCCACCCCACCACTCAACCTTTGACATTGCTTCTACAGGGCACGCTCTTGAGAAAACATGGCAAGGGGACAGAGAAGGTAAATAGCCGTGGGCTCCATGTGTGTCATCGCCCCATGGCCACGCTTGTGGCCCCACACCCGCCTGCTGTGGAGGTCCAGGCTTGTCCGTGCTTCCTCTGTTGTGCTGTCTGGATGTGCCGTTGCCTGCGTGGCGTGTTGTTGTGTTGAGGTGTGCCGTGTCGTCCAGGACATGTTGCCTGTGTGCAGGATGGGGACAGTGACCTGTTTCTGTGTGTCACCTGGGGTAGGGAGCGGGTGTCGTGTTATGTTTAGCCCTCGTGGGTGGGTATGTGGGGTGTTACCCATCCCCAGGCAGGCATGGGGGATGCTGCCCCACGGTGCTCAGCACCCCTCCATGTGCCTGGCTGGGACAGCGTGGGGATGGGGTGCCCAAGCACGGGAGATCTCTGGCACAAACCTGTCTCACTGCTGGGGACTCAGAAAGAGGTGACCCCCAGGATGCTGGGCCATGCTGGGGATGTGCAGGGCACACTGGAGGCCATGAGGCTGCTGAGATCCCCTGGACCTCTGAGCCCACTTCCCCCTGATGCTTGGGAGGCCTCAGCAAGGCTCGCTGAGCCCCAAAACTTGCCAAAAGGGCTTTCTCCAGGCACATGGGGTCTCCCTCTGTCTGGGCGCTCCCTACTGCTGGGCTGGGGGCCCAGCACAGCCCTCCAGGCTGTCTGCTCCCACAACCCAGCTCTCAGGAACAGCCATGGTGGCATCTGTCTGGGCAATGCCTATGGCTCCCCCCAGCTCCCTCCTCCTCTCACAGGGGACACTGGGGTCTGCCCCAATTTGCTGAGTGTGCTGGGCGAGCTGCTTTCCTCCACCTGCTGCTATTTCCCCAGCCCCAAACAAGGCGGGGAGCAAGCCTAACCCCACTCAGGAAGAGACCTGGCGTGCTCACCACAGGTTCACCCGCAAGCACACGGGGCCGAGCCTTTGCAAGGTGTGAACTGGTGCCGAACCAGTGGCACCAGCAGAGAACTGGGCACAGCCAGAGGAGAGTACAGGGCCAGAGCCCACACAGCCGGGGGATGTGGGGGGCCTGGACCTGCGGCTGGCCACTGCTGGGGCCACCAGTAACTGTCCCTTGCTCTTCTCTTCCAGAGCAGGGTGAAGCTGCCCAGTCACACTGAAGTAAGGACATGGCTCTTCTGCTCCCCACTTGGCTCTGGTCCCTCCTCTTGCCTCCTCCCTGTTCCTTGTCCTGTGTGCTGCAGGGTGGGGGGGTCCCAGCTCAGTACAGTGTCCTGTTGTGCTCTGTTTGGGTGACACCAGTGTCCCCAGCTCCCAGCCTTTTCACTGGCTGGGGGAGATGGGGACAGTAAGGGAAGGATTAATGGGACAGAACTCGAGGCGGGGGGGTGGGCGGGCACAAAAAGTTAATGGGAGGGTACAAAATGAGGACATGGGAGGACCAGACCCCTGCGGAAGGTAATGGTTAGTGGGATAGATGCTGGGGTTTCTCATTGTTGGTTAGGACTGGAGCTACTGGTGCTGGGAGGGGGAAGGTGGTGGCAATTGCTGGCTCTGCCCCAATGGGCCCCAGTTTACCCAGTTGCATGTTGCACACTGGAGGGCTTGAGAAGGGGAGCTTGGGCTCAGCCTGGTGAGTGGGTGCCAGACCAGGGAGGTGAGCAGGATCTGCCCGTGTCATGGGGCTGCATCCCCAGGAGCCATGCCAGTGGGCCCCAGGGAATGGCTTCATGGCCCCTGCCCATGGGGGTTGTATGGCACAGGGCAGGTGAAGGCAGCCAGGCGCTCCCATCTGTGGTGTTCTCTGGGATGCAAAGGGGCTGGGAACCTCCCTGGGGCTGGGACTGGGCAGGGGTCTGGGTGGCTGGGGCGGTATTTGGCTTTGCTGCCAGCACCGTGGGGTACAGGGGGACTGCACCGCATCCTCCCTGTGCCCACTGTCCCCCTGCACTCGCTCTCTGCTCCTCCCACCCCGATGTCATACGATTGTCCATGCAGTGCCAGTGATGTGCTGTGCTGGGCTCTGTTGGATGCAGAAGCGGGTGCTTGGGCACCACATGGATGGGACCCTTGGGCCAATCTACTTGTGCTGAGCAGGGTGTGAGGTGCCTGATGCCAGGGTGATGTCCTGCCCTGGGGTCCCCAAGCCCCCAGCCACACACCTGTGCTGAGAACTCAGGGGCTGGGACGGGGGCTGCATCAGCTCCCCACACCCGCATCACCATGCCTGGCATGGCTGGTGGCCCCTGGGGCCCTCCGAGGAGCACCCCTCCAGCCCCTTGGAGCCCGGGGGGCTGGGGGATCCCCCAGAGCTGCAGTAAGCTCCTGGCACCACGTGCCCAGCCTGGCCATGGCACCTCCAACCTGGCCGCTCACCAGGGCCGTTCCTGTCTCTTTGTTCTCTACAGGGCACGCAGATGATTTTCAATGCAGCCAAGGAACTGGGGCAGCTCTCCAAGCTGAAGGTGAAGGCTGGGAACCTGGGCTGGGGGAGGGTGGGTGGTCTGAGCTCCTCTCTGTGCTAGGGTGGGTGGCACTTTGCAGGCTGGCACTGGCACTGGTTGCAAGGTCCCCACCAGTGCCCATTTGCTAGCACGACTAGGGTGAGGGGAGCAGGGCCCTGGTCCCATGCTGAGTGCAGGATTTGTGCCCTGCAGGACCACATGGTGCGGGAGGAAGCCAAGAGCCTGACCCCAAAGCAATGTGCAGTGGTGGAGCTGGCGCTGGACACCATCAAGGTGAGGGCACCCTGGGGTACAAAGGAGTGACCCTGAGGGCTCTAGCTCTGAGGCACAGACCCGGGGTGCACTGGAGGGGCTCCAGCAGAGCCGCTGAGGACCCTGTGGCCATCTCCCCCTTCCAGCAATACTTCCACGCTGGCGGTGTGGGGCTGAAGAAGACGTTCCTGGAGAAGAGCCCTGACCTGCAGTCACTACGCTACGCCCTGTCCCTCTACACCCAGGCCACTGACCTCCTCATCAAAACCTTTGTGCAGACCCAGGCTTCACAGGGTAGGATGCACTGCCCTAGCCCCCCCATCCGGGCCCCCTATCCCCACACATGGGCTTGGCTGCCCCACGGCCAGGGCCCCACCCTGCCTCTGTCCTGGTGGGGTTGGGGGTCCCAGCCAGGCTTGTGGAGGGGTGGGAAGGATGGGTGGGGAGGGAAGGGCTTTTTCCTCCCATCGTCTGCAGGTGAAGAGGGGCCATGGGTGCCCAGAGGGAGCCTGGCACCACCAAGTACCCCACCAAGAGTGTGTCCCCAGTGCCAGGGCATGGCTGGGCTGGCACAGAAATGGGGCCCATGGGTGGGGGAGAAGGTCACTCTCTGACCACGTGTCACAGTGTTTGTCCCCTCTGGATGGCCCCTGTCACCCAGCACAGACACGTCTGGTCCAGCACTGCCTTGGAGCTGCCAGTCTCAGCTGAGCGGTGCCAGCCTGGCCAGGGCTCAGACCTCTTGCAGGATCGACTGGATGTGGATGCTGTGTCAGGGCCTGTCCTGGGCACGCTGAGTGCCCCACATACCCGCCATGATTTGGGATCTGTCCAGGGTGCCAGGTGCCACTCGGGCGCTGTGCCTGTCCCAGAGCCATGTGGTGCAAGACGCTGGGCACCCTCCAGGGCAGGGCCTCAGCTCTAAATGCTGCTCTTTATTTTGTTCCTTGGCTGTTCAAGGAGGGGACAGAGCTGCTCAGTGGCAGTCATGGGCCATCGCATAGTGCCCCAGCCAGGCTTGTCTGCGTCCTCAGGGAGTGGGACATGCGTTTGCTGTCTGTGCGTCTCCTGCAAGGGACGTCTGTCCTGTCTGTGCCTCCTGTGCCAGCCACATTGGGGGCGTGGGGTTGGGTCTAGTGGATGCCAGCACCCCTTGGTGCAATCTGGCCCCAAGACTCCCCGGGCTCAGAGATGGGTGGTGCCTGGAACTCCCGTGTTGTTTCAGTGTTGTCCGGATGCTCAACTGTCCATCTGTCTACGAGATCTGATCTCTCTTTCTCTCTTTGTTTTCTCCCCCCTCTTTCACTGTTCCCATCCCCCATGCACGTCATCTCCTTCCTCCTCTCTTCGTCTACTCTGCCGTGTCTCTTTCTCTCTCCTTCCCACTAGTTCATGGTGGGAAAGGTATTAGGTTTACCCTTAGTGAAGAAATTTATCCTGAGAAGGGTACGTGTGCTGCTCGCCCACCCCTGCACCTGCCTGCCGCCGCCGGCCTGGGCTAGTAACAGTCCCAGCACTGCGGGCCAGGGTGGCCAGGAGCCCCAGCCCAGCACCGCCAGCCTTGGAGACTCCTAGCATGGGCAGAGATGGAGCCCTCTGCCCATAGATGCACACTCCCAGGGCTGCTTTGGGCTGAATTTGGAGGAACTGTGCTCAGCTGTATTGACCACCCCCTTAGACCGGGGAGGGGGGCTGTGCCCCATGGGGATAGGGGTGCCCGCCTTTGCTTGCAAGCTCTGGGCAGCCCGCATTGTCCCCAGTGCTGCTGCCTGGGGCTGGGCACCTGCCACGACCTCCCTGCAAGCCGAGGAGCTGTCCTCTTGGGACATGTGCCCCAGGGGAGGCCATGACCATGTCCATGTCCCCCTTCCATCCACCCTGCTGCCAGAAGGACCATTACTAGCCTTGCTCCAGCGAGCTCTGTCCGCCTGTCCCAGGGTGTGAGGAACGAGCCCAGCTCCGTGGGCCCCGCTTGGCCTCCATTGCACCCTGCCAGAGGGGCTGGGACTGCACCCCATGCTTGGCCATCTGTACCCAGACACCCCCTCCTCGCCCACCATCACCTCCATTTCGGCTCGGCATGCAACGCTGCCTGGGTGGCGGGTGCCTGGGGGGATGGGGGTGGGGGCAGAGGATGAAGGTGGATGGAGAGGAGCGTGTGCTATCACCAGCCTCCCCCCAGCCCGGCACCCTTGTGCTGGGGGCCATGCAGTGACACACGGGGATGTGTCCTCCTTCGCACTGTTATTTCTGCCCTGGGAGCTTTCCGCTGGGCTCGGTTTGATCTCCTTGGCCCCATCTGACCCACAGAGCCTGTCCCTCTGCCTTGCACCCCCTCCTTCACCCATGGGTGCATGCACGGCTCTTCGGGGGGAGGGGGTGGGCTGGGCTGTTGGTCGCAGGTCACCCAGGTTCCCCAGGCTCAGGGACCCCAGGGCTTGATGTGGTCTCTGAGATGGGGGGATACAAGAGGGGGCAGGTCAGCCCCGTAGCCCTGGCAGGGCCATGGCTGCCCTGTGGCACAAGGGCCAGATCAGGTCCCTCCCGCCCAGTGCTGTGCCCATGATCATAGCCACGCATGGAGCACTAACACCCTCCCCGTGCCCATAGTAGGGGAAGCTGGGCCACTGTCCCCTGCCCCATCCCACCCAGGCACCTCAGCCCCTGCCTGGGCAAGGGGGGCTCACTGGGCCCTGCCGATATGGGGTGGGATGACAGAGAGCCAGCCTGGTGCTGGGGGTGTCCTGCCATGCCCGAGCCCAGCCTGGTACCAGCCCCAGCCATCCTTGACAGTTGCTGCACCCACGCTGCTGTCCCCAGAACTCTTTGGCAGAGGCCACACTGGGCCAAATCCTACTGCCCAGCCCCTCCCACCCCATGGCGGGTGACCTGCCTCCTCCAGTGGGCTTGGTGGTGGGCAGTGGACGTCAGGGACACAGTGAGAATGGGCACTCATGTCCCCTCCCTTTGCCACGCAGGCTCTGGTGTGGATGACCCTGTTGGGGAGGTGTCCATCCACGTGGAGCTCTTCACCCACCCCGGCACTGGTGAACACAAAATCACTGTCAAAGGTGGGTTCTGCTGGCTGGGATGCCAGGGTCTGGCAGGTGGCAGCGCCCCACGAGCCTCACGTGCCTCCTCCTTGCAGTGGTGGCTGCGAATGACCTCAAGTGGCAGACGTCAGGCATCTTCCGGCCCTTTATCGAGGTCAACATCATCGGGCCCCACCTCAGTGACAAGAAGAGAAAATTTGCCACCAAATCCAAGAACAACAGCTGGGCCCCCAAGTACAATGAGAGCTTCCAGTTGTGAGTGGCACCGCGGGGCTGGGGCTGTGGGGCTGGGCTGCGGGATGTGTCCCCACAATGTGGGGACCCCTTCCTCCTGAGGTCTGCCAGTGAGTTTCCTCATCCCCCAGGGGATGTTTTAGATGTTTTCTCATTGGTAAAAGCAGGGATTGGGGAAAAGGAAAAAAAAAGAAAAGGCTTTTTTAGGGGCAGTGGGGAGGCAGCAGAGGTGCTGTTGCAGAGCCAGGGGGCCTGGGAGTGTGACCCCCCTATGCCAACACTGCCCATCCCTTGCCCCCCTGCAGCACGCTGGGGACGGAGACAGGCCCCGAGTGCTACGAGCTGCAGGTGTGCGTGAAAGATTACTGCTTCGCCCGGGAGGACCGGACAGTGGGCATCGCTGTCCTGCAGCTCCGTGACATCCTGCAGCGACCTGGCTGTGCCTGCTGGCTGCCCCTGGGCCGTCGCATCCATATGGATGACACTGGCCTCACCGTCCTCCGCATCCTCTCCCAACGCAACAACGACGAGGTGGCCAAGGAATTCGTCAAGCTCAAGTCGGACACACGCTCGGCTGAGGAGGGCAGCAGTTAAACCCCTTCCACCCTCCAGCCCTCTCCCCCTACTCCTGGCCTCTTTTCTACAGCATCCTCCAGCCATGTATAAGCCATAAGAGCAGCCACAAGAGGATTCTCCTTCCTGGCCCTGGTGTGGGTGAGGGGGGACGTGGCTGCAGTGACAGACCCCCCTGCCCTGTCCCTCCCTTGGCCAGACTGGCTGGGTGGCAGTGGTGCAGAGCATGGCCATGCCCCCATCCCACCCCGACGGGAAGGTGCTGGGGCTGGTGGGGCTGCAGGGAAGGGCTGGACTCCAGACTGGGTGGTGGGACAGATTAGCCCCTTCTCAGCCTGTCTGGGATGGAGGAACGCCAATGGCCCATCCCTGACCCTACTCTGTCCTACCCAGCCCCAAACCACATTGAGTGACACAAGGAAAGGGCTGGGGGGGGGTGAGGGTGGTGTCTCATCCCACCCAGGGGTGTTGGTGAGTGGCTGGCACATCATGATGGCCCCTTGTCCCCATCCCTTGAGCATCATCACGTGCCCTGAGGGATGGGGAGGCTCTCACTCACTAAGCACCGTGTACATATGTAAACAGCTGTACATACACAGGGCAGCTGGATGATGCGGCTGTGTCCTGCACCCGGAAGGGCTATTGGGGCTGTTGGGTCGACAGGCGCAGCCTCCGCATGCCCTGCACAGAGTCCCCTCCCTGGCTGGCAGTGGCATCACTGGCGCCGGGAGTGGCAGGGAGCAGCCCCCGGCCCGTATCCTGTCTTCCCTGCCTTGCCACCACTGTGGGCTGCCCCACTGCTGCCTCCACAGTGTCAGGGCTTGGGGGCGAGGGCTGGGGGCACTGGAGCAGAAGGGCCTGTCTCCCTTTGCTCCGGCCAGTGGGGAGCAGCCATCCCTGTGCAGTGCAGCAGCGCCCATGAGACCTCCTTGGCGCAAGCAAGACCCTTCCCACCCCCAACCCAGAGGACCCTCCCCAATTTCCCATTAACCACCATTTCTGCGTGATCAGTGGTGTGCGTGTCTTGTGCAAGTGCCCGGGAGGCCAGGGTGTGCTGTGTTGGGAAAGGCCACCCCAGCTGGCCAGCTTGCCCTAACTACTGGGGAAGACAGAGGCCTGATGACCCCACAAGTCAATATACCTCTCTCAGCCCCCTCCCCATCCCAAAACAGGGTACCCCGACTGGCCCCCATGGTCCTTTTTCTATAGGGTTTGCCTGGGACCAAAGGGTTTAGCTTTCCTCTCTTGTTTCTGTTCAATGTTTACACCCCTTTTCTAACGGCTGCTCCCACATGGCCAGGCTGGGGCTCAGCCCTGCACCCTCTGACCATAGTGCCCTTGGCCCTGTGTCCCCTCCCCAAACTGTCCTGTTCGGCATGTGATTGAACCAACCAATTCTGCTCCTGTAGCACATCTGTCACCGATGCCTGTGTGTCTGTACCACCCCGTGCGGCACTGCCGGAGGTGGCTACCATGGATGCATGACAGTGAGATGTTTTGCACTATTTTGAATTTTTTGGGCTCTGTAAAAATATTTTATTATAACTGACATTAAAAAGCACACCCTTCACTGTGGCTACTGGGGGGTGTGGGAGGGCAGGCACCCATGGGCTCTTCATCCCCACTCCCACCCCAATGCAGCACTTGCACCTTTAAGGTTAACACCAAGGATAAATAGCCCAGGGATGCTGCAGCAACTCTGCACTCAGACTCCCTGAGGGCTGCTTTTCAATGCACCTACCCTTTGCAAAGCCAAGAACTTCAGGACAGGGGTTAAATGGACAGACCTGTCCTGAGAAGTGACACTCTATTCTCAACCACCGTGCTGCAAACTCCCAGGCTTGGGAGTGATTAGAGACTGCCAACACGGCCTCACCAAGGGCAAACCCATGCCTCACTAATCTAGCGACCTTCCACAATGGAGTGACTGCATCAGTGGACAAGGGAAGAGCTACGGATATCATCTCCCTGGACTTCTGTAAGGCTTTTGACACAGTCCTCCAAAACATTCTTGCCACTAAATTGGAGTGATATGGATCTGATGAATGCGGGGCCCTGATGCCCTATAGGGGCTTTTGCCGGGACCTGGGCAGGGACCTGCTCCTCTTCAGAGAGCCACAGGGCTTTTGCTAGGCTTTGCTGGGTTCCACATGGGGCCCTGATGACATACAGAGAGCACTGAGGGCTTTCCCGGGGCCTGGGCAGTGCCCTGCTGCCCTTTAGAGAGCCCCAGGGCTTTTGTTGGGCTTTGCTGGGACCCAGGCAGTGCTCTGCGGCCCTCCAGAGAGCCCCAGAGCCATCACCATGTTTTGCCCTAAGCCTCAAGGGGGTCTGCTGCCCTCCAGAGCCCCGGAGCTTTGGCTAGACTTTGCCAGTGCCCTGGCAGGGCCCTGCTTCCCTCCAGAGTTCCCCAGGTCCTTTGCCAGGCTTTGCAGGCATCCAAGCAAGCCCTCCAGAGAGCCCCTGGGCTTTCACTGAGCTTTGACAGGGACCAGGTAGGGTCCTGCTGCTCTCCAGAGTACTCTGGGGCCTTAGCCAGGCATTTCTGGGGCCCAGGCAAGGCCCTGTTGCCCTCCAGAGAGCCTTGACACCATCTGGGCTTTGCTAGAATCATAGAGTTACAGAATGGTTTGGATTGGAAAAGACCTTTAAAGATCATTGAGTCCCACCCTATCCTGGCTGCTGGGAGCTCTTGTCTTTTCCCAGTGATCCCTGATGGATACACCCTTTCTGGAGGCTTTCTGGATTAATGCAGCGCCATCCCTAGTTTTAATCATCAATACTGGAGCTCCTGTGTCCATGTGAAAAAAGAGAGATTATCATTTACCAGTAACAGTATACAAAGGCTATTACTAATATTTATTCCAAAAAGTTTGGCCACTTGGGATGGGTCATGGGAACTCCCTGGCCTAGGGGTTGGGAGTTCCTCCATTAGTTTCCCGATAGTGGGGATGGAGCAGCAGGCTGGACAATTTTATCTAGCATGTTCCCAATATTCAGGCCATTGGTACAATCCCTTTCACGATTATCCCGTAGTTTCTGTAAGATGGGTGTGGGGAGCCTGTCAAACTGGCCTGTCGTAAATCCTCTTTCCCCCAGGAGCCCCTATAAACATCTCTGTTCTGAGTCTCACTCCTGTTGGTCAGGAGGTCCTTTTATGTCACATTGATTGGATTTAATAGGGACTTTTTGAATATTTTGTCCCTGAGTCTTACGCCTGGTCAGGGCCCCACTGCCCTCCAGAGAGCCCCGGGCCCTTTGCCAGGCCTTGCCAGGGCCCACAGGGACCCTACTTCTGTAAAGACGGCCCCAGGGCTTTTCCCAGTCTTTTCCAGGGCCTGCACTGTGCTCTGCTGCCCTTTGGAGGGCCCCAGAGACTTCACCGGGCTTTGCCGAGACCTGCAAGGAGCCCTGCTTCTCTCCAGAGTGCCCCAGGGCTTTTGCTGCTGTATTGAATTTATGTGGCAAGGTTTTGGTATCCGGGGGGGCGTCTGTGAGATGCGAGGAGCTGCCCTCCCCATGTCAGACAGAGCTGGTTCCAGCTGGCTCCAAGATGGACCCACTGCTGGCCAAAGCTGAGCCAATCTGTGATGGTACTAGCGCCTCTGTGATAACATATTTAAGAAAGGGTAAAAACTGCTGCATAACAACAGCCAGGAGAGAGGAGTGAGAAGATGTGAGCGCAACAGCTCTGCAGACCCCAAGGCCAGAGGAGAAGGAGGGCAGGAGGTGCTCCAGGTGCCGGAGCAGAGATTCTCCGGCAGCCCATGGTGAGGCAGGCTGTTCCCCTGCAGCCCATGGAGGTCCACGGTGGAGCAGATATCCACCTGCAGCCCATGGAGGAGCCCACGCTGGGGCGGGGGGATGCCCAAAGGAGGCCGTGACCTCATGGGAAGCCTGCGCTGGAGCAGGCTCCTGGCAGGACCTGCAGGCCCATAGAGAGGAGCCCACACTGGAGCAGGTTTGCTGGCAGGACCTGTGGCCCCATGGGGGACCCACGCTGGAGCAGTTTGTGAAGGACTGCAGCCTGTGGGAAGAACGCACACTGGAGAGGTTTGTGAAGGACTGTCTTCCATGGGAGGAACCCCATGGTGGAGCAGGGGAAGAGCATGAGGAGGAAGGAGCAGCAGAGACAACTTCTGATGAACTGACTGCAACCCCTGCTCCCCATCTCCCTGTACCGCTTGGGAGAGGAGAGAGAAGTCAGGAGTGAAGCTGATCCTGGGAAGAAGGGAGGGGTGGAGGAAGGTGTTTTAAGATCTGTTTTTATTTCTCATTATCCTACTCTGATTTGATTAGCAATAAATTAAACTAATTTCCCCAAGTCGAGTCTGTTTTGCCCATGACAGTAATTACTGAGTGATCTCCCTATCTGTATCTTGACCCACGAGCCTTTCGTTGTATTTTCTCCTCCTGTCCAGTTGAGGAGGGGAGTGACAGAGCGGCTTGGTGGGGATCTGGCAGCCAGTCTAGGTCAACCCACCACAGTGAGGCTTGCTTTGGGCCCGGGCTGAGTCCTAATGCCCAACAGAGAAACCTGGGGCTTTCACGGCGCTTTGCCAGGGCCTAGGCAGAGCCCTGCTCCTCTTCAAAGTGTCCTGGGGCTTTTGCTGGGCTTTGCTGGGTCCTGGTTGGACCCCTGATGCCCTACAGAGAGCACTGGGGCTTTTGCCAGGCTTTGCCAGACCTCGACAGTGCTCTGCTGCCATCCAGATTGCCCAGAGGCCTTCAACGAGCCTTGCTGGAAGCCTCAAGGGGGCCTGGTGCCCCAAGAGTGCCCCAGAGGCTTTGTCCGGTGCCGTGAGGAGCCCTCCTCATCTACAGAGTTCCCCAGGTCCTTTACCAGGCTTGCGGTCACTCGGGCAAGGCCCTGCTGCCCTCCAGAGAGATCCCTGGGGCTGATGCCGGGCTTTGCTATGGCCTGGTCAGGGCCCTGCTGCTCTCCAGAGAGCCCCTGCACATTTGCCAGACCTTTCCAATGCCTGGGAAATGCCCTGCTCCCCTCCAGGAGTGAGGAGGAGGCTCTGCACTGCATACTGCAGGTAATATACTCACCCTCCCCTCACCCTAGCCAGAGCCCAGGTCCAAACCAGACACCCACCACCTAGGGCTCCCATACAGAAATGGCCAGGACTGAAAGGTGTTGGAGGCCCTCACCTTCCGTTGGCAGCCCCTTCAGAGCCCCACCAACAATGGGGCTCTGTGCTTGCTCTGCCACCTAACCCTGTACCTCACCTACCCCCTCACCCTAGCCAGAGCCAGGTACAAAACGGACACCCCACCACCTAGGGCTCCAACACAGCAGTGGCCAGGACTGAGAGCTGAGGGGTGAGGGACTAAAGCGCCCAGCATTCTGTGGGGGATGAGGGACTACATCTCCCAGCATGCTGGGGGGGGGGGGGGGGGGCAAGAGAGACTACAGCTCCCAGCATGCTGTTGGGATTGAGGGACTATTGCTCAGCTATGCCATGGGGGGGTGAGGGCCTACAGCCTCCACCATGCAGCAGGGGGTGAGGGAATGCCCACAGGGGCTGAGAGCCTACAGCTCCCAGCATGTCTTGGACTTTACGGAACACAGCTCCCAGCATGCTGCAGGGGGTGAGGTCTTACAACTCCCAGCATGCTGTAGGGGGTAGGGGACTACAGCTCCCAGAAGGTGGGGGAGGGGGGAAATGGGGGGGGGGGGGGGGGGGGCAGCTATCACTCCCAGCATGCTGCAGGGGGAGGTGGTGTAGGAGCACTATCTAGAGGTCCCACACGGAAGTGGCCAGGACTGAAAGCTGTTGGTGGACCTCACCTTCTCTTGGCAGTTCTTCCACAGCCCCACCAACTTGTGCTTGCTCAACCACCTAACCCTCGCCCCCTCACCCTAGCCAGAGCCCAGGTCTAAAATGGACATGCACCACCTAGGGGGTGGACAGAGTGAAGACCAGGATTTGAAACAGCTAGTGGCCCTCAGGAAGAGGAGGAGCAGCAGAAGGAGGGTAGCAGGAAGCAGCAGAAAGAGAAAGGATGATAAGAAGGTGGTAAGAGCAAGAAACATGAGAAGATGGAGAAAGAATAGGAAGATATAGGATGCAACAGGAGGCCACAGGGGGAGGAGGAGGGAGCGCAGAAGGAGGAGGAAGGTGAAGAGGTGAAAGAAGGCTACAAGAGGAGTATGAGGAGCAGGTAACAGCAGGCAATAGGAGTTTAGAGAAGGAGGAGGAGGAAGGGAAAGAGGGGGAGGAGAAGAAGGAGGAGGAAGAGGAGGCAAAAGCAGAACAGGGGGAAACAGGAGGAGGAGAAAGCAACTGGAGACAACAAGAGCAGGATGAGGAGGAGGCAACAGGAGGAGGACGAGGAGGAAACAGGAGGCAACTGGAAGAAAAAGGGTGATGATGAGGAGGTGGTAGGAGGACGAAACAGGAAGAGGAGGAGGATCAGGCAACAGCAGGAACAAGAGACAGCAGGAGGTTAAAGGAGGAGGAAGAGAATGAGGAGGAGGCAACAGAAGGCAACAGGAGGAGAAGGAGGAGGAGGCAACAGGACAAAAATGCAACAGCAGGAGAAGGACAAGGAGGAGAGTGGGACTAATAGGAGGAGGAGAGAACAGAACGCACCAGTGTCATGGTTTAGCCCCAGCCAGCAGCTGAGCACCACACAACCGCTTGCTCGTGCCCACCCACGCCCCGCCCCCCCCCCCCCCCCCCCCCCCCCAGTGGGATGGGGGAGAGAATCAGGAAGAAGAAAGGCAGAACTTGTGGGTTGGGATTTCTAGCAAGGGATCCCAGCTGTTGGGCTTCCTTGCCTTCCAGTTGCTGACTGTCAGCCCCACTATCCCAGCATCGGAGCAGCCAGGCAGCAATCCGCTCACCTGCCTGGCGGCTGTAATCTTTCTGCATGTTTCAAAGCTCTGCTGAGGTCAGGGACCGGGTAGTTTCCGCTTCCTGTTGGAATTCTCTCACTCCTTCCTCCGATGTCCTTGTCGAAGGACCGGCTTCGTGATCCGACCCTTCCTCTTCTTCCTCTTCCCTTACTAATCGAGGATACGGACCCGTTGTCGTCTTTGTCCATTGTTTCTTTTTAACTACTGAGGCAGTTACTGTAGTTGTTGTTGTTGTTTGGGTCCCTATCTCAACCATGGTGTCCTCAGGTGCAGTTTGGGTCCCTGCCTCAACCAGAGTCCTCTGAGAATGCTGAACTGTGGCTCGATAGGCACAAGCCAGGCCCCAGTACAGTGCTAGAAGCTGCTGGTTCTCATTGGGATAGGCAAGGCACCCTTCTATCAGGTGGCGTGTCAGTTGGCCAGGGTTGCTTGCCTGTTCAGGTGTCAAGTCCCAGGCTATGGGAGGTGATAACCGCCCTAGGAACCTGCCCAAGTCCTTCCACACACTCTGCCACCCTGGGACCGGCTGCCTCAGGTCACGCTTCAATATTGCCTCACCCAAAAGTTGTCTTCTCTTCCACCACAATGAGACCAGATTCCACAAACCCCGTAATATGCCAACAATACTAATAAGTAGTACTAAGCAGCTCACATAAGGGTGAGTGTCGTGGTTTAGCCCCAGCCGATAGCTGAGCCACGCAGTCGCTTGCTCCTCCCCCCACAGGACAGGGACAGCCTCCTTACCTGTGAAGCCCCTTAGGGAATGACAGGCGGTCAGCCCATGGGAAAACCACGACAATCGTGACGCAGTGACTCAAAGACCCAAAATAGACACCTGTCGTGGTTTAGCCCCAGCCGGAGGCTGAACCACACGGTCACTCGCTCACGCCCCCTCTCCCAGCGGGACGGGGAGAGAATCAGGACAAAGAAAGGCAAAACTCCTGGGTTAACAACAACAACACTTTAACCAGACAAGAAAGGGAAAGAAAACAAACAAACAAGAAACCCCAACAATAACAACAGGGTGTACTTAGCGATGCTTCCCGTAAAGGTCTCTCCCCGCCCGGAGCCCAACCCCCCAGCCCATTCCCACCCCTCTGGTCGACCCCCTCTATATCGTGGGAGTGACGGTCACATGGTATAGAATAGACCCCGGCCAGCTTCTGGCAAAAATTAACCCTATCCCAGCCGCAACCAGGCCAGTGAGCAAGGACTTCAGGAGCCTGCGCAATAAACCTATCCACGTCAATCCTGGGTAGGGAGAGGGAGATGTATTCCCGCATCCTCTCCACCAGATAGCTCCCTCAGCACAGTAAGGCCATCAATTCCAGGACAAAGCACATAACCACTTTTTCTATTAACATGTTGCCAAAAATAAAAAGATAAACAGTGCAGCCAACGAACTTTATGACCCACACAGGAGCTTGTCACTTAATAACTACTACAGCTATAGCACTCAATACAAAAGCGTGGTTGTTGTGCCCCATGTTGGGCACCAAAAAAGACTGTCGTGGTTTAGACCCAGCCGGTGGCTGAGCGCCACACAGTCACTCACTTGCCACCCTGCCACCCCAGTAGGATAGGGGAGAGAGTCGGAAAAAAGAAAGGCAAAGCTCGTGGGTGAAAAACAACAGTTCAACAGGACAACAAAGGACAAGAAAGCAAAACAGAAACCCCAGTAATACCAACAACAGAGTGTACTTAGCTGTGCTTCCCAGCACAGGTCGCTCCCAGCCCGGAGCCTGAAACCCAGCCCGCTCCTGAAACCCAGCCCGCTCCTGAGCAGCGATCCCTGCCTTGCACCATCCCCATCTATATAGTGAGCATGAAAGGCGCATGGTATAGAATGGACCCCGGCCAGCTTCTGGCAAAAAATAATCCTATCCCAGCTGCAACCAGGATAATGGCTGCCAAGGTGTCCTGGCTGCAGTTGGGATAAGGTTAATTTTCACCACAAGCTGGCCGTGTCTATTCTATAGCATCTGACCGTCATGCTCACTATGTAGAGGGGGACGGCGAGAGGGGTGGGGATCGCTACTCGGGAGCAGGCGAGCCATCGGGCTCTGGGCGGGAAGCAACCTGTATGGAAAATACCGCTAAGTACAATCTGTTGTTATTGTTAGGGTTTCTTGTTTGTTTTCTTGTCCTTTGCCGTCAGGTTAAAATGTTGTTGTTAACCCACGAGTTCGCCTTCCTTTTTCCTGATTCTCTCCCCATCCAACTGTCAGGGGACGGCGAGCAAGCGACCATGTGGCACTCAGCTTCCAGCTGGTGATAAACCATGACAGAAGGAATGGTGAGGACGAGCAATAGCTTTCAGTGCTGGCACCTTTTGTGTGGTAGGAATTGCTGGATGGGTCCATTTTGGGAGTTTGGCTACAGACACCATGAGAGAGACAGAACCACTGGGAAGAGAAAAAAAGAGAGAGAAGCAGTGTTGGTGGTGCTGTGGAATGGCTGCCAAGGGAAGCTGAGGGCCAGCTATAGCTTCAGTACTGGCAGCTTTCGTCTGGGAGAAATAGCTGGAAGTTTCCAATTTTGGAATTTGGCTTCGTAGACAATGAGAGAGATGGAGAATCATTCTGTAGAGAAATAAGAAGAGAGTGCCAGTGTTGGTGGTGCTGTGGAATGGCTGACAAGAGAAGGTGTGGGCCAGGATAACTTTCAGTGCTGGCACTTTTGGTGTGGAAGAAATCGCTGTATATTTCCAATTTTGGAATTTGGCTTCAGAGAAAATGAGAGATGCAGAACTATTTTGTAGAGAAACAAGGAGAGAGCCCCAGTGTTGGTGGTGCTGTGGAATGGCTGCCAAGGGAAGGTGAGAGCCAGCTCTAGTTTTCAGTGCTGGCACCTTTCCTGTGGGAGAAATCACGGCATGTTTCCAATTTTGGAATTTCGCTTCATAGACAAAGACAGAGATGGAGAATCATTCTGTAGAGAAACAAGAAGAGAGCGCAAGTGTTGGTAGTGCTCTAGAATGGCTGTGAAGGGAAGGTGAGGGCGAGCTATAGCTTTCAGTGCTGACACCTTTTGTGTGGCAGAAATCTCTGGATATTTCCAATTCTGGAGTTTGGCTCCAGAGAGAATGACAGAAACAGATGAACAGTACATATCAAAACAAGCACAGTGTGCCAGTGTTGGTGGTGCTGTGGAATGGCTGCCAAGGGAAGACGAGGGCCAGCTATAGCTTTCAGTGCTGGCAGCTTTCGTCTGGGAGAAATCGCTGGACGTTTCCAATTTTGGAGCTGGGCTCCAGAGAGAATGAGGGAGATGGAGAACCACTATGTAGAGAAACAAGGACAGAGCGCCATTGTTCGTGGTGCTGTGGAATGGCTGCCAAGGGAAGGTGAGGGCCAGCTATAGCTTTCAGAGCTGGCACCTTTTTGTGTGGCAGGAATCGTTGGATATTTCCATTTTGGAATTTGGCTCCACAGAGAGAGATGGAGAATCTTTATAAGGCCCTCAACTTCCTTTTGCAGCCCTTCCACAGCACCACCCCCACTGGGGCGATGCTCTTGTTTCGCTACCTAGCGGTTCTCTGTGTCTCATTTTCCACAGAGCCACAGTTCCCAGATTGAAAACGTCCAGAGACTCCGCCCACAGGAAAGGTGCGAGCAGTGAAAGGCATTGCTTCCCTCATCTTCCCTTGGCAGCCCTTCCACAGCACCATCCACCACCCGGCGGGAGTACACTATGACTCTCTTAAGACCGCATCATTGTTACTAACTGGGCAGAGCTGCAGAGATCACACCTCCTCTTGGTCCCTCTGGATGCCCTCAGGGACTACCAAGATGACCTCTGCCCCAGAGTGAACGGAGTTATAGTTCTTCTGCCCTATCGACTGGCTTCACTGACCGCTCGATAGTAATCGCAAGGTGAAACAAATTCTGCTGCGAGTTCGTATAGTCACCTGAAGCCCTAGCCCACGGGTTGAGTTGGGACTAGCCTAGCAGTGCTTGAGGGTGGTGCTCTCCGGCTTCTATTAGCCCTCGTAACTGGATTGGCAAAATGGGTTGGCCAGTACGGGTTGCGTTTTTATCGGTCGCCACGCGAACACATCCTATGGACTTGAGAGACTACGTGGTCACTAGAACCATCAGAGACCACCAAAAACCCATGGAGCAAATAACTAATTTGGGTGGATTGGCGTTTGTTAACTCACAGATTGATGGGTCAGAAAGGCGTCATCTCTCCACTTGGAGGGGCACGTTAGCCAGGTTGCCAGAGGTGTATGAGGTACCTACCTCTTCGAGCCTCCAGGGCATTACCACCAGCCCATACCTAAGGGAGGCTGAAAGTGAAGAGGAGGGGGAATCCTCACCCCCAGGGGCCACGGCCCAATTGTCTCTGTTGCCATCAACACCTATCCTGGGGTTGGGTGTTGACCTTCCTGTCGAGGGCACACCAATAGTGAAGGTCCCGGACAAAAATCCATCATGTCCATATTGTGGGAACTGGATAGGAAAAATGTCGGGACTGACTGAACATCTAAAAAGAGCGCATGGTAAGAAAAAAGATCCTGTTTCAGTGTGCCCGATGCGGGAGAAGGAATGTAAAACATCACAGTATTGCATGTGATTTCCCAAAGTGCAAGGGGGCGGTGGAAGTGGTCCCAGTGGAAGGCTGGGCCTGCAAGGAATGCGGGAGAGTATTTGATTCTAAAATCGGTCTGGGACAGCATAAACGCCTGGCCCACCCAGTTATCAGGAACCTTGAGCCGATTATCGCTTCCCGCCCAAAAGAGACTACTGCCAGAGGTGTGCACAAACAGTGCTGGACGGAGGAGGAGGTGGAGCTATTGCGAAAGCTTGATAAGCAGTATGAGGGAAGTAAGAACAAGTTGATTGCAGAACATATTCCGATGAAAACAACAAAGCAGATAAGTGATAAGAGAAGAGGGCTGCATAAAAGTCCTGTGAAAAGAAGGGAAAAAGATCAAGAATGGAGAAAACATCTGGAAAAAGAAGGAGACCATCATGTTGACACTGGGTCATGTACAGAAGGGGGACTGAAATCCCATTATGGAAGGGTGATTTCTGAGTGGTTGACATCTGACAAGCTGCCCATGCTTCGGGGTATTTTTGAGAAGGTGATCGAAGGGAAAGAACATCCATCAACATTGATTGATTGATGAGGCAACCGAGGACTGCTATTCATGCCTGTTTATGGAGTCCACCGAATTGAGAGCGAGCCAGCGTTGGAAGCAACCAGTGGCCCGCAGGGCTCATCCGTCGGAACCACCAAAGGAGTGGATGAAGAAGAGGGCTGTGAAACGGGGGCAATTTCTACGGTTCCAGCGGCTGTTTTACCTGGATAGAGGGAAACTTGCTGGTGTTATCCTGGACAATGTAGAGTCCTTAAGGTGCAGTATCCCACTGGATGAGGTGCACAAGGTGGTCAAGTCGAGATGGGAATTGCCAGGAACATTCAAGGGCCTTGGGGCCTTCAGAACCCCTGGGCAAGCCGACAACTCGGTGTTCAAAGCCATGATTACGGTGAAAGAAATCTCTAAAAACAGCCAAGAGATGAGTAAGAACACGGCACCAGGACCCGATGGGTTGAGTTTGAGGGATCTTATTAAAATAGATCCCCAGCACACCCAGCTTATGGAACTGTACAATCTGTGGTTGGTAGCTGGAACTATACGGGACACGGTGAAAGAATGTTGGACTGTGTTAATGTCAAAATCGGCTCTACCAGAACGCCAAAATGACATCAATAACTGGCGACCAATTACCATGGGATCAACCATTTTGAGGTTGTTTTCAAGGATTCTAATAGCGAGGCTGACTAAGGCATGTCCCACTAATCCACGCCAAAGGGGCTTTATAAGCTCGTCAGGATGTGCGGAAAATCTGAAATTGTTACATTAATTTGGAATGCAAAAAGGGAACAATGACCCTGGGAGTGGTCTTCGTTGATTTAGCCAAAGCCTTTGGCACCGTGAGTCATTCTCACATCATTATGGCTCTAAAGCAAAAGGGCGTGGACAATCATATTATCGCACTGATTACGAACTCGTGCTAGAATATTAACACCCGTATTGACCTGAAGAATGAACAGTCGGATCCCATTGGGATTCGGATTGGTGTAAAACAAGGTGATCCAATGTCTCCGAGTCTGCTTAACTTATCTGTGGACCCCCTGCTGTGCAAGTTGGAAGAGGAAGGAAGTGGGTTCCAGCACGGTTTCAAAAATATAACAAGTATGGCCTTTGCAGATGACTTGGTACTGCTGAGTGGTTCATGGGATGGAATGCAGAGGAATATTGAGATCTTG